>RAOV01000009.1:0-1298550 GCA_009806015.1 Neurospora sp. CHS-2018b | reverse complement strand
TACTCGTCGGTTAGGTGGGAACGCTTGCAGCCAGCCAACCAACTCTCCTCGTCCCTCTGAGAGTCGGCTTTTTTACATGTATCTTGCAAGTGGTGTATCTTTCAAGCTTTGGCAACCACCACAACACCATTTCAAAGTCAATCGGCTCAAAAAGATACAGAAGTACTAATCTGGACTTTGCGCATCTTCCACACGTCTTTGCATCTTGTTATGTTCCCAAATGCCTTCGTTTCTGACATTCGTGTCAAACATCGTGCAGACCRAGTAAAACCCTAACCCTGACTCCAATAAGCAGGCAAGATTACTATNACTGGTTTTCATTGAGTTTTGGTTGAGAAACTACTTCTTAAAGTTGAAAGATACACCACTTGAAAGATACAAGTAAAAAAACCGACTCTCAGAGGGACGAGGAGAGTTGGTTGGCTGGCTGCAAGCGTTCCCACCTAACCGACGAGTATCCTGGGTTGAGTCGCAGTTATCTCAGCGCTCAGACCACCTTGAGCTCCCGGGCAGGGCAGGGACCTTCGGTCCACATTACGGGCACATACACACATTTTCATATTTTACCGATAAATTCAATTTAATTTCCTTTTTGGGCGAAATTTTGCCCTCCGCTCAAGGAGGTTTGAGTGCACGATTGGATCCGAACCGTGATCGACTCAACTTTTCCCCCCAGTAAACAACAACATCACCATAACTCCACCAAAACAAGGCGCATCACAATAATTTTGGTATAATTGTAATCGCGTAAATCCCCTCTATCGAACGGTATCAATTTTATTATCGCTAAGATAGAGGACGACTCCCAAAACGAGGATGCGCAATCTATTCGCAGTCTGCCCGCGCATCCATTTCTTCGTTCCTAATAATAATAATAATAATAACGACAATAATAATAATAATAAGAATAAATTCCCACCTCCCATCCCGGCTATTATCGTACATCTTTAGTAGTTGGATAACATCGTACTTCTTCTACTATTAGCGAATCTTCCGGTTTCTCTACTATTCCCTCCAATATTAAAATCCCAGATTATCTTCAATAGGATTATACTTATCTACTTCCATAATAACTAGAGTAGCTATAATATATAGAGGATAACGATAATTCTAATTAAGAGGATCTTAATAACGACGAGTACAATATTATCAAGGAAGTCCAAGATCTCTTTACTCGTCTCCGCGCCAAGTCTTATTTACGCGTACGGACAACAATAGAGTAAAGTAGGGTTAAATATCTTAAAAAGTATAACTTCAAGATCTTCATATACCAATAAATAAAGAATAGCCATAGAACCACACAATTTAATAAGATTATAGGATAGAAGAAGATGAAGGAGTATTTTGAAAAGCGTAAATTAGGCCCGAACTATTATATATTCGTACTACGTAATAAGATGCGTTTATTGCTTGCCGAGCCTTCTTTCAATCAATTCAATATTAAAAAGGTCTATTAGGGGGATAAGTAAACTACTATTATTAATTTGAATAGCTCCTCTTAGTTAGAGGGCATTCTCAAGCAAACCTGGCTATCCCTCAAGGCTACTACTCCTATATTAGTATCTATAATTTTATAATTTTTAATTAACTAGGTAAATTTATATATAGGGTATAAAATAGTATAATATTCAATTTAATAGCCAATGTAAATAGGTAACTAACTAGGGTTTTTATAGTTCAAAACACTAAATAAAGTCGAGAAAGTCGACACTCACGAAGATCATCATAGCCGCATTATACTCATTACATCTATTTTAATATCCGGTTATACTAAAAATACTAGCACCTTCCTTCGAAGAATCCTCGGTCTTTATTTATTCGCTACTAGTATATTTAGAAGAGCTATTTAAATATTGTCTAGTATAGGCGTTATATTATTATATACGACTATTAACCGCTTACTTAATAAGATGGTTACCTAAGTGAAGACTAATTTCAAGCGAGTAGTTTATAACCCTAACGGTATTATTATATACGATAATTTCAATTACAAAGATACCGTTCGTAAGTTGGCAGGAAGAAAATAAGACTAAATGGTTAATTTAACTACGGCTAATTTAGTAGTATACCCAGAATTATATGGTCCTCTTCTCTAATCCTCTTTCAATAGGACTAAAAAATTTATATATAAAATAGTAGTGAATTACCTCCTCCCAAGGCGCCCTAATACCAATACTACTATACGTTAGCTTATAGATTTTACCCTTAAATCTTTATTTTATTATATAACTAATAATATCACTATTAAGAAGAAGTTGCCAGTATTTCCCGTTATTAAACGGGTAAAATATACGGATTCACCAAACTTCTAAATCGGTGCTATTTACAAAGATAAAGGTAAGTTCGAAAGCATCTACCGTATTTACAAAGAATTATAGAATAACCGCCTTATATTCGATAAAAACGAACTAGTTTATCGGTTAATCCTTATTTATAATAATTAAAAAACGACGTTTTTTATTAAACGCATTCAATATTACGAACTCGAGGCCAGCGAATAATAAGAGTAAAAGCAATAGATACTTCCTATCCCTACCTTTTTCCATATTAAAATCAATTTTATCGAAATATTCTTCCAGTATTTTTAGGACGGAGGAAAAGATGTAGCCTTTTCTTTAATAACTATCTCTTTAAATATATTCTTTTTCCAGCGTTCGAAAAATATTAAAAAGGAAAAGATCAAATACTATTAAGCTATACCCTTTATTATATATAGATTTACAGTTAGAATTCTTACTTTTCTTATTGGGGAGCTAGTTAAGTATAGAAATCTCAATAATCTTACCGTTAACGGCGTCAAGTCAATAATAAAGACATTATATAACTAAGAAGCCAACGGCAATTATAAGGAAGGGTAATAGATTATATAGTAAATGTTAGATCGTATTTAGGATATAGTATTTTCTATATATGGTTGGACTAGTAAATACCTAAATATAAATAAGAATGTTAATATCGATATCGATATCGATATTGGCGGGGAAAGACCTATACTAGGACTTACTTTAATTTTAGCCTTATCGAAAATCGATATCGAATTCCAAAGCTATTATAAATTAATATAGATAGTTTTAATCTTTTTATCGATTTATAAAACAATCCGAGCCGGTAATTATAGCTTTCTTCGAAATATTATTCCTATCCTACCTATTATTTTTTATAGGGGAAAGTCTTAGAACTATAGCCTTAAAATACTCTACTTTGCCTAGCTTTTATATTAGGATATTATAGATAATGGCCTTCGAAATACTATTTTAAAAGGTGGTTTAGTTCACTCGGTTATTATTAGTAGTAAGTATAAGCCTATTAATCTTATATTCGAATATTAGAATAGGGTATATGCTATTAATATTAAATACTATAAGAATTCGACTTATAATATGGAAGTTATCTTTATACGTTTTGCCCTTAATTCCAATATCCTTATTACTATTCGTAAAGGGGCTAAAAAATTATAGGGACGTACTCCCAAGGGCACTTATACTATTAGTGATCCGTTTACGGATATTATTTCTTATACACTCAAATTATATAAGGATAGTATAACGAAGAGGAAAATAATACCATCCGATCCTAAAACATTTAATATACTAGACATTTACGTTCTTAGGCAATAGAACCTTGTAGAAAAGCTAGCTGATTGGAATAAAATTGTCCCATTCCCAATCGATATAGCTAACCAAAAATATATACTAGGATTGGCTGAATATACTACTCAAGATAGTACTATTAATTATAATAAGGAAGGTAGACGGTTGTTTGAAGAGGGTGCAGAGGATTTCTAGGATCTTCCTATTAATAATGAGGTTGAGGACATCTATACTAAAAATAAGCAGTAAAATAAATTGAGAATAACATAGTATTTGAGAATAATATAGTGTTTATAAAGATAAATATAATAGTAGAATCATCTACATTGATGAACACTTAAATAAATACTTTATAATTATAATTATAACGTTCAAAACTGCCCAATACTTTATAATTATAACCGTAACGTTCAAAACTGCTTAGAACATAAATAAAAAGTGAAAAATCAATAAAAAAAGGAGTTCAGCTCAATTTAACCGCGTACTCTAGTCGAAGCCTTATAGTATACCCTTTTTTAGAGCAGCCATCCTAGGCCCGAGAGATAGTACGTTTTACTACGGTCTTATATCTCCTATTCCCCCGGCAACGGACAGATCCTACAACGGTCAAGATTGGATATAGCTAGAGTTAGTACAATCTTTGAAATTGGAAAATTAGAATTAGAAAATCTTGAATTAATATAAAAACGGCAATTACAGATAGGAATTAAATAGAGAGTCTCTACGCTATTTATACTAATAATGGCTACGTACGTCTACGCAAACCGCTATACCACAAGCGTCCCCGTAGTACCCCTTATAGGGTTGGTAATAGTAAGGGTGACGAGAGAAAATTATATAGTATAATTGGAGCGATTTAAGAGTATTTACGAAGTATAGGAGGATTATTAGACGTAATAATAGATATCTCGAAGAAAGGGGCACATTTAGTAATATTTTAGCTAGTATTCTACTCTTGAATAAGAGTCGGCTGCTAAGACGGGAAATGTGGGTCTATCTTGGCATATAGGTCTATCTTAGCAATTAACCTTTTGCATTATAGTTAACGATATAGTAAGATAGATATAATATTATTATATTATCACAACAATTATATTTAATTTATCTACCTCTTATAAGCTAGTAATCCCTAGATAGGAGTCCTATTTTACTTCTTCTTTCCCTTCCCCTTTCCTCTATTAGCTAATAGTAATTCAACTATTAGTAATGATAGAACTACTTGTAGATCTAATCTTCTATATAATACAAGCGTTTTAATACTGTATCGTACTAAAAGGTTAATAAAAAGCGATTACGGTCTTTCCTCTTCCTTATCTTACTATATTGGATTATAGCGAGGAGTCGCTAGCAGCGATCTAATCAATTTATCAAAACGACGGTCAATTTCTTCCCAACCTTCCTATTATTATTACGCTTGTAATATTAATAAATTTGCCGCTAGTAGAAATCTAGTAAGCTCTGCTAGCATACGATCAATCTCCTCCCATCCTTCTTATTATTATTATCGTTAAAGTATTAACGGATTTACTATTTCGACTAGCCCTACATTCTTTATATCGTCTTAAGCCTTATTTTCATTAATACTACCTTAATTTGCTTTATATTACTACTCCTCCGGTATTACTACCTCTAATATTACTAAAAATTGCTCTCCAGCTTCCAATTGAGGATCAGCTTCCAATTAAGGAGTATTTGCAACAGTAATAGCAATAGAAACGGCGGCGCGATTCAATGTATTGGCCAAAAGAGAGGCGGCTAAAGGACGAGTCGTAACTACCATTATTAAATTCGTACGTAATTAAGGCTAGGCTTAGTATTAAAGTCGGGGATATTCTTTATCCCAATCTTTATAAATTTTTGTAACCGATAATAAGTAAAATTCTATAAGATCCTCGATATAATCCTCCTTATATTCCTATTACTGTATGGCAAGGATCTTTTCTTCTAACCTATTAACGTTTGTAAAAGGAAGTACCTTATTCTAACGAATATTCGAATTATTAGTAAAAAGGCGTGCTACCGCATATTGAAGCCGAATTGGTATTAGTATTTTTAGTGTAATTTTGAAGGTAGCGTTGGGGACGAGCTCTTATACCTTTTCTTTATACTAGCCGTTAATATACTCGAATGCTATATCGGTTAGAGAGCTAGCCGAAAGTTTATCGAATACTTTATCCCGGTTACGCACCGGCATTAACAGTATTCTCCTAAGTAACGGTATATAACTATTCCTATTACAATAAAGACTATTAGGGATAAGGCGCTTATATTCCAAATCGGTATTGGGAGGCTCCTAAAAATAATTAAAAATGGCTTTACAAAAGCAGGGGGCGTTAAAAAATTCTAGGAAAAGTGGGTCTATTTTTTTTCGTACTTTATCGTTAACTTTAGACCATTTAACCTTATAAATAAATTTATACAACGAGTGATATTCTATCCTAGAATCTGGTAATAGCTCGTTCTCGCCTACTTCATTTACCGTATCCTCATCGTTATTACTATTAGTATTCTCGTCGTTATCGGCTATTATAATGATATTTATAAGCCTATTAAATACTTTTAATATATACGGTTAGCGGAACTGTTATTATTATTTTTGTATTAGCCTTTTAAGTTATTTTTTATTAGAGCTAAAATAGTAAAAGGCTTAGTATAGGATAAAAAAGTATACTTTCCCTTATAAATTATCGTCCCTCGGTTTCCGTATTACTTTTCTAAAGCGTTGCCAAATGTCGGGGATATTGGGAGTAAGAGGCATTCCAAATTATATAATTCGAACGATATCCGGAAAGTCTATTCCTATACCCAAAAATACGGTAGTTAGGTATATACGACAATTAGTTAATTCGGTAGTAAAATCCTTATATATAATATTTTTATTTATTAAACGGATTAAAGAATTATATAACTGTACGATTTTACGGCCCAGTTCTTTATTAAAATTGTAGTTCTTATATAGGTAATTAATTAGAATATTCCTTACTGTAGCCAAATTATTACGGTTATCGATATAAATAATAGTTTTTAGAATATCTTATCTAATTAATAGGGTATACCCCTCGACAAGGAAAAAAAGACGGCGGAAATTACCGAAACAATTATATAGAAGGGGTTAAATAATAATAGAGATTTCTGGTTTATCCACGGAAGTTCTGATAATCTCGAGGTTTCTAGCATCGAAGCCAGCCTTCTAAATAATGAAATTTTAATATATACTGGCCAGCGTAGCTGTATAGCCGAACCATAGGATATTTCTGGGTAGTAGCGGCCGTAAAATATATAAATACTAGAACTCCTTTCGAAAATCGCGCCATTCTAATACGCAATATAGCTCATCGATAGCAAAAAGACCAATCTTTTTATAGAATTCCGGCGACCTTAATACGGCCTTAAACTTGGTACTAGTAGCTAGTTTTGGACTTAAAAGGATATAGGTATAATCCCTAGTAGTAACTTGATCCTATACGTCCCTATTTTGTTCGTTATTAATATAGTATATATAAAAAGGGGTAACGCTAATAAAGTTTACGCGAAGAACTACGTCTTTATCGATCCAAACCGGCCGTAAATCGGGAACCTTAGCAGCAATATCATTACATTAACTTTCTCCCAACTTCGTAAAGGGAACGATTTATATAGTAATCTTATTACGTAAGGCCGAAAACGTATAAAGTACAATGCTTTTGCTATACCTAATCGCTACTACTAATATCGTATCCTTCTACTCGATCACTAGCCGCACTACCGCTTAAATTTAACCATCCCTAGGTTATCTACCTTCGCCAATAATATCCTATATCACCCTCAATACGCACTAAGCATCAATAGGGTCGTCGGGGTCGTCGTAGAAGTCTATAGTGCTAATTAATAAATTATTAATTCGAGGAAAAAAAATAATGCGTCGCGAGGAAAAGAAAATAAGCCTAAATGTTGAAAATCCCGTAATCTCTATACCTACAAAATTTCGAAGAGTTCGGATGAAATCTGATATTGTAATAACCTACTGGCTAAGCGGTGTTATCATATTATCATAAAACTTTTTTTACGTTTGAACTCATATCACCACTTTTAGACATCGTACAAAAAAAGTAAATATACTATTAAATTCGTTTCGTTAAGCCTATTATTATGATGTATTTTGCATTACTATAAAGTTTTATTCTTATTGTGGTGTTGTACAGTCTTTCTGTGCAGCCAAATGGTTTTGTATGGGCCGTGTTATTATAAAACGAATTAATACCAATCGAAGACTCAGACCTCTTTTTTGGGCGTTCTCAATCAATACCGTCAAATACACTGAAAGAATGGGTGCACGGACCACAATTGGAAACATTGGAAAGATTCAATTTTAATTTGAGATATGCGCGCAGCGCACGGGCCGCAGGCCCAGTCTTGGCGGCCGCAGGTCGCCCCCAGCGAGCGAAGCGAGCTCTTGCCCAAAAAAGGTCTGATCACTGAGATAAAGTCGCAGCCGCTTTTGGATCAATTATCCAATAGGGCTTGGTACAATCGGCATTTGGGCGTTGTCCTTCGTCAACAAATAGGTCCATTGGGAACCATTAGTTATTGACTTGTTCACTTTCAAATTGCTTTGCTCATTTTCCCTTTTAACTATTCCTATGTTGTCACCACGATACTTTGACATTTGACCTTATGACTGGGAACTTCAAGTAAACATCAACCCCTGAAAGACACATTCGAAAACAATCAATTACGTCATCCACCTCTCCAGGCCTCATACACCAACCAACAAACCACCACCAATACCGAAAACAACAAACCATGTCCACCCAAAACTTCAAAACCCCCCCTCCCTCCGTCCCCAACACCCTCCTCTCCTTCCCAGCTCCTCACGTCCTCCTCGTCACCCTCAATCGCCCCGCCCAGCTCAACGCCATCCCGACGTCCCAGCACAAGCGGCTCGCCGCACTCTGGGACTGGTTCGACGCCGAGCCGGCGCTGCGGTGCGCGGTTATCACGGGCGCTGGTCGCGCGTTTTGCGCGGGCGCTGATCTGAAGGAGTGGAATGAGTTGCATAGCAAGTTTCAGCAGAAACAGAAAGAGGGAGGAGGGCTGGTGGATGGGGTGGAGCATGGGGGGCAGTATGGGACTTTGGGGAAGAGGGGGGAGGCGTTGAGGGATGCTGCTGCTATTGAGAGAAAGAAAGCTGCGGGAGTAGAGGCAGGGGCAAGAGAGAAGAGTGATGGGTTGATCACCGGTGTTGGGGGAGGATATGGGACCGTTGGGAACAGGAAGCAAGCGCTCCGGAACGCGGAGGGGGTGAAAGCTGGCCAAGAGGCGGATGCGCTCGCGGAGAAGATTGCTAGAGACGGTCGTGCTAAGGATGGCAAGATGAAGGACGATGATAAGCTGACGACGGGAATCGGAGGAGGCTACGGAACGGTTGATAACAGGCGTAAGGCGATCGAGAGCGCCGCCCAGCTGACCGAGGAGGCTCGAAAGGGAGACCTCGAAGACGTGGACGACGCCAGAATCACCACCGGCATCGGCGGTGGTTACGGCACCGTTGCCTCTCGCAAGGCGGCCGCCGCCGCACGGGTTGCGAACAACGAGTCTTCCCGCGTCGGCAGCCTCGGTCTCAACGCCGGCTTTGGCGGGCTCTCCAACCGCTCGGGCAAGAAACCTATCATCGCGGCTGTCAACGGCCTCTGCCTCGGCGGCGGCATGGAAATGGTTATCAACTGCGACATCGTCATCGCCTCCTCCAACGCCCGGTTCGGCCTGCCCGAGGTCAAAGTGGGTGTTATTGCCGTTGCCGGCGCACTGCCTCGTCTCGTGCGCACGGTGGGGAAGCAGAGGGCTGCGGAGATGGCGCTGTTGGGGAGGAACAGGTACTCGGCTGAGCAGATGGAGAGATGGGGGGTGGTTAACTTTATTGTCAGCGGCGAGCAGGCGCTGGTTGAGGAGGCTGTCAAGTTGGCGGAGGAGATTTCGAGCAATTCGCCTGATGCGGTGCTTACGAGTAAGGAGGGACTGAGACTGGGCTGGGAGGGGATGGGACCGGAGAAGGCGACGGCGGTGTTGGAGGGGGGCATGTATAGGAAGCTGGAGAAGGGGGAGAATATGAGAGAGGGCGTGGCGAGCTTTGTGGAGAAGAGGAAGCCTGTTTGGAAGGATAGTAAGCTATAAGTGTGGTTGACTGTTCGAAATGGCGTGAGCAATGTTATTGAGGAATCAAAATGGAGGTGATATCTATAATTTGGCCTATGACATGAGATATGATGACATTACAATCACGCAGCTGTGAACTTCTTTGCTCCAATCCCTAACTCTTCAAAACAAACCGGGGATATTACGTAGTAGACAAGTCAAACAATCATTATTCCCATTGTATGAACTCTCCCGATTTGTGAATGACATTTCCCAGTTCCTGGCTATATCCGAGTCCTGGAATTATATCCAAACCCGTCGTGGAAATCCAAGGCCCTCCCCGCCACTTCCCCGGATCATCGCCAATCTTACTCCGCACGGAAATCGATGGTGACAAGTCCGCTGTGGGGTAGCTTGGGGCTAACATTAGCGGAATGCGGGGAAGTATTTGTTAGGGCCTTTGGCCTGGAAGGGGAATGGGAACCATTGGAGGTGGATTTCTCCGTTGGACGGCATCCCATTTTCCATCAATGACATTGAGCTTTTTCTCCTACCCCAACGCGTCGGTCAGGACGGTACACGATGGTTACACTCATGTTTTCTTAACTAGGACCTAGTCGACCTGGGAACAGGTGCCGAAAACCATGCGAACGTCACCTCGTCCGCCATGTTTACACTACCGAGACAACGGGATAGGTGGGATCGACAGTCACCCAAGCTTCCATTGATGTCAAGGATCGCAAGAAACGGTGTAATGGGCGACGACCATGGGCCAAGGAGGGCGACCATATAACAGGCCAATGGTCCCGTCCTTACTCGAGATACAGAGTGGTATCGCGACATCCAGCCTTCAACTTCCCTCTCTGGAGCCAACATGAAGTTCCTTGCCTTCGCAGCCCTCGCGGCCGCCGTCGTTTCGGCATTCCCTGCCCCCGAGCTTCCCGCCGGCATTCCTCGCTCCCTCTCCGAGTTCAAGGAGAAACACCCTTACACAGCCAAGCGCAGCAGTCATTGCCGGAAGACAATCACCATCCGGGCCTCGAAAACCGACACTGACGATGTTGCCGACGACTTCCTCCGCGGTCTCAAGCAGGCCAACAACGGCGGCACCCTCTACCTGCCCAAGGGCAAGACCTTCGTCATCGGCAAGCCGCTCGATCTGACCTTCCTGAACGACGTCCAAGTCCACCTCGAGGGCGAGATCAAGTTCACAAACGACACGGCCTACTGGCAGAAGCACGCGTTTGCCCATCCCTTCCAGAACAGCCTCATGTTCTGGAAATGGGGCGGCAAGAACATCAAGATATATGGCAATGGCGTTCTTAACGGTAACGGTCAGCGGTGGTGGAACGAGTTTGCCGGTCTGGAGATCCTCGACCCCAGCAACACGTACCTGCGCCCCATCCTGTTCTATGCCGAGAACGCTACCGGTATCGATATCGAGGGTATTCACTTCAAGGACTCGCCTTGCTGGACCACCTTCTTTGTCACTTCCAAACATATCTCCTTTAAGGACGTGGCCTGCACGGCCGAGTCCAACAACGCCACCGCTCTTCCCAAGAACTCGGACTTCTTTGACTCGCTCAATGTCGAGCATGTTAGCGTCGAACGTGCCTGGGTTAATGTGGGTGATGACTGCTTCTCGCCCAAGTCTAATGCTACGGACTTGTACGTGAACACCATGTACTGCAATGGCACTCACGGACAGTCGATGGGCTCCATCGGCCAGTATGCCGGTGAGAAGAGCTTTATCCGGGATGTTGTTATCGAGAACTTGTGGATGTTGAACGGCCAGCACGGTGCTCGTTTGAAGTCATGGGCCGGCCCTAATGTTGGCTATGGCTTCATTGACAACGTCACGTTCCGCAACTTCTGGAATGCCAACAATGAGTACTCTGCTTTCTTAGACTCTTGTTACTTTAATGTAAGTATCTCCTCTCTGCAAGAAGAGATTCAACGACTAACACAGTGCACCCAGATCAACGCCACTACCTGCTCGCAATACCCCTCCCAGGTCAACATCAGCAACGTCAACTTTGAGAACTTCTCCGGATACACCTCGGGCAAGTACGGGCGCGCTGTTGCTCGCCTGACATGCAGCCCCAACGCCGTCTGCGAGAACATCAAGTTCAAAAACTTCAATGTTACTAGCCCCTGCGGTGGCGAGCCGGTTGTCATTTGCGATGGCATCAGTGGTGATCTAGGCGTTCCTTGCGTCAACTCGACCAGCCCGGAGGCGACAGCCGCGTTGAAGGACAAGTGCTCAACTGCTATGGCGACATTGCCGAAACCGACGCCGTGGTTGTAGAGAGTTTGTGTTATATAGGAAAACCTAATCAGTTAATAACTATTCAGCCCTTGGGCATACAGCAAAAAATATCGTTCTCTCCAGTGATGTTTCTCTCCCCAATCCATGGTCATGTCATCTTATCCGATCCCTTTACAGCGCAGCAACAACCGCCAAAAATCCAGCCACCGCCATCGCAGCAGCCATCACACCCGTCACCCTCGCCGCACCACCCGCTTGCGGCCCCGACGCAGGCTGCGAGCTCGTCGTCCCCGCCACAGTCGTCGCAGACCCAGTGATCGAACTCGTCACCGAACTGGTAACAGTAGCCGTCGTCGTCGCCGTCCCTGTCCCAGTCTTCGTCGACGTCACCACCCCAGTACTAGACCCCGTAGCCTTCGCAGTGCTACTTCCACTTCCACTTCCACCACCACCACCACCGATAGTACCAGTAGCACCAGTAAAAACCGCAACCGGCGCCGTACACCCAGGCGCCGTCGTCGACCCAATCCACACCGATACACTCCTAGTCACCCCAGCCCCCGTCGCTCTTGACGTATAAGCAGACATCCTTCCCGTCTCCGAATAAGTCTCCCCACAAACACTATCCAACTTATTAAGCTCCTTGCTGTGTTCGCTCACCCAGCTATCCACTCTGGATGTGTACACCCCGTACTCGCTCGAGAGCGTGGCGGGAAGCGTGATGGTGCATTGAGGATTTGCCACGGCCGAAGGGGCGAGAGCGTCTTCGGCTTTGTCGAGGGCTGTTGAGAGTGCCGGGCCGGGAGTGGGGATGTCGGCTATGAGCGAGAAGATGGCGAGCATGCAGGATGCTTCGGGGAGGAAGATGGAGGAGAGGGCTGTTGCTGGTAGGGTTTTGGCTGTTGGGGTTGCTGTTATTCCGGTTGGGAGGGGGACGGTGCCGGTGGTGTTGGCGGTGACTGCTGCTTTCGTTGTTGCTGTTGCGGCCGCGTCTGTGACTGTGAAAGGCTTTGGGGAGGGTACTGTAGGGGCGGGATGGCCTTCATCGTGATTCTCGATGAGGACGGTGTTGGTTTCGATGGCGGCTAGTTGGCGACGGGTGTTGGTAGGCGGGTTGAAGGAGGAATACCTCAAGAGGCCAGTGGCTGTTTTGAAGTCACTTACGGCGGCCTCTTCGGCGATGAAACTGGCGAGGTGGCCGCGGATGTTGGCGCTGTGGACGTCGGCTGCGTTGATGAGGGCGAGGGAGAAGACGAAGAACGAGAAGTTTGGAGGGACCCAGTTGAGGATGTAATTCAACCCCTGTTCTATTACATCCATTAGAGAGTGTGTGAATGGTTATAGGTGGTGATGGTAGGTTTGATCGTAGTTGGTAAACTTGTTTGTAGGTTGTGCGCTTGTCAAAACTGTGTGATAGAATTCTATAGGAGGAGTTGAAATCAGGTCCTCGGGTTGACAACTTTAGGTGAAGAGAGGAAATGGATGATGAAGAGCAGAGGCTCAAGTGGAAGTTTTCCTGATCTTAATCTAAGAAGAGAGCATCGATGTATCCCCTGGTTGAAGGAAAAGAGAGAGACAAAGAAGTCGCGATCCAAAGTTAGAACATCCATAAGGACGGCTGCTTCCTTCCCGCCACGGGAAAGGTTCATCAAATTCCCTCCATTGTCTAAATCCTCGTAGTTGATAGCAGCTTCCTTTTTAACCTCAAAGAGAAGGCCATGTCATTTTTCCACCTGATCCGTTAGCAATCCCACATGAATTCTTTGGTATTGAATATTCACTCAGCCGTATGTGCCGATTGTTCTAGCAGGGATTTCATCTTCAAGCTTAAAACGGGCTATTGTAGTCAAGGTTTCCGTTGTTATACTAAGAAAAGAAATAAGTCATCGCTAACAAAATATGTGTAAAGTCCAAAATGCAACATCGGCTCTGCAGCTTGCCTCTAGTAAGGCGGCTTAAGCCCTCGCTTTACACTTCTCCTGACATAGCCGTATGAGCAGCTAAAGATTTGCCAATTTCCCATCCATGACAGAGTCATACTTCATCGCTTGAAGAGTAAGCTTTTCCTCTTCACCGGGGACCTGGATGATGACGGTAGCAACGTGATCGAATCCCAACCGGGCGTAAAGGTGATATCCCATAGGGCTTGCCATGACCGAGATGTCTTTCAAGGTCTCTCTGCGAATGACGTCCATACCCCATCTGCAAAGCGTGGTTGCGTGGCCGCGTCTCTGAAAGTCTGGCAAGGTTGCTAGAATCTGAAGATGCAGCTGCTCCGGACCAATGCTCCCAAAGTACTTCTTGTAGGCCTTGGCCTGACCATTACAGAAGGCCTTGAAGTGTTGCTGGTTGGCATCTTTACGTGTGCTCCCTCCTCGTTTGTCAACCTCACGATTAGCTATTTGGGGAGTTAGCGTGGGACTGACGGTTAGGTGAACTTTGGGTATTACTTGCGATCCTGGGGGATATACTCGGGTCCATGCTTCCGCTTGTTCAAGTAAGAGACATCCCAGACGCTGATGGACGCTATCTTGAGCTTCTCGCTACCGTCCGGGTCAACGTCCTCGACCACCATGACGGTCCAGTCATCATAGGAAGGGTCTAAGAAGTACTTGAACAACATGCGCGTGTACTTGTAGTGGTCCTCGGGAAACTGTTTCCTCAAAGGGAAACGGTAGTCCCATTGCGGATCGAGGGGCATTGTCTTGATGATGACATTGGTGATGGCATCAACGTCTGATGGGAGTCCGGGCCTGATCATGGCAGTAGTTGTAGAGAGCGTTGGTTTGAATTATAGTTGAGGCTCCAACTGAGCAACTACCAAGTACGACCCAAAGTCCAACCTCAAGAAGGGAGGGACAGTGAGCGAGCCTTATTACCCCCAGTAGCTGACATTTTGGCTGACAGCCTGATTGCTGCTTGTGACGACCGGGTCAGCCAGGCATTCCGCCTTAGTTTGTTGAGCTTTGTTGAGGCTCGTTTGCCGTCGCACCTTTTCTTATGCAGGTGTGCGGAACAGCCTCGGCTGGGTCGTTTGGGCTGTGTAACTTGCCCAAACGGCCAATGCATGGTAGTCGTTGACATTGTCTTGGAGTCCAGCTTGAAGCGGCTCGGTGACTCGGTGAACAGGCCGAGGCAAGGGTGAAGGTAGTTGCAAAAGTAAAGAAGGCGGTCGTGCTTCAGTGTTGAGAACCTCAAATATCCGACTACATGGCTGTCCCACATGCCATGGCTCTTGATGATGAGGTCAGCTTCAGCCGCCAACAATGAAGTGATTGGAAGTCGGCACAATCTGGTGATATGATTTGGTGTTTGTGATCAGCCGGAGCATTCCAACAGCTGTACAAGAAATGACGGTTATCATGGCTATATCCTGGAACTGTAGCCACATTTTTTTGTAAATGTACAGCACTCCAACAGGAGGATGTCAACGAGGCAGGCTCTATCAACCGCTGACGGCTGCCACCCACCTTCCGCAGTTCAGGGGCATGTAGCGCGCCCCTGCACTAACATCTGAGCCAATCCGGGCAGCTCAACCCCTCCAACACTAAGCACGAAAACACTGCCGCCGAACTCTCGAGATGAGTGAGGGAACATCGACATCTCAATGGACAGCAAGACGCCGCCTTCGGCCCCCAGCTCCCATCGAGACCGTAAGGCGGGTCTTGCATGGGACCATACCCGGAAAGGAACTGCGGCGAACATGAATTTCCCAAAATGGATGTGCTGAATGCACCACGATGACGGGCGAGGAGCCTGGCTGGAGGAATGACGAGACGAGCCACAACTCTTCCACGCAACACTCCAAGACACTCCCTCACACTGCCCTCCCAGCGCCCTCGCTCTGTGCCCCCTTGGCAACTGGGCATTCAGGTTGAATCTTGGAGACTCCGAGAAGGAGTTCCATGTAACACCTCGAGCCTCCAACACTCAAGCGCCGGCCCTCCCACTTGTCGTTTGCCTACATATTAAGCTGGGACCAGAGATCATAAAGAAGTAAAGTGTCCAGGTATGTCGGTTGGGTGTTCCACGATGCAACTTCGCAACCACATGTTTGTTGACTTCCGTTGACACAGCGATTGCAGTCCAACGTCCTCATCGGCTCACCACCTTGCGGTTCCGCAGCCTTCTTCCATATCATCCGCTCTAATTCAATAACCATCATGTAGCTAGGACGGCCACCTGCCCAAAGTTGGACAAGATGGCTTTTCAACCCCCCACCGACCATTTGGGTCCCTTTTCCCATTCGTCCTCCCTCGACAATCCGCTTCTGGGGTCAGCAGAGCCTTATGACGAGGACCTCCTTGGCATGTCTTTCCCCTTTCTTCCTTTCGGTGTTTGGTCAGACTTCCCTTGGGATGGGAACGCTTTCGACCCTTCACTCTACGCTCTCTTACCTTCCTCCTCTCGTGTTCTGGGGCCCACTCATCAGGCAGCTTTCTCAACTCCAATCCAAGTCCCTGCTCCGACACCAGCATCGAGACTCTGCAACCCCTCGACCCAAGCTTATCCGAAGGCTCATGACATCGTATCTGATCAGGCTCCCGACTATCATGCACCCCCCAATGCAGGACTGGCATCATCACCATGTGGAACCATTGGTCTACCCCGGATGATTGGCGTTGATGCTTACTCCAGCCTGCCTCTAGGACCTTCCGAGAGTGGGGAAGACGACGGGTTCCATTCAGGGCCTCCAGGCTATCCACGGCCTACTTCAGAGAGTCATCACAAAGTTCGGGACTGGAGTCTCGTGGCGAAGCAACCCATAGCAAACTTGAACAGTGCAAATCCAGGACAGCACCAGCAATTATACGGCGCCTTTCATCCGAACCTCAGCCACTTGTCTTCAAGCATAAACAATGCACCGGCCTTGGCAGAAGCTGTCTTATCGCTTCAGCCATGGCAGCCTGTCGGAGCCTCAGGACATGGAGGTTGGACGGATCATGAAAATGGAAGCCATCTCATCCAGGAATATGTCGACGAGCCAACAGACGCAGAGAATCAATGGCTCAGTCCTCAAGAAGATCTCTGCGATTGGGTGCCACCAGTTTGCGAAGGACATGACGAGCATAATGTGGATCGTGAGTCAACCGGGTTTGACCATTCCGTGGGGGTCCAGTCTCCTATTGATGGATGTGGAAGCCTGATACCGTACTCAACATCACGTACGCCGGAGTTGACAGATGATGCGCGAACCCCGTCTTTGTCAACAGATGCCGCCACTCCTGATTCAACTGGTAATTCTGGTCCGCCCACCCCGGGGCCCAGCTTGCCGGACAGCAGACGGAAGAGCCAGCCAGCTACTTTCCAGTTCGTTCAGTACACTGCTGGAAGGGACACAGGTGACAGGACCTCCAAAAAGCGGTTGACTTATGGTGACGATGATCAAGATGATTCGACCAATATTGTTACGAAAGATGTCTTGAGAGATCAAGAAGGGACGGTTAAAGGCATCCAGATCGTCTTTCACCATCGTGAAAAAATCACCAAAAAGGTCCGACGGACCGAAGAGGAAAAGAGAACCAGTGCATTAGCTAGAAAAAATGGGGTTTGTTACTGGTGCAAAGAGAAGAAGAGAAAGGTAAAGTTACGCTTCATCAACGATTCAGTCACATGTACTAACCTAAACGTAGTGTGATCTCCACGAGAAGAATCCGTACGAGAGCTGTCGTGAATGTGCGACAAAAAAGACATACAAAGGTGTTCTACGAATGCCATGCTTCACATCAACACTAGCGGATATGCTTTTCTTTCGTGCAGGCATGTCGAATCCGTCAAACAATCCCGATCAAGTAGAATATCTACTAACAGTATACGATCTTTTACAGGCCCGGCGGTCAATGAACCACTTTTCATCAAGCGGGAAACGGTTTTCAAGCTTGCAGACTTCTCGAAACCAGACGTTAGCGTCATTACGCTGAAGCTCACACAGAACATTGGCAACCATCATTTGGTTGTATACGCCTCCCAATTCGAGCCATTGCCGGGAGACAAATTGTCTTACACGCCAACGGACAGAAGGACAGGACAACAACATGAAATACCGATGCCTCATTTCTGTCTGACCAATTACGAAAAGGTTCATGGTCATATATTGGAGTATATTAACTTGTCAAAGCAAGACTACTTGCGTATGCTCAAAAAAAGTGGTGATCTCACTTGGGAAATTGTATCAATGGCCATGAAATACGCCGAGACGAAAAAAGTAAGCTTCTTTCCCCAAGCACACGCGTCCCATCTTGCTAACTGAACCAGGGTTCACTTGTTGATACGGCCCTAGATCTCTGGGTCATCTGCAGGATGATCGAAGACCCGTGGGAATTACTGGAGGGTAATGAGCTCGGTGTTTCCCGTGTGAATCTGCCTGGAACTAAATTCGATGGAAAAATCCCAATCCCTCCAATGATGGACACTCAACTGGACCAGGTCATAATTCAGTTTGTTCTGAATCATCTCCGAGGCAAGCTTATTGGCCTGTTCGAGAAGAATATCTCTCCAGCTAAGCCCGAGACTTGGTTCGAGACCTTTCTTGCTTCGTTTATCCTGCTCACGCACATCGAACGGTTGGCAGCACACTCCGTCCGACATGCTGAGACCCACACAATGCCGGTCAGTGACAGATACCCTGGCGTTTCCAGCACATATGAGTCGATGCTGACATTGAACCAGACCAAATACTCCAACACCAAGTTCCTTGAGCAGGCTTTCAATACTGCAAAGATCATCCTCTCGCGCTTCCACTATGCGTGTAACGGATCTGTACCGCTTGGCCTTAACTGGAAAGCCTCCCATGTCTCTTCAATGGCCAAGCTTGGGCCCAAAGAAGTTGAGTTCATGCAGAAAATACAAAAGGCATTCAAGGAGAGAGGTACGTTTGAAATATCTAATTCATCCGGTATTTTGAGATACGATGCCCACTGACCTTTCCCGCTACAGAACATGATCTTCGCAATCTCCCCGCCAAACATGAATACGAGACTCATGGGCATTGGTATCATCAGCTATTCATCGAAGACTGGGACACGTCCCCTGTCGATGTAAGGGACCCATACGAATGACCAGTTGACTGAAATCTCAGGGTGGAGTGGGACAGGTTTCCCTTGTCGGGTAGGCATTCAACGGGGACTCTGTTCTCAGCACCAGTGCCGCATATTGGATAGACAAACTCTGGAAACTCCCACGCATTGCGGCTCAAAGGCACCTCAGTTGCCACTACATTTTCGGAGTTCGGTGTAGATCGTGACGAAAGAATTAGAAATATGATACCCCCACTCGAACGCGTACCAGTGTAGTTCATTTCGGTGACTGCTGCGAAAAGTCAGCCGGCATGGCAGCCTAAGAGTCAGAATGGCAGCCTGGGGCAAGGATGAAGCAAACCACAAGTCAACCATTCAAGACCCATGGTATGATATCCCGTTATTGGTCCATTCAGATGCACATCAGTCAGTCAATCATTTTAATTACGCAAGGGGGTACCTATGTTTCGCACCGCAAGTGCGACTTTCTCTGTTCAGCGTTCCATCAGCCCTATTTGCACGACGTAGGACTTGTTCGAAGAACCCTGTTTATCCGCATGCGGTTGTTCGGCTCAAAAAGAACCCTGGTTTGAGGCTCTGCTGAAGACAAACCATTGGTCTGCCCTATGATTACCATGTGGAGAGGGCGAGAGGCAAGGAGGCTCAGACTGAGTTCTCGGTGTTTGAACCGAAGTTCTCCAATCATGTCAGTTCAATTCTTATCGATGCGGCTCTGTGAGCCTAGAAACTAGATACCTCTATTCTTCACACCGGGAACCTTGCACGTTGACTCACTTGCTTCGATGCGGCGATGCGGTTTCGGTGTCGGGGAAGAGGACTTGAGGCTCTGGTAACGGTATGATCGAGATTTGTTTGGGCACAGAGCTTGAGGCTCTGCGGAAAGAAGCGGTAGAACTCGGCTTCGAGTGCTTCTAGGTAGCAAAGTAAACCTCGAGATGAGCCTTGGAAATGGAATGAGCCTCGAGGTTCTGGATATAAAAGGGGGAGGTCGTACACGAGTTTCTTGAGGAAATGGGACAGACAGCACACAGCATCCTCACAGCTTCATCGGCATTGAACTCAGCGTTCTTGGAATTTTACAATTGCATTGTTTCTCACTTCTATAACCCTCAAACCCAATCAGTTCTTCCGTTTCTTCAAGTTTCCCAAACACAATGGCCTGCCCCCTTCAGTCCACTCGCGCCTGCAACATGGCACCTGTCCAGAAGGACTCCAGCCCAATCGTCCGTCCAGACATTGACTGGATTCCCTCTTACAAAGTCTTCAAACAGCGTGTACAACGCTTGGCAGCACTGAACCTCAACCGTCCCACCACCCTTCCCGCCGGATGGCCTTCAAAGATCACATCTGAACGTGTCTGGTCTGGGTCTGATTTCAAGTCGGAGGACGACTATGTGGTCAAGCTCAGCCAAGAGGACATTGCTGAGATTGAGAGCGCACTGGAGTATTTCAAGTGTAAGGTTTCTGATCTATATCACCATCTGACTGATGCAAGCATCTAAGCTCCTAGAGGTAGTTAACACATCTTGTCTCATAGCTCTTGGCCTTGGCCCTGATGATGTCTCCAAGAATAACTTCCCTCTTCCCACTTTGGGCCCAAAGCTCGAGGAAATCTCAGACATCATCCACAACGGCAGGGGTTTCGTCGTCCTCCGCGGTCTTGAACCAGACAAGTACTCAAGCATGGACAACATCCTCCTTTACCTCGGCGTCACCAGCTACATTGCCGAAACGCGAGGGATGCAGGACTTTGACGGACGGATGATCCTCCACATCCAAGCCGTCCGCAAAGAAAACGACGTCGCCAAACACGGCAGCATGCCCAACTCCCCCTATGTCAACCGCGCCCAGCCCTTCCACACCGACCTCTGCGACGTCCTGTCGCTCTACGCTTTGGGGGTAGCCGTAAGTATATTTAATTTTCTTTTATTTACGTAAAAGTTTCTGGAATTTATTCTAATAGTACTTTCTAATATTATTATACTTAGGCCTATGGCGGCGAATCGTTCCTGGCCTCATCGGCCACCATATACAACGAGATCGCGCGCCTCCGGCCGGACGTCATCCATGTTTTGGCTAAGGACGATTGGCCGTTTGACGAGTTTTACAAGAACCAGTATCACACGCGGCCGCTTCTCTATAACTTTTCCAGCGTCGATGGAAACCAAGGAGTGGTGGAACATGGCCCAGGCTTCCAATTCTCCCGCCGCCCCCTCACCGGCGCGCACTTCTCGCCTCACCACCCCCTCGTCCCGGCGATGAGCGAGGTCCAAGCCGAAGCTCTCGACATGGTGTATTTCCTTGCGAAGGAGCACGCGCTGGAGATCCAGCTAAGAAAGGGGGACATGCAGATTTTTAACAACTTTGCCATGTTGCATGCTAGGAGCAGCTTTGTGGATGAAGGTGAAGACAAAAAGAGGCATATGTTGAGGTTGTGGTTGAGAAATGAGCAAAAGGCTTGGAAGGCAGACCCGGAGAGTGAGGGGCTGGAGAAGGTCGGTAGGGAGGTGTATGAGTGGGAGAAGGAGGAGTGGAGGAGGGAGGTGGGGACCAAGTGGGATATTGAAGCGAGTCCGCCTGAGTTGAGGGTGGATTTTAAGAGGGCTAGTTGTGCTTGAGTGATGAGGCGAGAGTTGGGTTGGTGGGACGAAAGAGGGGAGGCATTTTGTTTGAGCTTCGATGTTGTTAATCTGTCTGGCTTTCGAGGGGATTTTTGAATTTTGTTTTGCCCACTTGGGATGGCTTTTTGTTGGTCCAGTCTGCTTAGGGCTCAGTGCTTTCTAGAGGTATTCTGGGTTCATATTTTTGTTCTTTGACTTGTTGAGCGGCATCTTGATTTCGAGATTGTCAACTTTTGAAGACGCAAGACTTCAGTTTTGTTTTAGAATTTCACTCTTTTCTTTTCGTTGACTTAAATTGGTAACATTGATCTCCAATGCCGTGTCCTGGATGAGCGAGTGATACAGAAGAAGAGTCCTGTCTAGTTTGGTGTATCGGAGTTACGTAGGTCGTCAGAAACTCTGTTAGAGGGGGTAGTAGAGCGATCAATTTTGCCATATGATAATCAAGACTGAGGGCCACTAACAGACTCGGATGTATCTGACGGCGACAACTGGAACTGAAACATTCGTTTTTTTGTACGAGTGGTGCTGGAAGGAAAGACTGATGATTACTAGGGTAAATAAGGTACCCTCGCGAAGGACTATTGAGGAAAGACTTACTACTGGTGCAGTGGTAGTAAGCCACGTTTGCACTTGCTGTGGTGAGCTGAAGTTTCTCTCGGATAAGAAAGTACGTCAAGTAGAACCAATGAACGGAACTGGAAGTCGCAGCTCAGAGATAAATAGAAGAACCATCCACTCATGCTTTGAATAGCCCGGGAAGGTGCAGTGAGTGGTCGCGACCGTTCCCTCATGCACGTACTTAGAACAACTCGGACTGTGAACAAACGAAGGAGCAGTCAGCGGAAGCTAGGTGTGTTGACTGATGATCTGATGATCCACTGTATGACAAGTAAACATCGTGTTCGACTTCTCTACATGCAATGAGGTAATCATGCTAACGAATGATGTAGATAGCAGATCTGGCAAGTACGTACCTGACTTTGTTTTCGCCGGCGTGCCAAACGAAGGTAGGTATCTTGCGTCCGCCGCGTCGGGAACTGTTCTTTGAGACCGCCGGGCAGTAAAGTGAAGTACCTACTTTTGCGAGGAAACTGTGACCGATGTTGCAGCTGCGGCACTTGAAGTTCAGCTCAGCTCGACCTATGAGATTTTTGATGCATTGTGCCTTTTGACTCCCGCGCGAGTGCTTCAACTGTAGTGTCAGCCTCAACTTGTAGCACCCCCACGCTCAAAGGACTAAGTAGGTACTCCTGGTGTGTCTGCCTCCCGGCGGGACGCCGGGAACGCATGAAGGAAGAGTGTAAACTCCATCCTCGTACTGAGTAGCTGAGGATTATGACGCAGTGTAACGGTCAAGCCAATAGTGACAATCCCATTACCATGTACCTTACTTTTGTTCGGCGGCGAGTCTGACGTGAACTAGCGCCTATCGGGTCGGGGTACCAGTTCCTATCATCCTGATCTTGATATGATGCTGATCGTGATGGACGGAGTTTGACAGCGCTTGCGGAGATAAGTGACTGTGTGGTTGATGTACGAGCAGGTATGTTTCACGTCAAGCAATCTGGTCCATCTGGGTAATTTCCCCGACCGGATATTCTTTCAACACCGACGGACCTGGTCTGGGGCTTCTTTGCCCTTGTCAATTTGGAACTTTAACTCAGTCGGATCTGCTGCAAGACTTCGGATGCCATCAGTCTATTTGCTTGGCGATGGTTTTGCGATTAGGTATGTGGGGTTTACGGGATGTGTTGCTGAATAGGGCGTTCGTGATGGAGGAGGAAGTTGAGTCTGGACTTACAATCTTAGTCTAGGTAATGGATAGCTAGCAATTTCTAGTGTTTGAAGTGAAGATTGGAAAATGAGTGTTGATTGGGATATCTCACCTTTTTTCAAGCATTTGTTTCCGATCCAAGCTCTTTTGGGCATTAGACCACATAATGTGTTTTGCTTAGATGGTTACCTATCGGTGCTTGCTGTTTCCTCTTTTGTTCGATTTAGCAACGATTTCTCAATATCATCACAATCTTCTCGTCCATCATCAAACAGCCACCTAATTTACCTTTTCAAGATCTTCTCCGCGGCGTCGGACAGAAGGAGTGTCTCGGAGCGTGTATCCAGTATCCACTTCAATCAGTCAAGGATGCATCTGCACCACTCCGTTCCTGATCAAATGTCCCTGTCACCCGCGAGGTGGCACACAGGCCATACAGTAGCCGCCCAGTGGCGAGCAGGGCAGTGACAAAAGTTTCGGGCGTGAATGGAGTGGATTCGAGCAAGACTAACAGTACGAAGTAGAAGAAGCTCGAGAGAAGGTTCGAAACGGCATGGCGTAGGGTAGCATCGAGGGACAGGGCAGGGAAGTGGGAGGAGGCGGAGGAGGGCTGGAGGAAAGGGGAGGGGCCGTAGACACTGGACGGCACCGGTGCGGCAATGTAACCCTCCAGGGTGGTATCGGCGTCTTGCGCTATCTCGAGTGTCATGATGTAAGGTCTCTTTGTTATCACACCGGGGTGCCTGGGGATTGCGGGCGCGAACTTTTGGAAATTTTTGTTCCCGTTCACTGTTTCCGTCGGGGCTGCGAGTTGTTGCCTCCTTCGCGATCAGGGGAATATCTCGGTTCGTTGTTACGCAAATATGATGTCGGTTGCCCTATTGCTTGAGCACCTCCTGCAAGTTATCAATCGTGAATTTTACCCACTCAGACCATAATCTGAAGGAATCAGCAAAGAGATACACTGAGACTAATCTCTACAGTCTTTTCTCCATGTGTGTGCCATGTCAAAACAGTGTTGCATGTGTTGGGCATATCGTGATCGAAGCAGAGCGCGTTGCAAAGAGACCGCACAGTGTAGGAGTGCCCTCAACCGATGTCTAATCTGGTACAGGGAGCACCAGTCAGGACCTCAAAACGCCACAGCCGAGTGAGGCTCTTGACATGCCAACTACATCCTCTGCAACACGTTTCAGCAAACTGTAGGTTTATGGTGAAAGACGGTGTGATTTGATTCCTGTATCAATATCTAGTATCATTCATGGTGTTTCAGTGCCCATTCTTCCTTGAATATCCATCATACCTCCAGAAGTATGGTTTCCTAGGTTGCCGCCAAAGGCAGGAACCTTGGCTAGCTTCGGATCCGCGCCATGTATCAGGAATAACCGGACACCAGACTCGCTATCGCTGCTGACGGCCATGGAGAGGGCAGTCCGGTGACTATTATCTTCCGCGTTTACATCGACACCTCTCTGAAGCAGTAGCATGATGACGTCCTCCTGAGAATTCTCGATAGCAACATGAAGTGCTGTCATGCCGCTGCTGTTGCGCTCGTTGACATCGGTATTATGATCAAGAAGCATTTGAATGATGCCGCAGTTGCCATTCTTGGCTGCTGTGTGTAGCAACGGCTCCCATTGTTCGCCGTCCTTGGATGCCCAGGTGGACGAGTCAATGGACTGGGCGGGCTTATGCATCTTCCATTCTGTCGCCACCTGATCTCGGAGCTGAGCGCCCACATTTTCAGCACAATCAAGTGCGGAGATGTCTGTGTTGTCTCCATGGGTGGCTTCATTAGAGAAGCTGTGGTGTGGAGCGCCAGGAACCGAGCCGTTGACGTCAAAGGGGGCGCCAGGGAACATGTCGTCGCGGAACAGGTGATTTTGTTGCACGGGAACTGGATAGCCCTCTTGGTCTTGGAGTGGAAAGCAGGGTGTCTTGTTGGGTGCTTCCCCACCATAAACCGAACCGACAGGTGATACGGATGAAGCTGAGCTGTTGGGAGGGGACATGGGAGCGACGATATCGGCTGGGGGACTGCTCAGGTAGAAATTGTCGCTGCCGAAGAGCTGATTGTCCCACACACCGATCTGGTATTCGATGGTTGGGTGCCATCCTCGCTGTGGAACGTCGGTCGGACTGGTGGGCGCAGAGGGTCCCAGATATGGTAGTTCGTAGTTACCGGCATATTGTGGATGGAGGTTGAAATATTCGTGCCAGATGCCCTCTGCTTGTAAGCTGGCAGCCCGAGCCTCCATTGCCTTCTTTTCTTTATAGATTAGTTAGCTTCCATGCTTCGTCTGGTTATTGGGAACAACAAGGCAAGTACATACGCCGGAACCTGCGTTGGGCAATGCGGTTTTGGAGCTTTCTCCTGTCGTTCACCGCCGGCTTTGGAGATGATGTCTTTTCGGTGGCGGAGGTTGTCTCTGTTGTCATTTTGTTGGCTTATTGCTCTTTGTTGCGCTTTGTGCTGAGAAGAAGGCTTTGATAGCTGGTTCAAGTAATGTTGGAAGTGAAGTAGGTCAGAGTAGGGTGTAAATCGCGGAAAGAGCTTTGAAGGTCTTGACGAAGAGATCATCAGGGACGAGGCTGCTCTCTGGTTGATATAATTCTGACCAGACCCCCATGGGCATATCACTGTGAGGGATGTGCTTTACTTCAACCTTAATGGCGCCTGGGTAGGAGGACTACACACTCGAGGAACTAGCTGGACTAGACTAGTAGCCGGGGACTAGGAATGCAACGGTAGGGAATCAATTGCACCAGGGCACCTTGGCCGTGGGTTAACACTAGGACTAAAGTTCCCCGCATCCTCATACTCAAGGGGGTGATCAGCGAGTACGTGATAAACATTGACTGGTTTGATACCGGAGAGTCCACAGGAGGCCGGCGTGATGCGACATCGACCATGGGCTTAGGTGGCATTCGCGTGGCGTTGGAGGTAGTTATGGGTATAGAGCAACACGTAGGTGAGTAGATACCTGGACAATGGAACTCCATTGAAGCATCTGATTGTAGGTTCTGAACCGTTTTGCCGACTACTGTAACTTTATAAGTCCATCGCCGGGCTACCAGGTGGTGGTAAGACAACAGGGTTGGCTCAAGAGGACTTGGGCAAGGTAACAAATGGCTTCTAGCCACCACGTCACTCACTGCTGTAGATAGTGTGCGGGAGGGCCCTAGACCAAACGTCCGAAGCCATGCTGGCATTCTCTGATGGCCTCGGCTTCCCTCCTCAGCAGAGCAACTAGGCGCTGCTGAGACCCATCGCGCAATCTCGGCCAGGATCGGTGGAACCAGTCACGCCAGAGTCAAAAGGGTTTAAGTTGCAGACTTGGTAGTTGAGAGGGAACCCTAATGAGCCTCAAAGAGGACCGGCGACCAGGGTGGTGATGGGGGTGCAGGATGGGAGTTGCAAAGGTGGTGGTAGTGAAAGTGGACAGATGGAGAGAATTCAACTTGAGCGAACAGGGGAAGAAAGAAAGCACATTGGGAGAGGCAGGAAGGGCGACTTTGACCAAGCAACTCTAGACTCCTCTTTGACTCTCGCCAAGTTGCACAGCATCTCACTTGAATTTTGATCTCCGACAGGCTGCGTTGAACCTCTACCCAATTTTGGATAGTACGAGTTTGGAGACGGTGGCCTTCTGGTCTGGTCTGGGGCTTTTGAACATGCCCTTGATAAGAGTTACCCAAGACATGTTCGTTCTGAGTCATCTGATGTCCACCGCTTGGCTGTTCATGGCTTTTGTCGGCACCGACAGTGGGCCTCCGACGAGGTGCTGTTTGTGTGCAGTGGCGGGTAGTGCTTGAAGGCAGTCTTGCAGTGTGCCGATGCAGAAATGGAAACCAAGTGGGATTTGAGGCTGGAGTGGACATCCTTGAGGCCTGGAAAGGCAGCTGCGTAGGCCCTATGTCCCGTCACCTCATCACGACATTGTATGGAATGGGTGAAGTTGTTGTTGAGTTTCGTGGTGTTCAGTACCAAAATTGATGCAAAGGGAAGGGAAAGGGAAAGAGGACAAATGTCAACCGACGCCGACTCTCGGAGGGCACCTCAAGAAATTTGGAGACTGGCTCGTGCACCTGTCCCCCAAATTGCCCAATCAGGAACAAGAAACGGCCTCTGATTGGTCGATTTGGTTGTAGGGCTGCTCTTCCTCCTGTCTTCTTTCGCATTGCACAGGCACGGCAGGCACTGCCAACATGAAAGCATATTGTATATAGAGGTACTTATGCCTTCCTCGTCAGTCTTTTAACTCAGAAAGGAAGTTGAGTGACGTGCGTCTGTATGTCGGCCACACTGCAACATCCACCTCGAAGGCGTTTGCTGAGATGACGGTCTTGGTGGCCGTGTTCGTGCCATGCTCTCCCCAGCACCGACCAGCCACTAGTACCTAGATGCAATATAATCATCTATCGAAATGCTCCCGTAATAACACAGAAGTTTGAACCGATTCAACGTTGTCATCGGCCGAGGTTGGGGGCAGAGGGTGGACTCCTAAGAAGATTCACAACCTGGAAGTTGTCACGGTCCAGTCCGTTGAATGTCAACTGAAGATCCAGATGATAGACGCTTGATTTCAGGTGCAGAGTGGAGCATTCGGTAACAACCGAAAGCGGCAAGTGGGGGACACCGTGCGCTATCGCGGATCTGCGATAAGTCCTGCCAACTTAAGCTTCATATTTCAGCTTGCCAAATCACTCCCTTCCGTGCCTTCCCCCCTTCGACAGCTTCAAGTCGCCCACTCAATGATCTTTTCCTCTTCCAGATGACTTCCCCTTTCTCCCTCGGACAACCACTTCATCTCCCCTGTCGCCGTTGACCTGCCATCGATCTCGCCGCCGGCCATCATTGCTAGCTTCCACTTCCTCCGACCGTTCACACTCCGGCTTCCCGCTCACACCATCTACCTACCACACCAAAACATCTCCTACCTGCCTCTCGCTAACTCTCTTTGGAAACCAGCGCGGACTCGATACCCGAAGAGGTTTTTGAACTATGAACCCTTGATCCCAGAATTTGTCATGGTATGGATGGATGTCTGTACGCTCCCCTTTCCCTCTGTCGTCTTTGACATGGCCTTGCTCCACCATACCCCATCAGGGCAGGTACCTACATCCCCATGATAACCCACGGGCAAGATCCTGAGAGTCGCCCTCTTCTCGCGTGTCGAGGTGGCACTTGGTTTGCTGGCACGACCGTTTCCGTTTCGGTTGTCCAATGAGACGCTTACTGGCAGCCAGCCAAGATGCGTTCATGCACAGATATCTTCTACATCAACGAGTTGATAAGTTGACCGCCTCGGCTTCTTGTGATCAACCAGGAGATCGAGACTAGAGAGATTGCACAGCTACCTGCCAGAGATCTTAACTGAAGGCATTCCGACCAGATCTGAACAGGACAGAGCAAGGCACTCCAGAACAATCGGCATGTGTGCCGGCGCTATTCACGCAAGATGGCATCCGTCTTGTTAGCTGCTTCACGTCACTCGTATCTATGTGGATATGCGAGTGGGCTAGTAGGTGAACAAGCTAGAAAACCAAGTGAATAACGCCTGATTATGGACATGGAGTGTGGATGTTGCCTTTCAGACAAGCACCCGATTTAGCACGCGACTGACGTGACCGATGACTGAAAAGGGCTGGAGTATCCACAGCCCTTCGGCACCGGTGCTTTAAGAGTTACATTTTCGCTTTTCAAGTTATTGTGCAGTAAACACCAAAGACAGGACTCGGGCATGATTTTCAAGATACTACCTTTCCAGTCCCCGGTGAGGTCTTTGGTCCCCGACCATCTCCTCTTCACTCTTCACTTGCTACTGGAAACAACATTCGTGGTTTCCTCTCGCTTTTGCGTGCTTTCATTCTTATGGTAACCTACCAAAACAAGACAGAATCACATACACGAAAACGACGATGAGCGTCTGGCGATCCGCTGGGCTCCTCTCAACCGCATACTGAGTTGCCCTTTCAGGAAGTTGTCTAACCACTTATATGTATCAGAGGGTTACATGCTCAAATTTTTCATCACAATCAGGGATGGGAGGCATGAGTACTGCAGTGCAGACTCAATGATATTTCAATCCTGTTAACAACAAGTCTATGAACCAAGTTAACTCCCGCTTCGCTAATCAGTAAACCTTCCATCCCTTCCTCTCATGCTCCCGACTCCAAGCTTGCTCGCTCGATCCAGCAGAGCCAGCCATCTCACGGCTCACGCTCACATCCAATACCCATCCCTCCACAACTCCTTGCTATACCCCTCCGTCAACCTCTCATCCAACCCAAAAGCCTCCTGCCACCCCACAAACCCGCGATCCAACACAAACACCTGTTGGTTGACCGGCTTCTTTTCCTCCTTCTTCTTCTCTCCGTCAGCCTTAACAGCCTCATCAACAACCTCCTCCACCGCAGCACCATCACCAGAAGCAGCAGCAGCAAGCTTAGTTTCCACCTCCTTCGGCATCAGACGCTCCCGCTCACGAATGTAGCGCAAAGCGGCGCTGGGTCCGCGCTGCTGCGAGAGCGCGCAGTGGAAGACGACCGTCTCCTTGTCTTGGAGCTGGCGGACGAGGGTGGGAAGCATGGCGTCAAGTTTGTGCGAGGGAACGTTTTGGGAACCCTTGATGTGGCCGCCTATGTAGTCTGTGAAGGGTGTCAGTACTGGGGGATGTCACATGGTGATAGTTTCCATGTTTGGATGGGTAGTGGTAGTGTGTTTGGGAGATAGAGAGGAAGATGATGCTGGGGACGGAGATAAGGTGGAGGTTCGTTGTGGAGGACCGGGGCGGAACTACGCACCGTCATCCCGCACGTCAATGATAGCCAGAGTGGGGCTGCCGTTCTCCGTGCCGGTCGCCTCCGCCGCCGCCGAGGCCTGTTCGGCCAGGATCAGCTTGGACAGGGACGAGGCGGAGAGCCGCTGGAGGGATCCGATAGTGGTCATTTTTTGGCGGTGGGATGCTTGACTTAGGAGGAGAGGACGTGAAGGAATGGAGAGAAGAAAAGGACGCGATATGAATATCTAGGGAACTTTTTTGTCGGAAATGTCGATGTTTCTCGGCTCCTTCTTTCAATCCCCTTCGAAAGGTTTCTTGGGCCGCTATCAGTGCCTATCAAACTGTCAATCCTTCCACTATCAGGTCCCATCGTTCAGCGGGCGGCGGTCCAGACCGCGGACATCTTACAGTGAGCTGTACCGTGTGGAACGCCCGGCGGTCTGGACCCTCTTGCGCTTTTAGCAGACAGGGCAGCTGCGAGCAGCTGCAAGCAAGGTTTCAGGCAGATGTCACGGGCGCTTTCGCTATGGAGAATCCTTGGCGGCGATCTTGAACTCTCAACCTTATTTGCACCTCAACCGACCTTCGAAGTACACTTGCACTTGTTGGATTGAATTATACCCCGTCTTCCGACTCGAATAGCAAATCTTTAATCTGCGGTCCTTTTTCCTGAAAAACGTAGGCTCAAGCGTTGTAGATCGCATGGAAGATTGCCACTATCAAAGAAGTCGGCTGTTTCGAGTCAAGTCATGCCGTCCAATTCTCGAGTCAATTCGGTTTACTGATACAGGTTCATCCTTTCAACCATCGAATGTGGAGTGGCGCCGAGGGAGGATCTTTTCGTTCTCTTACAGTATGTGTACTTCCGCGGAAGCTGCTGAGGCGATCCTGGTCGTTGTTAGCTGGAATACAAGAGTGTCACTTTACTCTGAGATTCAGAACTCACTTCCAAGAGCTTGGGCAAAACCTTGAGGAGGGGAGGCAAGTTCGCAACGATCCCCCAGCTGCCGAGTGGCAGTGGTCAAGAGGTCCTGGTGTCGCATCTTCACGGCTGACCTGGCCTAGCCGTTTCCACTTTGTTTCTAGATCAACATATTTGCCAAATCAGAATCTCGAATAGTACATCAGAGTCATCCGGGTCCGTGCCTTTTCCGGCTGCTTGATCCTCGGCGCCTACGCTTACAAGGAATTTGACACACCAATCCGTTCTTTCTGGCGTGTAGTTGATCATGGGAGTGACTCGGGCTTATCTTCTGGACCCGGGATCTTTGCCCTGTATCACCATCCCGCCTTTTCCCTCCCAGTGTTCATCTCTAGTTGCTCTGTTCTAACTGCAGACAACCGAACAATGAGTTCTCTGTCATATTTTCCAGCTCCCTCGGTCTGTCAAGATGAACCATGAGAAATCGGGATCATTTCATATACGGCCTGATTTTAGGAATCATTGTCTGCTGCTCGGCAGCATTGACCGCCTTTGACAATGTGGCAAGTGCAGAGTCTGCCGAGACTGGAAACAATTCTATCAAGTCATGGCCACACCAACATCCACCCGTCGTTGCTAAGCGTGCGGTCAGCGGCCATGAAGATCTTGGCTCGCAGCCCGTGTTAACGACCGTGACCTCGACGATCAGTGCCGCAGTGGCAGCAGAGGCAACCCCTTCACCTTTCCCGACAACGGCACCCACGACTATAGGATCCTCCCGGCGTAATAGCCCCATTATCGAAACAATAAGCTCACTCAGCAGTGCCCTCGAAGAAGCTGAGTCGAATGCCATATACATATCAAGCCTCCTGGCGACATCCATCATAGGGCTTCAGGAGTCGATCGATTACCTTACCTCGTCAGCTTCCAGCGCTTTGGCATCAGTTCAAGCCTCGGCCTCAAGTGCAATAGCGTCGGCCGAGAAATCGGCTTCCAATGCCGTGATAGCTGCAGAACGTTCAACCTCGAGCAGGGTTAGCAGTATGAGCGACATGTTGGAACAAGGGGAGTTGGTTACGGTCACGGTCACAGCAACTGTTGTCTCGGTTACAACAGACGTCGTAGGATCGACCATAACGACAGATCCAAATTCGACAATGGTGGGTGCTCCCCGAAATTGAAACTTCTCATCCTCTCGTTAACCTTTGCCAGGCTCCAAACGATTCTCAGGCTCAAAACGTTTCCGACATCAAAGCTGTGCAAGGAGCTGCATTGTCGGTCAACCGTGCTGCTATAGCAGTTGTCGTCGCCATCATCGGTTCCTCCGTGCTTTCTCTCGCGGGCTTCTACCTCTTCGTGAGATACCGAAAGAGGAAACAAAAACAAAAAGAAGAAGAGCAGAACGTAAGCGACGCGCTCGACCGCGCCATCGTCAGCTATATCGTCAAAGATCAGGCCAGTCCAACAAAAGACGGGGACCTTTCTAGTCCGACGGGGCCACCAGAACCCATCCACTTGGAGACGATCGAAGAAGTACAAACACCACCTCCAGCCCAAGGACCACAACCACCTCCCGCTCGACGGCCCTCGCAAGCCTATCGTCCGTCGCAGACACCACAAATGCCCCAGTTTGAGGCACCACCCGACATACCCCCACGATGGATCGGGCAAGCCGTTAGCAAAGACTACAGCAGTGACATCCTCCTCCAATCGTCTGGTCCGCCGCCAACCATCCCCTTGCCTACTCCACCAGCAACAAAGGACATCAGGCGAAACATCTCAATACGGTACGTTCCCGAAAGTAGGAACAGCGTCTACGGAGACATACTCGCCCGGCCCCTGACAACCGTAACCACCAACACGTCGGTGATGAGCGGTGCGAGTGGAGGATATCCACTCGGTCATTCGAGGACGGTATCCTCGACGGTTGCGGGAAGTATTGGTGTTGTTGGGAGAATGGGCAGTAGTGCATCTGCTTCTGCACGCGGCAGGCATGCGCGTGGACCATCGACTTCTTCGAGACGGAGAGCGGCGAGTACTGGGAGTGTGAGATCGATGGGTCAGAGTATGGGGCAACAACAACAACAACAGGACCAACAGCAGCCGGAGAGAAATTATGAGAGGAGGGATTCGAATTGGCCGTTGCCGAAGAACGGGTTCGTATGATTATGTCGACGATTGATGCGCGGTTGCCCTGGTTTTAAAAGATGATGTTAGTCTTAGTGCTAGCACTCGTGGAAACTCAGTGTGGGACATGAAAGTTCCTGTAAGGTTTCTCAATAGAAGGTCTCACGAAGACCGTTTGAGCTAAACTTACAAGCCCCGTCTGCCCTACGTTTTGAAAGTCGACAATCAAATGAAGATTGATCGATGTCTGTCACTAAATATGGCATTGGCGAGTGCAGAAGGGTTAGGGTTGAATAAGACTACAACAAGCAGGTTTGAGCCACCTCAATGACGTGGCTGATGTGAAGATGGGCAGTTGGCCCAAGCTTCCTACCATGAACCCAGTTGAGCTCTCCAAGAATGACGCAGGCGGCAACAGCACTGAAGCTTTTGAGGGAAGCTGCCAGTGGCCACCAACTGAACGGGATCAATCATTTCAAAGAATATGTTGACACGACAGCAAACTGAAAGTGTGAGGACTCGATACGATCTTCATTGATAAGAAGGGAGCACAGCAACTGTTTAACTCGTCTCTACCTATGGCCGTCACAACAACCTCCAAGACGAGAAGCCAGCCCAGATTTGGGCAACGGGGTTGACGTCTTGCATGTGAAACCGGACCAGATCTGACCAGATTCTGGCGGGTTTCTGGACTGGGACGGAGGACCTGTAAGCGCGATGACGACAAAACAGCCCAGCAGCTTGTTAAGAGCCTCTGGGTCGAGGTTTCGCAATAAAAACCGTAGAAATCGTGGAAACACCTTCCGGAATTTGCTTCTACCTTTATCTTTGACAGTTTTGTTCTTCATTATCTTTCGTCTTCTTTGTACCGCTCTTCAACAGTGATACCCCATCTCAACTTCCCATTTTGAAGCTACTGGTAAACAGGAGTTCTACAAACCGCAGTCGCAGCCAGCCCTACAGAAGTTGTTTGCGCTATCATCTTGAACGCCTAGCCCGACGAGTTCAGGTTTAACGTCCCACCAAGAAATACCCTGGCTGCGTTAGTGCGATACCTGGCCCTACGGTAGTAATAGCAGCAGGACGCACCGACCACACTATCGAACCTTCGGCAGACATTCCCCGACCTGGGTCGTGGACAAGAGCTGAACGAAGCACAAGCACACGACCGCCTTTTTTTCCAACAGGGAACTCCACCACACGCACCGCTCACCACCTCAGCCACGCTCTCTCCCGCCGACTGCTTTCAAGTTGTTTTCAACTTTAGCTCTTCCAACAACATCACCCACCGACCGAGCGATACCAAAACAACCGCGCCGGACACCGACCACAACAAACTTTAAGCAAGCCACTTTCAGTACAACATTTCTATCACAATGGCTCCCCCGCCGCCCGCCGACCTGCCTCTTGCGCAGAGGATTCAAAAGCTGGCACAGACCCTGCAGTGTACGTGTGCACCCCTCTCCGTTTGAGCCTCCATCGCTGTTATAGCGATTCGAAGATTTATCATGAGCGCAAATGGCTAACTGTCGTCGTTTCCTAGTCGCTTGGTTCGCTGGGTACGTCATGATTCTCGATTGCCTTGCTGTCCCGCTCCCCTCTCGTGCCGCCCACTTTCGATCATGATGAAGCAAAGTTCACAAGGGGCAGCAAGGCGGTATCTCACAGGAGCGGAGTGTCGGAACAACCGATTCTCGTGCCAGGAGATGTCTTGATTGCTTCGAACGTATGCTGATCGAGATATTGATCATAACAGACATGCCACCCTTCTTATCTGCGTCACCCGCTACGCCTTCTCGTGGCTGCGCATGAACTATTATGGTCGTATGGCCCAGTTCTGCTACCGCACCACCTTCCTCTCCGCTGCCCTCACATACGGTATCGTGGTTTACAAGACATGGCGCGCTCGTCAGAAGACCGGTGCTAAGCCGGCCAACGTTGTCAGCTACCTCACCGACGAGAACGTTCAGTACCTCCGTATGTTTGCTCTTCCCCTGCAAGCGGTGACCCTACCAACGAACGCTAACCTCGAAGCTCAGTTTTGGCCCTTGTCTGGCTTTTCATGCCCCAGTACCCTATCGCCATGCTTCCCTTCGCCATCTACTCGGTCTTCCACGTCGCTACCTATACTCGTGCGAACTTGATCCCGACTCTCATGCCCCCTACTAAGGTGGCCCCTGCCGCCGGAGCTTCGCCCAGCGCCAAGCCCCAGTACACTCAGCACCCTATGTCCGACGCGATTGGCAGTTTCGTTAAGCAGTACTACGATTCGTCCATGTCGGTCGTTGCCAACATTGAGCTCGTCCTCTGGCTCCGTATCCTCCTCTCCGCCATCATCTTCCAGCGCCGCTCCTGGATCCTGATCGTCATCTACACCGTCTTCCTTCGCACCCGCTTTGCTCAGAGCAGCCACGTCCAGAACTCGTTCAGCACCTTTGAGGCCCGCATCGACAACCTCATTGGCGCTCAGGGCACCCCTCCGGCTGCTCGTCAGGCTTGGGAGACCGTCAAGGGCCTTGCCCGTCAGTTCCACCAGGCTACTGATGTCAACAAGTACATCAACGGTGCCGCTGCTCCCAAGAAGACCTCTTAAGTTGTCGGCTACCGCCGAAGCTTGAGTTGTTTAAGCATTGATGACAAGATTGCCTCGCGCATGCCAGCGAATGCCAGCGCGACCTAGGCAAGACAACACTTGAGATTGGTAGCCCACAGTGCTTCCTCTAATTCGAATATCTCTGGCCCAGAAGCGAAGGATCGGTCACACCTTTTGGTCGGGACGAGTTTCTAGGAGATCTGAAGGATGAGACAGGACCCTGTAGGGGTCGTGTATCGGGAGAGACCTGTTGGTTGGAGGGCAATATGCCACGGAAAGGAATAATAGTGCGTAATGGCTTCGGCGTGAAGCTCGGGAATTGTTAAAAATCAGTTTATTACTAGGCTTTCATTGACAGTTTGTTGCAGTGTTACTCTTGTGGTTGCAGAGAGGTGGTGAAGAGTGGTGTGTGAATTTCCTAATTGCCGAATGCATCAAGGCGTGTATACCTCGCTTGCTTTTTTGTCAATCAATATCCCTAGCCGCGTAATTATTACCTAGAGACATATTGTCATCAAGCCAGCTGTTCTGGCTGTGTCGATCGTGTGCGAATAACAATATCCCACGAGTCTGTTTATCCTCGACCAGTAGCTGCCCCACTTTGATACCCATATCGAGGACCCATCCCGAGCCACTCCAGCGTCCCGCTGAGGGCGCCCAGCAATGACGTCGCTTCCGTTTTACAACACCTGAACCAAGCGGTTCTCAGGCCTCCCTCACAGCCTGTACCATCCAGCTGGTAGACGACGAATTCCACCCATTCCTCTTCGGATCATACCTTATCGAACAGCTTGGACGATCGACTAGGCTCTTGCCAGTTTTCGAGATTCTAATGTTGTACAAATACTTTCCTGACCCCGGATGTGCTGCGCCTCCATAACTGAGCTGTTCCCGATCCCACTCTCATCCCATATCACTGTTACTCGACCACTTGAATAAACGATACCCCCTTTCCTTCCAAACTGGTGTCTCACAGCAGTCCAAATAGACTGTCTCTTCTTCTCCTTCTCTTTAGACTTCCCTTTGTTTATATATCAAATCATCTGGCCGGCAACTTGTTCAGGCTAAAAAGAATACCGACCATGGCCTCCCTACTGCGTCAGATCGTCGCCGGCCCGCGCCTAAAACACGAGGATACGGGACTAGATCTATGTTATGTTACCTCGAATATCATCGCAACGTGTGTACTACCTCAACCTCCTCTTCCCTCCTTCCGTGTCCATGTTTTTTGAAGAATTAGCCAGCTAACAGAGGAGAAAAAAACCAACAGATCCGGACCCTCACAAACCTACCCCCAACGAGCTTACCGTAACCCTCTTGACCGCTTGGTCGCTTTCCTCGACGAGAAACACGGCGATGGCTGGTCCATCTGGGAATTCCGCGCCGAGGGTACTGGATACCCGGACGAAGCGGTGTATAATCGGATTAGACACTACCCATGGCCGGATCATCACCCGCCGCCATTCAGGCTGGTGCCGATGATTACGGCTAGTATGCGGAATTGGTTGGATGGGGAAGATGAAGGAACATCTGGGAACGATGGAAATAATACGACGCCGGCGACGCTGGATACAACAAGCGGAGGTGCCGGCACTGGCGCAACAAATGGAAGCGTAGAAGACAACGAGAAGAAAGAGGAAAATAAAAACACAGCGGACAAAAAACTCGACCTCGACCGCCCCCGCCAAAAAGGCGAGCGCGTCGTCGTCGTCCACTGCAAAGCGGGCAAAGGCCGCTCCGGCACCTCCATCTGCAGCTACCTGATCTCCGAGTGCGGCTGGACGGCCGCTGACGCCCTAGCGCGCTTCACCGAGCGACGCATGCGGCCCAATTTTGGGAAAGGCGTGTCAATCCCCAGTCAGGTTCGATACGTCGGTTACGTCGACCGGTGGGCCAACGCCGGAACAACGAAGAAAAAGGTCTATGTGGACAGGCCGATCGAGATCGTCGAGATACACGTCTGGGGACTCCGGCATGGGGTGAAGCTTGCGGTGGAAGGGTTTGCGGACGAGGGGAAGAGGATCGAGACGTTGCATACGTTTGGGAAGGGGGAGAGGATTGTGGTGCAGGGGGATGCGCCGGGGGGAGGGGGGGTGATGGATATGTTTTATGATATGGCTGGTTATGGTGCGGGTAAATCAAGCGATGAGGATGAGGTGGAGGAGAAAAAGGAGGTTCCGGGCTTGGATGGGACGAGAAGCGATGTTGATGATGATGCAGGTCGGGCGACAACGGATTCGTCTAGCGGCGCGAGGAGGAGTAGGAGTAAGGAGAAGGCGGGAAAGATGGGGAGTAGGGCGAGCAGTTTGATGAGGAAGATTTCGGTGCGAAGGAGCAAGAGCAAGGACCATAAAGAGAAGGAGCTGGAGAAGAAGAAGAGCGCGCTAAGCGGTTCATCAGCAACGTCGAGTGATGGGAGCATCCCCAAGCTTGGAGAGACCACTGCTGGCAACAACAAGGCAGGCAAAGCAAATGGCGGGAAGGCAAAGACCATCGCGATGCCAGAAGCCTCGCAGGTTACGAAAATCCCGTCAACAGAACAAAACAGCGTTAGCGAATCTACTTCAAACCTCGCTCCCATCCGCTCGAAAACCAGCACCGAATCCTCTCAGAAGCAACAAAAGCCGGTCTTGGCCGATGAGTCAGAACCAGGCGGCCAGGCCGTCATCTTCAAGCCCAAAAACCCCATCATTGTCCCCAACAGCGACATCAACATCGACATCGAAAGACGAAGTCGCGCCTCGGCCAGCATGGGCCTAACCATGGTCACTTCCGTCGGCCACGTCTGGTTCAACGCTTTCTTCGAGGGCAACGGACCGGAGCAGGATGGCAAGGCGGACGAGAGTGGCGTGTTTGAAATCGAGTGGGATAAGCTGGATGGCATCAAGGGGTCGAGCAAGAAGGGAACTAGGGCTCTCGATCGGCTGTCGGTTGTTTGGAGAGTTGCTGGGACTGGCGCCGCTACTGAGGGTGAGGCTGCTGCGGTAGCGAAGGGAGGAGAACAAACGACTGGGGCTGCTACTGCGCCTGAGACAGTCATCACCCAGCCCGGAGACAAGAGTCCTGTGCCCCAGATGAAGCCTGCGGATTGGAAGGGTGTTGGTCCTGAACAACTTCCAAAGGAGAAGGAACTGGGTTTGAGGGCGGAGACTACGGAGAGTGAGAGTGTGAGTAAGGCTAGTAGTTTGAAGGATTTGGACATGACGGAAGGGGGTCCGAGTCTGGAGGCGAACGGTGGCAAGGGTGGTGATAATGACGATGAGTCGTTGGCTGGGGTGAAGACTAGCGACCCGAAGGGGGAGGAGCTTGATGAAGTTGCTACGCCGAAGGCCTCTGCTTGAGGGTAAGCTGTGGTGGCGTTATCGTAACTGGCTTTGTACGCATTCCATGATGTATCAACTGAAAGCATTTAGAACACACTATCAGCTAGGCGTTGGGAGTAGATTGACAGTTAGGCGGACATTCTGATATCTTCATTTACAAAGTATTGCCTTGAGATTTTGGAAAGTGTCATTGCCACTGGAGGTGAGGATGGCTTGTACGAACAGTCGTTTCCGTCCCATGTGTCGTCGTCCAGTCCCTTGGTTTCGATCTCGTTTTCACGCTAGCAACTAAATGGGTTAGGTAAAGTCACACCTTGGCGTTGGTTGACAAAGTTACCGATGATTTCATCGCGAGTGCTGTGACCTGAAGCATTTCCGCTACCCGAAGGGACCTCGAGTCAACTGACAGATTTCAGTTGATGTAGGCCATATGTATGACTGAGCCAAGTCTCGGCAGTGAAACATCCACTGGTGTTTTTTCTAAATGCCAAGTGCCCTGTCTCAAATGGCTCATAGTACGTACAGTAGCGTTTCGGATGGCAAAGACCGTTGGGCGAGACCGTTGGGCGAGACAGTGACAGTGACGCTCGGCGGACTAGCTGAACGACAGGAGCCGGGGATGCTCTTACACGTGTGACTCCGCTCAACCGGCCATTGACCGCACGCTTTAGCCGATTCCGTTGGCTTATCAGCTTATCGATAGGTAACGTTCGGCATACGGGGCGGGGGTGTAGGTACCGGCGACGGGGATGGGCGCCGTGAATGGGTGAGGTGAGATGTACCTCTACAACGAAAACCTTGAAGGGACTCTTTCACTCCTCCATTCATCGGAGCCCAAAAAAGAGCAACGAACGGGAGTGTCAGTCATGCTCACGCAGTCAGTGCCCGGTGGCTGTCCGCTCGGCTGCTGTCAGGGGGTCTCCACAGAATTTTTCTTTCAACTTTTTCGCCCGTCATGGGGCATTGGCCAGTGAATCCTGGCCGGCTCCGTCGACGCGCTGTGCCTGTCCACCAGTCTCGGACGCCAATTGAGAACCTAACTCTCGACCTTTTTCCCCATTCTATTATTTGACATTCAGTTAACTCGACCTTTGCGGTTGATCCCTTCAAATTCAAGACGCAATTGCAACTTTGCTGCTCCTTATTGTTTCCTTGTCAGTGAGAACCCCTCTGTCTTTCCCGCCCTTTGAGTGCATTTGCGTTGCCGGTATAACATCAATCCCACCACACTTCACTGCCATTCACCAGTCACCACCACCACCGCCTACCCTACTACGCACCTTGACACCCTTCACTTCCACTCCCGTCCGGGCTTAATCCTACCTACCTACCTCCCCTACCACCATTAAGGAATTAAGGATCATGTTTCTCGTGTCCATGAGCCCCACGTGCCGGCAGCCCCGCTAACAGGTAACCAGCTGCAGAAGAGAAGCAAGGAAGTAACCTACCTGCCCGTGGCTGTAACACCCGAGACCCTCCATTCGAAATCTTTTGTCAACCAAAGCTGGCCTGTCGTCTACCTGACGGGTCCTCCGACTTCTCCCCTCGACAACATGTCCGGCGAAATGGCGAACGAGGTCAAGCTGATCAGCGGAAGGAGCCACCCCGAGCTCAGCGAGAAGGTTGCGAAGCGGTATGCCTGCTACCTGCCCTCGATTATTCTGCCCTCTCGAATAAATCCGATATCGCGCATTGCGCCGTCGTCCAACAAACAGTCTCTAACCCGCCTTGTGTTTGTTTTGTCGCAGACTCGGAATCGAGGTCGCTAGGACCATCTCCCTCAACTACTCGAACCAAGAAACATCCTTCACCGTCGGCGAGTCGGTCCGCGACGAAGATGTCTTCATTATCCAGTCTACCGCCACCGGCGACGTCAACGAGGGCTTGATGGAGCTCCTCATCGCCATCTCGGCCTGCAGAACCGCCAGTGCTCGGAGGATAACGGCAGTCATGTAAGGATCTGATCCATGGGCATGAACCTTCGCGCGCATTCTTTTTGCGCCAGCCATTGGGCTTCAGTAGTAGCCCGAGTGTGTAGGCGCAAAGGATGCTAGAATGCTTTTTGCCTTGAATCGGACAGACTGAACTGACTATCTCAGTCCCAACTTCCCCTACGCTCGCCAGGACAAGAAGGACAAGTCGCGCGCTCCTATCAGCGCCAGACTTGTCGCCAACATGTTGCAGACCGCCGGTGCCAACCGTAAGCAGTTTGCCAGTTGCTCGAGAGCCTCTGTTCGCCGCTAACTGTGACATAGACATTGTCACCGTTGATCTCCATGCTTCTCAGGTATGTTCTAGCTTTCTCTGTAATCGTTGTCCGGAGCCATACGCTAACATTGTTTTTTTTTTACAGATCCAAGGTATGCCGAGCTTTTATATCGATTCCCCGAAATGACCGATTGAACGGTTCCCACGACGAACTCGATATGGAATATGCGTGCTAACGAATCTCGAAAACGAAAGGCTTCTTCAGCGTTCCCGGTAAGCCTACCACTGCCACATACAAAACCACCCGATTCTAACCGATGAACAGTCGACAACCTGTATGCGGAGCCTTCTTTCCTTCGCTACATCCGCGAGAACTACAACCCTGAGGACTGCGTGATCGTCTCCCCCGATGCCGGTGGTGCCAAGCGGTTAGTACTCTATACGTTTTCAGCAAGATAAACAGCTCGCGCTGACTGATCCTTTCAAGTGCTACCTCCATCGCCGACCACCTCAATACCGGCTTCGCTCTTATCCACAAGGAGCGCCCCCGCCCCAACGTTGTTGGTCGCATGGTAAGAAAGAGTCCGAAATGGTTAGGTTGAGAGACTGAAAAGTTGACTCGTGTGACAGGTTCTTGTCGGTAACGTCGAGGACAAGATCGCCATCCTTGTCGATGACATGGCCGACACTTGCGGCACTCTCGTCAAGGCCGCTACCGTCCTCAAGGAGAACGGCGCCAAGGCCGTCCTTGCTCTCGTTACCCACGGTATTCTCTCTGGTAACGCCATTGAGAACCTTAACGGCAGTGTCCTCGAGGCTCTTATCTGCACCAACACCGTCCCTCTTGGTGACAAGCTTGAAAGGGTCAGTTTCGTCTGCACTCTTCCGTTCCGTTTCCTAATATGGAAGATCGATCCCCCATCATACTTGGCAAAATAACTGACCAATTCCTTCCTCGTAAACAGTGCCGCAAGATCCGCGTCATCGACATCTCCCCGACCATCGCCGAGGCCATCCGCCGCACACACAACGGCGAGTCGGTGTCCTATCTTTTCACCCACGCCCCTGTCTAAACATACAGACAGTCGGGATTGGTTTATATCTCACAAGCATCATAACATAGCCTACTGGGTGAGGCTTTACATAGCATATTTGGTAGGGGTTTTCTTTTGCGTCCAGGTTAGAAAGGGTGTTTTTACGTAAAAAAAAGAGGTGGGTTGGGTGTTGGTATACCTCGCTTTGACTTTTGAACACGGGGACACGAGGGGGAAATGAATATCTCTCGTACAGGGGTTTGTCTTGTCTCTTTCTTTTTTTTTCTCATTCCTCCTCCACGGTGCATGGGTAGCAAAAAATAAAATGGTATTATTGTTTTGGATGGCAACCCATTTGTGTCTTTGGATTTTTCTTCCTTCTGGGTGTGCGGTTGCGGCAAGGCAGTGAGTGAGTGAGTGAGTGGGATTGCGAGTGGGAGTGGGATTGGACTTACGATGAGCCAAACACAAGCGCATCATATTATAGAGAGGAGGGTGTTTGTGTGGCAGCGGACCATTGTCAAATGATCTTATATAGTTTAAGTGAGTAGATAGCCAAGTTATCATGTTCGTTCGATGATCACCACCACTAACACTACCTGTGTGATACACAAGTCACTACATAACAAGGAGCATTGTTGCCCAGTCTACAGCCGGTGCAACGATACCACCCCTGTCCTGTCAGGCGCAACAATAACAAAAATTCAGGGGTAAACTCTGGACGGCAGCAACCGCCAAGCATCATCAACAAACAAGCCATAAGCACAGATTTGGTGGTATGGAAGCTACTCAGCTAGTCAGCCTTGCTTTACCGCATACGGACAATATCGGGTATCCAATTCCAGCCCTATCAGGCAGGTATCTTGTTGAACGCGGAAGTTGGAACGTCGACCGACACTCCCTCGCGCCCTTCATCTCTCCCCGCCTTCCGCTCTCGGGATCTCAGCCAAGGATCTTTATACTTTTAAGCCTCAGCCAGTCCTTAATCGACATCAACGTCCCTCCGGCACACAATGTCGAAATGGGAGCCATGTATCTGCTGTAACCTCCGGCCTCCCTGTCACATGTACTACGACGGGAAGCCGTTTGAGACCTCGCACTGGGCACATCCAACTTCCGGCATAATAGCGTCAGCCCAAAAAGGGTGTTATTATTGCCGATTTGTTATTGATGCAATAAGGTACCTCGAACCGGTCGAATTTCCAGTTGGTATCTCTAGCTTTGTGAGCCCCTCGGGAGGATGTAGTCTGCGTGTGGATTATACGACGAAAGGGGGCGGTTGGAATGCAGATTTACACGCCTATAGGTGAGTTCTTGAGAGTTTTACATGAGGGAAGATGGGTAGAAAGAGGATAGAGAAACTGATCCCACTGTTTTGTTAGATCAGGAACCAGCCTGGCCCGGAATCACCCACGGTGCGGAACTCAGTCCGTCTCCTGTCTCCAAACATGTAACGAGAATCATGAAAACTGCAGCATGCCACCGCCCCAGCCGCCGACGCGTTTGATAGACGTCCAACCTCAAGGCCTAGATCCAACATATGTTCGTTCGGCTGGTCGAGGCTCAATCATCACTCCCCGGGGGCAATCCTGAGGCACAACGAGCCACATTCCCATACATAGCCCTCAGCTACTGCTGGGGCACAGGCAAAACCCTGACTACAAAGACCGACAACTTCTCGGCCCTCAAAGCAGGATTCCCACTCTCCACCCTCCCGCAAACTCTTCAAGACGCCATCGTCATAACCCGAAAAATTGGCCAGCGATACATCTGGATCCACGCCCTCTGCATCATCCAGGACTCGCCAACCGACTGGGAAGTCGAAGCCTCGCGCATGGCCTCGGTCTATCAGAACGCCTTTCTGACCATTGTCGCCGGTACTGCGGCCGCTTCTGACGAGGGGTTTCTCCAGCGAACTCACCTTTCAACTACAGAGTTCAAGAAACCGTTTCATGTTGCTTGGCCGCCGTCGACGCGTCCAGGTCCAGCAACAAAGAATCGATCCCCTCCCCAACCAAACACAGAAAACCAAAAACAAAAGAAAACCATCCTCGCCGCCCGCCTCGCCTTCTCCGGCCTCGAACACAGCCACTCCCGCACCCGCGACAAGCTCCAACGAATTCCCAACCCCTGGGCCACCCGCGGCTGGACGTTTCAAGAACAACTGCTGTCGACGCGCATGCTGCGCGAGCATCTGCTGAAATCAACTCTGCTCGACCCGTACCGGGGAACGGGGGACTTGTATTACACGGAGCCGGCCGGCTGGGGAGAGAGGTTGAAGGTAGATCCCGATCAGTGGCTGAAGGAGTTTGACGTCTTGCTACCATCGCCTCGTCAGGATGCCAGCAAACAGGTCCAGATAGAGAGATCAGTACGGCGCATGCGATGTTTGGCTTCAGGATCGGGTTCCATTGGGGGAAAGAACGGCCCACCCCATAGAACACAGTCTGGTGCAGGAGGAGTTACCTGTTTTTGCTAGATCAGACGCCGGGGAGTAGGATCAATGAACGAGTGAAGCTGGCGGTTTATTTCATCGTACTGGGGTTGTCGGCCGATCATCCGGAAAAGTTCGAGAGAGTGGGTTGTGCTACCGGTGAGGTTGAGGAGGGCAAGCTGGACGAGCTGCTCAGACTTTCTTCACAGACAAGTGTCATCACCGTTGTCTAGACACACTCCGATTGGAAGTATTTGAGAAGGCTGAGATCTTGAAGTGGGACAATAGAGGTATTCGTACTGTCACTGGCTCCATAGTGATCGTATAATTGTTGCCGGAACGCCGACTCCTCGAGATTGTCGCCCAGGCTCGGAGGCATGAGAGCATTTGGACTTTGGAAGGCGCGTTCGTTACTTCTTCGTTCACGGAAAGGCAGGAGCACCAGATGCGCCTCCCCAAAGTGTTGCCGCTGACCCTACTGGGACGCCATATAAGGTACCAACCCATGATTAATGTCGAAAGTGCCGTTTTAGACTTCGAGGCAGGTACGCTCGATAGTTCGGAAGCGACGAATTACAGTGTCGTCAGTGCACAAAATAATTGCCACACGACGCCTCCTACGTGCAATGGAACATGACGAGTACAGCGGCATCGATCGGTAAAATAAATGTAAGAGAAAGAATGAACCATCGCGAGTAAAAACGAATTAAGAAATAGGGACTCTCCTCACCTCACACCTACAATATAAGACTGGTTTGTTTGTTAGTTTGGTTCGGCCCTCAAGACTGAAAGATATAAGAAGGCAGTCCCCTACGGCACTCGTCCGCTCGAAACCCGAGTGCTTTTCCGCTTCTATTGGCCTTGGAGAGTGGAGCTGGCGTTTTTTGTACCAAACTAACAAACATACCAGGGGTAGATTGTAAGTACTGTGTGATATGGAGAAAAAGGCAAAAAAAGATGTTGGTCTCTCCCGCCGGGAATTGAACCCGGGTCTCGAGCGAATCGAACTGATGTTCAAGCTTGACAAGCTCACATACTGACCACTATACTACGGAAGATGTACAACTGTTAATCAGCTGTCGTAGTTGGTTGTTGGAAACGGACCGGCCAGGTCACTTTATAAAGGTAGAGAGAAATCTCAGAGGCCCCAAGTCCAAATTGCACCTCGACTGCTTGCTGTGCAACTGCTATACAACACGCGACGCTGGAATGATGATACTTGATAAACTTCGTCATCGAGATTAGTTGATTGGGAACTTCGACTTCATGGTGATGTAGAAAGATTCCTGGAATATTGTTGGCTGGTTGAGTGCGATGCATGCGACAGAGATGATGTTGCGACCCCATGGATCATTTTATCTCTGTCTAGTCTCTGCGCTTTTTCATCCATCTCGCGATCTCCGATATGTCTCGAGAGTTTCAATAATATCGGCACAGGTATAATCTTTGGTTAACCTTTGTGCTCACTAAATTACACCCATTAAACCAAACAACCAGACAATTGCTTATCTTTTGCCGTTTACACAATCGCCATAAATCATCATCAATAAGGCGTGACCGACCGACCCGACCCAAACGTGAAGCCCCCCCAGCCGATACCAATTTCCACCCAGTAGTGTCCGCCGTCCGTCCACCTGGGTAACCGCTTTCGCCACGCTTTTGGTTTTGGTCTTTCTCTCCTCACAAGACTCCGAATTCGAAAAGCCCAGACAAACCATGGCAGTTATAACTGCGAAACACTAACGCCAGCCAAACCGCTGTGAGTGAAAAGAAGAAAGTAAAAGCAGATATCCCAGGCTCTACCGAGCATCGTGTATAGAAGCCAAAAGGGCACAATATTTGTTACAGATGGTAACAAAAGAAAAGCGAATCAGAGGGCCAAGCCAGTTCCGTCGCCGGTCCATCTGTATAGGGCCAGCAGTTCCCTGCGGCGCTGGTGTTGTTCGCCAAGATCCTCGGGCACGCGGCCGCGGACTTGTGCAAGGGCACTGCGCATCACCCTGCTGAAGTTACGCTGTAAGAAGAGAGAGTTAGCAAAGCGTCCACAAAAGATTTGATACTGGGAAAAAAAAAAAAACGTACCTGGTACTCCGTGTTCAGGGTAACCACGCAGGCCTCATGCGCACGAATAATAGTCTCGCAAGCCTTGACCACACTTGGCGATGCCTCGAGTTGAAGTTTGTCTGCAATAAGCAGAAGGAGGAACGAGCCTTGGAGGAGATAGATGCCGAAGAAGAAAGGCATGAACTCCAGGCCGGGATCGTATTCAAGAATGTTGCTGATGGCTTCGGCAGCGGACACCGCATGCCCAGTAGCAGTAATGAAGCCCTGGCTGCTGATCCAGAGGTCATTGTCATCGAGGAGGTTGATGGGATCCCACTTCCCAGTAAGGAGGATATGCAACACGTGCATAACGTGTGTGCCATAAGCCATGACAATGCGAGTTTGAATATCGCTCTCTGTCATCCGGCTGGAACTGGTATGTACGCTGTGTACACTTTGAACTGATGGTGTGCCAGCGTCATGGGGCACATCATTGGCGGTTGGAACACCGGCCGCCTCGGCCGCCTTCTCGTCAGCAGCCTGTGCTTGTGCACTGAGGCTGAGATTGCGATGCTCGAATCTCTTGATGCTCTCTTCATAAATTTCAAGATGGCGGGTAATCTCGGCTGTCTGATCATCCCACTCACGGGATGAACGGAAGCCAACGCCAAAGCGTGGGTGATTTCGAGCATGATGCAAGTCCACAATCTCGCCGAGAATGGTCATCAAGGGCAGGAAGTAGCCAAAAATGCCATGACCGGTGCAGACAAAAGATGGTCCACGATGCCGAACAGCTGGAGTATTAGGATCCGAAGCCAGGACATTCGGATCGGTGTAAGCATGAAAGTTCCCGTTCTGGTAGTCGGTATCATCCATGGGCTGCAAAAGACCATCGCACTCGATGTCGAGGAGGAACAAAGGCCGGTTGTAACATAGCGCAAGGTGACGGTCGACGATATAGACGAGCCACCAAATACGCCGTCTCTCCTCTCGTTCCTCCTCGGTAATTATGCCGGGAATGTTGCCCATTTCCCCGTCAATCTCGTTCCCACTGTTCTGCATCGAGGGTGAGTTTTGTGGCAATTCTCGTCCGAGCTTGAGCTCACGAGCTAGTGACCATGCGGCGTTCCACCACCGCAAGCTGGCGCCTTTATACTCGCTCGCAGAAACCACGGTGGCAAGGTGGATATAAGTCACCACATCGTCCAAGGTCCCTGCGGCGCCAAATGCGCCAGTCTCACCAGTCAAGGCATCCATGCTGATCGATCCTGGAAGGGCCACACCGAGGCCACCCAGCGCCACTCCATCAACAATCGGGCTCGAAACAGGTGAAGACTCCTCAGACGGGGTATGAATCAGAGGCTTAAGAAGGCTCACTGTGAGCTCCAAGAGCTTTTGGCAGATCTTGCCGCGCGCCGACGGAACACTCGTCAAGAAGGGGGCGTCGCTGGTTTGGGCAGCAACCCATAACATGCTCGCTAGAAGCGCGGGTTGACATTGACGAGGTTTTGTGGGGTGCAAGAAGGATCGCTTTCGAAACACAAACCCCAGAACATAAGGCGACATGGGGTGCATCTGAGCCGAAGAGGAACTGGCAAAATATAGGTCGATGAGGTCGCATGCCAGCGACACCGGCATCAGGTTACCCAAGTGCGGTAGAAGTGGCTCCAACACGGGGTATCGCAATTGTGAATGGCTGTAGGTGGGCTGCGGAACGTGCTGCGCGAACTGGGATGGCGGTGATGCTATGTTCATCCAACCAGGTGGAGTTGGCGCGCCTGCCATGGGATAAGCGCTCAACGGGCTGGTCCCAATGCGGAAACCACTTGATGTGTTTGCGGAATAGCCGGTCGGACTTTGAGTTTGCAGGGCGTATGGTAGATCCGGATAGTTGGACATGGCAGCCTGATTCGAACCGTATGGTGTATGATGCGATGCGCCGTTCATCAGATGAGCACCCATCCCTTGACGATGATATTCTTGGTGGACATTCCCATAGCTGAGATCGATAGTAGCTGGGCTTTCCAGATCTCTGTCCATGGCTCCTGGATGACTCGCGATGTGTGTATGATGTGCGCCCACATCAATACTGTCCATACTCCCGGTCCTTTGACTCCTCATTGAATCTTCGGTCATGTCGCTCATGGTTTTGTCGTTTAAAGTTGATTGGTGTTCGATGGGCAAGGAAGAAGCTCGCTTGGCAGTTGTAGTACTCTCGGTTCGGGTTTCGGGGGATTGATCATTTTCGCCAGCTTGACTCGGGGATTTTTGACCGTTCTGCTGGGTGGCGGCGGCGGCAGCTGCTTGTGCCGCTAAATCCTTTCTTGAAGCCTTTCCACGCTTCTTTCGCTCCCGTATGTACTCGCAGCCAAGCCCGAATTCTAAATACCGTCAGACTATGCGTTGATTTATTTCAAGACTCACATTTTACTTACCAATGCAATGGGCGCATGGGTGCTGGCCATCGCATTTTGTTCGCAGCTGATTACACTGGTCACACGCTCTGCTTATCCGTCTACGAATGGGTCCGGCCGCTCCTGTTGCTCTCGTTGCCGGTCCATAGGGATGTTGTCGGTGCTTTGGTTGAGGGCCTGCCCTTGCTAGGTGGTGGTTGTGAACACTCACGTGCTGCTGAAGTTGCTGAAGAGCATAGTGAGAGCCAGGGCCCATGGTGTCGAGACCAGCGGCATGGAGATGACTGGCTGAGACATGTCCGCCAGACAGGAGGGTAGGAGATGGCATAGCATGGTAAGGGGCGAACCGGTGAAGTGGATTAGACAACATCTTGGCCGAAGGTGTAGCGTTGATGATGTGTATGGAAATAGGGGGTATCAGGTGGCGTGAGGCCTTTGAGCCGTTGGATCAAAGACGGATGCTTCGAGCGAGAGCGGGCAGTTGGTTGAAGCTCCGTAGTGTGCCAGTCGTAGTCAGAGGTAACAAGCAAGAATGTCGTCGACGAGGATGGGGAGGTGAGCGCTATCTATATCCTAACCCTTGGCGCAAAAGCTTGATGGGCTGCCGGGCGGGAGTCGGACTGGTCAGCAGTAGTCTAACAAGGGGGCCTAGAATTCAGTATGGGGAAGCCCAGGGACGGGACAGGAGCGTAGGGTAGGTAGCAGAAGGGGCACCACGATGCGGGAGAGATCAACACGGGTGTGAACAAAGGCCGGTACAGTCCATCTGCACGAAGGAAGCAGAGCCAGTACAACATGGCGGGGTTTGGGTATAAGAGAAGTTGACAAGGTGGCGGACCAGAAGCAGGGGTAAGCAGACGGGATCGAAACGGCCCCCGTTGAGAACGTGGTCGTGATGATGGTGGAGGTGGTACGCAGAGAAGAGGGTGTGTGAACGTACATGGCGCAGAACGTGGTTCGAGACAGGACGGCCGGGAGATTCCTGGGCTGGGGAGTGGTGTTCTCGCTCTCCCGAGCCCGTCAGTTAGGGGTGAGACTTTGGTCGTGATGGTCGCCGTCTTGCAGTTGTCGTCCCTCGTGGTTGTGGTCCGGACCGGGTGACTGTGTAAATCTTCAGCCTCCAACTATATGCCGTATAGTGGTGGAGAGGGGCCGGAGGGAGCAGAGAATGCCAAAAGGGCTAAAGGAGACCGGATTCGAACAGGGGAAGACGTCGGTAATTTTTCTTTGGAGCGGTTCCTGCTTCTTGGTTGCACTTTGGGCAAGAGTCTATGTATGCTTGGCGTGCATATACAACATGAGGTTGACGGCGAGGTCGATGACCACTGACCAGACCAGATCCAATTGGCGAGCGCAGCCTCCTTTCTGGGCCAGAGGCAATATACGAAGGTAACGAGCTTATATTGCGAGGGCAATATACAGGGCGGCGGGACGGGAGAAGCCTGGGGAGACGTGGGCAAAGGCTGGAGATGGCGAATCTGTGTCAAGCGCAGGAGAGGATGTAGCGCTGGCTAGATAGGTTGCTGGGAGCAGGGAGACTGGGAGAGGGAAAAATATGACAGCGGATTTCTGGCGCAATTCCTTCTGGGAAAGTGGAAGCCGCTGCCTCAGGGTTCACTTGGTGATATATGGACCATCTTCCCTCCAGACAGCGGAGCACTCCCCAAACGGGGTTGGCCTGCTGGCAGGGATCCTAGGGAACTGGTTTCGTGTGGAGAAGAGAAGTCTTGTGTGTCTGCATCATGGTGGTAGTGACGGGTGGTGGCCCCCCAGAAGAACCACAAAGAACGGTGTATGTACAGCGAACCATTGCCCAACCCAAGCCGCTAACAAGGCGGAAAATGCAACGAATGGTGATTCAACTGCCAGTATAAGGGGCGAACAACCTATTGCGTTGAGGAATTTGAGTGCCGGTGGTGCTTGTCATGGTCCCAGCACTTGTTGACATATCTGACACTGTCTGACTGTCTCTTTGATCTCGTGGACACTATCACTTGAATACGTAGGGGACTGTGCCATCCCGGAGTATAGCATGTCATAGACTTCAGATGAACCTCGAGGATGGATTCGTCTCAACTTTGGACGGATGAAAGTTTTGGGGTAGGTAGAGGTAGGTTGAAACATCGGGGACTCGGTGGCTGACCGGTCACTGCATATGTCATGGCGCTGAGGGATGGTAGGATTTGGGGACGACAGGGCCTACTGATTGGTATTTTCCTCGCCCTCCCCTCCCGTTCCCTCTTCTCCGCGTTTTCTCCTCACGGCATTGTCTCATCCATCATAAAATCCGCTGCCTCCCAAGTGCCAAACAAGAGAACTCGCTTCCCAATCACTTGAACGAGAGCGAGACTCTCAGGTGCGGCCAAACGATGGCGTTACTGCGGAATGGTGCAATGGGCGCTGCAACCCCCTGCCGCTCAAGCGCTGCCAGCCCATCCCCAGTGCTCCCCTCCTGGTTCGGCGTAGGGGGTTTGGCTGCGAAGCGCGGAATGGTCTTGAGAACAGAAAGAGATGGACTCGACCATTCAGATCGGTTCCGCCCGCTTCTACCTCCAAGCGTAGGGTACTTTGTCACCGGCCTTGCCATACATCGTTCTCGTCTCTTGTAGTGTAGGTGCTGTCCGTGGTCGCCGTACTTGTAGGTATATGTGCCCGCTGTTATGGTGAACAGCAACCAGACGCTGGCCGTTGCGATCGCCCATTCCGACGGGACTCTGGGGAGGGGGAAAAGCGGAGGTGTCGAGGTACGGTACCTGTAGCCCGCTTGTAGCCCGTCGCTTACTCCATGTTTTTGTGTCGGGCCACTCCGGGGCAACATGTGGGTTTAGTGGGGAAGAATGGAGGCGTTCGGACAGCCTTTGTCCACACAGAAGTCGTCGCTGGAATATGACCGGCAGTGGTGTCTTTTTGGAGATATCCACCTCCTGCTGGGGCGCCCACTGTGTGGTTGGATTGTTGGAAGTGGAAGCTTCTCTGACCCCGGACTTGCTGGCGTGCTAGAGACGGGCCCCGAGCGCGAGAGCGGACACCCAGGCCATTAAACTTGATCCGGATGGGTGGGAACTGACCCAGCTCGCCCAGCTAGGTCCCGACTAGGCAAGTCGCTGGAGGCATTGGTTGCGGCAATGCGGTACAGTGTCAGTGTCCTTGTTTTGTGATGGAGGGTGGCAGCCAGAGAGAAGATGCACACGCGCACTCGCGGGAACCTGACATTGAGAGGTGTTGATGTTCAAGTTGTCCGCAGGTCTTTGGAGAGTCAAGTGAGTCTAGAGTGTGATGTGAGGTGGAGCAAAAAGACGTTTTCGGATGGAATGTCTCCACGGCGCGTTTTTCGGGTTTTCTGGAGTTTTCTGGGGTCACGGAAATCGTGGGATGCCCCTGGGGAACTGCGGGCAATCGAGGAGAACTTTGGGGGCAAACTGTGGGTGAAGAAAGGCTGGAGAGCGCCGAGAGCCAAAAGGCCTGCCAAGCCGATCCGGCCAAGTATCGCGGGGTACCCACATGTATCCACCCACGACGGCTTGGCGGGAGCCACCTAGAAATTTTTGTAGGTCATGTTCCGTTCGGCCTGTGCGCCGCTGCTTGCCAGCTTCCGACTGGTGACAACTTCCAACATGGCGCGCTCCTTCCCCTGCCTTGCTTCGCGATGACGATAGTGCGCGACGGGACTCAATAGCGGCCGAAAACAACGGGACCAGCCCGTTAGCTCCCCAGGTTTCAGCTGGCTGTTCAGCACTCACTGGAGGCAGGAGGATTTTCCAAGTCAACGAAACATCAAACCAGTCTCGCCAGTTATTCTATCAAAACATCACCATCATCCTTCAGCTACCTCCTCCTGCATCAAATATCGCCCGCTTCCTCTGGTTTATGGATGAATGGAAGATGGACGGTGCCACCTCTCAATTTCGACTTACAGCTCTCTCCAGATTTCTGGGTCGGTGACGAGGATCCCCAACATGAACAACGCCTTCTGGAGATTACACTTGGGCTGCCTGAGTCGTGCGCATCCGTCCTTGGAACCTGAAATTACGGAACTGTCTAACCTCGTGTCTTGATCAAAGCAAACGCCTTTGCTGCTGTTTCTTCAGTCAATATCAGACACCCTTATCACTTTTTATTCCTTTCATCTATATGTCGACCGACATAGGGGCGAGAGAGGCTTTTCCATGGTCGAATCCTATGCTGCATGCCCATTCAGTCACCAACAGCGTCACATTCCCGTCCGGCAGTCGTTCAACATGCCAGGCATGCCTACACTTTAATAGTGTAGCGCCAAGCCTGGACATCTTTACACCAACTGTGTGAAAAGGACTGATCAGCGTGCTCCAACGCTCGTCATCACCTGTGGATGCTTTCTTCGAACAATGGTGTTGCATATCACTTCCCAATTAGCCAAGCCCTCCGCATCACTTATAAGATCAGAAAGAACGTGGTCGAAGCAGCAGTGTTGTGGTGTACCGCCAAGACTCTATAAGTCGGATTTATCCCCACGCTATTATGTGGTTTACTGAGCTGCATGCCCCGTTGAGTGCAGGTCCTTTTCCAGATGCAATTGGCTGAATAGCATGGGGATAAATCCGACTTGAAGGAGACTTTGTGGTGACTGCTACATGCCACAATATCTTGACCACCAGAGCTTTTTGGAACCATCGTCTGCAAAGAAACCGAGTTGGATGAGATGCAAAAGCATCCATGGGGTACAACATGTACATATTTCACTGCCATTGTCCCATGGTGGGCGCCGCCGAGTTGCAACCACCATGTAGGTATGTATGTACGCAGCACCCATCTGCAACAACGTCACAGAATCCCCATGTTGTAAGATTACGTCTGGCTGGTGCCTGAGAATTAGATTGACCACACTCTTGTTTACTCGAGGTCCGTAAGGAACACGGCTCTCATTGGGGGCATCCGTCCATTTTGCTGGCATTTGCGGTGCCGTACCTTTCGGACAAGAAGCTGGCCTCCATCCATCTCGTCTATGACAGCTCGGGACTCACTCGAGCGGACCGTTCTTTGACACTGCCGTCAACCGTGCCTCTTCAACCCTGAATCGGTAGGAAGTACAAGGCTACAGCTCTGGCAATGGGACGTTACCCTACCCGCCAATCCGCCTTGCACATGCAACCTCCACAGTAGCGCGGCAGCTCCATCTGTCAAAGCAGACGGGAGCCTCTTGAACCTTCTTCTTCTGGTGTCTTGACCCTGACGTCGTTAGCCCCGAGATCCGGAAAACTAGCGAAGCCTGTCTTCAGGCAAAGTATACATGTGATTCGTTTGACGTCTCCCCTTTGTCTCCCCCTTCTCCACGCCCATTCAACTCAAATCTGGGGAAGGACTCCACGGAAGCCCTACGGTTTGCTTTTCGTTTCAACACTACACTGCCATTTGGAACATGACGGCGAAGATCATGGAGAATGGACCCTTGTCGCCGTGGCGCGATCCCTGACCGACCGGCCGGCGGACCGATACTCCACATGCAAGCCAGATCGCAACCACGACCTTGAGAGTCTTGCCGGTCACACCGTCAATCCTGATTTGCTAACCGTCCTGATCCCCCTGTACGCGGTCTGCCATACTTGTATTGGATGGCCAATAGGCACCTTCCTTCAACGCCACATCGCTGAAGTGTTGCCGCAACCCCGATCCTTGGACGTCCAAGAACGTCTTCTCCGGACCTTCGACAGCTCCATCGCTCGTATTGGGAAGCAACATCTCACCCTGCCTGCGTATGACCTTGTAAGTGACTCTCTTCACGCTGAAGAGAAACCATGAGCCCGAGCACAGAACTCGGATCAACGCCTTGTTGGGCATGAACTAATCGCAAGCGCGCGGACGTGTTTCTCCAGTCTCACTTTGTTTTCTCTTGTCCATCACGATGCTACATTCAAAGCGACCTAGCGTTTCCTTTGGACCGTAGTAAGCACATGGAGCGGACATCTCATTGATCATCAGGAGGTTTGGTGGTATATGGTCCAGCTTCGGCATTTCTTGCTGTTGGTACTAAGTCTTGCCAAAGAATCCGCATACCTATAGCTCAAAGGATTTGAGACAATTCCTGGTAGCAGCGTCGCTTATAAGCAAAGAATATGACACAACGAACTTGGTGTGTTTTACTAACTAACAGTGTTGATCGTAGGAATCGGACTCGAACGGATCGAACTTGTCCCGCCTTCAGGGTCCTCAGCACGCACAGCTGAAAGTGTGTCATGATAACTTCAAGCTTTCTCGGTAACTACCGAATTACAGTCTTCGCATTCTCTATTTCACTGCTAGCTGGGCTGTCGTGATGGGAGACAACCCTGATAGGGACTTCCTTAGCCTTTCCGTCTGGTCCAGGCCGAGTTCACAACTAAGCTGACGGTGAGCTATCCCTGTGTGGTACGGATAAGTAGCCTGACAACCAGAATTCCAACATCCGAGATCACATTGATATGTCCGTGTTCAAGACAGCATGATGTACCTAGTGGTTAACACATAGGGAAACCTTATGCATCAACCCCGGCGGCGATATATTGTCTTATGCACCCCGCCATTTCTCCCCGGAAAAGGGACCGCTTTTCCACCACCACGAAGCGCGGATACTGAAGCAGTCAGCGCTCTGCAAAACTCGTGTCAGCTTTCGTTTCCAGAGCACCGGGTAGAGATGTCAGGTCCGATGCATTCAAGAGCCATTGACCTTCCTTTTCGAGATGAAGTAAGGCGGCCCGCACAGATGCACCCCAGACTGACATATCGGCATTGGTTTGACAACATCATGGGGTCCTCAGACCCCATGGCTATGGTGGCAAACACCTTGCTTTTTCCTCTCCGCTTGCATCCGGGGGATCGCACTTGGCCCGACTGGACACGACGTCGGTACCGATCATAAGGGTCCGCTGGCTCCGCCTGAGTCGCCGTTGTCCATCGAATATTCGATGTGGCCGCCTGCATTTGCTTCTTTCTCACATGGACTGATTTTGGTTCTGTACGAACATAATCACCATGGCTCGGAGCTTGCGGTGCAAGCGTCAGGCTGTTAGGCCTGGTGGAGGTTCGCAAACCCGGTCAGCGACCGACCAAGACAAGTTATCTCATATCGACATCGAGCCTCTCTGGCAGCTGTCATCTATCTCCAACGCGATGTTCCCCGGTACTAGTGAACGGGAAGCAACTCACATGATCAACCGTTGAGTTTCCAAGACGTTCCTGAACCAGCAGCTACAGAGAGTTTCGGCATTAACGTCCAATGGGCAAAATGAAGGCGTCCCAGTCTGCATGTCAAAAAACCACGTGCCGGCAAATATCGCAATGGTCGGGCGGGATGGGAAGCAGTAGGCTACCTAACCTACCTCTAACCTTCCTCACATTTTCCTTTCTCGGATATCCCACTCTACCTATGCCGCTTTGGTGTTGCGGAGGGAGGAAGCACGACAGAACCGGTGGGAGTTCAGAGCTGGGCGTACCAAGTTTTACTACTACTTCGGGGGCCGGGGAAGAAGCATATCATGATCGGCAAACATCAGCAACAAGAAAGAGAGACTACATAGAGTTGGATCAACAAAACATCAGATGTGATCCTTACTCTCTTCATCTATAGGTGCAGGACGACAGCGATATAACATATCAGATGGTAGGTAACAATGGGGAAGATAAGCGGTCGTTAATTGCTTGTTAATTAACATGACGCCATGGGGCCGCTACGCTGCTCATGATGATCACCTTTTACCTGATGGTCTGGTGATAATGTCTGTGGTCGATCGATGGACTTCTTCTTTGTCCGCAAACCAGAAGCACCTTGGGCATGTCTCAATGAAGCTCCACTGAGAAAGAGAACCATTGCTTCAAACTAACCGCCAGCTATTCATCATCCATGGAAGTGCAGTTCTAAACATTTCATTGCAAGAAGTCTGACAGCGAGACAAACCGTTCCTGTTTTGCGGTTCCCCAGTCTTCCCCAAACTCAACTCGAGAATTTCACAAAAATTCCCGTCCCTCCACAAAACAAAACACTCACCGCACAGAAAGTCAAATCGAGGCTGTCTATCACCACTGCTGCTGGATACATACGTCTCGGAATGTAGCAGATGTAGTATAGTATAGTATATCTACTAGTGTAGTTAAAACCCTCCTCCCCCCAGTCCGGCACTTACATACCATCAACACCCCTGTCCCCCCACAAACCGCTAACGACTGTAACCTACCCACCTACCTTACTGTAAACTCCCGTCCGCCGTTAAAGGTCTGCCCGGATGTCCAGTGGACAGTGATACTACCTACCCTGATAGTTGACGGGCAGTTACCTAGTGTACCTTCCTAGGTAGCCGCAATGACGCCCCAATCCGGATGTATCCTCCGCTTGCTGTGCCATCTCCGTTGAAGGTTTTGACATTTTCCCGGCACTTTGTTTGTGTCAACCTTCGAATTAAACTTCTCTAGGTAGGTAGCTCGGGCTCGTGCTCGGAGGTTAATCCGCTCTTAGGTAGACTAGAGGTACCTGGAGATTTTGTTCCTGCTTTGCGGGGAAAGAAAGATCGTAGAGGTAGTGACCGAGTATGTGGCCCGAGTCTGGATGCACCCGGGGAAGGAATCGGTTACCTTACTTCTACCTTCTCATATTTGGCATTTGAGGTTGCGTTGGTCTTTACCTAGAGACAACTTTCGTATACGCTGAGTAGGTTGTGAGTGCAAGCGAATATCCCACTGGCGAATTGTTTTTTATGTTGGCTTGCAGGCTGAAGTATGCTGGAGCTAGGTACGGTCTTTTTCGTGCTGTTATGCTATTTCATCGCCTCAAGCATACCTAAGGATTTGGGCCACTCCTCTTTGGAATCATAGACATGATGTTGACAATTATAGGATATCCTAAGTAGTCATACGGCCTAGTCCATCGTGAAAACCAAAACTTCGCTTCTCGGAGCATTGCGCTCGGGTCATAAATAGAGGAATTACCACCAATTACCACCGTGTACCGATCGGGTATCCTTTGCTTTTGCACCCCAGAGATGCGGTTTTGTCTGCTAAACTCATCGATATTGAGTCTTGGGAGGAATTAGTTGGAGATTATTTGCACGTAATTGAAGACTGCTCGCCACAAATTCCGCAATCTTCGAGTGTCGCTGGTGATGCCCGGAGTGTGTCAGGCTTGTTGCAGTAAGCAGTTTTGCATCCCTAACATAGGTGGAGAAATGGGAATATTATGGTATCAATCACTAAAAGCGCCAGTGGTTTAGTGGTAAAATCCATCGTTGCCATCGATGGGCCCCGCGTTCGATTCGCGGCTGGCGCATTTCTTTTTCCTTTTTTTTTCGCTGCAGTTTTCTAGTTTACTTTTTCTCGTGGTCTTTTTTTTTTTATTTCTTTTTCCATAGAAACTCCTTGCCGGCTCTCTTGAGTGGTGTCCAAATATTTTTTCCTAATGTGTGCTCATGATTTGCTCGCAAGCACTGGTGCACATTGCGCCTTCGTTATTGACGGAGAGCATAAGGAAAACCAGGCTTGTTAAACCTTTCGAAGCAAACGACGCTTAACGAGCTCTCTGACTTGATATCTTCCTAGGTTCTTGATACCCAAAGCATTTCACTACTCCAATGCGAAGTCATTCCCAGAATCCCTCGATCGGTCTTCCCTTATCAAGGTCTTGCAACGTCTGTTAACGCATACGCCAACAGGGCAGCTGCAGCACAGCACAGCACCCACCAGCAACCCCAACATCTGATCAGATATTGTGGGCTTTTCACCACCGATATCTGGCGAAAAGGGTATTTATAATACCTAAGACAGCCTCAGAAATGTTGAACAAATCTGGTGTGTTGGCCTTACAGTCAAAATTGACGCTGGATTTATTGAATGTCTGCAGCGGGGAGCGGTGCGTTTGGCGGTTCTGTTTTCGGAGGACTAGGTCGTCATAGAATGTCTATTACACTTGCCTGTCAGATCGTTCCGAGAGTAGGGGCGGGTTCTAATAGATCTCAGTATTTGGTACTTGGAACGCACGTCTTACTCTCTCCTTATTCATCCAAGAACGCATCTTATACGTCCTCAATGGTGCTACGTCCTATCTATATAATTAATTTAAAATCTATCTACCAGATTAGTCCTCCGGGATAAAATGTTTTATCGGGATGAGAACGGATCCTTATGTATTTGTAGCATTACGCTTATTCACCCAGGTATATTACACGTCAAAATCCGGCCCCATTTCTTGAATGACTTGCCTGTCCAACTCGGCGGACCGAGCTCGTGATCGCATTTACGTCTAACTCCTCACTTCCAAGTTTGTGATGCAGACCACGCAGGTATGTAGAATGGAAAGTGCAGGGCGGGGCAAACTGCCGTGGCATTCTTGCATGGCAACTTCCACTTGTCATCTTCTCACAGCAGTCCATCCACTCAAGCTTCTTTCCAAAATCCAACGAATTTCTCGCTCTATTTATCTCGTAAAAGTGAACACCATCCACCGCAGAAGGTACGTCTATCATCCAGTTGGTCTTGCTATTTCCTTCCCTTGTTAGCCCCTACCAGACCTCCCGAGTAGTGTGGTCCATTCCTTCCTCTGTATCTCCGCGACGTCAACCTCCTGTGGATTACCTGGAAGACTCCAAATCAATCATTTCAGGAAGGCACCATACACGTCGTATGCTAAATGCTCAATACAGAACACCGAAACCCTGCAACCATGGGAAGCATGATCTTCGCCGAACTGAGCGAGGCTCTCTCCACCATTGATGACCTGGGAAACCCCATCTATCTTCAAAAGCAAGACGTGTTACGGGATATCGGCATTGAAACTCCGCCACTACAGGTGCGTAGCTAATTCTACAGAGGCGAACGAAGGTGGATGGATGGCAGCGAGCAAGCCGTGCATTCGATTATCGTACCTACCATCTCAACCTAGTTTCCAGACACTAACGGTATCGTGATAGATTGTTCTTATTGGAGGTCCGTCTTCCGGCAAGACCTCTCTCTTGGAGCGGCTGACAGGATGCACCTTACCTTATGGCAGCGGGCCTACCACCCGCTTCGCCACTCGACTTACCTTTCGCCGCGATCCCATCAAGAGTATCGTCGCATTCATCACGCCGAGAGGCTGGTCCCACGAAGACACAGTTGAAAAGCTGAGATCCTTCCACCATGTGCTTGACAATCTTGATGCCAAGGCCCTCGCAGATACAGTCGAGGAGGTAGATCAGCCCTCTTCCCATCACTCATTGTGTCGAGTTCCCCGTTGACCACGATTACAGGCAGCAGCTGTTATGGGCATTCGAAAGGGCTTCGCGGACAATGAAGACGATGTGTCTCTGTACAGCGAAAATATTTTGGAAATTCAGATCTCAGGGCCTGATGTATGGTGTTCTCTTACACTCCCAAGAATCAGTCATGCCAGGGTCCATGCTTACTGAATGGTCACAGCAACCTAATCTTGCATTTATCGACACACCGGGTCTGCTTGGTGCCGAATCCCTTGGTCCAGGTATGAGCAACAACCTTTTACAAGCGTAACTTACGACTGACCATTATCCTGAAGACAATTCGGGGAAGAAGAAAAGGTCCCTGATAGACGGCATTGCACGGAAGCATCTGATGAATGAACAAACTATGTATGTCACAACCTACTCTATCCTGTTTTGGTATTATTAGCCCGTAAAAGTCCGCTAATCATTCACTGCGATCACAGCATTCTCGCAGTTTTTTCATCCTTTTCTGACCGCGCCAAAGAAGATGTTCTGCGACTCGCCAAAGCCGCTGACCCAAAAGGCGAGAGGACGCTATGCGTCCTGACACATGCTGATGTGGTGAAGGGGCGACCTAAAGTCCAGACCATTCTCCCTCCAGCTTGGAATACACACGGATTAGGCTGCTTTTGGGTCCGAAATCGTGGCGCTGACGAAGGTGAGCTTAGCGCTGGCCAGTGCAGGACGAGGGAACTGGCACTTTTTGCCGAATCTCGATGGGCCAGCTTCTCTAAGCTTGGACGAACCGGTGTTGACGCCCTGAAAAGTGCGCTGCGAATGCCACTTAGGGATCTTGCCAAGGATTGTCTTCAAAGACAAAGGACTGAAGTCCTAAGGCGTTTGTCTGCCTGCAAGAAAGAGCGTCTGGCGCTAGGTCCACCCAGAGATACGCCTAATAACCAGCGCGAGTACCTGATGGAGCGTGTATCGACATTTGAGCGGCTGGCTTCTGCCGCGCTGGAAGGCCTTTATGGCGCTGATCGACTCTTCACTACAAATGCTGTGTACAGGCTTGTTACGAACATCACTGATCTCAACTACAACTTTTGCAGCTGGATGCGGCAAAGAGGCCACACCTATTACTTCAAATACGAGGTAGAGGATGGGCAGTTCGATTTTAATTCTCATAACTATATGGAAGGTTTGAAGGAACTTCGCGAATGGGCTGCTTCTCGTGAAGAACTTGGGGAATTCCTACACCCTGAAAAGGGAGAAGAAGTCGATGCCCTGAAGAAACAAGAGGATAGTATCATGGCTTACCTGAGGGCGGTAACTTCAGGGCTTCCGCGAGTGGGAATACAGTCAACTGTGAGTTTGAAACTGAGTGGACTAAAAAAAATGTCGATGGCTAACTTCTCTGTAGCCTGGAGAATCAATCTTTACCATGATCTTCCAAGAACAAGCTGAGACATGGACCCTCCACGCCAACTATCTTATGAAATTGGCCATCTTTATTGTGCATCGCTTCATCTGTCAATTAATGATAGACGTCTTCGGAGACTCACGAATTCGCACAGAGCTCCAAGACCTCCTCAGCGAAAAAATCCTTAAGGCGTACAAGCGGGCATGGGACCACAAGGAGTTTCTGGTCAAGATGGAACTTCGCTGCCGGTCTCAAACATACAACCCGCACCTGGACGCCGCTATTTTGAAGATTGGCCGGGAAGACTTCCGAACAACCCTGGTCAAATCCTACAACGATCAAAAATGCCGGATCGGTTCTGAATCGGCATTTAACGCCGCTGTAAAGGCTGCGTTTGGCTCCAGCGGAGTGGAGGATGATCTCCATGACCTTTTGCAGGCCTATTACACAATTGCCACCGACAGATTTCTCGATAACATCTGTCGGCAAGCAGTCAGCTATTTCCTGCTCGAAGCGGACGACAGCCCAGTAAAGATCCTCACGGCAGATTTTATTGCGAACCTGAGCGTCTCGCAGCTGGACAGGATTGCCGGCGAGGATGCGATTACGAGAGCGACAAGGCTGAGTCTTGATGCGGAGCGCGAGCCTCTGGAGAACGCGCTTAAGGTGCTCAGGGAATGAAAAGTCAAGGGCGTGGACGGAGAAAGCCTGTCAGGCTGGGTTCATGTATGCGGACTTTCGGTGAGGTGAGAAAAAGCGCCATGTTTTCAGAGCTGAATGATCTCAATGAAAGTGGAAGGATGGATACATTGTTTGGTAACGTATGAGCAATATCTCTACTACAGCCTTACAGCCTTGTTTTTGTTTTCGAGTCTCTTGTTCTTCGGAGAAAATTGAGGAGGATGGGCAAGGAAAACCATGAGCCCAGACAGACAATTACAAACAAACCAGTAACAAGCAATAGCTAAAACCTAGAAACGAAAAGACTTCTCAATAGCTAAAAAGACCCAGAAACACGCATCAAATTTGCTGGAATCGCATAAAGTACTCACTGACCAGGTGCTGCTGTCTCCGTTTGTAGTGGCGCCACTCCTAGCAGCCCAGTTTTGGTTCAACGCGTTGTAGCCGTCATGATAAAAGGCCACCGGCTTCACGTCCCACCCAAACGCGAGGACACTCAAGCGCGAGGCCTACCACGCGCGCATTATTGCATCGTGAAATTGCTGATTGCTGAGGAAGGTGGATAGAGACTTCATTGAGACTGAAGTGCGGTTGTAGAAGTCTGGACGCAGATGGACGTGTTCGATGAACGATGAATGTGAACGGCGGTGACAGCCCCCCGTCTGTTGGTTCCGTCCGCATTCCCGTTTGCTGCATGTGCCGTTCAGTTTGCTCCAGTCCTCCGCGATCCGAACTCTTTCTGCTTCGCATTCCCCTCTTTGAAGTTGTTTTCACATGAGGGCCTCCGTTTAATTGCCTGAAAAGAAAGATTTGCAAGTGTACGGTAGGTAAGAAGGGATCTCAGTCTCGAGCGGAGAACTTTTTGGCAGGCCGGATATTTGCACACATATCATGTTCCTTTGCGTTTACACGTAGCTATCCAACGGGCAAAGTTCGTTTGGACATACGGGTACTTTGATGGATCAAACGTGAAGGGGGAGTGAAAACGCTGTGAGCGATGACTCTTGTTGGAGGATGTCTTGTTGGTGTCGTTGGCTGCTCGATGGATCCTTCAACATTGTGTAAGATAAAAGCCAGAGTTATCCTATGCGGTGATATTGCCGTTTTCATTTTCCCTCATCAGAGCTTCTGTCCTTCCTCCGTTGAGTGGCTGAGTAGACTCATAATCCCACAACGAGGGGATTTTCTCCCAATTCTGCCTTCCCCTATCTCAGTCGCAATCGCAATGCTACGGCTAATCCGCTCTCTGCCTACTATCCCGAGCACACTGTTTTCAAGGAGTTGCGTTGTCTCGTGGCCTTTTATTTCACGATACTCTCAGAGACAACCACGTCGGTTGGTACCTTAAGTTTTCATTTTGTTTGTGTGTATGTATTCCACCACTGCTTGGTGCTGACAAGATGGGAGATGAAGGCTACCTACGTCACGATGCACGACACGGCAACTTCCCCCGGAAGCCAATCGCCAGACACCAGTTTTGCCAACCTAGACAGCCTCGGAAACCACATCTACCTCGAGAAGCAAGACAAGCTGCGCGATCTGGGGATTAACCTCCAAACGTCACAGGTAATGCCAACTGATACACTTTTGTGACCCGATCTTGGGGTTTGTTCTCGCCTAACCTTTTTGGATTAGATCATCGTTGTAGGCGGGCAATCATCGGGCAAAAGCTCTCTCCTCGAGAGCTTGACGGGCTTTTCGCTGCCGCGAGGCCAGGGTTGCTGCACACGATTTGCGACGCAAATCACACTGCGGCGCCACCCGATCAAGAAGACTGTCATCTCGATCATACCCAGGGGCAATGCGGACCAGAAGCTTAGAGACACGTTGAGAGCGTTCCGGCATGAGCTCACTGATTTCCGCCCGGAGGATGTGGCTGGTGTCATTGAAAAGGTGTGCATATTGATCTTTTACATGGGGATTTAGAGACCTGCTAACTGCGGATGTTGTAGGCGAACATGGTGATGGAGATTAGATCGGGAATCAACAAGGACATTCTCAGTCTCCCCATGTTCAGCGATGATATTCTCAAGATTGAGATTTCGAGCCCTGATGTGAGTGGTACAGCCGGCGGTCACATTGTCCGGGGGCTAGGAAAACCAGCTGACATTTTGCACGCATAGAATCCTCACCTGACTGTTATCGATGTGCCTGGGCTTTTCCAGGTCACAGACCAGTGTAAGTATGCAATCTTCCGTTACCATCAAAGCTGGGAGCTGACAAAACTTTCCAGTAGGTTATGCTACCGACCAAGATAAGTCGATGGTTGAGGCGATGGTGAAGAGACATATGAAGAACGAAAGAACAATGTAAGTTCTCAAGAGACTTCGAGTCATTTCACGGTCCCCCAAGTAACATAATGACCGTTTCAGCGTCTTGGCTGTGTTGTCGTGTCTTTCGGATCCAGCAACCGAAGGAATCCTTCAGTTTGCTAAAGCAGCCGACCCGAAAGGCGAAAGAACCGTTGGAGTTCTTACCAAAGCCGATTTGGTAAAGGAAAAGGCAGTACTTCAGTCACTTTCCAACTTGGTGATGGGTTCAACACTCAAGCTCGGTTACTTCATCGTACGAAACCGCGGTGGCGACGAACAGGATTTGGATATTAACCAGTGCAAGAAGAAAGAAGCCGAACTTTTCGAAGATCCACAATGGAAGGATATTGCGGACACCGGGCGTGTTGGAGTTGATGCTTTGAGGACAGAGCTACAGTCCTTGCTTACAGGGCTTGCCAAGCGCGAGTTACCAAAGCAAAAATCGGAAGTCATGAAGCGTCTGGCTGACTGTGAGAAGAGAAGCATTTCCTTTGGGCCACCGAGAAGCACTCCAGCAGCTCAACGTGAGCATTTGATCAAGTTGGCACTGAGGTTTGAGAGGTTGGCAAATGATGCTCTCGAGGGCCTATATGGAAGGGATGTTCTATTCGGAGAGAAGCCTCCACTGAAGCTCATCACCAAGATCATTGAGCTGAACGAAGGATTCTCTCACGTAATCTGGAAGAAAGGTCAGACCTGGAACTTCAAGGGAAAGACGACAGAGAAGGCCGATGGCACCGAAGCTGCCTACATAAGGCTGGTGAACGAGGCTGTCGACTGGGCATCAGCAATTCCGGAACTGTCGGAGTATCGATATCCGAAGGTTAGCACTTTCAAAGACCCCCAGAGTGACATCATGACTTTCATCGGAGACTGCTACTCGGCAGGCCGTGGACCTGAACTGGGATCGGTGAGTCTATCCTCTTTGTGGAGCTCATTCAACAAACCAAAAACTAATACACGTTCAGTTTGGCGGATCGGTCTTGACAATGACATTCAAATGCCAGGCAACGTACTGGGATGAAGCCGCAACTCGTCATGTCAAGGCAGTTGTCCTGGTTATCCACCGGTTCCTATACACGCTTTTGGAGGCCCTAATAAAGGATCAGCGAATGCGCGGGGAGCTATGGACGTGTCTTCAAGATGATCTGCTTACAGGTTACCGACGAGCGTGCGATCACGCAAAATTTGTCATTAGCACGGAGCTTGACGGTCGCCCAGTAACCTACAATCACTATTTTAACGACAACCTGCAGAGAGCCAGGCTAGGCCGACAAAAATCCATTCTTTCAGGACTGGAGACGAATGGCCAGAATACCAAGGTCGACCTCTCCAAGGTGCAGTCTTTGATGACGAGCGCGGTGGAAAACAAATCCAATGCCGAACAGGTCAAGGAGGACATCCATGACATACTGAAAAGCTATTATAAGGTCGCCCAAAAGAGGTTCGTCGATAACATTTGCCAGCAGGCGATCAACCATTTCCTCCTCGATAGCGATCAGAGCCCTATCAAGGTGTTCACGGCGGACTGGGTGGCCAAGCTAAGCGATGGTCGACTGAACAGCATCGCTGGTGAGGATGCTGTTACTATAACGGCGAGGAAAAGGCTGGAAACGGAGCTGGAAGGATTGAACAAAGCTTTGGAAGTATTGCGCAGTTGATGACGGTTGACTCGTGGTCGGTCGGTGTCAGCAATGGCTCGTTGCTTTCTGGCCCATGCTTAATGTGACCGAGGATGACGAACTGGGAAAGCGCTCTATCTCTGTCCTAGGAGTCATTAGCATACAGGTTAATTTTCAAACGTTAGGCATACTCCCGTCGTGTAGCAAAAGATTTTGTGAGATTTCTGGGACCGTTTGCTGCCCAGACCGCTAGTCCTTTGCGCTGCAGGGCCTTTGCCCTGCACCCCTCTCTTTGACAGCGGTTCTGGCACGTCCCAGAATCCCCTCCTTTGCAGACCTTCGTCTCTTTGATCGCCAGCTCTATATAGCTGGCGATCCCCTCCAGCAGTTAGCTGGATCTCTCACTCAATACATCATCATCATTCCCTTCATTCGTGATCCATCTCATAGATTTCTATGCTTGGAACATCATGCTGCTGTCCGTGATTGGATCCAATTGCAGAGGGACTGCGAAGGGAGAAACCAGATGTTGTGGATTGTAATCGTGGGGCTGAATTCTTTGGATTCTGCGAGACTGTGGAGGGGCATGCTCGATGATTCCTTCTTGTGATTTCGTTGAGATGGGGGAAGTGGGAGAGAGAAGAGGAAGGGAAGGGACGACGGAGCGTCTTCCCCACTGCTGTAAGGCACAGGTACATAGCTGGGCAGGGGACCTATGGGTTGGTCTATCTGATTGTTACATCCGCTAAAAATGATATTTTTCTCTTTCCCATCACTCCATTAAAGCGACCATCATTGGATATTATGACCAGTGTTTTGTTGTCGCCGCGGTCCCGTGAAGCCAGGTAGGGCGCCTCGGGTGCTCAGCGACCATCAACGGTTCTAGTGCTCCGAAGATGTTGAGCACGGCCCAGCATGTGGACGACAGCTTCGCGGAAAGCTTCCGGCAATTGTCCTCGAAGTACATCAACAATCCGGTCATGATCCATGATGTGGCCTGATTCAACTAAAGGAGTGACGTCTTGCGCTGCGTTTCCAGAATCTTCCCTATCAGTTTCCAGAGGTTCTGATCCGCCCTGCTCTCTTCCTTAAGATGTTCCATACACTACCCACTCCGGACTTTGGACAATTCTCCGACACTGCCTTTGGCTGGCGACCGACGACCTCTTTAATGTGCATATTGAGGAGTACCCAACTATCATGTTGTTTAGGGGGAACAGCGTTTTTATTCCATTGCCAATGTACTCCCTGACGAAGGCCTGATTGCTTCCTACTTCTGCAGATCGAGCACGACTATTAGGTATGCAAGAACCGGTGAACTCGAGAGATGTTGAGCATCTTGTACAAGTGAATGTCGCTAATTGGGAACGCATTTGGTTTAGGTCGCTCAACTCATCATTATGGTTACCAGCGCTGGAACAACTCAAGATGAGCCTGTCACTCCGGGTGATCCTGTTCAAACTGAGCAGCAGGACAAGGTCCTGAGTTACACAGTTGATGGCGACTGGCATATTTCTGACTTTCCGGACATCATCAATAAGGCAAGGGGTCACTGTCACTTTTCCGTCTTTGTATCTACCAGTTCTAATTATTCGGCAGGCCAACACGTACATGGGTCTAAAGCCCACCAGTGAGGCCAATGACCCAAAGGCGTCGGTTTTCACCAAGCATATTCTGAAGCTCGAGGTTTCGGGGCCCGATGTAAGTGCTCTTTGGAAACCGATAACTGACTTGTAGTAACTAAGTGGTCTAGAAACCTCATCTTACAGTGATTGATGTCCCAGGCTTATTTCACGCTACAGGCCAGGGCAAGTGACACAAAAGCCACATAAAGGACTTCATTAACACACCTCTAGGTCATGCTACTGAAGCGAGAAAGAGCATGGTTGATCGAATGGTACGCCAACAGATTGAGAACGAGAGAACCATGTGAGTCAAAGTGTTTCAAGCAGCAGCTTCCATTACTAAAGTCTGCAATTGTAAAGCGTTCTAGACGTTATGCCCTGCCATTCGGACCCAGCTATCGAGAGAATCTTGGAATTCGCCAAGGTGGCCGACCCTTGCGGAGCGAGAACCGTCGGCGTGTTCCCAAGCCTGACCTTGTAAACGAGCAAGCCATGTTCCAGTCGATTCTGAAGCACGTCAAGCAATCCCCACTCAAAGTTGGGATATATTGTTGTGCGCAGTCGTGTTGCTGACGTAGACGACCTCGAACTCACCAGCTTGAAGAATAAGGAGTAAGAACTGTTTGCGGGCCCCGAGTGGAATAGCATCAACAAGCTCGGCCGGACTGGTATCGACCTTCTGAAATCCAATCTTCAGTCACTGTCGACCAGATTCGCGAAACAAGAGCTACCCAAGCAAAAGGTCGACGTAGCGAAGCCATGGGAGCACCAGGGTCAAATCCGACCAGCCAACGAGAATACCTTGTGAGGCTTGCGTCACGCTTTCAGCTCATGACCCTCAACACTTTGGAGGGCCAATACGGCCATCCCGATTTTGCACAGCACACCAACCTGAGGCTCGTTTCCCTTGTTATCAACATGAACGAGATCTTTGCGGAGCTTATGTGGAGGAGTGGACACAAATACCGTTTCCATGGGTTTGAGCTTTGCTGGCTAGGGGGCAGTGATTTGATGAACAAGGTTCCCCGAACCACTCCCGAGACACTCGGCAATATCATCCCCATTAAGTTCTTTCAGAACCAGATGCCGAAGGAAGGTCTCGAAAACATCATTGAACAATGCTATTCGGGGTTCAAAGGCCCTGAACTTGGAACGGTAAGCGGAAAACAACGTCCAGACAAATCAACCATCGGAATGTCTAGCTAATACCGTCACAGTTTGGTGGATCCGTCATGACGATTACTGTTCCGGGAACAAGCTCAGAAATGGCGTGAATACGCCGAGATACACATCAAAACCGTCATCGTGGTCATCACTCCCTTCGTAGCCCTCTCTCTCAGTGTTGCAGCGACAAAGAAGTCACTCACCAACTGTGGGAGAACGCCATGCATGACCAGCTCATCGACGCCTACAGGCGCGCCCTGGCTCACGCCGAATTCCTCGTCGACTCTGAGCTTCTCGGGCGTCCGTACACCTACAATCACTACTTCAACGAGAATCTCCAACGGGCACGGAACCGTCGACTGGCAGCAGCACAAGCAGCACAGACTGCACAGTCAAATGCCGCCGCTGCTGCTGCCGCCGAGTGCGATAACTCTAACTCGCCCACCGCCAACGCCGATGCCGGCGTTCAGTACCAACCTAACAAGACAAACGCGGATCAAGTAAAGGAAGATATCTTCGACATCTTGAAGAGCTACTACAAGATTGCCCGGAAGCGGTTCGTGGACGCCATCTACCAGCAGGTGGTCAGCCGCCTGCTGCTGGACGGCGACGAAAGCCCGCTCAAGATCTTGTGCCTGGAGCTGATCGCCAAGTTGACTGACAACCAACTGGAGCAGATTGCGGGCGAGGATAGCGCGTCGAGGAGCAAGAGGCAGCGGCTTGATGAGGAGATTGAAGGGTATGACTTATGAGGCGACCATGTAGATCTTTCCGAATTGAAGGATTCAATGAATGGATTTGAAAGAATGTACATTACGCGCAATTCCTTCCATCTATGACTAGAAAAACAAACGAATGCAATTGCAATCAACTAAGTCGAGGTCAACATTACCGAAACCCTCCCCGTCCTCATTGGAGCCATATGAGGAGAAGACATAGTAGATGTGGTATCCGTAGTCTGCGATACAACTCCAATTTACCATATTAAAATGTAACTAATAATTATTTGGATAAAACTCGTTATGTGGTAGTTGCATCACTTTTCATTGTCTTGTTTTTCTTTCGTAAGGGTGGAAATGGAGCGTCCGAAGCTGTTGTGGATAACTCATTTTACCCTTATAAGTTCAATAGCTTGGTATTTCTTATAACAATCAGCGGTGGTCCGGTGGCGAAATGGTATCGTGTGGTCCTCCTAATTCGGGAGGATAAGACTGAGGTTGTGGGTTCGAGTCCCATCCGGATCGTCCTTTTTTTGCTCTTTTTTCGTCTGGTCACCTGATATACTTGCGTAAGAGGGCTTGATGCTTCTTTTTCTCTCTTTTTTTATATTTTCTTTCTTGAGGAAAGTCCCAAGTTGGAGTGTTGGTCTTGATTACCACGGAATTGCAAAAGAATACGTGGTGCAAGATTAATTCCAGTTGTTGTGTACTGTTGAGTCACGTATTATGGATGTACGAGCGAAAATTCCTCATGCTGTGTTGTTGGAAACCTCAACTTGACCTAAAACCTAGAATAGCGCGCAAATCTTTTGTGAACCGTTTTCCTACTCACTTTCAACTTGGCGCAAGTGATTACTACGATATTGACTGGATACCATCAACCGGCAAAAAATCCTCACAACTCGCCGACTTTGGCCTGTCATCGTAACCGATTCAATTCCACCCAGTTCACGCCTCACCTCGGACCTCATTCTCAACCATGGCGTTCACGATGCACTCCCACTCCGGGCAGTTCTGCCCCGGACACGCCAAAGACCAGCTCGAGGAAGTGATCAAACACGCCATCAGCGTCGGCTACAAGACCATCGGTCTGACGGAGCACATGCCCCGTACCCAGCTCTCGGACCTCTACCCCGAAGAGGTACAGCCGCACCGCGCACTCACACCCCAAGCGCTCCCCCAACTCCAACTCAACTCACGATAACTAACACACCACCACTCACAAACTCCAGCTCGACCCAGACCAAGGCCAAACAACCCTCGCCTCGCTCATCCCCCGCCACGCTTCCTACCTCGCCGAAGCCCAGCGTCTCCAAGCCAAATATGCCTCGCAGATCCATATCCTCATCGGCTTCGAAGGCGAATGGATTCGCGGATCCGAGTACGGCCCCCTGATCACCTCTCTCCTATCCTCCGCCCCATGCGTCGATTACTTCATCGGGTCCATCCACCACACTGCGGGCATCCCGATCGATTTTGACAAGGCCATGTTCTTGCAAGCGCAGGACTCGTGCGGGGGGTCGGAGGAGAAGCTGTGGGAGAGGTATTATGATGAGCAGTTTGAGATGTTGAACGCGACGAGACCGAAGGTGGTGGGACACTTTGATTTGATCAGGTTGTTTTCGGAGGAGCCGGATCGGAGGGTGAAGGGGTGGAGGGAGGGGGTTTGGAGGAGGATGAAGAGGAATTTGGAGGTGTGTAAGGAGGTTGGGGCTTGGTTGGAGGTTAATACTAGTGCTTTGAGGAAGGGGTTGGCGGAGCCGTATCCGGGGAGGGAGGTTGCTGAGGTGAGTTTGCCCTTTCATTTTTTTCCTTGGTAGGGTGGTGAGTGCTAACCGACGACTTGGCGGAATAGGAATGGATCAAGATGGGAGGCATGTTTACGTTTTCAGATGATAGCCATGGGATTGCACAGGTTGCTACGAACTACGCAAGGGGCCTGGATTACTTGGAGAGCTTGGGCGTAACTGAACTCTGGACGCTGGAGAGGGTTCCTCATCCTGGAACGGCAGGGGATCTTAAGTCGGAGTTGAGGGACAAGGCTGTGACCATTGCTGAATTCCGACAGAGCTTGCGGTTGGAGCAGTAGATGGACGCTTTCGGCTATTTGGAGGGATAGAGTGTTGCGGAAAGAGGGTGTTGGAGACGTCGGTTACATATCCGAGGTATGTTGGCGAGAAGGGATGGCCAACAGCCCGTACCAAGGCCGGGAACCGAACGGCACGGCCCGGTCCAACACTGGAAGTGTGTATGGACAAATGCGGAAGGGTGGAGTCGAGCCGCCAACACCTACGGCTGATTGTTTTTCATGGATGTCTTGATCGTAACCAGGACATCTCATCGGCTTACAAACTGACCTCGAATTGCCGACTCCCGTCATTCAGATTCAATCAAGTTGGCGTTCATGCAAGCGGGCTATGCTTCGTGTCCGTCTCTGTGTCGACACTAAAGAGAGTCATTCGTCTGCCGAACAGTCCGGTCTCCATTTTTCCTTCCTATCGATTCGGCCTCGTTTATTTTTGGATGTTTATCTGTCGCCTCGGCAAGATGCAGTGTCAGATGAAGGTTTCTGATGCAGGTTGAGAAAGCCAATTCGGGACCGCCCGTCCCAGATCTTGCCAACGCGCATGACTTTTCCTCCCTGCCTCTCTACGTGGTCTGCGGTGTACCTGGAGACCCGAGCGAATGAGATACGCGGTAACATCGTGGCTTGCTGTTGACAGTGAAAGACATTCGTTGGTCCAGGCATGATCTCCAAACTTGTTTCGAGTGGACTTTGAACACGAACCAACGTCAATCGTGTAGCCGAGGAATGCTAACTTTTGATATCACAATGTCGAGGACACAAAGGAAGAATCAATCCAATTCGGATACACTGCAGTCAGTAAATTTGAAGCAGAGAGCAGATCGCGGCCTAGGGGGAATGCCTTTTTGTTGTCGATGTGCAATCTGTTAAGTGAGAAGAGGGGAGGGGCGTGTGAGAAGTTAACGTCTCAACCCCAGGGAGTGCGAGAAGGAAGAGGAAACGTCAAGGCGGGGGAGTGGTGGTAACGGCGGGATAATCATTGCATTGTCCGTAACCGTCGGGCTGTGTATGGTCTGGCTCAAATAACCTCTTCCTAATATTTCAGCTCTTTTGAGGCGGCTCGAAATGATGCAAGCTCAATCAAGAGGAGGACTGCTCTGACTGGTATACGAAAGACAATCTACGTAGATGAATTACATTTCGGTGTTTTGAAGCTCACCATGGTCTGCCGTTGAGGCATGAACATCGAACACGGATTTATAAGTGGACCAAACCAGAAATCCCACCCCAGAATATGATTGGGCAGATAGTCCTTGTTGGGTACGCACGGACCAAGGCAGGGCAGTTAAGGAAAATGATCTGTCGCGCCCAGTCCTTTTATACACTCCCTCCCCTCCCCCGGCGTTTTCCTTAATTGACACCATCACTCAGTCACTCAGCACATCCCTAATTATAACAAATTCCACCCTCCCATCAAAGTTGTTCGGTACACGCCCGCTCGCACGCCCGCCCCCGGCTCCGTTGTTCAACAGCCCGGCCCGTTCCCGACAGGCCAGCCTCAGCTCGACTTCCCATCCAGTTCCGAAAAAGAAGGGTCGAGTCGCAACGTCATTTGAAGCACTCGACTGCACTGGACTGCAGTGGGCTTCGGATTAGGATAGCACGAGCTCACCCGGGGTTTCCTGGTCCCTGCTCGACATCCTTTCCTCCCGTGGCCATCTTTCTCATTCTTTGACCATGTCCTCCGGGAGCGGGCATCCCGGTCTGGCCTTTGGCAGCATCGGCGGCCAGCTCCGTCGACAGTTCCCACCGCACAACGTCAACACGGCAACCTCCAACAAGCCGTCGCCATCGCTATCGCAACAGCACGCGTCTCCATACCAGTCCCAGGCCTACGCGTCTCAACACACGCAGCATGCTCAGCAGACACCGCAAAGCCAGTACTCGCACCACCTCTACACGACTCCGACCCCCCCGATCCCCAGCGTTTCGACCGTTCAAAATGTCGCACGACAACCCCAGACACAGATGCCGCCAGCGATGCCGCGCCAACGAGCCCCCGCTCCTCGACAAATGCAGCAACAAGCCAACACATTGCCGAGCTATCTTCAACAATCGTTGAACCAGCAGCCCATACCCCAGCAGCCCTTGACTGCCCAGCAGCTAAGCCAGCAGCCCATGAGCCAACCACCCATGAGCCAGTCGCTCGGTCAGCAATCCCTCGGCCAGCAGTCTCTGACGCCATCGCCCATGAGCCAAGCGCCGCTGAGCCAGGCCCTCACGCAACAGTCTCTTGCTCAACAATCTCTCGCTCAACAGTCGCTTAACCAGCAGTCGCTCAACCAGTCCGTTCAGAATGACAACTCCATCTTGTCCCAACAGTCAACACCACACCCCCCATCACAGACAACGTTGCCTCCAGTTCAGCCGCAGATTCCGCAGGTGCAGCAGGTACAAAAGGTGCAACAAGTGCAGCATGTACAACAGCAACCAACCCCTCCTCACCCGGAGCCCGCGGATGCTGCTCAGGACAACAGTCATGATGATGACATGGAGATTAGTGGACACCAGGGCGAGTCCGGAGATGATGATGCGAGCAGCTCGAGGCTGAACGACGGAACGCCGTTTGTTCCACGACAACCACGTGGCTTGATGATGTCAGCACCTCCGGAGGGTGGAAGCTTTGAAACCCTGGACGCCATTCACAAGCATGTGTTGGAATACTGCACTTCGGTAGGCTATGCCGTAGTTATTGGCCGATCGAAAAAGACGGTTCCGGGTCTCAAGAAGGTGTTGTTTGTGTGTGACCGTGCCGGGAAGCCGCCTAAGCGGGTGAGTCCCGAGATGCGGAAGCGCAAGACGACGTCCCGCAAGTGCGACTGCCCATTCGGCTTCTTCGCCATTGAGCAACGCACGCAGTGGACTATCAGATACCGCCCCGATGCCATCCACCTTCAGCACAACCACGGCCCGAGCGAAAGTCCTCTGTTACACCCCGCTGCGCGGAAACTGGACAGCAAGATGGTTGCTGCAGTTAAGCAGCTGAAGGAAAATGGTATGTCATTTCTTGTTCGCATCTGCCGATTAACTTCTCGTTAGCTGACGATATACAGGTGTCGGTGTTACCGAGACGCTCGAGATCCTCCAGCAAGATCACCCCCATGTTCCCCTTCTCCCGCGCGACATTTACAACGCTCGTGCGGCCATCAACCGTAACCCGCAGAAGGTGGCAAGTGGCTTGGCCGAGAACCGGCCCGCGATTTATAGCAAGCCACAACCGTCAGCCGAGGAGCGCATCCGTGCGGATCTGCGCCGTGAGATTGCCAAGGCAAGAGAGGAGCTCGAGAAGGTCAAGGCAGAAAGTAAAAAGGAAATTGACGAACTGAAGGCGACACTCAACGAAAAGAACAAGATTATTGAAAAGTTTGAACAGTTCATTGACATCTGCAACCAACGGGTTATTGTCAGGCTGAACGATACCGGCTCGTCGAGTGCTGGGGCGGCGAGCGGAAGCTCTTGAGTATTGAGAAGAGATGGCCGAGAGAGACGGAGGAAAGAGGGAAATAGAGACGATAGTGTACTGCAGGAGTTATGATTGGACCGGAAAAGCGTTTGTTCTGTTACGGGGAGCAGTTGCTCATGGGTTTAGGCTCTCGGTGTAGTCAGGGCCAGGGCTTTGGTTTGAAGCAAAGGCGTTAAGGTTCAACTTTATTGGTTATATTATGTCCGAGTACATGTTTTCGGTTCGGGTATCATGATGGGACGGCCAGAAGGAAGCGCTGATGGGTGGTTTATGGGACACTGGGAACTTGACGGGTTGAATCAGGAAATGTCAAGGTTCAAGATGCGTTGAATTATAGACAGCATTGTTGGACGATTGCTCGAATACGCTAGTGTGTTATCGTTGTCCAGAAACAAGCTCCCATTGTTCACATGTTTTCTATGCGGGATGAGGACCTCTACGGATGGTGTTTTGGGACGAGGATCATTGCCAGACAGGTCTGTTAATCCCACCCCTTTATCTGGAGGTTCTGATCTCTCGATGACTCTGTACCTAGGTACACGCAGGAACCATCCTGCACAAGTGGCTTACGTGATACAGCAGGTATCGAGGGATGAGATGCATACGAAGTTAAGGTGTGTCCAAATCTCGACGGTTGACACGGATGGTCTGGAGTTTATAGCGTTGATATGAATGTAAACCCCGCCATGTCATGACTTCTAGATCTACACCCTAGACTGTCGCAGCCCGACAAATGAGTGGCACCCTATCTGGAGTGTTTAGAGTTAGCTGACCAATGAAAAGCCGCACATCTAACGTCAGGGGTTCTGACACAAGGATTTTGCGACAACTGCGACAGGGCTGGGATTGGGCCACAAGGGAGGTCGCGATGGAGTCGGAAAGTCGGGTGGAAAGCTGTTGCCCGCAAAAAGCCGCGTCCCATCGCTCTGGGAAGGAACGCGGGCGCCCACCACCCACCTGGACCACACCACCTGCCCCTGCCGGGCAGCACCACAGCAGTCCTGGGCCACACAGCAGCGTGACAGCCTGTGAACAGCGGAGGCCTGGCGCAGTGTTCCTCAGTCGCAAAGATTCACAACACGCATCCGACCGAAACAACAACCACAAAAAAGTCCACAGGGGCAACATCAGCACAACATCAACAACGGACAAAGGGGAAGCTACCTACTTAGTATCCTCAGCCCGTGGTTGTTGCTGCAAGAATAAACAATAACTCTTTGATTTTCTCAACCTACTCAACGACACTCCTTCGTCTGGACAAACAGCTGAACTTTTGCGCACACCGCCCGGCGCCCGCCGCGCATCCCCGTCCGATAGAACACATCCACATAGAGCAGAGCACCACCACTTAGAAAGAAAGATACCCCACGATCGTCTTCTTTTCGTCTACCGAGTACACCACTACACCATTCGGTTTTTGCTTCAGCTTTTTTGCGACTGCGCCCTCGAGAACCAGTAGAGGCTCGCGTCCATTTCTTCGACTGCTCTTGCTTGCCCGCTGTGCGCCACTAGCTCGAGCATTGTCGAATAGAGCTTCCCGTCAGTGCTATCTTGAACAACAAACGGGCAGCGACGACTTTATCTCAAACACTCACGTCCCCGACGACGAGCTCTACCACCACCCACCTGTGCCGTGCACTGTAGAGACCCCGATGAAATGATCGCATAGACGGCCGAATCCCGAACCTACATCTTGCCATACTGTACCTATCGTCTCACCTCCGGACGCACCCCTCTCGGTAGTCCATCGCCATCATGATGGATACGGTGCCTTCGCCCCCTCCCCAGCCGAGCCCGGACGCCAACGGCGTTGCGACCACGCCGTTCGCTGCTGTCGACCCTGTCAAGGTTGTCGACCATCTCGTCCTCCTGCTTGAAGCAGCCCTCGGCGCAAAGCGAGACGAGCTCGAAGCCCCCGGCAGTCTCTTGTCCAAGGTTCGCTATTCGGACACCGTCCAGCGCTGCTCTCGCTTTGCCCTGGATACCCAGGTTGCCCTGTACATACAGAAAGATCTTGCTCCCACCACTACTCTTGATGGAGAGAATGGAGCCGAGGCTGAAGAGCGTAGGTTTGCTTCTTCCATTTGGTCGCGTTGAGAATGTGGCTAACTTGCTCCCTATGACAGCCGAGCCTACCCATGTGTATACCATCTCAAGCGATCTGACATCGTCCCCGACGACCGTTGCCTTCCTCGTCTTGCTCAAACGTCCGCAACCTCTCGACCCTATCGTCCCGCTCACCTCCCAAATCCAGATTCTCAACCTACCGGGCCCTGCATACCTGTCAACGAGCGGCGGCGAGCAGGGACCTACCAGCTCTCCTTACGAGGTTCTCCAGCTCTATCTCCACAACGGTCTTGCTCCATATTTCGATGCGAGCACCAAAAGCCAGCAGTTGCTCAATGGTGCCAGGGGCCGGCCCGATGTCGATGCCAAGACTGGAATTCCTGTTACCAAGAAGCGCTGGACGGAGCTGGAGCTGAGTCTGTCTCACCTCCAACAAAATGTCGAGATCCCTGAGGTGTCTCTGCCCTTTCACCCTCTCGTACAGAGTACGCTTGAGGAAGCGGCCACCAAGAACGTCAAACCCTCCATCGACCTTCTTCCAGCCACCGTGCTAGCAGATAGCACGTTCCTTAACAACCTGCAGGCCACCGTCAACAACTGGATCAAGTCCATTCAGGTGATTACCAAGATGACGAGGGACCCGACAACCGGCACGGCCAACCAAGAAATCAATTTCTGGCTGTCCATGGAGGCAGCGCTCGAGGGAATCGAGAACCAACTGCGGAGTGAAGGAGTTATGCTCACGCTTGATATCCTCAAGCATGCCAAGCGTTTCCAGGCCACTGTAAGCTTCACAGCTGATACGGGTTTGAAGGAGGCCATGGAAAAGGTTCAAAAGTACAATCAGCTCATGAGAGATTTCCCGCTCGATGAGTTGTTGTCTGCTACTACCCTTACAAAGGTTCAGGAATCTATTGGGCAGATCTTTGGCCACCTCAACAAGAAGCTGAGGATATGCCCATATCCCATCCGCCGCGCACTTCCGTTGGTCGAAGCCATTTCTGGTGACTTGGATGAGGTCCTACATCGACTGCTTCCTGGAACGGAGCTGGTCAAACTCGACTATGAAGAGTTCAAAGGTGTCATGAAGCAGGCAGGTAGCATCTTCCGCGCTTGGGACGAAAGCATCAAAGAATTCACCAATGTTGCTCGTGAAGTAACTCGCCGGCGTAACGAAAAGTTTATTCCTATCAAGATTAACCCACGTCACGCTGAGCTGCAGTCACGCTTGGACTATGTCCACAACTTCCGTGATAACCACGAGCAACTCCAAAAGACGATTATCAATGTGCTGGGTCCCAAGGCAACTGTTAATGGCATTGTCACGGCGTCCGGCGCTAATGGCGTCGCCGTAGTCGAAGAAATCGGCGACGTGGACGCGGTTGATGAGGTCAAGCAGGCTTGGGAGGCTTTGAAGGATGTTGATTTGCTTGATTGCTCTCGCGAAGGCACCGAAAAATGGGTACGCGCAGAGAATATCTACAATGAGCGCACTGCTCGTGTGGAGAATTCCATCATTGCCCGCCTTCGTGATCGTCTGGCCACGGCCAAGAACGCCAACGAGATGTTTCGCGTCTTCTCCAAGTTTAACGCTCTGTTCGTGCGCCCCAAGATTCGCGGTGCTATTGCCGAGTACCAAACACAGCTCATCGACAACGTAAAACAGGCCATTAGTTCCCTGCACGAGCGTTTCAAGCAGCAATATGGCCACTCGGAGGCCCATGCTATGGCTCAGCTTCACGATTTGCCGCCGGTGTCAGGTGCTATAATATGGGCCAGACAGATCGAGCGGCAACTTGATCAGTATATGAAGAAGGTGGAGCAAGTCCTTGGCTCAGACTGGGCTCTTCATACCGAGGGCCAAAAGCTTCAGAATGAGAGTGACCTGTTCAGGAAGAAGCTGGATACCAGGCCCATCTTTGAGGCCTGGCTTCATGACGTCCAGAGAAAGCAGATATCCATCTCCGGCTTGCTGTTCACCATTAATAGGATCCGCTCTGCTGGAAACATCCTCGAGTTGGCCGTGAACTTCGACGCGCAGGTCATCGCGTTGTTCAAGGAAACCCGAAACCTGCTTTGGCTCAACTACCCTGTCCCCCATTCGGTTAACAATGTGGCCAAAGAGGCAAAGCGCGTATATCCCTTTGCTGTCAGTTTAATGGAAAGTGTCAGGACGTTTGCCCAGACAAACCGCCAGATTTTTGACATGTCCGAGGTTGCTGTGCTGCTGAGCGGCCACCGTAACGACGTGTATACGCTGATTTCCAAGGGCATACCGCTTCGGTGGGAGACATTCGTCAATACCTACGAAGTGCACTTCAAGCCAACCTTCAATTCTAACACCCCACTGGGCCAGACAGGCTCCAAGGTCAGCGAGACGAAGCATGTCATGTTCATCCGCGAGTTTGCTGCTTCGGTTTCGTTGTTGCAGTCCAAGACTCTCCTTCTTGCCAATATCTATGTCACGGTACAGAAGGCACTTAACGAGCTCAAGACATGTCCTTATGAGGCATCGGCCTTCCAATCACTCCTCGAAACCATCCAGCATGCAGTTGACCAGCTGAACCTGGAGCAGTATGTCAACCTTGGTTACTGGGTAGAGCGCATGAACAGGCAAATCAAGGCTGTTCTGTATACTCGTTTGCAGTTCGCAATTCAGGCTTGGATCCAAGCATTCGAAGACGAGAATGTTGAGCGTCCGAGCGAGCGCAAGAGGCTTCTGGAAATCGCCTCTCCTGATGCGGTGAAGTCGGATGGGCCAGTTATCAAGAATCTGGTGCACGAAATTACCATGCGGAACCAAGTCATCTATCTCGACCCGCCTCTCGAATACGCAAGAGCCAGCTGGTTTGCCCAGTTGCAGGACTGGATCGGGGTTATCTGCAACCTGAAGAAGATCAAGGCAACCAGGTACACCATGAGTCTTAGTACAGAAGTGGTTGACGAGCCGCGCTTCAATGATCTTCCCGGTGATTGCACTGAGGAGCTTCTCAGGGTGCAGACTTCAGTGGAGAAGAAGATTCGCGAGATTGGCGCTTATGTCGACAAGTGGTTGCAGTTCCAGTCGCTCTGGGATCTCCAATCCGAGCATGTCTATGATGTTCTTGGTGACCAGCTTTCAAGGTGGCTCCAGCTTCTTCAGGAGATTCGCAAGACCAGACAAACCTTTGATACCACTGAGGTTAGCCGCTCGTTTGGTCACATCACCATTGACTATGATCAGGTCCAGACAAAGGTCAATGCCAAATACGACCAGTGGCAGCAGGATATTCTCATCAAGTTTGCCAGCCGCCTCGGAAACCGCATGCGTGAAGTGTATGCCGAGCTCGAGAAGGCTCGCAAGGACCTCGAGGGCCAGGCAATGACGGCCAACTCCACGGCCGAGGCTGTCCGATTCATCACGATTGTCCAGAGCTGCACTAGACAGGTTAAGCTGTGGGCTCCCGAGATTGAAACCTTTAGGCAGGGTGAATCGACCCTTGTCCGTCAGCGATACCATTTCCAGAACGACTGGTTGCATGCCGAGCAGGTGGACGGCATGTGGGATATGCTTAATGAACTGCTTGCCCGCAAGAGCAAGATTGTTACCGACCAGTCGGATGCCCTTCGCGCCAAGATTACCACCGAGGATAAGGTGGTCAACGACAAGATTACCGAGATCGCACACCAATGGAACGAAGAGAAGCCCGTGTCTGGCACCATTGCACCGGATGTCGCTTCTGCTACCCTCACTCACTTCGAACAGCGCATCACCAAGTTGCAAGAGGAGTCGGCCATGGTTGCCAAGGCCAAGGAGGCGCTCGATTTGGCGCCTACTCCTGACACTTCGCTTGGTGTTATCCTCGAAGAGGTTCAGGACTTCAAGTCCGTTTGGGCGTCGCTGTCCACCATCTGGAAGAACCTCAATGAGCTTCGTGAGACGCTTTGGAACAGTGTTCAGCCGAGAAAGATCCGTGCGTCGATCGATAATCTCATCAAGATGACCAAGGAGATGCCAAGCAGAATGAGACAGTATGCCGCGTTCGAGCACATCCAGAATGTGCTGAGGCAGCTGATGAAGGTTAATTCAATTTTGGGCGAGCTCAAGTCAGAGGCCGTGCGTGATAGGCATTGGACCAAGATTTACAAGCAAATCAAGCCAGGCAAACGCTACTCTCCCGTATCAATGACCCTCGGAGACGTCTGGGACTTGAACCTCGTCGCTACTGAGGTAATTGTCAAGGATATCATTATCCAGGCGCAGGGTGAAATGGCTCTCGAGGAGTTCCTCAAGCAGGTCCGCGAGACATGGACGAGCTACGGTCTTGAGCTTGTGCAGTACCAGCAAAAGTGTCGCCTTATCCGTGGCTGGGACGACCTCTTCGCCAAGTGCAGTGAGAACCTGAACTCGCTCCAGGCCATGAAGCACTCGCCCTATTACAAGGAGTTCGAAGAGGAGGCGTCCTCTTGGGAAGAGAAGCTCAACCGTGTGCACGTCTTGTTCGACATCTGGATCGACGTCCAGCGTCAGTGGGTCTACCTGGAAGGTGTTTTCCACGGTAACGCGGATATCAAGCATCTGCTGCCCATCGAATCTTCTCGCTTCCAGAACATTAACAGTGAATTCTTGGCGGTCATGAAGAAGGTTTACAAGCAGCCGAATGTCTTGGACGTGCTGAACATTCCCAATGTCCAGAAGTCACTTGAGCGCCTTGCTGAGCTGCTCAACAAGATCCAGAAGGCGCTCGGCGAGTATCTCGAGAAGGAGCGCGTATCATTCCCAAGATTCTACTTCGTTGGTGACGAAGACTTGCTGGAAATGATTGGTAACAGTAACGACACCATGCGCATTGCCAAGCACTTCAAGAAGATGTTCGCTGGCCTGAACGGTCTTGTCATGGATGAGGAGGGAATCATCTCGGGCTTTACCAGCAAAGAAGGCGAGACGGTCAGACTCAAGAAGGATATCAATCTCGTCAAGACCCCCAGGATCAACGACTGGCTCGCTCTGCTGGAGAGCGGCATGAAGGCCACGCTTGCGGAACTGCTCGCTGAGGCAGTGGATGAGTTTACACCCATTTTCTCGAGCGAAAAGGTTGATCGTGACGCACTGATCAAGTTCATGAACACCTACCCCAGTCAGATCGTCGTGCTCGCTACGCAGGTTGTTTGGACCACCATGGTGGACCAGGCACTCGCCGATGGCGGAAAGGACCTCCAGTTGCTGTTTGACCGCGAAGTTCAGGTCCTTCGGATGCTTGCTGATACTGTTCTCGGCGATCTTGAAGTCCTGCTTCGGAAGAAGTGCGAGCAGCTTATCACTGAATGCGTCCACCAGCGCGATGTGATCGAGAAGCTCAACAAGCTCAACGCCAACTCCAACACACACTACATGTGGCTTCTGCAGATGCGCTATGTTTACAATCCGGAAGGGGACTTCCTCCAGCGTCTGCATATCAAGATGGCCAATGCCAAGCTTAACTATGGCTTTGAATATCTCGGTGTTCCTGATAGACTTGTTCGCACGCCGCTTACAGACAGGTGCTTCCTTACTCTCACCCAGGCTCTGTGCCAGCGGTTGGGTGGTTCGCCATATGGCCCTGCTGGAACAGGTAAGACGGAGTCCGTTAAGGCGCTCGGTCTACAACTTGGTCGTTTCACGTTGGTCTTCTGCTGCGACGATACCTTTGACAACCAAGCCATGGGCCGTATCTTCCTAGGTATCTGCCAGGTCGGTGCTTGGGGCTGCTTCGACGAGTTCAACCGTCTTGAGGAGAAGATTCTCTCGGCTGTCTCGCAGCAGATTCAGGATATCCAGCTCGGCCTGAAGATGGGCGCCGAAGATGAGAAGGCGCAGATCGAGCTTGACGGCAGACAAATCCACGTCAACGCCAACGCCGGTATTTTCATCACCATGAACCCTGGCTATGCCGGCCGTTCCAACCTGCCCGATAACTTGAAGAAGCTGTTCAGGAGCGTGGCCATGTCGAAGCCCGACAAGGAGCTTATTGCTGAGGTCATGCTTTACTCCCAGGGTTTCAACCAGGCAAAGCAGTTGAGTAAGCATACTGTGCCGTTCTTCGACCAGTGCTCTCAGAAACTGTCCAAGCAGGCGCATTACGACTTTGGCCTCAGAGCCCTGAAGAGCGTGCTGGTTAGTTCCGGTGGCCTGAAGCGCGCTAGACTGCTGGAGACCGGCGGTGCTGAGTCGCTTGGCCCCGAAGATGTTGTCGAGCCTGAGATTATCGTGCAAAGTATCAGGGAGACAATCGCCCCGAAGTTGATCAAGTCTGATGTGGAGATCATGATGGAGATCGAAAGCGTTTGCTTCCCCGGTGTGAAGTATGTTCCTGCCAGCCTCGAGAAGCTGCAAGAGGCCATCAGGCGTTTGGCCGCGGAGAGGCAGCTGGTGGTCAACGACATCTGGATGACCAAGGTCCTGCAGCTCTATCAGATCCAAAAGATTCACCATGGTGTCATGATGGTGGGTAACTCTGGCTCCGGCAAGTCGGCTGCATGGCGGTTGTTGCTCGACGCCCTACAGCAAGTGGAGAACGTCGAGGGCGTCTCTCATGTCATTGACAGCAAGGTCATGTCCAAGGAAGCTCTCTATGGTAATCTCGACTCGACCACCAGAGAGTGGACCGACGGTCTGTTCACCAGCATTCTCCGCAAGATTGTCGATAACCTCCGTGGCGAGGACGCCAAGCGCCACTGGATCGTCTTCGATGGTGATGTCGACCCCGAATGGGTTGAAAACTTGAACAGTGTTCTTGATGACAACAAGCTTCTCACCTTGCCCAACGGTGAGCGTCTCAACCTGCCACCCAACGTGCGGATCATGTTCGAGGTCGAGAATCTCAAGTACGCCACCCTTGCTACCGTCAGTCGATGCGGTATGGTGTGGTTCAGCGAGGATACCGTTACAACCGATATGATGGTTTCGAACTACATTGAGACCCTGCGGACCGTTGCCTTCGAAGATCTCGACGAGGACGCGGTCGCTACAGGCCAGACCTCTGCCAAGGCACTGGCTGTCCAGAGCCAAGCTGCTGATCTGCTCCAAGAATTCTTGACGAGAGACAACCTGATTTCTGAAGTTCTCAAGGAGGCTGAGAACTACGAACACATCATGGAGTTCACAGTCGCGAGAGTTCTCAGCACCATGTTCTCGCTCCTGAACAAGGCTGTCAGAGATATCATCGAGTACAATTCCGCTCATGTTGATTTCCCTATGGATCCAGAGCAGACGGAAGGCTATATCTCCAAGAAGGTGCTTCTTGCCTTGGTGTGGGCGCTCACTGGTGATTGCCCTCTCAAGGATCGCAAGGCCTTTGGCGACAAGGTCGCTGGATTGGCGAGCTTCGGATCCCCGCCGCTTGATGGTACGAGCTCGTTGATTGACTTCACCGTGACAATGCCTCAGGGCGAATGGCAGACTTGGCAGCAGCATGTTCCTACCATAGAGGTTAATACCCACTCGGTAACTCAGACTGATGTCGTCATCCCCACGCTCGATACCATCCGTCACGAGGATGTGCTGTACTCCTGGCTGGCTGAGCATAAGCCGCTGCTCCTTTGCGGTCCTCCTGGTTCCGGTAAAACGATGACGCTGTTTAGTGCTCTGAGGAAGTTGCCCAACATGGAGGTCGTCGGCCTCAACTTCTCGAGTGCTACTACACCGGACCTGCTCATCAAGACTTTTGAGCAGTATTGCGAGTACAAGAAGACCTTGAACGGAGTCATGCTTTCACCTACCCAGATCGGACGCTGGCTTGTCATCTTCTGTGATGAAATTAACTTGCCTGCTCCCGACAAGTACGGCACTCAGCGCGCCATTTCCTTCCTCCGCCAGCTAGTCGAACACAACGGTTTCTGGAGGACATCAGACAAGGCGTGGGTCACTCTTGATAGAATCCAGTTTGTGGGTGCTTGCAACCCTCCTACCGATGCTGGTCGTACGCCCATGGGCGCAAGATTCCTCAGACACGCGCCTCTCATCATGGTTGATTACCCCGGTGAGCTGTCGCTCATGCAGATCTATGGCAGCTTCAACGCGGCTGTTCTCAAGGTCATTCCCTCACTGCGCGGATACGCCGAGGCACTTACCCAAGCCATGGTGCGCTTCTATCTCGAGTCGCAAGAACGGTTCACGCCTAAGATCCAACCGCACTATGTCTACAGTCCTCGTGAATTGACGAGATGGGTGCGTGGTGTGTACGAAGCTATCAGGCCGCTTGAGACCTTGTCCGTCGAGGGCCTCATCCGTATCTGGGCCCACGAAGCGCTGCGTCTGTTCCAAGACAGATTGGTTGACGAGGAAGAGCGCAAGTGGACCGATGATGCAGTGCGCAGAATCGCCATGGAGTACTTCCCTACTATCGACGAGCAGAAGGCGCTTGGCGGACCTATCCTGTTCTCCAACTGGCTGTCCAAGAACTACGTACCGGTTGATCGCGAGCAACTGCGCGATTTCGTCAAGGCCAGACTCAAGACTTTCTGCGAGGAAGAGGTTGATGTGCCCCTTATCCTGTTCAACGATGTCCTGGAGCATGTCCTGCGCATTGATCGTGTGTTCAGACAGCCTCAGGGTCACTTGATTCTCATTGGTGTCAGTGGCTCTGGCAAGACGACGCTGTCAAGGTTTGTGGCTTGGATGAACGGTTTGAAGGTGTTCCAGATCAAGGTGCATGGCAAGTACTCGGCCGAGGACTTTGATGAGGATTTGAGGGAGGTGTTGAGGAGGTGTGGTTGCAAGGGAGAGAAGATCTGCTTCATTATGGATGAGTCCAACGTGCTGGATTCCGGTTTCCTCGAAAGGATGAATACCCTTCTCGCCAACGCGGAAGTGCCGGGTCTGTTCGAGGGCGATGATCTCGCGGCGCTCATGACGGCTTGCAAGGAAGGCGCGCAGCGCCAGGGCTTGCTGCTTGATTCCCAGGAAGAGCTGTACAAGTGGTTCACGGGCCAGATCGTCAAGAATCTTCACGTAGTGTTCACCATGAACCCGCCCGGTGAGGATGGCCTGTCGTCCAAGGCTGCTACGTCGCCTGCGCTCTTCAACCGTTGCGTACTCAACTGGTTTGGAGACTGGTCCGATCAAGCATTGTTCCAAGTCGGACACGAGCTTACTCATTCTGTGGATCTGGATCGGCCGAACTGGACCGCGCCGGATACTATTCCTGTTGCCTACAGAGGTCTCAACTTGCCGCCGTCGCATAGAGAGGCGGTTGTCAACGCGATGGTTTACATCCATTACTCGCTGCAGCGCTTCAACGCCAAGCTGCTCAAGCAGCAGGGCAAGGTCACTTTCCTCACTCCCCGTCACTTCCTCGATTTTGTTGCCCAATATGTCAAGCTATACAACGAAAAGCGGGAGGATCTTGAGGAGCAGCAGCGCCATCTTAACGTTGGTTTGGAGAAGTTGCGTGACACAGTCGACAAAGTCCGTGACCTCAGGGTCACTCTGTCAGAGAAGAAGGCTCAGTTGGAGCAAAAGGACGCCGAAGCCAACGAGAAACTGCAGCGCATGGTGGCTGACCAGCGCGAGGCCGAGCAAAGGAAGAACATCTCGCTTGAGATCCAGGCTGCGCTTGAGAAGCAGGAAGCTGAGGTTGCGTCTCGCAAGAAGGTCGTGCTTGAGGATCTCGCCAGGGCAGAGCCAGCTGTCGAGGAGGCCAAGGCTTCCGTCAGCAGCATCAAGAGGCAACATCTCACGGAAGTCAGGTCTATGCCTACTCCTCCCTCCGGTGTCAAGCTTGCCCTTGAGTCGGTTTGCACGCTCATTGGCCACAAGGCGAACGATTGGAAGACGATCCAGGGTATTGTCCGCAGAGATGATTTCATTGCCAGCATTGTCAACTTCAACAATGAGAAGCAGATGACCAAGAGTCTGAGAGTCAAGATGCGCAACGAGTTCTTGGCCAATCCGGAGTTCACCTTTGAGAAGGTCAATCGCGCGTCCAAGGCTTGCGGTCCCCTCGTACAGTGGGTTGAGGCACAGGTTAACTATGCTGAGATTCTGGACCGTGTTGGCCCCCTGAGGGAGGAAGTCATGTTGCTTGAGGAGCAGGCTCTCCAGACCAAGGCCGAGGCTAAGGCTGTTGAGCAGACAATTTCTACCCTTGAAAACAGTATTGCGCGATACAAGACCGAGTACGCGGCGCTCATCAGCGAGACACAAGCTATCAAGGCGGAGATGTCGAGGGTGCAGTTCAAGGTTGACAGGAGTGTCAAGCTTCTTGACAGTTTGTCGAGCGAGAGAACCCGTTGGGAGGAGGGTAGCAGGTCTTTCGAGACACAGATCAGCACGCTTGTCGGCGACGTCCTTGTCGCGGCGGCTTTCTTGGCTTACAGTGGTCTGTACGATCAGACCTTCCGCAAGTCGATGATGGAAGACTGGCTTCACCAGCTGCACTTGTCGGGTGTCCAGTTCAAGCAACACAACCCGATGACCGAGTACCTCTCGACTGCGGATGAGAGGCTCAGCTGGCAGGAGAACACGCTGCCTGTGGATGACTTGTGCACGGAGAATGCTATTGTTCTCAAGAGATTCAACCGGTACCCGCTCATCATCGATCCTTCGGGTCGCGTTACCGAGTTCCTTAATAGGGAGTCTAAGGATCGCAAGCTTACCGTCACAAGTTTCCTGGACGATTCATTCACCAAGGTCCTTGAAAGCTCCCTCCGTTTCGGTAACCCGATTCTCATTCAGGATGCTGAGCACCTCGATCCTGTGCTCAACCATGTGCTCAACAAGGAGTACCAGAAGACCGGTGGCCGTGTCCTCATCCAGCTTGGCAAGCAGCAAATCGATTTCTCGCCTGCATTCAAGCTTTACCTCTCTACCAGAGATCCGTCCGCTACGTTCGCGCCGGATATTTGCAGTAGGACGACCTTTGTCAACTTCACGGTCACGCAGAGCAGTTTGCAGACGCAGTCACTCAACGAGGTCCTCAAGTCTGAGAGACCCGACGTGGATGAGAGGCGGTCCAACCTCATCAAGCTGCAGGGCGAGTTCAAGGTCCATCTCCGCCAACTTGAGAAGAAGCTGCTCCAGGCGCTCAACGAGTCCCGCGGCAACATTCTTGATGACGACCATGTTATCGAGACCCTCGAGACCCTCAAGACGGAGGCTGCGGAGATTTCAGCCAAGATGAGCAACACCGAGGGCGTCATGGCCGAGGTGGAGCAAATCACGCTGCAGTACAACATCATTGCCAGGTCTTGCAGTGCCGTTTTCGCCGTACTCGAACAGCTGCACTATCTCAACCACTTCTACCGGTTCTCGCTGCAGTACTTCCTTGATATCTTCCACTCGGTCCTCCGCGGCAACCCCCATCTGGCAAACGAGACAAACCACAATGTCAGGAGGGATATCATTGTCAAGGATCTCTTTGTGGCCACCTTCAAGCGCACCGCTCTGGGTCTCTTGCAGAAGGATCGCATCACTCTTGCTATGCTCCTTGCCCAGGCTTCGCCGTACAAGATGGATAAGGGTCTGTTGGATGTCATTCTTGATGAGCGCATAGAGGGTAAGGATGTCTCGATTGATCAGAACACCCGCGACGAAGCATTTGCGCGGGCGAGGAAGACTCCTGCTCTCAAGGACAAGATCGACGCAGTCCCAGAAGCGGAGTGGGAGAAGTTCTTCACCGAGGAGCTGGCCGAGGACTTTATTCCCAAGATCTGGAACGACGAAACCGAGCCGAACGACCGTGCCCTTATGTCGCTGCTGCTTGTCAAGCTCTTCCGCCTCGATCGTTTCGTCCCTGCGGCGGAGCGCTTCGTCACTCTTGTCTTCGGCGCAGAGCTGTTTGACATTGTCGAGGACCTCAAGCAGACGGTTGACCAAGTCTCGGCCATCCGGCCCATCGCCCTCGTTTCGTCCCCTGGCTTCGATGCCTCTTACAAGGTTGATGGTCTCGTCGAGCGCATGCGCGTCCGCTGCACAAACATCGCCATGGGTTCGGCCGAAGCCGAAGGCAGCGCCGACAAGGCCATTGCCAACGCCGCTCAGACCGGATCATGGGTTCTCATCAAGAACGTCCATCTCGCCCCCGGTTGGCTGCAGGGCGTTGAGAAAAAGATGGAGACGCTCAACCCCAACCCGGAGTTCAGACTCTTCTTGTCGATGGAGTCGAGTCCCAAGATCCCTGTCAACCTGCTCCGCGCTTCAAGAGTGCTCATGTACGAGCAGCCGGCGGGTGTCAGGGCGAACATGAAGGATTCCATGTCGAGCATCTCGACCAGGTCGCTCAAGAGCCCCGTCGAGAGGACAAGGTTGTACCTGCTGCTGTCGTTCTTGCACGCCGTTATCCAAGAAAGGTTGCGGTATGCGCCTAATTTGGGCTGGAAGGGTTTCTGGGAGTTCAACGATGCTGATGTAAGTTTGCTTTCATGATAATCAAGACAAAAAGATACGAATGCTAACAAACGAAACAGTACGAATGCTCCGCCCACGTAATCGACACCTGGATCGACACGGCCGCCCACGGCCGCACCAACATCGCGCCCTCCAACATCCCTTGGGAGATGATCCGCTACCTCGTCGTCGAGACCTACGGCGGCAAGATCGACGACGAGCATGACTTCAAGATGCTCAACCAGCTTGTCCACACCTTTCTCACGCCGTCGGCCTTCGATATCGGCCACAAGCTTGTCGAAGTCACGCATGATTCGGATGATGAACAGAAGGACGCGGCGGCCGGAGGCGACCTGGTGGTCCCCAGCGGCACGTCGCTGCAGGAGTTCATGAGCTGGATCCAGAAGCTGCCGGAGCGCGAGCCGCCTACGTACTTGGGCTTGCCGGCGAACGCGGAGAAGTTGTTGCTGGTGGGATTGGGTAGGAGTTTGATTGGGAATCTGAAGAAGGTGACGGATTTGTTGGATGAGGGGGAGGCGATTATGGCGGAGGCTTCCGAGGCTGCTTAGGCTGCTTGAGGGGCGTAAATGTTGGGGAGAGAGAAAGGGCTGATGGGGGTATGGAAATGGATTACTAGAGGATGTGGAAAGGGTTGTTGGTGGTGGTGAGATGGGATTTTTATATCGTGTTAGGCGTCAGGGCCATCTTGTTATTTACTTGTAGAACCTGTGTATGTGTGAAAGAGGCGTTTAGATTTACATGTCTCCTCAACGATGTGCGGTTCCCGAACTCATGCCGTGTCAGAAGAGACTGGAATCCGGTTTATTGGATGTGATTACGAAGGCTAGGTAATCTTGAATCATGACCAAAACAGAGGCTGGCTATATTAGCCGCTATTTAGGAGATGTGTTGACGTGAACTCTTATGAGTATCAAGCTCGCCCACGCAAAGACAATCTAGAGGTATACATTAACTTGCGAGTCTACCACTGTGGCAGTGGTCATGATTGCGAATTGCTTTCGCGGTCCTGTTAAGTAGGTAGTAAACAGATATATCATTGGTCACGGTGTAAGTCAACCGGGGAAGCTTCAAGCCACTGAAACTAACACCCTCTTTCCTCGACGGGCAACCCGGCGGTGGTGCGCCTGCCAGACTGACTGGGCGCCGCTGTTGACTTTCCTGGCATGTCTGGACTCAGCTATGAAAGATAGCAACTGGAGCAGTGATTGGTCATTGCCACTGGTCGATCGAAGATAGAACCAAGAAGGCTGAGTGGATGGTAGTGTTTGAGCTTAAGACGATACTGGAGCACAGCATGATGTCGCTTGGTTGCCCGGCATAATTCACGTATCAGAACATCGGGATCTTCTATGCGGGCATCGATGGGAAAGTAAACAAACAGAGGCGGTGTCCCGTCCACAGCGTCTTTTCCATCCACTGCCCATCCACTGTGGTAAAGGTAAAGATATTCCATTCGTGTCCGTGAACACCGAGAATGAGCATCTTTCAATAATCCCAAGCCTTTTCAACTTCCATTTGTGAGATGAACAGGCAGATGGACATCGGTATGGGCCGGCTTGACGACGACACTTTGAACAGGGCAAGCACGATGACGACATTTCTCAGCCATTCTATCCAATCAGAATCATGGAAAGACCTCATCTGCCTCCCAGCCCCACCTCTCTCCCCACTCTGTGCATTCCTCAAGGTTCTCAAGTTCGAGATTCCGTCCTCTCTGGTTCCCGCCCATCATGTCGCTCGCCAGTCTTTCTCCAACTTGACTCTTTTTAGTCATTGATAACCATTGCACCGGTGAACGGATTCGTATTGTGCAAATCAAAAGGGCTTGCCAGGCGCGACGCGTGAAACGGTCCGCAAATCATCAGCAGGCGGCTTGGGAGCTTGTTCGAGTCCAGAGTCATGTGGTGAAACCGCCGGGGAGATGAACCTGATGATGGTTACCTCTGCCTGGGATAAACCGAGCTTTCCATTGAAAAGAGCTGCTTGTTTCTGCCGTGGCCTGTTGCGGGTGGCACGGATCGGATGAACGAACAAAGGCCAAGACAGTGACGCACTTAGGCGCCTAGAGAAGTAGAGAGGTACCTTGGTTTTTATTTCATGTTCTCTTTGGCTCATCTTGGTGGTCGTCCTGGGTGTCAATGGAACCCCCCGTTCGCAAGTGGCCTCATTCCCACGCGGGGAAGCGGCCAAAAGCCACCTACTTTGGGTACAGCATCCTGTATAAGAGTAAATGAGCAAGGAAAGGAAACGCACGAGACCTTCCTGCCTTTCGCCTCCCGTTCGGTATTGCATCAAGGAGTTGCTCTTGCTGGTTAGGAATTCCTGTACCGCAGTCGTGTAGCTCTCCATCAACTTCCGTGCTTGTCCACTTACATCCGCCCACTGCCTCCTTGCTTCCCCGCAAACCGAGACACCCTCCACACCCTCTTCCCATTTTCCATCCTAATCTGGCCTTGTCTACCTTGTTTTTTGTTTCTCCTCGGCCCTTACATAACGCCCTACATCCGTCCGCAGGCCTACTTCGTCACCTCTTCTTCCTCGTATTCCCTCTGTCGGAATCTTTTCCAAATACACCACATCATCAACCAAAAGTTGAGCTCACATAGGTTCATCTGCCCTTTGCTGCTCAACATGGCGAACTTCAGCGATCGTAGGTGGCTATTCATATTCAGGTCCGTCATCGTCGTACACAGCACTAACTAGCTTTCAACAGTCAACCCCTTCGCGAAGCGGGAAGCGCATAGCCCGACATCCATCACCACCTACAAGGTCCTGACTCTGCTCTCTTGGGTCCTGTCCGTGGTCACGACCGTTTACTACGATTTCGAATCGCCTCACGATGGACACCTCATTCGCCGGACGATTTGGGGCCAGAACTATGCCCATCCTTCGGGCTTCACACAGAATGCCACCATCACCTCCATCTACTGGTAAGTAGTACCACCCACAATTCCACCAGCCGCGGCCGTATATCGATGCTGACACTTGGGCAGGCTTGTGTTGTTCATTCTCCAGCTAGGCTACATCAGCAACCTCTTCTCCAGCGATTCCGCCAAGGTCAACGCTGCCGCCTCTGTCGGTAGCCACTTCATCTTCAACAACCTGCTTCACTTTGGGTGGGTGATGCTCTTCGTTCGCTCGCACTTCATCTGGTCCGAGATCTTGTTGATCATCAACTTCATCAACCTCACGTCGCTGTACTTCCGCCACAATGCGTATCCCAAGGGCATCCACATGCCCGCTGTGTCCGGTCCCCTTGCCTGGACCTTCGTGGCTCTGTACTGGAACGGTGCCATCATGGTTCCTGCCCAGCATAGCTTTGTTGCCCGCATCTTTGCCAACGTCTTTATCTGGTCGATCCTGGTCTACGGAATGTTCTTCATCATCATCTACAAGGTAAGCGTGCCACTGCCCGTTTATTACAGACACTTTTTATTAACACCTCGTAGGACTACACTATGGGCTTCAACCTGAGCGTTCTCGCTGCTTCCGTGGGAGTCGCCCAGTTCTTTGATCGCGTCATTGCATTCCAGTGGATCTTTGCCTTTACCATCATGGCAGTGTTGTTTGTCTTCACTGTGGTCGTCGCCGTACCTGCTTGGACCGGTAAGGAGGTCAGCTGGGGCAGACGCCAGACCCAGCCCGATGCCGAGCGCGCTCCTCTTCTCGGCGACAACTAAACATCTTAAGAACGAGATGCTGGCCTGTACCTGTACAGGCTTCCTCCTAATGGAAGGGTAAACCCTTGAAGAGTTGTACGATGATGAAAAATACCCATAACAACTGTCACTCGTTGATCGGAGTTGCGGCATCAGTCGGCCGCGGTGTAGGAGATTCTTTGCATCGAAAGTGGAAAGGGCTTTGTCATAATGGTAATCATGTGCCTCACAAACACCAAAAAAAGGAATGGAAATGAAGGAATAACAACAGAATGCGCGATGTTCTCGGGAAAAGAATGAGAGTTCAATGGCATCCATGGTTCAGCCGTCCTTTACCTTATCGTAGTAGGTAGAGGTAGCTTACCTTATCGATAAGTTATCGTTAAAGCTATTTATGACGTAGGGTTGTTGCAACTCCCGTGTTTTAGCGTCTTAGCCCGTCCTTATAGGGCAGGCATTTTAGTGATTGCTTCAGCGGTCTAAAACCACATCAGATCCTTGAGGTTCTTCTGCACGTTGCATCGTCCATCACAATGCCGTCACTCTCAATGTGTTACTCACCACTCTTCCTCTTCTCAGCTTTACAATCTCGCTAAGCACACCGCTGACCACATGTTACCATGGCATCTCGACTCGTCCGTTTTCCGTGGCCCATGAATGTTGGGACCGATATCTGCCAGGTATCGCGAATCCAGACCATCTTGTCCTGCCCTACCGGCCGCGGTCGACACTTTGTTCGGAGGATCCTATGTGAAGAAGAGTTGAGGCGGCCTAGCTCCAAACTCAAGTCATACCTGCGTATTGTGCTAAAGTTTGCAAAGGAGCATGACACGCTTAAGCAGCAGGGCAAGGAGACCGAGGGGTTTGGTCATGGTCATAAACGGCTAGAGCAGAAGTGGAAGGGTCAAGGTGTTGATTTGGGAGAGGTAGCTGCTTTTATGGCTGGGAGGTAAGTTTGTTGTTATTGTTCCTCTTGGAGTTCTCGTTATACTACCTACTCTTTCTCGGGGACAGACTACCTAGCTAACACTTTTGACTTTGGTCTATAGGTTTGCAGCAAAAGAAGCCGCCATCAAAGCCCATCCGCATCGTCACTTGACCTTTCACGACATCATCATCGCCAAGGCAGCAGAACTGGACCAGATCGAGAGAGAATTGTTACTCCCTTCCTCCCCCTCTTCCTCTTCGGCTTCTGGTTCTAAAACTTTCACCGGCTCAACAACCGGCCCCACTACCCCCGTAGATACCCAAGATATCATGCCTGAAGACCGGGTGTTCGATTATAAGCTGGAAACCGACAAGCCAAACGGGTACAACAGACCCAAGAGCTTCACCGGTTCCGCCCGGGGACCGACTACACCCGTGGACGCCAGGGATATCATGCCCGAAGACCAAGTGTTTGAATACAAGCTTGAAACCGACAAGCGGCCTTTTGAAGGGTCGACGACGGGACCGACTACACCCGTTGATACAAAGGATATCATGCCTGAGGATCGGGTGTTTGACTACCATCTCGAAACAGACAAGCCTGATACAGACTCAAATGATACCACGGTGGCGAGGAGAACGACAGTACCGCAGGAAGCGCCTGGTAGAGTCAGGTTGGGGAGTGGACCGCCTGTTGCTATCATCAGGGGAGCTAAGGGAGAGGGGGGAGGTGACGACCATCAGGTGGCGCTGATTAGTATCAGTCATGATGGCGATTATGCTACTGCTACTTGTGTGGGATTTGATGCTGAGAGTATGGTGAAGGGGGGTTTGGGGTGGATGGTTTCTCGATGAGTGAGTGACGAGACTCCAGAAACGTAACCAACCGTGAGAGGCTGAAGGGTGGCTGTCAGTGGAAATTATTGGGCCGTTATACTTTAGCAAGTGAATGGGACTGAAAAGGAATGGGCGGCTAAGTTGTATCACTACTATACTTCAGGTTGTTGGCATACAAATCTCAAAAGAGCTTGTCCGTCGTTGACGCTATCGTGAGATTTCTAGTCTGTAGCCTGTATGGCACCAAGTGGATCGTACTACTTGTGGATAACAACGGCGTCACATTTAACAATCGGTAGCTCGAATAGTGTAGTGGTTATCACGTTTGCCTCACACGCAAAAGGTCCCAGGTTCGAAACCTGGTTCGAGCATCGCTTTTTGCTTGATGAGGACATCGTCGAATTTGCTGTCTTCTTTTTTTCCGGTCGTTTTTTTCCCGTCTGCTTTGGGCTTCTAACATATCTATTGAGTGGTCGTAGAAAGAAAGAGAACGTGGACAGCGAGATACAGATTGCTTATTTCAGATCAGGTCCTTCGTGACGTTCAAAAGCTCCCAACATACCCGTGATATGCCTTGAAATTGGCTATATACTATGGAGTAGGCGATGTGTCCCGTATATTGGTTTTATTACGACTACTGGGGAACCTCACAAAGTGCACGAAGTCGGAGCAAGTAGCCGTGATGTGTAGCAGAGGATGAATGTGAATAAAGAATGAGAGAGGATTGGATACGTGCATCAAGTGCAAGACATAACTAAACAATTTAAATTGGGTATCTTTGCTAGCTCGATCGTTGTCTCTCATTCATCAAACTCCTCTCTGGTGCCTCTTCTTCAGTCGACCCGCCGTTTTGAAATCCACCATGCTCAACAATGTCGGTTCTGAGAGAACACATCATGAAGAACTGCCCTCAATCTCTGCCATCTTCTCATCCATCCTCCTAGCCATTTCCGCCTCCATATCAACCACCACTTCAGATCCAGATCCAGTGCCACCACCGCTATCACCATAACCATTCCCGACACTTAACCCCCTCCTCCTTAGCTCACCCTCTATATCCCTCCTAGTGATCATGCCCCCTCTTTGACTATCCTCCGTTTCCGCCTTCAACCTCTCCACATCCTCCCTCATCTTCCTCCCCCAGCCGTCCACACTCCTCATCCCCACCACCAAGAACCCCAGCTCCTCCCGATCCACATCAAACACCTCCCACCACTCGCACTCGGGCATCTTGGCGCCCACATCCTTAGCCGCGTTGTAGATAGCCGCTACAGCCAGCGCGTTCGGCTGACTGGTAAGGTACAGCATCTGCGGCGACAGGAGCGCCGCGTTGAGATATGCAACCGTTCGTTTCGATATCGTGGACTTGGAAGTATTGAGGAAGTCGAGAGCTTGGAGGTATGTGATCGCCAAGGGGTGGGGGAGGGAGACGTGCGTGTCGAAGGAGAGTGCGTAAAGGATCCGGGATTCGCACTGGAGGAGGCGCGTGTGGAAGGAGTTGTAGATGTGTTCGGGGAGGTAGTAGTCGTTTGGGAGGTTGGTTGGTGGTGGTGGTGGTGGTGGTGAGTCGTCGGACGCAAGCGGGTGGAAGAAGGTCGAGGAAGGCGAGAGGAGGTAGTTATAGACGAGGGCGAGGTCGCGTGGGGAGCGAGGGTATGGGGATAGTTTGGCGGTTAGGTAAACGGAGGCGGCTGAGATGTCCTGGGAGGAGGGAAGGTGTGTTAGTGGGTGTTCCGGTTGAGGCGACCTTGGGATAAGAGGAGATAGGAGGAAAGGAAGGGCTTACGCTGAATTCGTGGGACATCATGGGTTCTACTAGCCAGTATCGCGCAAGGAGGACGTTCGCCTGGGCTGTGACAGATTGCGGGAGCTGGAGGAGCAAACCGGCTGCTTGGGTGAGGCATTGGGTTGAGAAGAAAATGGCGTCTTGCAGCTCTGTGGGAAGCGCGCTGAAGGAGCGCCGTTGGTAGAGCTGTTCTGGCGTCGCCAGGGGATTTATCATATGCGACATGACTGTTTTGTCGGCTGGAGGACGCCTTGAAGTTGACTGACTGTCGTCGGTTTGTTTTTGTTAAAGGTTAAGTAGCTGGCGCAAGATGAAGCTGGAGGATGGAGAGTCGCGAAAGTCAAATCACGAGCTGCATTGGGCAATGAATTGATGGCTGTCTTGACTCTTGGCAGGCTGCTCTCACAATGCACGAGTTAGGGTTCGGGTTGTACGAGCATCACTTACACGACCAAGCGAGATCCGTGGAGCCATGCCCGTTAAAGTTGGGTTGTTGTCAGCAACAATCAGATACTGGCCACCACGATCTTTGGGAATATGAGATATAGGGGTTTTACATGCGATAGAAAGCTTTTTCAAAATATCATAACTTCCATTGCCTCTACCATATCATCTTAATTATTGCGAGAGCATCTTTGAGCCCAATGATAGTATGGACTGCGTCAAGTTGAAGAGGCCCATCAAAAGTATCACAAAAGTACCTGCGTTCTGAGTACGGAGCTGTCACTAACAGCACTAACAGCCAGAGGACTCCACATTTACCCAGGAACCCCCACCCTGACCCCCGACAGGCAAGCGCTAGCAAGGTGCTGGCTGGATCAAGGATGCCGCGCTAATTGAATCACGGGGTGACGTGAAGTCAAGGTGGGGTTTCCGCATTAACACGCGTGCTTATCGAATGTTTAGGGCACAGAAGGCGCGTTTGTCCCTCTCGTTTCGCATGGTGCCGCGCCTGCGAGTGACTCGGATTGGACTCGAAGCAGCGCACATCCCCGCACTTTCCACTTGTCGAAACTGAACTCGACCAATTTCCATGGGTTCGGTCTCTTGTCTTTCTTCTTCGACCCATTCGATCGAGTGACTTTTCCCGAGACATCCACGACATTCGACATATCCCGTTTTTCCTTTTGGTCTTGAGTATTCCACACAGTCCTTCCAAGATCGTGTAGAATTATCTACTCTGCCCACCCCACCATACCATCCTCGCAACAACTACTCCCCAGGGCTAGACACTTGCCTGATACTTCACCTTAATTATAACGTCAAATGACGCGTCGCGTGTTACTTGACTCCGTTCTTCCGTACTCTCCATCTGTTGTTCCGTTCAATTACTCGATATTAACGGAGCGAACCTCTCACACGTCGGGCCTCGAAGAAGCGTGCTCTCGTTGTTAAGTCAACCACTGGAGCACACACACAACCCAAAACGGTGTTAAAGGTACGCCCATTCCATTCATTGTCCATAGCCTCCGCAACAAGACCCGATGACAACCAATCGGATCCTGCGGACCGCAATCCTGTCTCAAGCTAACTTAGTCTACAGACTTTCGCCACGAAGAAACAATGGCTGCGGTCAAGCCCGAATCCCGCGATGACAGGGGCTTCAATGCACCGCCCGCGCCCGCACATGACGACGCGCCTAGGATCGACCTCCAGTGGCTTCAAGAACTCGTTGATGACAGCGAAAAGCGATCGGTAGATGTCCTCGAGAGGGCTGTCCGTGTCGGTGTCAAGGCTCTTGAGGGCCTCAAAGGTCCCCTCGAAGCCGCCAAAAATATTGAGGACACCTCAGCCGCACAGTGGCTCAAGTTGATCAGTGACGTCCAATCTCGTGCCAAACCGACCCGCACTATTGTTGGTGTTGTTGGCAACACAGGAGCCGGAAAGTCGAGTGTCATCAGTGCCGTCCTTGATGAGGAGCGTCTTCTAGCAACAAACTGCATGAGAGCCTGCACGGCATCTCCGACAGAGATCTCCTATAACGACTCCGAAGATCCCAGTGAACTCTACCGTGCCGAAGTTGAGTTCATCACAACGGCCGAATGGCTCAAAGAGTTGCAAGAGCTCTATAGCGATCTCATTGACGGAAATGGTGAGGTATCGCGCGAGAGTTCCAACGAAGATAGCGAGGCCGGTATCGCCTATGCCAAGATCAAAGCTGTCTACCCCCGCCTCGTTAAGGAGACTATGCCCAGGCATAACCCCGTGGAACTTGTAAACCAGCCCTCAGTCCGCAGTGTGTTGGGCACGACAAGGAAGCTTCAAGCCACCACAGCTGGCAGTCTCTACCGCCAACTGCAGTCGTACGTCGACAGTAAGGAGAAGAACACAGACAAGTCGATCGAGTACTGGCCTTTGATCAAGGTTGTCCGCATCTACACCAAGGCCTCTGTCCTATCCACAGGAGTGTGCCTCGTCGATCTGCCCGGTGTCCAGGATTCGAATGCAGCAAGAGCGGCCGTCGCTGCAAACTACATGAAGGCCTGTACCGGTCTTTGGATTGTGGCACCCATCACCCGTGCTGTTGATGACAAAACAGCAAAGTCACTGCTTGGCGACACTTTCAAACGTCAGCTGAAGTACGATGGCGCATATTCAGCTGTGACTTTCATCTGCTCAAAGACCGATGATATCTCGGTTACAGAGGCAGTGGAGAGTCTTAATCTTGAAGACCGTGTCTCTGAACACGAATCGCAGATTCGAAGTAAAGAAGACGATATCAAGAAGCTTAAGAAGAAGCTCGACAACCTCAAAGATCAGGAAGCTGCCTGTGACGAGATTCGCGACCATCTTGAAGAAGAATCAGACAAGTGGGATGCGCTTCTCGACAAACTGGACAAGGGAGAGCAGGTCTACGATCCATCTGAAGAGCAACAGACCAAGAAGCGAAAGCGTCGCGGCGGATCACGGGGAAGTCGCAAACGACGCAACAACGACCCCATTGAGAGTGATAGTGGCAGTGGCAGCGACAGCGGCAGCGATGGGGACGACTCAGATGCCGAAAAGTCCGACTCGAGCGACAAGGAAAACTCCGACCCCAAAGCTGACGGAGAAAAAAAGGCATTGACGAAAGAGGATATCGACAACAAGATTTCTTCTTTGAGGGATGAGAAGAAGAAGACCCGTGCGGGTATTAGGGATCTCAAAGACCAGCAAAAAGAAACCCGGACCCTGATCAAGGAGATCGAGACAGAAAAGAAGAACCTGGAGTCAGAGGTTAAGGCCATTTGCATCCAAGGAAGAAACGAATACTCACGGACGGCGATTAAGAAGGATTTCGCCATGGGAATCAAAGAACTGGATCAAGAAACCGCAATCGAAGAGGACGAAGAGAACTTCAACCCAGATGTCGACTTGCGGGATTATGACAAAGTTGCTGAGACCCTTCCAGTTTTCTGTGTAAGCAGTCGTGCTTTCCAGAAGATCAGTGGGAGGCTGGTGAGGGACAAGTTTAACAGCGCTGGGTTCCGGTCACTCGAGGAAACTGAGGTTCCTCAACTTCAGGCCCATGCGCAAAAACTTACAGAAAATGGTCGGGCTGCTAGCTGCAGACGCTTCCTTGCTGACCTTTCCCAGCTTCTCAACTCGTTGAGTATGTGGGCGACCAATGACGGCACACGATCAAACCTGACCGACAGTGAGAAGCGAGCGGAGGAGAACCACTTGCGCAAGCGGATCGACAAAATGGAGCAGGTAAGTCACTGGCCCATCCCCGGGGTGCTAGTTTGCTGCTAACATTTTGCAGGAACTGGATGATGTGGTAAAGGGGACCATGAACAACCTCAAGGAGGCGCTTTCTGAGAACATCTATGAGATCTTCGACAAGTTTTTACCCCGTAAGTGGTCTCCCAACTCTACCAGCATCTCAAGAAGACAAGCTCACATGTCAACAGTGGCTGCAGAGAAGGCGTTACCCACCGCCACGGGTTGGGGCGCACACAGAGATGCAGGTGGGTTGCTTTGGTCAACGTACAGAGCCACCTGTCGCCGAAACGGCGTATGGTCTGGTGCTTCGGGTCTTCGAGACTTTAATGCAGAGCTCATTGAACCCATCCACACACCGTTAAGTACCACTTGGGAGCGGACCTTTCAGCGCCGTCTTCCTGGTGTCCTGGCGAACTTCGCCAAGTCCACCAAGCTGTTGCTCGAGACTTTCCACAGAGAGGCAACAATGCGAACTCAAGAACGTGGAAATAATTACCACGGGATCAGCATGCTGGTCCAGCAACTCCAAGCCCATGGGCAGAAGGTCTCCGAACTACCGGATGCACTTAACGCCATTGTCCAAGAACAACAGCGTGAAGCGAACCGCCATTTCGCGATTCAGACCCAGACCCAGATGGAGAGCACGTATCAGGCCTGTGCTGAGGAAAGAGGTACGTGGCTAACCGAGACCCTTGAACAATCACTTCTCGAGCAAAAGGTGCTAACCAATGTAACTCTTCACAGGTCCGGGATGTTACAGGCGCATGAAGGACACAATGGAAACGCACGTTGGAACCCACCGTATGTCGATATTCCAGGCTGCCACCCGAGTTGTACAGGATCAGCTTGATCTTATGTGCAGGGAGATCAAGAAACGGCTTCAAGATGAGGCTGACGATCTGCACGATATACTTCGCCGGGATTATTTGTCCGCCCTGATCGGCGCCGAGGTTGCGGGCCGTAAGGGACTTCCTCGGGTTGAGCGTGCACTTCGAGCAGAGATGGTGCCTTTATTACAAAAGACCGATCCTGTGTTCGCGCCTGTTGTCCGGGGCGAACCTGAAGAGCCTGAGAAGGTGGAAGAACCGGAGGAGCCGAAGGAGGAGAGGGCTGCTAGCGAGGGCCTTTTTGTCGCTCCGGACGCCGCGGCTAACGAAGCTGACCCCTTCGCCGATGCCCATGACACAACCATGGTCGATGCTTCGATTGTGGACACTTCGGTGGTTGACACATCGATGGTAGATGCCCCTCCGCCGTCCTCGGCGCCAACTGCAACCTCTACCATCAAAGCTGAGCCCGTCGAGCCGGCTCCTCTGCTAAGCGGTAACCAAGCTTCGGTTCCCGCAGTCCAGTCTGCGGTGCATCCAGTCGTCAATGATCATGCCGCACCAGTTCAACCAGCTGTTGAACCCACTCGAGCCCCTACGGTTGCTGCTCCTGAAGCTGCTGCTTCTACTCAAGCTGCTGCTATTACTCAAGCTGCTGCTCCGCCTAAGCCTCTTCAAGCTGGCACCGCTACTCCTGAGGCAGCCCAGGCCGTTGGTGTTGCTCATGAGCGCACTCGAGCTGCTACTGCTGGCCCCGAGGCCGTTGGAATTGCTAATGCTGTTCCTCAGCCTTCGCGAGCTGCTACTGCTGGTCCCGATCCTATCTCTAACCTCAAGCGGGAGCCACTGGAAGATCACAACTTGCTCACCAGCTTCTGCAGTGAGCGCAATCCCAACTCTGACGACGAGGAAGAGGAATCTAGCGTGACAGAGGGCGAGAATGACGAGGACGATGAAGACGAAGATGATGACAATGCTGAATCATCATCAGATGAGGACAGCTCCCGGGCCCCAAGTGTCGACCTGGACATTGTGAAGCCAGAGCCCACCGAGCAATGAGTGGCTCTGACATTCGTGGGTTGCTCGCCAGTTGTTCATATTAGGCTGTACACGATTGACATGTGTGGGGCTATGAGTCGTCGATGGTCTGGTCGGAAAAACAATGGAATGGGTCATCAAGGATGTAATGCCCCTTATGGGCGTTCCTGGCGTCATCGGGTATGGCACGAAAATATGGCGGTCTTGTGTGGTTTATATTTGGGCTTAGGTGGTCGGAGTTCATGTTTATGTAGCGTGTCGGATTCACTTCTTGAGCACATTGATGCATTTGTGCGTCATTGTCATGTCGAACCTTGTTCGGATTTATCATATCGGAGACTCGTTGTTATATACAGGAAGACTACCTGGGGGTCTGAGTGAACGGACTGTTTCATGGCGAATATGTACGTGTCTCAACCACGCTTTACATATACGAAGACCGTATTAGGTAGACTCATGATAGGTCTCGTTTAGTTGATCACAGGTAGCGCAAAGAATTACTGTTTTTGAAGAACATACAATCTAGTGCTGGTTTGTTAGCTTGGTATCTACTCCTAGTACATTAGACGAAATGTCTTCCGAATTGTCCCAAACCTTTTAAGGATTAAATGAATGGTTAGTATGGATCCGAAAGGTATTAATAAGATCCAATACAGTGTATTTTAATTTGGAAAAAGCATATTCACAGCATGAAAGTGGCTAGGAAATTGACCCGAGGTCTCGAGCTAACAATCAAACCAGTACTAGACTATACATAAATGATCGAGAGCACCATAACCTGGCAAAACGACTTGGCGGTACGGCTCACTTCCTCGAAAAACAATGACAGACGCCGACGGTACCAAAAAGTCAGAAGCAAGATGCCGACCCACTAGACTTACACTACCCTTCTGCAGACTATGGTGGTGAAGAGAACACACTTGGAAACGAATAAAAGAGACAAAGAAGGATGACAATAGAGAAACAAAAGTGAACGAAAAACATTGTTGATCGAAGAAGCAAAAGAGTTTTTAGCAAAAGATGATGTTGTCCTGTCACCAGGAACATCGGGAATTGAGCCCGACGTGGGGGTCGAACCCACAACCTTGAGATTAAGAGTCTCACGCTCTACCGATTGAGCTAGCCGGGCGGTTGTTAACCGCCATTGGATGTTGAAGCACTGCTTAGAATATTGGCTTTATGTACCTACCCACTTCCATCCTTGGGCATGCATGCGAACGTCGAACTTGGAAGCGAGGATGAAGTTATCATCACCAGTCGGATTCGTTCCGCGATAGAAACTTGATGTTTGCTTCAAGATGACATGAAACTAGAACCACCCGAACGGGCTAAGATGAATCCAATGCCCGGGCTTGGGAAAGACCAGAATCGCTATTTAGGCAAGTCCCATCGATTGCAGAACCGGAAAACGTGAAACACCACGAGGCAAATACCATCCCCATGTTGTTCGGTCTCCGATGTGATCGTCGTCTTGAGTACGATTCCTTTTCTTTTTCCCCATGTCCTCCCCACAGCCTGCCCCTGCTTTTCTTCTTTCCTTCTTTCCACTTCTTGGACAAGGCAGGAGACAAGACAGGGCAGGCGTTCCTCGTGGTTTCCATGACTCCATCCCGAGGATTCCGGCACCCGACCGGCACTCGGCCTCCGTTGAGATTTGGGACTTGGGAACATCAACATGTGGTGCATCGTTTTGAGTTATAACAGTCATATTAGATAATCAGATTGTTCACCATTTTATTCTTCTCATCTTTTCCTTTTTTTTTTTTTAGGTAGCATTGGCACCAACCATATTGACGTCCAAGTCCTCCGCAATCATGGCGAGACTGTGAGAGCCAAGATGGAATTCGAGAAGAAAAACAAAAGTCCAACTTTTCCATCACTCCTTCCCGATGAGATTTCAAAATCAGCCTTTTGGATTCCCCCTGCACATGTACGTATTATGTACCTCGATATGTGCGCTCGGCAGGTGGATATAAGTACGTTACATGTGCTCTCGGTGCCGAGTCGCATCGACATACAAACAGGTGCGTCATAGACTTCCTGGAATTTCCCATACCGATGGATAGAAGAAGCCCATCCGAATTATACCTATAGACGGGATATCCACAACTTAATCACTCCTATCTCCTGTGTACTTCCATCCATTGTTACACCTCATGTTATTTGCATCTCTATGCTAGTATGTGTGCAGTTGTTGGTTCGAAACTATCGAGCCCTTCAAAGAAATGAGGATCGTCAACAATTGCATCTGTGTACCTGCATTTGGCTTGCATCAAATCTGCGGCCTTTTCCCAAATCCTTGGTTTTGAAGGTTTTGAGTTTTAACTTTTTCGCCACCCCCGAGAAGGCCAATTGGATCTGGATTCTACCCACCACTCCTTCTTTTTTGCTTTTCACACAAACCCTGACAAACGTGCCTGCGAGCCGAATGAGCCGTGCCGCTTCTCGGTCGAAGGTGGACGTGCGCTCCATCCCCTATCTTACTTTTGTGGATGGAGGGAGATCCATTCGGTCGTTGTATGGTTGGCAGGCCGGGGTTGGTTGGCTCACCTGTGCGAACGTTCGGGATATGTACGGTGTGCACACCATCACCATCCAGGTACCAACCAGATATACACTCTGACTGGTTCGATGATTTGCATAACATAAAACGAGGCGTAGTGCTGCGAGGGTAGATCAGGAACAGCAAGCAAAATGAGATGAACACCCCGTTAGGAACAGGAAGTGATCACTGGCGATCTTGACAGCAGGATTACTTTTCGTACCCGCAATGACGAACGACACCCCCCATTGACATTGACACTTGACGTTTTCACGGAATATCAATCAATTGCAGACAAAAATCATTGTTGGGTTCGATTCAGATAGGTATTCGGTGATTTGCTGCCCCTATTCCAACCATAGCCATAGACAGGACTATAGGGTGCCGTAGCTACACCTATACCTGACTCTATTATAACCCCAACACATACAGCTTTTGTCCCATACCCGCCGCAAAAGGGGCTTCCGTGACTCTGATCCAAGCGCGCGCAAGTTCGCAGTCCAACCATTCATTAATGTGTCCAACAAGGTTTGATCGTGCTTCCGTGGAAATTGTCCAAAATGCCGTGATGCCTTGAATCTGGTTGGCATAAGAAATGCTCTCGAGTGTCTTCCGATTGTTCGGCTGAGATAGACTGTTGAATATGCGAAGTGGCTGGTGCTAAGGTCGGTTGGGCGAAAGCGAAGCGATCTGGCGTCGTCGGATGGAACATCTTGGAGATGAACGGTCGTCCGATGCAGGAATCAAAGATACGCTGCACCCCAAAATCGTAAGGAAAAAAAGGACAAGAAAATTAGGGCAGGTAGATAATCAGCGTTGGTCGTCTGTTTGTATGTGCGCATGCAAGTGTGGTTTAACATGAACAAAAAAAGCGCTGGAAAACCCTCAAAAACCCCAAAAATGATCAGACACAACCAGCAGCACCCCCCTTCCTCTTTTAGTTTGCCTCCCCCCCAGTCTGGCCCCAAATAGCAAAACAAGCCCGCCTGCCGCCCAGTTTCGGAAACGATGAAACGCAAAAAACGCCGTGGTATCTCAATGCAAATGCAGAAGACAGTGATAGTAGTGATGGTGATGATGAGGGCGATGATGATGATGATGTAATCGCAAGGAAACGTTCGTGTGCGTCGTCGTGAGTGATTGAAACCGTTCGCTCAATCCTCAATCCTCGGCGATTGGATCCGGGTTTACCGCTCTCAGTACCCGCGGCTGACCGACAACCCGTCTCGAGTAGTCCTGGTTGTCCTGGAATGATGTGATACTCTCGCGACTCTTGTTTTGGCCGTTGTACAGAGCGTTGCCGTATGGGTTTAATCGTGGGTCGACTGGCATCAATGTGCTCCTCCTCTTGGATCCCGGTCCATCCCCCCATCCTACCACATCGGGCCCGAAGCGAGTTTCGGTGACTGTGGCGCCCTTCAACACTCCCGAAGAGCTTCCGCTTGGCGAACCGAATGAAGAACCGCTCTCTTCGTTCTGCTTCCTGCGCCTCATGCACCAGATCCAGAGCAATACGCCGATAATTCCCAGAGCAGCGACGACACCGATGGCGATTCCGACTGCTGCTCCTGTGCTGATTGCCTTCTTCTTTCCATTGGCTTCGGGTTCGGCAAGTTGACCTCCGCTGGTGGCTGTTGGGGCAGGTGTGAGGACCACGGTTTCAACTGTTCCGCCGACAGTAACGGTTTGGGTGCTTGGCTGCATCGGATCTGTTGTGACGGGATCATTGGTAGTTTGTGTCGCCTATCCACAATGTTAGCGTTACATGCACTCAGGAACGTACGGATGAATGCATAGTCTGACGAGAACGGATGAAAGAAGATGCGAAAACCATACAGAAGTGACAAGGGTAGTGGAAGAAGAAACCCCAGTTGAGGAAGCCACCGAAGACTTCACCGAGGGAATCACAGTCACTGTTTCTCGAACCGTGCTCTGCACAGTCTTGATCGCAGTGGTCTGCTCAGTCTCAGTCTTGATGATCACCACAGCCTGGGGACCGGGAGGTTTAAGCAAGGGTGAACGAGGGGGGTTTTATGATATATGCTCAAGGAAAGATATCAAAACGCGCCGGGAAGGAGGAACACCGGGGCATCGTAGGATAGGGATTGGATAAGGAGAAACAGAGAGGACACATACCGTAGTCGTTGGGTTAGTCGCGGATTTGGTCGTCTTGGTGGCTTGCTGGGTGGTGCTGGTTGACGCTGGCGCCGCCGTGCTGGACGGCTTGACGCCCGTGATCTTGAGATATCCGTAGAGGGAATCGCCTCCACACCAATCTGAAGGATATCCAGGGCAAGGATTTGAGCATTGTTTGGCCGATACGGTGTCGGCTGCGTTGGGAACGACATTTGAGCACCAGCAACTCTTGCCCCAAACCACAGCAAAGGCGTACTGCTCCTTGGCACCAGAACAGGTTCCGTAGCACAAACCCATGGACTGGAAGTCGCTCTCGTCTGTATGAGGGTTAGTACAGCGCTACGTGGGAACATGACGATGCTGAGCTCAAGTTACTCACTCGCGTCCATGTCAGGGTCGGCCGTGTTGACGTCGGCGCAGTAGGCAACATCATGGGACGGGCCCTGGGCCAATGCGTTTCCGCAAAGCGAGGCCACTAGGGCGAGGCATGCCCACAATCGGGCAGCTCGTTGGCGTGCCATTGATGATGCAGCAGTGGTAAGTGCAATATCTGGCGATAATTTGTTAGTGACCCGACGAGTTTTTGCATGTTTTCTTCAGCTTTGGTGGTGTTTGATATTGCTGGGGTCTCCCTTTGGGTGTTTTGGGTCGACACAGCCAGAATCTCCACTTCGGCTTCCGCGACGGGAACATACCTCGTATTTCTTGGCTTTCCCCTCTCGGCCACCTATCGAACGACTAACAACAATAACAACGCCAAGTGCCCCGAGCAGCCCGTGATCCTTGATTTCCAAAACACGCAGAGTTGAGAGAGACGGAATCTGAAGTTGGTCGATCTAGAAAGCCATTGCAAGCCAGCCGGGCAAGGCAAGGTACTGTAGCGTAGCGAAGATGGTCCGTGTCCAGGGCAACAACGTGGTGTGAGACTTGTTTTGTGTGGATGAAGAAGCGAGGTCGGAACAGGACAAATCGAAGCAACGTCCAGCTAAAGAGTCACTTGTCGTCGTTCTTTGTCGTCGAGTACGTAGTAACGGGAAGTGAGATGGGCGTCCGAGGCGATTGGGATTTGGCGATAGCTCCAAACTGGAGTCCACAAGTCGAAGCAGGTAGAGGGGATTCAGGGAGTCGACAGTCCTCTACAGCGTAGAAAGTTTGACGTGGTGCTTGAGCAGGAGAAAGCTGGAGGAAGTCGGGCGGTGGCAGACAATGCAGATGAGCGGCGGAAGAGGAGAGTGGGGGGGGAGAAGGTGGGAGAAAGTGTTTGCATGGAAACGAGACGAGGGACAGAGAGACAGATCGATCGTCTGCAGAGCACCAAATGGGAAAGGACTGGACGGAAAGAAACTGAATGGAGACGACAAGGCCGGATGGAGGGGGCTGCCCAAGTGGCAGGTAGTGTCCGGGTGTGTACAAGGGGGCAGGCCACACTGCCAACCTTTCCGTCCATCAACAGCATCCGTTCAGAGCAGGCTTTGATCGGGGTGGAGTTGGCCGATGGCACTGGGAGGAGCCCTTTTTGTGAGTGGAAGAGGTGACTGGAGGCGACTTGGACAGGGATGGACCAGATACGAGTCCACCCTTTTACCGTCTGATAGTGAGGCCGATACAGTAATGTGCCCTGTAAATGCTAGACCCTATAAATGCTAAGACCCGGTTAATGCTAGAGATTTCTGTGCCCGAATTATTTTAGTATGGCATGGCCTGCTAACTGCTAAGTGCAAGACCCCCAGACGGCCCGCCATACAAACTTGCAGCTGACAGGGACCCTGACAGGGGGTTTCTGGCACCCCTGACACCCCTGACACCCCTTGCCAGAGCTGTCAATGGCTGTCAGAACCCCCTACCCAGCCGCCAGTGGACCCCCTGTTCAGATACCAGTAAATGCTAAGACCCAGTAAATGCAAAGGAAATGGCATGCCCGCCCCACTTGCATTTACAGGGCACATTACTGTATCGTGTTGTATCGTGACCGTCACGATAACTTTCCATTCATGTCAGCAACTACTTTCGTGAATTCGTGTTCCTGCACCGACACAAGAGCTGCACGTATAAAGCTTAAATCCCCCCGCACATGGTCGCATTCGTCCAAGGACATTTCCAAGCATCAAAACAAGCAAAGCGTGGGCGTTCGGAACACACGGCACCATTGGATACTCGTTGGATGGAGGAGCGGGAAGGCAGATCTAAGGTACCTTTTGCCTGTCACCACAACGGAACCTATGAAATTGACAGCGCGATAAGAAAAAAAAAGTCCCGTCCCGTGGTTACCTTCCTTTCCTTACCAAACCATCACCAATCGAGTTCGGTACCGCAACGGCGAACATATCCATTGAAAAAGTTTCAAAACATGGACGGAAACAGCGAGAGCGGTGGATAGATTGGAGATTTTGGAGAAATTCCGAGCTTGGCTCACTTGGCGTCGTGTTCTTGGGGCTTGGCTGATGGAACAATGGCCCTGCAAATGTCGTCACTTTTCTCTTTTGGCACGCTCGCTTCGTCTCGTTTGGACACGGATTCTCATGGAGTCGCGGGTACGTTGGAGGTGCTCGCTTCTGTTAAGGCGTTGACTTGGCGCTTCGGGATCTACAGTACCCAATGCCGCCTCATTGCCCGAGTCCACGCTTGAAAAAGGAACTTGAAACACCCGGACTGCTTGGCCGGGCCCAGCCTCATCTGAGCAATCCACATGTGAGGTACCCGATACTTTGGACAGTTGCGACTCCCGCGTATTTTCTGGACTGCCTCAGCGCGCATCCGCGACCACACGGCGCATCTGCCCCCTGCGAAGCCTGCCTCGAAACACCAAACTTTGGTCGCTCCGCCATGTCGCCCTGGGCATGCTGATCTTCGCTTCGGCGCCATGCCTTTGCCGGCGTCCGTCTTGTCGAAGCACCTCAACAAAAGGGAGACTTGGACAACTCCAAGGGCGGCGGGAATCACGGGGAACGTCAAACAGAAAATCAATTTTGGTCCAATCCGGCCAATTCCCGATTGATATCTCGCCGAAGCCCCTCTCCTCGTGTTGCGCAGGCGACATCCCGACTTCAACCCATCCCCCTCCCAGGCACTCCAGATAGCCGCTTGCAGATTCCAACCGTTCTGCCAGGCCCATCCCTTCAGCACAAGAGTCGATGATGCTGAGACCTTCAAAACAAAGAAGACGACTTGGCGCGTCTAGCTGGATACAAAGCTGGAGCTCGCGACGGGCGGGCTTCGGGCGGGCTACAGGTAATCCACTCGCACACTCACAAGAGGAAGTCGGACACAAGTCTCCGAATTACTCCACTCTTCAGCTCTCACGGTTCGTCTCGTCTTCCAGTCCGATCTTCATTTTGTTTTTCAGATGGAGGCTTCGCGCCCAACCTCCCCTTCCACTTTCACCGGCTTCCACCTTCCTTGACCCATGAAACTTGCCCTCTGGCGCCGTTGATGACCCCGGTGACGGGACCGGCTGTTAGCGACAATGGTGCCTGATGTCAGCCAAGGCTCTATATCCTTTTCGGACATCCTGTAAACAAACAAGTCGAATTTCCCTCGATGGAGGCTTCGAATCTTCAACCTAATCTATCAGCACGTGGGAAACCTCCATTTCCTCAACCGCCAGCGCCGAATTCAACGGCAGCGATGATCCCACATCCGTCTACACACTACTGCGGCACGGATATTGATGCCCCCTCGTCGTCCCGGCTTCTCTACAACGAGACACGGGTACATATATCCGAGCACCTTCATCTCCCGTCTTCGGCGCCTACGGTACAGTTTATAGGCAAGCCGCAGCATCCAGCCCACACGTGTGCTAACAGAGGCTTGTCTGTTCCAGTAAATGAACAAATACATGGGCTGATGGTGTTACCGCCCTACAGGAAAAGAACCCATTTTCCCAACTTCTGGAAGTTGAGCAATGCTGTCCAGAGCCTCGGTTTCTTGTTTCAACGGTCATCATCTTCCATGTCTTGCGTGCCATCCCCAGATCAACAATGAGGGGTTGTCCATGACCCTCGCTCGATTGAGAGACTTTCGTTTCTCACCGGCCATGATCGACAAGAACAAAACAAGGGGGGCGTGATGTGATGCACATCAGTGTTACGCGTCTGCTGCTTCCCACAGATGACTGAGAAAGTCTCAGCTTGGCCTTTCATGAAGCCAGGAAGTTGCTGATGATTGCCATTTCTGACCGGCTTTTCCCTTCTGTATATCTCATGCTTTCTTTCCTCTTCACCAGCCTTTCGACTTTTCGGGATCCGGACACAGCCATGATACGTTTAGTAGGCGTAGACGCTCTGGGTGAACACGAAGCAGTGACACGCTATTTGAGGTAATACGAAGCACACCTCTACTCAACTTGCATCACTTATGGTGTACACTAGAACAAAGTGGTGCGGGGGTCGTGGCCATCTCAAATTCTCGAACGACCTTCCGCGTCAATCCTACCCACCGTTCATCGTGAAAGTACGGGGTAAAGAAGCTTAGTGCCTACTATTCTTCAAACCCGTGATTCTCCAGACCGGTCGAAATTTCGTGCTTGACTTCCTTTCCGGTCCTATCTCGGCCACTTGTTTACGTTGATAGACTAATGAGGGACTGGAGCTTTATGAGGCCCAGGATTGGCTTCCATCGTGACGTGTCCCAAAGGCAGTTCACGACGAATTTACAATCTGGTCGGCAGGTTAGGCGCTCGACACGAGGTGAGGCGAGACGATGTTGTCCTAACTACGAAATCGCCCTGATGATCGATGAGAGCAGAATCGTTAAATGTCATGGACGCTCGATGAGTGTTCACACAACTCAGGACAAACAGCAATCGCTGATATTCCTTGATAAGAATATCTTCTGCGGCCAAGTTATTTCTCTTCCAAGCATTTTTTCCAAGTCACCCGTCGGTGCTGTCTCCCGACCGAGCAACTCCTGCACAAAAAGACACCAAGGTATTTTCATCAGCCGCTCTTTGCTCGGATACGGAGATAAACGGGACCGGCTCCTGTCCGTCCGGTGCTGCTTTTCCAAGGTCATCCGAGAGGCGATCTATTCCATTCCAGTCGGAAACATGACAACGACAAGTCGGGGAGCGGATAAGGTCATAGGCCAGCCGTATGGTACTACCATCTAGGATTCTCACCTTCCTTGCGTTGGCTAGGGTACGCGTACCGGGCAGTAGGTTATTATGATATGTCCCTCCTTGAACCCCCATTTCTTCCTCTTCTCCAGACGTAATCCGCCGCCTAGTGTCTTCCACTGCAGGTGTCGCCGTGACACGGCACATAACACTGAGTGCCGTGTGGCCATGTCCTTCTGCTGTGAACCCACAGAACCGGAACCGGAAATCGAGACCGCTGCGTTCCGTTTCATCTTCATCTACCGAGAAAGGCTTACTGTATAAAGATGGTTGTCATTCGTTGGTTCTAACCGAGACCAAGAGGGATACACGGACAAGGGACAAATAAGGTTCGCTATTCCCTGACTGACCGATTTGCCTTGTGCTTTGTGCTTCGGTCGCGCAAGATGAGAGCGGGAGGCCTCGTTGCCTCCCTTTTCTTTTTTTTTCTTCCGAAGGTTGGCGACAGGATTTGGCATGTTAGACTACCGCCTGCGGGTATTGTACTCGTGCTGCCGACGTCGTTGTCATGTTACTGTCACCGATCTGTGGTCATTACTACACAGTAGTGTCTCCCTTGTGTGCATGGAACCGTTTGAGCAAGTGCAAAACTCTCAACTACTTCACGCCTACAACGTAGCTGGCCAACATTCGTCGTCATGTTCATATTTGCCCCTTTATCATCATTCATTTTGAGCTAGAATATCCCGTAAGGCACTCTGTGGACTCAGTTGTTATCAGTGAACAGCGGTCAGAGCTTCCGGTCCGAAACACCCGGTAACAGTCAACGGTAACTATAATGTCAACTGACTTAGACCTGAGCAACCTCATCGCAACCTTCCAGGCGCTCTGTTCAACCACCATACCCTACTACAAAGGCAACGCAAATGTATGAGGTGACGAACACAAGAACAAAGTACGCAAATGACAGCAAATGACAGTAAGGACCGACTCGGCCGTTGCGCTGAAACAAGACGAGACAGAACAGAAACGACGGGAAAGAAACAAAACGAAACAAAACAAACCTGGGATATGGGTGTTGTTGTTGATGATTCTTACGGTTGCCTATCTCTTGTTACTCAAAAGCCGTCACTCAGCCACTCACTCAATCACTTCTTCAGCCACTCACTACGAGAGAAGTTATGCTACATTGCCTGGCAAGTGTCAAACTCGAACATTCGAGGAAGTAATGTGGCTAACACTCCGGATATTAGACGCTGAAGAAGTTCTTCCGCCATTCTCGTTGGTTTTGCAGCGGTTTACCACTAGCTGGCCAGGGACATGTCGTATGAGCTTCCACGTTTCTTTCTCGAAGAGAGGAAAATGCAGGTTCAATCACAGGGCAAAGAAGCCAAAGTGGATTTTCATCTTTGGAGGCAAGATTGGTCATAACATCTACCTCACCGTATGTCTTTCTATCGAATAATACAGTAATTTGGCCTGAGCCAAGGTGAAGATGAACAAGTCTTCCACTTCTTAGAAAGGAAAAAGTTAGATACCTGTACAATATCTCTTATCATACCTAGAGGTATATGCCTGTTATGCTTGTCCCCGTTTCCTTCAATCCCCATTACTTCCATCCGTCTCTCATCTTTTTGCGCGTATCTTACATATCCAACATCCCCATCTTTAGGTTCAGTTTAGGTAGGCCCAATCCAGTCATCAATCAGATGCCCCTTAAGAAGTAGCAGGAGTCAAATAAACACAATCACTTCTATAATCCTTCCCATCCTTGCCCGTCGACAAATAAAGCCCGTTACCGCACGACAACATATTCCCCCTCCCATTCGCTGACAGCGTCAGCACCCCCGTGCCCGCATTCACGCACCCCTTGACGCGCTTCATCGTGCCCGCCGCAACGCCAGCCTCGACGTCAGCCTTGGGCTTAGGCCGCACCGACACGGTCGCACCGGTGTCACTGACCAACACGTAGGCCGCGTACACGGTCGTCTGGCCGGCGACCGGCTGGGCCAGCTCGAGGTAGCCGTTCGAGTCGAGTACCCAGGTCGAGGTAAGAGCGCCGCTGTTTCCCGGCGCGGGAACGCTGGAGAAGGATTGCCAGGCGATGACGCTGCCGCCGATTGTGTTCATCCAGCGGGTGGAGCCGTCCGGGAAGGGGTTGGAGGCGCGGAAGGATTGACCGCGCGGCTTGCAGATTAAGGGCACGACGGAGACGGGCGTGGAGGTGGCCTGGAGAGTCTCGATGGCTGAGACGGTGAGGGTCGCGGTGGCGGTGATCAGGTCCGTGGCGCCGATGGTTTCGGTTTCGGTGTCAGAGATGGTTTCGGTGATAGAGATGATGTCGGTGTAGGTGCTGAAAGCAGTGGCGACGACGGTGGTGAGGGCGTCGGAGGCGGTGACGGTGACGGTTTCAACGGCGGCGCTGGCGGTGATGGTGGAAGCCGAAACGCCGACGCACTTGCAGGCTTTGGAGTACTGCGACCAGTCGGCGCAGTCGGCTGTGGCGTAGGTGGGAAGAGGGTTGGCCTCCTCAATCTGAGTCAGAGTGTCGCGAGCCTTCAACTTCAAGGTCTCGATGGGGTTCTGGTAGGCCGTCGAGGTCGATGTGACTTCGGGGAGGAGGGAGACCAGGGTCGTGGTGTAGGGCACGGTGACAGTCTCGGTGAGGAAGTCCGTTTCAGTTGCCGAAGTGACGGTGACGACCTCGGTGAGGATCCGGGTTTCGGTCGAGGCGATCTCCGTCGTGGTCTCGGTGAAAAGGACGGTGTCGACGGCGCTCTGGACGAGCGTGACCGTTTCGGTGTAGGTGCTGGCTGAAGGGGTCACGGTGACGATGAGGTTGGATTTGCAGTCCATTACTCCCTCGAAGTCCGCGAGAGCAACAGCTGTGGATTGTTTCATCGTCAGTTCATGGGTTCAAATGCTAGATGATAGAAATATCCATTTTACATACCCTTCAAGCACTTGTTGCTGCGACAGCAAGCAGCAGAAGCCACCTGCAACAGGGCAGCGCCCGAAAGGGCGACAATACCAAAGTTCTTCATGATTTGAACGAGTGACTAGACTGGAGTAAACGAATGACTGAGGTGAATCCAACCTTGGGGTAGAGAGAGTTTGAAATGCATGTTGAAGAGACGGGACTCGGTCCCTTTTTGTCACCACTCATGTTGCCCAATCCATCACATTCATCATTTAACTTTCAGCCTGTCTGCGGCGCCCTTTTTTGGTAGTTCGACCCATTGTAGATTCAATAGCGTCGAGCGCGATGGTTAGCCGCCAATGTTTGCTCGGAGCCAAAATGGGCATATGCCAGCATCAGGGCAGTTCGAACTCGACGGTCTAGACTTCTGGACTTTTAGCCCCAACCCATGATCCCATCAACCCAAAAGCAAGATCCAGTTTAACGGATCCAGGCTAACGCTTTTCTGCCTTTGCTAGCGAGAGTCAATTACCACTCTACACTACTGAGGACTACGTTTCCCGACACAACAGGACTGTAAAGATGCGCTCGCTCGCTCGCTGTCCAATCAACGTACAGACATCGCCGTATGACATCTAACTTTCTAATACACCGATGACGGACAACCGTTGTCGCTTGATCCCTACATACACAAAAAGAAAACAAAGAACAAAACCCTGAACTCCCATGCCCTTGGAAATGTTGATAGATAGAAGGATTGCCCTTATCAAGTGCCTCGGTAAACATACCACCCCGTAACCCAGCCAATCCATGGAAACCGAAAAGACCAAATCCGGCTACACTAGAGAAAAGGGACCGCCTTGCAACTCGTACACATTAATAACGAAACAACCGATCGGGAAGCAACTAACTTCCGGTCTGCCTCCTCGCTAGTCCCGGCCGTCCACTGACACTGCCACTACCACCACCACTATGTCCACTCACCGCCGACGCCGGCGCAGGACTCGACTCCCGACTCCCTGCTGAACCAACACTCTCGAACTTTTCCACCAAGTCCAATACCCTTGTTCTCGTCCTTCTGGGTAGCGCACCCGGACCCGGAGATGGAGACGGGCGCGGAGGCGGCGGTTGCATTGGCTGCAACTGCGAATGAAGCAACTCAGAATCGAGTGACGACGACTCCTGTGCTTGTTGTTGTTGTTGCTGCTGCAGCTCAGCCAACTGCTCAACAGAAGACCGCACCTCCGACACCGAAGGCAGCGAGACCTTCTCCATCTTGACCGCCTCGGCGACGTGCAGCGTCGCGGTGCCGGCGTCGGATACGCCGCTTGCTATGCTCCGGAGGGAGTGCACGCTGTAGGTTGAGCGGACGGAGGGGGCGTAGGATTTGGTGTAGTTGTGCCCACGGCCGTGGCCTTTTTCGGGAGAGGGTGAAGGCGAAGGGGTGATTTGGTTGTGGATTTCTCCTGGTGTTAAGCCGGATCCCTCAGAAGAGGGTGTTGAGGGGTTAAGGCCTAGTGTGCTTGGTTGATTGCGGATGGTGGTGCGGGATTGAGCTGGTGAGGGAGGTTGGAGGGATGAGGAGCCTGAAGAGTGGTGAATTTGTCGTTGAGGTCGAGATGACTCTGGTAAGTGAAGAGAGAGTGATGGCGAGGTAGAACGTGAGAGGGAAAGAGTTAGTGGAGATGGAAGGGTTAGATCCAGCCGAGGTAGTGGGGAGGGAGTCCGTTTGCGTGTTGGGCTCCCGGTTGGGCGAAGATAGACTTGAGGATGGTCCTGAGCGGGGACTTCTGATGCAGGTGTTAGCATCGGGTTGGTTTCCGAGTCTGACTCCGACTTGACCTGATGTTGGCTACCGCCGGATATCTTCCTCGTGCTCTCACCGGCAATGATTTCGATAGTATCCGGTGTCTGTCCCCCAGCCCGCTCCTTCCCCTTCCCCTTCCCAACACTACTGGGAGTACCGCTTCTACTGGTCCTGCTCCCCTCCTCATTGACATCACACAGAATGATAGACTCCTCCCGCTCAATCTCCGCATTGACCACCCTCAAGCGCTCCTTGGGCACAGTAAACATGACCTGCACCAGCCGCTGCTCGACCGCCTTCTCCACATCCCACTCATCTCCCTGGCCTCCTTCACCCGCGGCGTCGTTACTCTCCCCTCCAGCGGCTTGTCTAGACGACGAGCCCTCTCCATTACTATCCCAGGCCTCACGGCCTTGCTTCCTCCTCACCAGTCCTAAGCCCAATGCGCCGGGATTGAGACCGATCAGAGAGAGATGATGGTGATCGAAGCCACTAGCCTCGTTACCATGCAACAAGCTCTCCTTGGTCGGACTGCTATCGCCACCGGAGCTGCCAGATCCGCCCGACCCTCCGCTGACGCTGAGCATCCGCTTAAGGCTGCCCAGCCAACTACGCGGACGGGAGTCGAGACGGGAGTTCCGACGGGTTTTGGATGGTGAGCTGGGGATTGGTTCCCAATCCTCTTCGGACTCTTGTTGTTCCGCACCTTCTTCCGCACCCGGGCGCTCATTGTTGCCTGACCCGGACATAGGAAAAAGAAGATCAGCGCCTTCGGCCTGAAGGGAGTTGAAGTTGGGAGTAGGCGTGGGCAGGTTGGATCGAGCGGATGCGAAGGCTGTCGAGCCGGAGTGGGATCCACTAGAGGCAGAGGAGGCTGCGAGGGAATGGTTGCTGCCGCTGTTGCCAGACTTGCCGCTGCCAGAACTGCCTGGTTTGGGAATCTCTCCTGCTGCTGCCGCCACCCGGAGTTGATGATGGGCCGGGGAGAGAGGGGGTGCTTGTTGATGCTCCCCGCCCGAGATGAAACTGAATGCGCTACGGTCGGAAAGATTGCTTCCCGTGCGATGGTCGCTGCCTGCGTGGGAGTCGTCCGAGATATCCATCATGCTCTTGCTTAGTGGGTTAGAGGCCCTCCTAGACTTATTGGACTTGTTCGATGCTCGGCGTGGAGGTGATGTTACCACACGAGTTGCTGCACTCGTGGGAGACATAGGTTGGTGCGTAGCAGCCTCGAGCGAAGCAGCGGTGGCTGCACGGTGAGTGGTGGTCACGGATCCATGCCGGCTGATTTTAGCAGCCAGCACAGCATCCGCGACGTTCACATCTGTCTTCCAGCCCCGGACTTCTGGGTCCTGATCTTGCCCTTGCTTTGGAGAGAAGGACAGGACCTCGGGCGGTGGTAAGCCAGGGCTAGGCTTCTCGTCGTTCATGCTCCCTCCGCTTCCGCTTCCGCTCCCACTGCTAGTTGGCGGATATGACGTGCTGGCCACAGCGCTTGCCCGTAGTATGCTTCCGGCAGGGGTGATGAACGGATCATCGTCATACTCAGGGCTGATTAGCCGCCCAGATGCTCCTAGACCTCCTCCATCTTTCTCGTTGTATTCATCATCTTCGTCCGCCTCCTCGTAGATGGGGTGGATCCCATTAGGATTCGCAATCCCCCTTCCAGGCGGCGGTGAGATATCCATACCATTAGTAGGGATATAGAGTCCCCTCGCATTCCGTAACCTGCCGACTCCGGACCCGGTGCTATTAGCAGCCGGCGGACCGGATGGCTGGTAGTGACCTGGCTGACCGACAACTTGATAACCGCCACTCAAAGACCGAGTGCCCTGCCCCTGCGAGTCGCTGTTTGTGTTCCAGGGGAACTGAAAGCCGAACCCGCCGCTTCTTTGCTCGGCCATTTCGCTGTCGTAATTGGTGTAACTGGATGGATTCTCGCCCCAGTCACTGATGCTGTGCCTGATGCTACCACCAAACCCTGTACCGTAGACACTAGGAGCCATGCCCATGGATAAGCTGCGAATGGTTTGGTCGCGCTGGGCCCGGCGGCGTTGTCGTCGGCGCCACAGGAAGAAAAGCACAGTGAAGATGATGGCTACCAGCGGAACCCCTAGGCCGAGTGCTAACCCAAGTGTAAGACCGAGATTTTGGCTGACTTTGGTGGAATCAGATGGATCGCTTGTAGTAGGAGGGATATCGACGGTCGGATTGCCATTCGAATCCGGTCGCGGGTTAGTATAGGTTATCGACCAGGACTGAGACGTCATGTTGAAGAATCTCGGAGTGCTCGTGGCAGTCGTCGACTGTCGTTTCTCAAGGTTGCTGCTATCAGCGTTACCCAGAAAGGAGTTGAGCCACCTCTTGACCTTCGTCTTGGAAGAAGTTGCCTTGGGAGGTTTGATTTCCCACCCTCCATACACCATCATCACGTTCCCTGGCAAAACCACAGCACCATGACCGTAGAGCCCCTCTCCCTCTCCGAATATTTGTGCGTGGTTTTCCTCCGGGATCTCCCACCTCCAATCATCGTAACTAGCCGCGATTTTGATTACCACAAGCTGTGGTTCCGCCGGTTGCGACACATCTCCTACCCATCCTCCCAGAATGACCAAGCTGCCTCCGTCCTCACTCAACACGGTCGTGTGCCCCGACCTGCTATCCACAGTCATTACTCCTCTCTTCTGCTTCAACTTCGGCCGCTTTTGGTGTACGTTCAAGACAACCAAGTCCGCCTGTCCGCTGCCAGATGACGACCCGGCTGCTTCTTCTTCAGGTGGATTAATCGACACGAAGCTCCACGTCTCTTCCGGCAGACTCCAGATAGCCGCGGTACTCATGTTGACAAAGGCATGCTGCGTGTGTCCGCCCAGCAGCACATGGGAGGTCTGTTGTGTTACGATGCCGGATCGGTTCGTGATACTCGGTGTCAGGGCGGTGAAGGTGAAGCCGGCTTCGGGTATGGGAGGTCCGCCCAGTTGGGGGTTGGAGATTGTGAAGTCGGTTCCGTCGTCGCCATTGTTTTCCGGTTCCACAACGTCATCCTCATCACCGCCGGTCTGAGTTGAAGGTGTTGCTGCAGAAGAGTCTGAGGAAAGAGAGGAGATCTTGAGCATGCGATTCGAGTAGTGAGCTGATGCCTGCCATGTCGAAGCTGTAGAGTTGGAAAAAGGGCACATGCCGCCGTAGATGTAGATGACGGGATCGGAAATGGTGGGGTAGATTTGTGATGAGAAGGAGAGCGAAGAGCCGAGGAGATAGGGGATTCCTGGTCCTGTCCCTATACTGCCCTTGAGGTTCTGTTGGGTACTGTGTTCCGTCCAGACGCCTTTCGCACCGCCGTCCTTCTCAAAAGAGGGAGCGTAACTCCATACCCTGGGAGTAGCTTCCTCGTCTCCATACCCTGACACCCCTCCAGCGACACAGTCACCTGCTAGTACTGCCAATGTGCCATTCTCTAATAAGGTTGGTGCAAACCCGCTCGTCTTCGACTTGGTAACAAAAGGCAGCCCGGAGGTTAGTGTTATCGGCTTGAAGGAATCGGCATCCAGCGTCGACGAGGTGTTGATGGCGAGCAAGTCAACGCCGTTGTTGTCCGCATTAGGGGTGAAGATATATGCGAGTCCATGATTGGCCGAGTTACTGGAGAGAAGAGACTGGGATCCGGAAAGAAGGATGGTGGTGGGTGTGTAGGGAAGCGTGATGGCGGCCGCGGGCGTTGCTGCTGCCGCCAGGGTGGCCAAGCAGAAGGATGTGGTGAGTGAAGTTTGGTGTCGTCGATGTCCGGTATGTGATGTTGTCGTCGGTTGCCGGGATGGCGATGTTTCGGACCTGCTTGGCGGTGACGGCGCTAGTCGAGACCCGGATCGGTGTCGGGACTGGGGCCGGGGCCGGGGCCGGGCCATGGTTTGGGTGCCCCGGAAGATGATGATTGGCGGGGAAGGAAGTGCCCGGACGCTGCAGCGCTCAATGTGTCCTCCCGTTTGCTCTTTCCTCGTCGTCGACGTCGCTCTCGAAACCGTTAGGGAAAGGACGACTTGACCATTGTTTCCTCCTCCGGTCCTTTCTTTCCTTTCTTTCGTTGGTTGCAGTTTCACCTTCGTGTTTCCTGATGCCCAGGCCGGGATCAAATTGCGGTTTTGTTTCTTGACTGCTTCCTTCCCTCGTCACCAGGTCGCCCGTTTGTCCCGGTCGTTTCACTCGACCGATTATGACGGAATGCTGTCTCTTGTCGAATTGCTCCGCCGAATGTTTTGGTCCCCACTTCTTTCCCCCTTCTCGAAGGCAGCGACCGAAAACCTGGAATGCAGAGACGGGGAGTTGGAATGGAGAACGAAACGTGGAGTTTTGGAGATAAGCGCAGACTAAAACCGGGCTCGCTGTAGGTACCAAAGTTTCCCCGCAGAGGGTAGAAGCTGCAGAATGCGGCAGCTTGCTTTCCCGCGGTGCTTGATGTGCTGGTAGTGCGAGTGATGATGGGACGAAAAGGAGTTTTGCAGTTGTGTTTCGTAAGGCTGAATGTCAAGTCAAAGTGAAGTCAAGGTTGATGATACATTCACCCGTCAACCAGTTAGAAATGAAGAGGACCCTTGCCTGCCTCGACCGATTGCACTGCAGCGATGGCCCAAGATCCAGACCGCACAACAAGGAGGCTCTAAAAGAACAAGCGGCGGCAGCAATTGGAGTGGAAAGAATAGGCAATGTTACGGTGTGAAGAAAATAGAACTGATGGAACTATCCACCAAAGATCCGGTCAACAATTCCTCTCGGGCCCCTTGGCCGCCCTTCCTCGACGCGGACTTTCTCTCACCACCTGGGAGGAAGCCAGCCAGGTTCCAGTGGAGCTGGACGGTTGAAAGAAGGGAGGCTGGTAAAGCCGGGCTGGGCGGCGGCGCCGCGGCGCTGTACGAAACAATGGGGGGTGTGGTTCTAGCTCCGCTGCAAATGCGTGCGCGCCCAGAAATCATGATCCTGCTAAATCAACAATGGCGGATGTGGCCCTCTCATTGGTCAGTTTTCCGCGACGGGAGGCTCAGGGAGGGGCTGCGCAAGATGTCCAGGGCGCGCCCAGTCCACCGGTCTCGTCGTCGAATCCGGAATCTGTCGCAATCGCAATCGAGTCCCATTGATGCGCGCGCGGTGGGGTTGTTTATCTACACGGGCGGTTGGGGGCGAGATAGTTGGCAGGGAAACAAACAGTGTGACAAGGTGAGCTTATCGTGAAATCACCAACCGGAAAATGAACAAAGAAAACAATGGGGGGTGGGTGGAAACACGGGACCAGAAGGGGGGTGTGAATGGTGGAGTGGGGCCCAATAAACGAACGTTTCGTTGGATCATGGTGTGCGCTGCGCGGTCAGCGACCAATGCCAAGGGCAAGATCGAGGTTAGAGAGGCGGACGGATGCTGGACATTGTCGATCTTCCGCTTTCATCCTCGTCACTCCCATGTTGACTAGACCAGCCGGATCGGGACTGTCAGTGTCAGACTGTCAGTCAGTAGTATCAGGGTTCAAACTGTCAACGCATGACTTGCGATGAGCAAGCTGTCAGCTGCCCGCGCAACACCAAGGTCGACTCTCCAGTGACACATGAGACAAAACCGACGGCCGTTCTTAAACCGAGTAACATGAGGAAAAGTACGATTCATTTCTTTATGAGACAGGTCTTTCGCCCGTGGAGAGATGATGGCAGCGTACAAAACCACAGCTGTGGCTCTAACAAGTGTAACACCTCACCTCCTGATGATGACCTGGGACAAGGAAGAAACGAAATGATTTCAGCTCGTCTTACGTCTAACCAAAACAGAAACAGAAACAATATCCACCGTAGCCAGAAGATACACCACCGTCGCGTTCAAGGTAAATCCGTTGTTACATGCTTAATCGATAATACAGACATACACTTTACCATTGACCGAGCCAACTCCAAACAGGAAAACAACAGCGCAAAAGTCAACAAAAAAGTAACAACCTCCAACACCATTACAAACCGCCAACTAAAGCCGTCTACGCATCCCAATCCACATCCATTTCATCCTCCCCATCCGAAACATCATCCACACCCAACATCAAGCTATCCCTCTGCTTCGTCAACTTCGACACCTTACTCTTCATCTCCCTCTTCCTCTCCTTCAACTCCCTCACCAACCTCTCTGCCTTCTCCGCCCTTTTCCTCAACGTCTCCGCCTCCTTCTTAGCCTCGACCTCTCCCTTCCCGACCCCATTCAACAACGCATCCCTCGTGTGCGACAACCTCTCCATCTCCGCCTTCAGGGTACGGATCTGCTCTTTCTGGGAGCCCATCTCGGAGTGTAAATCCAAATTCTCCTGCTGGATCTTGGCCGCCTCGCGCAGCTTGCGGTTGTACTTCATCTCCAGCTCGGACGCGCGCGGCGGGTAGCGCGGCTGCACGGTGGCCATGATGGTCGGCTGGGTTTCCAGGAGGCGGGTGTGCTCGACGCCCGGGTGGACGGCGTGGGCGGGGACGACGAAGAGGACGCCCTTGCCTGAGTTGGCGAGGCGGTAATAGCGTGTGGTGACGTCCACTTGCACGATGCCCCGGCTGAAGTAGGCGCCGATGAGGTCGGCGTCTACTTTTTCCATTTGGTCAAAGAGGCTATTGTCAGCGCCGGTGCCGTCATCAGCGCCGGCACCAGTCTTCGGGTTCTTGTGCCACATTTCTTCTCCGACTGCTCCGTTTTTGCGCCACACTCTCTCCTTGGCCTGCAGTACCGCCTCGCGCTTGTCGAGCAGGCTGTGGATGTACTCGTAGACGTCATCCCCGGAGTTGACGAGGATGTATTGATCCTGCGGGTAGGCCACCACCCGGCCCGTCCGGCCGTCGGGTCCCAGCTTACTGAGCACCTGGTGCGGAATGGCTGCTTCGCCGGCCAGCGCGTCGAGCGCGTTGCCGTAGCTGCGCTCGAGCTCGTGCATGCGCGCGACGAGGTGCTGCGTGAAGAGAAGCCATTGGCCGAGCAAGGTGGTGCGCGCGTGCTGGAGCTCTTCGGTGTCGTGGTCCGCGTCGGTGGGGAGCACGCTGAGTAGACCGCCGGTGGCGGTGTACTCGTGGTCGAGGCGCTCCAGGCAGGAGTTGGTGTGGATAAGCAGGTTTTGGAGGTTGGAGTAGGGGCGAAGCTCCCTTGGCTGGTCTTCCTGGCCGGGAGTGGTGCTGGAAGTTGTCGGGGGCGAATGGTGCTGGATCTGGGTCAGGGGGCAGTGGTAATCGGTGCCATAAACCTCATTGCGCCCACGGACCTCGTTGATCAGCGAGACAAGGGGCTTGTGGTGGTAAACGTCGTCAGTGTGGTAAGGTGTGCGAAGGTCGTTGAGGAAATCGAAAGCTGAGTTGAGTTCGAACTTCATGGCTAGACCGTCGTCGGCCGATGAGGCACTGGTCTTGCCCTTACCCTTGGAACCGTCGTTGCTGGCGGAAGTAGCGCCATCAACTTGAACCTCGGCGACCTTGACATCTGGCTGCAGCATTTGGATGAGGGCACAGAGAGATTGGGCATGCTGCTTCAATGCAAGGAGCGTGGGCGGAATACCATGCGTGGAGAGATAACCACAGTTGATATGGCGGAGTAGCTCGCTCTTGACGTCCTCATCGTTGATTCGTGACCACTGCGACATGTAGGGAAGCGCATAGTCCGTTGCTTTGACGTATCCCCTTAGTCCACGATTTTCATCATCTTCGTGATCCGCCAAATGAGCGGCCACGATCTTTCGGCCTGGTGGTGTCATGGTGTTGAAAAGCTGGTGATATTAGTTCTGCTGGTAATGAGAGCTGGCTCTTGCTCGGCAGTCTGGATGGTGATAAAGTTGAAGTTGAACAACATGTTTCTTCTGAAAAGGCGATCACCTCTCACCATAAGTTGTGCCTTTTCTCCCAATGCTATTGGGATGGTTCATTGTCTCCCCGACCATTGCAGCCCAACAAAGAGCCGCTGTTCTTTGCGACGTGAACGAGGCATTGTCAGACAGAGCTATCCGATGCCAAATGCAGCTGTAACAAAGAAGTAGAAATGGAGCTGCATAGAATAAAGACGACGGAAACAGCAGAGAAGCTTGCCATCATATGCTTTGTTAGTGTTCAAAGGGGCCGGATCTGTGAGTAATGTAAGGGATACACTCGAACTCGTGAGGCGCCCAGGCCCGTTACCAAATAACCACATCATTATCCCGGACAACTTCGACGATGTGGTTCCAAAGACTCTCTGATTGTGGTTTCCTCGGTATCTCAGCGACTCGTTCTTCCATTATGTAGTGCGTTAAGTCACTCGGGAAGTTGAGACACTTGTGCCAACTTCACCCTGCCGTTGTTTAACTGCGATTCCAAACGCCGTTTGACATTTGTTGAGACATCTTTTCATAGTCATCCATCTCGGTGTAAACCATAATCGAATCTTGAGAGATGCTGGTCCTCAATTGTTATCGTTGGCGAGCTTTGGGGACTGCAACCCAGTCATGAGGCCTCCAGCTCTGATAGCTGAGAACCATGAACTGCTGAACACGTGCATTTGAGCCATGGGCGGTCTGTGTCTTCTGTCTGCAACCAAGAACGAACCGAGTGCCGCGGATATGTCGCCGGCCTTGTTCGCAAAAAGGAATCGTTTCCATTTGTGAAGTGTTGCGATGAGAGCTCCCGGGCCATCTGTCCAAAGGGTCCCGTCCGAAAGCGGGGCTCACAACCACGAGGTAATCTCTGCCAGGGGCAGTCACGGTCTGCGGGATCCAAAAACTGTGGAGCTTGGATTTACGCACCCTTGAAGGTTCTGGCTGACCGGTTCACTTGTCGCATTTGTCGCAGGCCACGTCATGGACAGGAAAGGAGTGGAAGTTCGGAAATGGAAAACACAAGATGGCAGATCTGTCGCATCCAAAATAAAAAGTCGCATGTCCCTTCAGCTTAGATGGGCAAGCTGTTCTCGCGGTCCATCACAGTCTGGAATTGGGTGGGCATTCTGTTGCGTTGCAGACAAATCATAAGACTGAAGAAAAGGAAGAAAAGGTTCAATATCCAATTTCCTACCGTGTCATCCAGTGGCTTTTGACGCGGTCGTGCATGCTCCCAATGGACCATCACAGCTGAAAGCTGCAGTAGCGCGGGGTGCGAAAGCGGAGCTCTCCGCCCACAATTGAGTGGCATGTCTTCTCCAATCACGAGCCGGAATCATTCAATTCAATTGACCATTCCCCCCTTTGGATTCTCATCAGATGCCAGATGGCAGATAATGACGGTGACCGACGGCGACGGCAGCGGCGGGAGATGCTTCATTTTCTCGGGTATCGGTGAGTGGGTTGTGGCCTTGTCCCGGATAATTGCCCTCAGATTGACAAGATTGACAGAGCCCAGACGGTCGGCTCTGAAACAAATAGTCGACGACATGGTCACTGGCGCACCCAGTTTCGGAAACACTGGTTGCACATCGCTCTTTCACGATGGTTCCAACGTAATTGGCTAGCGGTGACAAGAGGTTGATGAGGGAAGCGCTCGCGGCTTTCGGCACCCCGGTGATGAGAGCCAATCTTGGAATGATAAAAAGCGCCGCCCGTTTCAATGTCGGTCGAGCGCTATCATTTCTGCTCTCATCTGTCAGTGTCGTCGTTGGGTTATTCGCCGTCATCCGAAAGTATTCGGTAGTTGGATGCAGGTAGCCTACGCGGTGAGTTGTTTGCTGCTCTTTACTCCGTCAGAGGCTGAAAAGACGGGCGCAGGCTCAGGTTGGCATGGGTCAGAGAGTGGGAGTGCGATGGCAGTGATTTTGAATGGCTGGCAAGTGGCAGGATCTCGAGGTCGGGTTCACGATTGCGGTGATCTAGACCGTGCCTGCCATCCCTGCTCAATAGTGGAGCTTGGCAAGTACCGGGGTTGCTTTGGCCAATGATGAGCGTTCTTTACGCCCCACATGCACCGAGCTTGATCAAATCGTCGGGAAGGAATGAAAGCAACACTACGTGCAGATTTCCAGCATGTTGTTTGCGTCATTGGAGATGTCACCTCTCCTTTTCCTCTTGGGATTGTCTTTGGCGATTGAAACTTAATCATGGCAGGAGCTCGATGCTATGACAGAAGGCGCACACAAAGAAGAAACGGGAAAATATGGAGGAAGCTTGAATATCAAAGCTTGGCCTCATCATTGGGCGTCCGACATGACATCAAGTGAAATGCCAATTCCTTTCAACATGAACCACTGTTGGGGATGTTTTATTTCCTGTGTGTTGATTGATAGGGTCCAAGCTCCTTTGCTCCCTTGGATCATTACCCCCTTCCGCTTCACTTCACCGAGTGGGCATTTTGGCAGTCCTTGTCGACCCTTACATACCCTTGGGACATTGAACGCACAGCGCACCTCGTCTACTGCGTTGCTGATGCGTATTGCTTTTTGCGCTTGCGTGTGCAAAAGTTGCGCGCCCATCACCCAATTCTTTCTCCGACAAGACAACCCAAGAGGTGAAGCCAAGCACGGCAGTTCCGGTTTAGCAATAGCGTGAGTCCATTCCTCCACTATCTACCTACCCTAACGATTTCCACCTGGCCGTCGAGAGCCGGGGTCGCATGTGTTGTTTCTTTTGCACTTATCCACATGGCCTCCCCCCTCCCATCTCCAGCTTCTTCTTCCCGTTTTCATTCTCTGTTGTGCACCCTCAAAAAGGTCACATCTCACCCGCCAGGGACACTCGAAAGCTGATCTCTGGAATCTGGAATCTGGGTAGTACCACTACCACCAGAGGCAACCAGAGAGATACACGGGTGCAACCTTCTTGACCACCCAGAAGCTGCCCTGTCCTGGTTCCTTGCTTCTTCTGCCGTGGCCTGCAACGAACCTAACGACGTAAATGCCCAGCCCTCCCTTCTCCTCCTCCCTGGTCCCATTACTATCCCGTCACTCCCACTTTTTTGTCTACTAGTCTTTTCTTTTCCCCTCCCTCGTCTTCACTTTTTATCCATACGACCCTTCTTCTAACAACTCTTGAATTGCAGTGGCCCAACCCTACCTAGTCCCAGCTCCCTCTGCTGGTGAGCTTCACGTCAACAACAACTAACTACACCGAACTCAAACACTGGAATATCAACCACCAGATTGAGGAAACGAAATACCTACATTTAATATCTAAAGCGGGTTATCCTGCGAAACCGCCAAAATGAGCGACATACCTAATGACACCGCCAAAACGGAAGAGGCCCAGACACCGGTATCGCTGTCGGGTAGGTCTAAAAAAAGCTGTCTAGAGTAAAGGGCAAGGACACTAACTATGAACCAATGTAGGCATGGTCTCGACCTTGGTCCCGGTCCTCATCACATCCGCAATCTACATAGCGGTCTTCTTGGTTTTGCGCAAGAGCAACCGAAGATACTATGCTCCCAGAACCTACCTAGGCAGTCTGCGAGAGAACGAACGATCACCAAGCTTATCAAGTGGCCTATTCAGCTGGTTCAAGGATTTCTGGAAGATACCCGATGTTTACGCCCTTCAGCACCAGTCGCTCGACTCGTACCTTTACCTCCGCTACTTGCGCATGGCCGTTACCATCTGCGTCGTCGGTTGTTGCATCACCTGGCCCGTCCTTTTCCCCGTCAATGCCACCGGCGGTAACGGTTTGCTACAGCTGGATATCTTGACTTACGGCAATATCAACCGCGACACACAATACAACCGCTACTATGCCCACGTCTTTATTGGCTGGATCTTCTTCGGTTTCGTCATGTACCTCATCATGCGAGAGTGCATCTTCTACATCAACCTTCGCCAGGCCTTTCTGCTCAGTCCTCTTTACTCCCAGCGCATCTCGTCCCGTACCGTCCTCTTTACTTCGGTCCCAGAACCCTATCTCGACGAGCAAAGGCTGCGCAAGATCTTTGGCGCCTCCGTCAAGAATGTGTGGATCACAAGCGAAACCAAGGAGGTCGACGAACTGGTCAAGGAGCGCGACAAGGTTGCTTTGCGCCTCGAAAAGGCTGAGGTCAAGCTGATTAAGCTTGCCAACAAGATCCGCCGAAAGGCCATGAGCAAAGGTGCTGCCGACGACATCGACAAGCAGGCCCCCCTGGATGCCGAGTCTGGCAGCATTGCGGCCCGCTGGGTCCCTAGGAAGAAGCGCCCTACTCATCGTCTTGGGCCCTTGGGTCTGTTCGGCAAGAAGGTCGACACGATCGACTGGTGCCGCGAGGAGCTTCTGCGTCTCATTCCCGAAGCTGAGGCAGCTCAGGACAAGTACCGTGATGGAGCCTTCAAGAAGGTCCCTGGCGTTTTCATCGAGTTCAGGAACCAGGCCGATGCTGAAGGGGCTGCCCAGATCCTGGCCCACCACCAGGGACTCCATATGACTCCCAAGTACATCGGTATCCGTCCCAGTGAGATTGTCTGGAAGTCGCTCGCCATTCCCTGGTGGCAGCGTGTCATTCGTCGCTATGCCGTCTATACCTTCATTACCGCTATGATTATCTTTTGGGCTATTCCGGTTGGTGTTGTTGGTATTATCAGCAACGTCAACTACCTCAAGACTATCCCATTCCTGACATGGCTCGACAAGATCCCCTCCGTCATCATGGGCGTTGTTACCGGCTTGCTGCCCTCCGTCGCTCTTTCCATCCTCATGTCTTTGGTTCCTGTCGTCATTCGAATCTGTGCCAAGCTCGCCGGCGAGCCTTCGCTCTCCCGAGTCGAACTTTTCACTCAGAACGCTTACTTCGCTTTCCAGGTGATCCAGGTGTTTTTGGTCGCTACTGTCGCCTCATCTGCCACTGCCGTCGCGAAGCAGATTGCTGACAACCCGGGTTCAGTGACGAGTCTCCTTGCCGAGAACTTGCCAAAGTCCTCCAACTTCTACATCTCCTATTTCATTGTACAGGGCTTGAGCATTGCGACTTCGGTCTTGACGCAGGTAGTCGGATTCTTCGTCTTCAACCTTATGTACAAGTTCCTCGCCTCTACCCCTCGCGCCCTCTACACAAAGTGGGCGAACCTGAGTGCCATTTCCTGGGGAAGCACCATGCCAGTCTATACCAACATTGTGTGTATCGGTTAGTTTTCCCTGCCCTCCTACCATACATGCATTTCACTAACTCATTCATAGCCCTTGCATACGCGACTATTGCTCCTCTTATGCTGGGCTGGGCTGCACTCGCTATGGGCTTGTTCTATCTCGCCTGGCGCTACAATGTCCTGTTTGTCACGGACACTCAGATCGATACGCGGGGCCTCATTTACCCTCGTGCCATCAAGCAGCTCTACACTGGCATCTACCTGGCTGAAATCTGCATGATTGGCCTTTTCGGAGCCTCTGTTGCCCCCGGTCCGCTTGTCCTGATGGTCATCTTCCTCATCTTCACTATCCTCTTCCACATCAGCATGAACTCTGCCCTCGACCCATTGATGTATAATCTTCCTCTTAATCTCCTCGCGGAGGAGGAGGGCCCTCTGCTCGAAACTCCCGTTGACTCACATACCGCAGAGAACGGGCTTGGTGGCGGTCCGCGCAATGGCAATAGCCCGACAACTGGCGCCAACTACACTGAGAAGGTTCCGTCACACGGTACCAACGGTGCTCAGAGCCGCGCGGAAGATCCAATCCTTGGTGCGAAGGAAGCCCCTGATGCTGAGAGGCACCAGCCCAACCACATGACGGGCAAGAAACCCAACTTCTTGATCAAATTCCTCAAGCCTTGGATCTACTCCGACTACAACACCCTGAAAGCTTTCCTGCCGAAGGGTGTCCACCTCGACCCGTACGCCGCGGAGGTCGAAAGAGATGCGTACTGCCCGCCCAGTGTCACATCCGATGTGCCGCTTCTTTGGATCCCCAGCGATGCCAATGGTGCCGGCGTGTCTCGCCAGGAGGTGGAGCACACGAGCCGGGCCATCCCCATCACGGATGAGGGCTGCGAGTTGGATGAGAAGGGACACTTGGTTTGGGACCAGGAGGCGACTAGGCCTCCTATCTGGGAGGAGAAGATCTACTACTGAACGTAGATCCATCTTGACTAACGTCTTTTGTATTGTTTCTTGTTTGAGTTTTGTATCCAGGCTCTCTTCATGGGATGTGTGTGGAGGCACTGGCAACCTAATACCCTAACGTTGCCTATGGTTCGAATTGGAACCTTGGTTTTTCAAACTCTTTATACCCGGCATTTTGGCCCCTTTACCTAACGAGAACTATTTATTTTCCAACTGGATTTCTTTCCCTTTGTCTTAATTCGGTGCCTCTGAGACTCGGTTGGTTTTTCTGGAGCAAAACGATGGGCGGTATCTGTATGACAAGTCATGATACATGGTGTTCTAGGATAGCATGAACCAGAAAAGGAGTGATTAGGCACGTTTTGTTTGCCTTTTCTCCAGTGTTGAAACGTAAATTGATACCCGGCTGCAAAGTGGTATATAAGATAAAATGCAATGCTCATGAATGGATCCCTCCACCTAAACCAAACTCTTCTAAGGGCCTATCGATGGCCGTTCTGACCTCCATACGGATATGGCGCATGACTAACCAGCCCAACACTATCCTCTTCCTCTCGCGACCCCGGCAGAGGATCGTAGTACCCGCTGCTCTGGTTTCTATATACGGTTGGTCGCATACCATGATCTCCAAGATACGTCGTAGTACCACCACCGCCGCCAGTGTTACGGCCCTCGTAGTAATGATGCGGATCATCAGCAACAGAAGCCTCAGAACCACTTCTTCCTCGTCGTTGTTGTCGCTCATACTCCGCCCTCGGCATCCCTCCCCCCGCCAAATCCAAGCTATCAAAGCTTTCGCTCCTCGCCGCGGCATTCCCGCCCCTATAACTCGTATCAACACGCCCATGCCCATCATGTCCATACACCCCATGCGCATAATGGTGCTGATGCGCCTGCGCCGGCGCTTCCAAATCCCCACTCATAACTCCCTCCCGTTGTTGTTCAACCACCTCGATCGACGAATCGCTGCTCTTTTGTCTCCCTCTGGTGCTCGCGCCCCTCAGCGGAATGCTGTTACCCAGGGGGTGATTATCTTTGTCGAGATGGAGATAACTCACATCCCTCTCCCTCTTCTTCACTCCCACAAACAGCCACCTGATCCCTCTTCCAAAGCCCTTCACCACATCCCAGATGTTGATGGCGTCCCATAACGCCAAAATACCCATCGGTCCACCTTGTTTCTTTGCGCGGGCATCAAAATCCATGCCGCGGTTGCTGTTGCGAGGGGTGTACGGTTTATAGGGGAAAGCCCAGAGATGCAAGATGGCGAAACAAGCCATTTCGAAGCATAGCAGTAGAGAGGGAATCCCGACTTTGATGTCGGGGTAGGCTAAGACGGAATTGGCTGTTATGACGTGGATACTTTCGGAGGTTCCCACCGAGATGGCGACGGATTGCCAGAAGGAGAGGAAGATGACGAGCTTGATGGCGAGGACTTTGAGGAAGGGTTGGTGTGGGGAGAGTTGGGGCGTGGAGCGGAGTTGGACGTAGAATTGGATGAGGGCGTACATGGCGATGGTGACGGCGAGGGATTGGATTGCTACTATCTGTTTTTGGGGGTTGGTTAGTAATGGTTGATTTGGGAGAGAGAGGGGGGGAAGACATACCCAAATATGCCCAAATATAGGCGAATTACTACTCTCGCAATACCGTCCATGATACTGGCTCAACACCGCCGCAACCGTCATGGCCACTCTCACAAAGCAGTAATGATAAACCCCAATCCAGACAATGTTAAACCACGTCAAGCCGCTCCTCGGCGTCCTCCAGGGACCCTTCCTGTGCCCGCCACAGCACTTGGCCATCCAGTTCACCGGCCACACCCAATCCTTGATAGGCTGCATCTCGCGAAAGTACTCCTTTTGCGAGTGCAAATCGGGCGCGATGTAGTGGCACATCAGGCTGAAGAAGGAGCTGATGGCGAAGGCCTCGTAGCAGTCGCTTATAACTTGGAAGTAGATGGCATGATAATAAAAGCGCAGGCTCAGGAAGGAGGAGCATGCGTAGACGGGCACCATGAAGAGGATGCGGATGATCTGCTTTTGCTCCGCGGGCACGGTGTAGTTGGTCGCGTGTCGCATAATTAGGTAGAAGCTCATAGCTATGGCTACCAGCGTCGAGGCGGCGGCGATGATGAGGGCGAGGGAGTGGAAGGTTAGGGGCCCGGCTATGGGACGCTCATCGCCGGGGTGGACTGTGACGTAGATAGGTTAGTGATTGTTGTTGTCTGAGATAGGATACAGGACAAGGACTTACTTCGTATCTCCTCTAACGTGGTGTTGCAGAATGTGGTACCCATGATGGGCGATAGGCTTGCGCTACCGTCGGCGCCAGCTACGGTGCTCTTCGTTTCTGTTGATCCGAAAGTCGTGGTTTTACGGGTTGAATGGTTCGGTAGATGGTAGGGTCGCAAATATTCTTCCAGAAAGTTCCGTTAAGCCTTCTTCAAAGAATTCGTCCCATCAAACGTTCCGTATATCGGGTGTTTCCAGCTTATTATGCGCGTCAAAGTTGCCGAGCGCAATGCACTGTCCGTAATGACCAGCACCTGTACGATATGCTGCAGAAGTATGCAAGTAACAGTTTTTTCCCCTAACAAATCCCAACTCGTCCCGTCGAATTCCTCCTTTGCAAGGTAAATCTGTCAATCAACTGCGCATTCCGCGCTGTCAGACTTGATATGTGCGGCGCGCAACCGTTGCGTAAAAGCGTTGAGGTGACGCACTACACCGCCGAATGGCGCAGCCGAAATTGAGCGTTCGAAATGAGGGGCCGGAGGTTTGGTGGTTCGGCTCGCGCCACAGACGTTGCGGCCGTCTTCGTTGGTATCTCTAGAATCGTGCGGCGCTGAAAGCCGTAATCTCGAATTTCGTTGTTCCGTTTCTTTCACCAGCCAACGAGCAGCCGGAATTAAAAAAAGTTGAAGAGGAAAAGCAGTCAAGAGAACAAGAGCAGTCAAGAACGGCACATGACTCCCCGTCGTGCCTGTTTCGTTTCGTTCTTTCCGCTGCTTCTAGTTCGCTTGGTGAAATTTCGTTTGTTTCGCTGGGTGCTCTCGGAAGCCGGAAGGAGGCCGAGCACGCAACAATCGATGAAGGAAGTGGAAGAAATCAGGCAGGAAAGAAAAGGAAAAAAACAAAAACGACGGAAAGAAGTGAGAAAGTGGAAGAAGTGAGGTTGGGAGTGGAAAGTGTTTTGTCATTCAGGTTCCTCTGAACCCTGCACCGCCCTACCAACCGTATCTAGCGCCGTTATAGCCGTGGGACGCGAATCCCATGCCCTCCGACCCTCTCGAATTCTCTAGCGTTGCTACCGTACTGCCATGCTGTCGTCAGCCCAACACCACTATAAATGAAATGGACTGCGCCTCAATGAATACACGTACCCACGGGATTTATGGTGTCCCACAGACATTCTTCCCTCAAGGTTGTGATAATCAAGAAGCGCGCTTATCACTTCCCTGGTGGTGTTTGCGCCATGTCCGCCATCCCGAGCACCGAACATCCTCATTCGCTTTCTTTCTCACACCCAAACCTCAGATGAAACCCGTGTCAAAATGTCCATCCATCCGTCCTTTGCCGTCCTCTGGCTGCATGCAACCCCACTGCGTCGGATGAGACGGGGATCGACGGCAGAAGCCAAGAAAGAAGCTTGGTTGATCATAAACTGGAAGTGGGTGTGAACTGACAACCTGAAGACTGACACACACTTCCCTTCTAACCCCCCTGTAAGGGTCCATCTTGGCCCCTGAAATTCCCCTTGCTGATCCCTGCCCCGTCCCTGAATTGCATCGCCAAGAAAACGCCTCAACTGCAAAAGGGTCGGGTTGCCTGGTTGAGAGAACTTGAGGCTCTCTTGGCGCGAACTACATATGACAACCTTGACCTTCTCTTGACTCTACCAGCGCGTGAGAGGAAAAGAAATGTGACGGATTACGGATGAATCATTTTCATTATGAACTCTACTGAATAGTAATCTTCGCTTCAGTCCTCTATATCATGTAAACCCCCCCACGCTACTCGGTTGAAGCTTCGCTGTTATGCTGCATATCCTCATGGACCTTCACCCAAGCCAAAAGCCTGCAGCCCGGGCCGCTGCAGAAGCAACGCGCATCGTGTTGCTGAGTTGTCGACCAACCTCATCCTGGTTAGCCCGAATGTCATTTAATGGCACCCGGGTCACAGGTATAGGATTTTGATCCCTTTGTCTGTGAAATAGCCTGGTGAGCCGGTGCGGGCGTTGCTCACCACCTTCACCACCTTCACGCCTCTCACGACCCTCAGGACTCTCACGACCCTCACCATCTTCGCCATCCCGATCAAATCTGTTACGGCGTTCCCCGTCTCTATTGAACTGTCGCCGGAAAAAATCCCGAGCATTGTTAAGGCGTTCCCGGTCTCTATTGTACTGTTGCCGCCAAAACTCCCGATGATTCTCCTCAATTCGGTCTAGACGTGCACCTCTGGCCCGGGACTCTTCTGGTGACAGTAGCTGCGGAGCAGAGAGTCTGTGATGTAGCCTAACGAGCGCGTTTGGGCGTCGCTCACCACCTTCACGACCCTCACGACCCTGACCATTTTCACCAGTCTGAGATGAGCCGGCCTGAGATGTACCAGGCTGAGATGCACCAGACTGAGACCCCCCAACCTCTTGATCTGTTATCCGGACGTACCGGTCTGGGCGGTCTGGAAACAGTTTCTTGACAGCCCGCATCATAGTGTGTCGCTTTGCTTCACGCCTAGGAAGGGGCGGAAGACCGGGAAGAGGCGGAGAAGCGTGAGGGTGCGGAGGATCGGGCAGGACCAGTTCTTCTCTGTTGCGCAACTTGTCGAACGGCTTGCGGATGAATTTCTTGATTTTGCGTTTGATAGCTCGTGCCTCTCTCAACAGAAGTTCCAAGTCATCCTCAGGCGGCAGCTGTTCGTTGTCCTCCGAAGCTCGTGCCTCTCTCAACAGAGGTTCCAATTCATCCTCAGGCGGCAGCTGTTCGTTGTCCTCCGAAGCTCGTGCCTCTCTCAACAGAGGTTCCAAGTCATCCTCAGGCTCGTTGTCCTCCGAAGCTCGTGCCTCTCTCAACAGAGGTTCCAAGTCATCCTCAGGCTCGTTGTCCTCCGAACTTGGTGGCTCTCTCAACAGAGGTTCCAAGTCATCCTCCGACTGAGATGTATTTTGAGACACAACTGCTGATAGACCGCCCCTGAGTTCGCAAACAGGAGTGGAGTGCCCATCCATAGCCACCATCCGATGATGCCTTTCTAACATCTTCTGAGCCGAGAGCCTCTTCTAGTAGCTGTAGCCCCCTTTCTTACCGTGTCCACCGTCTTCATCACCTTCCATCACCCCATCTAGGCTGCCGCCACCTTGGTCCCCTCCACCTGAGAACCATCCGCCAAAGACGAGCTTGACCAACAGCCTGTCCACCCCGCCCACTCGTCTAGGCACATATTCTCCCGCCTCTTTGATCTTCCCCTTACCAGCTTCTTGTTCTGCCCTCCAACCCCTCTTCCTCTTCCGTCCAGCTTGAACCGTATCAGGTGCGTCATCGACAAGGAGATAATCATCGGCCCCGTCATCCTCATCTTCCTCTCCCTCATCAAGCCCACTCGCACGGTCAGAGGCATCTGATGACGAGAAGGGTGAGGTTTCGATCCTCTTGAGCTCCTGTACAACTTCCATGATGCCGTTCTTAACTTTGCTGGCAATGGTTTGGAGTTGTGCAGTAAGATCACGCTCCTCCTTTTTCAGATCAACAAAGGCATCGACGACACCCACATCTTCCTCAAGATCGGCGGCTGCCCAGACTTGCTGTAAGCGATGCATTAGCGCGACCAGGTGGTCAATGTTGACGAGTAGTTCGTATAGAGGTTGGGTAAAGGATTCGAGGGTAAGCAGAAGGCGTCCAAGTAAGGCGCGGAGATAGACTCGGTGGGCGGTAGCGAGGGTCTGTGGGTCACGGGGTTGGCGGCTAGGGTCATTAGATTCCGTAGGTGCAGGAGGAGGGTTGGCAGCGGTGTTGAGCCAAACATCGGACTCTTCCAGATCCCCGTCAGCCTGAGTCTCATCTTCAACCATGGCAACGTCGTCGTCGACATCGTCATCATCATCATAGCCACCCATGGAGACATCATCATCCCACGTCCTCTTTGAGCCGAAGCTGCGTTTTGATAGCCTCGAGTCTCTCCCTCTCCCTCTGGTCAGACTCCTGCCAGTAGAGGCTCGGCTTCTTAGTCCAGTAGAGGCTCTGCTTCTCCTCCCGTCAACTCCATCCTTCTTCTTCTCATCCGAAGTCCTGTTGCCGCTGCCGCCGTGCAGCCAGTCCTCGAAGCCCTCGGTCAGGCCTTCCACCACTTCGCCCTGAAAATATGCTTCCGTCTCGCCTAGGAAGAAGATGGCCGCGCTGGCGGTAGCCCATGCGGTGCGTAGTGTCTTCTCGCGCTTCTCAACTCGTTCTCTGAGCGCCTTGACACGCATTCTGCTCCTACCTATGCGCGGAGGTGCAGGATGATGCCGTCTCAGACTAGTAATCTTCCACAGATCTGTCAACCGTAAATGTGCTCTGCGCAGCGATAGGAGATAGCTGTTGATAGCCGTGTATGTCTGGACATCTTGAGGACTGAGGAATAAGTCCAGCGGGGAGGGTATGTTCATTGTCAAGATGGTTGGGGCCGAGAACAAGAGGTTGCGGAACGGTGTTTTGGCGATCTTCAACGACCCAGTTTCTTCAGCTACGGCGGCGGCTGTGGGCGTCATCGTTGGAAGACCTCTGGAGGAGTTATCCGTGGCATTCTTAGGGATCGTCAACCGGACATGATCCCTGGCAAGTTCCAACCCCTCATCCTCTTCGGACTGAAATTCCCCCTGAAGAGCGCCCATTGCTTGCCATACGCGGGTGAGCACGCCAGCTACTTCGCCCTCCTTGACAACAACGATGCCGAGACTGCCACCCGCCGCAGCACCGCCACTATCGCGGGACTTCTCGTAAGCAGACAAGTTTTCGGCTCGCCGCCATCGGCTGCGCATCTTCTCATCAGCTTGCTGGGTGAGTGCCATAGCAAACTCTCCCCGCCGGAGAAGAAAAAAGTCCCGAAGCAGCTGAAGGTACTTCTCCACGTCGCTGAGCGGGAGCAGCTGCGCCAGAGTGGTTCTTGAGAGATACTGTCTGATCTCAGTAATGGTATTCGAAAAGGTTGCCGGGTCAATCGGATGCGAAAGGGTCGAAAGCTTGGTAAGTTGGGTTGAGAGGTGATCCGTCCCCCTGAGGCTTGAGTCTTCCACACTCTTGGCGCGGATCTGGCGTAGAGACCTTCCAATGAAGAGCACAGAGGCTGCCGTAGATCGCGTGACAAACTTGGGAAGAAGCTCTTGCACACACAGGAACTGTTCTTCGCCATCTTCATCCTCCTCCCTCCACACAAAGAAGTCATCAGCCCCAAAATCTGGCAGCCGCCCATACAACACCCACGCAGAGACTTGCTTCAACCACGCTGTCTCGGCCACCTTGACCAGGCTCTTAGCCACTTCTTCAATATCCTTATACCCGGTCTGCATCAACTCCCTCAGCCGGTTAATCACCATAGGGCCTGAGTGCGCCGGCGGCTCACGTTTCCTAGTCGCCGAGCTGCTGTGCCCCTTCTGGGCGGGCCGATGGGTCAAGTCATGGGGTTGACTCCCTTCCCACTCCATCTGGTCGACACTCTCCGCATTCTCCTTCATCCCCTTCATCAACAGGTCCACAAAGCTCCATAGCCATTCGATGCGTCGGTTCCACTCATCGAACTCGCCAACCACCGCCGTCAATGGCACAATGTTATAGGCACCCACAAGTGTGGCATCCTTCTTTAGTATGGTCTCCTCCACTTGCAGCACCTTGCGCTGAAAGGCAGCAAGATGATCATTTCGAATCGCGGTGGCAATGGCGCGGCAGATTATGGAGGGATGAGACGTGCTAATGCGAGCCGTATGAGAGAGTAGGTTGATGTGGAGCTCTGAAAGGTTGGCAAGCTTGGAGAGGAGGGCGCGTTCGGGCGGGGTGAGGGCTGACTTTAACGGGGAGTCATTGGGAGTTGTGGAGGTGGCTGCGGCTTGTTGTAGGAGAGGTGAAGGGTGTCCTGAGAGGGAGAGGAGAATTTCGTGGAGCATGGTGGCGGACTTGATGTTGATGTTGACGTTGATGGTGGTGATGGAGAGGAGGGTGGTGTCGAAAAGAGGGACGGCAGAGGACTAAAGCGGCTGTTAGTGTGAATGCCCCCGGGAAGAGAGAAACTGGTGATTTTGCTACTCACGGTTTCTCAGCCAGGTACGGAGATTCGTCGTCCTGCGACTGTGATTGCCGCCTAACAAAGGCTTGATAGAGAAGTATAAGGGTCCCGAGGATCTCGAACCTGCAGCACATGAGGTGTGTGCTTGAGCCAGCTAGAACCGGTAGGTAGTCTAGACTGCTAAAAGTAGGTGCTGCAGCGGGGTGTCGTAGGGACGACAGCGTTGTTTTGACACTAAAACCCAAAAAGGTACGTAAGTGGGGACAATACCTTATGTAGTCAAGCGACAGTGAAAGAGTTCCAAAAATCCGAAATTCGGAGCTCGAAGATATAAACGATGGTGAATGCTCAGTAGTAGAAGCTTGGTGGTGGCATTTTGTCTTTTTCTGATTCAAAGGTGGGCCAAGGGCTACTTTTGTACCTGGCAGACGGATGAACAGGTCGTGCCTGTTTGTCTGTAAGCTGTTGCCCGTGGAAGCTAGTCTCAGTTCTCAGACCCACTTAACCTCCGAACCCCACCCTCCCCGTTCTTTCGAGGAGGGGAGACCCACATTCTTTTGTGGGGCGGGTCCGCTGAAGGCAGTCGTCGGAGGTTAGGGTGATAGAGACTAGTGGAAGCTGCTGTTGAGCTAGATGGAAGCCTCAATCGGATTGAGAGTGGTTCAGGCCGACTTGCAGGGGATCGCGACGGACGCGTTGTTCGGATTGGAGAAACCACGACAGGATGTCACGGTCACATGACATCATGACTGCCGGTGCCAACCTGGAAAGAATCCACTCTTCATGGGAACCTTGAGGGTTACAAGATAAGAAAATAGTGGCAGATAAGAGGTAATCCAAATCCCCTAAAACCTACTTGAAGCGTACACTTTAACACAGAATTGTCGGTTGATGTAGTCGTCCAATATCACTGAAATGAAGACAGGTATAGCGGATATCGTGATTCAAAGGAGAGACCTAATCGAAACATCACCAGCAGTGCAGTCATGCCTGCCTCACCTATCAACCCCATGTCTCAGACCTCCCGTTCATCCCAGCCGGCTGCTTCCCACTTCTAATGCTCCCCGGCGAGGTCCTTCCTGCACGGTTCATCGGATCGCCGTTCATTCCTCCTTCGCCCGGACTCAGCATCCCTCCATCACCTTCTCCAACCGTCACTACTCCTCCGTCTGCCGTCCGACCAACAACCATACCCTTTGCGACGCTCTTGAGAATCGCGCGTCTCGAAACACCGGTAACATCAATATAGACCAAACCGACGTTCTTCACTCCACCACCAACGCTCCTCGATATCTCGCCCGCTTCCGGGCCCCACTTGTGCGCAACCACCGTGGTCGCAGCCTCCGACGTTGACGCAAGCAAGTGTCGACCTGCCTGCTCCACGCCATCCATGACCGTCGAGAACGCCATGAAACTCTTGTTCAGCAGTCCCGGCTTGTAGTTATCAAGGGGCTGTCCATCTGGCCCGAAACCCTTGGTCCCCGACTTTCTAGGCCCGCGACCGCCGAGGTTGGCGCCAAAGTTCTGTGCAAACTTGCCAATCTGTCCTACTGTTTTGGCTGACAGAACAGCTGCGTTTCCGGTAAAGTGGCTGATACGGCGAATGTGTTCGCGGGTGGCTGGCTTGAATTTCATGGGCTCAGCAGCCGGTTGTGCCCTTTTAGTGTAGTTATCGGCTTGGTTTTGCAGGAGCTTGGCAAGCATGTCGGAGCCGGTAATGATGAAGCGCGAGGCGGCGGATGCGTTCGAAACAAGGAAGGACTTCTTATACGCAGGGTGAAGTTCGGCATCGAATAATTCGGGCGAGGCGGGAGCAACATTGATCTTTCCGTTGGGCGTAGTCGGGAGCGTAATCTCAACCGGGTCTGTTGGACATTGAAAGTTAGCCAAAGCAATTTGGACGAGATTAGACATGGGAAGAGGAACGGCAGTACTAACCTTTCGATCCAGGCTTCAACGCGCTATCTTCGTGAACTTGGTAGCCCTCAGCCAACTCGCCAATGACGCTACCGTCGTCCTCATCCACAAGCACGATTTGTCCTGGCGTGGGGTTGCTTCGGCTTCCCTGGGCATACGCCTCTCCAGGCCTATAGTCACCGGGGTTATATGCCGGCAAGTCCTCTGTCACTCCACCCTTGGACCTGGTTGATGTTTCTGTGCCACCCTTTTCGGCGCTGCTCTTGTTGCTCCTTTGACTAAGTGTCGGAGGTGGTGCCCGTTCAAGGAACGCAGTGCATTGCGCAAGGATCGTCTCAAAGGTGTCCACGTCCTCCTGGATGCCCTTCCTACTTTCGACCGAGGGGAATTCGATCCTTGTGAAAGCGCCGCTATCGGGTCCGAGGTCCCATCTAGGAATCAGGTAGCTCGTAGGAGGTTGGTGGTAGATCTGGGTAGTCGCGGGAAGAGGGAGATCGAGCTCGGGCGGGAGGTGAAGATGCAAGTAAAAGTCCTGTTCTGCGTTTTCTGTACCCAGTGCCGGGTCCGCAAAGGCAGAGCTTGTTGGTACCATGAGCAAAGAGAGGGTCTGTGGCCCGGCGGGCGTTAACGATTCCTCCTTGCCATTGGCAATGTGGTAGGCTGATACGCCGTTGATGGCGTAGAGCAGCTTGGGGTCCTGTCGGGTGGTTGTCATGTTAGTTCCGGTTCAAAGAGCGAACAGTGAACTGCGCCGTGATGGTGGTCGCTGGTGGTGATGTTGCTGGTCTGGCACTGCTTCAAAGATTGCTGAATGATGGTCTTACGTTGTGACTCGATGCCATTTTCGAGGGAAACTGTAGGTGACTTTTATTGCGTCAAGCTTGGAAAGGTGACACGGGACGGCTTGAGGAAAGTGTTGGATGACGGATGGCCTTGAACAGGAAACGACGTAACCGTCTGTCGAGGGTTCCTTGATGACGCTCAGCAGCAGTCGGCGGGCAATGCGCTGCTTCCCTGCCCGGCTGATTGGTGCAGCTGCGGGGTATCTTGTTGTAAGTGTTATGTATTATAGCACACCCTCCTGATAATAAGTCGTGCGATTGGCGGGCGCAAAGTCGTCGTGATGAACGGAGAAATGTCCAAGGGAAGTGTTGGATGGATTAGGATCACAAGCGGTTGAGGTTTATGAGGATTAAAAGAGATGAAAAGGATGAAACAGTTCTAACTCCTAATACCTTGAGTTCCTGAGCAAGCGGGGTCAACTTTTTGTCCGTGGAGATTCGAGTTCAAAATAGCAACAGCGACACTTCTTTTCCCACCATCGTCCCGCGGTTCCTGGGCAGAGAGCTGGGGTTTGGTTGCCTCCAGGCGCTTAGAGCTCTCTCCTGTGTGGAGCATGCAACAAGAGGCCTCTCGTGGAAACGTGATTGTGAAGCACCTGCGGCCGACGTCATTGGGTCCCCCCACTAACATCATTTTGCCTTTGTGTCTTCATGCCTTCATGCCCGTTTCCTCCACTTCGCAATGTTCTCCATTTGCCACGGCAAGGAAAGAAGGAATGACCCCTTTGTGTGGCTCATATCTTGCCCGTTATGCTGTGTTGAAAGGCAATTTGGAGGCATGTTGGGGACATGGACCGATGTGCCCGCGTTCCTTGGCGTGGGAAAGCTTATCGCCATCCCAATGGGTCAGCGGATGGGGTTGCCAAGCATCATGCCGCTGCCGTTGAGGATCTCCAGTTTCGAACGCCGGCTAGAACTAGGTGGTTGTCACAGCTCGTGTGGCTGTGGTTAATGCCAACACAAGTATGTTGAGAAGTGGCAATGATGAAGGGGTTTCGGATCATGAGAGGACTTTGGTATGAAAAAGGTTGAGTTTCGGGTTTCTAGGCACGAGCCAGGTGTCTCTGAGCTGTCGCTTAAGCCATGGAGATCGCTACAGGGTTAGGGCTGTATATGGCTGCTTACAAGCCGCCTTTCTGCTCGATTCTCTGTCCAGTTGCGACCTGAAACGCAAAAAAAGAGGAAAGCGGAAGAGACATATTCTTTCTCATGTCATACAGAATTAGAGGGGATTGATTTCGTATGCGCAATGCCTCGATAAGTACTTCCAAAGTCAGCCAGGAATGACTCTGAGCTTGGGTTACCACATCCTTTCGACTCATGTTGTACACTCATTACACATTACTTCCTGTTCTTGAAGTAGAAGAGCACTTACATACCTTAAATACGTAGTGGACTGTGTATTGATTCAACCTTCCATATCATAACTGATTCTAACGATTCAACAGGTCTTTATGCTGGTCTATCTTCTAGAACAACTTGTCTAGAGGAGAATAGGGCGCTGGGGTCCATGATACACGACACGCAGCCGCATAGACCTGGTCTACCATCAATGAGCCGAGTGACAGCGTACGAGTCTCGGAAGCCGACCGCCAAAGGGTAACGAAAGTGCCACTACGACCGAGTGGCTGCACCAAGTCCCGTCCCGGCCGCTACCGAACAGCCAGCCATACAGGGTAACCTGATCGTCCACCGTTCAACGGCTCGAAAAAGAAGTTGCTGTCGAGTCCCGGTGCGGTCACTCGCAGAGCCCAATTTTTGCGGTTCGTGATCCGGCAGCTCGAGGACCCTGATGATCTGTGTCAGGGTGGCAGAAAGGGAAGATGCTGAATTGGCGATGGGAGCCCCCCAGCCCCCGAGCAGATTCAGGTAGGTAGTCGGCTATCGAATGCTGTACGCCATCATCCTGTCATGAAGCAGATAAAATCATCATAAGGGTCTCCAGCATCAGGCCGAGGAGACGGGTGGCATCAGGATCTCTGCAGCTGGCTCAGCGTGCCTCGACACTGTCCAGAGGGTGTGGCGCTCAGTGTCAGGTCTCCTGAACACCCGCCTTTTCCTCTAGAGAAGAGATGACTGGTGACCCATGATGTCGGGATTGGGTGTGGCATATATGTTGGGGGTCAAATACTGTGTACGCGGTAGACTGGTCATGACCAGTAGGATTCTTGGCGACTTTTGACAGATACCGGAAGCGTATAATTAGTTCAAGAATTGTTGATGATTTGCGCGGGAGACCAGTAGAGTGATGGCCGGACGGGATTCTATTCAACGGTTTAGCAGCCCCTTTCTGCCAACATGGCCCTAAATGCTGGTTGTCACACTGCAGAATGGTTACAACTGTGAGTGCGGCGGACCTGACAGGCAGCCGGGAGGGGAATGTGAATATGAGTTATGAGCAGTTGAGAACCTTGCTCGCACATGCAATCCTCTGGACGCCATGCCGAAAACTATGGGCCGGATGATGCCCTTCTGGCCCGGCCTTTGAGCCCTCTTTCGCCATGTTCTTTTCTTTTTTCCTCGCCAGAGTCAAGCAAGGCATTGGATATGCAAACATTGCAAATGCTACCAAGCGGAGATGACTACCTACCCTCGCAAAGGAGGACAAGAGGTAGTGTCAAGCCAAGATCGGGATTCCCTCGAGGAGTGGGAAGACCCTCGCTTGTAGAAAAACTCGTGACCGAGTAATTCTTGGAAGAAGTAAGAAGTATACTGTAGTTGAGGTTGCTATTTTGATGCTTCTTTCCAAACCATCATGGTGTATGGAATGTGTTCCAAAAGAGAGCAAATGAGAAAGGAGAGGGAAGGAAGCAAGAAGGAAACCGGCAAGACTGAAACACTGCGTTGAATAAAACCGAGAACGAGGAGAAAGAGGAAGCGCGGGAACCTAAGCAGCAAGGGTGGTCCTGGCTGTAAGTTGTACCTAGTTATCGGGGTAATCGGGGGAGCCGGCCGTTAGTATCGTGCTTATCGTGTGGAGATTTAGCGGGCTAGTGGAGATATTGGCCTTATCCGATCCGGGGGCGGAGAGGGAAGGGTCCACTGGCGGGGACGAGGGCAGCCAGGCCCAGGGCCCGCCGTCCGTGCCTGATCAACGCAGCTCAGTCACTCAGCTGCCCCGACCAAGCTGTCCATTTACGGTCTTATCCGTCATCGTCAATGCCGGTCCGTTCCTCTTTCATCTGAACTTTCCTCCAACAGCACCTCCGACGTCTTTCACGTCCAGACTGTTCAGCGAATGCTCATTACCTACTTTGCTCTCATCTGCAGTCGATACTTCTCACCGTCGAGCTAATCACCACCTCGCCATCCATTGAGCTCTTTATACATCTCCCACGTACGCGCACGGTACCCGGCGCATCATCACCTGTCACGGCAGGTTCTCGGCCAACAAGACTTTCCCGTTGCGGAACCTTCAATTTTGTGCGCATTAGAAGAAACGCCAGGCGCCTTCGTCTATTTTATTGTATATTCACTTTCTTCACGTCAAGCTGTCAACTACCTGCTTGCCCTGGTCGTCTGAGTGGTCACCAACAACCTCGTCCCCTACCTCAAGTCCTCATGGGTCGACACCACTATCAAAGAATATACTGAAGCTGTAAACTTCACAGTACATTGCATACGCAGGCCACACTATCGAGCACCTGTTCCCTCAGCCGGCAGTCCTGGATCCAATCATCTTATTCGAGACGGGACGCTGTCAAACATCTCTGCAGCCTGGATCATTCTGCTAGTCGACCGGCCGCACATCATTCAGCACCATCACCACATACCACCGACGGCACCATCACCGGCACCACCACTTCCGATACTACCTTGATCCTCTCCCCTCGCCGTTGTCGCCTCCACTCGTTGCGCTCCACCTTCCACAACCATCGTAACAATCACCACCATCAGCACCACCGGCCCCCGGCTGACACTTACCGGCGCCGCGACCATTGATGTTTTTTTTTCCTTTGACATCCGGCCCCCAACCGCACCGAGTACACGGTAGACGGTACACGTTCTAACGCATCATCGGTCCCCCCGCCTTCAACCTTGAGGTTCCTTGTGCTTGGCTCCAATTGCAACGCCTGCCTGGCATCATCGCGCTATTAGATTGGCCCTGCAATGATACAGTCCTCTTGATCAACTTGTGCCAGTCCGTATCTCGCCTCGCTTCCACTCCTCTTCTCGGACACATTACCTAGCCCTTTGCTGTTTACAATTTACGCGGCAACGCTCAGGAGGTTGACGGCTAGCTGCATCCACGCTGGATGCTGTCATACATTTCGCAAACGCCCGCCTGCTTCTGTTCCCGTTGTTGCTCCCGTGCTCCGTCTGAGCCTTTGAGCTGGCCTAGCCCAGACACTACCAGCCTACGAAGACGACCTTTTCCCCTGGGCCAGCCATCATCGCCGCCGCAAGTCTACAACCATTGGCACCTTGCCAACTCGTCTGCTGCTTATCCGAACCGTTACTACCAAGCCTTCTCCTCCTGCCGTTCCGGACGCGAGCACCAACACTATCCTGCCGTGCCCGTTGTGTACTGCCCTGTCGTGTCGTGTCGTGTTATGCCCATACATCTTCTGCCGAGCAATTCGACCTTTGATATTTAGTTGCTCTACTCGCAAGCAAGAAATCGACCGTCTCGCATTCGTTCCTGCATCAGGTCGCTACCACCCCGCGGCTGCTTTGACCGGCGTCTGCACTGTGGAGTCGGCTCCGAGGACATCTTGCTTGCTTGCCGAGCTTGCCCGGCTTCTTCTCTGCAGACTGCTCTTCGTTCACGGGCCGTTCTGTGGACATCTTATCCTACTTCCGCTTTAGAGGGTCCCCTTGAGAGACCCAACCGCCGGCACGATAGCGTCCCAACTACGTATCCAGTCTATCCTCTCCCCAGCCGATCCGCCGGACGCTGATGAAGCTTCGGCTACCACTACAACGCCAACCGATTCTACTCCAAAACGGAAGTTTAACGACGCCTTTGCCGTGCCGGTCTCCGGCGAATCGCCCTCTATACTTCCCGCCGAGTCGGCTATAGCACCCAGGCTTTATCCCCACGACCGTTTACAAAACATTCGCCAGCCGCTGCCTCATAGCTCACCGCTCGCCACCGGGAGCGGCGGGCTTCGCAGGCACGGCCAAACACCTGAGGATGCCAACAAGGTCTTGATGACCTCCGCGAGTATGGGGCCCACCCCCGAGAGCCCTGCGAGCCCTGGCAAGCCTGATCTCAAAAAGGGAGCCAAGCGCACCCCTTTGCGCTCGAGTATTGCCTGTCAACGATGCCGCAAATCCAAAATCAAGTGCAACAATACGGGCGGTGATGCGCCTTGCGATACCTGCATTCGAAATGGCAAAGAATGTATCTACCCTGACGTGGCGCCTGCTCCCCCGAAGCGGGCCGAACCACCCGCCGGTGTCAAATCGGAGCAGGGCTCCGAGCGGAAGCGCCCGAGGAGAATCGATGACATCGCCAAGCTGGAAAGCGCCGTTCCGCCTGCCGCCTTTGCCGAGGAAGTTCTCACAGCTCCCTACCTTACCGAAAGTGTTTGGTCAGAGATCTTTGATCTGTACAAACTTCACTTCGCCACTGAGTTGCCCTTCCTTCACTTGGCAACCCTCAAGGAGAAAATGGGAAACAGGTTCAGAGCCAAGCAAAGTGACACGTCTCCCGAGATCAACCTCGTGCTTCTCGGAGTCTTAACCCTAACAGTGCGTTTCAACCCCACGTTGGTGTCCTACGTTACAACGCTCAGGGCTGCTTCTACTGTTTCGAGTGGCCCAAAGTCGCGCCAACTTGGTGTCAGTAACGATGCAACGGCCGCCTCCGAGTTCTATGCCGATGTTTTAACAAAGGCTTTGGGTGGGCTTCGAGCAAGCATGACCATGGCATCGGTGGAAAGGGTCCAGGCCTTTCTGATGCTGGGACTGTACGAGTGGGGGCAAGCGCGGCCCAAGGTTGGCGGCATGGCGGCATGGATGTACGTTGGGATGGCCATTCGCATGGCTCAAGCTCTAGGCTTGGGAGATGGCGATAAAGAGGACAGCAAGACGTTCAGGTCCAGACCTTTGGATGCCTCGAAATTGTCCATGTCAAAATCGCAACTCATCATCGCCAAGGAAATCAGGCGACGCACCATGTTTAGTTGCTTGATATTGGATCGCTTGTTGGGCTGTGGTAAGGGGCGTGCATCGACAATACGCTCCGAGGACTTACGAATCCAGCTTCCCTGTTCTGAAATGTCGTTCGACTTATCCGAAGATGTCTATACTGGTTTCCTCAACCCTACAACCCAGGAGATGGCGAGAGGCCCTATTTCCGACAGTGCTGACAGCGTCCTAAGTCGCTTCATCCGACTGGTTGATATCTGGGGCGAAATCTCGAAATGGAGCTTTGCCGGTGGGCGCTTCACAGAACAACATGCTCCTTGGAAGCGTGAGACAACATTCTTCCAGCTCCGGTTGAAGCTCGAGACATTTTATAACGAACTACCGGAGCGGTTCTGCTGGTCAAGGAGCAACTATTACAAGCACGAGAACCACCATGCCAGCAGTGTCTACGTCTCCCTGCACATGCTTGGTGCGGTATGTAAGATCATGCTTCATCGCGAGTACATACCGTTTATTGCAATTCGATGCAAGAAGCCAGTCGGTCCTCTCGATGAGCCTACTTTTGCTGAGGGCGATGAACCGACCGGATTCTGGAACGAAAGCGCGGAAGAGATCTTCAAAGCAGCTAGAGACATTGTTGATCTTATCGATATCTCCCAACAGAAACTTCCCATGTCGACTCTCGTCTTATTCGCTGTTTGGACAGCTGCCTTTGTTGGCATATATGCTGTTTACTTTCCGCACATCGATGTTGAACGCCACATGCTGCTGCCAGCGGAGGAAGATTCAGGAATTGAATTGGAAGAGATCAAAAAGGGGCCGACTGGCCTAACGTACAAGACACTACAGCAAATGGGAAAATGGCTCAAAATGGCGGACACATACGTGCAATACTTTCACGATATGGTACGCTACTACGACACGGTAAAGAAGGACTACGAAGTCGCAGCAAAAGCGGCGGGGGGGCCAGGTGGTGAGGCTAAAATCAACGTTCGCCTTCTTGGTGGCGGCTTGGAGGAGTGGAAATACCAAGGACTGAAGGTGGTCAACAACGGCGAAATTTTGGCCGTTGATGATGACCGGCACAGTATCTCTCGGGATAGCACGCTCGAACCAACATCCAGCAGACATGACGGTCATCATACGGACCACACCAAGACCCCAAGGTCAACTTCGCTCTCGTTCACACCCATTAACACGACACATCACCACCAGCACCATCCGTCGACGCCAGACGGTGAAAATATCTCCTGGCATCACCCACAATACCAACGTCCCGTCACGGGCGGCATCCCCAGCACCAGCAGTCAACACCAGTCCCCATCTCAATCATCATTTGCGGTCCCCAATCCGCAGTTGGCGACTCTCAAACAAGCACTAGGCCCGCCGCCGCCACCATCGGCGGCTGTCTCAGGCTCCGGTGCAGTAGGCTCGATATCGACATTGCCCAACATACCGGTGTATAACTCGTCAAATGAGGTGATGCAGTATATCCAGGAAAACCAGAGCATACCGTGGAATCAGTTACCAGGCGGTGTCGACCACTTTGCGCACGGAACCGATGATTTCTGTTTTAGTGAGACGGGCAACGGGTTCTGGGGGTCAATGCCCGACGTCGTTATGGGCGCCTCTGCTGCACATGGTTATGTGCCGCAACCGATTGTTGGGGTGGGTGGACAGCAGGGAGCGGGCTGGAGTGGGTTTATGTGAATCTGAAGAAGCAAAAAAGAAGGCCGAGGCCGGAGTGGTGTTCCTTTTCTTTTGTTATCCAGATCTGATATGGGTCAAGTGTGCATGGCTTGTTGTCATCATCCATTGCGGTGTCTTACTCGGTTTCTGGTGTTTTCATCTTGTTGGAGCGCTTAACGATATCCTACATATGTTGGTCCGGTGTTCGGCGGTCACCTTGAACCCATATATGGCCCTGTTTTTCTTGTCTTTGTTTTGGTGTCCGTATGTATTTCTGTAATTATGTTGAACTTTACGATGGCACGATGGGGGTGTTTTTGGGACAAGGTTTTGGACGATAATATGATATCTCTCTTGACAGGAATGAGACGATGGGAAACTTTGAACAGAGATATTGTTTTCGGCGTGACCAAGCTGCCGATTGTTTTATTCTGCTGTGTACCAAAACCACCAACCGAATCATATCATGTTCCTGAATCGTCATGTGCGCCTTGTTGACAATCCCGTAATACCTAGTACAAGAGTACCCACCGGTCGTATTTTAAACCCGACTTATTCTCTAACCTGTTTACCACCAACTTGCTCTGCTTTCTCTCTCTCCTTTCTAACGTCCATGTCGTGTACGTGTACATGCGTTTTCCATAATACATGATTCAGGGTAAATCATTTGCTTGGCGATTCCCGCTTGACGTGTGCTTGCGCTGCTGTTCTCTCGCCCTTTTCCTCACTGAACGCTGGAAAGCCGTAAACATAAGACTGGTATATCCCGAAGGCCGACGACGCTTCTCCTTCCGCTACAGCCGTTGGCCACTCGATGCCCACACGGCGAGTAGCTCACAGTCTATTCTCTGCCGATACGTCGTGGTTACAATATCTCTTGAGGACGGAGTGCCAGCTAGCTTCTGCCTTTTGTTCCAACTTGTCAGGACTTTAGGGTTGACTGCCTTTGCCCCTGTGTATCGCGGTAGTGTTTACTCGGTTGTCAATGTATCATGTTGTCGATACCTCGTCCGTACTAGTCGCTTTGAATCTGACTGATACTAACAGGGTCAAGGCCGATGTTCGCCAAAAATGGCAACACGGAGGTAGCGGTAGGGTAAAACCAAAGCGGATGGCTGTGATGTGCCGGGATTTTGGATCAGTCAGGGGTAATTGACAGGATCGCCGGCCTTTTTGTGCCGAAAGGGTAAGGTGAGTGATGGGCCTGTAACAAATGCCAAAGCGTCTTCCGTTTTCCAGGAACGCTCGTATATGTATAATGCTTTCATGTTTCGCGGAGCTGGGAGGCCGAAGGCATGGAGTTTCGTAATGCTCCATCTCAGATACCACGGGTATTCCGTATACAACCCAACCATTGTTGCCAGCTGATGGATGTCCGTCTGTGCTGGATCGACGTCCGATGTTTTGCAGAGGTTGGAAAAAAGACAAGTGTTATGACAACACCGCTGGACCACTGCTGAGCAAACCATGCAACAGCACATTCTCAAGCCTCCTCCATATCATCGTCTTCATCAGCAGCCTCTTGTTGAGCGGCAACTGCCTCCTCCAAATCGCTCCGTCTGCCATTGCCACTGCCACTGCCATTGCCATTAGCACGGCCGCCTCTGCTCCTCTGGTAACCCTGGCGCGAGGTAATAGCTCGCTCGCCGACGAAGTGGTCCCCAGTCCACTCTGTCTCGCACTTGGGACACTTCTTGTCGCCTCGCCTCGTGCGCCAGTAGCGGTCCTGGCAGATGTCGTGCAGCCGAATGGTGCAGTCCCTCTCCGAGCAGCGCTGGCCGTACGTGACGATCTCCTTACACGACTCACAGAACTTGATGCGCTGCCAGTCCTTAGCCGACACCGAATCATCGTTGTAAGTGGCCATCAGCCAGCTCCACATCTCAATCAGCGCGCGCGGGCTGAGGCTGTAAAACCCGGCACGGCTCTTCTCCAGCCAGCCTTCGGCCACGAGGCTAGAGAGGAGGGACAGAACCTCGGAATGCTTAAGACCACGGTCGGATGCGGTGGTTGATGGTTGGCCATCCTCGTCTTCGCCGTTCACATGTTGACTCTCGCGCCGCTTGCTGGGACGAGACGCTTTAAGAGCTTGTCCCTCGTCGACGGCCATGACCTCCATTCGCACGGTGTTGTACTCGTCGAACATAAGGTCCATCAGCCGCTTGATGTAGGCTACCTCCTCCGGGGTGTGGGTGGTGGCCATCTGGGTGGGAGGGTCGCTGTGGGCGTTGATGAAGGCCCAGATGCGCTCCCCGTTGCGGATCTGGTCCCGGGAACTGCGAATGTCGAAGTCGAGAGGCTCGACGGCCTCGCGGGCGGTGCGGACAAAGTTGGCGAAGGCTTCCTGGGTGATGGACTCGGGATCCACGGTCTCGCCTTCGGTGGCTGAGAGAATGGCGGCCACGAGCTTCTGCCCCTCGGAAAAGGTGAGGGTGCCTCGTGCCATGAAGCCTTGGATGAAGGCACGGTTGGCGTCGTTGTACCCTGCCGGCACTGGTGGCTCCCATTCGTCCTCCATGGTGCTGGGTGTGGTGATGGGGTGATGTGTGATGAGCACGGATATCAATAAAGCCTTGAAACCGAATTCTGAAATGGATATTCGATATTAGTCGCCGTTCAAACTGTTGACTGGAACGCGTGCTGATCGCGTCTCGAAAGAATGGTACCTCGAGGATGTAGCTGTCTGTGCTGCCCACTCAGGTGAACGAATTGGTGTTGCGGGGAGAAGTTTGGACTTTGGAGACGGCAGGTGGGGTAAGCACCAACAGGTCCACTGCAGTTCGGGCCGGAGCTCGCGCCATCCAGCGGCCTGGCCCCTGCCCGACGTTTGGGTGAGGGTGCCCTATGCTGCTGTGGGGCCGTGCACATCCTAGGCCACTCGGGGTTTCCCGTCGCATGCCTCTGCTCTCCGTCCTGCCGGTTACTTAATGATCTGTCACGACACTCGGATGAACATGCCGAATTGGAAAGGAAGGCGGCCGCCAAAAGGTGGGTGGTGTTGAGGGAAGAGCGATCCATCCGTTGTGGTTGTCGACTTTTGCCTTCCGCCTTTAGAAGGAGATGCTCACCAGTTCAAGAAGCCAAGAAGGGTTCTCTGTCTGGGCTCTGCAGCTTCCCTTCGGCATCTCCTTTTCCTTCCCTTCAAGCCACAATGCAATCCTCAACACCAAAGAAGCTTATGTATCATGATCAGACTTTGCGCTTTGACCTTGAGTTCACCTTGCCCCTGTTTGCTAATTCTCCACGTGGAATCCCGGCCGCGCTGATTGACAAAAAAAGGTGACCCAACCGCAGAGTCCTGTTGCAGAGTACCATTACCAATCGCCGCAATAGCAATAGCGTCCTTTCCGATACGAAGGAAGCAGTCCTTCCTCTGCTAGGTAGCGAGCGGTCGAACCCTCAGACTGGCTCACTGTTTTGTCAGTCCTCGAGACAGCCGAATCAAGTTGTCCTCATTCAGCCACCCCCTTCGTCAGAACCCATTCCAAGCTAGAAGCTGGTTCATCCAAGCTGGTTCACTAGCCGTCCGCAGGTTGGCTTCAACGAGGCTAAGCTCGAAACTTAGTGTCGGATCCTCTTCGGGAGAACTCTTCTAGCGTGGATATCATCACATTCTCGAAAACGACCATCATTCCAACCACCTTTCGATCTTCTTCTAGCATTGATCATCAGCTTAACCTGTTGGGGGTTGGTGAGGTCCTCAACGGGGCCGTATATGGAGGAGGGGCCATTCTCGGCTAGCAGGGGCTGCAGGGGGGAAGTTCCCAACTGAGTTAAACCCCACCTGTTGATGTTGATGGTTACGAACCTGGTGTAAGCCAAGTCGCCCAGCACTCGCCCAGCACTCGACGACCCATGGCCTCGGAGTTGATCGCGCGTTTCGGACCTCTCCCAATTCCTACAGAGTTCTGAGGTCTGCAGAATGGAATCCCTCTCTCTGGAATCAAGAATTGCGATTCTCGAGGTGTCTCGAGGTGCTGCCACTCCTCCCCCTTCGGCGAGTTGCTCGGTTATCTTGCCGGAGTGTGTGCCAAGTGAGAGCTTGACCCCGTTTCACAAGGCATCGGGGAGGGTCGGGTATGCTTCACTATTTGGAAGCTGAAAGCAACGTGGGTAACATACCAGTTCCATCGGGTCTCATTCGCCCTCTTCCGAACCCCCCAAGGGCTATCACAGGCAACACATCTCCTCCAGAGATGGGATGGGACTATGCAGGTTCTTGACCCGCATCGGTTTCGCTCAAGCGAGTACCAGATTGAAACCGTCCATTAACTAGACCCCTTCCAACAATTCAGCCTACTCTAGTTTCTCATGGCTCCTCTGGCTCTGCCGATCTGGAAGACTCCGGACTCCCTAACCGACATCACCTGCCATGCCAAGCGAGCGCTCGGACGGCCCAGATGCCATCCCAGACTTTTTTCACATCAAGCGCTACATCGTCCCTGGACCTCGGTCACCATGCTTACTGTCGTGAGTCTGTGTCAACAGGGCCAGAGTAGCATTAGACTAGCATCAGAGGCGAAATCCCTCCCAGTTTGAGCTTGTTGGGACTCCCGGCCCTTGCCTCGCCCACGAGGAACCCGTTTTAAACACCCCGTCTCGCACATCACGCTTCCCCAGCTACATAGTTCAGATCTTATTGTAAAATGTACAACGCTACCCTGGTGCCATGAGATGGCCGTCCAGCTCCCATCCGAGGCCATCGGCCCTGCCGCTGGTGTTCTCGTCTATAGCTTCTTTTGTCTGTCTTTGAGCCTGCTTCTGCTTTGGCTGGTCTGGGTTCACCATGAGCGAACAAGTTGTAAGTCGTAATTCCTATGCTCTTCTCATCATTCTGTAGTACTCCGTCTAACATGAGCAAGATGTGGCTATGCTCTCATTTTCCATGTCCTTGGGCACACTGGCATCTATTGCCCAACAAATCCACACAATAGCCAACTGGAAGGATGTTAAGACATCGCAGTACGAAAACGTGCTAGCGAATGTTGGAAGGCCCGAGTTAAACATCACCGGCGCTTCTACAGGCTTGGACCTCGTTCTCTTTTACTTCCGTATGTCTACTTCCTTTCAAAAAGACTTCCGATGGTGTTTCTGATTAGCAACAGAGTACTACTCATACAATGTGGATGCCATGCTGGTGGTTTTCTGGTGAGTCGTCCGATATAAGTTGATGAGAATCATGCAGCTGACCAGAATAGGTCCGTTGAATTGGCAACCTCTATCCTCCAGCTTCGGAGTTCCAGGCTCAACCGCCTAAGGGGAAGTTTGTGGGCAAAGGGAAGCGCCATATTCCTGCCTGTGGTCCAGATGAACCTGCTCAGACTCGATATTGTTCAACGCAGTGTCTTTGGCTACATGGTCTTGGCCGACTTTATCAGTATGCGGCTCCGAATATCCTTCGAAACAATATGTCAAAACTAACATGCTTTTTCTCTATAGTGATCGTAAGCTTTGGTATCGGCAGCTTGCTTCTGCTCGCTATCCTTATCAAGTACATACACTCAAGGGCCGCCCTGATGTCATGGAATGTTCGCTATGGCCAAAATTCGACACAGACTACCAACCCATACTCCGGTAATGGGAGCATGCCCTCTGGTCCCGGGCCTGCTATATCGCGCAGAAACATCTACGATAGTTGGCTTGCTGTGCGTTTCACTGTCGCATTTGTGGCATTAGGGTATGTCTCTATCACGATCCTTGTCTCTCGTCAGTATCTTGTCCCAAGCTAACGCTTTATCTGCAACACCACAGACTCTTCGAACTAGTCGTCATCTTCTTCCAACTTCGCGCCGCTAACACCAACACCAAAGAGAACATTCCACCCGAGCCCGATCTAAGTGCTGCCCGAGCCCAGGGAGACTTTGCTCTCTTCGCTCCCGGCGTGTCAGCCAGTCTCCTGATCTTCATCGTCTTCGGAACAACGAGGACTTTTCGCGACTACCTCTGGACCAAATTTGCACCGAAACCGTTACAGGACATGGTCGCGAATAGGAAGGCACGACAGAGACAGAAATCGATAAGCGAAGGCAAAACGATGGCGCCACCAGTGCTCCTGTCGACCATTCAAGTCGGCGTCAAGCAAAGCAGCCGCGGCCCTGCAAACCCTGCTAGCGACGACTTTAAAGGGGCGCAGACATTGACGACTATCAACGGGCATGAATATCGGACCGGGCAGTACACGAACTTTATACACAGTGCTACCCCAAGTCCCACCGCTAGTCCTGGTCCTGGTAGTGAGATTGACCTTGAGACCGGGAATGGGCATGGAGGTCACGGAGGTCACGGAGGTCACAGGAGTCACGGGAGCTATGGGGGAAACGGGAAACACATGCAGCACTTGGCGACGACGACGCCCTTTGGAGTGGTCAGGAGTACTAGCAGGACGGATGATGACGTTCCGATTTTGAAGAAGGCGATGCCTACTTTTCAGAGAGGCTATCGATAGTAGGAAGATACCCATTTCGTTATGAGAAGATACCCCAAACCAAGCACATGTTTCAATTCAACTTTCAGGCGTTCATTTGCCTTCGGTCTCCCAACGTTTCTTTGAATCGTTAAAGAAGAGTGTCCATCATACTGATGATGTCGGGACCGATGGCTGCAGGCTGTAGTGTACCTTACCTGCCAGGCTTGCACCCCATACATGCTTCCTATCTGTGTCCTGGAAAGGGAATTTCCCGAGATCATCCGATAACCGCATATGCATGGATCAATGATGAAGTAACCCAATCAAAGACATGAAACAAAGGCGCCTAAACCTCATCAGTTATAAAACAGATATGCCAACTGGAAAGCACACACGCTAGGCATCACGCTAATACTTTCAATCTCTACTACCTCTTTCGAATTCTTATCCAAATTTCACCTATCTCTTATGAGTCCTATCCTCGACTCGAACGATTTCATCAATTCATTAAGCCTTTCCCAAGTCCCCAACTCCCGTCCACCAACACAAATATGACCCCCTCCAGCTCCAGCTCCAGCTCCAGCTCCAAGGACACCACTTTCCACCCCTTCCCCTACCTCCCTTGGGAGCTTCGTGCCCGCATCTGGGAACTGGCCGTCTCGCCACGCATCGTCGAAATCTACGTCGGACAGGTCAGACAGCTCTCCAAAAGAGACATTGCAAAATACTGGGCTTTGCCGCTGTCCTCAAAGCTACTATTCTCATCCACTCCCGTCCCAGCAGCGCTCCATGCCTGCCGAGAAGCGCGCAATCACCTAACCCATCCTTTAACCGCATGCGGCGCAAACGGAAACGGATACTACGAGAAGATGTCCTACTCCGCTATGATGGACGTGCAGCAGCAGTGGTCGTGGCAAGAGGCAGTCCCTGGGCCCTACATCTGGGTGAACTTTGAGGTCGATATGATCGACATAGGCTTGCAACGTTTCAGGCTGCCTCTACGCTACGCTGGCAAGATTAAACGGGTCAAGTACAAGTCCCCGTCGGCTCATTCGGCCTTTGAAGTCCTAAAACCACTAGGGAAGTATTGCTTTCCCGGTGTGAAGGAGGCGGAGATAGAGTGCTTTTACGAAGTAGTCTGGTTGGCAACTGTTGTGGCGTGGCAGTCGATGAGATGTTTGAATTGCGAGGTGAAGGATGTGGTGTGTATAGATGCTCTGGGGAAGAGGACGACGCTTGCGGAGATTATGAAGGAGTGGCTGGAGAACCGCCGCCCGCCCAAGCGAGCCTGGTATCCTCCTGCTGGCTTTTGAGTTCCAGACATAACGAAATGGGGTTACGCTTCCTAACCCAAGCGAAAGGAAGGCGGCAGGTTGTATAACTAGAAGGCACACCCTGTAGGAATGTAGAAGGAAGCCATCAGAAGGAGCACAAGACGGCCGAGGAAGGAGCGCATTCCCGAAGTTTAAGCCGATCGCTGATTAGGAGCCCGGTTGCCTGGGGACGACGGAATGTGTATATAAACTCAGGACCCCCAGGCCTTTGGAGCGGTCTTGTCTTCATCAGAATCAAGCACTTCTACCACATCTTTGGGTGTTCCCACTTCTTTGCCTTACAGATGAACCGTTGCGTGTATGTCTACAATCATGTTGGACTCTAACCGTGTATGCATGTATAGAAGTTAATAGAACCAGATAACCCAATCAAAAGCCACGAGTCAAAAGTGTCTAAAGCTGATTGCCAACTGAATGGCTGGCACCCCCGTCAGGCATCACCACAATAACCCACCCTCATCTCTACTGCCTCTTTTCATTTTCATCCAAATTCCGTCCATCTCTTGTCATCAATTCGCTCCCCAGGGGCATATCGACTCATCCACCCTCTCCTCAGCTACCTAGCAACACAAATACGACTACCTCAACCTCAAATAATACCTTCCACCTCTTCCCCCGCCTCCCCTGCGAGCTCCGCATCCTCATCTGTGAACTGGCCGTCTCGCCACGCATCGTTGACATCTACGCCAATCCCCACTCCAAGAAGGACTATCCTACTAATTGTCGGGTTTGGTCGCTGTCTTCGTCGGAGTTATCCACATTAAAGCATTCGCTCCCATTCCGGCCGCGCTCCATGCCTACCGAGAAGCCCGCAATTACCTAACCCACCCCGCACGCGCAAACGGCTACTACGAGAAGATATCGGTGGGATGCGTCGTCAAGAACGCACAGGAGCCGCGGACTAAGGGAGAAATCGATGACCCCTACACCTGGGTGAACTTTGCGGTCGACATGATTGACATAGGCGCAAGACGCCTCACGTTGTCTGGACACTACGCTTCCAAGATCAGACGGCTCAAGTTCAAGGTGACGTTATCCAGTCAGCCTGTCCTTGAGGTCCTGACGCCAGGGAAGTATGACTGCTCTCCCAATGTGAAGAAAGTGGAGATAGAGTGTCCCGATGGTATAGAAGTCGTGTTTTCCAGAACTATGGCGTGGAAATGGATGAGAATCTTGTTGGGTAGGATGAAGTTGAAGGATTGGATCTGGATAGATCCCCTGGGGAAGACGATGACGTTTAAGGATGCTTTTGATGAGTGCTTAAGAGTCGTTCGGGAGCGCCGCGAGCCCGTATATGCTATTGATAACTGATTAGTTGCCTACGCTGTCGCGTATGAATACAAATTATGGATGGGCGTTTCTTTCTGTTTCGGAGGTGCAAATCCAACGATACCCCCAATCGGACTAAGATGTCATTTTACTGCTTATGTGTGTTTGTTGCTCCGTCCAGGAATCTCACGATCCATTCCCGATGCTCATGTACGCTCATCGGCCATCGCAGGACCGGCTGACACTCATCCTCAAGTCGGAGATTCCAACACCTTAGTCAATCTACCAGTTCTCTACCAGTTCTACCACTTGGGGTATCTCTCAAAAACTCCATCCGAGGCGCACCTAACCCTGTTTAGCCTACCGACCCTTGGTATGTAAACCCTCACCACTCGCTGAATGTCGATACCAGATACCTATGCAAAAATAAGCAACGCAAAAAGAATCCCAGAAACCCAGCCATAACGGAACCGTGTTATGCTTCTGTCCCCAACCCAAAGCATCCGACCGGAACTGCAAATCTCCCTCACCTCCATATCCATGAGAGAGACTCTAGGTAGATTTCATCTACGTGACAGAACGTGAACGTGCAGGCCGCCACCTGAGTCCGTCCCACACGAGTCCGTCCCGGGATACCTAATCGTCCTGGACAAGCTCCTTGATCTCCTCCCTGCCGCCAGGCAACAACTGTGCCCCACCACCACCGGTCGCCAGCAACTTCTCGGCATCCTTCGCCGTGAGGTTGAACCGGTCAATCACCTTGCCGCCGTCTTGGGCCCAGAACCCGACTTCGTCAATGATGTCGTAGACGATATCTTCGACTATCTGATCCTCGTAGCGGTCCGATACCGGACGCAGAGGTTTTTGATTCGGGACACTACCGTCGTCAAGCATGTCCACGTCGTCCTCATCGCCTACCCCGTTCTGTTGCTTTTGGGGAAGACCAGAGCCAGGTGGTGGGAACCAGAAGTCTGGGCCAAAGTTCACCTCGACGGCGCCGCCGCGGAAGACACTTACGGCTGGGTAATACCCGACGGTTCCGTCGTCGAGGGCTTCCCTGCCGGCGTGTGCTCCTGACTGCGTGCTCTGTTTTGATGCGGGTGGCAGGAAGGCGAAGAGGTCGGTCCAGGGCGTGCCCATATCCTTTCCGTTTTTGTAGATCTTGATGTACGAGTTCGGAAGCGTCCGTAGTGACGGCAAGGGGTGATTTGGGTTCGGCAGCTCTGGCGAGTTTGAGCCCGCTGATGCTACCGGCGCGGGGCTGAAGAGGTCCTCCAACTCTTTGGTTGTGTGGTAGTCGATCTTTTCGAAGTAGATGTGCTGCTTGAATCGAATGGGGATTCGGTCCCGGATGATGTTGGGTGCCTCCACCGACTGTTCGTCGTCTGCCAAGTCGACCGCAGGGTTATAATGCCCGGTTACAATCTTCCTGTGTAGGTGCTCAGAAGGAAGCTGGATCTCCAGCCCGATCACATCGCCTTCTTTGATCTCCTCACCGGGCGGGAAGAAGTCCTTCGGCCGCGACATGTGCACCTTTTGTCCAGCCACGTCTCGAATACCATAACTGTAGCAATCGAACCCGACCGGGGCGTCAAGAGAGGCCTCGCGCCGCGCCCAACCCACGCGAACGTGCCCATGCGCCTTGGTATCACCTTCAGAACCTGGCTCGCGCAGGGTGCCTCGAGTGACTTTGCACTCCCAATACCACCTGCCCTCTCGCACGGCCACGTTGGCTCGTGACATACGGAAGCCCTTATCGGTAGTGACATGACGGCCCTGTCGGTCAAAGTATACATGGGAGGCAGAGTCCTCGAAGGCCATGTGTGCAGCGTATGGCTCGGTCTCGGTTTGGCGATAGTAGAACATGGAGGGAAATGTCGGGTCCGCTATACAGTGGGTGTAATGGAATGCTCTCTTGTTGAAGACACTGTAGAGGAAGACCAATTAGTCCGTGTTCCCGTCTCAGAAAGCAGGTTTAAGGGTAGGGTAGATAATGCATACTGCTCCGTTGCATCAAAGAACTCTATGGTCTCGCCCTCGGGCCCTTGAACCTCATGATGGCTGGTGAAGACCGGACCACGAGCGGGCTCGAAATCAGTGAGCTTGGGCGGAGCTAGCTTGTAGCGCGCCGGGAGCAATTCGTTGATCGAGGGCTCCTTGTGTTGCTGCTTGGGGTCGGGAGTTCCTCTAGAACTGTCGGAACCGCCTGCCGCTGCCTTGGCCTCCCTCTTCTTAAAGGAGTCCTTCTTTGTTCTCTTTTCGCGGTTCAGGACCGCCGCTTGCTGAGTGTCTTCGGGTGCTTGTATCTGAACTCTTGGAGCGGCCTTGTTCTCGGGGTTTAGGGGTGATGGAACTGCTGGACTGTGGTCGTCTTCGAGTGCGCGCTTCTGAGGAACCGTCGTGGCAGCTCCGGAAGGTGTTTGCTCCCTTCGGGGAGAACCTACGTCGCTGGCCATATTCGACCGGCAGACGTCGTGCTAGCAGTAACGTCGGCAGATAATTAAGTAAGTAGTATGATTTGCGCTCGTGAGTTGTCCTTGTCCTGAAGCCGACGTCGTGTTTTGGACTCGAACGGCGAGCACTCCGAGTCCAAAGTGCTGGCGGGACCTTCTTCTGATCGACGACAGCTATGGATGGTAAGGATAATCTGAAAGAACTGGTAGTGGACCTGCGAGCAAGCGCTTTGGTACTCGGAGAAGACGCGTGCTTTGGGAATGCGAGATTGGGTTCCAGAGTTCAGGTTCGGGGCAGATTGATGTTTGTGTTGAGATTCTTGGAAAGAGTTCGAAGATGCAAGGAGAAAGACATGTGAACAAAAATGATGGAAGCTTCATCCGCATTGCGACTGACAGCAGCGTGTCGCGACGAAGGGTGGGGCTTCCGTCTGTTAGTGGGCTCTATTGCTAACGGCAGGCAGGGGTCCCGGAGCTTGTCCTACTTGTTAGTCGCCAGCTGTGTGGGCCACTAGAACACTAACAGCAAGCCAACTGCCTGCCGCAAGGATGCCTTTTGCTAATGGTCGACACTGGAAAGACGCCAAGACAGTTTGCGTCGCGGGTGATTCCATTGTTCGCCTTGACGCCAGCGGTTTGAATTTCTGGATTTCTTCCCCATCAACAACATCTCAACACTTTCAATTCCGCGATAACCCCAACCCCGAAGATCCTCCCGCCTACCGAAACGGCATTCGCATCTCTACAACGCCCGACGAATATACATAACGGCCGAGCGACAAGATGCCCGTCGTCAAGGGAGGAGTGTGGACCAACATCGAGGATGAAATCCTCAAGGCGTCGGTCAGCAAGTACGGCCTGAACCAGTGGGCCCGCGTCTCGTCGCTGCTGGCCCGCAAGACCCCCAAGCAGTGCAAGGCAAGATGGGCCGAATGGCTGGATCCCAGCATCAAGAAGATCGAATGGAGCAAGGAGGAGGATGAGAAGCTGCTGCATCTCGCCAAGTTGATGCCGACACAATGGCGTACCATTGCTCCCATCGTTGGAAGAACCGCGAATCAGTGCCTGGAAAGATATCAAAGACTTCTCGACGAAGCTGAACAGAGAGAGACATCCGCTCTTGGGTTGACGGGCCCCGATGGAGGCGAAGCTCACGCGCCCAGTGCCGACGATGTTCGCAAACTACGACCTGGCGAGGTCGATCCTGATCCGGAAACGAAACCGGCCCGTCCCGATACCATCGATCTCGATGAAGACGAGAAGGAGATGTTGAGCGAGGCTCGCGCGCGTCTGGCCAACACGCAGGGTAAAAAGGCCAAGCGAAAGGCCCGTGAGCGACAGCAGGAGGAATCACGCCGGCTGGCCGCTCTCCAAAAGCGGCGCGAGTTGAAGACGGCCGGTATTAATATCAAGGTTACGACAAAGAAGAAGGGTCAGATGGACTACAATGCCGATATTCCATTCGAAAAGAAGGCTGTTCCTGGATTTTACGACACCACCGAGGAGATGTCTCGCAACGAGTACCAGCGCGCCCATTTCGACCCCAAGAAGCAGCAGGTTGGGAACAAGCGCAAGGGTGAAGAGGATGAGAGAGACGGCAAGAGGAGAAAGGGCGACAAGGACCCATCCGTGCAGGCCGCCCTCAAGGCTGGTCAACTGCAGAAGATGCGGGAGGCAGAGCAAAGCAGCAAGCGGAGGACTTTGGTCCTGCCAGCACCACAGGTCGGCGAAGGCGAGTTGGAGGAAATTGTGAAGATGGGTATGATTGGCGAGCGGGCGAACATGTTGGCTCGCGAAAGCGACAATGATGCAACTCGCGGCCTGATCAACAACTACTCGGCACTCAACACCAATGCGCCAATCCGAACACCGATGGCCCCTGCTCAGGAAGACCACATCGCAAACGAGATTCGCAACATCCGGGCGCTAACAGAGACACAATCCTCGCTACTTGGTGGAGAGAATACCCCCCTCCACCAGGGGGTGGGGTCTACCGGCTTCGAGTCGGTTGCGCCGCGGAAGCAGGTCATGTCGACTCCTAACCCCTTGGCCACTCCCTTGCGGGCTGCTGGAGCTGGTCCTGGCGCCACGCCCCTCCGCGTCGGCCAAACACCGCTGCGCACTCCCCGTGATACCTTTGCGCTCAATGATGCTGGTGACGAAATGTCGCTGGTAGGCGGCACTCCCCGTGATGTTAAGATGCGCGAGATGTCTATCCGGCATCAGCTCAAGCAAGGCCTCGCGTCTCTTCCCAGGCCCAAAGAGACCGAGTGGGAGCTCGAGCTGCCGGATGATCAGCAAGAACCCAAGACTGCTGAGCAGCTGGAGGAGGATGCCGCCGAGCGTGATCGTCGAGAAAGGGAGATCAGGGAGGCGCGAGAGCTGTTGGAGCGCAAGAGACGTACGCAGGTTATGCAGCGGGATTTGCCTCGGCCTATTCAGGTCGATTACCAGTCTCTACTAAAGGAGGCCTCGCAGGCCGAGGACCCCGTCAAGGTCCTCATCGCTCGTGAGGCGGCCTTGCTCGTAGCTCATGATGCCACTAGGTATCCTTTACCGGGAGCTCAGCCAACTGCCCGGCCATTGGAGATCCAGAAGATTGACGACGCTGCGTTGCAAGAGGCCAAGCTTCAGGTTCTGATGGAAATCAAGGATAAGCCAAAGCCTGAAGAAGTTCAAGCTGCGTGGGAAAAGAGCAACAGCAGCTCTCTTTTGCTTGGGCTGGGATGCTATGAAGACGATGAAGAGGAAGAGCAGATTTCGACCATGCAAATCGCGCTTGAGGTATGTTCAACTAACCCCTTCTGTATTATTTTTTTTGAAAGCTTGCCGGCTAACCTCACCTTCAGGAGGTCATTGACCAAATCGTCGCCTCGGCGGAGAAGGGCAATAAGCTCGAAAAGAAGCTCAACTTGCATCTGGGCGGTTACAAGAACCGGGCTGAGATGCTGCGGAAAAAGATCAGTGAAGCTCACGAGGCGTTGGAAAAGGCGAACAACGCCCTGGGTGCTTTCAAGGTTCTCCAGTCCTCGGAGCGGGCCGCTATCCGGAACCGTTTGGCGGCGCTGCGTCAAGAGGTGGGCTTTGTCAGCACGAGGGAGAGAGAGGCGCAGGAGTTGTACAGGAGGACGAGGGAGGAGTTGGATGCTTTGACGCTTAATGGGCCGAAGACCAATGGGTTCCGCTGAATGATGTGTTGGAAGAGTATGGTCAGGTTGTGAATAATGAGTGTTGGTTGTTTTCTGGCATGGCATGGCATGTCTGGCAATTGTCTATAGAATGATCACTTGCCATCAAGGAGCAAAAAATTAGAAGCATTGAACGATATCCATATACTTACAGGACATCCCTACGGTGCCAAGTGTGAAGGCATGTGTGTACAGCCTACTGAACAAGTTCAAGGGTAGAACCTCCCACTATCAGTATAAGTCCCAGCCATTCGTGACCACCTTCGAGGGTTCAGCTGGGTCGACATCCAAGTCCCAAACCTCCTGCTTCCTGGTGCCAACATGGCCATCCATCGGCCCCTATTTGGTCATGCAGCAGGCCAACGGAGTTGCCGACGGCCTCTTCAGCCTGGAGGCCTGGCCATGGGGTACCGAAGATGTGAACACGCACAACTCACATCACGCCTCTCATCCATCTTCCACCTCACATTTCCAACAAATAAAACCCTTTTTGCATCCCCAAAACCCAAAAGAAAAAGCTAAAACTACATTTCCAACATCCTCAACGATTTCCCAATCAAATAAAAAAAGCAAAAAGCTAAGTCGCCCAGGTAAGCTTGTCGAACGAACCACAACGCCCCAGCTGCCATTGACTTTGCGAAAACACCACGTGTTTTCATCAACGGGAGGAACCACTGAGCCATAAGACCACAGGGCGGCCCGTTGTGGTAGAGGGGCTAGGTAACGGACCTTATATGCCCGCCCACTAGTGCGTGGGCCTGGGTCCGGTCTGTCCAGGGCAGTCTAGGTAGGGAGGCGCGGGGGGGAAGGGGGAGGGGGTTATGTCGTCCGATGTCTGGGGAAGGGCGTGCCGGTTGGGCGGCAGCGGTGGCGGCGGCAGGAACGGTGGCAGGAAGGTGGCAGGGGCGGCGCGCCGCTCAACTACTGTGTACGTCGAAAACACACTCTCACGACGGCTGGGCTCCCCCCACAAGCGCTCTCGGACAGAATCTTCTTCGCACCCGGTCTTTGCCCAGCCCGCCAACGTCTCCGTCACCATTGGCGGCGTCTCTGTTCCGGACTGAATACGGTGATGGGGCGTGGCGCTTGGGGGTCTTGTGGGTGTACGTGTGCGCTAGGGGGAATTGTCCGGAGGGGGCGTGTAAGATGGTGAAGAGCAAGTAGAAGGGCTTGGAGGAGGGGATGTTGGATAAGTTGCCGGGTGCTGGTTTAATGGGGATGAATAACGACGGTGATGATAATCAACTGGGCCGTTTCAAATAATCCTCGGGGCTTGCTGAGCGGAAGACGATGAGGTACAGGTCGGATGCTGGTTACACCACAAGGAGCTTGCCGGGCAGCGAGGACGTGGAAGGACATTAGCTTCTCAGCTTGTCTTCATTGGTAATGAGTCTGTTAGCTGTCCATTTAACCTCTCCTATCTCTGCTCTTGTCTTTTTCTCCTCTGGGAATGCGCATACCTTACAAAACCTGACCAAAAAAAAACAAGACGCCCGCAGTAATCCGACCAGCTAAAATAGGAAATTTTGCCATCCATCCAACGCCTATATCCTCTATTCCGTTTACCCTCATAACTTCGTTGCCGGTCGTATTCACTCTTCCTTCCTCTCACCTGACGCAGGCGGCCTCGACGTAACCACCAGCAAAATACTGACCACCACTATCCCAGCCAAACAAGAGAAGATTAAGCGGAAGAGGAGACGAGAGCGGTGATGGGGTACAGTGGTCAGAGGTGAGTTATTGCCTGCGTCGGGTGAGGAAGAAACCAAGTTGTTTTCGTCATCGGCTGCTATTAGGGGTGTGGTCTCGTCAGGCTTGGGCATGATGAACTGGTGTTGAGAGAAAAGATCGACGGCGGCATCTTGTTCCTGCTGTTCTTGTTGTTGTTGTTGTTCGTGCCGGCTACCACTAATGGTTGACGCGTCTCCGTCGTCCTCGCTATCGGTTGTTGTTGTTGTGTAGGACCCCGTCGTCGTAGAATCTTTTCGTCTTCGCCATGGCTGGGCAAGAGAGACGCTGTTCCGCACACCCTGAAACCGTCCGATTTGGCTGTAGAAGGATGAGTCAGGCGCTATTGACGAAGATGGTCCGAAGGATGGAAAGGGGCGGGTGTCGAGTTCTGAGCGGACTGAGCCTTCATCGTCGTCTGTGAGCCATGAGGATGATGGTGGCGCCGCTACTGCTGCTGTAGGACTGTACATGCCGGATTCGACGTCGCTTATTCTTCGGTCCCAGCGACCTCGAGTTCGAGGGCTGATGATGGATGAAGCCATGGATTCCGTTGCGTTGCCGATGCTGACACTGAGGAGTGACCGCCCTGTTAGGGGCGTTTCCACGCCGAGGCCATCGTGGTCATTCCGTGATTGTCCGGTGTTTGCGAGAATGGCAGTAGCGACAGAATTTGGGGAGCTCATTGTGAGGTTATTTCTGGTGTTTCATTGGGGTCCCGTCGTATAGGCTGCCACATGGAAAACTGGGTTTCAACGAATGTGAGAGCACGGTCAATGGTAAGAGTTGGGAAAAGAAAGTGAGAAAGGAAGAAGAAGTTGGGATAGGATCCGAGCTGACAGTCACATCGACACCGAAACAACGCGATGCCTGTTTGACCTTCAATATCCACTTTAAAGATCCCTAACCTCCCCCATTCTTTTTCTTGCTTATTTCCTCGTTTTTTTCACCGGGTATTTTCCGCTTCACTTTCTTGAACTAGCACCAAATCCTCTGCAGATCCAGGCCTTCGCGGTTGGAAATTCAATGAGCACGTGTGGTTGACTATGTATAAGGAGAGGTACACTACGGGTCGTCCCGCGTAAAACCAAGACAATGACCATCCTCGCTGTCGGGTGACCAAGTTCACCAAATTCATCCCCCCCGCAAGCTCCGATGCTCGGGCTCCGCAGTGGTGATCCCCTCTGGCAGGGCTTGTGTGGGAGGGGACAGTTGAAAGCGGTCTAGCGGGTCCAGTGGGCTAGAACCCTGGTCTCTCGGTGCAGTGCATGACCTGAATGGCTTCTAGCCCGGGGTGTCAGAAAGTGGGTGCAGAGGCTGAGATGGGACGTTACCACGAGGTTTGTTTTATTGGTCATTGCGTTTTTTCCTTCTCTTGCAAAGAGTATTCTTCAGCTCATGTAACCCTTCTTCGCCTGTTAGAAATGTCGAAGTGTGGGAGCCGGTAACCGAGGATGTCAATGGTAGTGTATATCGGAGCGCGGTGGTGTAATTGGTGCTTTCTGTCATGATATTTGAGGCACCTATCAGGTCACGCTCCTCGTTGGACAGAACCAACAATTCTCTGAAATGCAGTGGGCTGGTATAGGCACTCGGTCGAGGTAAACAATTATGGCTCTTTCTAGCATATGGTATCCCTCTATGGCTTCGAACGCCAGCTACTAAGTCTCCCTCCACAACGAACCATGACCCATCCATTATCAGAACCGAAGCCTACGCTTGGGTACTAGCCAAAGCAGCAGGCACCAAGATCCCCGCCCCGGTGATTCCTCCATCGTGACAGGGCTCTAAAGTTACCCGTATCTGTTTTCCTTGGGCGGCGAACTCTTCCTGCGTGATAAAATCCAAGAAGGCTTGCGTGTCTTTCAAGTAATCTTGGAAGTGCTGTATACAACCGCCAGTGTATCCGACCACTAGCTCTTCGACACTGTCTCCGTTGACAACACCATCCTGGACCGTTCCTGACGGGTCAGGAATCTCGTCGGCGCAGCGTAGAAGTCCAATGGTGGCTGCCGCGACAATGCCTGCTGCTCGTGTTTGAATAGCCTTGGCTATATGATATAGGGAGTCCGCATGGGCCGATGTCCATGTAAATGTCGTCTCCGTGGTTGAGATAAACTCGTGTTGTAACTGCTCCAGGATATCACCTTTGGGGCTATCCGGGTAGAAATGGCTGAGGAAGGTTGTGGAGAGACCAAAGCGCTGGTGAAGCCTCTGTGGCAGATCGTCGGGCGAGACGCCGTGGACAGTGGTCAAAAAGTCCACAAAGATGAGCCGAGCCAACTCGCCCAGATAACGACCAGCGGTCATGTACTCTAATGGCTGGAAACCGGGGGCTTCGCCTGCCTTATCCAGCTCCTCGTCCCAGCGACTGATCAATCCAAGCATGCGTAGCGGCTCTGCTGACCCGTTGATGCTCCATTCTGTGTTCACCGCAATCCCGACGTCCAAAAGGTCCTGATCCTGCTGAACACTGATCAGATCAGGGAATTTGTTTTGATGCAGACTGCTGAGTTTGAGGGGTATCGTAGCGTTGCATCCAGTGCCGACGATGAGGCCCATGGCTGCTTTCTGGTTCGGCGCGGCTGGGTATTGATATACAAAGGATACCAATGTAGCCACAGCATCGTTGGTGATGGCGGTGATTTTTATAGGAGGTAGGTCGGGTGTCCTGTGCTGTTCGTAGCCCTTGTGAAGGTGACCACCGAGGTCAAGATCTGATGTGATGGCGAAGCCCTTGCCCATGGCCATCAGAGTGGCTTCGGAAAGCGAGGTCTGTTTCATCGGGAAGCTGAAGGTGACGCCCATGGGCAGCTCTTCCTCCGAAGATAGCCCCCAGGCTTCACATCCTTTCTGAACCACCTGTGCAATGTGCTCCCCAACCCATCCAAAAAGACGTTCTGAATTCTCGTTTTTGAGGTGATCCAGGATGGGCCATGACTGCTCGAGGAGACGATTCAGGCGACGATCTTGGCCGTCGGATAGGAGCTCCACGAAGCCCACTCTCAAATTTGAACCACCACTAAGTCAAAAGTCAATATCAAGTACCGGCTTGAGTCAATACCAGGAAAACTTTGGGGGCATCCTACATGTCCATGGCAAGGAAGCTATTTGTCACATTGTCAGCAAGCTGCCACCACCAATTTCAAGTGCCCAAGTGCCGAGATATTAACCCCTGTGCCACTTGCACCATCCCGTGCACTTATGATGGGAAGATATGGAGAACTTACCGACCGGTGCTCTGGCGTCCCACAGGCCTCAAGATGGACATGGAAATGGGAGTCGGTAGGAACTGATCCAGTGATTCGGCAGACAAGTATTCGAAGTTGGAGTAGAATTCCCTGGAGAGCTTCAAAGCAACGGCATTGTCCAGAGCCAAGGGCTCCAGAAACTGGCTGATGCTAGTCACAGCTGAGGGCGACATGGTTGCCAATTTCTGTTCTGTGGTGGTGGTTGAAGTTCTAGGGAGGTCTGGTTGCTAGTTGACGATACCGCGTTATCATGTCTTGTCGAGATTGAGATGATCGCCCTGGAAGCTTGAGGCGAGGTTGAGGGGAGGCTGAGGCATGTGGTTTTATAGAACCGCTTGATTCAATAGTCTGAGGCTGGGCAGACTTAGAGGGAGGAGAGCGCTTACTCGGGCTTTAGGTTGAATCAAGTAAAGTCCATGGCTCAGGGAGGAGTAAGTTGGATGGGATTGTGGATTGTCGCGGAGCAGCCCATTCACTGCCATTGACAGGCCAGGAGGTCGATGTCACGTATCATCGGAAACATCCATCGGAGTTTATAGGTACCTACCAACCGTCAATACTTACCAACCAGCAACCAGCAACCAGCAATCGGCAACTGGCCACAAAGACCCGGGAGCAATCAGCATGCCGCTTTCCATCCCAACACAATGGCAGGCAAGGCTGATGTGATTGACGATGTTGCGGAGTTTGGGATGGATGGCGTCGACAAGTTGCGGTTGGTCGCATGTAGCAGATAGATTACCTCTACCGGCTGCTTTACTGTTAGTAGGTCCCTGAATTAATTGTTAGTACACCCGTTCTCCACTCTCCATTCGGGACGACCTGAAGCAATCGAGGGTACCTACCTGCGTGAGACCTCTCATCAACCGGGCCATGTGGCCAGAGGGCAAATTGTTTTCGATAAGGGTATTTTCAACAATAATCAAACTCGGCAACATATCTCGTGGCGATCTTTCTAATAACAGCTCTTGGGTCTACCTGGGCTAACATTAACATTGGTGCTTCGCTTGCCTGGTACTGATAGAGCGTCCTCTCGGTGTAACGCCCCAGTTAAGCGCTGTTACAGGGATCCGATTTTATCTCAGCGCTCAGACCACCTTGAGCTCCCGGGCAGGGCAGGGACCTTCGGTCCACATTACGGGCACATACCCACATTTCAATATTTTACCGATAAATTGAATTTGATTTCCTTTTTGGGCGAAATTTTGCCCTCCGCTCAAGGAGGTCTGAGTTCAGTGCGCAGTCCGGATCGCGTAGACCTTCACAATCCCACCTAAATATCAACATCAACACCATAACTCCACCAAAACAAGGCGCATCACGATAATTTTGGTATAATTACAGTCGCGTAAATCTCCTCTATCGAACGGTGTCAATTTTATTATCGCCAATATAGAGGAGGACTCTCAAAACGATATATCGGACGCGTAGTCTATTCGCAATCTACCTGCGCATTTATTTTTTTAGTATTATCGGAATCGTTCCTAAGTATAATAATAAGGATAAGCTCCTACCTCCTATCCCGGCTATTATCGTACCTCTTTAATAGTTCGTCCTTCTTTAGTAGCTAGACAATATTGTACTTCTTCTATTGTTCCTCTATTAGGAGTTGGCGAATCCTCCGGTCTTTCTATTACTCCCTCTAATATTAAAGTCCCGGATTATATTTAATAGGAGTATATTTATCTGCTTCTATAATAACTAGAGTAACTAAAATAGTTATAATATATAGAGGATAACGAGGATAACGACGATTTTAATAAAGAAGATCTTAATAATAATAAGCACGATATTATTTAAGTAATTTAAGATCTTTTCGCGAAGTTCCGTTCAAAGGTTCATTCTTGTATAAGGGTAGTAGTAGAGTAAGGGAGGGTCGAACGGTTAAAGAAGTATAATATCAAAATCTTTCTTCACTAATTTATAAAATCTAGTCGTAGAGTTACCCACTTTTCTAACATTATACAATAGAGGAAGATGAAAGAACGTCTTAATTATCACGGCATTACTTTTATGCGTTTACGAGATGGTCTAGTCTATTATACTTTTATATTACGTAATAAAATACGCTTACTATTTAAAGAGCTTTCTTTCAACTAATTCGACGTTGAAAAGATTTATTAAGGTAATAAATAAGTTAGTATTATAGATTTGAATAATTTTTTTTAGTTAGAAAGTACTTTTAAGTAAATTTGGCCATCCCTTAAATCTATAGCCCCAAATTTGGTCGCCCTTCTTTTATAGCTTATATTAATACGAATAAATAACCCCCCTTTTTCCTCTTTTCCTAGTTTCTTTCTTCGTTCTTTAACTAATATAGTAATAGCGTACGACTTTAAACGATATTAAGATAATTACTACCTCTATTAACGAGTAATAGGGTTATATTATTCTTATTGCTTCCCTCCTTATATTTAGTTACGCCGAGAGAATTAGTACATTTATTAAACGGGTTTTAGGTCTTTACTTATTTGTAATGTATTACGGGCAAAGGTTGGGTGTAGATGTAGATATGCGTAATTGCACGAAGGAGAAAGGAGGAGAGTACAGACGAATGCCCAGAAGACTGGCCTTATAAGGACGGTCCAACTATAGGCCTATATAGGTCTACGGCGGGCCGCCATTAGCCAGTCGTCTAACAGCGATAACAATCTCAGAAGCTACTATACGCTAGCACAAGGCACGTGAATAATCACGTACGATATAGGCTAGCCCTATAACACTTCCCCGGACTAAAAGAAGCTATATAACTAACTAAAATTATATAAAATAATAGAAATCTCTATTAAACGAATAGTCTACCCTCGAAATACCTCTATAACCGCCGCTACTATATACTATAGTAACCTCCTCCGTCCCGGAGCTCCGTCTTTCCCGTATCCTCCTACCGGAGCCTCCGCTCCTACGGCCGGCTTCCCAACCTTCTCCAGCAACCGCTTCCGCCTCTTCTCCGCCGCCGCCTAATTTAAAGGATATAATTTATTTAAATATACTTCGTAAAACCTCTATATCTCGTCGGGGGCTATAGTTATATTAATATGTAGTTATTATAAAGGGTTATAAAGAAGTCCCTAAACGATATAATATTCCTAATAACCTTTTTCGTTCTTCTAGTAATCGTCGAATTTCTCGAAATTATATTCGACTGAATCCTCCCTATTATTAATCTTCCTTATAACCCGTCTGTAATTAGTACGAATGTTCTATTCCTTTACGGACGCTTACTCCAAAATGCCGACTTCGTTCTATAGTTTTACTTTACTAACGTAGAAAATTAGGCTATACTTTATATTAATTAAGAATTTAAATGTAATTCTATAGCTATCCGCTTTAAGGATTTCGAAGGGACCTTCAAATAAAAGTATAAATTTGGTATATAGGCGACCGGTCTCGAGATTCTCCGTATTAAGTAAGACCCTATCTTCTGTCTTATACTTCGGGGCGTCTAATCGTTGAATATTAATATTATTTTCGTACTATTATTAAATTTATTTAATTTAGTTGGTAATGTAATTTAAAACTTCTTTAAAATAGTTAATAATTTCGTTAGCTTTAAAGTATTCTACTTATTATTATACTAATATATTTAGAGGGTAGGATTTCGCTAGTTCGATACCTATACGAAGGTAGAAGTTGTAATTAGCGAAGAAAGGGGATATTCCCATTAATTCAAAAACTAGGTTATTATTAGTAAATTCCGTAATTAGTAGCTAATCTACCTAATCGTCCTATACCTAATTAATATAAAGACGGAGGTACTTCTCTATTTCCGCATTAATACGTTCGGTCTAATTATTAATAGTTAAATAGAACGCGGAAGAGGGCTTAAGAATTATTTTTAATTATAAAAATAATACTTTTTAAAATTATAAAACGAATTAGGAGCCGCAATCGGAAATAATAGAATCCGGCAATTTATAAATATTATAAACCCTTTCGATAAAACGATCCGCTAATTCTTCGGCTGTAAAGCTAACGGTAAGGATAAAATATTGTATTTTAATTAAACGGTTAATAACGATAATAATATATTTAAATTCCTATCCGCGACGTACGTAAGGCGTTAGCGGAGTAATATAATCGATTGAAATATCTTTCTAAAGCGCGAATAGTACCGCTAACGGTTTTAAAAAACTATAAGGGACGTATTATAATAGCTTAAATTTAATATATATTAGATAAACCTTATAATAAATTCTAACGGTAATATATATCCTTAATTAAAAGAAAGATTACGAAAGTAATAAGTAAATCTTTTCGCGGCCCGGGTACCTAATTAAAAGTGAATTGTAAATACGGCGGAGGAACTATAATTAAAATTTAATATTCGCGGAGTCGACGAAAACGGCACTATAATAGTACGCCCGTCCTTAGATTACCTTATACTCGGCGAAGGATACCTTCTTTATTTAATTTTTAATTTCCTTAAATTATACCTTCCGGTTAAAGTCTAATAAATAGGCTATAACGTCTTATAAAAAGATTAATTTCTCGTAACCCTCCGCGACTAAATTATCGGTAGATTTCTTATCTATTACTTCTAATTCGCAAATATATTCGGTATTAATATCGACTTCCTCCTCTCCGTCCTCTAAAACGAAAGTTCTATTAATAAAAATATTATAGTCGAATAGGACTTTATTTTTAATTAGTAACCGTTCGTCGGTATCGTCTTTAAATAAGTCTTTTAATTTCTTACTTAAGGCATCGGGGCGTACTTATAACGAGCCCGGCTAGTACTTAATCGTAAAATTAAACCGAGAGAAGAATTAGGACTATCGTATATAATGGAGAATAAACTATTTATTAATAATAAAGGTCTTTAAAATCTTATAGTTTATAAGGACTACGAACGGTTCCTACGCTCCTTCCAACTTAGAGCGCTATTCCTCTAAAGCCTTAATAATTATTAATAATTCTTTATTATAAATATTATAATTATATTCGGCTGAGGAATATTATTAATTAAAGTAAGTAATAGGACGAAGAATACTTTCCTTATTATATTATAATAAAGTACTACTATAAGCCCAATTTGAAGCGTCCGTTTTAATAACAGTCTATTTAAATTAATTGTAAATACGAAGTACTAGTCCGCTACTAAAAGCTCTCTTAAAGGCCTCGAAAAACTTTTAATACTATTTTATTTAATATTAATCTACGACCGTCTTTTTAATTAATTCGTATAGTAGGCTAGTAATAATTAAAAAGTATTTAATAAAGCGACGGTAGAAATTCGCGAAGCTTAAGAAGCGTTGTAGCGCCCTCTTAGAATTTGGAACTTCCTAAAATATAATTGCAAAGACCTTCTCCGGATCTATTTCGAAACTTCCTAAAGTAATAATAAGACTTAAATATTTCATATACGTAACGTAGAATTCGTACTTATTAATATCGATTTAAAGCCCTACTTTAATTATTCGTTATAGAACCTCCCTAATATACTTTTCGTACTCTTCTTTATTATCCGAATAAATTAAAATATTATTAAAATAAGCGGTAGCGTAAATATTAAATATATTGTATAGTATATTATTAATATAGTTTTAAAAGGTTCCTAGAGCGCCCTATAGGCTGAAAGGATATATAATAGATTCGTAGAGGCCAAAACGGGTAATAAAAGCAATAAACTACTTATACCTTTCTTTAATACGGATCCTATTAAAGGCGGTAATAATGTTGAACTTAATAAAAATCTTAATTTTATAAATAGTATTGAGGGTCTCCTTAATTAACGGTAATAAGTATCGAATCTTTATTATTATATTATTAATATTATAATAATCTATATAAATATAAATACCGCTACCCGGCTTCTTAATTAACAAGATGGACGAAGCGGCTACGGACTATAACGGGCGGATGAACTTCTTCCTTAAATTATTGTTAATCTACTTCTTAATTACAACGGCCTTAATAAATAATATTCGCTATAATCGGGTATTAGAAGGTATTTCGCCCGGTTTAAGCTCGATTTTATAATTATAAGAGTGGTATAGAAGGACTTTATTTACTAAAGAGGGGAAGAAGGCTACTACCTTATCGACGTAATAGCGGCCTTTTAACTTCTTTAAAATTTCGAAAATCTTATTCTTAATCTTTACGGGGTAATCGGCTTTATTAAGAAATTTCTTCGCGTCCTCCTCAAAGATCTTAATTAAATATATTCGTTAAATCGTCTCTTTATATAGCGGCGCGTCTTCGTTAAAATTTCTAATAAAGTAAATAGCCTTAGCTAAAATCGTAGTTTCGCGGGAGTCTTCTAATATATAAATATTAATTATTTTATTAATAAAATTATAAAGAATAAGGGGAAGATTTTCCTTATATTATTGGCTATTACCCTCTATAATATTATTAACTATCTCTTTAATTAAATCTATATTTTAAATCTCCGTTATAGCTATTAACTTTTCAATTTAAATATAGTTCGTAATGTACGGCTATAATCCTTATAATTCGTAAACGTAATTAAAAGTAGCCGCGTTAAATTCCCAAATATTAGTAGGGTCGAAGTCGCAATCGGAATCGTAGTAACCTCGGACGTAAGAACGCTTCGTACCTATAAATACGTAGCGGCCGTTAAAATAAATGTAAAATTCGTAGAGCGTAAGGCTCTTAGTCTTAATAAAGAGAGCGGTTATACTAATAATACTGATTTTTAATTCCGCTCTCCTAATTATTAATACCCTAATAGGGGCGGGGATAATTCGGTAGCCGGTTTTAAGGTCGATCTTAACCGTAATTAGGGATAGTTCCGCGACCGAGGGTTCTAAAGCGGGCTTTAAAGCGAATTCTAAAGCGGGCTCCGAAGCGGGCTTAATAACGGCGGGTTCTAGAACGGGCGCCGCTTAGGGGGTAGCCCTCTTTCGAATAAAAACTATAGAAATTCTATTAATAAGAATTTTAAGGGCTGCGGTCTATTCCCTAGAAAGGTCGGAAGGTAAATAGCGGCCGCGATAAACGGGGTTACTAAAGTATACCCCGTATTACTCGTAATCGATCTCAAATTTATAGTATTATATCTATAGGAAGCCCAAAATAATTAAATAATTCTTAAAGATATCGTAAACCAAAAAGGTAATAGTTTTATTGTAATAACCGATATAGAATTTAATTATTACCCCTTTAGAAATAATACCTTTAACTACTCTATTAACGAGAACCAATTTCTTTAGGCGAAGGAGGCGAAAACGAGGAAGGTTATTCTTAATAATAAATAAACGGTTAATAAAAGCGAAAGCGGAATAACTAATATTAATAAACGAAATATAATAATTTTTACGCAATCCGGTTACAATATAAGAAGATAAGAATATTAAATTTAAAGAAGTAAAACTATTTAAAAATTATATCCTAACCTCCTCCAAAACCTCTAACCCTAATAAAGAATTTAAAATTCGTCTCTATAATAATAATAACGACTAAAGAGGCCTCTATACGCGATTAGGTACAAAGGCTATTCGTTTTCTAAATCGTTATAATATTCGCTACTAGTAGTGGGCTCCGCGGGAGCAACTATAATAATAGCAGTAACGGGTACGGTATTAACGGTACGGATTTCTTTTTAACTATTATAATTATAATAATTCTTACCCTTATTCTTTTTATTCTTACCCTTCTTATATTAAGGGCCTTTACTATTATAATTAATAGAGGCGAGATAGCCGCGAATAATATAGTTATCTCCGCTATAACGGCGATATTTACCGTTGCGGGTATATTAATCGAAAACGTTTTTATAAATAAAAATAGCGAGGTCGACGGTATTAAAATCTATTTTATTACCGCTTTAATTAATAATATAATTGTTAAAGCTATTACCGCCGCTATTACCGCTACTACTACCGCCTATATTACTCTTATTATTAGTATTAGGATTTACTACTTTATAAAAATAGCCGGCTAATTTATTATAATAATTCGTATTATCGAGGTTACGAACGATAAAACGGTAAAGGTCGAACTATTTAATAAAATCATTCTCAATAAGGGGGTTATAGTAGATTAAAGTATTACAGAGGCGCTTATTAATTTTATTACGTAAATAATAGACTTTTATAGCGTCGTTAAGGTTATAATGTAATATAAGGGTAATAAATTCGACTTCGAATTCGGAAAAAGGTATATTCTTTTAGTATAAATCGGTAAGGCGACGGTTAACGTTGAATTTTAAATTAACGTTATTAAAGTAATCGCTAAAGTACTTTATAAAAATAACGCTATCTTTCTAACGCTACTTCGCATCGTCAACTTCCAATAATATAAAGTCGAAATCGGCCTAAATATTAGATAAATATTTTAGGCCCAATAGTATTGTAGCTTTAAAGATTTTAATATCCTTAATAGTAAAATAAATTTTATTAATTCGCTATAAAGTAATAATATAGAACTTCTAAGAGCGGAAAACTTCGTAATAATAAGTAGGGTCCTTCTCTTTATTATTAAAAATAGAAGAATTTTCGATAAAATACTTAAGGAATATATTAGAAAACGCTATTTTTATTTAAAGATCCTCGAATTCTTATTAGAATATAGTATATCCCTATTAGAATAGAACGTACTCTTACTTTAATTAAATATATTCGAAATTAAAGGTATTAAAGGCGGTTTAATTATCGTTTACAATTTAGTATATAACGTTAAATTTATATTTAGAGTGATAAAAGTCGGCGGCGACGTTGTTATTATCCTAGAGAATGGAGAGAAAGATACGACCGAGAGGCTTAATAATTAATTAAAAAATAAGCTCGCTAATGAATTTAATAATAATTATAAAGTAATTGCGAAGGATAAACCTAAATCTATCGTCGTTAGTAAGTCCGCCGAAGAGATTTTCAATTCTACAGGTAAAATCGACCTCGATTAAAATAGTACGATTAACGTCGGTATTGAGGATATAATTTTCCGTAAAGGCGTCGAAGAGGTCGTTAAAATTAAAAGGATTATAAGGCTCGCTATCGTTATTAGACTCCGGGATTATAACGAAATTAAGTAGGCCGGCGTCGTTATTATTAATAGAAAAAGAAGGGTAATCGCTAATACTAAAACTATCGTTATCGCCGTTAAAGGAGATAAATAATATAAAGAATACAATAACAATTTATTATTATATCGAAATAAAGAGATCTCTTATCTACTAAATAAAGAGAGCAGCTCCTTACTTATTAAATAAAGAAGCGCGAGCTAGATTGTCGATTTAACGATTTAATTCGATAGCGGTATTAGATTCTATAATTCGGCGACGAGGCAATTCCTATACGTATAGATTACGCAACTAATTAACGAGCGCGCAATTCTACGGATTTTAAAGTTTACGCTATAAACGCAATAATTAAAAGGTATAATTAATTATTACGGGCAAAGGTTAAATATAGATATAAATATATGTAATTGTACGAAGGAGAAAGGAGGAGAATACAAACGAATGCCCAAAAGACTAGCTTTATAAGGACGGTCCAACTATAGGCCTATGTGGGTCTACGGCGGGCCGCTATTAGCCAATCGTCTAATAGCGATAGCAGTCTTAGAAGCTGCTATGCGCTAGCACAAGGCACGTGAATAATCACGTACGATATAAACTAGCCTTGTAACATAATGGGCACGTTAAGAAGAATTATATAAACCCTATTTAGTATGGGGGTTATATTTTTATACACAATACTCAACCGTTTATTTAATACTATAGCCGACTAAATAAAGCGTAACCTTAAACGGGTAGCATATGATCCTAACGGCGTTATTGTTTATAATAATTTTAATTTTAAAGATACCGTCTGTAAATTAGTTAGAGGAAAGTAAGATAAAATGGTTAACCTTACTATTACTTCCTTAATTTATTGCCTAGAGTTATATAGTCCGCTATCCTAATTATTATTGAACCGGACTTAGAAATTTATATATAAGATAGTAGTCAATTATATACTACTTCGATGTAAAAGTACGAATATAACGACGCGTTAATTTATAGACTTTGCCCTTAGATCGGTATTTTTCTACAAATAAAAGAGTAAGTTGCCTGCTTTTCCTATTGTAAAATAGGTAAAGTATAAGGATTCGCCCTCTCTTTAAATTAGTACGATCTACGAGGACGAGGGAAAGTTTGAGGGGGTTTACCGTATCTACGAAGAATTATAGAATAATCGCTTTAAATTTAATAAATTCGAGTTTATTTACCGGTTAATTCTTATCTATAGTAATTAAAAATAACGTCGTTTATTAAGCATATTTAATAATACGAGCTCGAAGTTAATAAATAATGGGAATAACGGAAATGGATAGTCCTAATCCTTGTATTCTTCTATATTGAAATTAATTATATCGAGATATTATTCCGTTGTTTTTGGGATTCTAGGGATAAGGCTTTTTCGACTACTACTATTGCTTCTAATATTTTCTTTTTCTAGTATTCTAAAAATATTAAGAAGGAAAAGATTAAGTACTATTAGGCTATACTGCTCGTTATATATAATTTTATATTAAGAATCCTTATATTCCTTATCGACGAATTTATTTAATATAGAGGTCTTGCTTCTAATAATCTTACAATCGATAGCGTTAAGGAAAAAATATACGAGGTTTTTTCCGAAGCAGACGCAAATGAGCAGTATAAATATGGCTTACAGCAGATGCTAGACCGCATTTAGGATACAGTATTTTTTATATAGGGCTAGATTAGTAAATATCCAGATGTAAATAAGGCTATTAATATTAATATCGATATCGATATCGATGTCGATATTGGCGGGGAGGGACCTACATTAGGTCAAGGATCTACTTTAGCCTCATTAAGTAAAAAGATCGATATCGAATTCCGAAGCTATTGCAAATTGATGTAAATAGTATTAATCCTTCTTTTATTGTACGAGGCTATTAGGGCTGGGGATTATGGCTTTCTTCGAAATATTATCCTTATTTTACCTATTATTTTTTATAGGGGTAGATTAACGAATTATAGCTTAGAAATGCTGTACTTTATATAGCTTCTTTATAATAATATATCTAATGAGAGCCTTAGAAACGCTATTTTAAAAGGGGGTTTAATTTATTATACTACCGTTGGTAGTAAATATAAACCTATCGATCTTATATTAGAGTATTGGAATCGTGTTTATATTGTCGATATTAGAAATAATAAGAATTCAACGTATAATTTCAAAGCTACGCTCACCCGCTTTACCTTCAATTCTAACGTCCTTACCTTAATTCGAAAAGGTATAGAAAAGTTATGGGGCCGTACTGCTAAAGGTATTTATACCGCCGGCGACCCGTTTACTAATATTATTTCTTATACCCTTAAGTTATATAATAACGGTATAATTAAGAGGAAGACCGAGCCGGCTGTCGCTATAAATATATTTAATACGCCGGATATATATATTCTAGGGTAATAAATTTTAGTAGAAAAGCTAGTAGATTGGAATAAAGTTATTCCAATACTTACTAATATTGTAAACTAGTAATATATGCCTGGTATAATTCGTTTTATTACCCAAAATAGTATTGTAGATTATAGTAATAAGGGAGGGCGTTTATTTGAAGAGGGAGCTAAAGATTTTTGGGATTTTAATATTAATAACGTTGAGGATATATATAATGAAGATAAGTAGGAGAGTAAAGATATTATTATAATAATAGATATAAAAAATATTACGATCTAATAAAAAAAAGAGTTTAGGACTTACAAAGTACGCCCTACCCGAAGTTTCTAGAGTGCGAAGTATCCTGAGCCTACTATAAGGGATAGTCCGTCTTAACTATACTTTAATCTCTTTACTTTATTAATATTATAGGATTTTTGTAAGCAGATTCCCTAATTCGGTTACCCTAAACGGATAAAATTAGAAAGTTAGAGTTAATATTATTTTAAAGAGCTAGAATTAGTATTAAAAAGTTAGAATTAGTATAAAAACGGTAGTTATAAATAGGATTCGAATAGAGAGTCTCTACGCTATCTATACTAGTAACGGCTACGTACGTTTAAGTAAACCGCTATATTACGAACGTCCCTATAGTACCCTTTATAGGGTTAATAATAGTGAAGGTGACGAGAGGGGGTTATAAAGACGATTGGAGCGTTGTTTGGTATTATTTGGGATAATAATAGAAATTTTAAGAAATTTTAAGAAAAGGGTTAAATCTAGTAATATTTTGGCTGGTATTAATGAGAGTCGGCTGCTAAGACGGGAAATGTAGGGCCGTTTTGGTATGTGGGTCCCGTCTTAGTAATTTATTTTTTAGTATTATAGTTAATAATATAGTAAGATAGAAATCAAATTATTATTATATTATTACAATAACTATATCCCGTCTAATCTATCTACTTCTTATAAATTAGTAATCCCTAAATAGGAATTCTTATACTATTGGTTCGCTTTCTTCTTTAAGTAAGTATTAGTAAAGTAGCGCCAGCGGTAGTAATATCCGAAGCTGCTGCTTGTGCGTTATATTATTGAAGTAGGTCCTTAAATAATGGCGTTCTTTGAGTTGCTTGTCTTCCTAGAGTAAGTTCGTTCATTAATTGCTAGGCTCCAATATCGAATGCTAAATATAACGTAGGAGTAGGAATAGGAGTAGTTAGTTGAGCTAATTGAGCTAGCGCCCTTTTTCGTAGCGGTTTAGGGGTTTTGGGAGCAGTTATAGGTATAGCAATAGGAGCTCCTAGTACAGGCATAGGAATAGGAGTAACCTACGAAACGTATACTGGTACAGTAAGATTTCTCGCTGGTATTGAGGGTTGAGTAGTTGGTTGAGTTGCTTCTTCTGCTTTATTTGCTTCCCCTATTTCCTATATTCTAGCTTCTTTATTTATTTCTTCTATTCTAGCTACTTTATTTACTTTAATAGTTTGAGCGGTAGTAATTCGCTTTGTTATTTGCCTCTGCTAGTCTTCAAATTTTATAGAGGGAAATATAGTTATATTATTTCTCGAAGGGCTTAAAGAAAAAAGGATAGATGGGCTAGCGGGGGCGGAAGCTGGGCTGTTTTGCTGATTGGTGTTAGTATTAGCAGCAGTAGTAGTAGTAGTAGCGCGATTTAATATGTTAGCCAAAAAAGAAGTAGGGCGAGCAAGAAATATAGTTATAGAATTGCTAGCAAGGCTATTAGTACGTAACCGAGGCTAGCGTAGGGCTAGCCGATCCTTTTCCTAATTATTATAAATTTTAACTACCGTCGCTTTACAAAAATTAATAAGCGTATTACCGTATTCTTTTTTATATTCCTATTGCTTTATTCTAGGAACCTTCTCCTCTAAGGCAGTGAAATCGTCGATAGGAAACGCCTTATTCCGCCGAGCTATATTATTAGTAAAAAGACGAGCGACGGCATATTGGAATTTGTCGGGCATTAATATTTAGGGCGCGATTTTAAAGGTACGTACTCTTAGGGGAACGAGCTCTTATACCTTTTCTATATACTATTTATTAATGTTCGAAAGTGTTATATCGGCTAGTATTCTATTTAATAGTTTATCGAATGCTTTATCCCTATCTTCCGCTCGTAATAGTATTAAAGGAATCTGTCCTAATACTGGCGTACAATTATTACTATTATAATATTAACCTTCGGGAATAGGACGCTTATATTCGAAGTTATTATTGTAAAGTTCTTAAAGGTAATCGAAGGCAGCCTTACGAAAGTATAGAGTATTGAGCCATTGTATAAAAAGTAGGTCCGCCTTTTTATACTTTTCTCGAACTTTTTTATTAGTATCTGACTATTTGATTTTGTAAATAAACTCGTACAACGAATGCCACTCTATACTTTCATTTAGTAATAGTTCATTAGGATTTACTGGCTCGTTAAATAGTAGTATCTCGTCGTCGCTATCTAGATTCTCTTCGTCCGCCGTTACGATAATATTTATTAGCCTACTAAGTACGGTTAGCGTATACGGTTATTAGAATCGCTATAATTATTACTATTTTACTAGACGCTTAGGTTGCGTCTCTATTGATCTAAGATGATTAAATACCTAATATAGGGCAAAAAAGTAAATTTATCCTTAGTTTCCTTTAGGATTATTATGTATCGCTCTTCTAAAACGTTGCCAAATATTTAGTATATTAGGCGTAGGCGGTATACCGAATTAGACGACTCGCTAAATATCTAGGAGATCTATTCCTATACCTAACGATATTATTGCTAAATAAATTCGGTAATCTATCGAATCCGAAGCAAAGTCCTTATAAATAATATTTTTGTCCGTCGGCCGGACTAAAGTATTATATAAACGTACGACTTTACAACTAAATTCTTTATTAAAACTGTATTACTTATAAAGGTAGTCGATAAGGGTATACCGTATTTTAGCTAAACTATTATAGTTATTAATATAAATAATAATTTTTAGTATCTCTCGACGAATCGATAAAGTAGCGCCTTCTACTAAGAAGTATAGCCGCCGGAAATCCCCTAAATAATTGCGGAAAAGTAGTTAGACGATAATAAAGATTTCCGGTCTATTTACTAAAGTCTTAATAATTTCTATATTTCTATTAAAGCTAGCCTTCTTAATAATAAAGTCCTAGTAGATTCTAGCTAAAGTAGCCGTACAGCCGAACTATAGTATATACCTAGGGATAAGAAGGCGTAAGGTATATAGGTATTAGAATTCCTTTCGAAAGTTGTGCTATTTTAATACGTAATATAGTTCGTCGATGGTAAAAAGGCTAATTTTTGGGTAAAATTCGGGCGACTTCAATATTGTTTTGAAAGGAGGATTAGTAGTAAGTTCCGGGCTTATTAAAATATAGGTATAATCCCCGGCGGCTATTTACTCCCAGACTTTTTTATTTTATTACTTAATTAGTAAAGATAAACCGGCTAAAGGAAAGGGGGGATATTTAAGTACCCGGAGAAGTACGTCCTTGTTTATCTATATAGGGCGTAAGCTAAGAACCTTAGTAGTAATATTATTGCGCTAATTTTCGCTTAGTTTCGTAAGGGGGACGATTTGTATGGTAATCTTATCGCGTAAGGTTGAAAAGGCATAAAGTACGATGCTTTTACTATACCTAATTACTACTACTAAAATCGTATCTTTTTATTTAATAACTAAGCGTACGATAGACCGAACTTGCCTATTACGAGGTTATCTACCTCTAATAATATCCTTTATTACCGCTAGTACGCGCTGGGTATTAACGGGGTCGTCGTTGGGGTCTATAGTATTGGTTGACGGGTTATTAATTCGAAGAAAAAAAATAACGCGTTGCGGGGAGAAAAGAAGCATGCTGGGTTATTAAGAAGGGTGTAATATTTATACCTTTAAAGTTTTATAAAGTTGGGACGAAAATTGGTGCCGTAATAGCCTCCTAGTTAAGGTATGATTTTATGTTAATATGAAACTTTTTTTATATTTGAGGTTATAATTACTACTTCTAGACATCGTATAAGAAAAGTAATTATACTATTAGACTCGTCTCGTTAAGCCTATTATTATAATGTATTTCGCATTACTATAATATTTTATTATTATTGTATTGTAGTGTAATTATGCCAGGCAGCTAGATGGGTTTTGGTAGGCTATATAAATATAAATCGAATTAATACACCTAGTGAACTCAGACCTCTTTTTTGGGCGTTCTCAATCAATACCGTCAAATACACTGAAAGAATGGGTGCACGGACCACAGATGGAAACATTGGAAAGATTCAATTGGAATTTGAGATGTGCGCGCAGCGCACGGGCCGCAGGCCCAGTCTTAGCGGCGCAGCCGCCCCTGCCCAAAAAAGAGGTCTGATTCTGAGATAAATCCGATTGCTCCTTAGCACTCCACGTTATCGCGCCTGTCTCCACTGTGGATGGCCGTGACCCATCTGAGTGACGATGTCTTTAGACCCCAACATCAGATCTGCCGCCTCTTTCTCTTCTCCCCCAGACTTCAACTCTTGACCTTGTCCACCATTTCGACATTTTGTATTACATCAAGCAGCAGTGATACACGGTATCTTCATACGGCACGGAAATATCGCAACCATGGACGAAAAAAACTTACTACCAACGACAACGCCAACCGCCACCAACCCACATATCTCTACTCCATCCAAACCCAACAATAACAACAACAATGGCCGCGATAGACACGCCCTCCGTCGCTTCCTTATTGCTGTCTGCCTGATGGTAATGGTATGGACCCTGTGTGGGTTTGATATGGACCTCGACGACAACGACGCCCTATCGGAATGGTCGCTCGAACAAATGCCTTTAACGACCATCAACCCTATCACCATACCGACAACCGATGCCGACGTCGGTGCTGACCACGAACTGGTAGCCCTCGAGGCGCATATAATGAGCAAATGCCCGGACGCGCGGGACTGTCTTAGGGAGTTGGTACTGCCTGCTATGCAGAGGGTTTATACCAAGGTCAACTTTACCTTGTCGTTTATCGGAACGTACGTACTAGGAACAAACAATCCAGAGAGATATAGGATGGAAAGGATGCTGACCATGTTTTCGTTGTCTGTGCAGACCGACCAACAGCGATGATGGAGTTGCTTGCAAGCATGGCCCAGAGGAGTGTAAGTGGAAGATTCCCGTTCTGGGAAACAGACGGATGTGTCACGAGTGGAGACTGATATGACCGATTGTTCTTTTTTAGGCCTTGGAAACATCGTTGAGCTTTGCGCCCAGAAGCTATACCCCGATCCCAAGATCTTCCTTGGCTTCACCATGTGTTTGACCAAGAACTACGATGAGATCCCCCAGCGCAGCTTGATCGAGGACTGCGCGCTCGAGCACGCCATCGACTTTGACCAGCTCAACCAATGTGCCACCAAGGACGACGGTGCCTTGGGCATCGGTCTGCTCAGGGACAGCGTCAAGAGAAGCGCTGATGTATGTCCTGCCCCTCCTCCCCTTATCCCGAACCCCAAATCACTCCGTCGTATGGTATTATGTGGTATCTAACATCCATCTTCCCTCCTCTCCAGGCTGGCGTAACAAAAAGCTGCACCGTCCGCCTCGACAACGAGATCTTTTGCATCCGCGACGGCGGCCAGTGGTCTGACTGTCCTCACGGCTCCAGCGTTAACGACCTAGTCCTGGCGGTAGAGAAGCTGTACGGACGTGAGCTCTAGAGAACCTACCTAATTAGTCACCTTTAATTTAATTCTTTAGTTCCTCTTGCCCTTGTTCCTGGCTGCTGCTGTTCCTTCTCCTTCTTCTTCAACGGCCCAAAAACCTCCTTCCACAAATCACTCTCCTCCCCAAGCGTATAACACATAGTCACCCTCTCCATCCCAGCCTCCCCATCCCCCTCCATAACCTCCAACGTCTCAATGATACTATCCAACCCCATCGCTTTGCCCACCGCCTGCGTCGCCCCCGCCTCCAGCTGCACATGCACAATGTGAATGTGAAAGTGATAATACGTCGGCTGGTAGTGCACATACAACTTCAACTGGTCCTCCTCAATCTGCGGGTACACCTTCGTTGTAGCCTCGACAAATTTCCGCTTCATATGCCTCAAAAACGGCACATGTTTTTTCTTCAAGTCTCTCAAGCTCCAGATATCCCTCCTTTCCACAAGTCCCAACAGGTGCAGCGCGTCCAGCGTCTTGCGGTCCCAGTTCAGATCTGGCAGCAACAAAAACCCCTCATCCTCCGGGTCTTCTTCGTAGGGGGTCCGGTAGATCACGTCCTCGACTTCCTTGCGGCCCTCGATGATGTTGAAGGCCCAGTTCAGCCTGCCGGATTCGCGCTGCGCTTGCATGTAGGGACGCACGTGGGACTGGTAGATGGCGGGCGTTTCGGATACGTAGCGGACTGCTTGTTTGGAGTACTTGGCGATGTGTTTGGGCGTGCAGGGGTAGATTAGGTTGATTTTGAGGTCGGAGAAGTCGTCGTCTTCTTCGTTTGTAGAAATGGCGCCGCTGCTGGCCATGTACCAGTGGTAGATGTCGTTGGCGCCGAGGTTCTTGAGCGTGCGGAGGGTCAGCGGCGCGGCGGAGAGGTAGTCGGTTGAGCTTGGGAAGGGAGCGCGCTCGAGGATTAGGAGGGCGGGTGAGGAGTCGATGGTGCCGAGGAGGGTGGTGCGGCGGCCGGCTTGGTCTGTGAAGTAGAGGATGGGATGTTAGTATACGCAACTTTATGGGTTGGTGAAGCTTCCCAGATGGGTCCTTCGGCGTTTCCATTTAATGTAGTCGTATCCTCGAGTGTTTGGAGGCTGGAGAGAGTGGATGGTTAGGTACGCACCTTGGTTCAACTGGCGCTCGAACTTGAACTTGGGCACAAGGGCCTCGGCGTTGGCCTTGACGTCGGACATTGTCGGGGCTCGGGTATTTGTTTGGCTCTGTGGTAGTCGTACGTATTCTGAAGTTATTATTCGTGCTCTCTCTTGGGTGTTTATATGGGAACCTCAAAGTGGTGTTTCTTCTGGTGGGAGCTTCAGTTGTCGAAGCAAAAGTTGTTTGAAACTCTCAAGGTAACAAAGTTGAGACGAACGAACGCCCTGATCAGCGCCTGAAGTGCCCTCCCCGCAGCGGGGTTAAGCTACCTATCTGCGGGATTCCTACTAGCGACGGGAGGCCCGCCTCAGGGCGTGGAGCAAACTCTCGGCCAGCCGCCAGCCAAATGGGTGTTTCTGGGGGGGCCCCCCGACCAACGAGAGCCTTCACGATGTTCTTATCTCCGTCCAGACCTAGACCGTGAGAGGAGCCATCCCAAAGTTGAAGCTGCCTTCATGTTTGGTCAAGATGGATTTGACTCTACTTGATAAGGTGAGATGAATGTGCGTGTCCTCACACGTCAATAGTCTGTGACAATCATTTGTAATCTACTTCTCATGCTTCTTCCCACTTGGCTGCTCTCCTGCTAAACTCATGAAATCCTTATCTGGTGAAGCATTACTGCCTTCCGCTAGTAACTTACATCCTGACGCTATGACTTGTTGAACTCGAAGTTGCCCTGTTTAACAGTCATTTTTCAGTCCTTTCGAGCGATGTGTAATCTCCGGCTCTCGCTTAGATTTCTTCGGTGTGATTGTTGTGGTCTGAGGAGCAGCATTATTTTCCCCAAACAACCTTTTTACCTTTCACCTTCACCGGGGGAAAAACTGGAAGAAGAAACCGCCAGGCGGGTGATATAGCATGTGTCCCTTCAGTATTCCCTTAGTATACAGTCATTGCTTCAAAGAGGCTACGAAAAACAGTTTAACAACAAATAAAAGTGCTATGAAGGAGCTCAAAAGCGTCTTGGGCAACTGGCAACTCCCATCACCATTCGGATGTCCTGCCATAAGCTAGTAGTGTAAGAAAAGATATGCTCAACAAAGAAATGTTTGTCCGTAAAGGTATGCAATGTGTATAAATAACGTTAGTGTCCCACATCCTCGCATCGGGATGTCATCCTGAAGGACGAAATTTTTCATGTCCAAAGAACCTCCTTCCTCCCAGGCCTGGGGATGAAAAGATAAAGAAAAAATAACAGCGCCCTGTGGTTAGCAACCGAGCTTCTCACTTAAGCTCATCACTCTTTTCCGCAGAATTCCTTTCCACAACCGCCTTCAAAACCTTCAACCTCTCCTCGGTAACCCTGATTGCCTCTTGAACCTCTCGTTCCTTCATCTTCTCCTCCCTCAACTTTTCTTCCGCGGTCCTGTACTCCGCCTCTCCCTTTTTCCTCCCATTGGCGGGCTTTCTGACACCCATTCCGCCTCTTTCCTCGCTTCCACCAAGGCCGACTCCACCACCACCATGCAACCTGTCTAGTCCTGCCCTGTCCTCAATCCAGTCCCAAAGGTCGCTCTCTTCCCTCCTCCACATCTCCTCGTACGCCGCGACTCTCTGAGGATAGTTCGCGTATCCCATTAGGTCTCCACGGCCTGGGACTATGACTGCGCCGGAGCGAGAATTGTTCATTCCAAGTCGAAGCCAGGTTGAGACCAGAAGTCCTACCAGCACGCCGTAGAGAATATTTCCAGTAAGGATGGGACGCAGAATGTCCACGATAGGACCCAAGAATGGACGAAGTGGTTCCAGCAGCCCCCAGTCCTGCTTCTTGGCTGGCGTGTGCTTGACGCTTTCTGCATCACTAGTCGGCACAGACGCAGCCTTGCTCTTGCGGCCGCGCTTCTTGCCTTTGGGTGCTGCACCATTGGGTAGGGTAGTAGAGCGAGGACGAGATGAGACGGCAGCCTTGAGCGCTACGAAGAGGTCTTTGGCGTATTGTGCTTGGCCTTCATTTGCACCACGTTCAATTGCGCCTGGGGAGCGTTAGCAAGGACCCGGGGTAGTTAGGAGAAACAAAGAGAGTAAAATATACCTTTAAGCCAACTCTTGCCGGACCATTCGATCGTGCAGTTGATCTGAACTCTTGTGGCATTGTTTTCGGCCCAAGAGAGACAGTACTTGGTCTTGACCACGAAGATGTTGCCGTTTGGCACATCCGGATTCTGCGTCGAGACTGTAACATTGACAGACTTTTCGAAATCGAGATTGTCAAGTTGTTCGGTAACCATGCATTTTGTCTGCTTAGGTCCGATGGAAGCATTCAAAGGCTTGATATAGTTGTATGTCCTTGTCTTTTGCTCGTCGTTGAGGCCCTTCTTATCGTCCATATTGATCTCAAAGCACTTCTGGTCGGTAAGAAGCCCCGTCATCCAGGCTGACGATGGTGCGCCGAAGAGGAGGTTGTAAACCTTACCCAGCGGTGCGGGAACGACATCGTCTCCTATAACTCTTTCGTAATGGGTTCCGGCGTCTCCGCAATCGGTTGGTGAATGGGTGGTCGGACCAGGGAAGTCATCCGCGACTGTAGTTTGCGCTGCCTCGTCCTTGTTTTCCGTACTGCCGGCGCCCACCATTCCCGACGGCTTCCGTGAAACTGCTTGTTCTCCTGAGGCATCTGCTGCGCCAGCGTCTGATGCCTGTGTTCCATCTTCATCATCTCCGTTGTCCTCATCCTCGTCGTAAACGTCGTCCTCGCCATCACTGCCGCTTTCATCGTCGGATCCAGAATCACTACCACCTTCCGGTGCCGATATGACTTCCGTTTCGTCGATCTTTTCGGTCCTGTCACCGCCAGTACCCTCCAGCCGGACACCGTTGAGCGAGCTCTGCAAGAGAGGATGGCCCAATTTCCAAATTTTGACAATCAGGTCGTAAGTGCTATCGCGGCTAGTAAACGAGGCGAAAATGTGCTTGGCATGAAGAGTAGAGATTTCCAAGCCGTTCTTGAAGACAAGGGCTGTCATTCTTTTTTCAACGGCAACGATCTCATCGAAACTCATGACCAGGGTTGTGACCCATCCGAAAATGTTACTGCTGAAGCACAGGTGGCCCTCAGACACGTACAGCCTACCGTGGACAAGAATATCACGTTGAAGGGCACAGCTGTAGTCTTCGATCAGGTAATCATCGTCCGGAACACTCTTGAAGAGGGTGTGGAAGTCCCGGTTGCGCCTCTTATTGGCAACGGCGAATCCCGTGAGCTTGGGGGCATTTGCAGGAGGCGCCGAGCCATTAGCAGCGGCGATTGCTGCAGCGACTGTGTTTCCGCTTGTCCCCGAGACGGCACTGGTGGCACGTTTCCTTCGCCTGCTAATGGCGCTCCGGATGCTACCGCTTCGGTGAACTCCCGATCCTGTCTTGCCTTCGTATACGCTCCCGTTCGGTGTTGTGCGTTCCCCGCCGGGGGACGGTTCATAGAGCGACCGGGTCCGGTAGAAATTCGCATCTTCAGGTAGCGCAAGCTCGGGATTGCCATTGGCGTCGACAGGAGCAGACTCGGATCTGCCTCGAGCTTCGTGTTCGGTGACTTTTATAGTTGCCGGAGCGGGGGCTGTAGGTGGCGGGTCAACTATGCCGAGGTGGCTGAGACTGAGGTCGCCATTCCCAAGCGTCTTGACCGCAGGCTCCTTGGACCCCATATCTGCGCCGGGAAAGGCTTCCGTAGCTGATTCAACTTCCACGTTATTCGCGTCATTGTTATTGCCACCTTGTTGACTTGTGAAACTCGACACAGATCTGTTCTTGCCGTTCCCCGGTGCCAAGTTCGCGCTTGAGATTGTGCTGCTTAATGTGCTTGCTGTGTTCTGAACAGCCGAGAACATGGAAGAAAAGAAGTTCGCAGTTGGGTTGCTCGGGTTTTCGGGAGTCGGCGTGAGGGGAGCGGAGGTGATGTTGGACAGTTTGCTCGGACCAATACTACCGGAGCCGGCCCTGCTTCTTCCTCGTGGCGAACTCATGTTCCCTATCAGCGCATGCGGGTTTCTGCGCGGGCTCGGTGGAGCTGTAGCTACTGGGCTATTCTTCGCTGAAAGAGCAGGCGCACTATGATCTGTTGGCGTAGGAGGGGTGTTAACGATAGCCGGGGTTGCTGAATCGGTAGTCGACTTTGGTGGCGTTTGCGGAGGAACAAGAGGATCGAGTTTCTGGCTTTGCGAGAGTCGGCGAATTCGGTCGGTTGCCTTGTTCACGGTATCCGTTACAAGTCCAGAGGTGTTTTGGGAAGCGCTCGGGATCGTGTCTGCGCCCGTATCTGTAACAGTGATGTTGGGAAACTGCTCTGTGCTGCCTTCTCTCGATCGCAAGATGTCCTTTAGTCGGCTAGCGGAGGGGACCCTTTGGGACAGGGCGTCGTTGGTTGGTGCGATGGCTGTGTCAGCGCGCTTGGCAGAATATGCGGACTCGAGACTGTCGGTGCTAGCTGCAGGCAAGGTCGAGGAGCGAATCGACAGGTCGGAGAGGTTTGAATCGGAAGTTTGGACTTCTGGAAGATGTTGGGCCTGCACGAGCGGTGACGACGTCGTCAAATGTCCAATTTGGGAAGGATGGGTCGAGATTGGGGTGGGGCGGACTGACGCGCTGGCACTGAAATAGAAACCGGACTGTCAGTTCTGAATGGGAGATTGGGGCCAGCCAAGATGACGATATACAAAGAAACCTGGAAAGGGAGGGATGGGGATGAAACAAAAGGAAGAAGGAATGTTGGGCCGAGGATAATGTTGAGGAAGAGGGTTTGTGAGGCTCAGCTGTAACTGTGAGATGGGAAGCCTGGCAACTGTTATTGTAGAGCTGAGGTATCCTTCTAGCAGCACGGGGGAGGCGCAGAGCCATGAGTGGGGAGAGACGGGACGGTTCCCAATGTCTTTGTGGTGGAGACGTCCAATGTTGCTCCATTACGGCTCTGTGATCCTGGAATCTTGGATCCCCTGTCGTCGCCTAAAGGCTCTCCATTTCGCTCGGACTTTAGCGCCTAGAGAGCCACTGGACTGGGACGCTTTTGGGGGAGATGGATGTAACTGAATAGACTGGAGACTGGAGGAGACTGGAGTGAAGAAATGGAACGTCCACTTACGCGGATTCAGGGTCCGGTGTCGACTCGTATGGCACCGGCGTGGAGAGCGGTTGGGAGTCGGGGTAGTCTGGATTGCTGTTGATGTTATCGTTGTCGTCAATATTATCCTCCTCTGGTGACCTCGAGGACCTCGACCTCGACCTGGATGACCTGTTGGATCTCTCGTCAGACTCGCCCGCCGAGATGGCTTGGCTGACGAGAGAGCCTGCTCTTCGTGTCTGCGCCTGCGTGGATCTTGTGGACTGCAGCAGGAATCCGGGGACGGGTACTGGGACTGGGACTGCATCATCGGTCCCAATCGAACCAGTGCTGCTACGACTCGCTGATTCTGCCAATGATGACCGTCTTCTGCGACGGTCGCGCCGCTTGGCCGCTATCGCTTTGGGCAGAAGCTTCTGCAGGCCGGTGGGTGCGTTATCCATACTGTTTCAGACAGACTGTTGTTTGCGCCGTGATGGTATCAAAGAAAGTGAGTTCAGGTGATAAAGACGAGGTCGCAGGGTGGTCGGTCGTTTGTTGAAAAGGGCAGGGTGTTCATTCCAGTCGTTGTTGTTGTTGTAGAACTTGTAGGTGATGAATTGATCAGATCTGTTTGAACTTTCGAGGGCTATAGTCCGTTAGTGATATGGACGGGAAGCTTTGAATGGCTCCTTTGGAACCATTGGCGCTATGACATCGTCATTCATTCAGGGCGTAGCGAACCTTGATGGCAACCCTGAACCACTCAGCGAATCAATCAACTAAAAGCAAAACCAACCTCAAAGTCTTCGATCGTGGCTTGATGTAGGTAGTATTCGCTTCCACTTGTGTTGCAAACTGTGCTTGATGTATTTGGAGAAACCGAGGCTTCGTCGTCTACGTAGGAACTCACATAACCTGATGCTGTCTTGGTTGTACTGTGTACGGTGAAACTGCCTTCAGATCTTTACTCCGTGCAGTTGGATCACGCTCTTCACAGTGGCACGAGTGGAAACGATCAACAGGGATAGGAGCGGCCGCCCTGCTGTACCTGCTGCTGTACCCCGAACTTACTGATAAGATAAGGCGAACCCGCCCCGTGGTCGGCCAAGTGGAAGCTGATGTTAACTCCACCTCCCCGCTGCTCGTCCTCGATGACATGTCATCACGAACATCAATTTGGAATGTCCTCCTTGATTGCCATTGTCTTTGACGCCCAAGTATATCCGACAAAACATCTTCTCTGATGACGAACTTGATGTGTCTCTAAGGCTTCAGCTATTTACTATTGCTTCTAGCAGTCAGGCCCTCCTCGGCACCTGGACAGTAACCCTCCTTCTCCCCCTATACGCGGATACAGAACCGCTAACAGATCCCAGACGAATCTCAAAGGTCCATCCACGGAAACAATAAACTTCTTCAACTATTTAATAATATGAGCTCGGCAGTTTCAGCATCCTTGATGAAGATCCGACATGTGCGCGCCCCTGGATGCCGCGATGCTGGAAGAGCCACGCGATGCCAGGTCCGTGAAGGGTTCCCATTTATAAATGCAATGTCCGTTGGAAGTTGTCAACAATTGGCGGTTAACAACCGCCCGGCTAGCTCAATCGGTAGAGCGTGAGACTCTTAATCTCAAGGTTGTGGGTTCGACCCCCACGTCGGGCTCAATTCCCGATGTTCCTGGTTCACCAGGACAAAATCTCCTTTTTTCGCGGCAAAGGTTTTCTCTCCTCTCGGTTTTTTTTTCTTCGTTTTTGGTCTCTGCCGATCCTAGCATGTGAACCGTGTTTCATGTCCCTAGCGTCACTAGTTTTTAATATCTCGTTTTTGAGGGTCGTAAGGAGCAGGGAATACGCGGAATTTGCTGTTACGGTACTTTCATGGGTTAGATTATGAGTTTCCCAGTGTAATGACATCTCTAATTCGAGCCTCGCCATCAGTCCAACCGCATCCTGTCTCTTGAGCTTTACAATAATGCCCCCCGGAATAACTGCCGCTTCCTCTTGTCAACGCCTGATATGAAGTATTTTGAGCCGCTAAGTCTAGTGGTCGTCGCAATGGCTTCCAATCGCTGTTTTCAGCCTTCATTGGTGGCTACCTATGGTCGGTGTTAGTGATTGGCTCGCCAATTAGATAAGGCAGCCCTCCTGTCTTACAGCCAACGAATGTCACAAGCACGACGCAACACCCCGCTATCACCTGCACTTCCATTATCACAGTTCTTCCCTTGAACCGAAATCAACGAAATCATTCCACCTGTGCTGTCATCGCGTTCAAGATCAGTGAGGAATTCGTGGTGATGCGTCTCAAGCGTGCACAAGCATGGATTTGTCTCCCTTAGTAAAGGTACGTTATTGCGGCATGTTCTAATTGCCCGCCTTCTCCATCGCTTCTCTCCCTACGCAATCGCATCTGGCCAGGGCAAGATAACCGAGATGGAAGTCGATGTCGGATAAGCTTAAATCTCGCTAATAATAACACAACTCTAGGCCCACGACCATGCGAGAGCCGCGTCAGTTGCGACCCAGACCGCCGACACCACGGTCGCCATTAACCACCATGCCCAGGCCGCCGGCGAATTCGCAAACGCTGCAAAGAGCACTACTAGCACCGAAGCCCTACGGACGCTGGCCCTCCTAGAGCAGCATCACAAGCGCTTGGCTGAACTGCTCAAGGTCCCCATCGAGCCGACAAGTCAACCATCGAGTATTGACAGTGACATTCCAGAGGAGGATGAGGAAAAGGCATCAACCAGCCAGGATGACGGGATCAAGTCGGCCAAATCGGACAGGGCTGGACCGCCTTCGCTCGCCACACCACCCAGCGCAGCTAAACCACTACCCACTCTTTCACAACATCCCAGATACCGCCAGCGTGACCTTTCCTCGTCCATCGCCAGCAAGCTTGCGACAGCAAGAGGGATAAGATCGAAATACCAAGGGCAGAGCCAACCGTTGAACCCCAGCGTGTCCAATGATCAGGCACCCGGCAACTTGGAAGTCCATCCCCGGAACAGAGAGAGCCCGCTGAGGGGTGGAAACAAGGGACACGAAGCGTCTGATAGAGCACAAAAGCAACAGCCGAGCTGGGTGCCTCCAGGGAAAACGTCACCCACCAAGGAAGATGCGGCCGGTGCCTCTTCGAAACCCCAATCATCTGGTCCTGACTCACCTACAGCTAGCGACGACGGTTTTACAAGGTTCTACACCACATTTGGTAGTCTAATCAACCGACTTTCCGCGCCTCTAGCCTTCGCCGGCCTCCCTCTGACTGCTGAAGACTCGGATACCGCCAGCCCGGTGCTTTCCCCAGAGATCGCGCCTCGCTCAGGGTCAAAACCGCCCCGTCAGCCCAAGGGAACAACCGTCTCCGTCTCCACCGACCCAGATCTTACCAAGATCTACTCCCGCGCCACTCTACGTACCCTTGCTCGCGATGGCCACGCACCCGCCGACTCGTTCTACGTGGTCCCAACTAGCGGCCACACCGCCTCCTACGCCAGCATCCTCAACCACGAACAGAAGGAGAAGCGGCGCCTAGCCGCCTCGATCCACGGCCACCGCGACCACGGTAACGGTAACCCCTTGGACGACCAGGAAGACGACGATGACGATTTTGTCGACGCCAGGGAGTCGCAAATCCAATCCCCGCCCGTGGCCCCATCATCATCTTCAGCAGCTACGAACCCCTCGGCCTTCCGCAAGAGGCTAGGAAGGTCAAAGACGGAAAAGGATCTGACCAACGTGATCGAGGAGCTGCACATGGAGAACCAAACCCTCAAGGACGCGCTCGACAAGGTGAGCAGGCGGCTGCACACGTTCGAGGTCCACTCGCAGACTTCGACGCTGGCGTTGGCGCAGAGTATTCGGTTGCAGCATCCTGGCACTGGCACTGGCGGGCCCGGTCACGGGTCGCCTATCAATGCTAGTGGCGTGATGGGTGCTGCTGCTCAGGGTGCTCAGGGTGGTGCTCGGCCCGAGGAGGTGGCGGCGCTCAAGAGGAAGAATAGGGAGTTGGAGGAGCAGATGACCAACATGACGAGACAGATGGCGGCTTTGGAAAAGGATTATGATAAGCTGCAGAAGACGGTGGAGAAGTATAGAGAGCGGTGGGAGCAGTTGAAGGCGGGAGCTAAGGCGAGGAGGGAGGCTCAGCAGAGCTTGACGCAGTTGAGTGGCGGGCAGGGGAGTGGTGGGAATCTGGGAGAGGGTGGTGGTGAAGCTGTCTGAGCGAGATATAAAGGAAGCAAGATGAGCGTAGAGTATATACGTCGCAGTCCTCTAGAGGAAGAGCGGAATAGAAGTTGGATAAATGCCGTCTTTAAAAGTCAATTACCAAATACCCGAGTGCACATTCATTGAAACCTTTCTGGCCAACGGTCATTGCCAACTGTATCACGTCTAATCGTTCTTGATCCTCATCCGACCATCCTAACCATGATACGCAAACATATAAACCTATCTTTCACATTCAACTTCAACCCTCAACCCTCCCGTCCAATCTCCTCCTAACCTCCGTCCCCATTTTGCCCTCCCGATCCCGACAGCCTCCTCACCACCACCGACAGCCGGCCAATTCCCCACTCTAATCCCCGTCATCCCCGGTCTTCCCGTCTTCCGATCCTTCCCCGGTGCCACCCCGGTCCCCGGTCCCCGACCCCGTTCCACTCCGTCCACTTCCGCCACCGGGAATACCCATGTCTAATCATGCACACAAAAAGAAAATATCCACAAAACGCCGTTCCGGGGTCGTATGATGTCACATAGCCCCGGGGGCATGTGACTTCATGCGAAGAATAAAGCGAGAGGGTGTGTGCTCCGGTTCGGTGGTGTGGCAATGGCGGTGACGGCAACGGCGATGGCGATGGCGATGGCGGGGGATGCGGGTGGATTATGTATTTGAGCGCTTTAAAGCGCCTCAGGGGTGAGTATGATGGATGGAGAACAGAGTTGTTGTGCTGACGGGTATGGTGTACTATATTCAGACCAGACGTTTTTTGCTGACCGAGCGGGAGGAGAAAATTGAGTAGAGATGATGTTGCGAATTGTCAACTGTTGATATCGTCCAAGTTGTTGAAACATCTGACTTTTGCTATTATTTTTTTCGCTGTTCTATATAGATGACTGTAGACATCTCCTGTTGATATTTGGCCTTTGCATCCATCTCCCAAGGCAGTTGACTTCGATGAGTTGAACATCGTTTCTGCCCTTTCCCTTCCCTTTACGTCTCCTTTCTCCCTCTCCCACCCAACTCTGATCCTTCCCTTCCTCCCTCTTACCAAGCAGTGATATCCTCCACCTCCGCCTCCCCAAACGTGCTACTCTTGGTAATCTGCCCAACGGAGCTCTCCACCGCCTCGCTACCCTCCGGTACATCCTTATTCATAATATCCGGCAACACCTCCCTCAAAAAGTTCAAGATGTACCGATTAACCTGCTCAAACTGCAACAAGAACGCGTCATGGCCCTCGGGCGAGTCGATCCGCTCGAGGCGGCAATCGGGAATATGCTGGGCCAGCTCCTCCTGCTCGGCAAACGTAAAAAGCCCGTCGCTCTCGATGCCCAAAACCAGCGTCGGTTGCTGGATCAGCGCGAGTGCCTCGGCGATGGAAGCCGCCCGCCCCCGCGAAACGTCGTGCGTGTCCAGCTTGCGCGTCATGGCGATGTAGCAGTTGCTGTCGAAACGCTTGACGAACTTGGAGCCTTGGTAGCGCAGGTAGGATTGCGCGGAGAAGTAGGTGGATTGCGGGGGCATGACGTCGCCGCCTGTGAGGCTGGTGATGCCGGTGGTGGTGGTCTTTTGGGGACCGCGGAACTGGGGGTCGGATTGCGCTTCTGCTTCGTGGGAGGCAGTGCTGGCGGTGGCGGTGGCGGCATCAACGGGTCTCGCAATGCCGGTGCTGTCGTTGCTGTTTGAGCGAGACAGGTTGGTGCGCTTCACCTTGTGTCCGTCGTTGTGGATGTGGAAGTGCGCCTCCGAGGGGGTTGACGGGGTGGGGCGCTCCCGGATGATCTGCCGGCGGGACGGGTCGGGGGTGTTCCGGCCGAAGCGGGCCTCAAAGGAGTTTCGGCTCCGGTAGGTCAGGAGAGCGGACATGCGGGCGGCTCCGAGACCGGTGGAGGGTGGGTCTTCAAAGGAGTAGTAGCCGTCGTCATACTTGGGGTCAGCGTAGATGGACTGGCGCTGAGCCTCACCCCAGCTGATGCCCCAGGCGCTGTGCCTGCTCGACGTGGCGATGGGAACGACGCACCGCACGTAGTCCTTGCCGAAGTAGGCCCATTCGAGAACAAACATGCCGCCAAGAGAACCGCCGATGACGGCGGCGAGCTGGCGCACGCCCAGATCGTCAAGCAGCAGCTTGTGCAACCTGACATCGTCCCGGATGGTGGTCAGGGGGAACTCGGGGCCGTAACGACCTTTGGTCGGATCGCCGTCCTTGGCGGTGACGGGGCTTGCGGTGCCGTACGGACTTCCCAAGCTGTTGAAACAGACGATGAAGAAGCGAGAGACATCAAAGGCCCGACCAGGTCCGCCCAGGAGGGGACCCCACCAGTCACTCACATCAGCGCTGCCAGTCAAGGCGTGGCAGATGACCATGGCATTGTCACCATTGGCGTTGAGAGTGCCCCTGGTGGTGTAGGCCACAGGGACGTTGTGAAGCGTGACACCCGACTCTAGCGTGAAGGAAGGAATCACGGCAATTTGCTGGTCTGGGATGAGAGCCGCGAACGGATTCTCCGGTTGGGATTGGATTCTTTCTTGGAAGTATTCAGCCACCGTTCTTTGACAAGTCAAGAGGCAAGCAGGGGAAGGGGAAGGGGGAGTAAACTGACCATATTTGGGCCGGTTCTGACCGTTGGTGACAGCAGCGGTGTCGCTCATGATGAGACGAAAGGTGAGTCTAGACTCTGGCAATGAGGATGAGGCTCTTAAACTGAAATGTTTGTCTCCTGCGCGGTTGCGTCACTCGTTGGATCCCCGGAGATAGGCTTAGTTCAAGTCTTGGCTTTGTGACTTTTAAAAAAGATCAAAGACTGGAGTTGTTGTGTATGCGAACGAGGGAGAAAGATCAAAACTCGATCCCAAGCATTTAAGGAGAGGCTGAGGCTAGAGACGGATGACTCCAATATCAAGACACTAATTACCGGTCTAGAAGGGAACGGGAGGGAACAACTACGAAACAACTGGCAAAAAAAGGTGCAAGCGTGGATGGCGTAATCGCTAGACTGGCACCGGCCGTGGGGGAGCTGTGGGATCTCCGTCAAAAAGATGACTCTTGAATGGACAATCGGGATAAAGAAAAAAAAGGGTACAAGGCCCAGGTACCGGAGTGTTCAAGGCAGTTGGTCGTCAGCACGAGGGAATCATTGACGCCGGCAATCGGCCGTCTGGGGCGGGGACCAGGGGTCTGGCTGGCCCGTGCATCTCCGGCAGCGGCATTCCCCTCCAGTCGTCCTGGAAGCGGAGGAGCCCCACGCGGCCCGGGTCCACGATGCCACGCTCCACACTGCAGTTATCTCCTACAGTGCGCTCCCCAGCGCTCAGGGCCTTCTCTCACTGTCCCAACTTTGCGACAAATGCAGCCTCATCTGCAAGGCTGAGTCCTTCACTCTCTGCCACAGCTCTTATCGCGTTCCCACTTATTTTTTATCACTGTGCTGGGACTGGGAAACAGCGGACAGCAACGCAGCACAATAAGCAAACCCGCCCAGTGCAAAGTGCACAACCAGAGAGCTTGCGATTTGACGCGCTACTGGCACAGCAAACCACAACGACGCAACTGCAACTGCAGCTACCTCTGCCTACCGATCCATCACGTTCAGCATTTCTCGTGGGACGGTTTGAATCTCCTCGTTCTCCAACAAAAAAACCAACGACGGTCACCAAACGAGGCACGGTCACCAACGACGGACACACCACGTCGCCTTTTTCTTTGTCCGCCATCTGTTCGGCACCCCAAAAACGAACATCCAACGGACTCTTTATCGTCGCTCATTCATTCAACTTCTTAGTGGTAATTGCATCTTTCCATTTAATTGCGACGCCTCGTGGACGGTTGTCTTTGTCTTTTTCGCTTCACCTCAAAGTCAACTCAGAACTAGTTCGACCGCCTTAGCCTTCTTAACCTTTGCACTCTCTTTCTGGCCGGACTATTGACCTTGAAAGCGCTTTACCCCTACCCCGTCTGCAATCCGTCTACTATCCTCGGTCCTTGGAATCATTCTCTTAACGGACGTCTTTTTTCTCTGACACATTTCCGTTGCATCTTAGTCAAGATAACAAGGTGAAGTCAAAGTCAACTTGACCTCACTTGCAAACAAAACAAACAACAACGACGGCAAGATACGCTACCCTCATCTCGACCGACCACAAGGGCGATCAACGAACGAGCAAAGTGCGGACAAGAGCGCCGCCAACGACAATAGATGACGCAACAGCCGTCACTTTACTGCCGCCGATAGAGAGAGCAGCACCATGCCTCCCAAGCGCAAAAGATCCGATCATCGAGGCCCGCCCGACTCTGGCCCCTCCAGACCTGCCCCCCATCGACCCGACAATACGTCACTAGGACAGCATGACAGAGGCTATGATGGAGGACGCGGTGGCCGTAATGGGAGAAACGCCCGGAGACCCGATCGTCGCGACTCGAATCAGCCTTACAACAGCAACAACAACAATCCCAATCCCCCCATACCGTCGTCCGCTTCCCGCCCTCCGAGCTCTTCCTCGGCCAACAACCTCCCTCCGATAAACACTGCACCACCAACACCAGTCCCGAACCCCAGCGCGGCCGCGCCCACACCAGCTCCGCCACCTCAGCCAACATACTCGGCGCCTCCTTCACCCATCCAGCCTGGTTACGATTATAGCATCATCACCGATGACCGCGTCTCCAGGTGGTCCAAAGGCGCGCGTCAAGAAGTTATTGACCATGGTGTCCAGTCACGCGACGACGAGGACCTTACTGAGGTCGCCGCCATATTCCAGGAACTGATTCACTCTGCTGTCGACGGTCGTCTTTCGGGTTCCGATGCTGGCAAGGTTATCAAGGACATACTGGGCCCCGAGCCTTCAGAGGAGGATCGCGCCGCCCTGGTTTTTGACGCCCATACTCTGTTTCTCGATACTGTAGCGACCTTTATGGACGTGGAAAATGCGCCTTTCCGACCGCAGCTCCGTGATCTCATGTACGCCACAGAGGTGTCGACTACCCTCATGCGGCAAGTCCTCGACCCTGCAGTTCTTCAACCACTGGGCCTCGTCCGCGATACGTTCGTTCGTGTAGGCATCCGGCAGTCGACGAATTTGCTCTATCGCCAGGCGAACTATAATCTTCTGCGAGAAGAGACAGAGGGCTACTCTAAACTTGTTACCGAACTGTTTACGACTAGCAGTGCGGAACCACCATCCTCCGAGGTCGTGCAGGCTGCGTTCAACAAGGTTATGGGCCTTATTGGAACATTCGACCTGCACCCAGGCCGCGTTCTCGACGTCACGCTGGACGTGTTTGCCTCAGTACTCATTAAACAGTTCAGGTTCTTTATCAAATTCCTGCGCGTGAGTTCCTGGTGGCCTCGTACCCAGATCAAACTCCCACCTGACACATTTGTTGGCGGTTTGCCTATATGGGCTCTCCCCGACCACTCCAACTGGGTTGCGAGCGAAGACGAGGAAAAGGCTCTTGCTGCCCAGCGCCTAAAACGCGACATTGCGTTCTGGGACAGAGCACGCAAGATCAAACTTGATGCGTTCTTCGAGCTCGGCGGTAGGCAGGTCACCACTTTGGAAGATGAGGAGCATCCGGATGCCAGCACGAAGAGCGGACAGGAGAACAGTATCGAAAAGGATTGGATCAAAATCACCAAAACTCTACCACCTACCGGTAACCGCGATGCGGCCCAGATGCTGGGCTTCAAGTTGCGTTTCTATACAACAGAAGCTAGGGATAGCGAAGACATGCTCCCTGCAAACCTTCTTTATCTTCTAGCCCTGCTCATCAAGGTTGGGTTCATCACACTGACAGATCTTTGGGAGCATATTTGGCCGCCCGACGACATGATGGAGGCTGTCAAGGAAGCCAGGTTCAAGGAGCTGGAAGAGAAGGAGAGGGCAAACCGACCAGGAGGTGCCGCTAATGCGTTGATGATGGCCGGAGCCCTTCCGGATGACATGGCCCCTCCTCCGATGAACAGTCGCCGCGACATGGCCCATGGAAAGGCTGATGCTGATACCAAGGCCACGACCGAGACTGCCGAAGAGAAGCCCAAGCTTCCAGAGCCTGATGACCAAAAGGTCATTCTGCTCAAGTGTCTCCTCACGATTGGTGCTATCCCGGAATCTCTGTTCATCATAGGACGACATGACTGGATTCTTCAAGCACATCCCGACCTTATTCCTCTTGTACACCGCATCCTTCACCACTCTGTCGAAACCGTGTACCAACAAAGCCGCCCTCAACCGAAATCTTCGTCCTCGGCCAATTGTCCTGGCAAGAAACTTCCAGACCCGGACCAATCTGGGGTTCCTAAGGGCAGTATTAGGCTCGCCGCCATCACTCCTAAACGCGCCTTGAGATGGCCGTTCCCGGACGCTGAGACCAGTGAAGGAGGTGGATACCGCTTCTACTGGGACGAGTGGGCGGATAATGTTCCTGTCTGCCAAACTGTCGACGACATCTTCACGCTCTGCGATACCTTTGTGAACGTTATTGGCGTGAGCATCGGCCAGGATGCTGGTCTGATTGCGAAGCTCACAAGCATCGGCGCCAAGAGCATGGCTGATGATCAGTCACCGGCCAACCGTTCCCGCTGGTTGGCATTACTCAAACGCCTCCTTGTGCCTTCCTTGAGTCTGCAGGAACCCAACTCTTCGGTTGTTGATGGTGTCTGGACGCTTCTCAAGCAGTTCCCTATTCATGTCCGATACAACGTTTATGCCGAATGGTACGAGGGTCAGACATCCCGACTCGAACCCATGAAGAAGGCGTTTGCACGAACCCGCCTAGAGACGCTCAGTACCATGAAGCGTTTGTCTTTAACGAATATTCCACAGATGGCCAAGACTCTTGCCAAAACCGCTTATCCATCTCCCGGCATCGTTTGCAAGGTCGCGCTGCAGCAAATCGAGTCCTACAGCAACCTGATCGAGGCCTTCGTGGAGTGCGCCAAGTATTTCACAGACCTTGGTTACGATGTCCTCGTCTGGTCTGTTCTCAGCTCTCTCGGTGGGCAGCAGAGAAGCCGGACACAAGAAAGCTCGGTGCTGCTTACCAGCAAGTGGCTCCAGGCGCTGTCCAGATTCTCCGGCAAGGTCTTCCTCCGCTACTCTACTATGGATCCCACACCTATCCTTCGTTATGTGGATAATCAGCTTTCCAAGGGTAACTCCACTGACCTCGTCATCCTCAAGGAGTTGATCTCTTCTATGGGAGGTGTGGTTTCGGACCTGGATTTCACCGATGCACAGCTTCATGCCATGACTGGTGGTGAGCTTCTAAGACGCGAAACTCTTACCAATCTAGGCGATAAGCGTTATGTATCAACCAAGAGTGCCGACCGACTCGTTCAGGCGCTCATGACTAACGGACTTGCTGGCCGCCTCCTCGCCAACATCGCTCAGTACCGCCAAAGCGCCATCTCTGCGGTCGTTCAGGGCGATGCTCATATCAAGTACCTAGCCACCATGGCAGACGATACTCACCAGGTGCTACTGCAGTATCTGGACCTTCTCCGCAGTAGTCTTGATGGAGAGACCTTCAACAACCTTGTTCCCAGTGTCATTCGGCTCATGCGCGACTACGGTCTTGGGGCAGGTCTTGCGTTCTTGATCGGACGGGCCAGTATTCGCACGGCTATGAACCGAGTCCGAGGCCAGTCGGAGGGTCAGGCGCCGGCTGCCTCAGCTGCTCCTGATACGGACGGAGATGTGACCATGACTACAGCAAATGGCGATGACGCTGCGAACACGCCTGCCACCGACGGCCAAACTACGGTCCCGGCTCAAGGCGCAAATGAACGGAAAGTGGACCCCGTTTTGGAGCCTTTCCAACCTGTCATTGACGAGATTCCCACTGTCCTGTCAGAGGACACTCTCCGATACCTCACCCCCACCTGCTACGTCCTTTTCTGGGCCTTGCAGCTGGGTGACCTTTCTTTCCCACAGGATAATTACAGTGACGAAATCAACAGGCTCAAGAAGCTTGCTAGGGAGGTAATGAACGACAGATCGGACATGACACGAATTGGAATGAACAAGAAGACGCAGAAACAAGCCGAAATCAACGCTCGGGTGTCATCTCTTCTCAAGGAGAATAGCGAAGAACTCCAACGATACTCGAAATTCCGCTTTCAGTTGAGCAGACAGCTCACTACCTGGTTCCCGGCTGATGTTACGAAGGTCGATGCGACGGCAGATACCATGCTTGAGGAATGCATTCTTCCTCGGTTGCAGCTTTCTGGTTTGGATGCCGAGTACAGCTTCAAGTTCCTCAAGTTCCTTCACGAGTTCTCAGCACCAAATTTCAAGCTCATGTCACTCTACGACCGACTTTTCAACCACAACAGGCTCCGCAGTATGCTCTTCACTTGCACCGTGCGTGAAGCGGAGCACATCGGCCGGTTTTTGAAGTGCATTCTCAGCGAGCTCTCAAAGTGGCACGGTGACAAGAATGCTTACGAGAAAGAAGCATTGGGCTCGAAGGAGGTGCAAGGTAAGAAAACAAGGAACTACGTTGGTTTCGCTACTGCCCTTGACGCGGACGGGAAACCCACGGAATTCGTTGAACACGATGCGTTCCGTGACCTCCTCTTCAAGTGGCATAAGGAGCTCAACTCGGCATTGAGGGCGTGCCTCAATGACATGGAGTGGATGCATATCAGGAATGCCATTACAGTATTGAAGGCTGTTATCGACTTCTTCCCGGCGATCAACTTCATGGCCGAGAAGTTCTTGGAGCAACTCAAGACCATCACTGAGCGAGAGGCCGCCTCCAAGAACGCTCCCGAATCCGAGGAAGGCCATCGTGTCGATCTTTCCGTCACAGCACAAACCGCGTTCTCTGAGCTACAGAAGAGGAAGTCCAAATGGATCCTGGTTCAGGCATTCCGCCCTGGTACAGTAAGTGCATCGGCTCAGGCTCCGACGCGTACAAACGCTGACCGAGCACAGACGAGTGATTCGAAGGAGGAGGGCAAGTCCTCTCTTCGCGCAGCAGCAGCAACCCTCAAGCCCACTTCCCACGGTCGGAAACAAACCGCCGCCGAGGTTGAAGATGGTGAAGTCAAGGATAACAGAAGTGGAAGATCTGGCGCGGCCTCCGGAAACCAGAAGGACTCTGCTTCGACAAGAAACCTCCCTACTAGGGAACCGCAAAAGGACGTTAACCCTCCACAAAGGTCAATGGGAGGTAATGGACCGCCTCCTCGACCTCCAGCGCCCAACGCAGGTCCGCTACCGACCAAACTTCCTGGAAATCGCAATGATGTCAACAGACCATCGACACTAACCTCTGGCGGCCGTGGCCTGCCCAGCAATCCTGATCTGCCAAGGAGACCAGATGTGCCAATACCAGAGGTTTTCAGCGCCAGCCACTTTAACCGAGCCCAGCACAACATGAATAACAGAAGAGAGCCCCCTTCATCTAGGGATAGTCGTGATGGCCGAGAGCCGCGTGAGACTCGGGAGCCGCGCGAGACACATCCTCGTGAAACGAGGGAGCCCGTGCATGGTCGGGATAGCAGAGACAATCGAGCGCCGGAAACGTCACGCCCTGAACGACCGCGCGACTTCCCATCAACCGACAGGCGTCCCGCGGAACCGCCTACAAGGGATTCATCTCGCCCATCCGATAGGGATTGGCCGAACCGTGCGGAACCGCCACCTCGTTGGACCGAGCCTGCAGTTGCTCCTGGCCGTGATGGCCGGCAGCCACGAGACAGAACGCCCCATGGTGCTAACCGGCACGATGGAAGACTGTCCAGGGAAAATGCAGGTACGACACCTACAGCGGCTGCGCCATCTCACAATGACGCACCAGAGCCGCCTATCAACCCGGAACGTGCACGACTCCTAGCAGAAGCCGAACAGAAGCAGTCTCATCCCAACCCACCGAGAGCTGCCGAACAGCAACATTCTCATATCAACCCGGCGAGAGCTGCTCTCATCACCGACGTTCGTGAGCCGCAAGGCCGTTCCTCGTCCAGGGATCAAACTCGCGAACGGCCTCCCCGTACAGAATCTCCCAGGGCATCTGAGCGGTCGGCGACCAGTCAGGCCGATAACGCTCGCGACGACCGTCAAGGTCGCCATCGACAATCGGATTACCACAGCACCAGCCGTGACGGTCATGCTCACGGAGATAGCGGATCGTCACATGGCCGCCTGGACCGCCCCGCTGAAATCGAGAGACCAGGAGGATCCAGAGATGGTTCATACAATCAGCCTCCTCCTCGTGGCACGGACCATGACCATGGCAGACCTGTCCAACAAGATCCTAACTACGGCAGGCTGAATCCTATCCAGTCAGTCGTCGACAGCGGACCGGCACCAGTACCGGCAGCAACTTCGGGGTCCGGCGGTCCACCGCCATCAGGCCCGCGGGGTCGTGGCAGGAATAACGCTAGAATGGGTCCTGCCAACGGAGTCCCAATACGTCCCGACGGCCGATTCCCGGGCATGGAAGCCAACCGTACATCATCTCCCGATCGTCAACCCCCGACAGGTCCTTCGTCATCCCGACAGTCGCGGAGAGGTCAGTATGACAATGCAGGCGGCAATGTCAACGCAACACCTTCTTCTCTGCCTGCTCAACCTCCCGGCGTCCATCCTGATCGGATGAGCCACATCAATCAGCAACCACAGCAAGGCGGTCAATCAAGTCAGCAACAACAATCACAAGCTGGACCTCCGCCGCCTCCGCCCCCACCACCTTCGGCTCCGGGAGTTCACCCCGATCGGTTGAACCAAATCAACCCTGATCGGTTGAACCAAATCAATGGTCCACCTAGTCATCGGCCAACTGGTCCAAGTGCCCATAACCGGCCTCCGATCAACACCCCAGACCGACCCTCCATGTCTGCACCCAATAACAGCGGACGGCAACAACCCTCTGGACAGCATGGCTCGAACTTCGCCACTCCTACCGGCCCATCAGCTTCTAACAATGACCGCATGAGATCTGGCGGAGGAAGCAGACAGCTCCGTGGCATCCAGAACATGCTTGATAAAGCATCCATGGACGCTCGCGGGCCTGGTTCGCGCATGCGCGGGTCATCAAGACTCAACACCATGGTGGACTCGGATGCTCAAGTACTAGCTGGTGCATCACCTGGCAACACGCCTGTCAATGACAGGCCCGACCCCCTCAGAGACATTCGTGAGAGCGGTTCGCGCAGGGAAATGAGCACGGATCGCGGCGATCGGGAACGGGACCGTGGTAGAGACACCAGAGACAGGGAATCCAGAGACCGAGAGCCACGTGGTGGTCTGGCACCCATCCAAGTTGTCGGTGACAGTCGTGAGGATTCCTCGTCGATTCCACATGGCGGTCACTCCCGTGGTGATGTGAACGGAGAGGGATATGGCTCCAGCACCAGGGGAGGAGCCGGCGGTGATCACGAGCGCGGAAGTAGCCGGCACCATAGCTCTCGCTCGGAGAGAAGCGACAGGCCTTCGAGGAGAAGCAGCCGCGAGCGCAACCCCGGTGGTGGTGGCGGTGACGCGAAGGAGTCGAGTTCTAGAAGCGACTATTCCAGGGAAAGCAGGAGCCGTGGCGGCGGCGGCGGCGGCGGCGGCCCATCAACGGCTAACGCACCTGGTGGCCCCAGTGCCGACCTCATCACGGGCGGGTCTTCGCGTGACCGTAGATCTGGCCGCGAATCAAATGTCGGCAGCGGATCTGGTCACAGAGGTGGTGGAGGAGACATGCCGCCCCCGCCACCTTCAAGAGAACCCAGTCATCGCGGCCATGGCAGCCACAGAGGTGGAGGTGATGGATCAAGCCATAACCAGGGTGGAGCACCGCCCATGGGAGGCGGAAGGAGCGATGGCCATGGTAGGCCGCCCCGGGAATCAAGATCCTCCAGGCCCAGCGGACCTGGTGGTGGACATGATGACATGAGAGGAGGTGGTGATGACAGGTCAAGGAAGCGGAGAGGTGATGGAGTAATTGATTCGTCTCAGGGGCTTGGAGGTCATCAGGACAAGCGGCCGCGACGCTAGTAGCAAGGCGATCCGCCTCAAGCCGATGAGTTGACATTCCAGAGAAGAGAAAGCAAGGAAGAGGAGGCGGAGCGGATGAGAAAGAAGTACAGGAAGAAGCATTGGAAGATGATGCCGAAGTTGAGGAATGCGCCCACCATCTCAGCCGTTGCAAACGATAACCCAAACTTTACCCCGGGTCCGTGGCAGCCTCTTGGGATCCCGGATGATGTACCCATATCTACTGTTGCGAGGAGGGAATTACCAGAGGCGTATTCAGCTGGCATTTCATCACGTTTCCGTATCCAGATGCGGATAAAGGAAATCCAAGAAAGCATTGACGAAATCATAAACAAGAATAACAACTAAGGTCAACAATGTCCATCGTCCACGGGGATGTTAGCGAAAATATCAGCGAACGTTAATCATCCATCCTACCTGTACACTACAAAAACAAAACATTGAGCTTATGTCGCGCGGTTGCTTTATTATTTGCATGCATGCATGGATTGGTGTAGTGGTTTGGTTCTAGGTTTTAGACTTAGGCTACATAAATGGTATGGTGATGATTACTTAGGTTATAGATCACACGGCATCTGGCTGCTCGAGCAAATTAGATTGTACTCTTAAGGCTCGGTCAGAGTCTTTTTAAGACCACCAAGTGAGTAAGCGGGCAAGGTCAAAGCGATATATCGTCCTCATTGCTGAGAGGATTGCAGTGTTTGGTGGCTAAATTTAAACTAGAAATATATACACTGTGCCCGAGATCATCATCGAATACGGACCTCCCTAGTCTCAAGATCATACAACATATTGCCGGAGTCTGAACAGAAAGAGTTCTCCTGTATAGAAGTACTGGTCAGACGCTCGTAAACCAGGCCGTGAGCTGCATCTTCGACAGGCCGTAAAAGCAGGAAACGATAGGAGCTCACTCCACTGAGCCCACTCACCATCATTCTCCTTGTTCTATGTAACAACAACAACAGCAAATTGGAGAGGATTTTTCCTTCACCCTCGTCACCGTAATCAGGAGGTAGATATACGCTTTCATCTCGGAGTTGTAACGGTGATGTATACCTCCAAGAAACTGGATTCCAAGGGAATTCGTCCATATTCACTTTGGACGTCAGCTCCACGTCAATTACCTTTCCTGTCAGTACCAGGTAAGTGGGGATCTTCCCGAGATCCGACAGCTCCGTGATATGTAGATTATCCGTCGTCCAGTTCATATCCTCGCCGTCAAAGGAGACCATTATGGGTGGCTGGATGAGGCAGTCACCCTTTTGATAGTCCAGATGACCAAAGTACTTGAACCCCAAGCACTCACACGAGAGATCATAGTTTTGGGTTTTCTTCCACCCAGCCCATGTCCAACTTGGAAACATGGTCCTTCGCGGATTTTCCTTTGTATAGTCAGTTAGTTTCGCGCTTATCTTTCGATTCATAAAATGTAGGGACTGCGACCAGTTGTCCTTCCATAGCAGGCCAGGGACAAGTTGTGCCGTAGCAAGGTCTATGTTGGGATTCTGGTCGACCACAAATCTGATCCCTTTGAAATCTGTGACTGAGCGATCATCCTTGTCGTTAGGGTCGACCCAGATTTCGATTGGTTTCGAAGGAACCGGGTTAGCGGTGGTTAGTCCGCAGAGGAATCTCATGCGCAGATCGTGATGACTGGATGTTTGATACAGCTGGAGTATGCCTCGCATGGCGTCTAGAGCGTCGCTATCAAAGGATAGTGTTCTTCGCTGATTGAATTCGCAAATTTTCAACCAGATGTTGCTTTCCTGGCGCCACTCCTTCGAATAGGGAAATACACGGCATACATTAGCGGGAACGAGATCCCACTGCTCCATCTCCCAGCCTAGCATCTGCAACGTTGTTGGTGCTAGATCATCTCGCAGTAGTTTTTGTGGTTGAGACAACTGCTCGGATTTATCCATAATGCAGCATTGGAAGTAGACATAATGAGATGTAAACACAAGGCGTCGCTTTGCTAGCAGCCCTTCTTGGAAAGTCCACCCGCGGCTGTTCCATATCGAAAGGTCAATGTCCCAGCCCGGACAACGGTACAGTATCAGGGGTAATTGGCCATCGCAGACCGTCGTAGACAACTGAGGAATACGGGGCCGAGAACTGACACCCGGCAATCCAGATTCGGGACCCATCTCACTTCCCGCTGCTGCAATGATGGTCAATATCGACCATGAGTAGATTTTGCCCATGTTCTGGATTTGGGTATGCTTTGCCTGTGCATCGTTCTGTGGGATGCAATATCGATCTACCCAGAGATAGCGGTACCCGAGATTGCGGACAACTGTCATTGAATCGCGAATAACGGTGGGTAAATTTTCGGCTTCAGGCAGCGAATAGGCGTCGTTCGGCGAGGTGAAGCTACTCGAAGTTTCACTTGCTCCAGGTGCTGTGCCGGGGGGAGTAGAAGCTTGTTTTGGATCCCAAACATAGCTGAGAGTAACATACTCCCGCTCTAGCGCCTGCGAAGCTGGAACAACAGTGCTTGTGAAGCAATCAATGAGGCGAAATCCTGGAACACTTTCGAAAGCAAGTCCCCGCTGGCTCTCGACACAATCAACGTGTGTTGATGTACAAGTCTTCAGCCACTCTGTGATCAAGCCGTAATCGACTCCTTCGACAGGGACTTGTCTACCGAGGACAGCGTCGCAGGAGGACTTATCACGCTGCACGTCGTTGCTGACGATACGTTTGGTCGGAAGTATGAGGTGAGCGCCGAGGTGAGCGCCGAGGTAACCCATAGTATGAATACCCCCTCCTTCTATCGCCCCTCGCGTCCCTCGCGTGTCGATAGAGGTAAAAGTCTTGATCAGGTAATCGTATCGCTCGATGTGAAGAGCTACCGTGTCGAGGGTAGTGCATCCTGGAAGTCCTTCAGCTATGCAATCAGGGGGATCGTTGAGCAGGCAAGCCTCCGATACCAATCCAGCTCTTATCCCCAGGACATCTTTAGGCGAAAAGATTCCTAAGCACCGAGCGGAAGCCTCGAAGAATTTACAGAGTGAGCAGGTCTCGGTATTCTGTAGGGTGATCTTCCAAAATCTCCGTCGGGACGACACTTCTGGGTTGACGCTGAAGATTTCTTGAAAGTCCAAGTCCAGTTGACGGCACTCTTGACACAAGAGACCCCCGACAGGGTTGTCGACGTCGGACATCTCTCCAGCCACGCCGCTAGCAAACGGAGATGTAGGCCTTGGCCTGCGGGAGCGATGGGTTCCGACAATTCGCCTTATACGGATGGAGGCTTTTATCGCCGCTGCGCGCTATTTCTGGGCACTTTCCGTGTCTTGCTCATCACGGGGATACGCTGTACGGCTCGAATTTGCAGAGTGGCAGTCGGTGACTTGAATTATCGGTATTTTGGCTTGCAACGGTCGAGTGAGGAAGGGTTGAGGCTGTATTTTCTGAGTTCACAAACTTGGTATCGTCGCATGTGTCGTCAAAAAGCAAGTTTGGTCGATCTTTTGTTGACTGAAAGGAGAGGCAGAAGCACGGAAGATGCTTCTCACAGCCTGTCTGTGGCCCAGCCTCACTCTTTCGGCAAAGCGGGCTGAAAATTGCCAGAGGTCCAAAAACAATCAGACATGTGTGGCGTCGATGCGTACAATCTGTCGACATAACCTGACCAATCACGGATAAATAAGTGTTGGACTTCACTCCAACCCTGGTTTGTTTGTTGGCGTGGTACTTGCAGAGGGCACTTTCACCACTTTCAGGCTGGATAGGCGGGACTTCTGGCCTGAAAAGCCTCTGGTTCGTTATTGCCCGCTGGGAATGGAGTCAAGTTTTGGTGCATGTGTGCGGGACACGATAAATCGTTCTTCTTGGCCTGGTCTTGGGGTGGTTTGGGCCAATAGGAGCGCCGGAATCCCTTGTCTTCTCCCTGGTCTGAAGAGGCAAGTCTCGCGCTAACAAACAAACCAGCATTGTATAGGTAGTGGAACATGGAAAATGGAAACCAGGGCAGCCTAAATACCCAGGACGGGAGTGCCCGTGAATGGGCGCCAAGGCGGCCGGCCAATAATAAGACCTCTTTGCCCCGCCAGTTGTATCACACATGTTGAGCGATGCTTCCCGTAATATACTTCGGCTTGTCAAGAGCGACTGCCTAAGGTACCTAGAGCACCTGCTTCGCGAGTTGCTTTAAGTTATGGATGCTCCTAAATAGCAAGAGCAACCCTTCGGCCAGATAACCAGATGGAGCAAGTGTGTCTACATGATGAGTGCGCCCACCTTATTGGCCAGTCATCTCACATGTAAACTTGATAAACACCAATGCCAGCAGAATGACAAGAAGCATGTCAAGCAGATCAGATGATCGCTTTGGCGGAAGTCATCATCCTGAAGAGGGAGAAGGAGAAGAAGGACCGCGAACTCGTGGCAAGACTGGTTTCGGAGTTCCAGTCTGAACCGTAAGTGGGACCCTAACCGTTTGCTTGAACTTCCTGATGGTACCTGGCTTTCCAATATATTTTTTTGCTGATGAACCTGTTTGACAGGCCGCGCGGAGATCGTGTTTGGAGCCGCTGGCGCCGCCGCTTGAGTGATGTCGAGAGGGGCTACGAGGCGTGAACAGAGCTGGGCCGAAATGACTTAGTAATAGTTTGGGTCGGGATGCCGCTCGAGGTCGCGTTCCTGATGACGAAGGACTCTGTACTTGCGATACCGTACATCATTGAACTGCCATTTTCTCCGTTCCTCTTCTCTCTTTTCTTCTTCCGCTTCTAACAAAGAAGCAATCTCATCGTCGTCTCCATCAAAGATCCAATCGTCCATTCCCTCTATTGAGGACCTCAGCGCCTCAATGTAGACTTGCTTCCACGGGATCTTCGCCATGTAGGAGTAGAAGAACAAGGCCGTCTGGGTCCGCACCATGCCTTTGATCAGGTTAGATCGTACCTGCTCTTGTTCATTGAAGTCCGCGTAAGGCCTGCGCAGAAGACGGGTCTGCTTCAGCATGTCATTCTCGTTGATGAGGGGAGGGTGCAGCTTGGTCAGGTATGTTCGGTTCTGCAAAAAGATGCGGACGTGAAGGTAAACAAAGATGAGCACGGCTTGCACAACGGCCCAGTAGTAGAGGAAGTCCCGATCGATAGGGACACAGTTAGTATTGGTTGTACAAATGGGAGTAAAGAGGGACTGCCACCAAGCCATTTTGTCGGTGGTGTCGAAGTTCGATTGTTGTGAGCTCCTAGGTAGGTTGATGGATGGCATCGTCGAAGGCCATGTGGGAAGATCTTGGAGTGTTCGGTTTTGGGGTGTTGGATTTTGGAGTGTTGGGGTTCGTAGTGTTGGGTAGGAAGGAAGGAAGGAAGGAAGGAAGAGAGGAATGCAGGTGATGAAAAAAAAAACTTGAAATAGAAGAAGAGGAACAAAAAATAATGAGGGGTCGACGGTGCTCAATACCGATATGCCCGTTCATGACTCCGAGACGCAATGTCGTGCATCATTTGCGGACATATGGCATGCAGCAGGCACCGACTTGCATGTTCGGACACTCAAACAAAACATCGCCTTCCACGGTCGGCATGGAAACAAAAGCATCTTGGTTCAAATTTTTGAAGGCACAGATATTATTCCATTTGTATGTTCGTCGTTATGATAGAGGGTGACGGCTCGAGACGCTGATGAACTTGACAGGTTGAAGATCTTGGATCCATATAGGTGATGGGATTCTGAGGTTTCTCCCTTCGCAGTTGTATCCGTAAGGAATAAGTCAAAGAAGAAATTACTACACTCGTGACTGCCGTTGACCTCAGCATATCTATATGATACTAGGTGCTGCCGTCGATTTTGTAAGCGATCATTTTCTGTCCAACGAAGAGAAAAACGTTGCGTGAACAGGAATATAGGGTGATTATTTTTGTTTCGCACATCGACTGCATCTGCGACAGAGTGGTGGCGGCTTCGAATCGGCTGGACAGTCCCGACCCCCCGTCCCGCGCCGGCTTTCCCAATCCCAACAACTGCGCACATTGAACGTCCGCTAATGTTTTGGGATAGACTTGACCCATCCGTCCGTCTACGATGCCTCTCACTAACAGCCAGCCTACTGTTTCTACGCAGTGGCAGACAAGATGAATAGAGGCCCGAGATTCAACACGTCTGTCGTCGGGTGTCTGTGATTTGTGTTTATTGCCCATCAACCATGAGATGTATAGCAAAGACAGGAAGGAATGCCCCGTTGAGGCGTGGGAACAAGGGCCTAACCTGTCAACGCCCACAGCTACAGCGAGATGGTCCATGAGACCCCGGCCCGCACCCATGGCCCGCGACGTCAGTCCATTTACGGTTCATCGTATGAGATCGCATATCTCTGAGAGTTGTTCAAAACACTGACAACATGAAAGCGAGGCGACAAAGATCGTTCGACCACACAGGAACTACAATACTACAATATGCTCAGGGCAGTGGTTATCAAGGTCCTTCTTCTCTTCTCTCCCCCTTCCCTCGCTTCCCTCGTTCGATGATCCTTCATCCGGGTTCCTCTCCCCGGCCATGCTCGCTAGGCACATATCCAACATCATCCAGGGCATTAGTCACCACCAAGGGATAAATATCACAAAGTCTTTCCCTTCGACTACAAAGTACCTCACATTGTACTCTTCTATCACTTGGCACCATTACATTTCCACTTTTACTTTTTCGCCTCCTTCAGCTCCGGTCTGCAGAATCGATTTTGACCACTTTTAGTGTGGGATGGAATGAGGGGGAGTCGTGGGAGGGAGCAAGAGCGAGAGAAATAAAAAGAAGGTCTCATATTGAAAAAATGGAAGCTTCCATACACAACAGGAGGCCTTCAACAGCAGCAAGAGACCGAAACGTCGGATCCGGGGACACGGGAATATACACTTTTGCGGCAGGGTCGGTCTAGGACTTCAACACTCTTGGGAATGCCCTCGTTCAGAATTTCCAGTTATTCAAGTCGGTAATTTTTATAGCAAAATCCTTCGCTAGGAATGCGAGATGGAGGCTGAGTTGAGGCGACACTGGGGAGTTCGAGTCTCGCCAATCAAGCAAAAAGCCCGAAGCGGTGTGAGGAGGTGAACCTGATCGACGTGAAAGGGAACATTGTTGTAACATCATGTCCGTGTTCGATACGAATTAATATGAGCTAGGAAGGGTCAGTTATTATTGGAAACGACAGTTCCAGGCTGGCTTGGTTTTGGTGCCGGCCAAAGACGAGGGTGACAAAGGAGGGTCGACCGTCTACCGGCGTGTCGGTGCCATTAGGACGGGCGAGTTGTTAAATTGTCTTGTTAATGCATTCAACGGGAGTGAAGTGGAGGAGGTATTGCGTATTTGCTGAGGTCGATTTCAATTCAACGAAAAGGAGATTTCGGTCTTACCGGTCTTCTAGTGTAGTCACACCATTACCTTTCCCACGCCCAGGTCTTGGCTTACCCACCCAAAGCGGAACGGAGGCCGCTATCGTATCCTCAGATCTCGTATAGACCCTAGTACAAGTAAAACCTCTAGTGTACAACGCGATGTAGATCATCGTCAGTTTTCATTCGTGAAGTTTCCAGACATTTTCCATATGATGCCTTTATGCAATGATCAGCTCTTTCCCTGGTCATCACGGCCAATGAACGCAGCCCTTGGGCGTTTACAAGAGAGCCGGGTTCCGAAGCTAGAACGCCGGTACGGGTTGGCCCGCTTGGCCTGCTACGTAACTTCAACGGTCAAAGCCGAGGACATCGGTTAGGAGGACCTGAAATCGTATCGCGCTTCGCTTGGAGTATACGGAGTTGATTGAAGGCTGCAGAAGCTAGCTACGAGCTACTCGAAGACGTCGAGGCTGGAGACGACGGGTGTCGGCCGTCGGCGGGCGGCTGCATGTATATATTAACGGCATCTCTCCAAGCTACAACGGCTTCCTTTTGCTCCTCACTCCTCGCAATATCATCACAATCGCTACTCGCCTTTTAATACATACAATCTTAATCATCCCAACTACCCACATTCGCTATCAACGCACCCTCACAACCACCACCCACCCAACCATTACCATGCAGTTCACCACCCTTGCCCTCAGCGCCCTCTCGGCCGCCACCGGCGTCTTCGGCGCCCCCACCTCCCAGGAGGCTGGCACCCCCAACCCGGACAGTGTCATCTTCGGCGTCATGTCGATCCGGTCCGCCAGCCCCGTGCACCTGACCGCCTGGGGCGCCACGAACAAGGGCATCTTCACCAACCTGTCCAACCAGGACGCCCAGTGCTACAACGGCCCGGCCCAGAACAGCGCCACCTTTGTGCTCAACAAGGCCGACGGCACGTTGTCGCTCTACACGGACGGCAAGCCGTGGCAGCAGCTCTTCGTCGACCGCTCCGGCATGGGCCAGGGCATCATGCAGTACACGACGGGCGCCGAGCCGGCCCCGCGCAACGCCGAGCGCGGCGGCTGGGCCATCGACGAGGCCTCGCAGCACCTCACCTTCGCCGGCAGCGACGCCTTCCTCGCCTGCCCCAGTGACGCCGACTCGTACCGCATCCTGCCCTACGTCGGCATCGAGAAGCCCGCCGGCTACACCGGCTGCCTCAGCATCGCCGCCCGCGTCGTCGTCGCCGAAAACCCCGTCAAGTGCCTGTACTCGCAGAACTAGACGCGGACGCCTCCAGACGACAGACCACCTACGACTACGACATGCTATAATGGGAGAGTAGGATTAGCGCAATCATGATTGTGACGGGGCGATTTCGCCTTGGACATATAGGTATAGACTTGTTTTTTTACCCACAAATAAAAGTACAATGGCAATCCAAACCAGTCTCTAGACTTGTGACTCTCCTTGTGTCTGTCGTCCATCTTCATCCCGTCTCGCGTGTCGCTGTTACCCCGAGGCGTCACCCCCTTTCTCACTTCAAGGCCGTAACGTCAGCGACCAACTAAGAATAGGGAGACTTACAAACCTAGACTAATGAGCATATTCGACGGGACCTCCCGAGCACTTACACCCAAAAGGGTATTTGTTGGTGGGTCCCGCACGCGGCAGGCACATGATCTGTGCCGTGCCCCATTATGCCCCGCCAGTCTTTTCCTATCCAGAGCCTCCGCACGTAAAAGACTTATTTTGCGAGGCACTCCTATGATTCCCCTTAATTTCCATCCTCTTTCTCGCTTAGTTGTGATAGGCATCCCGCCAGAAAGTAACCGTAAAGATGAAGGACTCCAGATAGAATGTCCCAATAACGAGGATCTGGAACCCTATTGTAATCGCAAAGACCTTGAGGTACATCTTGACCAGTCTAGTCCAGCCTTCCCTCCCAAAAGTGGTCAAGGCGTCCCTCATGGTCAAGAATGTCTCGCTGCCGCCACCTAGCACCGCTGGGTCCAGCTTGCCCTTGAAGGACCGGTCAAAGGGGACGATGGTATCCTCAGTGGGTGGGAGTAGTGAGGCTTGCACGCGCCTGAGGATGACTTGGGTCGGGATCACGGCAAAAAGGTAGAGGAAGATAGCGAGACCAGCCACGGGAGTGCCCTTCAACAGGAGCATAGACAAGCCCATGACGTCCGTGTAACGATCTGGCATCTCGTTTTGCAGCCCAAGTACGATAGCCAACAGGCGCGGAATTTCGATGGCCGCGGCACTGGCAGCCCAGTGTGCCAGCAAAGGCAAAGCAGTGGCTTGGAAAACATAACGGAATGGCAGAGTGCGGCGGTACCAGGGGCGGGCGGAGGGAGTCGTGATGACGATGTGCACCCAAGCGGTTGACAGTTGGGTGAGCAAGAGAGTGGCGATGAAGCTGCCGACAAAGTGTGGCAGGAAGGTGTAAACGGTCATGAAGGCAGCGAGAATGCCCGTCAACCACGCAGCTACAAAGGCGCAGCCTATCCCGCGGGTGTAACCCTCCCAGCCCCAGAGCCACAGAAGACGATGTGTAGTGCGTAGGAACGAGGTGATGGGCTTTCCGTTGGCCTCAACGATCTCGAAGTCGCCTGAGGACGCAGAGCCTTCTTGGGCATCGAGTGGAATGGGCGTGTATTCAGGCGGTGGGTTAGGGTCTTCGACCATAGCCAGTGTTGGGAAAACCGAGTGCGCTGTATAAAAGACCTGTGTTGTTGACAGGCGGTTAGCATAATGGACAGAGAGTTGCCCACGGGATGCGACTTACTCCAACGGCGGGGAAAATGAAAAGGAGGGCCGTGATAAGGTATATAATGAAAGGGATAATGTCGAGGATGACCCTGCCAGATGAAGGATCGTTGTCGACGCGGTCTCCGACTTCCAGGCCATTCTCGATATACCTCTTGGCGAGGCTACCGCCCACGGCGGCGGCGATGTGGTGCAGCATGTTGTGTATCCGGATGCGCTCGATATGGTGCCTTTAAAGAGACAAGAAAGGATGCGGAAGTCGAAGGGCGCAGGATTGTGAAAAGAAGGAGGCAGGATGGCCGATTCGGGATAAGCAAGAAATATCGATGGACAAGATCTGTCCTCGGTTGCAAGACGAACAAGTGGCAAATGATGGATTATCGGAAGCGAAACCACCTACAGACGAAGTAGAAGAGATGAAACCAGTGGGTGCATTGAGCGGGATGATCGCCCATCTATAAGTCATCCGCAAGGGCCGGACTGTTGCTGACAGGGCATCCTTGAATACCACGATAGCGTGGCTCGCGTGGCCATCAGCGTTCCATCAGAGATGCAGTAACCGCCAGCATCGCTCACAAATTCTAGGCAGGCTGTGGGAGTCATCGTCGGGACAATCCATGATTCTCGATGCATTGCCTCGAACGGGTTTCCGAGACGACGGGCAACATGGTCTGACTGAAGTTGTGCACGGGTGATTTCTGAAGCTGTCCATATACCGCTTCACGGTTCAGCTCGAACAGAGGCAAGAGTATGAACACAAGACATAGAGGTAACTTGTGAATGAACCGAACTGAAACCACTTATTCCGACGCCTTCAAATAAGCTCTTCCAACCGCCGTGGAGTCTTGTGAAGCCGATGAATCGTTTGTAACAAAGAACGGTTGAAAATGATGGAAATGTCACATTACGCTTGATCACCCCAATTCCATCCCCACCTGCCCGATTAATTCGGCGAGCGGCCATCCGACCCGCAAAAGGCGCTAACGCCAGGCAGCTCCTGTCTGGCTGTACCCCGCGAGTTTCAGTGGGCACAAGGGAACTTGCAGTTTGCTAGGCGTTCGAGTCTTGGCGGCCCGGGGCAACCCAACCCCCTGCAGCACCCGACCGTACAGGTACATACATCTTCGGCTGTGAACGACGTCAGAGCTTCTCAACACCACAAACGGGGAGCTCGCATTATCTACAACCTCAACCTCAACGTCAACATCACACAAAACCAAAACGTCTTAACCTCATGTCTGGAACAGCACCCTCAATACCAAACCTCCTCTCCCTACGTGGTCGTATCGGCGGCGGCGGCGTCACCCGGGGCCGTTACCGGGGCGTCATCCACCGGGGAGGTCGCGGCCACGCTCCTGGAACACCCAGTGCCTCAGCAGCTCACGATGCCACCATCCAAGGCACCGACACCGACGCCGCCGTCTCCCGTCTCAGCGCAGTCCAGATAGGCTATCTCGACGATCCGTATGCCGAGCTGTTCGCCCAGTCTGGTCCCGGTGCCGCCAGACGACTGCCCATCATCAACCGAGGCACCTACGCCCGCACAACGGCCATCGACAAGCTTGTTGACAAGTTCCTCGACGACACCGAGAGCGCACCAGAAGGGCGACAGATCGTCTCACTAGGCGCCGGCACCGATAGTCGCAGCCTCCGATTATTCTCCCCTTCCGCCCCAACGCCTCGCAAGCGCGTAATCTACCATGAGATCGACTTCCCCGCTATGTGCGAGAAGAAGCAGCGCATCGTCCGTGGCGCACCGCAATTGAGGTCTATTCTCTCCGACCCGGAATCCGTGGAGGAACTGAGTCAACACGGCGGTGGAAATTCCTGGCATAGCAAGGCCGTAGCGGAAAAACATGAAGGAAGCGAGCTTTGGGTTCACGGGCTAGATCTCCGCGCTATTGCGGCCTCACAACAACCTCGGCAGCCACTACCGCCAGGAGTACCGATCGGTTCTAGGGGTCTTCATGCTCCACCTTCTGACAGCGGTCGGACAACACAAGAAGAGCAGCAAACTGAGGAAACAACACAACCTCAACAAAAAGAGCCACTAACGCTAACATCCCTCAACCCTAACCTCCCGACCCTCATCATCTCCGAATGCTGCCTCTGCTACCTCCCTCTCTCGACCGCCTCCTCCATCCTGTCCTTCTTCACCACCACGATCCAATCTTCCCTGGGCATAGTCATCTACGAGCCCATCAAGCCCGACGACGCCTTCGGCAAGATGATGGTCTCGAACCTCGCCGCTCGGGAGATTAAGATGCCAACGCTGGAGGTGTACAAAGAGGCAGGGGACCAGGAGAGGCGGTTACGGGAGGCTGGGTTTGGTGGAGGGGAAGGAAAAGGAGGAGGAGGAGGGGCAAGGAGTAAGACGATAGAACAGATTTGGGAGGAGTGGACGAGCCAGGAGGAGAAGGAACGGGTGGATGCGCTGGAGGGGCTGGATGAGGTCGAGGAGTGGAAGTTGTTGGCGGGGCATTATATTGTTGTTTGGGGGTGGAGAGGGGAGGGGGTTGACTTGGGAATATGATAGATTTGGTTACCGCTGGGTGGGAGGATGAGGACGAGGAGGAGTTGCAGAAAGCCATCTTGATTTGATTACCTACTTGCATGTTTTCCCTTCTGTACCTTCCCATCAACGCCCAAAACTGACCCCTCAACCTTCCATCTCAACTTTTATCCGACCACTCGGTCCCGAGCCGTGTGATAAGGTAACCCTTCAGCACAACCAATCATTCCCTCTACAGCAGTGTTAGAGGGTAGATATACTACTTCGAACGCGCCTAATTCCAACACCTAGAGGACTGGACAAGCCGGGCCCCTGGGTCGGATGGTATAGCGGTTACGGAGTTGTAACGATTGGGACCGTTCCAATTCTGCTGCTGTAACGCGTTCGATTCAGGGGTGAGTCCTCTATTATTCTCCCACCTTTTTTTTTAATGGTGGATAGATATTGTTAATTTGGTACTACTTGAACTCGCGGAGACTTGACAGCTCGCTGGCTGTCGATATGTCCCATCTTGGTGGTTTTGCGAGCATCATCTGCCAAACATCATAAGCTCGTGTCCAGTACCCTCTACGTTGCCAACCTCAGCAGATACGTGTTCGCGTTTGCCATCTCTTCATGCCGAGAAAGGGACGCATATCTCGAGACCACCTGTGTAGTCAATGGGCCTGGAGAGTGGCAGGACTATTCTATTATTACTCCTACATAATCAGCTACAAAAGCAAAAAAATTGGCCCATTAGAGACGCCATGAAAGATATCAATCAAACCATGCCATTACCTTCGTCCAAGCAAAGAGCAAGACGCCTGGCGTTAGATGATTGACCCTCCCTTCTTATAGACTTTCTCACTTCAATAATTAAACCTCTTTGCGCCGTAGTGCCTTTACTCCAACATGAATATCGTTCTTACTCAAACAGAAAGCAAAATAAGCCCAACAGCCCTGGCACTCCTTACTTGGCCCATTGAATCCAGTTGCGCTTCATCTCAGTCAAACAAAGTCGTGGCTAGGTGACCTGGTTGTGAAAGCAAGAAAAGAGTCCAAACACTCCCATGTCAAATAATCAACAAATCCGTCCTCGGCTGCAGTCTAGTCCCATTGAGCATCGCCCTCCTCTTCTTGCTCGGATCCTGCAACCTCCTAAACGCCTCATGAACATGTCTCGGCTCCACCGGCGTCCTTCCCTCGCCAGGGGGATCAAACAATCCCTTGGGCAGCTTACGCTTTTTAGTAGGACCCGCCTCGCCCGTGCGCTCCTTGAGCAAATCTTCATGGTCCTTGATCTTGAGCGCCTCCTCCGTGATGCTCTGCACCATTTCGAATGTCAAGAAGCCGAGAATGTCGACGATATCGTCCGACGGTTTACTATCCGTCACCTGCCCGAAGCCGGCCCACTCCCTGAACCTTTTACCTTTGCGGTACGTAAAAGAAGCTTGTCGAAACTCGGACCAAGTAACGTACTCCTCGCGGGTCATGGCCTTGGTGCGCTCGTCGGCTTTGCGCAGGCGCTGGAGGGTGATGTAATTCATTTCCTCTTCCTCCTCGTCTTCTTCGTCTTCGCGCTCGGGGACTTCAACAGAATAAAAGGAGGAGGGTTCCCAGGGAAGACCGACTTTGGTCTTCTTGTTCTTCTTGGCTGCGTCGTCGACGGGGCCGCCTGCGCCGGGGACGATACCCGTGGCGGCGGAAGGGTCTTCGCCGGCTGCGCCGATGTCGGCGTCGCCGCCTTTGTCTTCGCTGTCTTTGACGTTTTTGCGCACGTCTTTCCAGGATAAGAAAGTGCGAAGGCGAGAGACTTTGGGCGCATCGTCGCGGATTTGGAAGATGAGATCGTTGATGGTTATGGAGCGGGAGCCGCGGCGGGCGGCGAGTTCGGTGCAGTTTTTGAGCTGCGAGGGAAAGTGTTAGTCTTGAGTTTTCTGTGATATATGTAGAGGGCGTGGCTGGACAGTAATGACTTACCATATGGATGACCTGCTGGCGCACAATGTCTTCGATGATGCTCGTGGTTTCAACGGATGGCTCGCCTGTTTCTCCAGAGACGTACATCATCTGACGAACATTGTTAGTAAATCTGGCAATGAACTGGTCCTTTGTCTCTGCTCTTTTCTTCCAGTAGAACTCCCAGGGGTCTTTCGGGTATGGGCCGGCGAAGTCGTTGATGCCTCTACGCTCTGCTTCCGCTCCACTTGAAGGAAAGACTATGTCATTGGGAATTGGGAACTTAGGTCGCTTGGCCTGATTTTCTGTGTTGATCTCATCAAGGGCGTTATCGAACGCGTCTTGGAAGAGATCGAGGCCGTCACCAACTTGGTTGACGGAGGAAGAATTAATAGGAGAACTCGCAGTAAGGCCTTCTCCCATGACTATATCTTGCTGGCTGGGCGCCGAAGGGATGATGATCTCGTTATCGATCCAGTCATCCCACTCGGTATCCATTAAATCCTCATCCGACTTGGTGGCCAACTCTGATGGCTGATCCGGCGTATTGTTCTCAGGAATGGATGGTTCCTCGGGAAGGTCTTTGGACTCCATGTCCACGTCCATAGGCTGATAAGTCCGATCTTGAGCGGAAAACCAAACCTCGGCGCTATTAATGGTCTTGGTCCTGTCATCGCTCGGGTTACAAGAGCTCCAGAAGGTATCGACGGCATCATCGGGAACACCTTCCGATGAAGGACATCCAGTCGCAGATTTGTGATCTTTGCATGGAGATTGAGATGTGACTTCCGGTAGAAGTACCGAGGTTGGACCAGCCTCGTCACTTGTGGCAAAGCTCTGCAACTCATTCCCTGGACCAGTGATCTGGACCTGTCCCAAAGCCGCTTGGGTCTCGACAGTGTCCTCCAAGGCCTCCTTCACCGCAGCCGGCTGGTCAAGCTGTTGAGTCTCAGAGCCGGAGCTCTCATCCGGTATAGCAAGGTGGTTTGCTAGCGAAGTGAGGACTTCCGATGGTCGATACGGAGATGATGAGGATTTGGATGGGAAGATATGACCGGGCTCTTCAGTTGCGGAATGAAGATGCCCGCTGCCGAGATCCCCTGAGAGAGACTCGTAGCTGCCACCAGCAACAGTAGGAAAATCCCCGGCAACACTTCCATGACTTGGGTCTCTCTTTCTCCTGCTCTTTTCGTGGGTCGAACTGGTGTCATCTTGCAGCGTGTCATTCGCAAAGGCAAAACTGCCCGGATGTGCGACCTGCCAAGGAACATCGGCATCTGGGAGAGGTTCGGATCCGCTACTGATAGACATCGAGACAGACGATGATGTGGACAGCTGGTGTTGCTCCTCCAAGCTACCTCCTGGGTGTGTGTCTTCCTAAGACACATCGGCACGCGGAAGAGAGTCGGGCCCGCTACTTATGGACATCGAGGCAGATGACGGTACGGACATTTGTAGATCCTCCTCCATGTCAGGGCCAGAAGAATGCTGGAAGACTGACAGTGCCTGGGAGCTGTCCGAAGCTGGGGACCCAGAATGGAGGGGCTCCAAATCCTGCGATGGTTGTTCGGAAGAGGTCGCCAAGGCGGTCCCCGAAGGAATGGCTGGGTCTGCGGGCACAAGCTGTGAAGGCACGCCTGGGCTGTTGGCGGAATTCTCCATGTTGTCTTTTGGAGCGCTTCCTGTAGAGACACGACGTGTAGGAGTGTCTGATAGTGACTGCTGGCTTTCGAGAGTAGAGACCTGCTGTAGCCGTGGGCCGGAGGACCTGGTAGGAGGCCTTCCTCGCGAGGTCTGAGGGGTGGGATTGCTCGCTGAACTGGTCCTCTTCGGTTTTCTTGACGGCTGGGGAGTTTGTGATGGCCTCGCCGATTGTGACCGTTGGATGCGTGTCGAACGCCGCAGAGGAAGCATGGGCTCGGGGGGCTCTGGGGAAGATATGTCTTCCTTCGCGGTCGACGCGACGGTTCCAGAACGTAGCCTCATGGTTTTGACTTTGTGGGGTTTGTTGTGAATGTGAAATCACAGGTTTAGGTGGGTGAATGGTCGCGAGATGCGGATCTAGCTGCGTGTTCGAACGAAGGTGGTGGGTGAATGGCAAAGGGAAAAGAGCGGCTTGTGTTTTGCTGATGAACGAAACAAAAGAGTCGCCGTCGGTTGCAGGAATGGAGGAAATGGCCGGCCCACGCAGGTTGTTTTTGTTTAAGGCCAAAGTGAGATTGTTTTGAGAGGGAGTGAATCGAGGCCCAAAAGACCAGTTTACCACGCGACCCGGTAACCGGGCAACCAGGCAACCATTGAAGCTGGCGAGCAACTTTCAGTTGACGGCGAAAAGCAAGAACCACCTTTCTCTACTTGGGCATTGTCCTATGAGCAATGCAAAACCACCCACTTCGCTGGGGCTGGACGGTATTCGAGGCTATCAGATGATAGCTCGTCATCCCCAGAACGTTCCTTCGAGATCTCTAACCACTCTCCTGAGCTGCCTCAAATAGTCTGTAGTTCAGGGATTCACACTTATAAAGCAAAGCGTGCACGGGCACAAAGCGACGGGAGGAGGATGCCAAAGCACGAGATATGAGAAAGGAGAAGTTTGAAGGTGAGCCTGAACACTTGCCAGGGCACTTTGCTTGCGAAACACGATTGTCATTTTGCGCGCGAGGTGAGTCACTAACCTGCTGGATTTCCTGGCGGTATTTGTACTGTTTATCCCTGTCCTTGTCCGCCATCTTGATCTATTTTCAAAGAGCGATTGTCTGATTAAGTTGTCTATAAGTTGCCTTCTTATAGAGGCGGTAACAATTGTCGAGGAGGAAAGGAGCCACGCGTTCGATTCTGGGCGGGGTTAAGATATTGTCGCCAGGGCGAAGAAAGTATCGGGGTATCAAGATTAGTGACGCAAATGACAAGGAAAAGTTAGGTAGAAGTTAAGGTGGGGAGGATGGAAATGGAGTTAATAGACCGTTGTGTGAGAAGTTGCAAGAGTTGATGTCCGGTTGTTCGGCGGACGTCGTTGAAGTTCCGGTAGTACCTACCAACAAGGTTCCCGGTACTGTCACGTGATGCATACATGCCGCAGAACGTTCTTGGACCATGCGTCGACGGCGGTTCAGAAGAAACAGTAATCGAGTTTGACGTCTCATCTTCTGAGACACTCGAGTGGACGGGAATCATAAGGCTGGGTCGAGTGAATCACCTGCGAGACTGAACTCGAGAAGTAATCGAGTAAATTGATCAGGAGGTGGGCATCGCGATTGCAATAGAAAGTAGATCTACCTTTACAAACACCTACACCACACGAGATAGCAAGTATCTTCTACTTCTTACGCACCCAGTCCACTGAACAAGGGGTTTCTTGGTTGTGACAGCCAATGACCCTGTCGATCCGCATGTGGCCCCACCACCTGCCCCACACAAGCTGTGGTGCTCGCCGTCGTCCCGTCTCCTCCAACTTCACGACAACCTCGCAAGTTGTTTGAGCCCATCTTTTCTTTGACCTCATTGTCTGCCCTTGACTAGTCGCTCATATTTACGTCGCCTACTTAGTCAAACGAATCATTCTTTATCACAGCAAACACCCTCTAATCACCCCAAGCACTTCCAAGATATGCCTCCCGCAGGAGCTGCCTTTGTGGTACGTCATCCCAGCTCCACCTCAAGTTAACTACAACATGTGACGTCTCTACTGTGTATGGGCAATGAAGCTCACTCTGCACACAGGCCAAACTCAAGGTCCAACTGAAACTAGCCATCGCGAGACTGCGTATGGTCCAGAAACGGGATGAAGCCCTCGCCAAGACCCAGCGACGGGCTATGGCGCAGTTGCTAGATGTTGGCAAGGAGGACTCGGCCCGCATCCGCGTTGAGAACATCATCCGCTCAGATATCACCACCGAGCTCCACGAGATCCTGGAGCTCTACTGCGAACTCTTGCTCGCCCGCGCCGGCCTATTAGAAGCGCCCACATGCGACCCCGGTCTCGAGGAGGCCGTCAAGAGCATCATCTACGCCGCGCCCAAGACCGAGATTAAGGAACTCCACCAGGTACGGACGCTTCTCGCGGAGAAGTTTGGCAAGGAGTTTGCGCTGCAGGCTGTGGAGAACTCGGACGGCAAGGTGTCGGAGAAGGTTGTCAAGAAGCTCAGTGTTACGCCACCAAGGGAGGAGCTTGTCGTTGGCTACCTGGAGGAGATCGCAAAGGTGTATGGCGTGAACTGGCCAAAGAAGAAGGCGGACCTGGGCGACCCGCCTGACTTCATGGACGACGATGAGAACCCAAGTGGTGGACAGGCGCAGAAGAACTTCGAGGCACTTTTAAAGGCGGAAGATAAGGAGGAAATCGAGCGCATGTACAAGTGCGGATGGAATGGCTGTGAGAAGGCTTATGGTACACTCAACCATCTGAATGCGCACGTCACCATGTATTCGCATGGAACGAAGCGGACTCCTGAAGGTTCGCGCGGGATTCTTACTTTCATCATGGCCTTTGAGCCTTCATCGCGGGGGGTTTGTCGCTAACATTGGGTTTCACTTTTAGAGTTCAAGGAGATTCGCAAGGCTGAGGCTCAGGAGGAGCTTAGCAAGGCAACGCCACCAGTGTCGTTCGGACCTGCGAGCCCGCTACATGTTAACCCACCACCGCCGTCAACCGACAATATCCACCCCAAAGTCACGCTGAACCACCAGCAATTACAACCAAAGCAGCCTCCAGCGAGTGGTGGAGTTGTGAAGAAGGCGCCTGCGAAGGGGAGTATCGCGGACGGCATTCCTGACGTGGACGAGCTGGCTAAGCGGTTTGCGGCTTTGAAGAAGTAGGACGGTTTTGGGGACGGCATTCCTGACGAGGACGAGCTGGATAAGCGGTTTGCGGCTTTGAAGAAGTAGGATGGTTTTGGGGGTGTGATGTTGTACTTTGTCAAGCGGTTTGGGGTCTTGCAGAGTCAAGGGACGAAGTATGGGAACAAATCTTTGCAGCGGTTCTTGTCGGCCTATGACTTTTCAAGCGACTCAATATCAGTTCGAATATTCTCGTACGTGGGCTTCTCGCTTCGTGTTGACTGACCCGTTGGATACCCCCTTGTTGATATGTGACCACCTTCTTTTGTTCCTTGGATTACCACAACTTCCCCAACCATCATACACTTGGCCCTTTGAGGGTATATGTATCACTTCCCGTGACAATATTTCCGTGGCAAGCTGGTAGGATGGCGCAGCGGTCATGGTTGTCGGTCTCTCCCCTTCCCTTCATTCTTGCCCCCCGACTCCCGTGAACGAGGCAGATGTGATGGAAGGCTCTGTCGACCACGCCAGAGGTGAAGTCATCTGCCGAAGCTGGCGAGGGTAGCTCCTTCCCTGTTCGCTGGATCCCCGCCGTGAATTTATGGACGTTTGCTCTTTCCCTTCATCCCAACTTGTGTCCCTTGATCTCACACCTGACACCAGCTGCCTGCTCCAGTCCTGATGTGCTCGAATATTACCGTACCAACGTATCGACGCCGCCCGGATCGATCGAGTCCTTTGACCTCCTTCCACAATTTTAACACCCCGCTGATATTCTTCACCAACACAAGATATCTCTGTCACAACAAGCGGATATCGCGAAGCTTCCAAGGTAAGTTGCTCTCATTAGTACCGCTTCCCTCTCACCTGCTCACTTCGTTCTTCCCTTCATGCCTCACGGGTGGAAAAAGAGCAAGAGCCAAGTTCGCGTCATTATCCCCCACGTGAACCTGGAAAATATTGGTGGAGGGGCACTCCTCGTGTCAACCATTCCTGCTTCTCGTTCATAAATCCAAATTGATGGAGCTCAATCACCCACTGTCAAGATATCTCTCGGATCACGCATTTTTTGCATCTTCAGCACTGCATCTGTGCTGTCAACAAAAGATCATCCACTTTATTACTGGAAGATTTGACGCTGACTATCGTCTCTACCGCAGACTTTTCGTGACGGGCATCTCGTCACAAAGTCGCGACGCGATTGATCGCGTCCAGGAATTTACCAGTACTCCCAGTTTGAACTGCTTACTCGCCATATCTGCCTAACAGCCTGGACCAGACGCCTAATCGGCTTTGTTTAATACCTGCAACCAAGAGCTGACATCTCTTGCACTACCCCACGATCGACAATGGGATACAAGGAGGAGATGACAGCCTTTGTCGGGCAGCTGGGTGTCCGGACACTCGGCGAACTCTCCCTGAAGGAGCTTGCTGTGCGTATGGATACCAGGCCAAAACCGACGACGCAGAGAGAACGGCTCTACGTCTTCATGGCATGGCTCAGCGACCACCTCCTGGAACTTGACAGCTCCGATGAGGGATCGTTTAGCCGCGAAATTGCAACATGGTGCTTGTTTGTCAATAAAGCCGGCTATGACAGTGCCAACGTGGTCGGAACCTTCGAAGAGTGGCTCCATGAACACAGGCACGTTGAGCCACCAAGTGCTAGGCGGCTCAATATGGCGGAGCTTGAGATCAAGAAGTTTTACAATATTCCCACGGAGGCACCCCGTCTTGTCCCAGCAGACGAACCTTGTCAGCCGTCGCCTCCACCGGAGAAAACTTTCCAGCAGTTTCCCTCAGTAAATGAGGCGTCCGAAGCGCAGCCTGTCGATGGCTTTGGACAGATCCACCCCGATCGCCTCAATCTGTCCAGGTACGGTGACAGCGACCCTGAGAAAGGCGAAGTCATTAATCTAGATGACTGGCAACGTCCCGTCGTTGACATCAGCTCCGATGAGGACGCAGATCCCCAAGCAAAGAACAGTTTGTCTTTCCTCACCGGAGCAAACCGAATGGTCTTTGGTGACGATGACACCAACTTGACCACTGACCTTCAGGAAAAGAAGAAGAAGAAGAAGAAGAAAAGCAAGACACAGACGCTGCAGTCAGGGCCAACTTCGGTTCAAACCAAACAGAAGAACAAGAACCCCTGCGGTCGTTGCGGTGTCCCTGGTATGTGGAACACGTCTATGTGAGCTTCAGCCATGCTAATTGTACTTCAATTACAGGACATTACCATATGCAATGCCCAACCAGCCTCGATCCGTCGTTTGACAAGAGTCCGCCCGACGAATACAAATGTAACTTTTGCAACAGATACGGTGACCACTATGCGACAGTCTGCAAGAGGAATATGAACCCTACATCGCTCACTCAGCAGAGAAAGCGATATGCAGAACAAAGTCGTCAAGTCCACCCCAGAAGAGGTCGGAGTAGCTCGCCCTTGAGGGGGCCGAAAGACAAACGTCACATTGGAAGGGAAAGATCACCATACAGGGAGTCCAGAGACAGACATCACTACAATAGGGAGAGTTCGCCCTATAGGGAGTCAGAAACCAGATATCACATCGATAGGGATAGGTCGAGAGAGAGGAGGAGGCCTCGGGAGAGATACAGAAGAAGGCGTAGCAGATCCAGATCCAGATCTCATTCTCCTCCCCGGCAGGCTCTACGAAGAAGAGACAACCACCGGGCCAACAGGGAGTATCGGTTGAAACACTCGTCTCCCGAGCCGAGCTTTCGGGAACCAGAGCCATCTTCTCCGCCTCAGTTTGGGACCCTAGACTACGATGATGCGTTCGAACATATGCCCGGTGCGCCCTACCGGCCTTTGATTTCACGACCCGCGGATGTTAACATTCGAGGGCGAGGAAGTTCTTTCTACTACGATGACAACGCAGAGAGATCTACCCCAGCTTCTGCCTACGTAAATGAGAGCCTGATGCCCCGCATGACGGACAGATGGTCAATGGTTGATGCCTACCGACAAGATGGTGTCCTTCAAGACTGCCATTCTCGCCCTCATCAGGACGATAACGTTGATCGTCCAACTTTGGACAAAGGATTCCTTGTCGCCGAACTAACAGATTTGATTGCCAGCACCACCGTCTCGCCTCTGGCACGAGCTCCCATGAAGAGTAGGCTGCCAGAAGTGTTCAAAAATGACTTGCGGCAGTCTTCTGGATCTTGGGTGATCGAGCCGACCATTAACACTACTTGGGTCAAGCCGGAACTAGTCCCAGATGTTGTGCGGGAGCCCTCACCTCCTGTGGAGCTGGGTGTTACGGAGAAGAGACTTGACGGTCGTCGTGGTACTCAGTATCATCCGGCAATCTTGGAGCTGTTCAAGAACCGGAAGAATGTCTGGATTCACAAGATTGACAAAGCCACGCGCATCCAAGCGTCTAGTTTCTTCTGGGACAAAGACCCCGAGGATCTGGAGGAGAATATGGATGTTTCAGCTGATACTAACGGTGGTGCTGGCCCTGAATCGGCCAGTGACACAGTCATTACGGAAGCCGAGCCCGTTGCTACGGCCATTGATGAGGCCGACACTGTCGCTACAGGTAACAGTGAGGCTGCGCCTGTTGCCATGTTGACTGATGGCCCCCGGCGTGCTGATTCCACGCCGGCTATCGATGTCGTGATGGAGAATCATATGACAATGCAGATTCTCCATCGCGATGAAGACGAAGTCGGAACTCATCAACGCGGCGGAGACGGTCGGGTTGGCTTCAAGCCAGCTGTCGATGTTGTTATGGAGGATGCTGAGCCTCTTGACGTCTCTGCGGCTGTTGACGTCCCCGAAGATGTTGACGTCTCTGCAATTGTCGATCAGATAATCGCTGAAGAGGCGGCAAAGACTGCCTCTGAGTCGGTTGAGAAGGAGTCACTTTCTATTGTGGCCACGACTAGCTCGGAGACCCTCAATGCGCCCGAGACAGTTAACTTGACTTCCGTTGAGAGCGCTGATGCCGTCCACGAAGTCGAGCCTGAGCATGCGACCCCAGCAGATGACAATGACATCGCCCTGCCCAAGGAGGGTACACAAAATGTTGGAGACGGTGTCAGCTCTGACACTGTCATCAAGGACGTGATATACGTCAGAACAGACCCCGAGCCCGCTGAGACCGAGACTTCTCAGCCTGAAGAGCGAGTGGACGTCACAGTCTCCGAGGGGTCGCAGGCGCAGTAGTGTCTGCACTTGACCCCAGGCCAGTCTGTCGACAAGTTGATAACATTTGCTACGGGCTTCCCTAGTTCAGGGCGCCAAGTGCCTCTTTCGGTCTCGATTCAGGGTTCGATACAGACCGCGAGCGAACGAACAATTATTTCGAATTGAACACCCCTTTCATTGCATATCCAGCTCGATAAACGTCTCTCCATGGCTGAATTTGGTTTGATACTGAACTCAAATCACAATCCTTTGGCGGCCACGGAAGCTAGATACTAGATCTTGGAGCTCAGGGCTCTTGGTGGCGAGCAGCACACAGCAGTGTCAGTACTTGCCATAACGCCCGCTTCAGTGCTGAGCTGTAGAGACCGTTATCTGTCACTGAAGAACACTTGATGCTCCGGAAAACAACAATTTAAGCTTCTGGGGCAGACAAGTGAAGGAACACCAATATCTCATAGAGCAATGCGTTTCGGATCTCATAAAGACGGGTCCTTTGTAAGATTAGTTAGTCGATTACTCTAAGTATAAGCCTGAAAGCCCTCTATGTGTGGGGCTGTCGGTGCGGTAAATAGGCAGCTTGCTTGCTCAATGCTTGCCGATAATGAGACAAGATCGTTGCGTTCCCCTTGGTTTCCTTCCTGCCCCTTGTCTGTGATGTGGGTATAACTCGCTTCAAGTGTGGCCATCGCTCCGCGTCCTTCTCTCCCCTTTCTGATGTGACTGTTTGGACAGTTCGGCGACCAAATCATGCTGAAAGTGCCGTGGAGGTTGTTTTTTTCGCCGTTCGAGACAAATCCTCATCCGGCTAGACCGAGTTTCCCGGATTTTCTCGATGAAGGGTTGTTTCCAGAAGGTTGCTTCTCTGAGCGGTTCAAGGGTGTAACATCGTGGCATATGTTTTCACCACATCACCACGATCGCCCGGTATCGCCTGAGACCCTATGTCCGTTCGATCGGTACCCAACTCCACCCATCGCCCATCCAATTGTCGAATATCGTCGCGTGTCGGTCTTCCCCCCTTTCCCATTTCCCCCTGTCACCTCAATCACTCCAACTTATCCAAATGCTCCAACCTCGTCAGCACAACCTGCTTACTCGTCTCCTCAATCTCACCCGCCAAAAACACCTCGTCCAGGATCGCGTACACCTTGTAAAAGTTGAACACCAGGTCCAGCTCGCACACGTTGCCGAAAAACGAGTCGAGCACCTCCACAAAGAAATGGATCGCTTCCAGATAGGCTAGCTCGTTGTCGTTCGTGTCGACGCAGGCGCAGAAGAATAAGCCCGCGTATCGTCGGTACACCACCTTGTGGTTGCGGAACTCGACGAAGTTGGATTGATATTTTTGGTCGCGGGGGGCTACTAGGCGGTGGATCTGTTGGGAGGGGAGAGGGGGGGTTAGCACGGGGAGGAAATGGGAGGGGGAGAGAGGGGGGGGAAAGGAGGGGGGAAAGGGGAAACTGGACGTACCTCGCCTTTGAGCTTGATCTTCTCTTCGTCGCTGTAGGGGACGTACCACTTTGCTAGACGGGTTTTACCCCTTTGTCGCGGGGTGTTAGTCGTGAACTATGCATGGGAAAGATGTTGGCGCATTTGCTTTGCGACTTTGCGACGCATAATGCGCCTGTATGTAGAGGGGTACGTAGGTAGGTTGGGCGACGGGATGGGACATCGTACGTACTGTCGGTTCTGGATGAGAATGAATGACAGCATGGCTGCGAATTACTTTTGCGACAGACGGTTTTCTCGAAAGTCGAAGACAATAAACAGAGTACAGAACCGCGAGATCCGCCGTTGCTTTGTTGAACTGCCCGGCACTAGAACCGCGTGGTATTGAATCTCACATGCGACACATGCGATAAGTATCGATTATCGTACAAAGGATCGACCGACGGGAAAGAAAAGAAGTCGCTTCGGGAATGTGTAAATAATTAGATAGTACGAATTATGGAATTGTCAGCGGTAATGTCGAAGTCCCGTCGTCCCTCTGGGATGAGCCGCGTGCGAGCCGCTGCCCAGGGGTGAGTGGGCCCGAGCTTTCCTTCGAACGTCCATCGAGGTGCTCGTTCACACACAGCGGCAGGCGGAAGGGAGGGACCCCTGTTTTCTATGCGATCCGATAGGGGCAGTTCTTGGCGCCTAGAGAAGCTTATCGATAGCAGCTGCCCTGTCCACCCAGGCGCCGCGTCTTCACGTGTCCCTGTGCGACTGGATTTGACATTTTGGTGGTTGGTTTCAGTGTGCTGTTCGAGGCATTCAGCTGGAGTCCAGTGTTTGATCAATCGAGGGAGTCGGAAGTCGGGAGTCGGGAACACTGGGGACCACTGAAGTGTGAGTCTTGGCAATATTGGCAAGGCCCCATTAGCCACTGGGGTGGCGCCCCATTCTTTGGGCCGAATGCAGTGCACATGGCAAGCTGAAGCCGAGGACTACCGTCCGAGGGGACCCATTTTCAACTTTAATAATTCCCAACCTCCATCACGTCCATTGACTTGGACGCGAACAACAACTGCTGCTGCCCGGTGCATGCCGTTCGTTTCATTGCATTAGCTCTTGTTTCTGTATACATCTTGTATCCCACTTACGAGTCCTACGACCACGACCTCCACGACGAAAGAGCCCTCAAATCTTGGATGCGACCTGCGGGCTGTCACTCCCCTCCCGACCCGGCGAGGGCTCACCCCATAAGTCAAAATGACCGAAAATAGGCGTGTGGCCAAGGACATTATGTCCGGTCTGTTACTCGCTGCAACAGTATGAACTCCGTTGTCCATGAAAGGATGCGCTCTAGATAGTCTGCTGACTCTCTGCTCCCAGACAATATCCGTATACTTCATCTTCCGCGACTACGTCGCTCCCCACGTCGCAAAGCTTATCGACCCCGACCGTGCTAAGAACGACCAAAACCTTCTAAGAGCTCAACAGAACCTGGCCAGGATACAGAAGTCGCGAGACGAGTCCAAGACTGCCAGCGACGAGTTCGCCGACGATGAGGTCGCCGGTGATTCACCATCCGCCGTGCGGGTTGAGGATCTCGTCCTCAACGAGTACGAAAGTCAGGTAGCCCTGGAGGTAGTTGCGCCCGAAGACATCCCGGTAGGCTTCGACGATATTGGTGGTCTGGACGAGATTATCGAGGAAGTCAAGGAAGCTATCATCTACCCGCTCACGATGCCGCAACTCTATTCGCATGGCGGTACACTACTGTCCGCGCCGTCAGGCGTCCTGCTCTACGGCCCTCCCGGTTGCGGAAAGACCATGCTGGCCAAGGCTGTGGCGCACGAGAGCGGCGCTTCGTTTATCAATCTGCATATCTCGACTCTTACGGAAAAGTGGTACGGCGACTCCAACAAGCTTGTTCGCGCGGTGTTCTCGCTTGCGCTAAAGCTGCAGCCGGCCATCATCTTCATTGACGAGATCGATGCCGTTTTGGGAACAAGGAGAAGCGGAGAGCACGAGGCTAGCGGCATGGTTAAAGCCGAGTAAGTGACCCTTTACTTTACATTAAAGTGCGCCATGTGTAACATTGGGCTTCCGGAGCTAACCTTAAAATCACCACCACAGGTTCATGACTCTCTGGGACGGTCTTACATCTACCAACTCGCTCGGTCAGCCCGCCAGGATCATGGTCCTTGGCGCAACCAACCGCATCAACGACATCGACGACGCCATCCTCCGCAGAATGCCCAAGAAGTTCCCCGTCCCGCTCCCGGGCAAGGCCCAGCGCCGGCGCATCCTTGAGCTCGTCCTCGCCGAAACGAAGCTCGACCCCGAATTCGACCTGGAATACATCGCTCTGGTCACGGAAGGCATGTCTGGAAGCGAACTCAAAGAGGCCTGCCGTGATGCGGCCATGGTTCCCATGAGGGAGGCGATCCGGAACCAGAAGGCTGCCGGAAAGTCGATAAAGAAGCTGGATCCCAGCACGGTGCGCGGTTTGCGCACGGGGGATTTCTTTGGTCGCAAGGGTGGCGCGCCCAGTTTAGCGGCGGACAGCCGTCCCAGCTCCGTCAGGCCAGAGGCGGCGATGAGCGCGAGGGAGATCTATGAAGTCGATACCGAAACCGAGGACATTTTGTCTTAATATGTGGTGGGCAGTGTCACTGAGAAGTGGGATTGCAAAGAATCAAAGTGCCAGCCAAGCAGGCAGCATTAGTGTAGGATCAAAGGACAGCGAAGAAATTTTGGAAAGTATCACGAGCGTCATATGATTCTTTCAAAAGACTTGATAGGGCACTTGTTATGACCAGGTAGAGGAATTGGAACAGTACACACTACAAGACAGGAGGCGGAGGCGCAGTTTATTGAATCGGATAGAACTCTCAACTTCTACTGGTAGCCTTGATATCTCGGGCTTAACTGGGTTTCTGGAAGTCTCATGGAACATTCGAATCGGTCCTACCCGCGTGTGACCCAGATACCAATATCCGAGTCCGACCTCTTCAGGCAGAATCGCGATCCAAAACTGTAAAGGTTCACCGAGGAAGTCCTGACCGAGTCCTTTTCGAGTCCTATCTATACAGCCTCGTTTCCTCATGATGTTCTTATGCGGCAGAGAAAGCAGGGCGTTCAAGCCATTCAAGGCTGTGTAGACAGTGATGGTTGTCCGGCCTGGCTCTTGATTTGCCTGTTGCTTGTCTGACCTGTCTGGCTGAGGCTTGAACGTGACGACTGCCTGATCCTTCAGTTGTCTCCTGAAACAGAAATCGAGGCTGCAATTTCAATCATCTTCGGTCAACCAAAACAAAACAACACTTTCTCTAACAATCAGGCAAACGAAACAAAACACCTCAGAGCTTACACAAGCACAACTCCGTTTCGGTCTCCCGTTCTGTGCTCGAACTTCTGAATGTCGGGGCGGCTGGGGGCCAAGCACGTCATCCTCAAAGCCCCACACAAATGGACCAGGGTCCAGCAGTGAGAGGATAGCCGGGTACCTCATGGGGCAGCGAGACGTGGCGGGTGGGCGGGGTACCTTGCCATCGTGGATCTCCTCAATGCGACACTGGGCTGAAGGTGGAGCCACACGCAACGCCGATGGTCGGACAAGACGGTAGTGTAGACACAACGGGACACGCCGTGTGTCGCAAAGGATGGCGAATTTGGCTGGAGAGATATTATCCGGGAGTGTTTTTTTGGGATACCATGGCGAGAAATGAGTGATGTTTTGAGTTGTGGTTGATATAACCTCTGATGCTCTGAATGTTCTCATCTGATGTGGATATCACGACGTAGCTGTATAAGTGGTCCAGATGTTGAGATGATTCAACTGCTGGCACCTACCCAGATGGAGGTTAGATGCCAGAGCTCCAGCCACCTGTATTACAGGTCTTGGCAAATATGGGTTACCCCCAGAACCCCCAGACCTTCTGGAGTAGACCGCTCGAGTCAGTTACACACACACAGAATCAATCAACCAGATCACACTAATAAATCTGACAATTAACAATCTAATACGCGCCCTATTAATATAACGATTAGCATTACGAACTAACAATAAATAATATAATAACAATATATATATAATATTTTAGTTAAAGCCAACCAATAATACTAAAGAGAATATTACCTACCTAAAAGACAGCGACGACTAGATCCGTTAAAAGCCTATACTCTAGTCAAAGTACAATTCAAATATATTTAAGGAATAATTTCAAAGCACTATCGAGAAGCCTACCGCACCGAGACAGCCTCATCCCAGCCATTACCCCATCACAAAGGCCGCTAGAACCCGCATTAACGAGGCTAAAGCGGAGCTTATCCTACTTAATAGTGGAACAACTATTCGTACGGTTATAAACGCGGTAGGGCAATCCCTAGAAATCCCTATTAAATATCGAGCTAAAGACGAAATATTATTTAATACCTTTACGAACGAGGAGGACCTAATTAATAAATAACTTTTTAAATTAGAATTTATACTCTACCCTAATAATAAAAAGGATTGGAAGGAGTTCGTGGCTAGCGATAAGGCCGTACGTACTTAAATAAGATTGTTAGTCAATTATAAACTATAAGATAGCGCGATAAAGGAGGAGTAGTAAATTAATAAATAGTATCGAAAATTCAAAAGTATAATAAATTATAAGGCTGTTAATAAGTAAATTAAAGTAAGGAAGCAATACTATAAGGTTATCGCCGTCCTAATGAAAGAATTTAAGAATTAAATTAATTAATTCTAAGCTTAGGCTATTGCTATAAGTAATAATTAAATTATAAAAATTGGGGAAACTAAAGTCGCCAATTCCTAATATATCGACTTCGTTAATACAATTAGGATCGTTTGCCCTAAATAGTATAAAAGTATTTAGAAATTTAATAAGGAAATGGCTAATAGTACGCTTAATTATATAATAATCTATAAAAATTTTAAAAAATATAGTATCGATACTATAAAACGCGGGGTTGCTACCGGAAAGGGAGGATATTGCAGCGCCTTTAATATTAGCGAAACTAATATCGAATATAATAATTAAAAGTATAATAGCGAGAGCCAAAATAAGAATACTAATAATAAGGACGCTCGTTAAAAAAGTAAAAATAAGAAGTTAAGAGGTTTTAAAAGAAAAAGGAAGCTCCAATCGAATAAAACCGAAATTTAACCGTATAAGAGGTTTAACGCTCTTATATATAAAATATATAAAAAAGGACCGTATTCCTTTAAAAATTATTAATACGTCAACCTAAACGTAAAATTAAAATATATTGCGAGGCTATTCCCTTCTATCTAACGTATTATTAAAGCTAACCTCGCGAAGGACCCTGAACTAACTAAGGAGGCTACGAGAATCGCAGCTAAGAAAGGTAGTAAAGAGAAGGCTCCTAAGAAGGAAGAGAATGCGTAATTACCGGTTATAATTCGAAATCTTATTTATAGAGCGACCTTTCAAATTAGTAGGGTATATTAAACTAGAGAAGAGACTTACCCTTTTAAAAACTCAGCAATTCTCGATTTAAATAATTCGCTTCATATATTTAATAAAATTACTCGTTTCCTTTATTTTTATTATACTAACCTAGATAATTCTTTATAGGCTAATAATACTTAAATAAAAATTAAAGGTTTTAAGGAGATTAATATTATTATTAAGGGTAAGAATAGTCCCTTAAAGCTACGGTTAAAGGAGGTCGCCTTTTACCCTAACTTCGCTACTAATTTTATTTCCCACTTCCAATTACGAAGGTAGGGCTTCTATTAGGACTATCGACTACTAAATAACTATCTAAAGAAATTTAATAGTTTATTCTTTTATTATTTGAATACCGTTTATAGCTAGATAGTTATCGAAACTATCCTACTTTCATTTACTAAAACCTTATTTATAACGCGCTATTACGAGATTAATTTATATACGAGGCGCCCCTTCAAATAAATAGTAAATATTTAGCATTTATAATTAAGCTACCCGGGACCTTAAGTAATCGATTACCTTTAGAACGTTAATAGAGTTAAACTATATAATATCCCTTTAATTAAATATAATACGTACGCTATAGTAAAAATTAAACGATAAGTCAACTATATAATTAAAAACTGCAGTTATAAACCAGGAGAGAAGCTCGCTACTAATTTCCTCAATTTCGACGAAGGAAGCAACGGGGTTAAGTACCTCCTCCTTATTACCTATCGATGGTTTAACTACATTTAGGATTATTACTTATTAAATCGTCAGGCGGTAATTATAATTATTATATTCGTATCCTATATTAATATACTATAGTACCGATACAATATTAGGGTTAAGATTTTTAAATTCGATAACGAATTTATAAGTAACGAAGTCCAATATAAACTATTATAGTAAAGAGCGATTCTTAAACCTTCTACTCCTAATATATAAGTATAGAACGGTAGGGTAAAACGTTTAGGGGGTATTATTAAAGAAAGATATAATATTATATTAATAAATTCGAAATTCCTAACAGATTTATAATTAGAAATTACTAGCGTAGCAATTTACCTTATTAATCGATCCCCTCATTACTTCTATAATTAAAAATCCCCCTTCAAACGGTTCTATACCTACATTATACAATAAAATAATCAATAAGAAACTCGTAAATTAGATCTAAATTACCTCAAAATCTACAACTACAAAGCATTTACTATAACGAATACTGTATAAAAAAAAGAAAAGCAGCGCTAGAAATATTTACTTAAAGTATAAATAGGGTTCCTCATTAGTTATTTAACGACCTTTATCTATCGTATATAAAATCTATATATAAATCGGATCGTCTAAACTAGGGATATAATCTTTAACGAAGAGATTACCTATAACCCAAACTTTAAAAAGCTAAAAGAAAACCTCCAAATAAATAATAAGGAATTAGCAGATTTACTTAATAAAATTAACGAACTATACAATCAACCCTCGGGGGTATTTAAATTATTAGAAAGAAAAGGCTATAAGCTATAAAACGACGTCGATAACGTAAATATCGAACCGCTACTATCGAACCTCCTCGATAAAAACTATGAACAATATTAAAAAGACTCCCAAGAAGAAAGTAATTAATTGCAAAAAATCGTCAAACAACTACCTACAACAAGAAAAATATCTATCGAATATATTATAGGATTATACCCGTTACTTCCATTAACCCCGCCAGCCGTACTCTATACCGGTTATTTAATTGACCGAACTATTAATAAGTACCTCCGTTACTAAGAACTATAGGAAATTACTTTTCACATTAATAGACTATTATAGCTAATAATTAAAACGAACGGGAAAATAATTACTAAGGCGGAAGTATAATAGTTAATTACTAAACTTAGCCGTCTCAATAACATTCACCGACGAGAATTACCTCCCCTACCTAAGTACTATAGTAATCTTAATAATTACCTATTCGGTCAATTATTTAAATAAATAAAAGAGACTTATTTATAGAATTACAAAGATATAAAAACGTAGATTAAAGTCGATAGGAGTATACTATAGATACAAAGTAAACAGATTTTCGATTATATATAGGTATATATTTATAAATTTAATAAGAACGGTACACTTAATAAGTATAAAGCAAAATTCGTCGTAAAAAGTAATTAATAAAATAAGACGGGGTTAAATACGTACGTTTTTATTCTAGTAGGGAGGTTATTTAAATTAATTATCGCCTTCGCCGCTCGTTTTAATTTCGAACTTATTTAATATAACGCAATTAATACTTTTATTAATACCTCCCTTAATAAAGAAATCTATATACGTATACTACTAAAGTATTAAATCCCCGGCAAAGTCCTTAAATTAATTAAAGCCCTATATAGTTTCCGATAAATATCTTTACTATAGCAACGGGAGCTTAGCGGAGCCTTTAAATCAATAAGATTCGAAACAATTCCTAAAAATCCCTATATTATAAAGAAGAATAATATCTTTATACTCTACTATATTAATAATATCGTCTTTACGTTTAATAAAAATAAAATAGAGGAAATTAAAAAATATACTATAGAACTATAGTTACAATATTACTTAACCGGAGGAGACGAATTCTAATAGTTTCTAAGTATTAAAATTATACGTAATCGAAACTAAAGAAAGATTTAGCTATTATAAAAGGCCTATATCGAAAAGATTTCAAAGTTATTCAAATCTAGTTATCGACCCACTTTAGTACCTATAGGCTATAAAGAATTGAACCCTTACGATAGGATAGTTAGTTATATAGAGATATGTACTTACTAGATTAATATAAGATTACTACTATATGCGGTAGTTAATATTCGATTAGATATTACGTTCCTATCGAATAGATTAGTTCGATACAATTATAACCCTAGTCCTACTTATATAGCCGCTAGCGAGAAGGTAATATAATACCTTCGAATAACGAAGATCTAAGCCCTCTACTTTAGTGGCAATAACCGATTAGAGATCGCTTCTAATACTTCGTTTATTAATAATAAAAATAACTGTAAAAGTTCCTAAAACTTTACAATTAAGCTCTATAGAAGTCTAATTTATTAGGGAGCAATTAAATAGATTACCATTACCATATTAACAATAGAAGCAGAGCTTTATACGGTCGAAAAGGTTATAAAGGAGACATTATTCATAAACTATTTAATATTAGCTCTAGGAGTAAAGCTATTAAAAAACCCCATCCCCACTCTATAATATAATAACCAGCAAACCATTAGGGCGCTTACAAAAGAAACGCCCACCTTTAATACGAAGATAAAATACGTCGATATTTATAAATACTAATTGAGAGAGGAGATTATCGACAAGAAGACACTTAATATCGAATATTTAGAAACGAAATCGATGCCAACAAATAGACTAACGAAGGTACTAGGGATTCTAGAATACAAAAAATTCAAAAAGTTATTAGGCATAGCCAAAGTACCACCGCGGAAGGACAGCGGAGGAGAGGATAATCCGACGCCAAAGGAGGTTGATTTCAATAATCTAAATGAAATACTGGGATTAAAAACATAAAAAGACAACAGAAATATATAAATAACTTCACCTACCCAGATGGAGGTTAGATGCCAGAGCTCCAGCCACCTGTATTACAGGTCTTGGCAAATATGGGTTACCCCCAGAACCCCCAGACCTTCTGGAGTAGACCGCTCGAGTCAGTTACACACACACAGAATCAATCAACCAGATCACACCAATAAATCTGACAGAACCCGACTGAATTGGATGGACGGCTACAGTTGCTGCAAGGGACCACAATTGTAGTGTAGCTCTGTCCTCGGCACCAATGTACCGCTGGACGGCAACAGCAACAGAGGATGACAACACCCCACCACCCCGAATGCCGTCCCCAGTTCATCCACCCCCGCCGGACATCCAGTCCCGTCCACGCGAGTTGGCGACCAGTCATCGACACATCCTCCACACACTTCGTCCACACCGGGCACAAATCTTGGGGAACCAGGGGGACAATCTGGAACTTTAACTCGTCCAACCGGAGAGTCACTGGCACGACATCGCCCCGAATCCACTGTTGCCCGTCTCGATCGGTTTCGTCTTATAACTGACCCTGATTTCGCCATTTTCTTTCTCTTCTTCTCTCTTGCATGTTTATACTCGACCATCAATAATACTACACTACTGAATTCCCCGACTCAACTCGGATTTGTATGACCCGTCCTCCCAAAAGACTTAACGTCCAGCTACCAACCTCAATTGCCCCCCATCCAGGCCCAGGTTCCACGTACCACCACCAGCATCTCCAGGTCCACAACAAACCTCCGTTCTTCGCTCCCGCCGCCGCATATCGCCTAGACCTGCCCATTCAAAGACCGACCGCTTTGACTCATCACACCATCGGCCTCTATCCGTTCCATCCCAGCCATACCATCCATACTACCGGTACGCCAGCAGAAACAGCAGCAACACCAGCACCGAGAAGCTATACAGAAGCGGTAACAGCTTCTACAACCTTTTCACCACCACACCACATCTTCACACCGACAACAATGTCGACTCCCAACAGTGACAGCCCGGCCGCGCAAGCCGCCAAGAAGGTCTTCTCTCGTCTAGATCTTGACGGCCACCACCTCCCACCATCACCCGCACCCTCGAGCCCTCACAATGGCCGGAGAAGATATGCGATGGCCACCGAGCTCGTCTACACCGAGACCAAGGACCAGTATGGCGCCTCGAGCATCCCCATCTACCAGTCCGCCACATTCAAGCAGTCGTCCTCCAACGGCGGCAGCGAGTACGATTACACCCGCTCCGGCAACCCGACCCGCACCCATCTCGAGCGCCACTTGGCCAAGATCATGAACGCGAACCGCTGCTTGTCCGTCAGCTCCGGCATGGGCGCTCTCGACGTCATCACCCGCCTGCTCAAGCCCGGCGACGAGGTCATCACCGGCGACGACCTGTACGGCGGCACCAACCGCCTTCTGACCTACCTCAAGAACAACCAGGGCGTCATTGTTCACCACGTCGACACCACCAACGTCGAAAGTGTGCGCCAGATCATCACCCCCAAGACCGCCATGGTCCTGCTCGAGACCCCCACGAACCCTCTTATCAAGATCTGCGACATCCCCACCATCGCGCGCATCACGCACGAGGCTAACGAGAAGGCCGTCGTCGTTGTCGACAACACCATGCTCTCGCCCATGCTGTTCAACCCGCTCGACGTGGGCGCCGACATCGTCTACGAGTCCGGCACCAAGTACCTGTCGGGCCACCACGACATCATGGCGGGTGTCATCGCCGTCAACGACACGGAGCTGGGCGACAAGCTGTTCTTCACTATCAACGCCACCGGCTGCGGTCTCTCGCCCAACGACTCCTTCCTCCTCATGCGCGGCGTCAAGACCCTTGCCATCCGCATGGAGAAGCAGCAGGCCAACGCGCAGCGCATCGCCGAGTTCCTCGAGTCGCACGGCTTCAAGGTGCGCTATCCCGGTCTCAAGTCGCACCCGCAGTACGACCTGCACTGGTCGATGGCCCGCGGCGCCGGCGCCGTGCTGTCGTTCGAGACGGGCGATGTGGCGCTGAGCGAGCGCATCGTCGAGGCCGCCAGGCTCTGGGGTATCTCTGTCAGCTTTGGCTGCGTGAACTCGCTGATCAGCATGCCCTGCCGCATGAGCCATGCCTCCATTGATGCCAAGACGCGCGCTGAAAGGCAGATGCCCGAGGATATCATTCGGTTGTGCGTGGGTATTGAGGATGCTGATGATTTGATTGATGATTTGTCGCGTGCTGTAAGTTTTACCAATCCACCCCTCGGAAGTTTTCATCCGAAAGCTGAGCTTGAGACTAACCTAATTCGTACGACAGCTCGTCCAAGCCGGTGCCGTTACTCTCACGATAGATGGCTTCCACGCTAACACCGCGGAAGGCGCTGCTGCTGCTGGGTCAGAGGCGGCCGAGACCACCACCACTGCTGCTCCTTCTGCTTAAAAGAGAGAGAAAAAAGAAACAGAAAGAAAACGTTTTATACCACTTGTGTTGTTGTTACTTGTTCCGCGTGTCATGAGTGTTCTCTTAGACAGCAAATATGAGACGAAGAAAGGAAGGAAAGATCTATGAGTTGCCACTGTATTTGTATGGGGAACGGGATGTCATGTGTGTTGCATTTTTATACCAGATGAAAGGGGATATGGGACGGTTTTCACGTGGGTCGAGCAGATGGGAGGGATGGTTGGATCGGATTGATAGGTGCCACAGAATCGGAGTCGGGTTGAGATGACATGCAATGATGAGATGACAGAAAGTTAGGACGGGGACAGCTGTCATCGGAAGATGATATGGAATAGAAGAAGGAAGTTTAAGACCATGATAACGACCTCCTTCGATCAAAGATCATCTGTGATAAGCGTGTTTATATTGTCCGATCTGCCGGTGTCTTCCACCCCAGATAAAAGACGCTTAAAAGAGACCTCGCTGAGGATTACCTACTGAACATAAGCAAAAGGAAAAGACAGAATGTGATACAACCTTACCCAAGCTCAGCCAAGGTGTAAAAACGAACACATACACACGGGGACCAACATTCTCGCTAACACGACTCAACACTACATCAACTCTCTTTTACTCTTTCGCTTTCCCACTTCGCGACACTCGACCAGAACAGGCTCAACCCCGCCCAATTTGTTAAAAGTCTCTCCAAGGACAAAGTAATACAAACCACCCACCTTGATGTTCAAAGCCGCATGAGGCTGAGGCAACGGGTAAAAAAAATAAAAAGGGGTGGCTGGTGAACCGAACCGGCACCGAACCGAAACCGAAGGGTTGAACGGGTTGGGACGGGACGGGATAAGAAACTCGATCGGTGGCTGGAGTCGGGAAAATCTTCAGCCGAGTGGTGAAGAGGACGAGGGATGATAGAGGATGGGAGGGTGGGAAAATAGGTCATTGTATGGGAGATCAGGCCCTTGTGTGAGTGAGAGAGTGGCTTTTAGACAGCAGATGTAGATGTAGTAGTAACAATAGTCATGATGGGATTTGTTCCGGCATTAGGCAGTGAGAAATGTTTGCTAGTACAAAGCACAGCTGGCCTTAGTATGACGAGCATGATGATATATGGACACTCCCTTGATTGGGGATAGGGCAAGATTATATAGTATATGTTCAAACCCCGAGTAAGTGGAAATATGGGTGATTAAACTCATCGACACCCGACCTCGGCCGACTGTGTGAGAACTTTGGATGGGAGATAAATGATCCAGGGTAGAGAGGGAGCGCAGTGAATGATTTGACGCATTATAGACGCGATAGACACGAGAAAACATAACCAGGGCTAACGAAAGGGGGTGAATAGCAGATAAGGAAAGAAAAGAAGTCTCATTACAACAACGATACCCCAAAAACGACCAACGAAAGAAAGAAAACATCGTCATCCGCCCGTGGGTATCAGTCAGACAAGGAAGCTGTGTTCAGTCCAGTGCTCATACACTCCGAAAGCCCGAAATCCCTCTCTCGGCCCGGTCCAGCCCATCTCAGCTCCGCCTCTCTTCCCGAGAAAAGCCTTCGGGATGTCACACATGAACTCGCACCGTTGTTGTACACATACGAAGTTTGTTGCCACCGCCATGCTTCCCATGCTTGCCATGCTTCTCCAATGCTTGCCATGCCTGCCACTCCTGCCCCGTCATGGCACAGACACGGCAGCTCAGGGTTGTCGCGGCAGAGAGTAAATAAAGGAAAAAAAGAAAAGAAGTGAAAGCCATCCATATCGAGAAAAATTGTCGTGTCCCCAACGTCCTATGTTCCACAGAGAAACGTGATCAACCCCTTGACCGCCTTGACAGCCAGCCTTCCCCTCCTCCCCTCAACGTACGTCCTCGCTTTCTCCGTAACGTCCTCCACTCAATTTTGCCGGATCCCTCCCCGCAATCTGCTGCAGTGAATGCCCGAGACCGTTGCTTGGTAGGTGATACATGTCGTGCGTGCTGGTTTACTGCTTCCTGAGTTTCCGTCCGAATCACGGGCCCAGACAGCCAGGAGAATGCCCGGGAGCAGTAGAAAGCCAGCAGGGAGCCCCCCGATCTTGACACGAGAGTGAAGACTCGAACATCCACCCTTTACCCTTTCCCTTCCCCCTACCCTCTCGTTAGCCGCCCGTAGCACTTGAGTCGTGTGTGTCCAGCCCTATCTGTCAGTCAGATCACCAGTGAGTTCCCGAACTCTCCTCTTCTTCCTTGTCTTCCCTTCTTCCCCTGTTCCTGTCCCCGTTCTCTGAAGGTCAAAACCACCCTGGATGTGTGGTACATTGTGTATCCGTCCCCTGGTGAGCTGAAAAACAAGCGAGGGAATCAGTAAACAGAAATAAACAAGAATACTGCAAGAAAGCCGTGATAAAGGTCAGTAAGATCAGGGCAGTCAATGGGAGCCAACAGGTCGAGGGCCTGCGGGATAGGTAAGTGTCAGTTGCAGTGAGGTAACATACCAGACATATTCCCCTACCCAATCAACCTTCCGCCCGTCATCCCGTCTGGCCTCTATGTACTACCACCACCGCTACTCCTGGCCTGCCCAATAAGCGTCTCGGTGATAGGCAAATTGCTCCGATTTCGCTCCTCCTGCCAGCGAACCAGCATGGGGTTAACAGTGGTGCTTGTGTTAGGGGTGGTGCTGTGACTCTGCTGTCCGTTGTTGTGACTGACGGGTGACGACTTAGTCCGGTTCTGCTGCTGTTGGGAGGAGGAGCTAGGTAGAAAAATGGTGGTGAGGCCCTGAACAACACACACTCACACTTGCCCCTTTGCCTTTCCATCTCTCTCCTTATTACAAAACGCATTCACACAAACATCCTCCCTCCCCTTTCACCTTGCAAAAGCACAGGATGTGGTGGCACCAACCCTTGACGGTCAGCATCAGTAGCTGGTTGACAGTTGTCTCTCACGCTGTGAGGCATGCTCTTGGTAGAAGCCTGAATTGCTGTGGGAGAGTGGGCGTGGTTGAGTGGCTTGAGTGGTGGTGGTCGAGACCAGGTGGCTGATCAGCGTGGTAGTTGCTATGAAAATCCCAGTACTGCAGATGGCAGGAGGATGGCTCGGGTTCCCCGGACGTTGTCTATCCGTTGTGATATACGCTGGTTGGTGAACTTAATAACGAGATCATGAGCGGTGGGTTTGTAATCGGGTTCTTGAATAAAGGGAGGAATGTGATGAAGCTTTTCCTGCTGAGAGCCAGCTTCTCAGTTTCCCTTCTGATGGTGGGTGTTTCCGGCTTATATAGCAGCAACACAGATCTCGCAGGAACCAAGACTCTTCAGCATGTTAAGATCGTGAAGTCTCTTCATTGCCGTGATGATCCCCTGAATGGCCAGCGGCTATCAGTGAGCATCAATCGACAGGCTTGGGGCTGGTGGGTGATGGGCAATGCAGACATAACGCCCAATTCGGATCCAAACTTTACCGGTAATCTAGTGTGCATGGATACTTTGTACCTATGGTCACGCGGTCAGTCATCCACAGTAGACAGAAAGATGAAGAAGATGAGGGAGATTATAATCAGGACCAAGGCCTATCGCAGAAAGCCCCCATCACACTCGGCCAAGGTACATCTTAACTCGATACACCTCACTGTCAAGGAAGCTTGTCCATGAGCCCCATACCTGGCCGAATATGCAGATTGACTATTGGCCGGGGTTATCCTGGGGACCTTGGCGGTAAGAAGCACTCTTCGTAGTAGAGTGCTACCTGCCTCGAGTGCCCTCTGTCAGGTTGTAGACGGTTGACCTCGAAAGTAGTTTGTCGTCCCTCGATCTACTCTGTTTTGGTGTGGGTACGCGACAGTAAGTAGTTAGCCGTCATTTACAGCACCAGGACGTGAAGACCAGAGAATGAAGCGTCGAAAAGAAGACCACTTACCTGTGGCTTTTGCTGTGTGAAGTATCAGGGACAGACTCTCATCACTCCATTCTCTTCTCTACATCACCCCACGCTTCCCCTGCAGGCTCAACGTTAGATGCCACATGTGTGACCCAGGAAGCTGGAAATATGTGGGTGAATACTACATCGCCGTCTTGGTGCTGCTTTGAGCTATCCTGTGCTCTCAGAAAGGCACCGGTGCCGTACGCCAGTCGAGTCCTTGAAGAAACGGTTTTGTTGTATCCTTGTAGGTTGATGCTTCCCCAGGGAGGGTAATCTGCTCCCACCTAGAGAACTTCGTGTCATGCCGGGGCGCTCCGTACCCCTAGTATCTCCGGTCCATGTTTTCGGCACCCTCGCAAAGCCTGTATCTTTCGCTGTCCTTCTGTCCTTCTTCGCCTCTACTTGCATCAAACCTGTGTGACACCACTTCTTTGCATCAGGGTATATGGTTCTGCTTTGAACTTGTCAACGCCATGCGAGACTGGAACGCAGAATGAAGGACATTTGCATTGAGGGTAACGGCATGGGAATACCGGGGCAAGATAATGGATGTCAATTTGTCATTTCGGTGGATGTTCGCCATGCCCTCCTTAGATTCCTTCATTGGAGTCCAAATCTAGCCCGCTCGATCCAATCTCAGGAGCATTGCGTGATGTTATTAATTATGCCAGCAAGATAAAATGAAGTCGGTCAAGTATTGCCGTACAAACCGCGTGTACGATCTTGACCGGTCTGCAGGCTTTGTTCGAGTCTTCTCGTCATCTGTTTGGTCGTTATCGTAAGATGGGCTGGTTGAACTCAGTCTGTTTGTGATACACATACCCAAGAGCTAATCGCTCTCACGGTGCTGACCTGCAGACAGACAGACAGGAGGATTGGGTAGCTCCCATGGTTCCTCATGACCATCGAGCTCGATATGAGAAAATCGAACTCCGTGGCCGATCCCTCTTGGAGGCAAAGGGACCAAGGCTTGTCTGAAGCGACTGGGGCTTGATCTCAGTAGCGAAGATCTATAATTGATGTGGTAGTCTTTAGCATCGCCATCAATAGCATCGTCATAATGGGATGAGAGCTTCTGTATGTTTGCTTACCAAAATGTGGCGTCTGTGAGTACCATGGTACAGTAACCGATGTGCAAAGTAATCCCCATGCATTATTACTTTCTTCCCCAACCTAGCCTCCAATCTACGAGGTAGCTGCGGTAAACGGTAATCGTCCGGTGCTAGCCAACAGACACCCGGGATCCTGGATAGACGACTGAAGATACTGGGTTGATCCGACGACAAAGTCAGTTCTCGAATGCATGAGGGATGAGGCTCCTGATTGGATTCATGGCAACAGAATTTGTTCTATCAAAGGATTTTGTCTTGCATGGAGGGATGGTGAATGGAAAATTATTGCGTTGAGTGCTGGATTCAATAAAAAAATACGTACCCATGGATGAAATGTTATCATGCCCATCTGCACCAAAAAGTTGCGGTTTGGCTAGACTAACGGGGACGGTGGTGAAGCGCCTTCCTCGTATGGCCAATACGGTCGGAAAGGTACATATTGCTTCGACGCTGGCCAGTAACAGGTCATAATTTCGTTTGCGAGCTGCGAGCAAAGTACCGTGTCGAGAATGCGTCAACGCTGTGTGTTTGGTGTAACCTTGGCGATGGTATTTCCCCAGGCTGTCATGGAAGTGCCCGTCGGGATCTTAGAAGTTCTGTGACCTGGTATAGCACGATTAACTCTGGTGTTGGATGTTCTGCGAATTACCTTCAAGCTTCGATGCCCACTGGGGTGACGAGCTGGCGTGGTTGAAGTTCACGGTTTGATGTAGGACACTCAACGAAAGCTAGGAATATAGGAGATTATCTTGGTCAACTTCTGTTCTTGCCGGAATTGTTCAGTTACCACCTACTTACCGAAGCCAATGTGAATAGAAGTGTCATGTTGTCGCCTACGCGCGTAAAGCTGTGGAGTGGCAGGAAAGTATGTGTATGAGAATCCTTCCGAAGCAAACTTGCGCTCCCATGGCCATTTGTGCGGCCCATGTCAGGGACAGGGAGGGAAGGTAGACGGGTCAAGCGAATTCAGGGCTCATGGAAAACTCTCCGACCTTTCTCTCCAATATTGAAAAGTTGTATGCTGTTAGACCACTGTTTCGCAAGCGTCTATACTGTCAGTTTTTCTGTGCCTGTGACACCGTTACACAAGCAGGCGGACTCAGGTAGAGGTATGCAATGATGGCAGACTCACTCCGTTCCTTTGGCCCCGAATATCAAAGACATGCGGGATGGCGAGATAAGATTAAGGTCCGGAGCATGGAAGGATGTAGCGTCTAGTCGACAGCCAGGACACCAACCATCCCAAATGCATAGGTATTGGAGTCAATGATGTTGGCTATCAGTCTGTAAGCTTCCCAGCCACTAATCAAAGTGTTAGGCGGTTTCTCGCAGGACAGACCTTTCATTCTGGCAATCGGGGTCCCTGGATTTGGTCGCCTTTGGTTACTGATATGGTCAGTACCTATAGTGGAAAAGATGGCGTACCATGTGATTATGCGTCGAGTCTGTTGTGCTCCTTGTACACGCTTCTTCACATTGCGGGGTGGAGCCGATTCATCCAGATGCTCCTGGTCTCCTCGAATCAGGTTAGTGTGAAGCCCGCTATGCAAGTGTGAATGACAAAAGGGCGGTTGTTGGATTTTCCTGACATGGAATCGAGCACTCTTTTCCAGGTGAGGGAAGAAACGATTGGGCGGCATGGTTAATAATCAGGGTAATCATGGCTCCTGGTGACATATGCCCCTGTCTATCAGTCTATCGTGGTAGTACGCAACGGTTGACTGCCTCACAGACTGATTCTGTGGATTTCCCCCATGAGTGTCTGGGAGTGTGGTGCGGCTCTGCAAATCCGACGAGCGAAAAGACAGCCGGGGGACGGTGAAGGCGAGAAAGGGGGCCGAGGAAGTTCAGTGTTAGAAATGGCAGGCAAACAAGTCTCGTATAAACCACCCATGGTGAAGGGGCCGTGAAGTACCCTGATCTTCGGATAAGTTCTGACAGAGACCTCATACAGATAACCATGTCCGCGGAAATATGGTATCCTTTCCATGGCTGGAGGCATCTAGCCCAGGATAGTATCTTGATAATGTTCCGTCTGATCCTTCTGTCGAGACAAGGCTCGGGGTAGCTGGATAAGGCACACCGGAACCTGGTTACTGACGGAATTTCTCCGATCAAGCGGCCGTAGGAAGTCCCACAAGTAGCCCTGTGTTTTGACGTCATCCCGGTGATTCGTGGAAAAGGTAATGTGCGGTACGGTACTGGCGTTGACATGCAGTGTTAGCAACGCGGAAGTCGGGGTGGTCAACGTCACCCAAACCCAGGTAGTTCCAAGATACGTACCATCCGGTTGATCCGTTGTTCCTTTCCATGGATGTCTCGATTTGCACACCGAGCAAGATATTGATTCTGGTGTTACCGGGGAGAGGCCGGAATGTCCACGATGCCGCGTTGCCGTGAGCAGCTCTGCCGATGTACACCTGACACCTCCTTGCGACAACCGGTGAAGGATGAATGACGCGAGCGCGGGAGAAGAAAGTAAAGAACGAATGACAGGAAGAAAGACAAGGACTTCCGGCCGAAAGGAGATCTAACCGGATGTTTGGGGTGAGAAAATGGTTGGGTTTCGAAAGACAACAGAAGTCGAGGATCTCTTTTCCTGGAACCAAGATTCGGATGATGCAACTCGGATAAGCCCCAGACTGGACAGATGGGAAGATCCGGATGCCACGGGCCAGAAAATGTTTGTTAGAAATTTTCACTTAACTCTGAAGAGGAGGATTGTGCGGGTTGTGAAGGAAGGAACGTACCAGCATTAGGGTGTCTTGCTGGTAAGTCCGTATGAGGAAGTTGCGCTCCAGATACCTAGGTATCACCGGTCTTGCCCAAACATACCTGTAGCGGCCACTTTCGCTCTTCGGTGCTTCCCGCCATCCCGCTCCACGCATGTCAATGAACCTAAGTATCTTATCTCTACTTCTGTTAGAAACGGATAAGCATCTCACCAATGCCTGATGCTCATAGTGTCTGACATAGATGGGCCTGTAACATGAAATGTATCCAAATATCATTCAGCAAATGCTCAACCAGAGACATGAAAGCAATGCTTCACTAAAACTATCAAAGCCCAATGTCATTCTGACCCCATATACCCGATTGGCCTTAGCTCCTAGAACTCCAATACAAAAATGTGATAAGTGAGCAAAAACACGTAGTGTACTCTCTCGACTCCAAGCGGGTACCCGAGGCGCCAAAGTAAAACCGTTTAGTAGCCATCGAAGCGGTCTGGCAGCACAATTGGTGCAACCAGGGTCCAGGTATACATGGCGTAGCAGACCCACGAGCTCACAATCTTGACCCAGCTCGCCCACAGCGTGCGACCAACCGTGGCAAAGTCGCCCTGCTTCTTGTCATCCCAGTCCATGGTCAACAACGTAGCAACCCAGGCAGTGGCCAGGAAGAAGATGATGTGGAACATGGCGTAACTGTACTGAGTGCTCGATCTCTCGTCATCGTTGGCCGTACGATCCCCCGCATCGCTCTCATCGTCATCTGATAAGAGAGCATCTGCGGGAAGGCTTCCTTCCTCGACGGCCCTACGGAGCGCCTCGGCCCGCATCTCCCGCCGGCCTGGTTGTGTCGTCACGAGGTCATGCTCATCGTCATCGGGCAACTGGATCTGTCCCCTTCCGCTTCCACCAAGACCAAGGCTCTGGGTTGCTGCCCGTGTGGTGGTATAGGCCACCGTGAGCATGGTTGCGATGGCGCCGAGAATGATGGTGGTAGTCCGCGTGCCCTGGCCAAGCACCAGAGGGTTGCACCGCCGGTCCTCGGTCTCATCAGGCTCCATCGAGACCGCAGACATGGTCAGGTAGGTGCAATAAATGGCCACCATGGCGGCTTGCGCAAGCCCCGCCTTGGGGTTGTACTCCTGCACTGTCGGATGCACAGATATGGCCGAAACGGCGATCCAGAGTAGCAGATTGATGGTGATTGCTGCTTGGTTCATGGAGCAGCCACTCGCAGCGAAGAAGATGTACTGGATGATGGTCATGGCAAGGGACGCGAGGTACATGCCAAGCGTCGAGCCAATCAATATGATCCTCCAGGTACGCGAGTCGGTCTCCTCAATCTGCTTCAGACAGTACTCGGCCCAGTTGTGTGCCAGGTCAACCAGCAGAATAAGGCCGAGAATGAGGAAGAGCATCGCACAAATCAGCGAGATATAGTTGCCCCAGAACACAAAGAACTCGTCCGGGATGAAGAAGGTCAGGACGATCAAGCTGAGCCAAGCGATGATCTTGGGTCCCCAGAAGCCGTTCTGGATTTTCGCGCGTGGGTGCTTGGAGGAGTTAACTCCGAGGAGAAGGCCAGCCAGCATGAGGTGAAACAAGCCGAGAGCAAAGTTGATGCGGTGGACAGCAAGCCAGCCATAGCAATCTCCGTTTCCGCAGCTGATCTTTACGTAGTTGAATGTGAGGTGTTGTAGTTTTTCGATTGCCCATTTCGTGAGCATTATCCACGAAAGTATCGAGTTGATGAGAAGGAGGAGAGCATATGCGATACGGGTAAGGACACTATGACAGCCGATGTTAGCTCAGCAACCTGGACGCCATAGAGACTATCATCACCAACCTGTTGCCGCAATTTCCGCACGCGCTGCAAAGAGCGGAGCATGCCGCAGCACCGCAGCAACTACCAACGAATCCAAGGATCTGTGTGACGGGAGGAAATGGTTAGTATGATGGGTCATAACGCTGAGTTCGCGATCTCGTGGTGGGGAGGCAACTTACAGTGCCTAGACTCGGTATCGCGAGCAGCGGCAGCGAGAGAAGCGCGCCCATCGCGACGGCTGGCTAGTTTCGGTTTTCGAATTAATTTCGGTCCTTTTTGCGAAGAAGAAGAGCGGAAGTGTGGTCGCCGTTGAAACTTGGCGCAAATCGTATCGGCTCAATAGGTAGTCGAGAAAAAGAGGTTTGGTGATAGGTTGATAGGTAACGAGGTCTGGAATCATCCAAGATCCCGCAGCGTCGTCAACTTGCGACCAGACGTCAGGGCAGTTGGTTCAGCGGGCGGGTAGCAGCCCCAGATGACACACGCGGCTGGCAGAAGCCCGTCTCTCGGAACCAATCATCTCTCAGGCTAGTTTCAAGCCACACTGCGCCACCGTACGTCCAGCGGGCTTCAATCTCTCGATCCAACTTGAGCCAACTTCAGTCAGGTGGAAGTGACTCCAAAATGTCTTCTCAGCTCCCGGTCTCGCTTGTCAGTTCAAATCAACACAAATCACATTCTCAAATTCTAGTCATTTGATGACATTAAAAGGGCACTGAAAGCAATCACAGATCCGGGTACCATTGAACTATTAAATCGCAACAATACCACGTGCGCTAGCTCTCCGAAGTTGATAAACTCGATCAGACGGAATGCGACTTTGAGCTTTCGGATCCGGATCCACGGACATGGATCCCGAGCAACCGGCATCCCGTCTCCCGAGGCCGGGGCAAGCGGGGACCCGCCGGCATCGTGACTCCAGGACCCGTTTTTGAATCTGGGGAGCATCCAGCTGTCCAGGTCCATCCATGCCAATACCCATTACCCAACTCGTTACCCAATTCTAAACCTACGGTGAGTGGACACTGCTCACCAACAGTCATGATGCTACACAGTACGTGGGTTACCTAATGACGGTCTTGTACCACGATTCCGTTACTCAATTCTCATCTCACACCGTTGATTCAGGCACCGATACATGTGCTGTTTCTCTTCACCTCAGCTCTGCCCTCGCCGACGGGAGAGATATTCAGGAGAGACGGTGACAGGAAGACTGATCATGTTTCACATGGACTGGAACCCGTGGATTATACTTGGGCTCATTAGTTCTAGGCGGCTGCTCAGGTCCTTTATCGGAACCGGCTGCCAGCTGCCCGCCGGCGCTTGGCCAATCACAAGATGGCATTTGGGACAATGACCCCGGGAACTCTCAATCAGCGGGCCTGCGTCACAGGGGCAATCGCTAACAACGAACCCCCATCCTCCGATCCTTGGAACTAGGTAATTTACAGGTTAGGAAAGTCTGTGTCCTACAACGAGTATAACACGGGCTGATAGTGTCAGATAAGGCGCCTAATGGAAGTTCCTAGTGACGACAACACACATCTCTCTCCCTCCTCCCAACATTGCCTTGATCGTATTTTCCTCATCCTATTTCTGAATTGCCATGCAAGACTTGCTGCCGACTCTCCCATCGTCGTACTAGCTTCAGCCTGTTCCAGTTCCGGTTTCCGACCTCGTTTGCGATCAGGGCGCCCTTTATCGCAAAGGCGCCGCGGGGATGCTTCAGACCGTTTGATCGTGATACTTGGCCGTTCAGGAGTCTCCAACCATGACAACTACAACAAAAACAATGCTCGACCAGCAGCTTTACCGCGCCCGCCTGGTGTCGAGCATAGCAGCAACGGCTATATCATTAGCATGTGGAACAAATGTAGGCAATTCCCCTGACCTGTTGTGCGACACAACCTAAAGACATGGGACTAATGCTAACTCTTTGCCGCACTCTCGATAGTATGTCTACTCAGCATGGGCACCTCAGTTCGCCGATAAGCTACACCTCACGACGACGCAGAGCAACCTGATCGGACTGGCCGGGAATTTGGGCATGTACTCGATGGGCGTTCCAGTCGGAATGTATGTCGACCGTCGAGGAACCCGCCCACCAGTCATGGCCGGGGCCTTCTTGCTCGGGTTGGGATACTTCCCCTTCAAGGCCGCCTACGAAAGCGGAACTGGCTCCGTTCCCCTTCTTTGCATCTTCAGCTTCTTGACTGGATTTGGATCCTGTATGGCCTTTGCTGCCTCGATGAAAACGTCGGCCTTGAACTGGCCTCATCACCGCGGAACAGCCACGGCCTTTCCGCTGGCCGCCTTTGGTCTTAGTGCATTCTTCTTCTCCGTCTCTGGAACCATCTTCTTTCCCGGCAATACTGGCGCCTTCCTCATGTTCCTTTCTGTTGGCACTTTCGCCCTTGCTTTCCTCGGGTTTTTCTTCCTCAAGGTTTACCCGCATACTTCGTACCGCCCGGTCCAATCCAGGCCAGGGCTCTCGAGCTCCCAGCAACTGCACCGGACGCTATCTGAGGAGTCCAAGGCCCACGCAGGTCGCAGTTACGTCGATGAAGAACCTGGTATGTCGCCCACTGTTTACACCACTCCTAGTGGCACTACAGCACCGGCCCTCAGCGGAGGCACAGACGAGCTCGTGGAGCCCTCATCTTCTCGAGGCGTCAGCCCTCCTCGCCGATCCAATGATATCGAAGCGGCCTCTGCGGAAGCACAGGAAGACATTGACGAAACCTCGTCCCTTGTGTCCAGATTGTCCTCAATACCGGGCGATGTTTATGTCGAGAGCAGTGTTGATATGGATCGTTCGCATCGCGTAGATATTCGTGGCTGGGCCTTGCTTAAGAGTCTCGATTTTTGGCAACTGTTCTGCATTATGGCCATCTTAGCTGGAATTGGTTTGATGACCATCAAGTACGTGTTGAATCCTTGCTATACCCCTCTAGACATACGACTAGACCACTCCGCTAACATCTAACAGCAACATCGGCCATGATGTTAATGCTCTGTGGAGATACTACGACAAGACAGTTGATGATACATTCCTCGTTCATCGGCAACAGATGCATGTTTCTATCCTGTCTGTCGGTAGTTTCGTTGGCCGACTGCTCAGCGGTAAGAACAATCTCCATCTCATGTTGATGGAGGATTTGCACTAACTTTGCTTCTAAGGTGTTGGATCAGATTTCCTCGTCAAGGTATTAAAGGCCAGCCGTGTCTGGTGCCTTGCGGTAGCAAGCCTGATCTTTTTCATCGCTCAGCTGTGTGCGCTCAATATCCTCAACCCACACCTACTCGGTCTCGTCTCCGGTCTTTCTGGTCTTGGCTACGGCTTCCTCTTCGGCGTCTTCCCATCTATCGTGGCCGAATCGTTCGGTATCCATGGACTCAGCCAGAACTGGGGCTTCATCACTTTGAGCCCTGTCGTATCAGGCAACGTCTTCAACCTGTTCTACGGCAAAGTCTTTGACAAGCACAGCATTGTCAATGGCGAGGGCGAGCGCACCTGCCCTGATGGTATAGATTGCTACAAAGACGCATATTACATGACGCTCGGTGCCTGCACTATCGGGCTTTGCGTCGCATTGTGGACTATCAGGAGGCAACACAATCAGAGACTGAAAGAGGCAAACAGAATAGCCGAGGACTAGGCGTCCTGGTTGTTGGTTCGTTGGCTTTATTGTCGCTGAGGACAGAGTTCACTTCGCTCTAGTAATGAAGAGAAGTAACGGGATGTGTTACCCAGTATCAAGCGTAAAGATAAACGGCGGGATACGGTTTTCATGATAACTTTATTATATACAACGGGCTTGTACATATCTGGCGTTGGAAGGTGTATGGGCAGAAGAAATATCATGGGGGTTGCGGCGGCATGTCTGAAGATTTAGGAGCGCTATTTTAGATCAAGATCTTACAATTCAACCAGCATTAGTTATGAACTCTGTAAGTTAAACCACTGATAAGATACCATTTCTCTTGCCATGTTCTTTACCACGCAGATTCAGTTGGTGAGAGGAAAGGAAGATGATGGAGAGGGGGGGGGGTTTCCCCGCTCTAACCCCAACCCTGGATCGTGAAGGAGGCGGGCCGCGAATTTGTTTTGCGAAAGCCCCTCCACCTCCTTCCCGACATTTAATTTGTTTACTTTTGCAGCGCAACCTTTCAATCGCTTCGTCATCCCATCGCATCTCAGCTGACGCCTTGTATCGCAAAGCAAAACACGCGTCTTCCCGACCCCGCCGAGCTTGCAATTGCCGCCAATTATTCGCCCACTTTCAAGCAGCAGCTACCGACCTGCGCGTCGCTAGTCGCATTCCATTCGACCCCATTGCGCGCCAATCATCGCCAGCGCGATCGACGACCGCCTCCGCCAGACGACGCCGGTTGGAAACCCGCACACAGATACCCCTTCCTGCACATTTCGCATCACATTCGCAGTCCGATGTCAAGGGCGCAACGCGGCACTCATTTGCTGGGACTGGTGGATTCGGATTCGGAGGACGGACTTAGCGGGCCTGCATCTACTCGCTTTGGCAGCAGCAAACCCGCAACAAAAACAAAACCGACATCAACAATAACAAAGCCGAAATCGATCCTCAAGCAACCAACCACAGCCGTCAAGAAGGAACCAGTAACTAAACCCACCGCTGCGTCAACGGCGAAACAGGCGACAGCCAAAACAACAACAAAAGCCACGACAACAAGACAACAATCCGCCTCCGGCGCAGGCGCAAGCACAATGGCTCCCGCCAAACGAAAGACCGCTTCCACTCCCTCCGTCGCGAACAAGCGAACCGCTGCCGCGACCGCTTCCGCAAACAAAGTCACCAAAGCCTCCGCGCAAAAGACCAAACCCCTAACAGCCCGGCAAAAAGCCGCCCTAGCCCGCGCCGCGCTAGCAGAGAGTTCCGGGAACGTCGCCGCGACTCCCTCTACCGTAGGAAAAGCGACTCGTACAAGTGGAAGGGGCAAGCGCGCCGCTGCCACCGCTACCATTGTAGAAGAGGAAGAGATGGAGTCTACCGAGCACACAGAGACGATTGCGGAGGAGCAAGGGGAAGAGGATACGACCATGCATGATGTTACCGCTACCGAGGAAGTGGAGGCGCCGAAGGAAACGACGACAAGGGCGACGAGGGGGAGGCCGAGGAAGACTGCAGCAGCGGCTGTTGCAGAGACCCCGGTGTCGGTGACGGCGACGGCGACAAGGGCTGGAAGGGGGAGGAAGAAGAAAGTGGACGAGATGGTGGTCGTGGAAGAGGATGAGGAGACGACACAGCAGGAAGAGGTGACGGAGGAGATACATGAGGAGACTCAGTTGGAGGAGGAGGAATCGCTGCCGATTCCGGGGGCGTGGCGTAACGGGCCCCCAGCGAACACATCTAGGAAGTCGTCTTCGCTGGGGCTGGGGTTTAAGACACATACGGCTGGGGCAAGGACTGATGACCCGGAGCTACGGCGGAAGTTGGGCGAGATGACGCAGAAATACGAGGCGTTGGAGCTGAAGTATAGGGATCTGAGAGAGGTTGCGGTGAAGGAGGCGGAGAGGAACTTTGATCGGTTGAGGAAGCAATCGGAGGAGAGGACGGCTGGTATGTTATGTCTTGTATTCGAAACCTACTGGGTGATAACCGCTAACAAACCTCTCTACAGCCTCCGACCAGCTAATCGCCGCCCTCAAAGCCGAGCTCTCCTCCCAGAAGGAAGCCGCCAGAGAGACCACCCGTCTCCAGAAAGAGCTCGAAGCGTCCGAATCCCAACTGTCAACCCTCAACGCCAAGGTCGCCGAGCTCACCAGCTCCCTTACAAAATCCAAGACGGAAATCAACGCTCTCAACATCAAGCTCACCGCCTCGCGTCAAGCCGAAGCCGCGGCAGTCGCCAAGATTGGCCAACCTCAAGTCCCCGGCAGCGCCATGAAGAACAAACAGAACGGCAACCGCATGCTCACCATGGGCAACTCGGAAGCCATTGCCCAAGCGACGCAGCAGCATCAGTTGAAGGAGGATCTCTACTCGGATCTGACCGGGCTGATTGTCAGAGGAGTCAAGAGGGATCAGCAGACGGGCGAGGATGTGTACGATTGTATACAGACGGGGAAGAATGGAAGTAAGTCGTCGCAATCCCCTTCCTCCCCCCCCCCCCCCCTTTTTTTTTTCTTGTTTGTTTACGATACAGATTCACTAACAATACCCGTAACCAGCACTCCACTTCAAACTCGCACACATCAGCGCCAACTCCCCTCACGTGGACGCGGATGAGACCACCCAGTACTTTGACGAAGACCAGTTCCACTACATGCCGCAGCTCGATGCGAGCAGGGACCGCGCGCTTATCGATTTGTTGCCGGATTACCTGGTTGAAGAGATCACTTTCCCCAGACAGCATGCGGCAAAGTTTTATTCGAGGGTCAACAAGGCTTTGACGGAGACGATGCCGCAAGCGCAGTAGGTGCCGTAGGGACGGAAGGGACTGAAGGGACTGTGTAGGGTTTATTACGGGAGGAGGGAGAACTGAGTGCTTGTAGGGAAGGTGTTGTTAATATAGGTTTGCATGTCTGGATACCCCCTTTTTACTTTCTTCTCTCGCTCGGGCTTCTTCTTTGTCTCTTGCCAGGTCGGCTTGGGTGGCTCTGGCCCGGGCCTTGGGAATTTCGGGTCGGCCTTCTTGTTGGGATAGGGAGATCAGTTGCTCTTTGTTCAGGTGGTTTTTGGTGACTCTTCTATTACTTTACAACCTCTAGGGTGGCTTCACTTGGTGTAGGACTACGTTGCCCACTGTATAATGTCAGCCTCCTCAACGTTGGCCAGCCTTCTCACGAGTCGTCTTCATGTGCCTAGCTCGATGGCCTGTACTTCAAGGCTGAACTTTCTCCTCAGCCCAGACGCACGGAAGGTATGACGACTGTTCTGCGCTCGGACAGCCTTCCTCTTGGCTCGTGGCTGCTTAAGAGACCCTGTGATGTCCTCGAGCCCCTGGGCCCTTATTCCGGAAACTGTGGAGAGGAAAGTTGTCACTGCCGTCGGTACACATGTTGGCGAACCACAATGGATGACTTCAACTTCCCCAGATTCTCAAGAGCTCTTGACAGACCTCCAAGTTCTGGATGGCTCATGCTCACCGCAGTCCGTCCACCTTACCCCGTTCACGCCCGCTCTTGCCCGTATCCAACCCATGATACCCTCGATCCTTCCACTCTCACCAGTCTCAACCCCTCAACTCGAACTTACGTCACACACCACTACCCCAAACCTTCCTCGTCCCTCTCCCTCCCATTACCGTTTCCCATCCAAAATCCATCAGCCGTACCCAGCCTACCACCCGTAGCTATATAACTCCCCCATCTCCCACCACTCCACTCTCGATCCGGATCTTCTCTCCACCCCGTCACCGATCACCACCGAACACACCACACTCAACCCAAAGCGCAACAAACTCAGCACAACCCAAACCGAACCCTACTAACCAAACCAACCTTCAACTCGGGTGCACCCAAAACACCACCCACAAGCCACAATGTCCGACAAACCCTCCACCGGCACCAAGGCCGACACGAGCTCCGGCTCAGGCACAGGCCCGTCCACTGGCGCTGCTTCCGGCACTTCTTCGGAGGGCACCAAGAAGCCTTCTACCCAGCCCACCCAGACTTGTGACTGCAACAGCACTGGTAGCTGCACTTGTGCGCCGGGGCAGTGTGCTTGCTTTAACTGCCCGGTAAGTTCCTTCTCTTCTTCTCATATTCCAATTGAATTTTGAAAGGTCTTGCGTTGTTGCGTTGCTTTGGTGTCTAATTCCTTTGGTGTTTTGAAACAGAATCCTCCTTCTGCCTCTAAGGAGTCCAAGACTGCGCCTGATGAGGAGTGGACGGTTCTCTAAGGAGTGCCAATGGTGTTGGTTTAGATGAGGATGGTAGTCTGGTCTGTTCACCATTGGCGCTGTCACAGTCAGTTGTCGATCAGAGCCCATTACTAGCCCGAGTCTGCGTCATTCATTTATCTTGCCCTTCAGTCCTTTCCGTCCTCTGCACTCTGTCCACTGATATACACCAACCGAAAGGCTAATGCTGACCTGTATCTCGTTTCCAGGCCGCGATCCCGAAGCACCCTGCCACCAAGAAGCACCCTCTCCCCGAGTGTAAGCACCCTGTCTCCGAGTGAGCTTCTTGCACGACAAACACAACGCGGGCGATGATTGCTACCTCACGTCGTTGTTTTTTGGTTTCGTTTTTCATCCGTCAACAGGTGTGACAGTCTCAGTTGGAAGGGGGTGAACGAGGAAGGTACGGAAGGGGTAATGGGTATAACACTGTACTGTGACGGTCATGCGCAACATATGATCGGTGGAAAACAGCGAAGTTGTTCTTCGCGGGACGGGAGTGTTGGATGGGTTGATGGATGATTGTTACTGATTTTTTTTTGCTTTCTGCTTCTGGCTTCGAGTACACGAGTGCCTATATTACTCCTACCCTGAGCAAAGAAATGGCGTGGGCCGGCGGGTAATTTAGGTTATTGTAGAGTAGGAAAGAAGGATGTACACGCTTGGGGTTAATGACTCGGGTTTACCCCTATTGCTTGCTAGACAATTGTTGTGGTTGGTTTCCTCAGCAACGACGGCATCGTGGTACCATGATCTGGACGTAGCATTGATAGGTGTACAGAGTGATAAGGAGCTCAGATAAGGACAAGGTTGTGTATGACTTCCTGTCTCTGGGTATCACCGGTTTGGGATATATGTGATTCTGAACACGATGCATGGGATTCTGAACACAATGCATGGGACAGTGGTTGCGCAAAAAAAATTCGTGGTATCCATTCATTCAAGGAAATAATGATATATACAGGCCCGCAAAGCAGTTGCAACTTCACGGAACAATTTGGATGCTTGTTGCACCCACACACAGCCTCCTTGTGTGATAGAAAACCCCCCTTTGCCCCCCGGAGGTAAGAGTACGTGCGTAGCAGCCCTTGAAAAACAGAAAGCAAAATCGGTGTGTTCACTTCGCCCTCAATCAATCAAACACTGGAAATAGATCCCTCGCCAAACTTTGTCGGATTACCAACAACACAGACCCTTTTTCTTGTCCCGGTAATGCAGTTGTGAAAAAAGACATATCAGCTTTAAAACGCCGAAAGGAATTCCCATTTTGACACCCCCAAGTTATCCATCCATCCTCCATCGCTCGCCTTTTAGATTAAATCCAAACGCTAAACGATAAAACGTTTAGAGACCGTGGACACCACCGGTACGCTTAACCATCAGCTCACGACGCTTCCTGTCGACCTCCTGGTCGAAGGTGATGAACTCATCCAGACCGCAGCCGGCAGGGACCATGGGGAGGACGGGAACCTTCTTGTCGGTGACGACCTCGAGAAGGGCGGGGCCCTCTGAGTTGATGAGCCACTTGAGACCCTCGACGACCTCCTCGGGCTTGATGATGCGCTTGGCCTGAACGCCCATGGCATCGGCGAGCTTGACGAAGTCGGGGTTCTTCTGGTGGGTGTGCGAGTAGCGGTCGTCGTAGAAGAGGTTCTGCCACTGCGTGACCATGCCCTGCTCCTCGTTGTTGAGGACGATGACCTTGACGCCAATGTTGAACTGAGCAGCGGTGGAAAGCTCGGTGAGGGTCATGCCGAAGGAGGCATCACCGTCAATGTCGATGACGAGAGCATCAGGCTTGGCAACCTTGGCGCCGATGGCGGCGGGGAGACCGAAGCCCATGGTACCGAGACCACCGGAGGTGATCATGGTACGGGGGTGGCGCCAGCGGAAGTGCTGAGCGGTCCACATCTGATGCTGGCCGACACCGGTGGCAATGTAGGTGTTGTCCTTGCGGCCCTCGGTGAGCTTGCTGAGCTCCTCGATGAGGGTCTGGGGCTTGATCAGACCGGTGCGCTCGGCGCGCTCGTAGTCGGAAAGGGGCCACTTGGTCTTCCACTCGTTGATCTTGCCGAACCACTCCTTGCGATCGGCCATGGTCTTGGCCTCAACCTTGGGAATGAGGAGCTCGACGTTGGTGGCAACATCACCCTCGACAGCCTCGGTAGCCTGGACGACCTTGTTGATGTTCTTGGGAAGAATCTCGAAGTGGACGATACCACCACGACCCTCGGCGGCGGCAGCCTTGGCAGCGGGAGCAAACTTGTTGAGGTTAAGGGTGACACGGTCGTCGAAACGGCCACCAAGGCAGATGATCAAATCGGCCTGCTGGACGGCCATGTTGGCGTAAGCGGCACCGTGCATACCGAGCATGTGGAGAGACTTCTCGTCGAGCTCATCGAAAGCACCGAGACCGTGGAGGGTGGTGGTGACGGGGATAGAGGCCTTCTCAGAGAGAGCGCGGAGGATCTCAGGACCGCCCTTGGACTGGACAACACCGTGGCCGGCGTAGATGACGGGCCTCTTGGCGATGTTGATGAGCTTGGCGACACGGTGGATCGAGGCATCGAGCTGCTTGCGGCTCAGCTCAATGGCAGCGCGGGAGGCGGCGCTAGGACTGGTGGGGATGGCGGTGTCGGTGGGGATGGCGCGGCGAAGGATACCAGCGGTGATATCCTTGGGAAGATCGACGAGGACGGGGCCAGGTCTGCCGCTAGTGGCGATCTCGAAGGCCTCGTTAATGCGGCGGGGAAGCTCGGCGACACTCTTCACCATGACGTTCCACTTGGTGCAAGCCCTAGAAATACCAATGACGTCGGCCTCCTGGAAAGCATCGCTGCCAATGGCGGTGGTGGGGACCTGGCCGGAGAAGACGACCATGGGAGTACCGTCGGCAAGGGCATCGGCCATGGGGGTGACGACGTTGGTGGCACCGGGACCGGACGTGACGAGGACGACACCGGGCTTGCCAGAAGCACGGGCGTAACCCTCGGCCATGTGACCAGCACCTTGTTCGTGGCGGGGGAGGACGAAGTCGAAGTGGGGAGAGTTGTAGATGGCATCGAAGACGGGGAGGATGGCACCGCCAGGATAGCCGAAGATGTGCTTAACGCCGTGTCTGAGCATCATCTCGTGGAAGATCTCACCACCGGTCTTGCCAATGAAGCTGCATGACGGATATCTTGTTAGCCCGGCCAAATCGCAGGCGTATTCGCTATAATGGGGCATCAAACGTACGACTCGTCCATGTCGGTCTTGCGACCGACGAGAGGCTGAACATGGCTGGGTGTAGGCTCAGGCTGGAAATTTTGGGCGGGAGTAGGTCTGGCCTCGCTGTGGTGGTTGTGTATGTTAGCACTGTTGCGTATTTCGGGTTCGTCGTGAGTCACCGTTATAGGGGGGCGGCGACCGGGGCAAGGGATGTTTTGGAGAAAGACATACGCGGCGGCAGTAGACTGATGCCTCGTTTGCACGGAGCGATTTGAGAGAAGGACAGCGGCCCTCTGGGAGGCAGAGAGGGTGGTACGCTGGGAGATCTGTTGCGCCTCAGTCAACGCCTTCAAGGCGCGAGCGGCCTGACGTGATCGGAGCATCGCGGCCTTGGAGGAGGATATATGGTATATTGGGAGCGGTTGGGAGGATAAGTGCTGCTACACGCGGGCGGCGAGGAGGAACCACAAGCTATGTAACAGTGGCTTTGTTAGAGAAATATCGTCGGCTGAGGACGCAGCAGCAAATAGGTATTAGGGAGAATTGTAGGTGATTCCTGTAATACTAGGAAAACACCAAAGGGTCGATGATGGATGGTGGGTTTGGCGAGGAATGGAGAAGTAAAGAAAGGGGAGAAGAAGACTTACGAAGAAAGAAGAGTGTCGGTGTTCTAGATGACAATGGATGAATCAATGCAGTGTGGTCAGTGTAGCGACCACAGACCGAGACCGACCGGGAACCGGGAGCAATGTGAGTCGAACAGCCGTGCCCGGGCTCAAAAATTTAATTCTGGCCGGCACGATAGTCATAGTGTGGGGTATTCTGGTCGCGACAGTAAGGCCGTTGTGGGGATTTGGTGGGTTTCAGCCAATGACAGGCCCCTGGCTGGCTTATTGCTGGCAATGTGTAGTGGCGATTTCGGAAGCAACCACTGCGGTGAACGAGCTTGTGATTGGCTTTGGGGCTCTGCCGATTCCTTTGAACTTTTTGACATTCCTCATCTTTCCACCAGAAGGCAATGGGAATTCGGTGTGGCGGTTGTGAATAGGACTTGTTAATTCTCAAAGTCTTGTTCGATCTTGTTGACGCACCGTTTCGTCCTGTCGTCTACTGTGTACGAAACAGCCGGCTCCTTCTGTCCGAGCCTCACCAAGACCCGTCATCCCTGTTTAGCTTCGTCTTTTAAGTCTGGTGTATATACCATCACCCAATCCATGCCGACAACCAACACGGCAACTTTTGACACTATGAACGGCCAGTTGGTTCGTTTTTTGGGAACACACGCGACACAGCGGACAGCCGACGGAAGAGGGTGCGGTTGTCCAAGTTGGAGTCATCCAATATCCCGTCGGTACGACCACATGCATCAGGCACAAATATGCAGACAAGGCACCGTCAAGACCAATCATGGACGGCACCAAGAAAATCACAGGCACGGCACTCTGCAACGGGAGCGAGGCAACTTGATGCGGTCCGATGTGTCTTTTTGCAGGTTCGGGAATTCATCATGAACTTATAGAAAAGGCCACCATATTTGTTGTAGAACCGTAAGAAAGCATGTCACAGCAATCTTGTTTTGATGATCATAGCCGGCAAGCTACTTTACTTCACCATCAATTGCCTCTTCAGAATGTCATGACTCGAAAATGGCGAATATTTAGTCCGACAATGATATGGTCGTGGGACTGCATTCCACATGGTTGTTTGTTAGCAGCCACGCACCGTCCACGTATTGGGCCAACGCTACTGGTCCCGTCTCCCTGCATTGCTAGTGTCACACATGGCAGCCGCAAATCCTCAGAACAACGAACATGTGCGGGGCGACTCTGAACCTTCGAAGCTTTCTCTCTTGATACTCTTTCACTGTTTCTGAATAGCTTCATTCTCACTACCACAAAGTCAACAACAACGAAAATCGACATAGTGTGAGGTTCGTCTGAATGCTCTGACGTCGCTACCATCACCATGTCACCAACCGTCAAGGTCCTCTTTAAGACCGAGAGCATGGCCCGAATTGACCAATCATGAGTCTCCAACATCGAGCTGCGACAGTCGGATTGCTACGTCCGATGTCGCTCACACCACTCCCCGCAAATCCACTTGCGCTGCCGTCTACCCTTTTCCTTGGCCCCACTCAATCCACGCCAAACCCACCGAGTCCACCGATCCACGGCTCCAGAATTGTTTGCTTCGTGAGAGCCTCCATCCATGTCGAACATCAAGCGAACATGCACCGAAGGCCGTTCGGCTCTTGGTCATCCCCTACGCCAATATCGACAGGGTTATCGCTCTATGCAGGAACATAATATCATGACCTCGTAGCGTTTGACGGCGTCACTCCCGCCCTCTTGACAGTTGACAGCGGCGATAAGAGACGACAAACACCATGGGGCATTGGCGGTGATAGTCGAGATCTGCTATCTCCGTCCGTTTCATGCCAGGATGGTCTTTTCGGGTTTCTGTTCCACTCGACATGCAGTGGGTAGGGGAAGCGGTCCGTCCGCTCGGGTTGCTGACACTAACATTTTTTGGTGGTGAGTCAACTTCTTCAGATCAAGTGTGATTCGACGCCTGTCCCCTTCGGCCCTGGGTTTGTCTTGTCCTGTAAGGGGAAGGTCCATTGCCCTTGTCGTGATACAAAGTTTGGGATATCATATGCTACTCAGCAAGTCTAATGTCATACAAGAAATCAACAACCTTCTCCAAGTCATGAGAAAAGTAACACCGGGTATGAGAGAAGGACACTCGACTATATCACAAACGATTTGACCAAGATCTTGAAAAGAACCTAGACTAACATTTCGTGAAACTGATTCATAAAACACATTAACTTATCATAACATCAAACATTGCCTTATCCAAACATTCCACGACCAAAACATCCCATTATTCAGCACATATTTAGCCACCAAGGCCCAAGAGACCACTGTTCTTCTTCTTGCTGGCTCCTCCTCCAGTCAAACCCTTGGTAATGGAACCAAGACCAAGACCCTCAAGGACGCGGTTGAGACCAAGTGTTCCCAAGAGGCCATCAACGAGACCACCAAGACCAAGACCGCCCAGCTGCAAACCTCTGTTAGCACCATTCGCCAGAGCAAGAAAATGACGGGTAGAGATATGTAAACCTACCAATCTGCCGACAAGGTTAAGAACACCGGCCAGAAGCAAGCCAACGGCAGCCAGGATCTGGAAGAGTGGCTCGTTGAGAAGACCCCAGAGAGGGTTGAGCTCCTTCTTCGCATGAGGCATGTCTTCAAGCTTCTTCTTGGCGTTCTCGATGGTCTGGGTAACGTCACCAGCGAGGTCTTTGAGGACTTCGGCCAAGTGGTACTCCTCAGGAGTGGCCTCGCGCGAGGCAGTCTTGTGCTTAGCGTTGGCTGCGATGCGGCCATCAGGGTCGAGACCCTTGATGATGCCCTTGGCCTCGGTGAGGATGCGACCACCTTCCTCGATCAAGGGCTTAACTTCCCTGACGAGCGCCTCTTCGTCACGCTCATCCTCGGGAGTGCGTTCGGCCTTGTCGATTTTCTATTGTTGAAGAGTAGATGGTCAGTGACTGCTAGCTAAGTGCTCAAAATTTAGACAGGAAAAACTCACCTCGGTGATCATCTTGCAGAGCGGACGAATCTTGTCGAGACACTGCTCGATGCAGACAGCCATCTGGAGTGCCAGCTTCTTGTCCTTGTCGGCAGTCTCCCTCTTCTCCTTGTCCTCGGCCGACTCCTCGTCTCTGATGTCCTCAAGGAGGGTGCAGTGGCCGATGACAGTGCCCTTGTAGTCGATAACGTCTCCGTCGTCGTCAATCTCCTTTCCAGAGCAAGCCTGCGGGTCGCCAGAGGTCAACTTGCCGATAATGTTACCGTCTTCATCGACAACGTTGCCCTCACGGTTGACCTTGCGGCCAGACATGGGGTTCTTCTTCCTCTCAACCTCCTCGGGCGTCCAGCGCTCAGCATGGCCGAGGACGTTGCCGTTCTTGTCGAGGACATCGCCATCGTCATCAACAGGACGACCAAAGAGCATCTTGGGGTCACCCTGGACGAGACGGCCGACGATATCACCGCCAGGAGTGACGATGGTTCCATCCTTGGCAACAGTGCAGCCCTCAAGCTCGGAGAAGGGACCTTCCTTCATGCCCTCACGCTCGCCCTCAGGGACAAGCTCAGCCTTGCCGAGGATGTCACCGCTCTCGCTGAGGATGTTGCCGTTCTTGTCGCACATGCGACCAACCATCTTCTTCACATCACCCTCAACCACACGACCATAAATGACTCCGGAGCCATCAACCACATTTCCCGCCTTATTGACTCTCTTGCCGGCCAAAATGCTCTTATCCACTTCAGGCTCGGGCTCAGGCTCCTCCTCAGGCTCCGGCTCCCAACGTTCCGCGCGTCCAATTACATTCCCGGCCTTATCCATAATATCGCCATCAGCATCAACGCTCTTTCCCCTGAGAACCTTCAAATCGCCCTCGACGACTTTACCAACCCACTCCCCATTGCTAACCACCATGCCGTTCCCGTCCACGACCGCGTCGGGGAATGACTCAAACGGCGCTGGCTCCTTGAGCATGTCCTCCCGCTCGCTGTCGGAAATCGGCTCGGCTTTGCCAATCACTTTCCCGTTGTCGGACCAGATGTCTCCGTTCTCGTCGACCTTCTTGCCGACCAGGTACTGCAGGATACCCGACACGACGCGCCCGACGATCTTGCCATCGGAGTCGATGACGTTGCCGCCCTTGTTGACTTTGCCGTTCTTGAGCACCGAGAAGTCGAGATGCTCGGCGACGGTGACGGACTCGCCGGTGGCACCGGTTTGGCCGGCTTGCGTGGCGGTGGGGGCGCCGTAGTCGTATGTGGTGGTTCCCGTCCCGGTTTGGGGGTACTGCTCCGTGCCGGAGATTTCGTCCGACGGGTGGGATGGCTGGGTTTGGTACTGCGATTGAGTACCGGTTTGCGATTGGGTGTAGCCGGTGCCGGTTTGCGTAGCCGTCTGTTCGGTTCCAGTCGCAGAGCCCGATTCCTCGCCCGTGTACTCGGTCGGCGCCTCCTGGGACTTGTTTTGCGACTCGTCGAAGGTGACGGAGCGGGCGTATTGCTGCCCGCCTGAGACTTCGTCGCTGGGGTGCGAGGGACCGGTCTGCTGCGCCTGGGAGTCGGGGGCGGTAGCGGTGTACTCGCTGGGAGCAGTCTTGGTTTCGGTGGCGGTGCCCTCCTCTCCTTCTTCTTGGACGGTGTATTGATGAGAACCCGAGACTTCATCACTGGGGTGCGAAGCCTGTTCCTGCGGCTGCGACTGCGCCCCGGAAGTCTCAGTCTGGCCCGTCTTCTTGGTTGCGCCGGTCATGGTGCTTCCAGCTGTGAGACCCTCCTTGGCCGACTGGAGGAAAGACTCGCGCGCCTCTTCAGTGGGCTGGTCCTCCGAGGCCTTGTCAAGTGCCTCCTTGGCTTGCTCGGTGAGCAACGAAGCCTTTCCGGAGGTTTCGGACTTTTCAGCCTCGGAGGCCTCGGTAACAGAAGGCCGCTCCTCAGTCTTGCCCTCCCCAGTCTCGGTAGCAGGAATGGCAGAAGCAGCCTCCGCTTGACTCTCAGTAGTCTGGGTCTGAGCCTTCGACTCCGTCTCTTCGGTCTCATCATCACCCACATCAAAGTCCGCCGGCTCCCTGCTCTGAGCCTCCAGCTCCGTCCTCGCATCATCACCTTCTACTTCCACCTTCTCGAAATCATCACTAGAAGGCTTCTCATCTCCCTCCTCGTCCTTCATCTGGATCTCCCCCGACTCTTCTTCAATACCCTCGAGGTGCTGGTCGTCGCCCTGCTTTTCATGGGTATATTCACCACCCTCAGCGGACGATTCGGGCTCTTGGGAGTAGGACTCGGAGTGGGTGGAGCGAGGAGCAGAGGCGTCGGCTTGGGAGGTGGTGTCGGCTGTTTTGGCGCCCTTGGGCTGCTGAGCGCCAGGGGGGAGGGTTTTCTTGGCGATGTCGCTCATGTTGGATAGGTTTGGTATGTTGTGTGTGGGGGTTTGGGGATAAAGTTAGGTTGTGCCCATGCGGGTATGAGGTATAGGTAAGTTTATCTAGGTGCAACAGTTGGTTTGAATATTGGGTAAGGTAACGTTTGTTTGTTGATCAAGTCTTTTGGTGTTTGTGAAGCTATTCTAAGATTGGGATTTCCCAGACAACGGAACTACGAGTTGGTATTTGAACCCTTTATGCTTTCTGTCTCCGTCCCTTACTTTCTGCGTCAGTATGTGATGCAGTTATTTGAAAAGTTGGGTTTGCGATATTCAGGACGTCATTGCGGTTTAACGAGTTACGTCACGGAACAGTCTTTTGGGTTTCGAAGTGTTTTGTTGAGTCAGGTTCCTAGTCCTTTCCCCTCTTGTTCCTTCCCTACCTCACACTACACGGTACCTCCCCGGTTTACATTCAGGTAAAGGCAGGCACTATCCCTCCACACGCACTCACTTTTGTGAGCCACTCGGGAGCGTCGCAGGACACGTGAACGCCACACTTCCAACATCAGGTGCCCATCAAGTGTGTCAAGTGTGGAAGGTGGTGTAAGTGGTGGACGAAACACCCAATGAGATAACTCCAATGGCTGTGATGTAGGTACGGCATCGCTCGCGAAAGGCTCAAAGCTCAGGCAACAATTGAAAGCCAAGGAAGGACATGGATGGCTCGAGCGAGCAAGAAAAGCATCATCAGAGAAGCATCATTCATGGCGTGGTGAAAGGAACGAAAGTTAGGTGGATAGGAAGTTGCCTCCTTCCCTCGAAAGCATGGCTGGTCTCTTGGCACGGTGGTCGTTCCTGTCTATCGACCTTCTACGAAAGGAAAGGCATATGAAAGGGCAAGACCGTATGAAACGCGAGAACGTAACTTTTTTTTGCTGCGTGTCAAGATCGGACGAGGAAGGCGAGATGATCACTGGACTGCACTGGAGGGATCGACTTTCATCATCGTCTTCCGAGATGTCGATGAAGTTTGTACTTGGGCAGTGTAAGGAAAGAACCACTGAAGCGGCCTCGCATGACAGAGAGAGAAAGAGCAGATAGTTTCGAGAACCTGACAAGACATGGTCTAACCGCGCCGCGGCGTACGTGGAATGACTTCATCGGCTACCTCTAGGTATGTTTTGTCCAACCTATCCTCGCAATTGGTCCTTATTCTACCTTCATGACACCGACGAAACGGGTTTATCCCTTGTGTTTTCATTCAGGGCATTTTCCTCATTCCCCCCTTCTTCAATATCAATGAGAGATGATCGAGATGACCAAACAGACAGAAAGAAAAAGGCCATGACGGACGGGATGACGGAGGGGAGCCACAATGCAACATGCACTTCCCGCATAGACACCTAGATACTTGGGGAAATGTCCGGGATGAACCATGTCACAGGTAACACATGCCGTTGAGGATATCAAGCGGCTTGTGGGTTTAGAGAGTTGGAGAACCATCCTAGGACTCTCATTGGATCATTTCATGAATAACGGGTTGAACTGCTGCCGTCGAGTATCGTCGAGTTACGACTATACACCATCATCATCACTTCCCTAGACGGCAGGTCAGTTTCCTCGAGGCCGGTTTCACATAAAGTGTGGCTTGAAGCTCTTCTATCATTGTGGCAAAGTTGAAGCTTGTTTATACTAGCTCTAGCTCTGTCAAGCTGTGGTATAACGGCGATCGTCCCGTCGTTGCCGTTGAACAGGGGAGACAACACTAGCAAGCTGAGGTGAAGTGAGGTGGTAACCTTGATTTTCGGAGAATTACTCTAGTGTTAGTGGTTTTGATATCTCCACGCCCTCCACGTTTTCTTTAGTCCTGCCAGGTTCCAGTCCCACGTTTTCTTTTTCCTCCGTCCGTATTTTCAGGTACTTATCCTGTTTACGTTTAGCTCCCGCTTTTCTTCGCCCCCGTCACCATCCATCGTCTTTCTGACGATCTTATCCACTAGACTAACATCCCGCGCCTCGCGATGTTACACAAATAGAAGTCAGGTCCGTTGGTCCACCCCGAAACCTGTCAGTTTAGAGAGCAGATCTGGCCAATCAGAAGAGGGCTCTGTAAGAGGACTAGCCTCCCAGCCACCAGAATCAGGGTGCAGACCTCCCTAATACTCTGGAGCCCCCAACTCTAGTTCCACAGAATTCTTACACAGAATTAACAGATTTTACCCACTTTTTATTAAACTGTACATTCTAACAATTAATAGTATCACAGGGCTAGCCTGTGATGTGGTTGTACTACACTAACCGCACATATACTATGCCAATGCTTCGTGCCATAGCCCAGAGCTATATACTCGCACTAGTCACATGCTTCGTCACGTACAATCTCACGTACGCGCGCACAGACTAGCCTATCTAAACTCTCGCCCATATAGCCAATCCTCTACGCACACTTCCCTTTCTCTCCTTCGTATAATAACGTATATTTTACCCTACCCCCAATAGTACCCTCTCGCCCTATAATAATTTATTATACCTAATTATTATATTACGCGCGCTTATTATTTAATAAAGGAAGATTAATCGTATTCGAATTGTATTAATTAATTAATTAAGATTCGTCCCTATATAATTAAAACCTTCGTCGCAATCCCAGCCGTTGAGCTAAGTAACTACTAAACCGAACTCGCTATTAAATAATTCGTATTCTCTCTTTTTCCCTTATACTTACCCAGCGTATTAATTTAATAATTAATATTTAATAATATTCCCCTAATAACCGACAACTTCCTAGCGATTACAACGATTGGTACTTTTATAATAATTGACCTAGTTAATTACAAATTCTACTCAAATATTTTGTAAACGTTCGAAATCCTTAATAATTAAACGGTTATCGTTAATATCCCTATTAAAAATACTTTCGGTCTTTCTAACCTCCTTATTTTTTATATCGTTTTTACGGCCCTTAACCGCCTAATCTATAATAATATTGTCGGCGTTAAAATTTAAATGTAAGAAGTAGAGGAGTTATTCGAAATTTCTAAGGCTTAATTCGTAATTGCCTAATAAGAAATTAAACGATTTAATAATAACGTCGCTACTATTTAAATTAAGGCCCTACTTTATACGTAAGAAACTTATAAAAATTATAAGGTTAAAGTTAAAGCCTTCTAAGAAGTTTATTCGGACGAAATCGGCTCCTTCTACGCCGATATCGCCGCTTTAAGAATAAAATTCTCGACCTTAAGAATTAATTTTAAAGCTTCTTATTAAAAATAAAAGGAAAAGTATTAGAAATTAATTAATAACTTTTATTAATGTATTATTATAATTAAAGCTTCCGGTACCCCTATCCTTAATATTAACGTCCCTACGGACGGAAATAATAAGCCCGAGGATAATGAAGACCTTAATAATAATGAGCCCGAAATTATAATTACTATAGACGATAGTAGCGGCTATAAGTTAGTATTATATATTATTGTATTATTTATATTTAATAATAAAAGTACTATTATCGAATATATTATTAAATATTATATTTAGCGCTTTCGTATTTAATTAACTTAATTTAATAACTTTAAATTCTTTGATATTAAACGTAAAAAATTCTTTCTTATCGCCCGTTCTATCGAAAGTACTCCCTTTAAAGCTATTAAAACGGAACTTACTAAAATCCTAAAAGATTTACTTGCTAAATAGATTAAAGTAAGTAAATTATTAATAAAATTTACTAAGAAGTATAATAATATTAATATTATTATCTACTTTCGCTACGAGTTCGAAGAATTAAAAATAATTAAAAATATAAAGTAGTAAGAATTCGAAGATAATTTTACCCGCTTTATCGACCGTTATAATTTTAATAATAATATAAAAATTTATTACTTACGTTAAAAGATTTCTAAGCACGTCTACGCCGCTATTATTTATTAAAACCCTTAGCCCGCTAATAATAAATATAATAAATAATTAATATTCGCCCGTAACTTCGTAAAGAATTTAGAAGATAAAAATTAATGTAATAAAATTACTAACCCCTATTATAAGATTAATACTAATACTACCGCTAGTACTTCTAGCGCTTCCGCCTCCGCCGGCGAGGTTACTATTAATTAAAGCGGTAACGTTATAAATTTTAATACTATATCCGCCTTTAACGTTTAAATCTTTTATATTATTGATAACGATATTTTTAAATTCCGTATAAAGAATGGAATATATACCCGCTATAGTAAGAAGGGTTACTATTTAACCGAATATTATTTTAAAATTAATTTTAAGAAAGAAATTAAATTTTATAATAAGAAGAAGGGTAAAAATAAGAATAGTAGTAATAATAACGCTAATAGTAATAATAATAGTAGTAGTAACGGCGGTTAGTAGTAGCCGGCCTAGAGTTAATACGGTTACGGCTAGTAGCGCCCTAATTATAATAGCGGCTATTAGGTCTATACTATAAGTATAATTAATATACCGATAGGCGCTCTAACTCCCGGTACCCCTAACCCCGGCGGTTATTATTACCCGGTCCCTATTTATTAGCCCGGCTTTATTAGTTTATTTATTAATAACGAGAACGGTTCTGTTTATAGTTAAGGAAATATATAGCCTCCTAATTAAATCGCGTTTAGAAGTATTAATTTACCGGGTAAGGAAGAGGAAAATAAAGGGTCGTCCCTATATAATTAAATATTATTAAAATAAATAAATTTTTAATAAATAGTTATTACAAATACCCTAATTTATTAAATCTTTCTATCTACTTATTTTATAAATTATATAAATTATATTATTCTACCTTCGTTAATAATGGTTATACTACTTTTAATTTTATTAACCGCCGCTTTGTCTTTTAATATTAATTACCCTTTTTTAAATTACTAATCCCTAAATTATTATACCTCGCTAACGGCTAGGTAAAAAATAGTATTATTTATTTCTCCAAATTAATAATATAGGTAGGCGTTTACTATAAAATTATCGATCTATTTATTTATAATTTCGCTAAAGATAACCCTATTATTCTCAATCACCCTTAATTAGTATATTATATACTTAATATCGATTAATTTAACGATTCCCTTCGTTTCGGCCCCGCCTATAAATAATGTAATTATTTCTTTTATAGAATTACTAACCGTTATATTCCTTTAATAGCTCGTTACTTCTCCGCCCCTCGCCTTAACGTACCCAGTACTCGTCCTACGTATAAGAAATTATTTTATAAGGAAGTGCCTAACGAAAAGGAATTAAAATTACTATAAATAGAGTCCGCCCGCCGCTTATTTATTTCTATAATTATAAAATGAATTGCCTATTAAAGGTTTAACTAATTTAAAAACTATATAATTAACCGATTAGGTACTACCCTACTTAATAAAACTCTAGTCGGCCCTAGCCAAACCCTTATATTAGTAACCCTCTTAATAAAGTTTCGAACTCCCCGCCTAATCCCCTGCCGTATCGCTAGAAGATTCTATATTTAAATTATAAATTACCGGGTCCTAATCTATTTTTATAATATCCCCAGCAGTCCTATTAACCCCAACAATATTAAGGAACTTTCTATAATAAACTTCAATTAATTAGCTGAAACGTATAAACTCTATATTATTCGTATAACTAAGGCTAATATAGAGGAAAATATTAAAAGGATAATAAAAAAAAATAAAATAAAAGAAAAAGAAGGCGTCTTAAATCCTAAGAGTATAAATAATAATTTAATGTTAATAATAGTTAAAGAAATATTAACGGGTAAAAAATAAAGGTATAAAAGGTTCTTCGGTAATAATTATTATTAATAAATCGATATTTTAGTAAGGGAAGGTAACGTAATTATTTTATATATTATAAAGGTCGCTAATTCTATATAAATTAATAGTACTAGCGATAATTTCCTACGCTACGAGGAAGCTATTAATAAATACTTCGCCGCTAATGGTATTAATATTAGTAAAATTACGTTTAAAAACGTTATAAAATTCTATAAGAAAGTAAATAAACCCCCAAAGACCGATATTCAAATTTAGGCCAAACTCCCTAAGTAATATTAGTATTATATTAATACTTTTAAATAAAAGGGCGTTAAAATCCTTCCCCCTAATTATTTATACAATTTTAAATTTAAATTCCGTCCGGGAACGTTACCGCCTACGTTTCGCGGCTACGTTTTCAACTTAAACGAATTTAATATTATTAAAAAATAGATCGATAATAATTTTAAAAAGAAATTTATCCGACCTTCCTAATTTAAAATATTAATACTAATTTTACTTGTTAAAAAGCCAAGAGGCGGAATCCGTATTTATATTAATTATAAAAATATTAATAATATAACCCTTAAATCCTATTACCCGTTACCGCTTATTAAAGAGACTTTAAACGTAATTTACTATATTAAGATCTTTATTAAGCTCGATATTATCGCGGCCTTTAATAGGATTCGTATTAAATAGGGCTACGAATAACTAATTGCTTTTATAATACAATTTAATTTATTTAAATTTCTAATCGTTCCTTTTAATTTATAAAACGCCCCTAGGGCTTTCTAAAATTATATTAATAATATTCTCTATAATATCTTCGATATTTATACGACTATATACTTTGATAATATCCTTATTTATTCGGATAACGTACGAAACTACGAATAGTACGTTAACGACGTCCTCGACCGACTCGCTAAGGCGGGCCTTAATATCGATATTAATAAATACGAATTTTATATAATATATACAAAATATTTAAGCTTAATTATTATTCCGGGAAGTATCGAAATAAATTTAAAGAAAATTAAAGTAATTATAGAATAGTAAACCTCGGAATTAAAGAAATTTCTATAATCCTTCTTAAAGTTCGCGAACTTCTACCGACGATTTATTAAGGATTTTTCGACTATAGCGACCCTACTTTACGAATTTATAAAGAAAAACGCAATTTAAACTTAGAATACCGACTATTAAAAAGTATTTAAATCCTTTAAGAAGGCCTTTATTAAAGGCCCTATTTTAAAGATCTATAATTAGATTAAGAAAATTATCGTCGAAATAAATACTTCTAATTAGGCCGCTGGCGGTACCCTCTTTCAATATAGGGACAATAACGTTCTTTATTCCGTAACTTACTTTTCGGCCAAATATACCTTATAGGAATATAATTATAACGTTTATAATAAAGAATTACTAACTATTATTAAAGCCCTAGAAGAATAGAGGCCAAAATTCGAAGGGGCTTAGTAACCGTTCGATATTTTAACCGATTATAAGAATTTATAAACCCTTACGACCAATAAACAATTTACCTAACAGTATATATACTAATTTCAATTCTTATTATATTTTAATTTCCTAATTAAATATACCCCTAATTCTAAAAACTTACGGCCGGATACCTTAAATCGCAAGCCTAACGACCGCCCTAATAGCGAGGAGGATAACCGCTTAATCGCCCGTAAGAGAACTTTATTAAATCCTTTTTAATTTAAAGAAGGTTATTTCGAATCCGACAATTCCGCCGCCGGCTTCTCGCTATATTTATTAAACTAAAAGGATTTCGATACTAAATTTATTAACAATTTAATCCGCACCAATTACGAAACGTCCGTTTTCCTATAAAAATTAATCTCTTACTTAATAGACAAAACCCGCCGGTAATAATTATTAATTATTAAAAAAATTTTCTATAAAGCCTTCTCGGAATACTATATTATTAATAATATTATAAAATAGCGCGATAAAGTTATTATCAATCCCTATAATAAGAATCTTCAACTTTAATTAATTAATCGATAATATAATACCCCTAGCGCAAACTACCTTAACCGCAACGCTACGTACGAACTTCTATAACGCAATTTCTATTAAGAAGGAATATATAATAATATAAGACTTTTCTATAAAAGTTACTTCCTATACGCGAAGACTAAATCTTTAAAATACAGCTCTACCAATTATTTTAAGCCTATAGCCGTCTTTCTAACGCCCTAAAAAAATATCTCCGTCGACTATATTACCCCGTTATTAAAAAGTACCTACTTTAGCTAAACCTTTAAATATATTACCGTTGTTATTAACCACCTTATTAAAATACGTTATTATATTATAATTATAACCTTCGAAGCCGAAGAATTAACCGACCGCTTTATTAATCGTATTTATTCGATTTATAACCTATTAAATAATATCCTATTTAATAAAGGTACCTAATTTATTTTACGATTTTAATCTACCTTCTATAAGAGACTATCTGTTATTCGTAAACTAATATCCGCTTTCTACTTATAAATTAACGCTTAAATAGAACGAATTAACGTAGAAATAAAGTAATTTTTAAAACTCTATATTAATTAAGTACAAACGGATTGGGCGAAGTAACTAACATTTATAGAATTCGCTAATAATAATATTATCTCGTCGTTAATAAGAATTTTACTATTCTTTATAAACTATAACTATTACCCCCGTATAAATACCGAACCCTATACCCCGCCGCCGCCAAACTTATTACCGGTTTAATTTAAAGAATATTATAAAGTTAACGAATTAATGGATTGCTTCCAAAAGATTTAGAACTTCGTAATCTAATAATTTCGGCGTATATAGGTATAATATAAGGATAACGCTAATAAAAAGTATATCGATTCGCCTAAATATTATATTAATAATATAGTCCTATTAAATATAATTAACCTCGCTAGTAATTACCCTTATATTAAATTTTCCCCCCGGTAGGAAAGGCCCTTTAAAATCGTCCGGGCCGAATTTTATATAGTTTACCTCGCCCTACCTACTAATATAAAATATTTACTAATCTTCTACGTTTCTATAGTATAACTGTAATTTAATAAGGAATTACTTAGTTAAAATACTTCGATTAATGTTAAAGCTAATAACGGGAGGGTAATAATATGAATAAATAATTAGGAGGAATACGAAGAGTAAATATTCGAGAAATTTATCGATTACGCCTAAAAGGGCTCTAACTTTTATTAAAAATACTATATTAAATAAAAGACCGGTAACCTTATTTAGGAGCCCGTTAATAATATTATTAATTACAAGTACTACCTATAGTAATTCTATTGTAAGAACCCGGATAAACCTATTCCTCTAGAAGTTTAGAGCTTCCTTTAACGTTTCGCCTCCGATTCTCTAATTACGGCCCCCGACTTTCCAACCGCCCCGGCTCCCGACCCGGCCCTTCTATAACGCTGCTCTACTTATTTCTAATAGGAAATAGCCTCTATAATCGATATAACGAAGTTACTCCCAAATATAGTTATAACGTTTAAAATGGATATAATAATTAATAAGGAGGTAAAGGATAAGTTGTACCTAATATTTAGTAAGGTATTACGATAATTAATAGATATATAGTTAAAAAAACTACTTCTAACGTAATTCGTAGATTATAATAATTTATAAAGGAATAAGTCTATTATTATACATATATATAAATTTTTCAGCTCTATAAACTTCTTTTGAGGGGGGATAATATTATAAGGCTAACCTATAATATAATTGCACTATACTAACCGTATATATATTATACTAATGCTTCGTGCTATAGCCCAGAGCTATACACTCGTATTGGTTATATACTTCGTTACGTACAATCTTACGTACGCGCGTACGGACTGGCCTATTTAGGCTCTCGCCTATATAGCTAATCTTCTATACACACTTCCCTTTCTCTCCTTCGTACAATAACGTATATCTTACCCTACCCCCAACGGTGCCCTCTCGCCCCGTAATAAATAGTCTGACTCGCGATACTTGCGTTTACGCTAATATCTATAGAAATACGAGTATTTATATACCAATTACCCTATAACAACCAAATTAATAAGTAACTATATCCCTATTAAAGGAATCTTCCCCTAAGACTAATTATCTTTACTTCGATAGGCCTTCGAAGTTCTAGGACTAAAATAATAAATTATTTAATTATATTAAAAGTCTCGACCTTATTAATTTTGTACTAAGTTTAAAGCCGGCCGTTTAGAAACCCCCGCTTATTTATATTAATAATTACGCTACTAAAACTATAATTTTATACCGCGCTAAACGAGCCCGCGAAATCTTAAATAATTTTAAAAATAGAATTATCGTCTACGTAGCTTCAACCCCGGCTGCGGCTAGAATAGATTAAAAGGTTAGAACTTTATAATTAATCGAAGCCCCTAAAGGGGTAAAAACTACTAACCGAACTTTAAATTAATAGACCGACGATACTATAATTGAATTAATAGACTTTACTACCTTTAGTCTATAGGAGTACGAATACAATTATATTAATTAATTATATAATACGAAGGTCTACGAATCCTTTAAAATTAATAATACTAATATACGAAAGTAAATATAAGAATTTATATCCCCTTCTTATAAAACTAATAACTTCCTATCCCTCCAATTTACAGCCGAATAGTATACTAATATTAAAGATAATTGCAATTATAAAAAGGAGGATACTTAAACTGAAGTCCGCTAAAAATATTATAATTATTTAAAACTATTATTAAACGAATTAAATAAGAGGAATAAAAGAATAAATAGGTAAATAAATGGTTAAAACGTTATAATAATTAATATAATCCGCTACGACGTTTTAAAGGTTATTATAACCAACGCTTAATTTAAAGACCTTTTAAACTATCTACGGCCTATTAAATCTATTTAAATATTTAATATTTTTAAATACTTTAATAAGAAAATAATAGTTAATACCTTTAATTTTCGTTTAATATCCGGGGACTTCCATTATAAAGGATTGAACGAACGACCTCCTATTAGTATTAATAAAGTTAAGGGCTATAAAGGAACGTTCAATATAAGCCTAACCTTTAATAGTTTATAAAATAATAATATTAAGGATAAAAACGCTTAATTTAATAGGACTTAGAATTATTACAAGAGAAAGCGCGAAGCTACAACTATAGATTTCTTATTATCATCTCTAAATACTCGCTATAAAGCGTACTAATAAGGTTTCTATATAATTAAATACTATTAATATCTATTTCCTTCTTAAAGGATTAACTTTAAATAGAAATTTATTAAGAAGGTCTAAAATAGAATTAAAAAGAACCTCTATAACGATCTAGAATTAAAGAGAAAAGTCGACCGCCTCGAATAGGAGACGAAGTAAAGGAATAATAGTAATAAGAGTAATTAATTCTCTAGCGAAAATATTTAGGAAATTATAACCGATTATAAAATAGCCGTTTATTAGGCGGCTCTCTAAATAGGAAAAGGAGATTCAGATCCGTACCCTTTTAAGAATAGCGCTCTCCTCAATTCTAATAGTTCCCTCCATATCTTTAATGAAATTAGCTACTTTATTAATTTTCGTTATATTCCCTATAATAATAGCTTTTAGGCTAAAGACTCCTATATTCCTATTAAAGGATATAGTAATATAAATATTATAATTTAGGGATATAGAAGTCTAAAGAAGCTTTGTTTTAATAATATAACTTTTTACCCCGACTTTATAATTAACTTCGTCTCTCTTTACCTCCTTTATAAGAAAAGTCTCTATTAAGATTAATAATTATTTAATAATTATATATAAGGATTAAATTACTCCCTCTTCTATTACTTTATAATATAATACCGTTAAACGGTCTTCGAAAACCTCTTTCCTTCCTTCTCTAAAGCCGCTTTCTTTACCTAGCGTAACTAATTCAATTCTTTCAATAGCTATAAATATTATAAGAAAGAGGCTATTATTTAATATTACCGCCTTAATTATTATAGTTCCCAAATTTTAAATTACCTTACTAACGTTGTTAACGCCCGCTTTAAAAGCCCTTTTACAATATATTACAACGTATATACTATATTAAAGATTAAACGATAAATTAACCGTAGACTTTGCGATTGAAGCTATAAATTAAAAGAAAAATTGGCTATAAATTTCCTTAATTATACGAAGAGTTAATAGAAATACTTTAACGTAATATTTATTACTTATAAATATACCGGGTATATTTAAAATTACTATATAATAGACTATAAAATTACTATAATCGCCTCTTTTCTTAACGACCTCTTTATAATATTAAATATTCAATATAATATTTAGCCAAAAGTTATTAAATATAATAATGAAATTAATAGATCCTACGTAGTAAGAGAATTCTTTACTCTAAGAAGTATAATAATTGAGCCCTCTATTCTATATATTTAAATATAGAACGGTAGCGTAGAACGTTCGGGAAATATAATTAAAGAAAAAAATAGAATAATAACCTAGAATTCTCATTTCGTTAAAGATTTATAATTAAAAGTCGTTTCTATAGTAATTTACCTTATTAACTGATCCCTTAAATTCCTCTACGATTAAAAATCCTTATACGAACGCTTCTATACCTTTATTACTAAACGAAATAATTTTAATACAATAACCCTACGCAAGTTAGATATTATATACCTTTGCGTCTATAGCTATAAAATATATACTATAATTATAACTATATAAAAAAAAGAGGAAAGGAAGGAAAAGATGAACCTTAAAGTATAAATCGGTTATTTAATTAGTTATACCGTATTATTAATCTACTATATTTAGAACCCTATTACTAATTCGATTATTAATACCCGTAACGTATTATTTAATAAAAATACGCTCTACTCTAGGGAGGTACCTATAGAGGTACAATCCCTAAAGATCTCTTTTAACGAATTTATTATACTATTTTAGAAATATAATTAAATAGCTCTAGTATTAAAGATCCTAAACTTCGTCGGTAGTCGAATCGATTTCGAAGATATTTAAACGTTCAATATCCCTAGCTCCCTTCTTAAATTTGAATAATCCCCTTAAGAAGGAGAGACCGACCGGTTATTTCTAGAACCTTAGCCAGAAATTTCGAATACCCCTATAGAAAGGATATTTATTAATTTTATTTTTAACGGTTACCCTATTCTTCTAAATATACCGCTGCTTAATAGATTACCTCTAACCTCCTTCTTCGCTAACTTCTATTTAAATCCCTATATTAAAAATAAAATATACGACGGCTTCGAGCCCTAAAAGGCTACTTTTAATACTAACCGGCTTTATTAATTTATAATTATATTTAACGGTAAAACTATTATAAAAACGGAATTATAGCGATTCGTCCATAATAATAAAATTATTATTAAAGAGGAAATTAAATCTTTAATCCGTATAAATAAGGTTTAGTCTATTTATAAGCACCGTCTCCCCTTAATATTTAAGAATTATAAATCTCTTAATTATTATATCCTTAAAAACTTTTTTAAATAAGTAGAGCGAGTTTATTTCGATAGTTATAAAGAAATAAGGATTTAATTAAAGGTCGATAAAGATAAATTACACTTTCGAAGTAAGTAAATCTTCGATTATATATAGGTATATATATATAAATTCTTTAAGAACAGTAAATTTAATAAAGTTAAAATACATTTCGTCGTACGTAAAGATTAATAAATAAAGAAGGTAAGGTAAGAGACGTATACCTCTATTTTCGCTAGCCGCTCATTTCGCATTTTTATCGCTATAACCGTTCGCTTTAACTTTGAACTTATTTAATATAATACCGTTAATACCTTCATTAACGCTTATATAGATAAAGATATTTATATACGTATACCTTTAGGGTATAAAATCCCCGGTAAAGTCCTTAAAATATTTAAAACGCTATATAGATTATAGAAATCTCCGCTCTTCTAGTAACGAAAGTTTACTAATACCTTTAAAATAATAGGTTTTAAACTAATCTTTAAAAAACTATATATCCTTATTAACGATAGCGTCCTCGTTTTTTATTATATTAATAATATTATTTTTATATATTACCCTAATAAAGCTACCGCTATAGAAGGATATATAAATAACCTCAACTAGTAATACTATATAATTAGAAGAGATGAATTATAATAATTCCTAGGTATTGAGGTTATTTAAGACCGTTAAATAAGAAAGATCTAATTATTTTAACGTTCGTACTTATAAAAGATCTATTACTTTATAAGGACTAAACGTATTATATTAATCCTTATATTTAATATTAAATTAATCCCCTTTAAAAGTAAGGTATTACTATATTTAATATACTTTTATCAAATTAAAGTAGGCTCGATTCTATACGCTACCGTTATTATACAACTAAATATTACTTTCGTTGCTAGCCGTCTTTCTAAATATAATTATAACCCTAGTCTAAATTATTATAAGGCTATAAATAAAGTGCTTTACTACCTTTATACTACTACTAATATAGTTCTATATTATAGAGGAGATTAAATCCTTCGTATTACTTTAAATTCGTTATTTATAGACAATTCTATAAATTATAAAAGCTCTTAAGGATTTATAATATAATTCTTTAGAGGATTAATCTATTAAGATACTATTAAATAGATAACGGTAACCATTTCTACGACCGAAGTAGAGTTTATCGCCCTTATTAATATGGCTAAGGAGGCCTTCTTTATAATAAGATTTATTACCGGTTTTATAGTAAAATTAGTTAAACCTATCCCTATTTTAGAATATAATAATAAATAAACTATTAAGGTTCTAACAGTAAAAGCTATAAAACTAATAACGAAATTCAAATATATAAATATTTATAAATATTAGGTAAAATAAGAGGTATTCGCTAGAAGAATTAAAATTAAGTATTTAAAAACGGCCAAAATACTTATAGATAGTTTAACGAAAGTATTAGACTTTTAAAAGTACGTGGCATTTATAAAACTAGTCGGTATAAACTTAGTAAAGGATAGAGAATCGAAAAGACAGGAGAATATAATAATATATATCGAGATAGATAAAATTAATAAAGAGATAAACCCTAGGATAATTGTATAATATTGTAAATAGCTTTATTTCTAGCCAATTTTGCGTAGTTTCGCCTCTATAAAGCTTCAATTAGGGAGGTATATCAATTTAGAGAGCAGATCTAGCCAATTAGAAGAGGGCTCTATAAAAGGACTAGCCTCCTAGCTACCAGAATTAGGGTACAGACCTCCCTAATACTCTGGAGCCCCTAACTCTAGTTCCACAGAACTCTTACACAGAATCAACAGATTTTACCCACTTTTCATTGAACCGTGCATTCTGACAAAACCCTTGGCCCCCGAAGCTCTTTCGTAAGGCTCGTAGGAAGATCGACATAATATCGTACCATCGTACCATTCCCCAGTTATAAGAGGATATCATAACTTATTTCATCATGGTTAAAGGCTTGCTTCACACTACTAACGGCCCGAGATGCCAACTTCCGCGTGCCAACAAAAGGTGAGGTGGGTGAGGTGACATGACGTTAAGCTACCTCTACGCTAGAGATACCCGTGCTAACCTAACCGCGTGTCAGGTACCTCAATGCTGCCATGGTACGTTGTATGTTTCTAGTTCTCTTCCAGGAAACCGGATTTCTTCAGGGTCGTCCAGTTGGCCGAGCGGGTATGGGGTGTGTGGGTTGTGGTTGGTGGGAAGAGGTGGCTTACGGAGGGGGGGAGGGGGAGAGTTCTTGAAAACTTGGTCTCGCTTGCCTTCTTTTCTTGTTCCAGGCTTTTTTGCCCTACGATCTGATCTTGATTCCATGTCTTGGCTTTTACCTAACATACCGGTCTCGCCAGGGTCCAACTTTCGAACGGCGTTTCCCCCGCGCTCACCGTGGCAGAGCGGGCGCTTTCTCTCTTTCTGGAAGGAGATCTGGAGATGCTGGAAGGGAAATGTCCGTCGTCGTCGTTTCCCTGGTCCCACTTGAAGGCTATTTTTACCTTTTTTTCTTTTCTTTCTTTCTTTCTTTTTTTTTTTTTTGGTTCCTCTTCTCCATTTCTTCACATTCAGGAGACAGACTGTACTTGTACTGTACCGTATCTATGTGTGCTGGTAGCTTCTATACCGTTCCTATCCTGAAATACAGGCTATTCTCTCACACAAAAACCTCAATATTACTTCCCATCTTTGAAACTCCCAAAACGCCTGCTCCGAATCCCGTTTCCATGCCTGTCGAAAATACGTTCTTTCAATGGTGAGCTCAAGAAAACGAAATATTCGGCTTCAACTGCTGCCCATTCCCAAACACAGTGGGAATCCGAATCGTCAACTGGATGCCCTCCGTCGTCGATTTGACATCCAGAAAGATATCCGACGGGCTCTCCCCCGGATTCTCCTTTCTCCACGCAGCCGCGTTTGCCCTCCTCTCTTCTTCTGTCCTCCTTGGCGGTCTTGACTGTTCCCGCTGCTCCTTCTGGGGCTGTTGTGGCTCAGCTTCATCCTCATCCTCCTCTTCATACTGCGGCGCAGGTATCCCTCCATCCTCCTCTCTCTCCTTCTCCTTCCCCTTCCCTTTCTGTTCCTGCTTCTTCTCCTCCTTCTCCTGCCTCTCCCTATGCATAGGATTATTCCTATCCAAAAACTTGCCCACCACATTCCCCTGCGCATCCAAAATATTCCCTTCATGATCCACCATCAACGCGGCCTTGTTACGGCTCATAACCTCTGCAAGACTCATCATCGGTTTTGGCGCTCCTCCCTCGGGAGAAGCAGCTTTCTTCCCAATCTCAACATCAGCCACATACCCCAACAACTCTCCCTCATCCCCCAAGATATCTCCCTGGTTGTTGGATACCTGCCTCCCCACAATCGAAGGCAGATCGCCTCCGGCGTGCGCGAGGATTGTCCCTGTTTGGGGGTCGATGATGTCCCCGTATTCGTCGACAGTCTTGCCTTTGAGGTAGGAGCCGATGAAATGGGGGAGTTGGGGACGTGAGGAGGGTGAAACAGATATGCCGCCTTTCTCGCTGTTGCTGGGAGAGGAGATCTTCGGAACACTGCCTATTGGGCCTATTTTGCCTATGGGCGCGACGTAGGCTGGGTCTCCGGGTAGGGTTTTCTTTCTTGATGGTTTTGGTGGTGGAGGTGGTGGTCTTTCTGGTGAGTTGTTGTTTTGTGATTGTGGTGATTGCGGTGATCGCGGTCGTGTGTAATGTAGCGGTGGGGATTCCGGCGCGTCTGTAATATCTTCAATCTCGACATCGCTTCCACTTCCGCTGTCGTGTCGCGCTTCTTCTGCTTCCTCGTCGTCTTCTTCATCCACGTAGTCGATCATTCCATCCCGTGTCGACCGTTCATCGCTGGCGAAGCCGCCGCGGGAAGTAGCTGTAGAAGGTCTGGGACGACCAGCATGGGAAGCCGCCGCCCCGTCCCTGCTCTGTCGAGCGGAGGAGGAGGGAGCGGCTTGCTGACCGCCACCGGTGGTGCTGTCGCGATCCGACGAAGACGAGAATTTCGAGGTCATGCTACGGTGTAGCTGACTTAGGAGCTTGTTCTTCCTGGACCAAGCCAGCTTGCTTAGGAGACGTTTTCCGAGCTGGACGAGGTATCTACAAAGCGGACTATCGCACAGGCGAACCTCCACCAGGACCAAGCCGTGGGCCAAGGCAGTGTAGACGCTATGCACGACTATTTCGCTAGCGGCTGTGCGTGGTTTGTAGTTGTATGGGTAGTGGTATCTCAGTACTAACATTAACAGCAGCAGACAGAGCAGCCAGCGGTCCGAGTTTCAAAACAACGAAAGCAATCAGTCACCACTTCACTGTCAGCCGCGCCCAAGCCCACGCCCGCGCCCAGACGTGGTAAGGTAATGGTAAGGTGGCTTCGAATTTGGAGAAGAGGGGTAAAGACTGAAGGCTGGTGAAGCAGCGAAAACCCTGTTTGGTTGGGATTCTTCGAGGGCCGAGATCCCAGGGGCAAGGTTCCGTCGATGGTGGGTGGTGGTGGTGGTGGTGAGGGGTAGCAATGTTGGAGTACTGTCGATACGTGCGTACGCGTCTGTCCTGTCCGTGTGTCCGTTGATGTGTCGTCGTCTGAGGCTGTACGAATTCGAAAGTCGGCTGCGAGAAGCGGTTCTGACTGAATAAACGTACGATAATCCTTGGATATAATGGAGGGAATATGGTACGATGATTGCGCTTAAGGAAGACGCGCTGCCTTGCTTGACCAAGACCATGACATCACACTAAACTTGATGTGGTATCTCTCTGGGGCTGGCTTGGTTGTCAGCGGAGTGGTTGGTGTGGATATCTTTGGCTGCTTCCACATGGGTGAAAATTTGTCCAGCCAGTTAGATGCAATTTGTTAGTGCTTGATGAGGTGCTTGTTAGAAGGTGTATCTTTCTCGATAATTTTGCAAGAAGCTGTGCTCCCAAGAGATGCTATTTCTGTATCCAAGTGAAGAGAAAGTGATGATGACTGTTTTATTGCCATCTCCCTCCTACAACGGAGCTATAGGTCTTGTACATTTCTCTGGACAAAAGTCAGCAACTAACAGATATCAACACGATGCCTGGGAGGTGGTATTGTGGCCCACCTTTAGCGAGCAGTAAGAAACAGGTTTCTATCGCTTCCATGCTCCTGCCTGAAATGCCCTAGTGAGAAGCTGGATAACAAGGCCCTGGAGGTTTCAGTTCGGGAAACGAATCCTCAAGGATACGAGAGAGATCAGATCCCACGATGTAGCGCTCAGGGTTTGCGGAAAGAAGAAACCAACGTCCAATTTCCATGACAAAGGGCAAGCAAATGGAGGTGAGAAGTCGATGGGTAACTGCAGCAGTTGGAATGTCGATGCGGGCCCTTGCTGGCCCGTGGTTGGGTGTAAGTGTTAGTGCAATGATGTCTTGGCGTACCTTCGGCCCGGGTTAGGTGACACAGCAGCGTTAACATTCCTCCCATGTCGCGGGTGCTGGCATGGGAGGCTCAAAGATCTGTTGCCCTGGTTTGTGATCGCGATGAATTGACAAGCTCGTGTTGAACAATGGCTATTGTCTTTGACGTGATCGGCGTCGTGTTCATGTCTTGCTCGGAGACCGGGAGGTGGGAGAATTACCGTGATGGAAAACAACGTTAGTCCGGTGTAACATCTTCAAAGCACTAACAACGATGGCGACGGACAATTGTGGCAGTTGTGTGTTCAAACTCCAGCAGTTTATAGGTATTATAGCGCTGTAACGAAAAGAAGATATACAGGCCACAAAGAAACGAAAACCAGAACAGAATGCCGTTGAACTCCTTTGACAATGTGTGAGAAGAACCCGACGAGAACTTCCTTCCCGTCTGTCTCTCTTTCCCTTTCATAACTCATCATGATCATATCCCAATCCCAATCCCAATTCCATTCCAATCCAATCCGACAAACTCCATCCATTCCGAATCAAGAGAAGCCTTTTCCGCTGCCGCCTTCAAACGGAAGGGAACGGCAGGGAGAATGAACCGGGGGAAACTAGTTGCTTCAGTTCCTAAGGAATTAGCCCCAATGTTTCAGCGACCTTTTCTTCTTGTGCTTCTTTTTTTGCTTCTTGACTGCGGAAGGTGATGGAAGTTGTGCCATGCATGGAATCGAAACTCGCTCGCTCGCTGAACGTTCCCACGTCCTTCTCCTTTTATCCAACGCCATTGTCGTACAAACAAAGTAGTCTCCGGTTTTTGGTTCTGCGCGTGAACCAGTTCTCCCTCTTTCCCTCCTGACACCGACGATGTCTACACCGGAGGGACGAAATCGGCCTGCTCCGGTACAGACACGGCGACGGAGACGCAAGCGGGGTTGAGAGGCGCCTCTTTCAAGACATGAACTCAAGTTTCTCTACATCGACCTTTAGCCCAAGGTACGAAACGAGTGGGTGGACGACGCGTGGACGATTTTGATGAATAGGTAGAGTACGAAGATGATTCAAAGACTGATAAGAATCCCCCTAGCTGTTGGTCATTTGGAAAACATAGCAGATGGAAAGTTTCATCGCACGCAACAAAAGCAACATGCTTCAACCAAATTCTCATCATCGCTATGCCATTCCAGAATGACAACCAAAGCCAAGGGGAACGAACAGCCAAAGAGGGCAAGGCAACGGTCAAGAAGCAAAAGCAAAGCAACAGAGAACAAAGAAGGAAAAAATATCAAAAACTTACAAGAGAGCCAACTCCAAATCACCATGAATCTTCGCCTTAAGCGTAATCTCAATATCGAGATTAAGATCCAGCCTAAGCCTCAAGGTATCGGACTTGCCACCACCACCTCCACCTTGTTGCTGGTTCTGGACAGCACCGCCAGCGATGCCGCCCAGCGCGCCCGTCACGCCTTGGGTGACGCCGCCGACTGTGTTGCCGACGTTGTCGAGGGCGAGCGAGTCGAGAGGGCCTTGCTGCTTGCCGCGCTTACGCCGGGGAGGGGGCGCGTAGTCCTCGGATTCGGACTCGGATTCGTAGGTTTGCGCTGGCTTCTTTTGCTGGCGCTTGGGCTTTTTGGTGGTGTCGGAGCCGCTTTGGGTGGACATTTTGGCGGTTGTTTGAGGTGTTGAGACTTGAGGTGATGTTGTCGGTGTCAGGGGGTGATGGTTGACTGACTGACTGGCTAACAGAAGACAGGAAGCCGAGTTTGTTGTTGTCTTTTCAAAAAAAAATTATGGACTGCCTTCTTCAGAGCATCTTGAGAAACTGAAAATGAGCAAGTCTTAAAAGGAAGTATCTCGAGGTACGGTCCAAAGGGTGGTGACCAAAACAGGGTTCACGAGAACCAAGCTCCAGCAATGAAGTCATTGGGGTCCCTTTGCCCGGTGTGAGGCTACCTCCTGGTGGTGAGGACATTGGGACACCCATTCCCGTCACTCATGCGTAAGGGTAGGCTATGCAAGTCCCTTGAAAGTTACCTTACGGAACTGCATGTATCATGCGCCAATCTTTCCCATCATCCGTGCTGTAAGGTCGGCTGTTGGGTGCCTCGTACAGCCATCCCCCCTTCTCTCTCCACTCGTTGGTCAGTTTCTTGGCGATGAGGTTACTTTAACATCAGCGGAGACAGGGACGAGTTGGAACCCAGTTTCCGTTTTCTTGCTATCAGGTTTGCATAAATGTGTGACAAGACTGGGCCAAGCCACCCTATTCGTTGGAAACCCCGTATTACCATTAGCATTGATGACAATTTCAGGGCCCTATTGTTACCGCTACCCTTAACTTTCATGATATCGCGATCTTATGCAGCGAGCCCACCATCTCATCACATTACAATTCTTGTCCCATCCCTACACGATGCGTACCACCACGTTTTTAGCCATTGGCGCCCTTGACGTATCGGCTTTCCATCCCCAACTGCATTCGACGACGCAGCAGGATCGGAACCCATTTCACAGGCTTCTGTACTTGCTGCAGAGCAGGAGCTTCCCCACCATCCTGCTTGTCCTCCGTTTTCTCATTCTTCTTCCCCTCAGTCTTTCCACCTCCGTTTTGCTGACCCTCATCCTTTCTAGCTTCCTTTTTGGGTTCCTTTTCCGATGGCTTTGTGGGCTTTCTGGGTTCCCCCGTTTCATTGTCGCTGAACTCAGGGTCGTCTTCCTCTTCTGACTCTTCCTCTTCTTCCTCCTCCTCCGAAGATTCGTCTGAATAGTCTTCAACGTAACTACCGCCTGACCCCCTGATCTTCCTGTCTTTGTCCCAGTAAACACACCATCTCTGAGTTTCCTCGTCCTGAACAGCAACAAACTGTAAGGTGTCCCCTTCGAGTGTCAGCCACGTCTCGTCATTGCTCCAGTACCAAGGACCGATGGTGTGTCCAATGGTGGCTTGACGACCGCCGTGTCGAACCATGCCTGTGTCTTTATCGCAATAGATCCAGTTTAGCATGGGCGGATCGTCTGCTATCGTGCTCACCATGCCCAGGTGTTTCTCTTCGGAGGGGTAGGTGAAGTAGTACCCCATAAATTTGTGGCCCGGCATGGGATAGTCGGGATGGTCGATCCATAACTGCCAGAGATGTAAGCCAAGGGTACCTGGTGAGGATCCGAAATGAGGGGTTGATGTCATTCATCGGTTCTTCATCCGGACTCTGGATGACAGCTGACAAATAACGGGAGTTGAACTTACCCTTCCATCTCTCAACACACAAAAACACTCCTCTGGTGGTCCGCCATCCAAGGAGATGGCGGCTGTCAAGTGGAACTTGGCTTTCTCTTTAGCTGCGTTGTTGGCTTTTTTCTGCGCGCTCAAGGCTTCGCAGACGCCTATTGTCGTGGGAATTCCCGCAATGACTAGAAGGCCGATAACCATATCTCCTTGCTTCCGTAGCTGGGGCCCGCTTGGTCGAGTTGTTAACAGCGAGTGTTTCTTGGGCCTTGAAACAAAAAGTGAGGTACACCGGGTGATCGTGATAGCGATTCGCTTGGTTGAATGTTTGGGTATGTAGTTAACCAGGTGCTCCCTTCTTAGAGACACCGTACAAATACTATTATGGCCCAGTTATCGTGCCTCCGTTTCTCTCTTTCTTGAAACGGTCTCTGTCCTGGTGACGCGTCCCTGACTGTGGTTGTATTCACACCCCCTCCCCCTGTCGCCTACGATGTCATCTCATGCAGGTAACGTTCGCGGATCCCACCCACCAAAAGCTTATTCTCCAACTAGGCTCCGCTCTTGAGCTCCGATCGACGTCATAGCTCGCTTATCCCCGCGACGGTATTTTGCGACGACTCCCTCTGCTGTGCAAGGCTTCATCACACTCACTGCAGGCGGGTGTGTGGTTTATGCAAGTGGAAATGACCTTTATGCTCCGTTTCTCTGGACGGCATCACAGCCTCCAGTCCTGGAGAACCACCCAAACTTGCTGGGCGGTTGTTCAGGTCTTGGGAAACGGCTTCCCATGTCGTCACTCTGGGACAATTGGAGTAGGTCAGCTTTGGAAAGCGGTGGATGGACGGGATGGATGGATGAGCTACCTTGCGTCGGGCCACCAAAGAGCGTAAGCATGTGGTGGTCTCATGGTGGGAAAGAAAATCGAGTTTCCGTTCTCCAGGGTATGATGGTATGGATCATTGCATCAGGGTCCTCCCCTTTTGCTCCGTGTGTTCGCGTTGGACCCTGTTGATGGTCTTGGGTTGCCGTGTGAACATTATCCGGAAATGTTGGATACCAAAGACGTGCCCTGTCTTTTAAACCTGGATTAATCTTTTCTGTGTTGTTTTGTCTCCTGTCCTAGCTACTCTCTAGGAACCCGTTCGCCTGATCATAACATCTCTCTTTCCTTTCCATTCTGTCTTGATGATACCCCTCTCATAGCAACTTTGCACAGGAGATACACAATACTCACAGCCAGTAAACAAGATGGATCCTGCAAGTATTCCCGATTTGTAAAGAGTGACAAGTGTGTGATCAGGGCTGGCAACTAACATCTCCTAGACACCAAACAACAACGACCAGGTCCCCAAGTCGGATGCTGCGGAGAAGAAGGATGAGAACGCTGAGCAAAACCAGAATGGAACAACGGGACCCAATCCAGTGAACAGCGACGTCAACAAGAACGACAACGACGATAATGAGAACCAGAGCGGCAATGACAATGAAGAGGATGATAACGAAGATGGAGACAACCAGAACCAAGTAAACAACAACGAGAAGGATGATGATGATGACGAGGACGACGACGACGACGACGACGACAACTCGGAGAACGATATCGAAGTAGAGGAACACGAAGAGGAACACGAAGAGAAAGCAGACGGCAGCGCCACAAAGCACGCCGCCGTGATTGAAGAGTCTCCCTCGGAATCTCAGCCCTCCACGCCCAAGGACGACGAAGCGCCGCAGCCCAAGTTCATGCGCGACGAAAAGAAGAAGAAGAAGAGCCGCAACCAGGAGGTCGCCGAGAAGCCTCGCCGCCGTCGCCGCCCTCGCTTCGCCGATGAAGAGGATTCCGAGGAAGAGCCAAAGTCGTACCGCCAGAGACAAGCGTTGGAGCAACAGCGCCAGCAAAACCAGATGATGTTGATGCAGCAGCAACAGCAGATGCAGCAAGGCGGCGGTGGTAATGGAGGCAAGAACCCGCTCAGGTTGAGGTTGGACTTGAACCTCGAGATTGAGATTGAGTTGAAGGCGCACATCCACGGTGATTTGACGCTTGCTTTGCTGTATGTGGATTCCCATTTTCTTTTTTCCCCTCTCGTGCTTTTTCTGCCATACCCTCCTTCCAGTTGTGTGGTTTGGGCTCGCTGCCCTAGTTGACGTTCCTCCCCTTCTTCTGTTTTCCGAAAACCTTTGCATTGCCCCTTCCTCCTTCTTCCCTTGTCAAACCCAATCTAGCGAGCGAGCGAGCGTCTGGCTTTCTTGAAATTCCAGCGCAGTGTTTTCTGCTCGTCTAGATGGACCGGATTTCCTAACCATTGCCTGAAACAAATCGACGACGAAGAAAATGACGCAAAGACTTTCACACCTGCGCGAGAGTCAACGGAGGCTAACGATTGCGTTTTCGTTTCATTTTCACAGTGACGGTTAGAAAAAGATATGATTCCGTCATTTGCGCTTCTTTGTTTTTGTTCGACGGCGTTCGGAGCGCATCTCGTTGCGTATATGACGAATATGATGGTCTTCATATCGGTCCTTCTTTGACAGGACGGCGTGCGTTCTCGATTTTGTTGTTATAAGCAGCGCTTGGAAGGCTGCTCACTGTATGGAAATTCTAATGCAGACATGGATGGTGGAAGTTCTTTGGTTCATTGTACACTTCCCTGATAAAGGATGTATTGTACGTTTAGGAGCTGGTAGCGTCTGAAATGGTTCTTCTCTTTTTTGGAGATATTGTAATGTTTAGGATAACGGGATGCTGTCGACTTATATGTTGAAAGGAACATGCTACGTGTAACCTCATGGCTGCCTTCGGGACCTTGCATAGCTATCGTTTTCTTCAACTTCAGTCTGCTTGATCGTTTGGTCTGTTTAATCTCGAACGCAAACAGCACCGTGGCGTATTTGTTGATTCGTCGAGTATTAATGGCGAGTCCATTCGTTGACTGGTGTATGAGCCCAATGCATGATACGCGAAGTTTCTCAAGTGAAACCATCTTTCACCTTCGAAGTATCTCCCTTAAAAGTCCGGTTCAATCTCGATCCTTCACGACATGCCTCAAGTTTGCTCTTTGTCAACAACTGAAAGGCATCATTTTCTTTAACCACTCGACAGTGACGTCATTCCCCAGTTTAAAGTATCTTATCTTATCATTCCTACCTTGACGAAGGGACCCCCTCTGGTGTATCACGTGAGTACGCATAACAGCGGCAGGGATTCCGCGTTCGTTCGTTTAACCATTGTGGGGAAATCCATCGGCCGTCTCGGTGTTTAGAACCTCCGACACACACGCACGTGTAGGTAGGGGTTGATCGCTCTTTCCAACCCGTTTTCCACCATTGTGTCTGCGATTTCGGAAAAATAGAAGGAGGGCTCGAATTCCTTCTTCTTTGTCTGAATCTTCATTCCACAAACCACAACATTCTGGTATCCTCAAAGGCATTTCAAGCCGCTTCGACGCGTATCCCGCCAAAGTTGAGCAACAATGCCAAAGCGACCCTACGTTTCAGGCATCGGAACTGTCGATTCAGATCGCCGAGATGAATCACGTCGCCGTCGATTGAACAGTTACAACTCGTCCTCGGGGTCCTCCCAATCTCAGCCTCGTCCGTACGTCCCACAATCCACTAGCACCAATGGCACCTCTTCATCGAGCCAAACTAGTTCCGGACGACGGCAACTACCTTGGCAAACCACACCAGGCACTCAGAGTTCCCAGAGCAGACCCAGTACCGAAAGGACAACAAGCACTCACACAACACGTAACAGCCACAGCACCCAACCAAGTTCGCGCAGCCACGCAATTGCGAGCTCGCAGCATCGTCCTCCGGAGCATGTGCAGGCCATCCATGACACGCTGAACTGGCTCAGCACCCAGCCCGACGTACTCGAGTCGGATGATGAACCCGAGGCCATTGACCTTACCCAGGCCGATCCTGGCCCTGTCCTCGAATTCTATGGACACTTTGGTCCGTATAAATCTTGCTTCTTGCTGATGCTCACTCCCCACGCTAACACAAGACAGACGGCAAGATTGTTGGTGTGCGATACTACAATGGCGTAGCTTCTCCCGGTGAAGTAGTAGTCTGCAAGAGAGAGCCTCAGAACCAGTACGACCCCAATGCGATTCGTGTGGACAACGTTTTGGGCAGACAGATTGGCCATATCCCGAGGACCGTTGCAGCTAAGCTAGCCCCTTACATTGTGTGTAACCCCCTTAAATCACTTCGCCCATTTCTTTTTCTAACCCAACCCAGGACAAGGGCGACCTTGTAGTTGAGGGCATGCTTACTGGAGAGAAAGAGGCCTTCGACTGCCCCGTTCGACTCTACTTCTACGGCACGAGCGCGCCACTTCAACGAGCCAGCCTTGAGGAACGGCTGAAGAAGGACAAGCTTGTTACAGCCACTCAACTCAAACAAACACGCAAGGCAAGTGAGGAGCAGAGAAAGAGGCAAACACTCGAACTCAAGGGCAATGGTACTCATGGCTTCCCTAGCCAAACGCAAGAGCCGGAGCCCCGGATTACAATGGAACAGTTGGCTAAGATGAGCGAGATCACCAATTTCCGCTCGGGAGGTGACATGATCAAGTCACTAGCCATGAGTGAGGAAGACCTGGCCAACCTTCCAATGGCTTCCCAGCCAGAGAAGCTGCGCGCGCAGTTGCTTCCATATCAGCTTCAGGGCCTTGCTTGGATGATCTCCAAGGAGAATCCCAAAATGCCTGCTAAGGGGTCTACCGACTCTGTACAGCTCTGGCAGCATACCGCTGACGGCCAGTACTACAACATGGCAACGGGTTTCAAGAACAAGACTCCTCCTGATTTAATGTCAGGCGCCATATGTGCCGACGATATGGGCCTCGGAAAGACTATCCAGATCATCAGTCTCATCATGACCGAAGGCCTGGGTACCGGCCCTACCCTCATCGTTGCCCCAGTTGGTGTGATGAGCAACTGGAAGCAGCAGATCAGACGCCATGTTCACGAGGAGCATCAACCCAAGATCGTCATGTATCATGGAAGCAAACGCAAAGAATTTGCCAAAACTCTCCAAGACCACGATGTGGTTATTACAAGCTATGGAACCTTGTCCGATGAGGCTCTAGTCAAGACTCGCTGGAGAAGGGTGGTCCTAGACGAAGGACATAGGTGAGTTTAGTAATGCAAGATCCTGGTACTCTATGTACAATGCTAACAGACTGACACAGCATCCGTAATGCCAAAGCCAAGGTGGCTGAGAATGCTTGTAAGCTGGAGGCCAAGTCCAGATGGGTACTCACTGGAACTCCAATGTAAGTTGATGAATGCACGGCTCGGGTACTCTATTTACAGTGCTGACAAAACTCCAAACATAGCATCAATAGTGTCAAAGATCTCCATTCACTGGTCAAGTTCCTCCGCGTAACAGGCGGAATTGAGCAGCCAGATATCTTCAACACTGTTCTCACTCGGCCGCTTGCCAACGGGGAGCCCAAGGGAGAAGCTCTATTGAGAGGTTTAATGAGGGATCTCTGCATTCGCAGAAAGAAGGACATGAAGTTTGTTGATCTCAAGCTTCCAGAGAAGACCGAGCAAACTATCCGTATCGCCTTCTGGCCTGATGAGCAGAAGAAGTATGATGCTTTGCTGTAAGTTCTCCCACATTTTCTGATGTTCATATTGCCAGCGAGCTAACAAACGACACAGGTCCGAAGCACAGGGAGTTCTGGAAGACTATCGGAGGCAGTCCAAGCGTTCCCAGGGACAATTTCAAGGAGTTCTCGAGAGGCTTCTACGTCTTCGGCAAACGTAAGTGTTCCAGTGTGCTAAGTCCAGTAACGATGTTAACCAATTTTAGTTGCAACCATTGGGTTCTCTGCAAGAAACGCATCACAGAGGTTCTCGAACTTCTCGCAGATAAAGATGTGGTTGATCTCACCGACGAAAACAAAGCCATTCTGCAACAGGCACTTCAGCTCTACATCGAGAGTCAAGAAGAGTGTCCTATTTGCATTGACCCATTGAACAACCCGGTCATCACACATTGCAAGCACGTCTTTTGTCGAAGCTGTATCGACAAGGTCATTGAAGTTCAGCAGAAGTGCCCTATGTGCCGCGCTCCCCTCTCAGAAGACAAGCTTCTTGAACCAGCGCCCGAACACTCGGCCACCCAGGACGAAGAGGAACTTGAATCTGAGACCAAGAGCTCCAAGACCGAAGCTGTGCTGGCGCTTGTCAAAGGCGCCCTTGAGAAGGAAGGAAGCAAAGTCATCATCTTCTCCCAGTGGACCTCATTCCTAACCATTATCCAGCATCAGCTGGACGAGGCTGGGCATACCTACACCCGTATCGATGGCAGCATGAACACAGCTCAGCGTGACGCCGCCATCCGGGCCCTGGACTATGATCCTAACACGCGCATCCTGCTGGCCAGCTTGGGCGTCTGCAGCGTGGGCTTGAACCTGGTTTCAGCGAACACCGTTATCCTCGCCGATAGCTGGTGGGCGCCCGCCATCGAGGATCAAGCTGTTGATCGTGTCCATCGTCTTGGTCAGACCAGGGAGACGAATGTCTATAGACTTGTGATGGAGAATACGATCGAAGAACGTGTGCTGGATATTCAGAAGGAGAAGAGAGAGCTGGTTGGCAAGGCTTTCCAGGAGAAGCAGGATAAAAAGAAGAAGGTTAAGGAGACGAGGATGGCTGATATTATGAAGCTACTTTCTTAGTGTCTAGAATATGGATTGTGGAGTATCATGAGGAAACATCTATGGTGGCTATGATGGATAGAGGAGCACCCGGGTAACTGGCTTAACATGTATTTGTGCGGTTCTTTGACTGGCTAGATCTTATGTATCACAACACCGGAGGTTAATCTGTTAGGTTATGGGGGGCTACAGTTATATATGGAAAGGACGAGATGGTAATGTGTGGTCATCATTGAGGCAATGGCAATTACTGCATCACTCATCTACGACCCTATTCAGACGACATTGTAGGTTCATACACTCAGATATCGGAAGACGCAGATTAGACAAATCGCTTTTGATTGTATCAACAATGTCTCAAGGAGGCACCAGGATCATTCATGCCTTTTGTAAATTTTCCTTCTAACCAAACGTTTTTCGTTCCATCTATCAAGTATCCAGAAAGAATTGAACATGCAATGCTAGTTGAGTTGGGAGTCAAAGTACGTACCCCAAGCTCATCTTTCAAGTCTCTCAATTGTTATGTAGCAACCCTACCCCAAGAAGAAAAGAAGAAACAAGTTTTCCCCAGCTCAAAATGCAGAAGACAAAAGAAGTGAAGAATTTTGTCTTGTCATAAAGGACAGTAAAGAAGCGAAGATTTTTGGTAGCCACCTAGCCACTATATCGGTAATATCATCAAAGCATTCATGCCAGCCAGCAAAAAATGGCTACTGCTTAGAAATCCGCCCGCTTATGCCTGTTAATATGCATCCTCCTCTTCTGCTTCTTGTCACCCCTGCCGCACCTAACGAGCGTAGTCTGGGCAGCAGCAGCAGTTACAGTGGGAGCAGCGGCGTGAGCAATGGTAGCGGTGTTGAAGACGGTGGTAGAGGGGATGTTGACGTTGTTGTTATCAGCTGGTTTGACGACGTTGTTGTTGGTTTGATCCTTGGAAGAATCAACAACAGACTCAGTACCAGACCCAACTGAATCCTCAACCAAATCCGCCCCCTTCATCACCCCGGGAACGCTGACGCTCGCCTTGACCGTCACATCCCCCCACGTCTTGCCCTTGTTCGGCGGACCGGTGAACTGCTTCGCATTGCAAGAATCCGCAAGCGCCTGGCACTTCTCCTGTTCCCAGACCTTGCACCCCTTGAGGCCAGAGGGCGGAGCAGAATCAAAGCACTTCTGGCTCTGGGCCCAGCAGTTGTCGGCGGCCGCCCAGCATCCGTCTTCGTTCGTGTAGGAGGGGACTTCGAAACCGCACCAGTTGGCGTTCTTGAGGATGCAGTTGTCCGGGACGGCGCCAGGGAACTTGGTGGGCGTGGTGAGGGCTGCCTTTGCGTTGGTTCCCGAGGAAGAGGTAGAAGGGCGGAAGGGCTTGGGGCCGGGGATCACGTAGGGAAGAAGACCCTTCATGTCGTACATGTTGAAGTTGAGACCCTTGTCGGAGGGATGGACGTGGCCGGGGATGGTGGCTTCCTTGTCCTTGGGGATGGAGAGTTGGCCGGAGGAAGTGCCTTGGAGGTAGACCTGCGCGCAGTTGACGTAGAATTGGGGTTCGGTGACCCAGTTGCCGTCGGCTCTGGTGGTGACGTTTTGCATGGCGATCACCTCGGTGCGAAGCAGGTAGGCGCCTGTGGGCATGCCCGTGGGCAAGCTGATGCTGAGGAGACCGTTGGTGTCGATGATCTTCTGCACCGCCCACTTCTTGGTGGACTCGTCGTAGCCGTCGTGCCAGATCTTGAACCAGCCGGAGCCGCCCGGGTTTTGGTCAAAGTCGGAGACGGACTTGGCGTAGACGGATACGGGACCCTGGTGCGACTCGTCGATGAAGCCGGGCTTGTTGCCGTCGGCGTAGGCGCGGAATTCGAAGGTCATCTTGGAGCCGGCGGTGGCGGGGATGGTGTAGCTGACCTTCTTGAGGCCGTCTCTGCCTGTTTTGGGTGTGAGTGTCTTTGAGTTCTGTTATAAGTGGGAAAGGAGACCAAACTTACCACAGATCATGTCATTGCTGTTCATGTTGATAATGGGATAGGTGCTGGTGCTGCCATCCAAGGGCATACGGATACCGGTACCATCTCCTTGGTTCTTGTCGTTGACGAAAACAGTAGTGAGAACAGTGTGGGCGGAAGCCAACGGGGCGAGAGCAGTCGCCAGACCGGCGAGGACAGTGGAGGAACGCATGATGGCGGATATAATATGTTTTCTTTGGTGTTGCAAATGCCGATATGTGGCCAGCCACGAAGAGTAAAGTCGAAGGTTTCGAGAAAAAGTCAAGTGACTTTTCTGTCGTGTATGTGTATCGAAGGAAGGAATGGACAAGCAATATCCAAAGAAGCCGTGTCAAATGGATCACCAGTTTATTCAACGTGGTGTTGCTGAAAAAGGTGAATGAAGGAAGGTAGGGCGAGAGAAAAGACCGGATCACAGACCTCTAGTCTGTTTCTGCAAAAGCTGAGGCTCCAAAGGAAGGGAAGGGGAGAAAAACAACACCAAGTTCTGGCGGTTAAAGGAAGGGTTAAGTAACAGGACAAGATCAAGAGAAAAGAAGGGAACACAAAAAGGATATATAACAGAATGGGGAAAACCCACACAACAGCAACAAGCAATAAAGATAGGTCAGGGATGTAGAATACCGAGTGCTACCCGACCTTCCACTGCAATGTAGTGTACCTGGCAGTCCTACCCTAAAACCTACCCCTACCTGTCTAGCGTCCTCGGGCGGCGGCTGACCACCCTCGTCGACTGGTAGGGTTCAGTTGGTGAGGTAAGGCAAAGACAAGCTTGTCCTCGACAAGGTAAGGTACCCTTGAATGATCATTGAGATGAGACCTTGACCAACCAGGCCTTCGAGATCATCAGAAACAGAAGCAAACGCCCGCTCCTCGGGCAAAAAGAAGATATGAGGAAGGAGACACAAACGCCGGAGCTTTGCAAGCAAGCCTCAGACCCGGACCCATGACGCAAGGACTAGGGCCTCAGAAACTGACTGTTTCGACTTGTCCTGCCATCAAGTCGGCAGACTGCCACTGCAGTGTACCTGACCTTTGGTGCTGTGCTCACTGTGGAATATGGGAATAGGGGATATGATAGACATAGAGGGGGGCAATATGGTTATACGGGTGTCAGCGTTTCGGCTGTGACGATGTGATATATCCAACTGATCAACTGATCGAGGGGGTCTGAACTGTGAATGGAATCCATCTCTGCCAATGTCGTAGAAGCCCAACGGACAGTTACCTCTCCTGACCCGACCTATCACCTCCCTTCCCCCGCGTCTAGAGGTACTCTACGCTTGCAGTAGTGAGGTCGGTCGGTCGGTTAAAACTGCTTTCGCGATGCGTACGAGAAGGAGGAGCAAGACCTGTTTACGACTAGTCTCACGACACGGCATGAGAATAGAAGCAAGCGGTTGGTCTCTCTCTTTTTTTTGTTTCCTCTCCTCACTTTCTCCCGTCCATCCATCTGCGGTCATCTTCTTCTGCCCCTGGCCTGTTATGGTGCCGTGACATATGTCATGTCACCACATTTCCAGTGCTCCAGCGAGCCAAATCGGGGAACTTGGCAACGGGATGCCACCCGACGAAACGAGCAGCATAGTCAGCAGTACGCAGTACGACGGGATGTGAAAGCCAAATTCGAGTCCTTCCTCGTTCGGAAGCGAAACGAAGAAGAGGGGAAGCTGAACGAGGAAAGCTGAGGTGAGAGCGGAAGGGGAAAGGAAATGGAAGCCAAGATCGCCAGGGGAAGAATCGCGGAAATGTCAAGAGAAAATGGAAATCCAACGACGCTGTCGATCCCAGTTGCATTCCAAAGCCTGTAAATGGGCCCCCCTGTCAGCACTGTTAAAAACCCCTGCTTTTGCCCTGGCAGGCGCCTGGGAATGGCGCCGTCCGCCGCCGGGGAATTGTCCGCCAAGAGAAGCCGTCAGTGTTTCATCCAACTGGAGATCCGTGGAGTCGGACATCCCAAACGACTTCCACTTTCCCGCCCATCCCGTTGGTTCGCTGGAATGTAAATTGTTGGTAGCCGCGGAGAGGGAAACCTTGGAGCGGCGCTTATTAAAGGACCCCCCTCGGCGCCATGGCATTCGCGCCGTCTGTGTTTCGAAACATTCTTTTTTTCTGGTGCCTAGCATATCCAGGATAATCCAGCTGATGGGTTCACTGTGTGGAGGAATGATGATGATCTATCCGAATGACAGGCATGAGCCTCTCGGGACTTTTTTCTTATTGTATCTTGCCTCTGTCTACCCCTCTCCCCCTCCTGCCCCTCTACTCCTCGGTTGTATATCTGTCTGTTCTCCTTCTCTGCGAGTGAGTGAGCAATTTTGAAACAGACTTGGTGTGAATCAGGGGCATAAGCAATCACCAAGCGAAAATAATAAGATCACCAAACAAGCAAATCGGATTCGGGGATGGGAACAGCGAGAGGCACAGAAGCACAGAGGCTGAATTGTGCCTGCCAGGCCGGCCAGGGTCGTGAGTGAGTTTCGGGGTCCACGACATTTGCGACGCCGCGAACAGGCAGAGAGACAGAGCCAAGAGACAGAGACAGGTGCGAGCACAGCATGAAGATAATACCCCTATGAAATGAAGAAAATGCAAATCCAATGCGCTCGGACGCAGACGGGCTTTGGCGCCGCAGCGCGCGCGTGAAAGGGAGATAAAGAAAGACATTGTGTGTTGGTTGCTACAAGGTATGGATTGTTCAATATACCGATTTATGCGGTTTGCTCTTTCACACAGGAGGCAATCTCTGCCGCAGGGGTCCTGTTTCTGTGAGGAGGAGGGATGAAAATCACCAACATATGTACCTGCCTCTAGGTATTGGCTTATTCGTTCCTGGGTGAGGTGAAGTGAAGTGAGGGGAGCGAAACACTCGCTTCGAATTTAAGCAGGCCAATCTTCATCGATAGAACAGATGTTCCGAGGTGAACACACACCCGCCACATTGGACATCCGCCATGTGCCTGAGCGATAATTGATACGCAAAAGGTGATCGACATAAGATTGTCATAAAAACACATGGGGAGCCTAGGAGGGCAATGGGAGGGTATTCAATGTTTCAAGATTGACCAGGGTTTGCTCCGGCCCATGGGTGCCGTAAGCAACACCCGGGCTGCAAATTGATAATTCAGCCAAGCATTCATCTTAAAAGTTCCGAAGGGGGCGGATAGGTGCACATGCTGCTGGACATAGGAGGAGGGAGAGGGGTTTTTGACGTTGACTGCTGGGTAGGTAGTAGATCCAAAGTCTTGTAGGCTGCATGTGAGTTCCAACACCATCGGATGGGAGCCGGGCCCGGATTTGTTATGTTCTGGCTCTAGTTCTGGCTCCTTGAATCGTTATATGAGTCGCCTCTTTCTCCGTCTGCAGTTTCTCGGTCGTCTCGTCTCGCTTTTAACGCGCGCAGTTTTCAGTCTGAGGAGAAACGACCTATTGGAACTCAGTCTGAGAGCTGCATCGCAGGAGTCTCGGCGCTATTGACTGACTGACTGACTGACTGACTGCTTACTCCTTGATTGGCGCTGTTGGTGAGATGCTGGTGTTGGTGTTGGTTGGTGTTGGTTTTGGATTTGGTCTTGGCTCACTCTTCAACCTTCCCGTCCCGTTGTTGTTTGAATGGGTAAGATCTTGAACCAGATCACGCCTACCGCCGGCACAGCGCTCACCTGCCCTGCCCGCTTGCTGTAACGTGCTACACGCTGTCTTTGTATGCCTGTTCTGTTTGCTTGTCTGCTGTTGTCAGGCACAGGACCTAAACGAGACAGACGTGCGTGACAAGAGAGAAGTTCGTCCGCATTGATAGTAACTGATCAGCACGACAGCTCGCTTGCTTGTTGTTCCGTGGATAAGAGCAATAGTATGTATCAGCCGCGCCTCGTCTCGTCTTGTCTAGCATTTTAGATCTGGACCTAACTGTACCGGCAGTAGGTACCAAGGATCATGAGACCGGGACCGAGGACCGAGACCGGAGAAGTGTGGGAAAAGATGTTTGTTTGATTTGAGACCGGAAGTCGAGCGATAATATCGTATTCTGAATCGGAAATTCGGACGAGTGGAGATGTGAAAAGTCGATTGAAGAGAACTGAAACCTCACATTTCGTCTCGCCTCCAGTTAACTGTCACAAGAGTTATGAGTTGAGATGTCATTTCCTATAACCAAAGCCGTTGTCATGCAATTGCCGAACCTCCTCATGCCCACGTTTTCGTGTCAACTATGCCAACCTGTCCGCTTAGCTGTTGTGAAATGTTGGTTTCTATTGGTACATTACATATTGGTACACTTTTGATATTGTCATAAGAATCATGAAGAGGGTATCGTTTATATTTTGCTTTTTTGTTTTATGCTGAGTCAACGGGTTTACTCGGTGATCTTGGCAAGAATCCTATCGAAGAGGCATATGTCAGTAACCGTCTCTTCCTGTAGGTTTGCATAGACCGGCCGGGGAAAGTTTCCCTCCCCTCCTCCGATCAGAGACAAGATCTGCGGATGTGTGTGGTGTAACTTACTCGCTATCGCGGAAGAGGGTGTACTCCTCCTCGCCGACCTTGACGGGGGAACCGCCGTACTGTTAAAGAGCGCATTAGTATCCTTCGTTCTATCTTCCTCCTTCCGTCATATAAAAGCCTATGCATGCATGCATTGCATCTACGTGTTACAGACAGATAACTCCAATCTGTAACCGCCCATCTGCTCTGCATCGGCATTGTATGTATTGTGGTGGCACTCTGACGTACCTGAGGGATAAGGACGCGGTCGCCAGTGTTGACGCCCATGGGGAGACGCTTGCCGTCCTTGTCGAGGGCACCGGGGCCAACGGCGAGGACCTTGGCCTCGTTGAGGTCCTTAACGGAGGACTCGGGAAGGAAGATGCCGGAGGCAGTCTTGGCCTCGGCCTTGACGCGCTGGACGAGGACGCGGTCAAGGAGGGGGACGAGGGACTTGATGGAGCGGACGGAGGTGGCCTATGGTAATGAGAACAACAACATGTTAGTCGATGTTTCGGTTCTATGGTGTCGTCTTGTATGTTCGATGCCAATTGCACTTGTCGTGGTGCTTGCCGCCGGGTGTTCGGTTGTGCCATGTGCTAGCCACCGGTCATACAGCGCAATTGCTAAGCTTCCCGATAGCTACGCAATACTGCCGCAGTATGTAGCTCTCTCTTTCTGGCGCTTCCTTGTCCCCGGCGGCGGAGTGCGATTGGGTGTCTCAGGCAGGAGGTATGTGCTCACCATTTTGACGGATTTGAACGGTGAACGACGACAAGGGATTCGACTGGCGAGATTGGGCGTAAGGATGGACGAGTACGGCGGAACTGAGGAGACTGAGAGGGAGAGAGCTTCGGTATTTAGGCCGGCGGGATCGCGACTTTTGATGACCCTTGTACGAGCTTCGATACACATCTAGAAGATGCCGCTCCATTTTTTAATGGGCCCGGACTTGCTGTTTATCCCTGCCGACTTCGGTACGTCACCGGCAATCCCGCCAAAACGGGCAGCTTGCCTGCTTCTGATTGGCTGTGCGAAGCTGGGGTAACACGCCCGGCTTGGCCGGGGAACGGTGGATCGGCCTGCGAAGCGGCTCCGTCCGTTGCTCCGGTCACGATGACAGAACACACGTCGACACGCATGAAGGTCTCCTCTACTTATATAAGGGGTAACCCGGACTCCCATCTTCCATCCCAACTCGCTTTGTTTTGAAAGTCCATCACCATCATCACTATCACATGTTTCACGGCCAACAAGCTGTCTGTCTAACTTTTATCACGTTACTCGATTATTAACTGCACTCTCTAAATACAAAGCGAGCGACCTTTATACACTCAACATTGTTTAATGCCCGTCTCCCACAATATGCCTGGCCTAGCCATACCACCTTCTATCCCTACCGGAGAGCAGCAGAAAAAGATGAACGCTGTATGCCTGGAACCCGGCCCCCCTTATACTGAATCTTTGCGTGGACAAACCAAACCTAATCCAAGCGCTATCTTCCCAAATCCCAAAAACGCCCAAAAAATGACGTAAAAGCGCTGCCTCACAAGGTGACAGACACCAACTGAGGGGAAAATGGTAACAATGCCCATATACTACACTAATAACGTATGTCCGGTCTTTCCGATGATAAGCCCAAAGTACCCCCCACAAGTCCCCTTCAAATACCCTTCTTCTTCCTACCCCAAGTGTTGGTGGCATCCTGCACCCCTAAGATGCCGTCCTGTGTTTTATGTGTTTTCTGGCGAAGGCTCCACTTCTAGCGTTTGGCCTTCTCATCTTTGGTGCCTGCAGGTGCTGATGGGGGTTCGAGAATATGCGTGTGGTCATCCGCATGTGCCACGTTGCCGGGGCCGATCTGTCGGCAGATGACTGTGTTCGCTACCCAGGGATCGTCAAGGATTTCTGTCATCTTGGCTCGTGTCTTTGGGTCAAGATCGAGCATCCTGCCGATGATGTGTCTGCTTTCCCTCGGAAGAAGCCTGAGAATTCTCCAGGGACCACGGATAACCTCCTTCTTCTCTCCAGTGCTGCCAGCTTCTCCTTGTACACTGGTCGTAGACGCCGTCGGCTTGTGATCGGGAGTCGTCTTCTTGTCGTCTTGAACCTTGTCGATCTTGTCGCTGCTTCCCCTGATGCTCTGAGGGTCGTAGTCTCTATACGGAAGATCGCTAAGTGCCGACATGGAGGCTGACGGTGGAAGCAACAGCTTCTTGGGATCGTGTCCGAACGAAGGCTCTGCAGCGAATAGCTTGAACGAGTTGTCGGTCAATCGAGGAACCTTCCACGGGAAACGTCGGAGTGTCATGCAGCAGTAAATGATAGCCAAGGACCAAATATCGACGGCCTCGGGATCGTATTTCTTCTCGTCGTACACCTCGGGGGCAAGATATGGGTCGGATCCAACAATTCCTTATAATCGGTCAGCAACTATTCAACCAGCATCTCAACCCGGATTGTACTCACCTGAGGCATGAACAATGCCAGTCTCAAACGGATACCGGAAAACATGAGCACTACCAAAATCGATAATCTTCATAATACCATGCTCGCTAACCACGACATTGTCGAGCTTAAGATCCCGATGCGCGAGGCCCATGCTGTGAAGGTATGTGACGCCACTCAAGATCTGAAGGAAGCAGCAGCTGACCTCCTCTCGAGACATCTTCCCTGTCATGACGATGGCGAACAGGTCGTATGGAGCGTACTCCATCACCTCGTACCACTTGCCCTTCTCCTGGACGATGTCTAGGGTTTCAATGATGTTGCCATGGTGCAAAGAAGATCCCATGCAATACTCGGCCGTAAGCTTCTTGACATACTCGCGCTCGGTTTCGTACGAGTGGCGAGGGCGGAACTCCTTGACAGCAAAGACCACACCGTCTTCGCTACGCTTCATGAGTCTCACGGATCCTCCCGCTCCCGCACCCAGCACCCTGCCAAGCTTGCCGTATTTGGCAGAGAGACCATGATCATCGCCGAACGGAATCTGGGCAGACTTGACTCCCGGTGTCTTGGGCGTAGACCTTACAGAAGCAGCGGGAGATGCCGGTCTCTTGTTCTTGTGAGGTCCCAGCTTGAAGAACCTCTTCAGATCCGCCATTGAGCTATTTCTGCTGTGGATCGAAGCCTCGTCATCGTTGTCATGGCGCTCCTTCTTTGAGCGTTTGTCGCCCTTGGATACCAGGCTCAAAGAGGATGAGTTCTTTTTCCTGGAGAAGATGAAGCGAGGCTCGATGCCTTTTTGCGCAGGTCGTTTGCTTGCCGAGTAGGGATCGTTGGCATCTCCGGGAGGCGGTAGTTGGCGGGTGTAGAACTGTGACGCGGCTAGCGCTCGGGAAGGGCTGGATTCACGGGACGCAGGCTGAGATCTACTGGGAGAACTGCTACCGGATCCAACGGAAAATAACCCTCTGCGATGTTCACCGATAGTCATCTGAGGACGTTCTCGGGCTTCTATCGAAGTCGGCCTGGAAGAGCTCTGCAGCTGCTCGTCGGGTGTAGGCAGCTGAACATGGCGGAGCGAGGTAGGTGATGTCGGTTCGTGGGAAGAATCCTGAGGAGTGATAAGGTTGGCACTCCGCCTTTCTTGTGTCAGGGCGCCCTCGCGGCGAAGTTCTCGTTCGACATTGTCGGTTCCAGCCGGCGTGAGAGGAGGTGTATGCATTTCGTGGCCCCTGATGTGCGGAGTAAGAAGCGGTGAGTTGCGACCTGCCGAGCTCCGTGTATGTTCGCGACTGGGAGCTCTCGATTCATCTTCGTGGGAAGGTGTCTGGAGACGGAAAGTATTAGTCCTCGCCCAAGGGGTAAAGACGCAAACGCAAAGAATGGTGACTATGCATGGATATTGGAGTGCAATCAGACAAGAGGCATGGCAAAAGCCACCAAAAGCCACCGAGCTGATCTTGGTTGCACAAGGCCCCCGGAAGCGACGGACCACCAACGCAAAAGCAAAACTTGACAGGTGAACAAAGGAAGGAAGCAACATGCGTAGCCCCCCACGTGAAATTGGGATGGACTTACCCTTGAAGCGGGAAGCGAGAATGCCTCGTACTGGAAAAGGCCTATCCTTCGCTCCTGGAGCGGACAGGCCTTCAACCTCTCGGTAATATCACGAAGCTGCTCGGGGGTGACCTCACCCGGTTCGCCGAGGGTGACATCTGGTGCAATGGTTGGTGTCGATGTGGTGCCCTCGGGGGTGATTTCTTCGACAGTCGACTTGAAGCGGACAGCAGGCTCGGTCTTGGATGATTCATCGGGAGTGACTTGGGACGATTGCGGCTCGACAGCTGTTGGAGGAGACTAAAAGTTAGCGAATTGCTTCAATTCGATGTTTGCTCGTCCTGATCCCCGAGCATTGGCGTAGTAGGGATTAGAGATGAGGGGTCGCCGTTGATCTTTTCAGCTTTTTTTTTTCTTCTCTCTTCTTTTCTCATTCTCCTTACCTTGGTGCTGTTCGTCCGGTTGACGCTGCTCTGACTCTCGCACAGCGGTCGCCATCTTTTTTTTTGCGGTGCTTTGATCTCTTGGGTCGAATTTGCACCCTTCTCCGCAAACTAATAAAACTTGTAAAATCCTGGCAGGATCCGAATAACGATTGGTATCTGGCCCGCCCTGGAGACGGAGACAAAAAGATGGGATAAAAGACCGTGTGATGCAAGATCGATGCAAGGGCCAGACAGGTGACAGAACGACAGAAGATGCAAGACAAGACCAGACCAAGCAGACGCAGCGGCGGGATGGGCGGGAACTTGTCAAGTGGAAGCAAGGGAAAAGCAAATGGAACAGCGGCGGAAGAAAGTCGGGGCCAAGTAGTAGATGACGGCGATCTAAACTGTTATGGAACTGCAAAGCCTGTAGACAAGACTCAGACTAGTCACTACCTAGTAGGAGGTGAATAATGGGGCTTTCCACTTTCCACCCTGACTTCTGACTTGACTTTGGTCTTGACGATTCATTCCTTGTCGATGCTGTGCGCCTAGGCTTTTTTGTCCACTTGGGACGGGAGGAAGAAGCGGGTTCGGCGAAGAAGTGGAAGTGTGAAAGATGCCGCTCTGTTGCGTCGTGGTGGGGCTGAGCTACATGACAGGTACAGGAGACGTTGGCTGCAGGCGGCGGGAGGCACGGGTATCCTTGATGGACCACTCAGCGCAGTGAGACCTACCAGGCACTGAGAGCGCCTCCACTGAGAGGAGGACCTGAGTTGAATCTGAATGCACCTGAGATCGGGCCAAGCCGGCTTCCTTGAATGATTGAATTTCACAGATGGATCCGCAGTCACAGACTCCTCACAGGGCGAGCGGTCTCAAAGTCAAACAGTTTGAACGTGACGGCGGGCATGTCTGGTCATCACGCAGTGTTCCCAAAAGCGCAAAAGGAGTCTTGGATCTCGGTCTTTGTCATACACAGGAGGGCACAACCGGGAGCGGTCGGCAACGTGGGGTCCCTGATCCTGCCGTGTCCATGTCCTCTTCTTGTCAGACTTCCTTTTCCAGCTTTGGAATGACAATGGAAGATGCGCATTGACGCGGGGGTGGTTCCTGCCAGGACATCCATTCCATCAGGTCTTTGTTCCCACCGCCCTGTGTTGTTCCTCAAACACTTTGGAGTTCACCCAATGACTCAAGTAAACACATCAGCCGACGATGCCTTGGCTGTCATCCCCCTTGCCCTGTGTTTCAACTGGACAGCAGAGAGTCAAGTACCTGAATCCCGCAGCAGCCCCGACCACCGTCGGAGCGGGCTTAGAGAGCCGCCGTGTCCGAAAGAGCGAGACCGATAAGCAACAACAGCCCACCGCAAAGGCATCTGGAAAAGTCTGGGTGGTCAGCTTTGTCTCCAGTGACTGTCCTGATGTCACCCAACCTTTTTCAAGATGGCCTCGGAAGCCAGGAAGCGCGCTGACAGCGGATATGGTGAACCGCTTTCTGTGTCGATCTCTCCCGCCGAATCCCAAATCCTTATCGTTCGGTTCGGTGTAACCCATGTCGATACCCCGCCATGCTGCGGGAGGTAATTGCCCGAGTGTTTCTGGAAGCCATCGAATGTAATTGCAATTGTCGCACATGTGTAGGATATTAAACAATCATCCATTTCATCTCATCAGTATTGAAAGCATGGGATGCACTGACTCCAGGCCGACATGATAGCGGGGCTTCGCATGGGTGATAAGAGTGGACTGCTGGATAAGCACTTGGGGGAGGGGGTTTTGTTTACATAGCCCCTTTTTATATGTGATATATCACGAACGTCTCGCAGTCAGATTGGCCAAAGCATCACAACCGCATCTTACTTACAGGTGAGCATAATACCCGTGGGGAATTCTGCCTAACTTACCACCAACCTTAAAACTTTATCCTATCGACCGAGGATTCACGGGTAGAACCTCGCACGCCTATGTAGTTGTTTCACAGCCACAAGCTATGCGCACCAAGACTGACGAAGCTGGAGTACGGTGAGCCGAAGCACGCCCACCCAGAAAATGCCCTGATATGCCGCGCTTGCCCATCACCATCTCTCATCGTCGAAGCCTTTCCCAAACGAACATACCCCGTGGATGAACCAACAGCTCCTGGCGCCGCTGTGCATTTTGAGACTTTGACATACAATAATGATACAAGAAGATATACAGAGCCACAAGCAATGGCTATAATCCCCATCCAATATTGGTAACAATGCCGTGGTCTATCCACCTGAAAGAAACAACCGTAACGCCTTCGTGCTCCCAAGCCCGTATTATGAGGCCATCTTCACACCTCTTTCAGCGTATACCCTCTTTCAGGGAATAACGTTGATACCGATCGACTTGGCCTGGTAGATGACCGCCCTGCAGATACCCTCGAGGGGCAGGCCGGAGAGACGGAGCTCGGACTGCTTGATCTTGGCGATCTCGTAGACGTGCTTGAGACTGACGGTGCCGACAACCTCCTTGCCGGGGTTGCTGGCGCCCTTTCTCTTGCCGCCCTTGCCTACCGGGGCCTCGGCGGCGTTGAGCAGAAGCCATGATGTGTGGGGGGTGCGGACATCGAAGTGGAACGAGCGGTCGGGCCTGACGGTAACACGGACGGGCATCGGGGTACCGGTGATGATTTGGGCGGTTCTGGCGTTGAACTCCTGTACAGATTTGAGCGCATGTCAGCTTGTGTTCTGGATGTTATATGGGTGGGCGCATGCGAACCGACCTTGCAAAAGTCCATGGACTTGATACCCTTGGAACCAAGGGCCGGACCGACCGGGGGACTCGGGCTGGCCTGGCCGGCACCGACAATGAGCTTCACCACTTGCTCAACACCACCAACACCACCTTTTGCGGCCTTGGACATTTTGGCGACTCGACTGCAGGGACCCTCGGGGGAAGTTGAGTTGTGTGGAGAACGGAAAGGGGATGCGGCGCGTCTGCAGTCGCGTGTTACACTTTCGAGGTCGGTCGGGTACTCTCGTTCGCGACAGCGGCAGCAACGGCGGCGGCGACGGCGGCGGGCGGCACCTCCAAGCTGGGCCCAAAAAAAATCGGGCGCCGGGCCGGCAACCGTCGCGGGCAGGGTCGCATTAGCCACTTCTTTCTTTTAAGAGCTTCAGCCACACCTCACTTAAAAGTGCCAAGGTAATCCCTTATCGTCGCTTATCAGTGCCGTCATTCAGTGGCTCAACTCCCGAGTCCGAGTCCCGCCTCCCCTCGCTCTCCCACTTGGACCGATCATTGCCTGCCGCCTGCCCCTGCCGCAAAGGTGCGTTCCAGCGGCTGCAGGTCTGCAAGGGAACTTTGCGAAACCTGAACCATCCAAGTGAATTGCAGACCCGCTGTAGGGACTTGGGAAAGCTGAAAGGGTCCAATCGTTAAGTCCTCATGTGATGTGGAGAGATGGGCGGAACAGTGAGGTGACGTGCACCTTCAAGAGCCAGTGACTGTCTTTGCCGCTCGACTGCCACTGAGGGCCACGCGCGGCCAGTCGGCCACGGGGAGCCCACAGGTACGTACTTGTAGGAGATTTGGGACAGACTGGGTTGCCCCTTCTGTTTTCCGGGCATTGGCCTTTAGTTGAGCGTGGCGCCATCTCTGATCCATCTTTCTCGACGGCGGTGAATGACTTTAGTCTTGAACATCAAACTACCTGGAAAATTCTCACAACTAGACTCATTTTTGCCTCGTTGTCTTTAGCTTCTTGCTTCTCTAAATCTATACTCAACTTCCCAGTTCGCCTATACCCCCAAACTCTTTCACCATGTTCAAGTGGGCGCAAGCGGCGTGAGTAAACCCATCCATGATGGCACCCCCACCATCCGCTGGACGCAAACCTCTAACGACTTGCTTGTAGGCTGGCCAATGTCGCCGGCACCAAGGAGCCTATCTACGGCCCCGAGGCTATCAAGTCTGTTGCCGAGGAGGCCAAGACGACTCCCTATACCGAGACCACCAAGGATGACCTGAAATGGCAGGCCATGGAGTCTACTTGCGTCGAGACGCAGTGCTTCTACTTCATGACGGACAGCGGCCAGCTCGCCTTTGCCCAGGTCATCTACTCTAACGTTGCGTAAGCTTTCCCATCGCACCATCCGCCGTCGATGTGGCGCGCTCGGAAACTTGGGTCTCGTACTGACCTGATGACGCAACAGTGGCATCCGCACGACTTGCCAGTTCAACTCCAAGGTCTTCTCCCTGGATGGATCCAAGCCCCACCTCTGGTGCTCTACGCCCCTCAACAACCATGAGTTCAGCGAGGACAAGACCAGCTTCTACGCCACCGATTGCGCCGTCGAGCTTTCGGAAGATGGAAACTCGTACACAATCAAGTCGTTGAACGATGAAAGGTCGATCGTCAACGTGACCGTCAAGAGGACATCGCCTGGCTTCAAGGTTGGCACCTCCGGCACAACACTGTTCGGCACCGACCCTGCCAACCCTTGGGGTTCCATGCGCCACGTTTTCTGGCCCAGGTGTGTCGCCGAGGGCACGATCGCCACTCCGGATGGTCCCGTCGACTGCAAGGGACGCGCCATGTTCGTCCACGCTCTCCAGGGCATGAAGCCTCACCACGCCGCGGCCAAGTGGAACTTTTGCGACTTCCAGGGCCCCAACTACACTGCTGTCCTGATGCAGTACACGACTCCCCCTTCTTACGGATCGACGGTTGTGAACGTCGGCGGTATCGTCAAGGACAATGAGATCATCTTTGCCGGCGCCGAGGGTGCGGTTACGCACGTTGCGATCAAGGGCGACACGGAGAATGACTGGCCCGAGCCGACCGCTATCAAGTTTGAGTGGAAGGGTACTACCAAGGACGGCAAGCAGGCCGATGCTGTTCTAGAGGGCGAGCTCGAGGATAAGCTCGACAGGATAGACGTCATGGCTGAGGTGCCGGGATTCGTCAAGCAGATCGTCGCGGGTGCTGTTGGCACAAAGCCGTATATCTACCAGGTATGTTTTGCTTGCTGATCGGTCATTATTTGGACTGTTGAACTGACATGGATATAATCTAGTATGCGCCACAAAAGAAGAAGCTCACTCTCAAGCTCAAGATTGGGGAGGAAGAAATTTCGGAGGAGGGCTACCTGTTCAGCGAGGCCACCTTCATTTCCACATAAATCTGATTTATTGATGAAGAAATAATGAGGGGTTTTCTGGGTAATACGCCATATTCAATGAGGGCTGGTATCATGATTTGGAGTTGTTGAGAGATGCCGATAGAGGTGCTTGGTCACTCGTTGGACTGTTTGTCTCCTGCATACTGTTTACAAGGACTCGATAATTGCTCTGTCTCGGTCTAGACAAGGAGCCCGCTTTGCATAGTGGATCTGATATAACATAACAAGGCTCCTTGAAGGGCCAGCTAATTTAATAAACTTGGATTGTTTTCCTGTGTCTCTGGTCTTTCAGTTGCGTCGTCTAGTTGAGGCGACCCCCCTTGCGGGTCTCGTTTGCAGCGGACTTGCGCCTACAGGTGTCGCAGGTACATCCCACAAAATGAGACAAACGGTTAAACGCATATTAAGCAACCATGTGTAGACATTTTCTTAACGTGTATATTACATATAAGTTCGGTGTTGTGACGGTCTTCAAGGGATGTTGTCGTTGACTTTGGTTATGGAAGAAAACCGGAAGAAAAGTATCGAACAATATTTCAAATCGAACATCGGATGAAAGACATGAAGTAAATAAACGAAGCAAACCGTGGGATTGGGGTGCTTAAGTTGAAAGCCACCGGTTAGATCCTACTTCTTCCTTTCCTCCTCAAATAACCACATTATCGCCAGAGGCACCCGTCGTCACCATGGATCACCAAGTATTCCAAGCTGAAGTCCCGCCCCGACGGCATGCCCCTTGCTGTGATATAGCGGTTTACATAAAACTATCATCCTCTTGCCCTTCCTGCCTGTTAGTGCACCTCTTCCACTCGTGCACAGACCTCTATTTGAATATGAGCGACAGCTTAATCTCACCCCACGCTGTATTATTTGCACCCCTCTGCCTAGCAACCGACCAACCTCGAACTTTCAAATAACTTTCAGCCCCACCTCAGCGCATTCCCCCACACCAACTTCCACTTTGACGGCACGCCTCCGTCTCAGTTGCATCTGGCCCTGCAGGAGTGCCGCTCTCAGCTTTCTTTCATCATCACTTCTTCTGTTGTTTACTCTCGACAAAAAGCGGCTTAACTCTCAACACTCGACATTATGCCGCCAACTATACCCTCGCGCGGCGGTCCTTCGGGACTAAAGAACCGCCACTCAGTGGGCGGTAAGTCCGTCTTGAGCGGCGCGAGTGGGAAGGGCAAGGGCAAGGGCGGCGTGGGCATCAAGCGCCACAGGTACGTCGACTTCAGTTGAACGCGGGCGTGCGCCGAGAGCACCTCAGAGCCCAGCACCAGCATCTTGATATGTCCGAAGAAGCACCGTGGTCGACGATACACAATACACCCTCACCAGCCAAAAACATTTACCCGAGTATACAATATACACTCACTAACGAATTTCACTTTTGGAAACAGAAAAATCATCAAGGACACTATTCGAGGCATCAGTGAGTTTCACAAACCAACCATCTACGGTTCAGCACATCAACCATCAACGGCGTTGTGTGTCCAACGTGGGACGCTTTAGTCGTCAGACACGACGCCGCACGCACGCCACTTTTCCACTGCTCTTGCACTATCATTCTCATCTAACTTCGGAGGATGGGAGTGAAAGTCGAGCGCGCTTCTTCGATTTCCCTTCGGCTCATCATCCGCGATCGATCGAAAAATGACGGTTTACTGATGCGTTCATGTTCTCTGTGCTTCAGCCAAACCTGCTATCCGGTATGTACTATTTGCCAATTTGGGACTGTGTTATCTCTTCTGCTCTTTTTTTGTCATTTGCACATGTTCGCGAATTATTCGCCTCTTCATCTTGTTATCAGATCCATGACAGGTTCTCTTTTTGGTCGTCAAATGCCATGGAACTTGGTGGGCCGTTGCTGTCGTGGGATTGCCTACCCTGCATTTCTGGCATATGTATCCTATGTCGTATTCTATATTCCCTTCATTCCTATTTTGGGGTCACCAAGTCTTTGTACATGCATCACTCCTCTTATCCCGGATTGCATTCATCAACCTCTCTTCACATTCTCATAACAAGCTTTGTCTTAATACTTTAAAGCCCCTTCACATACAAACCCACCCCCCTTTAACACCATCAGTCATACTACCTATCCCCCTCTTCACATAGCGGCCTCAACGTCTTCAAACAGCGAACGTGTAACTAACACATCACAGACGTCTAGCCCGTCGTGGCGGTGTCAAGCGTATCTCTGCCGGCATCTACGATGAAATCAGGGGTGCATTGAAGGAGAGGCTTCAGATGGTATGCCTCCCTGTTGCCCCCCCCCCCCCCCCCCAGTGTTGTCCCCCCCTGTGTCCCCCCCCCCCCCCCCCTTCCTCTCGTCTACCAGACCTCGCCACTAACTCTCACCTATCACAGATCCTGCGCGACTGCGTTACCTACACCGAGCACAGGCACGCGAAGACAGTCACGGTCACTGATGTAAGTAGCACCGTACCCCCACGAACACTGGACATGGCAGATACTGGCAGGGGTGCATCAGCAAGCTAACACGACACACAGGTGATCTTCGCCCTCCGCCGCATCGGCAAACCTATTTACGGTTTCGACCCTGAGACATGGGAGCCTCCCGCGCGCGGCGCCCACCGTCGTGCCCTCACCCAGGGCGGCGAACAAGGCCGCAGCGGTAATCGCGGCGGCGATAACGACGATTCGGACTAGAATACTCCGAAGTCAACGTACGACGACCACCTGGCCCAGAATGATCCCCAGGTTATGGCGAATATGTCAGCAATGGCGACGGCAACGGCAGATGCGACGGTGTCGGGTTCTTCGAGTTGAAAACCTGCACCTTTGGCCGCACCAGCCCCTGCTATGGTGCCTGTGCTTGCAAGAGGATTCACATCGATCAACATTAATCATCACATGCCGCCCGATCGACAGCATAAAGCATAAATCCCCACTACCTCGCGATCTCCCGGCTGTCCCAGGCGGTCACTACTCGTCAGTCACATATGTCACCCTCTATACATACAAAAATCAAGGAATGGTGTATTCGCGATGATACCCCTGTTGGTTTGGTTAAACCCGGGATCAAGCAAGAAAGTCGGACCGAGGAAAAGATGGGGTTTTCTTTTACAAGTTTTGCTGGTGTTTTGCTCTTTTGTGAACGGAATGGATTCTTCATGACATGATGAGGCGTTTGTTGGTCTGGCACATTTTCTGTCGGGGTTATAGGCACTGGAATTCGAAATGAAACGGGATAGAAGCTATACGTCTATGTTTCTGGAATGATGATGGGGATTATGACCAGGTATTGGCTCAAAGTATCTGACGGTTGTATGGACAGAGCTTGGTGAAGCGATGTCTGTCATTGTTGGGTTGGATGATGGTTTCACGGGTTGTTCGATCGGAGGTCTATCATTGTTCTTCATTGTTGCAGTGATGCTTTCGAATGGTGATACCCTTCGTTTGTGCGAACGTCCAGCTTATTGTGCTTGTTAGGGTTGTCTTGTTAGACATGCATAGTTTCTTTGAGGAGTATAGGTATAAGTTACGTGAATATCATGAAGCACGTTGCCAGGTGATCATCATCGTTTTTTTTTTGTCCGTCGTTGGCTCTAGGCGGATACCGCCGGTTAAACGTTCCCCAAGTTCGGTGAGCGTCAGACCACCTTCCCAATTCAGACGTCACTTTTTTAGCCTGGCCCAATAGCTTCTTGCGGATTCTTCTTTTTCCTTACTTCTACCAAAGTCATAGTAACTTCGATTTATCTCACTTACCTTTGAATTCTCTTCGTGAACTTGATCTTCAACTTCCAAATCCTCACATTTGGACTTTTTGTGCCGAGAAAGTCACCTCACCACGACGGCTTCCCCACATAGCAGTAGCACAGCGCTACCCCTCAACACCAAGCTTGGCATCACCACCACATCACCAAACCACCACCATCACCATCACCACAGCTCAAGCTCAACTCAACGACACGACACGAGATAGAAGCACAGCCGAGACAAAATGGCCACCTCCACAACCCCAAGAATCACAGTCCTAGGCTCCCTAAACATAGACCTAGTAGCCTACGTCTCCCACCACCCCCTCCCGGGAGAAACCATGACCGCCAACTCCGTCGCCGTCTCCCCCGGCGGTAAGGGAGCCAACCAAGCCGTCGCCTGCGCCAAGTTGTCCCGCTCCCACACCGTCACCACCACTTCTTCTTCCTCCAACACCTCAGAGGAGGAGGAGACGGCACACATCACAATGCTCGGCACAGTCGGCGCCGATTCTTATGGTTCCCTACTCAAAGAAAACCTCGCAAAACACGGCGTCGACGTCTCCGGCGTGCGCGTCCTCGACACCCCTGGATCCAAGACGGGAATGGCGATGATCGTGGTTGATGAGCCGACGGGGCAGAATAGGATTATTTTGAGTCCGGAGGCGAATCACTTTTTGCAGCCTGAGCACGTTTCCTCCGTCTCATCTTTGTCAGCCGAGGGGCAGCCGAAGCCCGATCTGCTGATTATGCAACTTGAAATCCCCGTGCCCACGGTCTTGCAAGCGTTGAAGACTGCGAAGCAGAATGGGATGCAGGTTTTGCTGAACCCGGCGCCGGCGGTGCCGTTGCCTGATGAGGCATTTGAAGGACTGGCGCATTTGGTTGTGAACGAGACTGAAGCAGCTATTCTCAGCGGGTTGGAGGAATCGGTGCTAGACACCGAGGAAGGACTCGAAAAAGTCGGTAAGGTTTTCCTGGGGAAGGGGGTTAAGACGGTTATTGTTACTCTTGGTGGACGGGGGGTTTTCTTCATGACGGGTGAGGGGGGAAGCAAAAAGGGATTGGTGCAAGCCGAGAAGGCCAAGGTGGTGGATACGACTGCGGCGGGCGATACGTTTGTGGGGATGTATGCGCTTGAGGTTGTCACGGCTGCCAAAAGGGGGGGACAGTTTGACATTGAGGGCGCGGTGAGGAAGGCGAATAAGGCGGCGGCGAAGACGGTGGAGAGGGCGGGGGCGCAGGATTCGATTCCTTGGAGGGATGAGTTGTTATAGGTGTTGTAGATGGGGGAAGGACGAGATGGGATGGGAGGTTGTGGGAATGGGAGCATGGGGATGGGGATGGGGAGGCGTGAAGCATTGGTATGTATGGAGTTTATGTGTACATAGATGGGTGAGGAACCAAGTCATGCTAGCATCGCATAAACATTGCATGGTTTGAGATACATGGAATTGTATGTTCATTATTATCTATAACGAGGGTATCTTTCTCTCCTATCCAATTGTGACACCAGCCTCAATCGAGCTGTGCTCCCGCGAGCACCTTCGCTCTTGTCCCTGAACAAAATCTATGTGGTATCTCAAAAGAAGGAAGGCCCGAACGAGCGAGAGATGATCTCGTTTGAACGAGCGCAAGGAAAACACGCGAGAGAAAAATCAAACCCCGTTTAACGCCTGTAAATATCCAAAATACTTCCGCCGACCCATTAGAACGAGTGCATACTTTCCCTTTGATCAGCCTTGGTGGTCGGTACCATATCCATGATGATCCAGCCGACCAGGATCGCAAGCAATGAAAATGACCGACCCCAGTGGTATATTTCCACGATATCCAACTCGAACCGCACGAATACTCAACTCCCAAATCTCCTTCCCCATTCTCTTTTACTTCCATAATCTGCCCATTCACCGCTTATACTCAGCAACAACCCCCTCCAAACACCTAGCCGCCCTCCTCTCCCCCTTCCTAAACCCCCCGCAAAACCACTCCGGCAACACCTCCCCACAATTAGCATTCGCATGCTCCGCCGCAAACCCGACCTCGGCCTCCTTTCCGCATTTCTCTCTCGTCAGTCTAACCGCTTCAACCAGCATATCCTTTCCTACTCCCCTGCCTCTATATCTGAGTTTAGTCGTCCACGCGCGGATTACGCCCCTGCCTCCTTTGAGGGACTTGGCGGAGAACGAGTTGTGGCGGGAGTGGGATTTCCGCTGTTTGTTTGCGGTGGGTGAGGAGGAGCGGGAGGAAGTGGGTGGTTCGAGACGTAGGACGAGAGCGCCGATGAGTTCGGTGCCGTAGTAGGTGCCGAGGATTATGTCCTCTTCCGGGTCGGGGTTGTTGCCGTCGGCGGACGGGTTCAAAAGCCAGTCCCAGGAGAGAGATTCAGCTAGTTTGATATACCCGGAGGTAAGAAAGCGGATGGCCATCAGGTAGGTCATGATGACTCCTGATAAAAGCATGACGGTTGTGCCTGTGTCTTGTTCGTGGGATGCACGACGAGCGATGCCGAATTGGTAGACCACACCCAAAGCGGCGAAAAGCGCGGAGAGGCAGGCGGGGTGAGTGATGAGGTGGTAGGAGGCTTGTTGGCGCTGTTGGGCGATGGAGTCGGCGATGAGTTTCAGGGCGTCGGTTTTGGCGGGGCGGGTGGTGAGGATGTCGAGGGTGAGAGGGGGGATGTCGTCGAGGTTTTCGGCACCGCTGGCGGCGACTGTTGGTGGTGTTGATGTCATGATGTAGGGAGTGGAGGGGTTGGAGGAGAGCCCGGAGTGAGGGAGAACGAGGTTGGCGCGGAGGAAGGTGAAGAAAGCTGGTGGTTGGCGATGTTAGAACTGGTGATAATACAGTGATATATCTTGACTGCAGGAAAGGTTGAAGAGAAATTGAGAGATGTAGTGATGGCAACGGTTCCGAAAAGGCAATCACCGGAGCGACAGTGGACGATTATGAAAGGTAAAGATTTGGGCCACGTGGGAATCTAAGAATAAGATTCAAGTTCGATTGACTCTTGAGTACAGGCCATAACTGTTGAATTTGGATAATCGACGTGTTGAAATCGGGAAGTGAAGCACGTGTCTCTTCGACGGGCTGAGTCGCACTCTCGTGGTGTCTTGGCAGATGAACGGACCGGGGTATCGGGCCCCGCCGCCCCCGGAATTGTCCCCTGTTGAACGGACCTCAGGCCGACCACCGAACCAAAGCCAAGAAATCCAGGCCCGAGCAGAAAAATTTCGGCCCCAAGAACAAAACACAACCGAAAAGGGGCATCGCAACCCGGCCTAATGGGAGAGATGCTCGTGAAGATGCTGAAAGAGAGAAAGTGAAAATGTTCACTCACCAGCACTGGTCTTGAGTCCGGGCACGGCGTTGATCCTGTCAACCATCCGCGGGTGGCACTTGCTCAAGTCGAGCTCCGTGATGCTGGATGGCATGTGGTGTGAGCCGTCCATGTTATTGGAGCGCTGTCGAGGCGTATTGATGGCGTTGCTGCTGGGATGCGACTGCGGAGGCAATCTGAGCGGAGGCCGGCAGTGAACCGAGCTAGAGGACGTGTTGTAGGTAGAGGTGTTGCGCCTATAGCGTTGGCAATTCAGGGTATATATTAGCAGCCGTCAGGGCCTTCGTTGTGGGTGTCTTCATCAATGCCTTTCACCGTCCCTGGATCGACAAGTTTGATGAAGCAAAAATGTGCCAAACATGAGATGAAAGAACAAAGTTTAGGCCCAAAGGCAGACAAATATGAAATGTGCGTCAGGCTTTGTCTCAGGGATCCCTCAACCTTAAAACTCACCTAGACATTCTGGAGATGGTGTGGGTTTTGTGCGTGTGGATCCTTTGGGGAGAAACTAGTTGAATGGAGTCTGTCTCGGGGTCATGAATGGAATTTCCCCCGAGGGCTGGGCTGGTCTTTTTTTTCGTAAACTTCTGAAGTAGATGCAGGCTGGATGACGACAGGAAGTGTTATGTATGTATGTTATGTCGGCTCTCCCGCGATAGCCCGCAGCGACATGCTTGACATGTTCTACATGACATATATAGGCCGATCCGTTGACGGTAGACGGCCATCACCTCATGTATAAGTGACCTGTGACAGGATCTCCGCCAAGTAAGGGGGTGGTGTACGCAGAACCTTTGAGCTTCCCGTGACTGACAGGCGATTATCAGGCCTTCTTGAGGATGGCTGCAGTGTCTGGAACGTGCAGAGCTTGTTTATTGTTGCATGTTGCTCCTTTGTCCAAACAAAGATCCCAGAGTTTTGGTCAGTGGTTGGGAACCAACAAACGACGGAACCGATCGATGTCACCCGTCTGGCCGTCTCTCTTCTCTCCCACGAAACTGCATGGCTTCCATGTTCGATGGCGCGATAAGACGGAGAGACACAGGCCAATGGTTTGGATGTAAAAACAACCTCTATTCGTCTCTCCTGCAAGTCAGTCTGCCAACCGCATGCTCCAGATTCCAAAATGTCTGGGTCGTGTGCCGTCAAGTTTGCCGAAAGGGCGGCAAGACGGCAACACCACTTTTCTCAGAATAAACGCAGCCGAGTGAGCAACTAGTTGGTGTGACAATGTGGGGGGTTCAGTGTGACAGTTCCAAACTTGGATTGGTATGGATGGGCGGCGAGGTTCGGCCGATGCTATGTTAGTGTCCTTTTTCATGTTTCGTCTGTTTGTTGCTCGTCTCTTTGGCTGCTCTCAGTGGTCTGAGAGTCTGTTTCGAAACCCGAGGGGAAGAGAGCAGATTATGATGAACGGCACATCGGGACATGGACAGACGATCAGGAACACGACGCTCGATCATTTCCCCAGAAAGTGAAGCGAAGGTTAGAGCAACTTGCCAAAATTGGCTCGGTAAGGTAAGTTGACATATAAATGTGCTGAAGATGGTGGCTTCTGTCACAAGGATTCTCGCGCGATCTTGGAAAGAGGGGTTGCTCAGGTTTTGGGTGCCCGTGATCGTGATGGGTTTGCTGATAGCGTAGAACCATGGCGTGGGTGAGGTGGTTATGGATTGCCGCCAAGTCCTGTGTTCCGAGTATTCGGATCCCACAGGAATATCTGCTTGTATCGATAGGGATGATGTCGACGATTCGGGACACAGCATTGAGCAAGTTGAGTGATGTTGGTGGGTTGCATTTTCCGTGGTCTCTATCAATATCTGAGACTGTTTTGTCGTTGAATTTGGCGATGTTACCTCTAGCGGCTGTAGGGGAGTGCCCCTCCAACAACCCCTCATCGGGCTGTTGAGCCCCACTATCAAGGCCAGAAGGCTCCCTGTCACGGCCTGGAGGTGTCTCCCTGGGACACTCAATCTCAAACACGGCGTGCATCGCTTGCCTCATGTAAAACATTTCGCACGGATGAAGTAACCTCGGCGTCAGCGTCAGCTTTGTTTTGGATTCATCGCAGGGTTATATATCGAAACTTGCTCAAACGAGTGCGTAAGTGTAAGATATGTAATTAGTATACTTGCATTTGGAGGCATGGTCTTTGTACCCTGCTGAGTGAAGGCGCTGCTCTCATCCCCCGCCGTCAGCAGTCCCGTCCGACGGGAATTCTAGATAAGAAAAGCTCTCAAAGGTGTGTGTCTTGCTGCAGTATCACATTCATCGAACCTTGGAAGCGAAAAAAAAAAAAAGATGATCCATACCATTATGCTGTCTCAAGTACGGTACTGCCGATTCTCAATGAACTGATAAGGGCCGATAAAGTTGACGGTAACAAAGACAACTTTAGAGGAGACGGGAACCAAATTTCTAGAAGCAGGTTTACCCAAAGTCATCGAACCTGATCCTGCTTTGTTGTTAAAATTGTTTCAATCTGGAAGGGAGGGAATGGACAAATTACAATTACTGAGCAGTCTCCGGCGGCGTGACTGATCTCTTCCTTCCGCCGTTGTCGGGCCCGGCCCGGTCTTCTCGCTAAAATGTGGGGTCGGGGCTGTGGATTCCCGGGCGGGGGCCGTGACTGCCCGGGAGGTTCGTGGATATCGCGCGACACTTAGACTAGAGCTTTCTCCATGACACCAAAAACCACAGCACCAAAGAGTCAGTCTCCTTTTATCCTCAACTGTCAACTACCGGCACGCTTAAGGTGGTCGGCGCAATCGATGTTGCTTATCGCGTCTTTATCGTCAGCAAGTTCCGGGATGCAGGACTTGGGCACGCCATGAAATGGTAAAGTCCTCCAATCATGATGATATACCTATCAGCCCGGTGCTTGTACGACAGGACGTCATATCAATCCCAGCTGAACATGATGAAGGACCGATTCTGCCTTGCAAACAGCCTTACTCTCTTTCCCGGCAGGCAACGAGAGTCTGGAATCTGAATGGTCAACAAGGCAGATCGCCTTCCTGATCACGAGTTCCTACGCATTTTCAAAGGACTTTGTCGATGCAACTCTAAACGTCAAGATCGACTATTGAGCACCGAGCATACATACTGAACTGGAAATGCGGCAACGAAAAGGGAATGGCAACTGGCCTTACCCACGAGGGACAGCAACTTGACAGTCCATGGCAGTCCATATGGCATTGTCCAACGTTACGACTTGACCATGAAGGTGCCTGCCAAGATCATCTCCAACAGTTCTGTCAGCTGTGCTGCCTGCCAGTGATCAAGATGCCATCTGCGCTCAAGTGCCGGCCAAGCCACGCCGGTTGGACATCCATCCTCCCATCATGAACCCCTCCACAACCAAGACAACATCTTCAAGGAGGCAGCCAATCCGCCGTCCCCTTCTGCCCTGCGCTACATCCATTTGGGCCTGTCACTGCCCTCTATCTGCAGCCAGGGACAGATTCAAGGTGATCACCCCGACCAAAATGTGTGGCTAGTGACCCTTCGAGCCAGTCAGAGTCGCTCTCACGGACGGTCCAGCAACTCAACTCCCAAGTCCTACGAGTGACCCCGGCTCGCCAACCGCAAAGTCCTAAGAATGATGGCGTACCACTGGCCAACAACCTCACTTTGCTGAGCTGGCTGCCATTAGCTAGGCCTCTCACTTGCTTGCCCTGTCCGCCGCATTGAATACCGAACCTCTAGCTTCCTAGGACCTCAACCACAACCCATCGCGTAATCCCGTCGATCCGACTCTTCTTTCACAATCTCACTTCTCTGGCCAATGCCCCTGCTCGCGATCCCGTCTGCATTATAACAAACAATGTGTGGCGAATGATTTCTCAGATGACCGTACCTGAGTCGTCTGTTCTTTCACTTTCCTAGAGAAAGCGGTGTTAGAGATTACTTATCGTTCCTGGTATCGCCATCAGGGATCCTCGTTGCTGCTGCCGCTGCTGTTGTACCTACCTGCCTACCTACCTTTGTCCTGCAAGACATCCGTACACGTAGGAAGATGGACGCCAAAAAGCCGGCGCCGTCTCTCCTAGACGACGACTCCTTCTCTTTGACCTCCTTCATCACTGGATACACGTCTTCTACAACAAGAACGCTATCATCATATCATCCAAGCCAACATCAGATCGGTGGGGATTCACAAAGCTTATATCAGCCCTATGGGGCCCATGCTTCTCCCTTTCATCCCATCTTGGATCCGAGTTCGGTGCCTCAACAACAACCACAACAGCAGCCACCCGAGCATCAACAAAGACATCAGCATCATCGTGAGCAACTGTCGTGCGTGTATGTTCTCTACTTTCCTGGTCCCCTCGTATTATAACCCGGGTTTAAGCCCTGGGGCTAAGTGTGTATTATAGGACCCAAGAAACCCTTCGCCAGGACTGTGCGCAGGCCAGATTCATCATATGGGCTGCCGTAAAACGCAACCTATGTCCAAGGTTAAAAGACGAAGAACGTTCGAAATGTCCACTCCACAAGTGTCAGCTACTGCTGAGCGACCACGAGTCAATGCTCAAGCACCTGGTCAACTGCAGGTATCTTTCGACCGGAGAGTACTGGTGTCCTCAGCATAACCGGGTCGAGCGCTTTGACGATGTCAAGTGCAAGCGATGTCTCAGCCATCCATCCAAGAGGAGGAAGATGTTGTTCATGGCCAAGAAGTTCTTCCACGGACTAGGTCACAAATCGAAGAGGAGCCAGGATTCCGGATTCGATGTTGACCATGATTCTAGTGCGCCGCCGCCTTATGATTCCTTGAGTGTTGCCCCGGCCGATCAGCCGATGCTGATGCAAACTGGACCTACCGAACTCGAATCGGTTACGAGATATGAAATCGACTCAGTCGAGGTGTCCACCGTCCATCAAAATCCCGAGACAGGACCTGAAGCCGGTGTCGACCCGCAGGCACTTATGGTACCCGCTCCATCCGTTGTACTCACCTCGCCCCAGACCTTGCCTGGGATACCTGAGATACCCGAGGGGATCCCCGAGCTCGAGTGTACCGAACCATCCCATCTGCTTCTCTCATCTTACCAAGGTCTTATGGGGATGAACTGGGAAGGCTCAGGGGCTTCCCATTCAGTATCGCCATTCCCCTGTACCTTATCGGACGATGCCTCAGGGCGCAGCAGTCAGAGCAGGCCGAGCCTTCAAGTCAACACTCAGGGTCTGCCGGGACGCCGTCACCCACAACGGCACATTTCCAGGCCTGCCGTAGCCCCATCCCGCAGCCATGGTCTATCTCCTCAGTCATCCGTCAGGTCCAATGCGAGTGCAGATACCACCTTTACCACCATGAGTTCGACGCTGGTGTCCCCGGTAACGGATTACAGCGAAGGATTAAGCTCTGACATGGCTTGGTCAGTCAACGATACCAAGATGACCGAAAAGTTTGACGAGGTCGTTGAAACATTCTACAATGCGTCGTTCCCCAGCATCCTTGATGGACCAGCTGAACTCCCGGCAGAATTTCCTGTTCCGCAAATGCCGGATAATCTCCTATTTGCCATGGAGATGCCATCGACAGACTCGACATATCCAGCTCAGCTTGACCTGACAGCAGACGATCCTATGGACATAGTCGAACCCGACCAAATCGAAGTTCAAAATGACAACATCTGCAATTCCGAGGTCGAGACGATGATCATGTCAGCCTGGGATCTCATCCAGGAACATCTATCTGCGTCGAGACAAGCAATCCAAGATATCCCGGACAACCCCCTGGCCAACCAACTCCGAACGATGCCGTCTAAAGAGATAGCGCTCACAGGTTTACGAACACTCCGGCAGATGCTTCAAGGGGAGCAACCCTCATCGTCAATGGATTTTCTGTGCTTGATACACGTCATATATGCTTTCAACTTCGTCACTCGGCAAGAACATATGGAACACGACGCCAAGGAACTATTCTTCCAGTCTCTGGCTTACGAAAACCTACTTCCAGGCAATGAAGGAGATGTGTACCGTCAACTGGTGTATCAGATTTTGGAACCATCCGGAATTACCCATGACGATCTCGCTGGCTTTTGCGCAAAGACCCAAGGTGTGACCTTGAGCAGGTCATCTAGTTTGAAAGGCAAAGCCCCCACAACTCGGGTAGATCTAAGCAGCACCGATTCGGATACCCTCCTCGTTGCAGGGTGCCGCTTTTTGGATGGTAAGTGATGGTGTTTATCGGGTCTACAAATAGCAAGCTAACAAATACTTCTAGAACTTGAAAGCTGCATTGTCTTCGGCCAACCATCACACTCGCTCGGTATCAACAACTCTGAACTCCATAGAAAGCACCAAGAGGTCCTTATGTTTTCCGGCAACCAAGGATTCTCATCGGATGTCACGAAGATGCTCTGTGAACTGGTTAAACATAACGAGGATTTGCAACTACTCAAAGGAAAGCTCTCTGAAATCTGCAATAAGGCCAACAACGGGGTCATATTATCTGGTCGACGACTTGAGATCGAGGTGCTCCACGCTGGAAAGGTTAGTAACCCATAATTCCCTAACGATCTCGAAAACAAATAATGCTAACGAACTCATCAGGAATCCATGCCCGCGAGTCGCTATTACAGTGACTACGTCCCGAAAGTCTGGGAGCTGTGCGACGAGATTTACCTCAAGTATTTCGGAAGCGTCAACGATCGTGCTGTCTACCACCGACTCGGCATATCAGTCATTGAATCCATGATATCGGGATTCGACATATCTCAAAGTCATCCCGCAGTTACCGCCACCGAAGAACACCAAGACGAGCTAGCCCGTTTCCTAAAGGACCACACGGATATCGGCAAGGTCTCCACGGAAGTTCACCGCAAACTCTCCGTGCCGACAATGACCCTCACCCCTCCCGAAACTCTTTACAGCTCCCACGTCGCCAGTCCAACAGCTACTTCCGGGCCGCAACACCAACAGCAACAATATCAGCACCGCCAACAAAAGCAACAGAAGAAGCAACACAAACCCCAGCCCGAAATCCCATCGGAACAGCAAACCCCGACCACATCCCAAAAACCCGACTCCGACCCCCAATGCTCACCCCAATGCCACCTCTGCGACTACCGCCCCAACGGCGACCCCCGCTGGTTCAAGGGAAGCATGGCCAAGCACATGAAAGTCAAACACAGCGACCAGCCCGACCAGATATACAGCTGTGATTTCCCCGGTTGCAAGAGCCAGTACAAGAACCGCCCGGATAATTTGCGGCAGCATAGGATTGAGAAGGGGCATTGGGTTGAGAAAAAGGAGGATGGGGGGTTTCGTGGGAGTGGAGGAGGGGGAAATGAGAGGAGACCGAGTAAGAAGAGGAAGAAGGGGGTTGAGGGGGAGGGGGAGGAGGGGGGGTGATGAGAGGTGGTGGATGATGAGGAGTGGTCGGAAATAAACTGAGTGGACTTGGGGGGGTGGATGATGATGATGGATGATCCGGTTATCACGAATCGCGACTTGCAAACAAGCAAGCAAGCGGACGGCGATATTTTTCTTTCTTTTTCCTTCATTTTTTAACGGCTCAACTGGGATTGGGATTGGGATTAGGGTTTGAGATGTCGACTTTCACGACACAAGAATGGCGTTCGGTTTTGGACTTTGAACTTTGAATTGGGACAGGAACAGGGAGGGACCGGGCTCCCCCCCCTCCATATACGACAGGAACACAGGACACACAAACACACGACGGCTATGGACCGGCCTACGTAGGGGCATATTTCATTCTTCTTCTTACGTGTGTATAGATAACACTGCATGGCAGGCATGGAGTTCGGGGATATGGGTTTACCAACCAGGTCTAATTGACCTACGGGATTTGGGCTTGAGTGTTGATTACAGCACAATTAGTTGCGTGGGCGGCAAGGTTAGCAGCTGACCGGATGCCCCAGAAGTATTTGAGAGAATTGACAAAGCTAGCGGTCATCACCGGGTGTGATGACGCGCTTGGCTTATTTGACATACATACCTCTACTGCTTTTCACTTCATCGTGTTGAACAAGTAGGTAATGATTTGGGAAAGTGCCAGTCCACAATGGGGTAAGAGCAACCAACCCATGTTCCCACAGTCAGATCTTTCCGTGTCCGCTCTTCGGTCAGGCAGTTTTCACTTAGCTCCTTCCCTAGTTGCCCAGGTGCTCCCCTCGAAATGAAAGCGACTGCCAAAGCAACCGGAACCAGCGAGCCAAGCAGTTGTGGTTGCCTTCCAGCCATCTTCCCCTTCTCTTTGGGCACCGTGACGGTTCAGCTTACTGGGTTCCACTTGTCATACAAAAGTACCTTGATGGATCTTACCACTTTGTCTGTCGGCAGATATTCGGTTTTGAAGTAAGTAGCAAGAAGGAAGTCGTTTGACCTGGTGACCTTCACAAAGGAGAATTACGTGGAGGAAATTATTCTGTCTCCCAATGATGATGCTCTTGATGTTCGTTCATAGTGAAGTTGAACTACCCGTCATGTTGCATGGGTGCGCCGAGCTTTTGTTCCTTTTCATATGGCTCTCTGTCGCATTTCGACATTTACAATCTCGATTCATATGACTTCCCATCTGACATTTCCTCGTGAGGGTGCATGTTTCTATTCAATATATCCTCCCTCCCTCCGGCCTACTTCAGGGTTCAGAGTTCCCTTTCCACAATTCTACACCTACACTCAAAGGTCCCAGAACATCATCATAACCAACCGTTTTTATTTTCCAAGTTAATTGTCAACTAGGAAACCTACGCAAACACCCACAAAACCACCTATCCATCACACCTCCCCTCCCTCTTCCTTCCATCCTCAAGGATTAACATACCCAGGCTTAATAACCCCCCACCCATCCCCCTTCTCAACCTTTAACTCCTTCACCATGCCATCAAAATCCCAAGCATCATCACCCACACACCGATCCAAACACCTCACCGTAATCGGCCACACTGAGTTCCTCCACCTCAGCACCATCTCCGCGTTCTCTTTCAAGGCGGCCCTGATCTCCTCCTCGGTCACGGCCTCGTTGGCCTCATTGGTCAGGTGCACGCCGCACGTCTTGCAAAAAGTCTTGCGCATGACTTTTTTGAGGCAGGCGTAGGAGGTGAGGTTGGAGCGGGATTCGGGGGTGAAGGAGAGTTGGTGGGGGGAGGAGGGGTAGATCCAGATGTAGCCGCCCTGTTGTTGGGAGGTTAGTATGGGTTGGGGAAAAGGCTTAAAGAGGAAGGGAACGGGAAAAGGAAGGGGAATGGTAAAGGGTAGGAAAGGAGGAAGTGGGAAAAAGAGGAAGGATGGGACATACCCGCTGGCAAATACTACAATTACAATCAACTACCCTCTCCTTGTACGTCTTATCCAGCGGTCCTTTAGTCTTGACGGCCACTTTCACGGCACCGCAGTGGCAGGAGCCATGGTAGACGACCCCGTTCTCGACTTCGGCCGTGGGTTCGGGCCCGTCGAACGGAGCGGGTTGGTAAGGGGGTGGGATGCTTTTGCCGTCGAACCTGTTGTGTAGCCGCCGCCGTTAGTCAACCAACATCTCTATAGCTACGTATCAGTCAGAAGAGCTGGGGGTTTTCCAAACTTACTCCTTAACCTCCAAATCCCAAATCTTCAACTCCTGCACAGCCCTTACATTCACCCAGATCCCCTTTCCATTTTCCTCCTGCTCCTTCTCACAAACAGCATAAACCCCCGTCCCACACACCTCACAAAACTTATGTTTCGTGCCCTTCGGACCCGTCACATACTCGGCTAGTTTCCCCTCGTCCTTGACGACTTCGAACTTGTGGCCCTTGGTGGTGTCGAGGATCACCCAGAGGTAGCCCTTCTTGCGGCAGATGGAGCAGTTGCAGGATTCAGCGGAAACAATCTCGGGCACGAGGAGGGTGAAGATGAAGGCGCCGCAGTGGCAGTTGCCGCGGTAGGATTTGGGGGGTTGGGAGTCGGTGGATGTGGTTTGGGACTCAGAAGACATTGTGAAGGGTTGAGGATGGGTTGGGTTTGTGAAGTGGTTTGTATAGGATCTGTAAAAATGTCAAGGAGGGCTGAAGAGAGTAGTTTATAAGATCAAGATTGACTCGAGATTGCGTGATCTTCTCTTCACCTTTATATATACCGTGACGACATGCACAACTGCTCCAGTCAATGTTCCTCAACACTACCGTATCTACGATAGCAACCTCAAGTTTGAAATACCAAGTACTACGGGCAGGCACCACCTAGGCAGCATCGGCAGCCGACACGCTTGCGGATGTATGTCAGCTTCGTCTACCACAAAGGAAACCACACAACCCCGCTTTCCCATCATATTATTTTCAATCTGCCGCACGCCTTTGAGGTGACATTCAATACAAACATATTAAGACGGTTGGATGGAAGGAAGGGCTTGGTGCTCGTGTAACTTCCGTGGTTGCTTCGGATGTTCCGTGGATTTCATGCACAATGTATTTCGAAAGGCGTGAGGGGTTTAGGCAGGACGGTGTCTGAGTGTGAACCCAGTCGTGATGGGCAGTAAATGATGAGCCACGTTAATGATAGAAACGCGAGACGCGGTTCACACACACACACGTCCGCAAACACCCCGCATCACGAACACGCTTGCAGACACGGTATCAGGTGATTTTGAAATGATAGATCACGGATGACTCAGCCGTGCAAAGTGCTTAAAGTGTCTGACCGTGTTGCAGTTTGATTGAGGGGTCGTGAGGGCGGCTGACAGTCTGAATAATCTGTTTCCCGATTTGTTATCGTGGTTTGCTGTGATAGGTGAGTTAATGAGCCCTTGTTGTGTTCAGGCTTGTCAGAGTTGCATTCAACCCGTTTTATTTTCAAAGGTTTGGTGTCAAGGGATGGATGGGTTGTTGAGTTGTTGAGAGTTGGGAAATAGAACGGCCGTGTCAGAGTTCTAGAGATGATGAGGCCATTCACGCGGATTGAATCTTGCCTTCGGAGATCTACGGTTTTGTTTCTCTCCGGGTCAGGTGGTTGGTGCCATGAAGTCGTTCTGCCATGGTCAATGTACTATGCAGTAGGTTGGTGATGACGGAGAGGAAGATCTCATTCGCAGTGTCACCGAGGAGTGGCCTCCGCTTGGCCCCCACGCCGAGAGCAAAGGCCGGGGTTTTAGCGCCCGTCAAGGCGGAGCAAAGTGGAGCCATTCCCGGGGCCGGAACACGCGGACTGTGGACCCCTGAGAGGCCCCATCACCGATTATAGCGTGGGGCAATCTCCTCCGGAATCGTGTTTCCGGCCTGCCCGACCTGCCGACTGAACCCAAATTGGAAATATCGAGAATTTTGTGTGGAGGACTGGTGAGTGTTTGGGCATCCACATGACAAGTGACGGAGCCGGGTCGCTTCATATTATCACAGCATTCCCTACTGCGGGCGGCTTTTGTAGGTGCAAAATGTCGGTAATGAGTTTTTGAAAACCCATGGTCAGCTGATCCCCAGAAGTCTTCGAAAAGACGAGCCTGGCCTCTTGGGAGATACGAGAACGAAAGCAGCCATCCCAAGAGGGTTTGGTGAGGGCAGATCGGCGGCTATGGTACTCGATAATCTAGTGTACTGTGTAAGACAAGCCAGGAACCGAGCCATCGGGTGCTCTTGGGTCGGTCCTGTAGCGGAAAGGACTTGATGGTTTAGGTCAGCATGACCAGCACAGAAGAAGGAAAACTCGGCTCGTCAGGTGATTCTCATTCAGGGGTTGAGACGGCGGGTCGGGTGTTGTAGGATGTTTTACACTTTGAATGATGTCGGCGAGAAGCTGTGATGGTCGGCGGTTAGCGACCTCTGTCAAAACCAGACGAAACGTTTCCTCCGAACATCGTGGGTGATGCCGGACCCGGGCTCTTCCCTTCGCATGAATAACGACAGGCTTCCCCGCAATATGGTGAGGTGGAAGGCCGAAGGACTGCGAACATGATTCCACCAGACTGGGCTGTGCAGTTGCCAACGTCTTGACATGGTCTACAAGCTGCCTATTCCAGAACTGGTTGCCGCACTTGAAGCCGGTATTATTTCTTGCCGTGGGGGTCCTTCCTGTCACTCGTGTGAGTCGTGTAAGACCAGACAACGAGCCCGAGGGAGTAACTCGAAGAAGAGAAGGACGGTCTGACAGACAGCCAAGTCCGAAGTGCCATGCCTTTGTCGTCGATGGCAGCTTGGATCGCTGGATTTGACTGAGGCGGTTAGCGCGGCTTGGCCGGATGCTACCCACCCAAGCCACCCATCCACCACACAGGACCTCCGGGTCCTTGGCCTTTGCTGCTTTCTCGGTCAGGAACCAAAGCCGGAAGAAGGTCGGTGGTTGAGTCGGGAGTCTTGGAGACCCATTTTTGCGCATGCCAGCAACAGTCGTGAAACGATGACGTCGGTCTCAACCATGTTGGAGAATAGACTCTCTGCGTTGGTACTGTAGTCAGACAACTGACGGAAGTTTGTGTAACAGAAGGTCGAGGCTGCCGCGGCTCTGCTGGCTTCAAGATCTTCTCACAGTGTTTTTGTTCGACGAAACCCGTCAAGTTGAAGTGAAAAAGTTGCCGAGCGTTTGGTCTTTGGCGAGTTGCGATCTCGATGGTCGGTGTCCAATGTCTCGTTTCTTATCTTATCGACACTTATCGTAGCGAACTTCTTGCCTTTATATCATAATGACAGGGTCAAGAGAGTCTTGGTTTGACAATGGATACTTTTTCACCAGTGTTAATTCTCTCGACAAGCAGTGATTGCAAGTAAAGAAACAAAATGAGACGGTCATTGATGACCTGGATCGTACTTTCCTCGAACAATTCCTGAAAGCCGATGTCAACTGTGGTTGCCGTGAAAAGAAACGCGGGGCTCCAGCAGCTAAGAACGGAAGCTACGGCGGGTGGATTCAATGACGGAGCTAACTCATGAGGGGTAGCTGAGACTTGGGGATCCTTCTCGGCCATGATCAACATTTTCTTTCTTTTGTCGTTTTCGGTGTCTTTCTATGACCGCTGGGTGAATCTTTTTACGGATTCGTTCTACAATGACATTTATTGCCGTGGTGGGAGATTCCATGCTTCTCATACAATGTCCCTTCCACTTGCAAGTATCTGGGCAGATATCTCCACCCCTCCAAGCACTTTGATACTGTTAGTGCTGTAGCTTTCACCCTTCACATGAATCTCCTCCTCAACAACATAGCCACCAGCAATTCCACATACATTAGTCATGCTGTACCCAACTCATCCACGGTGAACCGAAACTCGTACGTTTAGCGCAATCCTTTCAAAGTTCTGGTGCAATCTCTGCCGTCGACCTTGGCGGATCGTGGAGATGGTTGCTCAGAACAGCTGAGGTACGTTAACAGTTCAGCACAAACATGCAGCCATGCACTAAAAGGGACACTAAGACCCCGCCGGTTAGTGCCTGCCATCGGTGTGCAATCCCAGGGCGTGGGGTCCTGACCTCGGGCCCGCCCATGCGCTGTCTGCCAATCCCTTTGGGCGCCTCGTGATTTGTTCCTTGCATCAACCAACTGCCATCGACTCCCACTCTTATACGATCTGCTCTCCTCCTGCAACAACGTGCGCCCACGCATGAGTAGCGAAGGTCATGACAAAACAATTTCGTCCTCCTCGAAAGGTCTGCTTTTTTTTCCCTTCCCTTTCGGTCCTGTTGCCTCTCCAAATCCCCCGCCATTCGTTCAGGTACCTCGGTTGCCAGGCCATGAACCGAACCTCCGTTGTTGTCTGACCACACAGAAAAAACACCCACCCGGAGAGTCTTGGACACTGCCCTCTGACCCTTCATTGGATCCTCTTTCAGCTCTCTTCAAAGCGCAGAAAGATTCCACAGAACGGCTTTCGTTTCAGCCAGGCGGATCTGAGTGCAGAGCCTTCCAAAAGTTCCTTCATCCAGGGCTGATTCCACCTCTAGTTCGTGCCTTTATACAAACTTCAGCATCATCATAACCACATCCGTTTGCGTAGTCAAAGCACGGCGGCGTCATGTAACAACTTGGAAGCCACAAAAAGTGTTTCTGACGGGAACCTGCTGTACCCCGGACTGAACACGTCCAATGAATTTCGACCATGTCCAACGTCTTAGTTAAATCTCCCTTGCCTTGGCTTTGGGGCTCTACAAGTGTAGAGGCACAAGGGGTTATGTAACCGGATCAACTTGACGTCCAATCCTCTTCCTCCTTGCCTTCTCTTCTCTTCTCATTACACAGTTCGACATGTACAAGTACATGCCTTTGCCCCATATAGACCGGTAGTCTCCGTTGTGTTGGCATTTTTATGGTCCCTGATCCTGGATCCCGGGATCGATTCTCGCTCGTCTACTGTCTCCAAGCTGGGTCATGAGTCCACTTCCTCCCACTTAACCCGCGCTCCATCAACATGGCAGTGGACGAAAGAAGTAGCCGGCTTAAAGTCCACTTGCTGTACTTATGCACGCACACATACATCCACATGGCTCGATCACATTCAACTGCCAGGCTGAGTAAGGCTAGGAGATATATTTATATTTGCATGCCGGGAACGCGGTGCTCCGACTTCGCATCTTTCCCTCCTGTTCCTGAACTTCAAGCTATCCATCATCCTGGTTTAGCCCAATAGCTCCCTTTGTTCTACCTCCACCTAGCTAGACATAGCTCCCATCCGACCTTGACTACTTACTTCCTTCTTCTCCCCATTGTTGCTCAAAAGTTCTCCATCCCGAACAGAACCTCTTCTCCCACCTTCAACCCCAAGCTTGCGTCTGTCATAAGCAATTCAACATGCCGAGTGCTGAAACCATGGCGAGTAACCCAACCAGTGCCCTTGGGCAGCTCAAAACAACCGGAAAACATGTCCTGTCCAAGCTTCAGCAGCAGACATCAAATGCCGACATAATCGACATCCGCCAGGTTGCAGTAGAGATCAACCTCAAGACCGAAATCACCTCTATGTTCCGGCCTAAAGATGGCCCTAGACAGCTTCCCACATTGCTTCTCTATAACGAGAGAGGCTTGCAGCTGTTTGAGCGTGTAAGTCTACCTAGGTTGAGGGACTGACATGCTGGTTTTGCACTAATGCATATCAGATCACATATCTTGAAGAGTATTATCTTACCAATGACGAGATCGAAATCCTCACCAAACATGCCACCGAGATGGCCGAATTCATTCCCTCGGGCGCCATGGTCATTGAGCTCGGAAGCGGGTAGATACTTAACAATTGGACGTTGGAGATCTGGATCTGAATGGCTAACCATTGCCCCAGAAATCTGCGCAAAGTAAACCTTCTCTTGCGAGCTTTAGACAACGCCGGCAAGGAAATCGACTATTACGCCCTTGACCTGTCTAGGGAGGAGCTGGAACGCACTCTCGCCCAGGTACCATTCTACAAGCACGTCAAGTGCCATGGTCTTCTGGGAACATATGACGATGGACGTGACTGGCTCAAGGCCCCGGAAAACATCAACAGACAGAAATGCATTTTGCACCTCGGATCAAGTATTGGTAAGCTTGGATACATACGGAATTTGCTGAAGAAAATCCTGACATAATCCTGTCTCCAGGCAACTTCAACCGCAGTGACGCCGCCGCTTTTCTCAAGGGCTTTACGGATGTCCTTGGACCCAATGACAAGATGCTCATTGGAGTTGATGCTTGCAACGACCCGGCGAGGGTATAGTACGTATTGGACAAACATTGGGACGTCATCAGGAACTTTGCTAACCATATACTAGCCACGCTTATAACGGTTTGTGCTACTCATGTGACATGGAATAAGACCACCTTCAAGCTGACAATAACCACACAGACAAGGAAGGTATCACTCATGAGTATGTCATACCCCTTTCTCTGTCGCCCATGGCGGCTCCCGCTTTGGACCCCACGCCAACACTGACGATTCTAGGTTCATCTTGAATGGTCTCCGCAACGCCAATGAAATTCTCGGAGAAGCGGCTTTCATTGAGGGCGATTGGAGGGTCATTGGCGAATATGTGTATGACGAAGAGGGAGGCAGACACCAGGCCTTTTACGCCCCCATTCGCGACACTATGGTTATGGGCGAGTTGATTAGGTCACACGACAGGATCCAGGTGGAACAGAGCCTAAAGTACTCCAAAGAGGAGGCGGAGAGGCTCTGGAGCAAGGCGGGACTGGAACAAGTCACGGAATGGACGTACGGCAACGAATATGGTGAGTTGCTTGATGAATTTTCCTTGCTTGGGTTTTCCAGCTTCTTCTGGGACTACCCGTTTGAGCCGTCCGGCCGGTGTTACCGCACCTTCCCCACACCCCACGAGCCAGTCGTATGATGACAGGATCTCGCGGCGTCTCCTGATGGGCACGGCTCCTACACCGGTACATTTTTACCGATTATGTAGGTTGGTGTTGGGCTGCGGGGTTTGGGTACGCGCATGGGATGGAGAGGATCGAATATTTGCGCCATCAGTACCATCGATCCATGCTGACCTCCTTTCGTCGTACTGCAGGACTCCATCTGCTTGCCAAGTCAAGGATGTCATTCAGTCTCATCCCTTCGGTGTACGCTCGCAGCGCACTCCCAAGTCTCGACGACTGGGAGGCCCTTTGGACGACATGGGATGTCGTCACACGCCAGATGCTTCCCCAGGAAGAGCTGCTGGAGAAGCCCATCAAGCTCCGAAACGCCTGCATCTTTTACCTCGGTCACATCCCGACCTTCCTCGACATCCAACTCACAAAGACCACCAAGCAAGCTCCGTCGGAACCGGCTTACTTTTACAAGATCTTCGAGAGGGGCATCGATCCTGATGTCGACAACCCGGAGCTGTGTCATGCACACTCAGAGATTCCTGACGAATGGCCGCCTGTCGAAGAGATCCTGACCTATCAGGAGACGGTACGGTCCCGGTTGCGCGGTCTCTATGCAGGTGGCATCGAGAATATCCCGCGGAATGTGGGTCGGGCCATTTGGGTTGGATTCGAGCACGAGCTCATGCATATCGAGACGCTGTTGTACATGATGCTACAGAGCGACAAGACGCTGCCCCCAACCCATATTCCACGGCCCGACTTCGAGAAGCTCGCTAGCAAGGCAGAGTCCGAGAGGGTTCCCAATCAGTGGTTTAAGATTCCGGCCCAGGAGATTACCATCGGCTTGGATGATCCTGAGGATGGAACTGATGTTAACAAGCACTATGGCTGGTGAGTTGCCCCTTGTCTCTGAATGTAAACAGCGGGCTAATTCTTCACAAAGGGACAATGAAAAGCCCGTAAGGCACGTCCAAGTTGCTGCTTTCCAGGCTCAAGGAAGGCCGATCACCAACGAAGAGGTACGTTGATAATTGATGTGGAGGCCACTTTGTCCAATGCTAACACGAAACAGTATGCGCAATACATGTACAACAAGAACATCGACAAGCTACCCGCCTCCTGGGCTCGCCTAGACGACGAGAATGTTACCAACGGGACAAACGGCGTGAACGGTCACAGCAACGGCACTTCCAAGATCCCATCATCTTTCCTCGAGAAGACCGCAGTCCGCACGGTCTACGGCCTCGTACCTCTCAAGCACGCCCTCGACTGGCCCGTCTTTGCCTCTTACGACGAACTCGCCGGTTGCGCAGCGTACATGGGTGGCCGTATCCCTACCTTTGAAGAAACCAGGAGCATCTACGCTTATGCTGAGGCGCTTAAGAAGAAGAAGGAAGCTGAGAGGCAATTGGGAAGGACGGTTCCGGCTGTTAATGCGTATGTCACCTCCCTTTTACCCCTTCTCACAAACACTGACTAACATATACATCCCCATGAACAGCCACCTAACCAACAACGGCGTGGAAATTACTCCCCCGTCTTCTCCCTCGTCCGAGACCCCCTCCGAATCCCCCTCCTCCCCTTCCTCCTCCTCCGACAACACCACCCCCACCACCAACGACCTCTTCTCCGACCTAGACGGCGCCAACGTCGGTTTCCACAACTGGCACCCCGTCCCCATCACCTCCAAACCCGACACCCTCCTCGGGCAAGCCGAGCTCGGCGGCGTATGGGAATGGACTTCCTCCGTCCTGCGTAAATGGGAGGGGTTCCAGCCGATGGAGCTGTACCCGGGCTATACGGCGGATTTCTTTGATGAGAAGCATAATATTGTTTTGGGGGGGAGCTGGGCTACGCATCCGAGGATTGCGGGGAGGAAGAGCTTTGTTAATTGGTATCAGAGGAATTATCCTTATGCTTGGGTGGGGGCGAGGGTTGTTAGGGATTTGTGAGTGGGTGAAATAAGGGAGGGGGGAAGGGGGGGAAGGGGGGAAGAATTTGGGTGACGGGGAAGTGGAAGACGAGAAGGATAGTTGGATGACATTCATCTGGGTGTTTTTGGTTATGGAAGAGTTTTGAATGCATGGTTTGTTGAGATTTTCACAATGGTTGAGAGACAACATGGCAACAATTTTCATCTGACATGTTTGGATGAGGACATTCTCTACGTATCCCCTGTGGTCTTACGGCCATCTCTTCGTTGTTGTGATACCTACCTGAGGTGTTCTCGGATTTTTGCAGACTTCACATGTCATTTTACTCAATGCTCATTCAGCACCTCAGGTTCTGGCTTAGAGCAAATAAGTTCATTCATATCATGGCACAGTAATCATTTACTCACCAACCAACTGACTGAGGAGAGGCCATTTTCCGTTTTCCACCTTCCATTCACATATCTACCACCATTTCTTCTGCTAGGGCCTTTGAAGCGACGAGAACAGATACAACCAACCCTCAAATCTCAGAAGCAAGCAAGATATCCTATATCCCATCATCCCATTTCAGTTCCCTAAAAACGCCTAATAATGCTGCAAGATATTTACCACAGTAACCACACCAATAACTTGAAAAGTCAAATCCATCCATAAACCGCCCTTTTGCCACCCATCCTTCTCAACACCTTTCAACACCTTCCACCAGCCAAACCAAACGGCCAGCCAACTCCCTCAGTCCCCGAGTCCCTCAGACCCTCACTTCTCATAATCAACCAACTCCCAAATCTGACTCGGCTGCTTGACTCCCTGCTCCGTCACAATCCCATCAATCAGCTCGGGATCCGTATAATCCACCTCATCGCGATCCGCCACCCAATCCCTCGCCTCTTGCCCAACAGGGTCAACGCCCACATTATCAAACTTGCTGATATCCTTCTGCTTGACGCCGACCCTCAAAACCTGGGGATGCCACAGCGGAGTCTTGCGCACAATCTTATGTGACTCAGCAGCAACGAAAAACCGCTTCTGCGAGCCGCCCGCGAAGCGCGTGAGCAAAGCAAGCTGCGAAGTCCCCATGCGCGAGATGATGCCGCCGTTTTGCATGACTACTTCGGACCCGACCAGGACCAGGTTGATGTCCTTTTGGTCTTTGAGGATGTAGGCTACTTTGGAAGTCGAGATGGTCTCCACCTCCAGCCCGGCCTCACGCAGGGCAGAGACGCTGGCGTCACAGTGCGGACTGCCGTCCATCACGTAAATAACCTTGAAGTAGGTGTTGGGTCTGCTATTCGCAGCATGAACGAGAATCTTGGTCACCACCCTCGAACCACCCGCGGCAAGCACGATCTTCCTGTCGGAGATGTACCGACTACCGATAACGGCAATGTTGTCGCGCGCGGCCTTGGCGCGCGCAGCAAAGAGCTGCCGGTTCTTGAGCAGGTGGCGCTTCGTCTCGTCGAAGGACTCGGCGGTCTGCCCTCTAAGCGACCGGAGGAGGTACTGCTCGAAGAGGTCGGCGCCGGCTAAGAGGGGGAGCGGGTTGGGGGCCGAGTCGAGGAGGAGGGCCTTTTGGGTCTTGACGACTTCGACGGTTTCCATGGCTGTTGAGGAGGGCGTGACGCGCAAAAGCTCGATGAGCGATTCGATGGCTGCTACGGGCATGGTCATGTCGGGGTCGGAGGTGAGGAGGTTGCGGTAGGTTTTGACGATGCTGTTTGTTTGTCTGGGTTAGAGGCAATCATTGCGACGGAAGGGTTCAGTTTGGTTATGACGCATGCAAGCAAAGCAAACTCACTCGAAGGAGGCGCCATCTTGACTGCTGGCGGTGTCGGTGGAGGTGGACGATGTCGTCCGTACCGCGAGCGGCTTGTGGGATAGGTCGCCGGTGGCCATCTTTCTGAGGGGGTTGTGGGGGAGCACGACGAAGTGTGTTGATGCTGTGAAGGTGGGAAGTGGTTTTCGCCAAAACATACAAGTCCTCCCAAGCACTGGTGCGGTCGGTCCAAGTGGGGAGGGTTCGGGGTGTTAGTCGCAAGTCGAGAGAGCTTTAAAAGGTTCCGCTTTTGGCTGTCGCCTCAGAGATTTGGAGCAGGCAGGTCTTGGCTAAGATTATCTGGTTATTATACAGGTTTAGATAATGATCTCGGACGCGGTGTCGAAAAGATACTGTATATTCTGAAGAAGCGTCTCATCAAAAAGTGTGACTCAAGATGCGTAGCTCTACATGTAACCTTTCATCCCAAATTCCCAATTGCGGCCGTTACGATAAGTATTCTGCCAACGCTCACCGCCCTCATTCTGTACTGTACGTCGTCAAGCTTCTTTGTTTCCAGTTCATGTGCCCCGCTGTCGGCAGCTGCTACCAGCGGGGTTGTTGCTGTGGTTTGTTGTGGCTCGTCACTGCACCCAGTCACGGGCCTTCCGGGGCCTTTTTGCAGAGTCGAAACACAGAGGTGACAGAAGGGTCCCCCCTGGGGTCGCGTGGATCCTCCTCTTCCAGGCTGGCATCCATCTGCTGCCACTGATGCCTGGCTTCCGTCCCGCTGTCCGCTTCGATGGAACAGGGGCAGCAAGGGGAAAGTGAAGCTAGCGTAGGGGTCTAGCGGAGGATCCCTTACCGTCATTGTCTCTTTCTTTATCACTTGAAACCATGGACCCGTTGGCGATGTTGGCTTCAGTCTCTTCTTCCTCCCTTGACTTGTTGAGCCTCGACTATAAGTTACCGACATAGCAAGCATATTCAATAATCACAACGACATAAACACCACCACATACACATCATGACGACCCTCATGGACCCGGCCACGCAGGCGCCCCTCCCCGCCGACGCCATCCAGCGCATCCTCCACATCACCTCCTCCTCGGTCCATATCTACCAGATCCCCCCTATGCGCTCGACCAAGGGCCACATGGCCGCCGACTGGACCGTCGACCCCAAGGCGCATATCTTCACCGGCCGGGTGCGCATCATCGAGACCTCGATCCCGCCGCAGACGCCCGAGCAAGTTGGAGAGAAGGACACGGTCAAGGTAGACATCGTGCTGGAGGACCCCGCCACAAACGACCTGATCGCCGCCGCCCCTTACACCACGCAGGCCGTCGTCGAGGCCGCCGTCGATAGCAGCCGCTTCTTTGCGCTGCGCGTGCAGGATCCCAACAGCGGGAAGAAGGCCATGCTGGGCATCGGCTTCGAGGAGCGCAGCGAGGCCTTCGACTTTGGCGTGGCGCTGCAGGAGGCGCAGAAGTCGCTGGGCCTGATCGAGGGCGTGGCGCCCCTGATCAAGTCAACCAAGAAGCAGGAGGCGGAGGAGAAGAAGGATTACAGCTTGAAGGAGGGCGAGACTATCACGGTGAACTTGAGCGGGACCAAGTTTGGGAGGAGAGCGAGGCAAGACCGCCCTTTGTCGACGGACTTTGGTAGTGATTCACAGCCTCCTTTGTCGGCCTTTTCACTCCCTCCTCCTCCGTCGTCATCTAGCGGCGGAGCGGGGATGCCTTTCTTGCCGCCTCCGCCTAGCAGTGGACGTGGTGGGCACAGGAGACAACCATCTGCGCAGGAGTTAGGGTTCGACGATGGACCGAACGGCATGTTTGAATGAGGAATGAAGTTAAAGAAGGAAGGAAAATGGAAAGAGAGACGTTTGGATGAGGATTGGGTTCCCAGAGAAGCAAGCAAGCAAGCAAGCAAGCAGCATACACGGCGCATATATCATCATCATACAGGATTTCAACGGATCAGACTCAGAGACGCGGAAAGCGACATGGCTGACGACACGGACAAGAAACCGCCATGCGCATACGGTCAGAGTCCCAAGAGGACATGTTACTACAAGCGTACAACTACACAGAGTTAATATACCTAATCATGGAGAACCTTTGCCGGCTCGTTTCTTTCCCTGTTTCCCGCTATTTTGATGTTTTTGTGCAGAACATGTTGACCTTATCCCAGAGCTTCCCTGCGCAATACATATACAAAGCAATAAGTCCAAAAAGCCCCCACTCCAAGAATAATCTTCCCAGTTAACGCCATTGAGGTAGTGTTTCTCTTTTCATAGCTGATGAAAGTCCCGCCAGTATCATATAATAACTCCGCCGCCAATGTCCACCATAGAATGCAATCCACCGTCCAAGATCACTGAGTAACCACCTGAGCAACCAGAGGAGAACCACACAAAGAAATCTAAATAACAGTATCAAGCCTCATCTCCGGCACCTCATCCTCCTCCCCCTCCTCCCCCAACCCCATCTGAACACCAACAGCCGCAAGCGCAGCAGGCCACAGATTCTTCAAGCTAGGCATACTCAGCCTCCTATTGCCCTTGATCCAACCATCACCCCCGGCCTCCCCCTCCCCACCCCGTGAGAACGAAGCCGTCCTTCTTTGCTGCTCGGAAAGCAAATCCCCTGGTTCGGAGGCGGAGTCGTCACTTCCTTCAGCTTCTTCTTCCTCTTCTGCGTCTTGCTCTTCCTCCGGTTCAGAAATCATCACTCCAGACCCCGAACCCGAGCTTGTGCCCAAGCCCGAGCCATTAATCGAGGGATTGGTACAAATCAGTGGATTGGTAGTAGTCACACCAATAGGCGTAAAACTGCTCCCATCAAAACTCTCAAAAGAGGCATCATCTTCTGAATCAGAAGGGTATTCATCCCATGGGATCCTGCTGGGGGTGATGGGGGTGGCGAGGTGTTCGGAGGGTAGCGAGGGGAGGGTAGAGGTAGAGACGGTACTGGCGGCTGTGTTGAACTTGGGAGTAACCGCCGAGAGGGGGACGGCTTCCAAGTCGTGGTCCTTGGAGTTGGAAGAGGGCAGCTTGGGCTTGGGGGTGTGGTCGTCTTCTTCTCCTCCTTCGGCTGCGTGGTGGTGCTCATGTTCTTGCTCGGGGGCTGGGGCAGGAGCCAGGTGGTGGTCGTGGGTTTCTTCCGAGGAGGACGAGTGGTTTTGTGTTTGTTGGGATGGTCGAGTCCAGATGTCTTCGAAAAAGCTAACTCCCCCGCTGGGAACGAACGATGGAGATAGAGGGCTCAAGACGGAGGGGGTGTCAAGGTAATCTCCCATGGGCGAGTTGGAGTAGGAATCGGCGGAGGATGGTGTAGCCGGAATACCATGGTTCATCTGATGCCATTGATGATGGCCAAAGTACCCCTGCCCCTGCCCTTCGACAACAGCAGACATAGGGGAGTAAATCATCTGCCCCTGATGTTGCTGCTGATGCTGATGCTGATGCGTCATAACCCACCGTCCCCTATTCACCAACTCCACATGGATCTCGCCCAGCCTTAACATGATCAGCTGTTCCTGCTGCGTGGACTCGGCAATCCGGCTGCGGAGGAGGGAGAGGTCTTTTTTGATCTTTTTCTTTTTGCTACTAACTGAAGCAGTGGTGTTGGTTTCGTCTGAGGGAGAAGCAGCGGCAGTAGCAGAGGCAGAGGCAGAAGCAGAGGCAGTAGCAGAGGCCAAAGCCTCCTTTTTGGCTTCGAGATGGGCATACCGCTGATACAAACGAGTGGCTCGCTCGCCTTGGGTTTGCAAATTGTGCAAGAGGTAGGAGCGTTCGTTGTGAAGATCGGAGAGGGAGCGGGAGGTGGGTTCGAGGCCTGGGATTGGGATGACGGGTCCGGGACCAGGAGTGGATGGGTGGCGGATGTGTTGCTGTTGCTGTTGCTGGAGCTGGTGGCTCTTGGCTCGGGAGAAGGGGGAGAGGACGGGTCTGGTCTTGGTGGTGGTGATGCTATCGGTGTTCAAATGGGGGAGGATTGGACGAGTGTTGTTGTTGTCGTTGTTGTTGCTTGACTCCTGACGACATCGCTGCTGCTGTTGCTTTTGCTGCTGCTTTAGCTCGTGGGCGAGCTTCTCGATCTTGGACTTGACGTCTGCCATTCCATCGTGTGAGATGATGCTTGGGTGGTGGTGATGTTTTCCTCCTCCTCCTCCTCTCATGACTGGGCTGGGTGGTGAGAGAGTGGTGGTCGTCGACATGGTTGGGCTTGGTGATCTTCCGTTTACTAGGGTTGCTAGTCCTCCATGGCTGCTGTTGACTGAAGACGGCATGTTGTATGACAAGGAATGGGGGTATGGACGGAAGACCGTGGATAGACAGACAGACAATAGATTGAAGAAAGGGGACGAGGGAGTTGAGTGAGTGACGGGACAGACGATCTTGTGCGACTTTCTCCAGGAACTGATCGAAGTTTATGGATATCAACTCCAGCAAAGCAAAGCTCCTCAGTCAGCTAGATACCCCTCGATGGTCATGAGACAGGCTTCCTTGAGGTGGACATATATCAAAGCCAAGAATCTATGGCTTGCTATAAGCGCTCATCTCATTCAGCCTTTCCCTCCTCGATTGGAATCCTGCTCCGTAATGATTTCATTATGGCCATCCCACGCATCACTTCGGCACCGGAAGCCGCCAAGTTCTAGCCCGACTTTTCGACCTCGTGGCATCCAGACCCGCGTGTTGCTTGACAAAGCCGCCCCTCCATCACAGTGGGCGACTCGCCTGGGTGTTCTTGGAACAATTCTCGACTCATCACACACATCCTAGGTTTCTTAGTCCTCCCTTGGACAAGGGGGGCGTTTTTGCTTGCCGGGTCAGGCAGGCCCTTGGTGGTGCTAGTTACCCTTGAAAGAAGATAGGGGAGTGAGTGGCGTAGGTCTTGGCTTTTTTCGCTCGCTCGACTAGGTATAAGCTAGAGCAAGCCCCCTTTTCGGAACGAGGTTAGGGTTCGAAGGTAAACAAAGAAACACACACTCACGCCTCGTGCGGTGGCTTGACGTGCCAAAGAATGAGGACTTGATGGCTGACCCCCAATCGGGAAAAATACCCGAGAGGACCATTGCCCTTATGTCAGGACTGGACTCGTCAGACAAACAACACCGTCAGGCTGTCAAGCAAGAATCAGGCCAGCGAGGCACCGTGGTCTGTGAGGCTTGACACTTGAGGAGTCGCGCCTTTATGTTTGCTCGGCCCTGATTCCCTAATTCAAATCTCTCGGAGAGGCGATCTTCAACTCCGGACTTCGGAAGCTTCCATTCGGAGCCGAAGAATGTTCTTGAAGACCACCATCCACGTGCAAGTAAGACAATTCTAGAAGGAAATACTGACAATCAGAGAAAACTTGGCTTGTTGAAGGGAGAAATCCAAGGAACATCAGTAAGTCCAGTCTAGTCTAGATGTTAAACCCATCATGCCTAGGCGGATCACAAAACCTCCACAACCCAGCCCTCTCCGCCGCCTTCCTAACACTCTCCACCTCCTCCCCCTTCACAGCCCGATTGATCTCGGCATACCGTCTTTCTTCTTTCTTGTCTCCTCCCACTTCCTCCTCTCTATGCGTCTTTCTTCTACTCTGAACCTTCCCCACATGCGCACTTGGCCTATACTGCTCCATAACATTCACAAACACATCTCTACTCACCTCCTCCGCCAACCACCTCATAATCTTCGCTCCTTCCTCCTCCAGACCCGGCATCACCAGATGTCTAACCAACACCCCACTCTTAGCGATGCCATCACCGGTAAAACACAGGTCCCCCACTTGCGCGTGCATGGCCTTGATGGACTCCCGCGCCGTGGCGGCGTAGTCATCGGCCTTTAGCAGCCGTTTGGAAGTGGACGGCTCCCAGACTTTGAAGTCGGGCAGGTAGATGTCCACTAGTCCGTCGAGGAGAGCGAGAGACTCGAGAGAGTCGTAGGAGGAGGTGTTGTAGATTATGGGGATGCGGAGGCCGAGAGAGCGCGCGTGGAGGATGGAGATGGCTACTTGGGGGACGACGCTGATGTCAAAGAGGTTAGTCTTCTTTGTCTTTGTTATTTGCCGTGCCGTCTCAGTCTGGGGGCGGGATAAGATGGTCGACCGGTAGTAGGTAGATACGAGATCGGCTCAAAATCTGGGGTTAAACTGGGGGCGGCAGGTACAGGTAGGGTAGGGAAGAAGGGAGTACAGGACTAGGACTCACTGTTCAGGGGTAACAAGGTTGATGTTGTGCACATTCCCGATTTCTTGCAGCTTGATGTACCACTCACCGAGCTCTTCGGGGGTCAAGTCCATGCCGTTACGCTGGTGAGAGATGTCGTGGTTTTGGCAGAAGACGCAGCGGAGGTTACACATGCTTTCGTGACATCGTACCTAGTTAGTCCGATGCTGTTCTCCTTGATCCTACCTATTCGGATGCACCATGACAATACGCACCTGAAGAAAACCGAACCACTCCCATGATGACCCTGGATGCATGGCTCTGTGATCACACAAAAAAACCTCTGTCAATCTTCCCGTCCCTTACATGATGATGCTGAGAGAAAGCAAGCCACCAAAAGCCACCACATTGCCGGGGTTCTTTCTTTCTTCATCGAACTTGGAAGAAGAAGGAACCCCTTTCTTTCATCATTATCACGGGAGTTTCCCATCCAATGACATTCATCAATCCCTCCTCCTCTTTCTCTTTCAGATAGGTACTCCGAACCGGGCGAACCGCCTTCTTCTCTCCCTTGCGGTTGTGACCCCTTTCGTTCCCCTCCCAATCACCCGCATGAAAACCTGCCCTTGCCGCCGCCACAGTGTGTAGAGTGAGGAACAATTCCAACGGACTGACCAAACCCAGAACATCTTGTTTCTGAACCCTTCCAAACGCCATCCGCATCCGCATCCGCCTCCGGACTCTCCGGACCCTGAACACGATACCCAAACATCAAATCAAACCCCGCCTTATCAAGTTCCGACATCACAGAAACCCAAGCAGCATCATGTAGTTTCACAATTCGCTCCCAGCATCAACCCCCAGCATCAATTCCCCCCCCACTCCACCCTCCCCAAGCCATCACCATCAACCAGCAAAAAGACAAAAGAGAAAACGTCAAAAACTCACCTTCCCCAAAATGCGGCGCAATAACATTAACCTTCGCCCTCTCCCCAATCAAACACCACCCTGTTTTCTCAAACCTATTCACCCCACACTTCCTCGGACACAAGTTGCATTTGGCCAGATGAGCATACGCTTGCGATCGCTTCTTTGCTGCATCGACTTCTGAGAGTAAAAGGTAGCGGGGCGTGTGGTGGTCTAGGAGGAAGGGGGGTGCTAGGTGGAGGGATCTTTTTTGTGAGTTTGGGAATGGGGATGGGGGTGAGAAGGGGGATGGTGATGATGGTGATGGGAGTGAAAGGGTTGTTTTGCGGGTGGTGGTGAGGTTGAAGGGTTGATGAAGGGTGTGGTGAGTGTAGGAGAGGAGACGTTTGGTGGCTATGATGGGGAGGAGGACTCGGGGGAGTGATGAGGGGAGGTGGTGGAGGGATTGACGGGTTGTTTGTAGGCTGAGCATCTTGTTGGTGATCGGGTAAGTTGTGCTGTGTTCCGTGATTCAAAAGAGTGAAGAGGTTGCGTGAATCATAGGTAGGGAAGTAAATGATAAAGGCGAGTGAGTGTCGCCGCCCTGAAACGAAACGAGGTTGTCGTGAACAGTGGAACCGAGCAATCCGCAGAAGCAAGGCAAGTGGCAAGTATGCACTAACAATTTCCGCTACAATGCAACCAACCCCTAAACACAAGCAAGTACTTTTTGGACCACCAACCAACCAGCGAAATATCTCAACCAATGCTTTTCGCTCGTGCTAACAAAAAGGAAACAATTTCTTTCCCGGGTATGAATCGATGGATGTGGATGCCTCTCTATATACAGTAGTAGTAGTACTCCCAAAAGTAAACCCAGGTGATGATGATGATGATGGTGACTTAAACGAACAAACAATTATTTTCCCCTTAATGTATAACAACATTTACCTCCTCCTCTTACCACCACCACCCTGATCGCCGCTAGGACCACGCTTCTTACCCTCCCTCTCCCAGTAGGCCTTCTTCTCCTTCTTCTCCTTGCTCTGGATCCGCTCCTCGGCATCCTCCAGCCTCTTTCTGTACTTCTCGTGCTGCTCCGCCTTCTTGGCCTTGCGCTTCTCCACCACCTCCTTGCGGATGGTCGTGAGCTTCTGCATGAGATCGCGCGCCTTCTTCTCCTCGCCGCGGACGACGACCGCGCGCTTCTGCATGTACGTCTCCTTCTTCTGCTTCTTGGTCTGGATGATCTGCGACTTGAAGGGCAGCTCGGCCGCGAGGGCACGCGGCACACGGAGAGGGTTGAACCGACGGGTCTCGCGCTCGATCTTGCGGTACTGCGAGTTCTTGTCGAGCGGCGTGGCAATGTTCTGGTCACGGCGGACCTCACCCGTGAGACGCATGCTCTGCCAGCCGACCAGGTTGGTGGCCGGGTTGTAGAAGCGGTGCGGCTTGATCGGGTACCACGCGCGCAAGAAGACAATGTCGCTGAGCAGGATCTTGTCCTCGAAGGTGGCACGGAAGTGGCCGTCGGGCTTGGCAAGGGCGCGCTTGATCTGACCGCGAATGCCGGAGACGGTCTTGATGGAGGCACCCTCGAACTTGGCGATTTCCAGCGCCGAGTTGAACATGTCCTTGATGAAGGCCGTGTTCTTGAAGATCTTGTATGGTGTACCAGTCTGGACAAGTTGTTAGCATTTGAAACATCAATCACAGGAAGCAGAAAACAACATACCAGCTTGAGCTTCTTGACGATCTCGGTAGACTCGTCTACGCTTAATACTGTACCGGTAGCCGCGATACGGAATCCGGGGTTGGCGGAAGAGAAGGACTGGAAACATGTGAAACCAGTGTTGGGGGCACAAAGAGGGCCATAGAAGGTACCGAAGCAGTGCATATGCTCCGGGGTATACTTCAACATTCTGTTTCTCGTCCGAGAATCAGAGATGGAGTAGATGGGAAGGGACTGGAATCGGCGCCAGCCGAGGGAGAAGATGAGAGGATCTCCTGTCTTGAGAATCTTCTTATGCCAACGGTGCTTCTTGATTCTGACTTGTACAAAGCCGAACCTATCTTCCGTGGCCGAGAGACCTCCGACAACGATCGGCGTCCGTGGCCTGAAGTTCTTGACGAACTCTGCTGGGACACCCTCGATGACCATCCTGGCGTACTTGCCGGCCTTGTAGCCTTCGACAGCGATCCTTTGGCTTTCATCAAGGTTCTCGTATTCCGCCTTGTTGATGTCGAGCTGCTTCTGGATCATGGCCTTTTGAGCATCATACCAGTCGTCCTCTCCAAACTCCTCATCGTTGCCACCTTCTCGCCTGGCGATCGCCTTGTCGTTCTTGAAACCTTCACGGTCTTCCTCTTCGAATCGAAGCTTGAGCTCCTCCTTTCGGCGGGCGTTCTTCTCACGCTCGGCTTCTAGGCTTTCTGCTGGCTGCTCCTCTTCCTCCTCCTCCTCTTCTCCATCCTCGTCGTCGGCGCCGTGCTTCTCCCCTGTCTCGAGATCTTCGAAAGCACCGTCACCTTCGTCCTCCTCGTCCTCGTCATCAAGACCCTCGAAATCCGAACCATCTTCGCCCTCACCATCAGCCTCGTCAAGTAGGTTGGCGGTGGCGAACTTGTTTCGGAGAGCCTCGACAGCGTCCTTGTCGGACCACTTGGCCTCTAGTTGTTCATAGTCGAACTTGGGAATCATGCGATCCTCCCAAGAGTCCTCCCTGTCCTCCTTGCCAGTCCTCCTGAAGAAGGTTTCGTCGTCCTCTTCGATATCCTCCTCAATATCCTCCTCCTCATCTTGACCCGCCCATTTCTTGATGGCTTCTGTGGGAGCCATGGACTCGTCGTACATGTACCTCGCAAGGTCGACAGCGCGGAAAGGTTTCCTCCTTCCGTGTAGTTGACTTGCGCGCTCCATCATGTTGTCCTTCCACTTGAGCTCGGGATCCTCCTCGTCATCCTCATCGTCGTCGAAGTCGGATCCTTGGTCTTCGTCGCCGGATATCGAACCGAGGTCGGAGTCACTATCGGCAAAGGCAATGTCGTCTTCTTGGTCTTCGTCAACCTGTTTCCTGAACATCTTGCCCAACTTCATCTCGTTGAACTCGGACTCGACATCGGAACCGTCCTCCTCCTCATCGTCCTCGCCGCTCTCGAAGCCCTCGTCCTCAGGAGGTTCACCGCTCTCGCCGTCGGCAAGTCTGGCGGTTCTTCGGCTCTTGCGGCCAGTGTTTCCGACATCCTCGTCCTCGGCAGGGAGCTGGCTGATCTTTTGTCCGCTTGCGAACAGCTTGACACCCTCGTCCGTCTGACCGAGGAGACGCCTCTCGCCCTGCAGGTCGATAATAAGCTGTTCTCCTTCACCGCGCTCGACACCCACAGCATCCTTGTCGAATGTGAAACCGTTCTCCCTGGTGATAACGATGTGATCGCCAGTAATCTTCAAGCCACTGCGGTCGGCCATGGGCGCCCAGAGCTTCTTCTCCTTCTCGTCGAGTCGCCTTCTGCCGGTCTTGCCACTGGCCTTGGCCAGCGCTTGTTCCATAGCGGGTGTCGGGCAGGGATCCGGCAATTGTTCCATCTCTTTGATTGTGAAGTCGCCCAAGCCAGCAATATGTACCCTTTGACCGTCGGCGGAGAAGTTTGTACCACGGAGGTAACCGGAGAGCTCGATCGTTCGGTCGCATTTCTCGTCTTCTTCGATCTGGGTGGGGTGGGTGACGTCGCGGTAGTTGTCGATGATGGTGTAAGGGTGGGAGTTGCGCCAAACGAGCGGGCGAGGGTTCTTCATGACGGACAAGAAGCGGGAGAGGTTGTGGATTTCGCGATCGGGGTAACGGCCATTCATGACACCGGAAAGGTAGAAAAGGTGGGCGCCCTGGTAGAGTTCGCTCCAAAGTCTGTGCTTCAACCTCTTCTTTGCGTCTTTCAGTGCTTGGGGTTTCCGGAACAAGTCGAGATGGGTGAGAATGCCGAAAACGTTGCCGGGCATACCGGTGGCGGCGAGGACGTTAAGGAACTCCATAGTCTCCATCTCGAATCCGAAGTTTCCATCAATCATCAGGAGGACGATGTCGGCGACCTTTGCGATGTCGACCATGGCCTCGAGTTCGTTGGCGCATTCGATGAAGGTCAATCTCTGCTTCTTGGAGGTGACGACCGTGATAGGTCCCACGGGGTCTTGGATGGTTTCCTTTGCATATCGTCGAATGAAGGACTTGAGGAGGGTGGTCTTTCCTACACCGGGGGGGCCAACGATGGCGACGAGTCTCGGGGGTGGTTCATCGGGGAGACGGTCGACGGCGGGGACGTGAAGACGCTTCTCTTTGATCTGTTGGACAACACCAGTTAGTGATGGTCATGGAAGGGTGGATTGATGGACTGTCTTCTTACATCGTGAGATCTGGCGGCTTGTCTGGCAAGCTTACCGGGGTTGGAGAAGGCAAAGGCCTTGGGGTTCTTTTCTGCAGGGACGGTCAGTTTTGAATAGTTAACGATAAGAAAAGAAACAATTGGATAAACATACCACCTGTGTGCTTGGAGCCCCCCTTCTCCTTGGACTTCTTGGAAGCCCGATGGGGTTTGTGGGCTTGGACGTCGGCCATGATTACGGCTGGTGTCCGTGAACTTTTTGCAAGTTCAGTATGGATGGATACGCGGTCGCGATGGCAGGTGCAAGTGGAAATGCGACGGGACTCGCTTCCAATTCAACTCTGCCAAAAGCTCCAGAAATTTTCGGGTGGTCGATTTTCTGATAGAACGCCAAGAGTCTTATCGATAAGCGATAAGATACTTGGTGGGGCCGCTTCCCGGCAGGCGATCCCCGGCAACACCGCCCCGGAGCGGGACCTCAGCAATGGGATGCGGGGAGTTCGAGACCCTGACAGGCAGAGGCAGTCCTGACCCTGAAGTCTTGGAACCTTCAACAACAAACGAACCGAAGGTTGAGAAGGACTTTCGACTCTGAGACTAAGATATAGTCACACTTTACATCTCCAATCAACTACTGAGCTCTATCTTCGGAGTAAATATTCCTGAGACTTATACGAAGAATATCAGCTTAATTGGTTGACATTTCCTCACTGTCTCAAACATGACCATAACTGCCAACCTTCTCACTGGTGGAGACCCCTCATGCATTGAATTGTTAAGGGACCGCTCGCGCGTCAATGTTGACAACCATTCCGAATCCACTCATGTTTCGAGTCTCTCAACAAACAGTTGTTGAAAGGTGAAATTCCATGACAGAACGAGTCCAGGTCCCGTTCGCCAACCTTCCACAGCCCGCGGCGTCGACCGAGGAATGTCGGATGAGCCCGCAAAGTCAAACAGCCATGGCATCCCATCTTGCACAACACACCATTATTAGGATTACATACGTAATTGTCGTAGAAAAGAGGGTGATTTCAGGAGGGTATGGCGTATAAGCGCAGAGTTACAAGAGGCAGGTAACATCCAAGGCTTCGAGCAGCGAGATGGTCGGTAGATGACTGAGTCGGGTTCTCCGCGAGAAGGGGGACAAAGTGGGCGATGAGAAGCAGCCATCTGAGATCCAGCCTCCCAGCCCACTCCTAGTGTCTCAGCCCGCGCCTAAGCGATCGTTACTCGAGGTCTTCTACCGTTGGGCGCTGAGATGGAGGATTGTCTCTGTCGTCCCCACGCCTGGCAACCAAAGAGTGTCACAAGTCACAAACGACCCGCGGCAGGCTGTTGGTCCAAGTGGATATGACGTATCATCCGCTCCAGAGGATGCTAATGATTCCCTGGTGCCGCGTCACTTGTGGCTCCTGACGGGATGACAGGAAGACAATCTAGCATGATTGCCGCTTATCTGGCGCATGCGCATCTATAGTTCGAGTCCACTAGTACCTGGTTCTCGATCACGTATAAGATGCTCCGTCGTCCGCCCCTCCAAGGGCAGTACCGACTCTCCAAGTTCACGACAAAACACTACACTCAGTTTCTCTATATCCAAACAGCAACACCAACTTTCTCACCACGCAACCCTCCCACTACCGCAAAGATGCCTTCTTACATTGTAGGTCTAGTAGCTCAACCCTCACATCAAAAAATACCTGTTACTAACCTATTCACCATGTCAGGTTACCCTCAAGGACAACGCCAGCGACGCGGAGATCGCCAAGACCAAGGAGGACGTCAAGAAGCAGGGCGGCAAGATCGGCCACGAGTACACCCTCATCAAGGCCTTCCAGTAAGACACACCCCCAAAGGCATTCCATACGTCCCCCAGATCAAACACAAGAGCTGACATACCCTTCTCAACTACAGGGCCATCTATCCCGAGAACTCTGTCGTCAGCCTTGAGAACCATGAGCACGTCAAGGAGGTCGAGGCCGACCAGGAGGTCAAGACCCAGTAAAGGAGCGCATCCGATTTCAACAACATGTTTGAAGCATTAGGCGTCAAGGACAACATTGGGAATCATGATATTAGAACGGGAAGGACATGGGATGAGACGACAGTCGCCCGCTTAGAGAGAGGCATGATCTGGTGATGGATCTCATGCGGGGCACCAATCGCGGGGTAACACCAGCCAGAGGTTAGACAGCGACAGGGGGCTTACATGCCGGCTTCGCTGTCGTTTCAGTGACACTCTCCACTGAAACCGGCTGTACATTTCCATTCAGATAGAGGCGGCCATTTGATGATTGTTATGAATTCAAAGAAAGATATCCAATTTGCGAAAGCTAAGCACTTAACCCGTTGAATTGTATTCAACCCAAGTTTGAACATGCGATGCTTCGTGCTGAGGAAAGAGGAACCGACAGGAGACAGAACGGGAAGCATTCAAAGCAGCCCAGCCCTCAAGGTGCTCCAAGCGGCCTGGGCAGCCCCCTTATCGCCTATCGATTGGACCACGATAACCCTGTTTCAGCGGTAACTGCTATGTCATCCCGTCGCGGCGCTGATCGCAGTCGCACGCACACGACACGCACACACTGGATGACAAGCACACTGCACTCTCCACCGGACCTTGGCCGGACCGGACCCTACCTGCACCAAAAAGTCCACCCCAAATTCGGTCTCGTAACAGAAACCTTGCCATTGAAACCCGCTACCGCATAACAACATGCCGACATGAAATTCATCGTGAGGCCGTCGAGGTTCCCAAGCCCTCTCAAGGCCTCCTTGAGCTCAAACTACCCGAGACTGTATTCCATCCTCAACCAAAACAACGAGAGACCCCATTACGACCGCCCGCTCAGCAGTCGCCATGAGCTAGAGGACAAAGTCCCATGGCTGGCTAACCAGCCTCTACACCAGCTGAGTCTGGCCGATCTCGTCAAGTAAACAACCAATTCCCCTTTCTCTCCCTTCATTGTAAGGTATCGAACTAACAATGGCATCATTCTCCCAGACACGGCCGGCCCCCTCTCTCCGCCGAAGCCCTCCTCTCCTCAGCGCGCTTCACCCTCTCCCTCCTCCCCATCCGCCTCGCCCACCGCATCCAAGCCCTGCGCAACCTGCCCTACATCGTCGTCTCCAACCCCAACATCTCGCGCATCTACAACAACTACCAGCACTCCCTCTCGACCTTACTCCCCTGGCAAGGCAAGACCATCAGCTCGCTCGACGACGAGATCAAATTCACCCAAGTCCTCGCCGAGCTCGTCCAAACCCACACCGACACCATCCCCATCCTCGCCAAGGGCTTCATCGAATGCCGCAAGTACATCTCCCCCGGCGAAGTGACCCGCTTCCTCGACGAACACCTGCGCGCGCGCATCGGCACGCGGCTGGTAGCCGAGCAGCACATAGCCCTGCACTACAGCTCGACGCCGCACTTCGACCCGGAAGCCTCGCCCACGCCCTGTCCTGAGCCGAAAACGCACCCGTCCTACATCGGCGTCATCGACACCGCTTTACGGCCCGCAAGCGTGATCGATTCCTGTGGCGACTTCGTGGCCGACATCTGCGAGCTCAACTACGGCGTGCGCCCCGAATGGGTGGTAGACGGCGAGCCGGACGCCAACTTTGCGTTTGTGCCGATGCACCTGGAGTACATCGTCACGGAACTGCTCAAAAACGCGTTCAGAGCTACCGTGGAAAATGGCATGAGCCGCGAGCCGGTCGTGGTGACGATTGCGCCCGAGCCGGCTAGTAGTGCCGCTAGCGCGGCGACGCCCGGGGTTTACTCGGATTGCCCTTCCAAGAACTCGAATTCGAGTCAAGAAGGAAAAGCGCAAGCGCATGGGATCATCCCACTACATGACCACGCCCCGGGCGTGACGATTAGGATCAGAGATAGGGGAGGAGGCATCAACCCGGCGGTGTTGCCGCATATTTGGGGGTACTCGTTTACGACGTTTAACGAGGCGGATGATGACGAGCCGCCGGGGGCGTGGGGGGAGGAGGCGATGGGGTTGATTTCGACCACGGGGGTGGGCGGGAGCACGATTGCGGGCCTGGGGTATGGGTTGCCGTTGAGTAGGGCGTATGCTGAGTACTTTGGGGGAGGGATTGCAGTGCAGAGTTTGTATGGATGGGGGACGGATGTGTATTTGAGGTTGAAGGGGGTGGGTAAGTTAGATTGAGTATTGAGCTTACTATCTCCGGTCGGTCAGCAGGGATACACTGGTATAGATATTATGTCAAAGTGTCAGGTTTGAGTACAGTATGGGCTAAGATATTCAAAACGGTCTATAGAGGAGGAAATCCAGAACATAAATCTGCCGACGATGGTTAAATCACGCCTATGGTTCCCGCAAACTGAAGATAAGTGGGCGTCTTGAACTTCGTCAGTTCAGTACACTGTTATAGATAAAGATATCATGTCAAGTACTGCCAGGTTTGGGTGGGGTATTCATTGTCGATGATGTTCAAACAGAACGAAAGGCTCACAACTTGCCCTTTGACCAACAAATGTAATATCTATCCTCTTCGTCTTCGCACACACGAACTTCCGTATTCTTTTTTTGTCTGAAATGTCACGGGATCACATGACAGATCGGAATGGAATATCTTACTTAAATGACATTTAGATTCGACAACTATAACGACAACTAGAAATTCAGCAAGCTTTCCAAATCCCGTCTGTCCTTCTGTCCTTCAAGTCATTCAAACACGTATTAGCTCGCATCCGTACGTATAAGTGTAAATGCGAAAATACATTGCTATGATATGATATAACTATCCGAAAACAAACTCAAAGCCAAAAACGAAATATCCAAAAAAGATAGTGTCTATGCTACTATGTCCATTAATATTTTTTGCCTCAACCACCAACAAACGATAAAATATTCCAAAAACCATCCATCCAATCCATAATAACTTCAATACCCGGCATCCATTATGACATGAATCAGGTTCCGCTTTCATGTATCAGATCAGATGTTCGCTTCACATATTCGCCAACTCATTATCAATCTGCCTGTCCATAAACGTCCTCCTCTCACCCACCAACTCCGTCTGCAGCCGCTGCTCCACCAGCGCCCGCACCTGCTTCTTCGTCACCGTGTCCAAATCAACCTCGCGAAGCACGCCCTGAATGGCCTCGATGATCATCTGGTCATCAGGGCCGGGGGTGCTGCGCTGGAAGTCAAACGACGGCGAACTTGACGAGTGGCTCATGCCGGGACGGTGTCCGGGAATGCCGAGGCTCAGGCCCGTGGCCGTGGACAGACGGGGGTTGACCATGCCGCCGGGGCCGGGAGCAGGAGGGGTGTTGGTCATGGAGCGCATGGCGAGCTGGCTGGGACCGCGGCTATGGCCACCGGGGTAGTCCTGGTACGGGCTGGCGCGGCGCTGCATCTCGACCATGGTGCCCATCGAGGCCATGCTCTGACGGTTCATGAGGTTGTTGTTCTGCTCGGTGTAGGGGGAGGCGCCGACGAAGGTGCTGGCGCGGGTCATGGCGCCGCTACCGCCGCCGTTGGGAGCGAAGCCAGGGCTGTGAGGGGGCATATAAGCTCCGGCACCGCGACCGCCGAACCCAGTAAGAACGGACGGCTGGCGGACCGAAGAGTAGACGGACTTCATGTCATCAACCTCGTAGGTCTCCTCGTACATACCGCCCAGGTGCTCGTCCATACCCTTCTCAAGAGGGCCACCGCGACGACCGGGGAGGTTGTTGGCGAGGGCGTAGTCGTCCCAGCGCTGGAGAGGAATGGCACGGGGGTCAAAGCCCTCCTCGTCGACAGCAACAACTTGCTTCTTACCGGTTTCACCAATGACAACGCGCGTATTACCCCAGGCAAAATCATCCTGATGCCAGAAAGAGTAGATGGGCAGAATGAAGGAGTAGATGGGGAAGGCCAGGATGTAGATGATCATCCAGCCCACGTGCTGCCATTGACGCTTGAGGATGAAGATAAGCGCCTGGAGACCGTACACAGCTGCAATCATGATTATCGAAAGCAGAGGGAACTGTCCAGAGTGGGAAGCGGCCGTGTAGATGAGGTAAACAATATAGACGCAGGTGGCGGGAAGAATGATGGTACCGAAGAGATCGATGAAGACGACGATGCGCATCGAGAAGAAACAGAAACCACACATTTCGTCGAGCCACATCAATTCAGCCAAGTTGTGAATGGTCGAGTTAATCCAACGACGACGCTGAGACAGCAGAACGCTCCAAGTATCGGGGGCGGCCGTTTGGCAGTAGGCATCGGGAATGAACTTGTAAGACATGTACGGGAAGTGCTTGGTCATGAGCGTGGTGAGGAAACGATCCTCACCAAGCGAGAGCAGGTTCTTCTTGTGGAGGGTGTCAACATAGCAATCGCTGTACTCGCGGATAATGTCGTCCGAGATAATGAGCGGCTTTCCCTTGTCAACAGTACGCAAGCGGTACATGGTGAAACTATCGGATTGTCAGTATCGTCTACAACAATCAGTGAGTAAAGGGACAGCAAAACTTACCAACCGGGCAAACAGGTAACGCTGCCAAAAAGAGACTCGAAAGCCTTCGCTAAGTGATGAGAAATGTAGTATTCGTAAACCTGGATCATGGTCCACCACGAAAGATCCTCATTCTGCAAACTGGTTTCACCGCAAATACCGGCAATCTTGGCGTTATTAGCGCAGGCAGCCACCAGGCGGTTGAGAGAATCTTCGCGAACGGAGGTATCGGCATCGACCATGAGGAGGTATTCGTAAAGTTCAGGATCCACACCGATGATGTTGTTGATCTGGTGGAAGATTTCCAGTTCCAAGGGGTTCATGGGAGCACGGTGATGGACGCGGTTGAGGAAGCTCATGAGCAGAATCTGCGAGTCACGCTTACCACGGTTACCGGGCTTCGACTTGGACTGCTCAGACTCCTTGCCAACCTTGACAACCACGACATAAGGTACCACGTTTCCTTCGAATTCATACAATCCAGAGTAGACCTTGCCGTAGTTGAGCTGTTCGGCTCCAGCACCGACGGACTTGAAGGCCAAAGCAGGTGGGTCAACCTTGGGGTCAACACCGAGAATATCGAGGACGATCTTGGGAGTAGGACGGTCGTTGCCAGCACCGACGATGACACCGTCGCAAATGACAAAGATAAGCTTCCGCTTGTTATCGTACTGGAGGGCTGTCAAAGAGTCCAGGGCTTTCCTCAGCGAGTCTTCACCTTCGGTATAAGCGGGCACCTGGCAGATGACGAACTTGTCCTGGGGAGCGGGGCGTCTCTTGGACCCGAATTGAAGAGCTGACACGAACTTGACCACGATGATACTGCAGATAATAATGGAAAATGCAAGCAAGATGTAGTTGTTGACTTGACACCTGGCCGAATAACGGAAATCGGGCTTGCCGACGTAGAACGTGTTCTTGATACAGTTAAGACTGTTCATAACACTCTCATACTGAGTCTGGTTGCTGCTGACGCGATCGACCAGGTTGTTAATATTGTCGGTCAAGTCCTGGCCGGGATTGTTCTTGACGAGGTTGGAGACCTGGGCGTCGAGGAATGCCCATGTAGGATCGTTATTCATCCGCTTGGCGGTGTACATGTAATCGGTCATGTCGTAGATGAGATCCTCGTAGATGAACCACGGGTGATTCCATTCTTCGCCTTCCTGCTTGATCTTCTTGGCCTCCCAGACCACGTCGCCGTGGTAGTACTCCTTGATGGCGGGCAAGAACCTCTGGGTATACCAGTATCTTTCAGAGAGCTTGCTCCGAACATTAGGCTGCGTAGGGCCGGAAGTGTGCTGGGCCACAACATATTCAGGGGTAGTGTTGAATTGCAACGCGGTGGTATCCTTGATGCCGAGACCAGGGCAGGTAATGTAGAGAGGCGCGACAAAGTATGCGGAGAGGTCTTGGCCAGCAAGCGGCATCATTACATCCGACGTGGTGTCGATGTTGTTGTCGCTGTGCTGCAATCTCCAGAATTTGGTGATGTCGTAAACCTTGCCGTGAATGCTGACCCAGAAGTCATCCTCTCCCTGATGATTCAGAATTTCCTGCGAAGTCCAGGCTTTGTCGAAATTGGGGCAAATAATACGACCGAAAAAGATAATCCAGAAAACAATGATGGCGTTGATGAAAAGGATAAAGAAGCAGAGAACAAACTTCTCACGCCATGCCATACGCACATCAGGTCGCTTCATCCGACCAACGAACTTGAGTAATGGCGACGGAATCCACCACGTCAGAGCCCAAACAGTAAAGACCCAGATTTTCCTTTGGAAGGAAATAGCCCGCTCCTCAATCTTCTTGCCCTCGGCAAGGTCAGCGTCTAATTCCGTAACCAGCTGGCCTTCGGCGTTGTAGAAGACCTGTCCCTTGTATTGATCGCCCTTGGAACCAAGACCGTAGTCACCGTTGCGCATGGCGGTCATGTTGGTAGGAGCGATGGAAGCAGCACGCACTGGGCTCGGGTTGAGGTTGTTTTGGCTAGGATTACCACCAAGGGCGAGGTGATCGTAGCTCCCGTTGGAGGTTCCATCGGCAAAGGGAGAGCGCATATTGTCAGCATATGCCTGAGGCGGGAAGAAGCCGCTTCCGTTGTGAGAATAGCCCGAGCCCATGGTGCCTGGGGGCATCAAGTTGCGCATGCTGTTGAGCCTCTCAGCTTCCATGGGCTTCAGATCCAACATACTTTCGGCTTCCCACCACGCGCTCTCCCTCATCCATACTCTCTCGTTGCCTACAGCAACCTCGCCGTTGCTCCAGCCCCGCTCCAAGACCCAGCTCTCGATACCGTCACGGCCATCCATACAGCCCAGAGGCCGATACCGCTGAGTAAATTCATGATGATCAAAATCGGCGGTGTAGTCAATGTGCTTATTGCGTCTGTTGGCCCACTCGGACAGCCTCCAGGTGCGGAGCTGGCGAGAAACAGCTCCAGCTGACCAGGCTGAGTTGACAGCAGGAAGGGCAGCCAGGCTAGATGGCGAGTCGTCTGTGGGGTGGATGCAGAGGTGATACCAAGCGCGACTGCGGTTCAATAGATCCGCAACATCCACACGGCCAGTGCGGCCGAGGTTGATACCCTCGGTGGGGACCGGGAACAAGAGCTTCCTTAAGAAACCCTCATCTTCTGATGAGAAGGCAATCTTTTCCAAGATTTCCTCGCGCTTCTCAATCAGGCGTTGCCTTTCCCGGCCAACCGAGCCAACCATGATGCCCAGATCAGGACCACACTCTGCTACGGCATTCTGCATTTCCCGCACAACCGAGCTTGAAATGGGAACCACCTCGACGCCGTCAGCCTTCATTTCGGAGTTGATACCCTGAGTGTCGTCGAAGATGCCCCGCATGGCAATAGCCTTGCCCAAGTTTTGGTCGGGAATCTCGAGGACAGTGAGGCAGACAGTATCGCCACTGTCCTCGTTGGAAGTGGGCGCACCACTCCGGGAGGCACCGTCGCTAGAGTCATCGCCATTCCGGGATCTGCCCATCTGCACGGCAATAGCATCGTTGGCCTTCTTGATAACCCAATCGACCAAGGCCTCATAGAGTCCTCCGATCAAGGTCGCCCGGTCATCGGTGCTGAGTTGCCTGGCAAGGATTTCTGGTTCGATACCAAGAAGTCCACCAACATCCTCGCAGATTTCCTCCAAAACTTCTTCGTCAACATTGTAATCGAGTGTGTTGCCGAGCTTGAGGAGGCCGGCCAAGACCGAGATGAAGTTGCGGTGGGAAGAGCCCTTGATACCGATGTCCTTGAGGGCAGACCTGAAATCGTCGGCAGCGGCACCATCATCGGCGGTAGGAAGATAGGATGGAGGATCGTAGGTGCCGGACCTGGCGAGAAGGCTGTATTGAGACGCGGCCTTGAGCCCAAGGAACTCTCTTTCGGCAGGGGTAGAGGCCGTGGTGAGCAGGTAGTAAAAGACATCAAAGGCCCTGTATCCAGCCTCAGAGGGGACACCCAACAAGCCCTTGTCGGTGTCGATACCACCTTGTGCGAGCGAAAGCGAGGCGGCAGTAAGGTTGCCTGTAAGGTTGAGGGTCAAGGTGACGGCCAAGCCGGTCTGTCTCGGAGTGGAGGGGTTGTAAGGGGTTACACAGCGAAGGAAGGGTTCAATAGCGTCGAGTGCTTTGTAAACCGAGGCAGGGATCTCGAGGGGAATGGTGGACAGGAAGGGTCGCAAGAGCGAAGGAGTCGAGTTGTGCAGTGATCTAGCAGTCATTCACCTGTTAGTATATCAGACAAAGTGTGTACGTCAAACAAAAACATACCCAAGAATGATACACCCATCCTCAGCACGGCGACGAGCATGCTCCCATGCCCTCAGAGCCAGAGCGCCATCAACGGTTCCACCAACGTGACCATCAGGGCCAGCTTGGGAGGCCGTAAGCCATGTGTTGACGACAAGACTTGTGCCGGCGTCCAGACGGTATGGTTGTGAAGAGAGGTAGATGTTGTGTACGGAGTTGAGAAGAGTCGTGGTAGAGACCTGGGATGACTGTTGACCAGGACCTCGTCCGCCCATACCGGCGTCCGAGGCCATGGAATACATTGACATGCGGTTCGCCATATTTAGTTGTTGGGATGACGGCGAAGTGTCAGATGGATTCCGGGAGCCCCTTGGGGGGAACAAGAGCGTAGACTTGGCCCACGCCTTTTCCTCACCGACAAGGACAGCGATTCGAACGAGTGGTGGTGGTCAAAGTGTGTGTATAGTATGCGATGATCGCCGAGCAATTGCGATTGAGGCGTCGCGTGTGGTTATTCCAGCGGTGGCCGGTAGTGAATGATTCGATAGTCGATATCTTCCTCCAATTCCTTCAATCGCTTCTTTTGGTACCGTCTGCTTGGTAGTGGTAGTGGTAGTAGTGTAATAATTATTAGATGAATGATGGGACCGAAACGAGAGACGACACTGATCGCGCAAAGATCGGACGAAGAGAACCACCAAAGCGAGTGAAGGCGGCCAACGTCAACGACAAGCAATGCAAAGCGTGAGTGCAGTGACAGTGACAGCGGGTGAAGTCGACAGTGTCAAGGAGGAGTCCCTGGGATGCAAGGAAAGGGAAACGAGATTCGAAAAATCGGGAAAATTGCAGATTCGCTGCCCGTCAGCTAGCAGCAGCAGGAGCAGGAGCAGCAGGCGGCAGTAGGTAAGGTACAGGGGGGAAGCGAGTGACCGAAGGGGGGCGTAGAGAGAATGGGGGAGAATAGGTGCAGGAGAGACAGAGAGACAAGGAACCAGCGACACCCCAGCGAGTGGATGGAGAAAGTGAAGTTTTGGTGGAAGATGGAGGTCGGCGGAGTGGGAACTGGAAGGAAACAGCGACGATTTCCAGGCAAGAGCGGGCAGAGAGTTCGTTCCAGCTTGTTCGTTCGAACACCACCAATGGAACGGTCTGAAGGGTCTGAAGGATCAACCACCAAACTGGGCGATCCAAAGTGGAAATGCGTGGAATGAATGGATTTTCGCTGGGGCTCGTACGTGACGCCGTCACTGGAACCTGAAAAAAGATCACCACCTTCAAGCACACACTCAACTGGCAGCCGTCTGCAGGGGACTCGGATCGTAAAGAGACGGGAGCAACGGAACTCCGTGCAGGGTGGGGAATATGCCTGTACGGCGGTTTACAACATTCAACGAGAAAATACACCAATCCCAATTCACTCGCAAGTGGAGGCAGGATGTGCATGATGTACGGAGCGCCCGCGACAATCACCCCAGGCCCGGTTTGGGTAGAGGCCGATCTGGAACGTAATTACCAACGAGATTGTTCCCTGTCTCCATGCCAAGGGGGGAAGGGGGCTCATTGAAAAATGCAATTATGCGATCTTTGTTTTGTTAAACTTGCCTCCATTCCCGCTTTTGCCGACCGCCTTCCTGCTGTACCACAATGAGCTTCTCGTTCTTGGTTTCATCAGTCCATGTGTGCATTTCAAACATTACTCTATTGTGTCCTTTGTGAGGCGCTGTTGCACTGCTGCAGTTTGGTTGTATCGGATATATCAGGCCTGTTTATGCTCGGCCATGGAACTCGTTCCCTTTTCCAGTGATTTTCATGCCAGGATCCGCCAGCTTTTTCGCCTCAATGATTGGATCCCCCCACTGCCCCCGTACCGCATCCACCTGTTTTTGCGCTTCTGGTAAAGAAGAGAAGGCTGGCTCGCTGGTCGATGTGTGAGATGGCCAGATTTGATCAACCCCAAAAGCCTGCTTTGAAGGACGTGATGCACTCAGGGCACTCAAAGTTGCATTCATTGTTGCAGTGCCTCCATGCGTGTTGATGATGGTTGACCGGTCCTTTTCCAGGACTGCTCAGATGAGATTCTCGCCTTTTGGTTCCCGTTCGCTTGTTACGGCGCACTGCGTTGGTACGGCTCTCCCGTTCGGCGGAGTGCCGGACGGCCACGGAATGCTGGATGACGGTCGAATACGAGCCCTCACAACAACTGTACTGTGTAAGTCTTGGCCCCACCATTTGCGGTCATTGTGTGTGGATGGATTGATGATGTGCACATCCTCACGCAGAGGCAGAACTGAGAACCTCAGGCTCGCATTAGGAATCGGACGTGTGCAAGTTGACGTCTAAAAGTAGGGTCCAAGCTCATGACTGGCTGGACAGTTCAAGAAACCTTATTCACAGCCGCCCTACCACGAAGCACGAGCACGCGTTATATGTTGCATGTTACATACGCTACTGGACGTGCGGATATCTCCATTGGGTCTGAAGAATCTGAACACGAAAAGGGCTGGAGGGTATCCTATGTCTTGTCTGAGCACACAGCGACATGTTACAAACATTCCCGTCCCGTTCGACTTGTTCAACCACCTCAGCGCCCGACGCAGCGGTCCGCGAATGTGTTCAACATGGCCCTCCTGGCGACCTCTTGGAAGTTCACACCATCGACAACCACCTTTGACAATCCATCCCCGACTGAGAGGACCAAGGAACACACATCAAAGATCACGAATGGAAACTTCCAACCAACTTCCACCTTGTTAGAATCCCATCGGCAGTAACCCAAAAACCATGATCTTAATGGAAAGTGTTCCGTTGCCCTGGGACGTATAATTGCGTGCCCCGCCGTCTCGTTTGGAGTGACATTGAATGAAAACCCCCGATACAACGAAGAGTCTCTATATTGAATACCGAAGAGATATCGTCCTTGGCAGCCAAGGCAGATGCGGCGAAAATGAGACTCTCAAAGGGGGCTGCTCCACACTCCATGTGCCACCTCCAACCGGATAGTTTCTTTTTTTAGTTTTCTTTTTGTCCTCCTTTGGCCGACCCCTTTTTGCCTGCGCCGCGTTGCACTGTCAGACTCTATAGGAGAAGAAACATAAAAAAAAAATTTGGACGGCATCAACGGCTCTTCGTGTTAACGTTGCCTTCGGTCTTTTGGAAGTGGGAACGTGAAGCCATCACCAGATTCTTGATGCTCTAGAACATATGCACTGCCCTAGTCACCTTGGTGGTTAGGTTAATGGGGATCTGTGGAAGATCACAACCTCGAATTCACAAACAAACCGAATTCACAAGTAAATGATTCAAACACAATGAATGACTCCAAAGGAGTCCGAGGGTCCCATATATGCAATCTTGCTGTACATCATATGTGCCCCACGAAAATGTCTGAACATCATGTGCATCATGACTTCTAAGCATAGCGGGAATGCACTCAGGGGCAGGAAAGGAAGTAAAGGATGAACCCGTCCTACCGCTGCACACTAAACTGTTTAGAGGCAGATTTTGGTGGAGGTTTGTGCAGGCGCGATGATAGCAGGTCCGAGTAAGCGACAACCGCGCTCCTGTCGGATTATCCGGGCATGTATAGATGGCCAGACTTCTGGTCCAGTATGTGCCTCCCTGTCTGAATAACTGTATATAGTATATATAATGCAGGAATCCCCTCATAGTTATGGCTCGATATATAGGCTGTCTGACGATACTACCGCATGAGGAATAGCCTCCCAAAATCCCTAGTTCTTATAAATAAACCCTAGAAGCCTTACGAAGGATAAGGGATAAGGATCATTAGAATCAATACTTTTTACTACATATCTCATTGCTCCATATTTCATACTTTCTAACAATTAATAATCTGAGTATCGAATCGCTATATTACGAAACGCTATTCAAAAATACTTATACCTAATACTTTACCTTCTAAATTAATACCCTTATTAAAATTATTATTATAACTTCCTCCTCTACTACTAATAACGCTAATTTTAATAAGACCTCTCGTCCCTATTTTAATACCCTAAATAAATATAAGGATTAGGAGAACGAGCTCCTTAATTTCGTAGAGGGATATCAACTAACCGACTATATCCTTAACAAAAAGCCAACTCCTATCTTCAATAAACAATCTATTTCCTTATATCCTCTTTTAACCGCAATAACTAGCCGTATTACTTTAATATAAATAAATATTATAAAGTTAAAGAATAAAACCCTACAATACGTCCCTAAAAGTACAAATAATACTAATCAACCTTCTATAACCGTAGCTACTCCTCGGCCAACAATATAAACATCGGCTTCCTCCTCCATAATAATACCTTCTACTTTAATATCTACCGATTTAGCCGCTTCGAATAATCAAGCCCAAGAAGGCACTCAAATACTATTAACTACTAAAACTACTAATAAATCCTCTAAGGACTAAGCTAAAGACTTAAAAATATTCCTATCTAACTTTACTTAAATTAGGATAAAGAATTTTACTAACGACTAAAATTCCAATGGCCTTTAATATAAAATTGTTAGCGACTTTAAATTATATAATAGTAAAATTAGGACCTAAATATAAGAGACCGTAAGCCCTAAACTTAAGGCTAATACTTTCAAAGTATTATATATAATACTAATATAATTAATTACTTTCAAACTAATTTATAACTATCGCCCTATTAATATTTAAGTAAATATTCGCCGTTAATACCGCAATTATCTCAAGCCTCTCAATAAAGTACCCAAGGAAAGTATAACCAAATAAATCGATAAATAAAATACCCTTATAATTCTAACTAAATATTATAAAATCCCTAAAGCTACCCAAACCAACGCCTAATTTAACGATCTATTTATATACCTTAATATAGTCCGCCCCCTATAAATAGCCGGCGTTAACCGTTATTACCTTATTTAAATCGAAATTAATACGCTAAATTTTCGTAAAGTTTCTAATAACTTTTAAAGGATAAGAATCTATAAAAAGACCCCTACTATATTAACGAATAAGTTTTATAATATTAAGAGGGGAAGTTTTAGAATAAGACCGATTCTAAATAAAAGCGAAATTAATAATAGGAACGTTCGTTAAAATAAGCCGAATTAAAATAAGAAGAAAAGGGCTATTTTAATTAATTCCTTAAATAAATCCCCTCCTCGTTATAAAGCTTATAATAAGGGCATTTACTCTATTAAAAGGTATTAATATCTCTTCCCCTTCCTAATTAAATCTACTTAGAAGGCGGATAAGGAGGTTTAAAAGACCGTTAAAAAGAATCTACGTAATAATAACGAACTTCGCTAAGAAATCGAAATCTATTGCAAACAATTAGCTAAAGAGTATAACACTCTTATTACGAAGGAACTATCCAAAAAGACCAGTAATAATAACGCTAATAATAAAAATCGTTAAAGTAATTAGGAAAATAATAATACTAACGATAATAATACCCCTAATTAATTTGCTAATAAGGGCGTCTATTAAACTACTTTTAGTATTAGCTAAGTAGCCCTTTAAGTAAAGGAAAGCAAAGACGCGATTTACCTATTCAAGAACTACGTATTACTCAATTCTAGAAGCTTATTATACGTATTTAATAAAATTATTTATTTTATTTTATTTTAACGCGCCCCTTATAACGAAATTCTTTAAGCTAGCGACTCAACCGTACTAATACGAAAGTATAGAATAGTCAATATTACTATTTAAAGAAAGAAGGGACCTAAAAAATTAAAATTAAAAAACGTAATTTTTATACCCAACTTTACTACTAACTTCGTTTCTCTATAAATCTTATAATAATAAAAATATTATTAGGATCATAAGCCGCCTAATAATTACCTTTAATCCCTAAATAATATACTCTTTTATAAACTATTTATACAATATAATTAAACTATTCTCGAAGACCTTCCCCTCACCGAAACGTAAGCCAACTTCTTTATAAAAAGGAACCAATTTAACTCTTATACCAGCCGCAAACACTACAAGAAGAGTAGCCATCTCTAATATTACCGCCTTAATTACTATAGCCCTTAAATACTCAATTACCTTTATAATATTAAAGGAGCGCATTTTAAAGGACTAATAACGGTTCAATACAATACATATACTATCTCGAAAATTAAATAATAAATAAAAAAACGTTATAAACTACGAGGCGATAAACTAAGAGAAAGGCTAGCTATCAACTTCCTCAACTTTAAACTAAGTAAATTAAAATATTCTAATATTATATTCATTACCTATCGATACACCAATTATATATAAGATTATTACCTTAAAAATAGAATAGCAACATCCATTATTATCATACTAACCGATCTATTTATTATTTTCGAAAACCATTACAATATTAAACTACATTATATCGAATACAATAATAAAATTATTAAAGCCCAAGCGGTAAAAGACTTCTTCGCTATTAGAAGAATTCAAATTAAAACTTACACTCCCAATATACAAATATAAAACGGTGGGGCAAAACGCTCAAGGAATATAATTAAAGAGAAAGGTAAAGCAATAACCTAAAGCTCTCAATTTTTAAACGATATATAATTAAAAATTATATCCGCAATAATATATTTTACTAATAAATTACCTTATTACCTCTATAATTAGAAATCCCTATATAAACGATTCCATACAACCATTACTCGCCAATACAATTTTATAACTCTATAAAAACTAAACTTATTATATTTAAGGATTTATAACTATAAAGTATACGCTATAATTACCGCCGCCTAATTTAAGAAAGAAAGGTAAAAGAAATTTAACCCGAAAGTGTAAATTAATTATTTTATTAATTATTTATCCTCTTCTATTTATCGAATTTAGAACCTTTATACGAATTAAATTGTTAATACGAGAGATATAATCTTTAACGAAAATACTATATTTACGAAGGATATACTTAAGGAAAAGGCTACCCTTAAAATTACTTCTAACGAATTCGTTAACCTACTTAAGTAAATCGACTAACCTTAAAAGACTTACAATTATATTGGTAACTACGTCGACCTCGAAGATACTAATACAATTAAACTCCCAAAACGGCTATTTACCCTATTAATAAATTAAAAGAGTAATAAAGAAATAGAGGAAGCTCAATTTAAATATTATAATATAATAAAAATATTGCTTAATTACATTCTCAACTACCCTACTCCTCCTAATATACCGCTTTTATTATCCTTCTTTACTAGCCTCTTTTAAAACGACTAATTAAAGGATATACTTACAAAAGGTTTCGCTCCTTAGAAAGCAGCTTTCAATATTAATCAATTATACTAACCGATTACCCTCTATTATAAGGAAGTTATTACAAAAACTCAATTCAATCGCTTAATAAAAAAAGACAAATTTAATACTATATATTACTATAACCTTCCCCTATTACCCAAACATTATTAAAACTTTAATAATCACCTCCTTCGATAGTAATTCCTTAATACTAAATAAAAATATCTCGATAGCTATCGAAAAATAAAAATATAGGTCGAGGTCGATACTAACGAGCCTAAGATTCGAAAGAAGTAAATCCTCGATTATATATAAGTATATATATACAAATTCTTTAAGAACGGACACCTTAAGAAAATTAAAGTAAAGTTAATTGTATAAGGAGATTAACAATAAAAAATAAAGTAAGAAATATATACTTCAATATTAATAAAGTACTCGTTTCGAACTATTATCGCCATTGCTACCCAATTCAATTTCGAATTCATTTAATATAACGCTATCAATACCTTTATTAATACTAACCTCAACGAAGAAATCTTTATAAAAATACCGCCAAAATATTAAAAGGAGGGTAAAGTCTTACGAATTTAAAAAACTCTCTACAGTTTAAAACAATTACTATTACTATAATAATAAAAGCTTACTAACGCTTTCACCGACAATAGCTTCAAACCCATACTTAAAGAACCCTACATTCTTATTAAAAACAGTATTTTTATCTTCTACTATATAAATAATATCGTCTTCGCCTATCCTAAAAAGCGAAAAATAAAAGCCAAACAATATATAACTAACTTAAAACGATAGTATTATCTTATAAAAGGTAATAAACTACAATAATTCCTTAGTATCGAAATAATCAAGGACCGTAAATAAAAAAAAATATAATTATTTCAATAGTTATATTTCGAAAAGATTTACGCCTTTACTAACAATTAGCGTACCACTTTTATCCCTATATTAAATTAGGAATTAATACCTTACAAAAATAAAACTTTAAAGAAATCGATATATTAATATCAAATTAAAATCGGTTTAATACTCTACAACGCTATAATTACTAAACTAAACGTAACCTTCGCCGTAAACCGACTTACTCGTTATAACTACAACCCTAATCTAAACTATTATAAAGTAACGGACAAAATATTATACTACCTCTATACTATTAAAGATCTTACCCTAACCTTTAAGGGTAATAATATATTTAAAATAGCCTTAAATACTTTATTTACTAATAATTACCTTAACCGTAAGAATTTATAAAATTTTATAATTAAATTATTTAGAAGTCTTATATATTAAAGAGCTACTAAATAAGTAATAATCACAATCTTAATAACCGAAGTAAAATTATTAACCTTAGGATTCGTAATTAAAGAGGCGATATTTATAGCTAAACTAATTAAAAGGCTAATTAATCTCGCTAATCTAACACCTATAATTCAATATAACAACTAACAAACGATTCGCCTCGTTACTACTAAGAACAACAACCTCTCTACTAAATTCCGCTATATCGATATCTATAATCATTAATTACGGCAAGAAGTTCAAAAAGGATCTATTAAAGTTACGTATTATAAAACGAAGAAAATGCCAATAGACGGATTAACTAAAGTACTATCTATTAATAAATATACCGAATTTAAGAAAATGTTAAGAATAGAATCTATTAGGGATATCGTAAAGGATAAAAAAAATTAAAATAAAAAATTCCTATTAAATTTAGATATAATTCACAATTAATCTGGTAATAGCTTTATATATCTAGCGGTTCGTTCAACTTTACCTTAATACCTTCAACTAAAGGGGTATATCGGATTATCCGGGCATATATAGATAGCCAAACTTGATACTACCGCATGAGGAATAGCCTCCCAGAATCCCTGGTTCTTGTAGATAAACCCTGGAAGCCTCACGAAGGACAAGGGACAAGGATCATCAGAATCAACACCTTTTACTGCATATCTCATTGCTCCACATTTCGTGCTTTCTGACAGCTCCTTCCTATTCCTGATGGCGGACACCCACCTGTAGCGCGCGCTGGAAAAGCGCCCGAACGCTCCTGCAGTAATGGCGGGGTCTTTGCCTGGATCCAGGCACCTGCGCTCCCGTCACTGCAGCATTGAACAAATTCTTCTCCGCGCCTTCTGTTCTTCCTCGAACAAAGGAATCCCAGGCACAGGAACAGATTTTTCATCAATTCCTCGCAAAGATGTCCAGCCAAATCAACTACGTCTCCCATCGCGTCGAAAGCTGAAAAAATGGTCACCGCATCGTCCACTCAATCTCCGAGGCTCGACACTAACAAAAAAGCGAGACTCAAAAAAGCGTCATACTACCGACTACGCCGGACTACGGCACACCGGCAGACGGTCCAACGCACAAACCCTACGAGGTGGTACCCCTAGCACGTGCCGTACGCTAACCCCCAATTCATACGAGGAGATTTGCAGCGCAAAAGGCAGCACCAGGCCAGAAAATCCACCCACCATTGTTCTCCAACTCTCGTATTCCCAAGGGCACGCCACCCCACGGATCTTGCCCGCAGTGACATCTCACAAGACAAGCACTGGTCATCCGCGACATCTTCAAAACAGTCAATCGGCCATCTGACAAAGAGCGGGAGGTCTCCCTCCCCCTTGAGAAGAAAAGAAGACGTGAAAAATGTTCCAAGAGGCCTGGTCCGGTGGTGCCTGACATCGACTATGTTTGTCAATTTCCGAGGAAGAGGTCTTGCAGAAACCATCGAACCAACAGAGATTGAATGGCCCCCTTCCTTGGCATCAGCAGTGGAGAGAGGGCCAGTAGGAGTGAGACAATTGCAACTAACTTCGATATTAGCATAGCAGCCGAATAACAGCATAGGCGGCTGAAAGGACAAAGCATGTCAACTTCTTGTGTTTCCATCCCCCAGAGAGGCGCACACACTATCGTATGCTTAATTCCGCTTGGGCATGGGCCCTCGATTTCCCGAAAGCAATGCTGTCATAAGGCGTCCATCCGCTCCGGGGGGCTCCCGGTTGCTGACCGCAATGGGAAAAGAACGGGCAAAGAAAATCAAGCTGGGTCAGAGTGCCCCTGAAGACGGGAGAAGAGAAAATCCAGCTGGGCGGCGACCGCTGTTGGTGGTTAGGCTGGCTCGCCTGGTACACCGTCGTGGTTCTGGAACCGTTCGACAGGGCTTCAGAAAAGGATCACCAGTTCGTCCCAGAGTCAGGACAACACAGACCGTCTGTGCTGCCAAAGTTGCAAACAAACCTGACCCATATTGTGGTGGTCTATCTGATCACAAGATTTGCTCCGGCATCAAGGCCAGCCTATACTGGAAAAGTGAGGAAGCTGAAGTGGAACAGGTTGAAGCCTTTGCGTTCCTCGCCTTGTTCCCTTGTTTACATATTTTGAATCACGACCCCCTGGCCGGCCAATGGCTTCTGGACGTGGAGAAGCCGTCCCCCATCCTGACCAATCACATGCTGGACGGGGGCAGATACTTCGTATGGTCGAACTGCGCCTCTGGTCCTTCCAGACCGCCGTAGCCCTCACCTGAGAGAAAACATTCGAATCCCCTTTCCCCAGTCAACCGGCTCCATAGCCTCCATCAGACAGCAGGCGACGCCGCCGGTGTGAACCTACCCACCGTTTCCTACCCACAGCATCCATCGCGCTACACTTCTCTCGCTCGCTGGGGATTGCAGGTTCGGAAAAAGCTTCGAGCGTCTCCAACGATTGCTTAGCCTTGTCGTTCTATCTTTCCTCTCCTCTCTGACGCTCGTTTACCAAGACGCCTTTGTCGCATCTGGACCCTCGTTTTGTCTGACTGTCTTCACTGTTTCGTCTTGTCTGGGATCCGACGGCATACACCTTGTCACTTGATTGACATCGGACGACAACTTCCCAATCGCCATTGTCAACCGACCCTCGACGACTTGACAACAACTCCAACACTTCGATCGACGACAGACGCCGACGACTTCGACGATATACCCTTCTTCCGGACGGCCTAGAGGCCCTATAGACATATCGAGATATACATACTAGTCTCCCAGCAGCGCTCTCGCTATGGCGCTCAACCTTCCTCCCGTAGGGGGGACGGGTGGAGGGGCCCATACCCAACCTTCGTTACCCTCGCTGCCGGCCCATCTTCAGTCGGATACACACTTGACGGCTCATCTAGCCAGTCGATTCCACGTCTCGCTACCGATTTCCCGACTTTCATCCCACGCACTCGTTTCCATCAACACATACACTAGCTCTACGAAAGGAGATGGCACCCGAGACTCTTCCGCCATGGGCGGTGCCGAGGACATGGCCGAGAGGGCCTACATCCGTCTCGGCCATCGGTCTGAGAACCAGGCCGTACTCTTCTTGTATGTCGTCTCTTGCTTATGTTAACCCTGCGGCGTGACCTTGTTACTAACGGCTGAGACAATAGGGGTGAATCGGGCTCAGGAAAGACTACCATCCGTGCTCACGTTCTGACCGCACTCCTCAACAAGTCTTCAACTCCCCTTTCCAACAAGGTGTCCCTTGCCGCATATGTCTTCGATACGCTCACTACCACTAAGACAGCCACGACGCCGACGGCCTCCAAGGCTGGTCTCTTCTTCGAGTTGCAATACGACACAGCATCCACCACCAACCCACAACTCATCGGTGCCAAGCTCTTGGATCATCGTCTGGAAAGGAGTAGGATAGCGGCTGTGCCAACGGGAGAACGTAACTTCCACGTGCTGTACTACCTCCTGGCTGGTACAAGTCCCGCGGAAAAGACCCATTTGGGATTTGAGGAAAGTACCACAGGGGGTAAGCGGTGGAAGTATCTAGGTCACCCCACGCAACTCAAGGTTGGCATCAACGACGCCGAGGGATTCCAGCTTTTCAAGACGGCCTTGAGGAAACTCGAATTCCCCAGGACTGAGATTGCCGAGATCTGCCAGATTTTGGCCGCCATTCTCCATATCGGTCAGCTCGAATTCGAGACGACGTCGAGCACTTCCGCTACTGGCGATGATAGTGGCGGCTTCTCCCATGAGGGTGGCCAGACGGTTACTGCCGTCAAGAACAAGGATGTTTTGGCCATTGTCGCTGCTTTCCTCGGTGTTGGCGTCCAGGACCTCCAGACAACGTTGGGTTACAAGACCAAGATGATCCACAAGGAAAGGGTCACGGTTATGTTGGATCCCGAGGGTGCTCGTGAGAACGCCGACGAGTTGGCGCGGACCTTGTACTCGCTACTCGTTGCTTACATCATCGAGAACGTCAACCAGAAGCTGTGCGCCGCCGAGGATTCCATCTCCAACACTGTTTCAATTATCGATTTCCCCGGTTTCCAGCAACAGTCTTCCACCGGCTCGACCCTTGATCAGCTGCTCAACAATGCTGCTGCCGAGTCGATCTACAACTTGACCCTGCAGAACTTCTTTGACCGCAAGGCCGAGCTGCTCGAGACAGAGGAGGTTACTGTCCCGGCGACGAGCTACTTCGACAATTCGGATGCCGTGAAGGGATTGCTGAAGCCTGGAAATGGTCTCCTCAGCATCTTGGATGACCAGACCCGCCGTCATCGCACTGACATGCAATTGCTCGAGAGTCTGCGCAAGCGCTTCGAGGGCAAGAACCCGGCTATCGAGGTTGGTTCGGCGACCGCCAAGTTGCCCGGCAGCAACTTCTATACCGAGAACACCGCTGCGACGTTCACGGTGAAGCACTTCGCTGGTGAGGTCGACTACCCTGTCAAGGGCTTGGTGGAGGAGAACGGTGAGGTTATCTCTGGTGATCTCATGAACCTGATCAACTCCAGCAAGAGCAACTTTGTCATCCGCCTCTTCGGCCAAGAGGCCCTTCAGACTGTTGTCCACCCGCAAGAGAAGACCACGGTCATGCAGGCCTCAGTCAGCTCCAAGCCGATGCGCACACCTAGTGTTCTGTCGCGGCGAGGACGTCCTGCCCCAGGTCGTCGCCTACGGGGAGAGAAGGCAGAGGCGGATATCGCGATCGACGAGATCAGCGAGTCGGGAGAGCCTAGCAGGAAATCCAGCAAGGGCTCGGAACAAGGCGCGGCGGCCCAGTTCCTCTCTGCGCTGGAAAATGTCAAGACATCCTTCAACGCGCAGGGGACGAATTGCTATTTCGTCTTCTGTCTCAAGCCCAACGACCGGCGTATTGCAAACCAGTTCGATAGCAAGTGTGTCAGGGCGCAGGTTCAGACATTCGGCATTGCCGAAATCAGCCAGCGCTTGCGCTCCGCCGACTTCAGTCTGTTCCTGCCGTTTGGCGAGTTCCTGGGCTTGGCAGATGCTGAGACCATTTTGGTTGGAACCGAACGCGAAAAGGTCGAGATGGTTGTTGAGGACAAGAGGTGGCCAAGCAACGAGGTTGCCATTGGCGCTACTGGTGTCTTCTTGAGCGAGCGATGCTGGATGGAACTTGCACAGCTTGGGGAGAACACTTCGACCTCCGGCCGTTACGGGTTGCCATCGGATAATGGTTCTACACCGGATCCGTTCAGCGATCCGAAGGAGCGCCTGTTCACCTCGACGAGCACCACACCGCAGATGTACGACAAGAAGGCCGGCTACTTTGGAAGCAACGATGTGGATACACGATCGGAGGCCGGCACTGCTATCGGCGCGGGCGACATGTTCAAGACATTCGAGACCCGTGAGCAGATGGCGGAAAAGGCCAATGAGAAGGATATGGCTGAGGTTGAGGTGTACAAGGACAAGCCTAGCCGTAAGCGCTGGGTCTTTTTGACCTATCTTCTAACTTGGTTCATTCCCGATTTCGCCATTCGCATCATTGGCAGGATGCCGCGCAAGGACGTCCGCATGGCTTGGAGAGAAAAGGTGGCCATCAACTTCATCATCTGGTTTTTCTGCTTGCTTGCTGCTTTCTTCATTGTTGTTTTCCCGCTACTCATCTGCCCCAGGCAGCACGTTTACAGTCCTGAGGAGCTGTCCAGCTACGACGGCAAGGATAAGAACCCTGCTTATGCGGCTATTCGCGGTCAGGTTTTCGACATTGGTGATTTCGGGCCACGCCACTACCCTAAATTGGAATCAAAGTCATTCACACAGTACGCTGGTCTTGACATTTCGGGCCTCTTCCCCCTCCAGGTTTCGGCTTTGTGCCGCGGTGTGAATGGCAAGATTGCGGACACCGTCACCCTCGACTACAAGTCGGACAACATCACCAACGCGGCCGCTGTTATCAGTAGCCAGGATCGGAACGCGCATTTCCATGATTTCCGTGCCTTCACCAATGACAGTCGTCCTGACTGGTTCGCGGAGCAGATGATCTACCTCAAGGGTAATGGCTACAAGGTTGGCAACATTGGTTACTCGCCGTCCTATGTCAAGAAGCTCGCTAGCAAGCAACAAGCGATTGCTATCCTCCAAGGCCGTGTCTATGACATGACCCAATATCTCAAGGGTGGACGTCACCAACGCGCTGCTCCTGGAGAGCCTGATCCCACGGACCCCAATGCCGTCAATTTCATGGATCAGCTTGTCGTCGATCTCTTCGACCAAAGGGCCGGTGAGGATGTCAGTAAGCTCTGGGAGGCCTTGAATCTCAACTCGAATATGAAGGCCGATATGAAGCTCTGTCTCGATAACCTCTTCTATATCGGAGATGTCGATACCCGTAACTCGGCCCGTTGCCAGTTCTCCGAGTACCTCGTCCTGGCCATCTCGCTTATGTTGGCAACTGTCATTGTCTTCAAGTTCCTCGCTGCCCTGCAATTCGGCCAGAAGAACATGCCAGAGAATCTCGACAAGTTCATCATGGCCATGGTTCCGGCCTACACCGAGGACGAGGACTCACTGCGCCGTGCCATCGATTCCGCCGCCCGTATGCAGTACGATGATAAGCGCAAGCTTCTCATTATTGTCTGTGACGGTATGATTATTGGTCAGGGTAACGATAGGCCTACTCCCCGCATTGTGCTTGATATTCTGGGCGTTTCGGAGACGGTTGATCCTGAGCCTCTCAGCTTCGAGTCGCTCGGTGAAGGCCAGAAGCAGCACAACATGGGCAAGGTCTACTCCGGTCTTTACGAGGTGCAGGGCCACATTGTTCCCTTCATGGTCATCGTCAAGGTTGGCAAGCCTTCTGAGGTCTCTCGTCCTGGTAACCGTGGCAAGCGTGACTCCCAGATGGTCATGATGCGCTTCCTCAACCGCGTCCACTACAACCTCCCCATGAGCCCGCTCGAATTGGAAATGTACCATCAGATCCGCAATATTATTGGCGTGAATCCGACCTTCTACGAGTACATGCTGCAGATCGATGCCGACACGGTTGTGGCGCCCGACTCGGCGACGCGCTTCGTTGCTGCCTTCCTGGAGGATACCCGTCTTATTGCTGTCTGTGGTGAGACTGCTCTGACCAACGCCAAGGCCTCCTTCGTTACCATGATCCAGGTGTACGAGTACTATATCTCGCACAATCTGTCCAAGGCCTTCGAGTCGCTCTTCGGTTCCGTCACCTGTCTTCCCGGCTGTTTCTCTATGTACCGCCTTCGCGCTGCCGACTCTGGCAAGCCACTGTTCGTCAGTCGCGAGGTCGTTGAGGCTTATTCCACCATTCGTGTCGACACCCTGCACATGAAGAACCTTCTTCACCTTGGTGAGGATCGTTACCTGACAACACTGCTTCTCAAGTTCCACTCGACCTACAAGACCAAGTACATCTTCAGCGCCCACGCCTGGACTATTGCTCCTGACTCGTGGGAAGTTTTCCTGTCCCAGCGCCGTCGTTGGATCAACTCTACTGTGCACAACTTGATCGAACTTATCCCCTTGAACCAGCTTTGCGGTTTCTGCTGCTTCAGCATGAGATTCATAGTATTCATCGACTTGCTGTCTACGGTTGTTCAGCCTGTCACCATTGCCTACATCGTCTACTTGATCGTCATTGTGGCGCGTAACGCTACTGTCGTACCCGTCACAGCCTTCATTCTCCTTGGTGCGATTTACGGTTTGCAAGCTATCATCTTCACTCTGCGTCGCAAGTGGGAAATGATCGGTTGGATGGTTCTCTACATTATCGCCGTTCCCGTCTTCAGTTTCGCCCTTCCCCTCTACTCTTTCTGGCACATGGACGACTTCAACTGGGGTAACACTCGTGTCGTTGCTGGCGAAGCGGGTCAGAAGATCGTCATCTCCGACGAGGGCAAGTTCGACCCCGCCAGCATCCCCAAGAAGAAGTGGGAGGAGTACCAGGCCGAGCTCTGGGAAGCCCAGACCTCCCACGGCGGCAACAACGACGACGTCCGCTCCGAGATCTCCGGATACTCATACGCCACCAAGAACCCTTACAACGTTGCCATGTCCGAGTACGGCGGCGGTTACAACTACGCTAGCCGCCCTGGTTCGACCACCGGCTTCCCTCTCGGAGGCTACACCGACAAGACACCGCTGCCCGTTAATAACGGTAGCCGCATGTCTTTCGCCAACTCCGAGATGTTGATGGCCGGTAACCGCCACTCCCAGTTCGGCGGTTCCCAGTTCATGGGCCATACTCCCTCGCAGCAGGAGATGGAGATGACCAGCCTGGCGGGTATGCCGAGCGATGATGCGCTGTTGGCGGAGATTCGCGAGATTTTGAGGACGGCGGATTTGATGACGGTTACCAAGAAGGGAATCAAGCTGGAGCTGGAGAGGAGGTTTGGCGTCCCGCTGGATTCGAGGAGGCCTTATATCAACAGTGGTATGTATTCCTGCCTACTACCTTCATGAAAGTACGAAAGCTAACTTGATGAAAACAGCTACCGAAGCACTCTTGTCTGGCCAGTTGTAGTTGCAGTACAGTTGCTGTGATGTTGATGTCGTACATACGTATGAACTACGAACTACGAACTCGACACGGGGGAAATGGGTTATTGAACTTGAAGAACTGAAAGATCTTGGATAAGACATCGCGCACTTTGCTTTTACACATCATCACCTTTCACATCGCGTTTTACACACTTATGGGAACATCATCAATTTTTTGTCTAGAATAATCTAATTTGCATATTAAGCTGTCGAAGGGTTTTGGAAAACAAAAAAGATACTCAGCGTTTTGTTATTACTGTATGCTCGCGATTGTTCGTGGTCACAGAAGCTTTTCACTCATGCTTATCATGTTGTTTTTCGTTCAATGTTCAAAAGAAGCGAATAGGTACATAGTTAGGTTCTGTTATGGATACGTAATTGTTTACTTTGCTTTAGTATACCAAACAAAAACGTGCAGTCAATTGAGTCTTCGTATATGCTTGTCGACAGTGAGATCTCTGTTGGGAGCATATTTTGCTTTGCCTATACTCGTGTCGAACAGATCATCAACAGGGGCCAAACAAACCCAAGTCTTTGTGAGTCACTCGGCCTGACTGACCAGCCTTGACCAGGGCCGTTGTCTCCATTTAACATGGGTTTGTTTGGCAAATCTTCAAACTTTTTCCAGGGTCAAAAGATGCCGAAAGAGTCAACATCATTAAACCCGCTTAATTTCTCCATCTTGCTGTTTTCCAGGATTGAAAGACGGTTCAGCTGAGGTAGGCTGTGCGATGTTCACCGTTCGAGGGGAAGAGGAGTAAGCACTGCGGGGTTCAACATTCGATGTCAGCGGGAAGTCATGCGGTTGGTTTCACTTGAAACCTTTACACACACAGCCTTGACGGCACGGGCGGATGAGAGATACGAGTAAATAATCGTATTTTTTTCATATAAGATCGTTGTCTGACAATTTTTTGGTGAGGGTTTGGATACACACGGTTCGTTGCGTTTCTGTTGTCTGCATTGCCGAACGAAAACAGCAAAGCGCCACGATTGTTACCTACCCTGCTGTTTTCCATATCAAATAACCACCACCAAACCAACCATCAAACCTACATCCACCATCATCATCATCAAACCCAGCATCAACACTACAAAAATGGCGTCCCCAGAAGCGTCTCAAGAAACTGCTCCAAAACCATTTTCATCCATCCCCAGCCCCCCGCCCTGGTGTCCTCCCCTCTCATCCCACGACACAGCCCTAGCCCTCATCCCCCCTCCCCATCTTTGGGGGTCCATCAACGCCCTCCGCTCCCTCTACGACAAAGCCTACCACAAATGGCCACCGCACATTAACCTCGTCTACCCCTTTGTTTCTCCCGAAGACCTGTCGGATGCGGTGGATGTGGCTCCGTTTGGGATCCTGGAGGGGAGAAGGAAAAGGAATGAGGAGAGAGGGGTTAGGTGGGATGAGGGGCTAAAGGCGTGGATAGGGCCGACGGGAGAAAAGTTTGGTGGGAGCGGAGGAGGAGGAGGACCCGTCTTTGAAGAAGACAAAATTCACATTAAACTAAACAGCACGGGCGTTTTCGAACATCGAAAGCAAAATACCATTTTTCGGTATGATAAAGACCAAGCGCAAGCCGGGTATTTGGGTAACTTGTCCCAGTTGAGAGGGGATATCCTCCGTGTCCTGAGCCACCAGGACCGGGCCGAAGGCGAAGGAAGGGGAAAAGAGTACAAACCGCACATGACAATCGCCCAGTCCGAAGACAGCCGATCCTCAGCACACAAGTTCTTGGTGGAGAAGGTCGGGCTTCTGCCGACGGTGGAGTGGAAAGTGGAGGAGGTGTGGGTGTTGGTTAGGGATCAGAGCGATGGCCCGGGAAAAGGGAAGATGAAGGTTTGGGGGAAGATTCGGTTGGGAGAGGAATTGGGGAGTGAGGTTTATGGAAGTCCGGTTGAGTGGGAGAGGGTGTTTGAGGTGGAGGGGGGATGGAAGGGAGAGTCTGGGGATGGGGAGGAGATGCAGAGGACTTGGAGGTTTGATGAGCGGAGGGCGGTTTGGGTGAGGGATGGTGGGGAGAGGGAAGGTGAAGAAAAAGAGGAAGGAGCAAAGACGCCAGAATTGCTAAGCATAGCATCCTGGAACGTCCTCGCTGATTTCGAGCACTCTTCTTCTTCAACCACCGATCAAGAAGCTCGATACCGCCTCATCCTCCGAAACCTTCTCTCCCCCGACTCCAAAGCAGATATCCTTCTCCTGCAAGAAGTCACCGACTCTTTCCTTTCTTTCATTCTCTCCCCCTACTCCTCCACTCCCGAACCCCAAGCTTTACGCCTCCTCTACCCCTACGTTTCCCACCCTCCTCCCTCTCAACCCAATGCATCTCCCCTCCCTAACTTCCTCAACCAAGTCATCTTGTCCAAACACCCCTTCTCCTGGTCCTGGCTCCCTTTTGCTAGGAAACACAAAGGCTCTGTCATTGCCCGGTTCCCGTCCATTCACGGAAACAACCCTGATCAGCCCCTCGTGCTGGCGGCGGTTCATCTGAGTCATGGATTGACGGACATGACTGTGGCCGCCAAAAAGGGGGAGATACAGCGGGTGATTGGACATTTGAAGGAGAAGTTTCCGCAGAATCCTTGGGTGGTAGCGGGGGATTTTAACCTCACCAGCTCATCATGGACGGTGGAACAGGCGGTAAAGCAGGGCAAGGTGTCGAAAGAGACGGTGGCGACACTGAATAGTATCGAGAGAACGTGGAGGGAGGAAGAGGGACTGGGAATGGAAGATGCGTGGGTAGTTGGGCGTGCTGCTTTGGGTGAGGGATTGGTTCAAGAAGAGGAGGACATCATGGACGACATGGACGAAGAGGGGGAAGAAAATAGGTTGTTTGCCGGCGAGCAAGGAGCTACCTATGATCCGATGAGGAATGATGTCGCGGCCAAGGTGGTAGGTAGCGGAGGAAACATGCGGCCGCAGAGGTATGATCGGATCTTGGTCAGGGGACAACAAGTGTTAAGGATCGGTAGGTTCAATCGGTTTGGGTTTGTCAAGACTGATCAAGAAAAGGGGGAGGGGCATGAGATGGGGCAGTATGCGAGTGATCATTGGGGGGTTAGGTGTCTTTTGAAGGTTGTTCAGCAGGCAGCGGAGCAGTCCGAGAAGACGGCTGAGGAAAAGAGCGGTGCCACTACGTTAGAAACGTCTATCAAGCTGGTTACACCGCCCGACGGCCCCCTCTCCGAGCCAGGATCGCTGAAAGAAGCCATGGCCGAGCTCAACATCTTTCCTTCCCAAGAAGAGACAGCCAAACGCAAAGCAGCTTTCCAAGCCCTCAAGGCCATCCTCCTCGACACTCCTCCCAACCAGTCTCCCCAACCATCGACCACCGACCCTACTACCACCTCCGAAACCCAACCCCGATCAAATCAACCACCCCTCATCATAACCCCCGTCGGCTCCTTCGCTCTCGGCGTCCACACCTCCTCCTCCGACATCGACGTCCTAGCCATCGGTCCCTTCTCCACCTCCACCTTCTTCAGTCTCGCCATCCAACGTCTCCGGCGTGCCTCCTCTTCCCCCCTCTTCTCTTCATTCCAACCCAAAATCCTCCGGCGCATCTACTCTTCAACCGGCACCATGCTCGAGCTCTCCCTCTCTTCCATAAAATTCGACCTGCAATACTGTCCCGCGGCACACATCGCTTCCCACTGGCCTCGTATTTTGTCTACAGCCCCGCCTGGCAACGCAGTCTGGTCCTTACCGGCGCTGACGCTGACGAAACTAAAAGCGGCGAGGGATCTGGATTACTTGCGGCGGACGGTGCCTGATTTGGCGGTGTTTAGACAAGCGCATAGGGCGGTGAGAACCTGGGCTAAAGGTAGGGGGGTGTATGCTCAGAGGTTTGGGTATTTGGGGGGGATACAGATCTCTGTGATGTTGGCGAGGGTTTATAAGGGGCTGGTGCTTGCGCAAGGGGGTAGTGGTGTTGGGGTGGAGGAGTTGGTGGTCAGTTTCTTTGAGGAGTATGCTCAGTTCGACTGGGAGAAGGATATGGTGTATGATGAGGTTTGTCCTTGGTTCAGGCAGAAACGGGAAAAGGGAGGGGAGAAAGAGGTGTATAGACGGACGGGGAGGGAGGCGATGGTTGTGCTTGGGTGGTTTGGGCCGGGACTGAATACCTCTGGACAGGCGAGTGTTTGGAGTGTTAGGACGTTGAAGGATGAGTTCAAGAGGGCGAGGGATATGTTGGTGAAGGGAGGGGTGAAGAGTTGGAAGGAGTTCCTGGAGGGAAGTGGTGCGGAAGGGTTCTTGACGGGGTATAAGAGCTATGTCAAGGTTGATGTGCAGTATTGGGGACTGTCTCCGTCGAAGGGAGCGCAGTTTGTGGGCTGGTTGGAGAGTCGGTGCGTGATGCTCCTTGTTGATCTTCACAGGAGAGCGCCGGGGGTGTATGTGAGGATGTGGCCTGCTCGCTTTGTCGAGGCCGACACTGCCTCTCAACAAGCCGAAGCCGACGAGCAGACAGCCACCGAAGGAACCGGACCCCGCGACTACCAAGCCTCCTACCTCCTCGGCCTGGACGCCGACATTAACACCAGCAAAGAAGACCTCAAACTCGCTCTCGGCAGCATTCAAACCGCCCTCCAACGCTTTGAGGAAGCCATCCGGTCAGACGAGAAGTACTTTGACGCCTCCAACAGCTGGATGAGCGCCAGCGTGGTCAAGCGCTCCGAACTGGGTAACCTCCAACTGGACACTCGCAACGACTGGGTGGGCGAGTACACTCCTGGCGAAGACGAGTCTGATTCAGACGCCGAGGATGACGAGGAGGAAGACGCCTCCCTGCTCGAGGACCTCGATGAAGCTGTGCCTAAGAAGAAGAAGGGCAAAAACAAGAAAACGACAGAAGAGCAGCAGCATCAGCCAAGACTAGAGCCAGGCCCGAAGCTCAGATCCGCAGCGGACGTGATGAACAGACTGCGCTGGGACTCAGCGATTGATAGTTCTGATTACGTGGTCGGGTACGAAGATCGATTCCTGGGAGTGAAGGAGAGGGTGCTGGATATGTGGAAGACGGAGCAGACGGATGAGGAGTTCATCCCCCAGCATCGGATTGTGTATTTCAAGAGGAGGAGTGATGGACAAGTGGTGTGGGATCGGAAGACGAAGAAGGATGAAGTTTTTGGGAGTGGGTTGTAGATGGGTGTGCCGGGAGATACAATCAGCGTGGCACAAGCCAAGTCATGGCAAGTTAGGGGTCTGACTTGCCTTGCCTTTTCAGGATAATTCTAAACTTGCCTTGCTTTGTTACTTGTTTTACATTGCCTACAGGTAGTTGGCTTGCATAAATCTTTGCACGTGCATTTTCTCCCGGCTTACCGCACCAAAACGCACACTGAATGTGCCGGAAGGGTGTATGTCTGATGAAAAAGAGGAGGATATGCAATATGCAAGTTAACAAGGCAAGTCAACCCCCTGACTTGCCCACATTTTACCCTGACTTGACTTGCCTTGCCTTGCCAGACCCCCGACTTGACTTGCCTTGAGATGGCTTGCCTTGTGTGCCACGCTTCATACAATGCTTGTGAGGATTTCCTCTTCTCCTGTTGTCGCCTTTCCACCTCCCACAACATCACCCTCAACTACTGCTTCTGTCAGGTCTTTCCAAACTCTGCTGTCCAGGTCAACCTTCTTGGCCTGTTCAGAAGTGTACTGCACCTCTTCAGAAGCACGAACTACAAGAAATCGGGCAACTTCACCAGTCACTGGTCAGTCACAGTCAACGCACCGAACTCCACCCAACCCACGAAGTACTTGTTGACACCGAAGGAAAACCGGGTATGTCATTCATCATCAAAAACATGGTCCCGCTTAACACAGAATAACTAACCGGCTGACAGGCGCAGAGTATCAGGCATCTGCTAGTCATCTGCCATATACGAGACCAACTACAGCTAGACTTTCGACCTCCTTGTCACCCTCCCTCACTTGCCGCGCGTCGAAGGCGTTCAACATGAGTTCTGCACCCAAGCCTTCGTTGCTTGGCCTCCCAATTGAGCTCCGCCTCCAAATCTACCAGCATATCTGGACTATTTCCCATGAGAAACACTTCCTCAAGTGGACTTACACGGGGATGCTTTATCTGAAGGCCTCATACCTGAAGGCTCAGCTGTCAGCAATCTCCACACTCGGTGCCATCTGCCAAAAGATCCGCAATGAGGCGTATGCGGAATACTTCCATACCACCCAGATTTATCTGGGATGGGGCTACTTTGATTTCTGGGAGATGAGACCCTTCTACCAGCACGACAGGGAGGCTCTGGAGCTCATTCGAACGTCCTACCTGCTCAAGACGCAGGCTCGACACATTTGTCTACACTGGGTCGATGTCCCACCGTTCGGGCCGCTGGGGCCGCTGGGGCCGCCGGGAATGAGCAGAGTACAGCAAGACCGATATTTCGCTACGAAACGGATGCGCGACAATCACAATATTGCCATGGAATGCTTAGAGACCGGCTTCCCGAATGCCATTACGTTGGATGTTATCTGCGACATCAATCATTGTGATGATGCGTATTGGAACTGGTTGCTTGTTCAACTTTTCGAACCGCCAATCAACATCACCGAGAACTTCAATATGTCCGAGAGCTATTACGGCGACCGGGATTCGGAAAGGATCAGAAATTTGTCGTTCCGCAGGCTGGAGAAAGCGGTTGTGCGGACTGTTCTTCGGACGACCTATCCCAGGGGCATGAGATTGTTCAAGGACCATGAAGAGTCGGCATGGTTCCGTAGGTTTAAAGAGGACGTCGCTACGCTGGTCGATTCGCGCAAGGTACGTACGCTTACAGTCACAAAGGGCAATACCCTCCCATGCCTTGGTGTATCCCGCTCTAGAGGAACCCTTTCCCACACTACCTCTACCCCATTCAGTCGTCACTTCCTGTTCCCAACCGATCCTCGTGCACTAACCAAAATCAATGAATCGGGTAACAGGAAGGACACGAAGACCGATCGTACATCATCAAGAACCACATCGGCGGCCTCTATCTCCCTTGGCCCCGATCATACAAAATCTAACTTTTCACGCAAGAACTGTCTTTGGTTCGACCTCCTAACATGGCAACTTCAGGGGAAGTGACGGTTTCTCGGCACTAACCACTCCTTGACCACGCTATGTCTGGATACCTAGCATCTCATCAATCCTGCGAGGCGCGTGGCGAGATACCTGCCTACAATGTGACAGTTGTGTGTTTACACTCTACAGTCTACAGTTGAGATTTGAGAAGGGGCCTACATGTATTATGGAGGGGGGAAGGCAGAGGGGAAATACACCAACATCTGGGAGCGGCGGATATTCCTTCACTCTTAGTTCATGTCCTGTACCACGATTTTCACTATCTCCAGGAGAGAGACTTAATGTCATGTTGAAGCAGTGTCATGGATGCAGTTCAGGAGAAGATAAAGCTGGTGTAGAGATGTTTGTAATTTACCTAGCAAAGCTTTATCGTGACCACATCCAACAACCGCCCCAGTGGTAGTGCAGTTGTGAGAGGAAGAAGTCAAAAACGTCAGTTTGTCGGTTGTTGAATTCTTAACCGGATGAGCTGGCCAAGGTTGAAAAAACAAATAAAAGGCGGCCTAGTGACTGAGGCAGAAAAGAACCTCAAGGCTCTGGAGGCTAAAACCGCGAGTTACCGCGACTACCATATAATTGTCCGCACAAACGGCAGACAGAACGCCTCGAAGGCGGTGGGTACTTAAAGGTAACCTGGGCTCGGAATGCTCTTCGTAATTCGGTCAATGGAGGTTTTCGAGTTGGTAAAAATATTTAGGGAGGAAGCGGAAGGGGGTTCGATTGTATCTGAGAAGACCGATGGTGGTCTCCTACGCTTGAGCGATGGCCGAGAGTTCGGTATGGTGGCTGGAGAATACCCGGTACTATGACAGCAGTAGGACTTCGAAGATCGGACCATATAAGGTCCCGGCTCAGAGGCTCCAATAACTCCCGTACACCGTCTGCCTCGTGCGTGGCCGAGCGGTATGGTGCGGGAGCTAGAAAACATTGCTCAGTGCGCGGTACTGGTGGTACAGTTTTCGTAAGCCGTAGGACGTCCCGGGTTCAATTCCGGGCCTCGTCATTGCGGGCTGAGCTTTTTGCCTACAGGTAGTACGACTTCCAAGCGCGGATGTTAAAAGACCCCTTGGTCAGATTGGCTTCCTCCCCGAAATCCTTCACCGGACTACTATTAGTCTTATTTTTTTAGGTAGTTTCTGTTGTCGAAACGAGTAGGCCCCTTTCCGCCGGGAAAAGGGGTTGCGAAACGCGACACCGTAGCCACCGCGCATGGCTTTATATCCGCTATGTCGCTCCAAATTCTTATTCGTATTTGAACGAGCAGTATCATTTTGCGTTTCTATACACCGTCTAAAGTATTGATCAAGCATAGGACGGATACCCAACCTTTTCCACTCCTACGGCATGCCTCAGGTTCTCTATATACATACTTCGCCCTTCGCCCTTCACCTCCCCTCAGCATAAACCTTCACTTCTTACAACATGTTGGAAATCCGTGCCCTGGGTTCCCTTCACCGGGCTCCCCATTCACTGGGCATTTCTATTCACTGCGTACCTCTATTTTTATTCACCTGCACTCCATTCCTGGTAGTCTTTATAAACTGCCCCTGTTTCGATTCCTACTTTTTTGTTGTCCTCTTTTCCAACCCCCAACAGATCTACTGCACTCATCTACCTGTATCAAGAGCAGCTACAACATCACCCACAGCGTTCACGCTATGATGCCCTCATTGTCCGTACCAAAACCGATCAACATGAGTTACCAGCCCGAGTCTCCGCTGCTGCGTCTCCCAGTCGAGGTCCGACTGCAGATCTACCAGCACTTATGGACCATTCCTTGCGAGAAGAAATACTTGGTCCGTCGCTGTGTTTATAAGCTAGAAGTCACATACCTCAAGGCCCAGCTATCGGCGATCTGCACTCTGGGCGCCGTTTGCCGTCGGATCCGCGGCGAGGCTTACGCCGAGTATTTTCACACCACCCAGATCTATCTGGGATGGGGCCACGATAACCTCCGGAAGTATCTCTCGGGATATTACCCTGACCTCGAGATCTACCTCGGAGACAACGACAGAAAAGCCCTCGAGTTGATCCAGAACTCCTACCTCCTCAAGACCCAGGCCAGACACGTCTGTCTGCGCTGGGTCAACGTCGAACACCCCAAAGATACCTTGGAGGAGCAGGAGGAACTCGAAACCTGGGAAATTGACGATCTGGAACGGACCAATACCAACCTCAACATCGTCATGAACTGCCTCAAGACCCGCTTCCAGAACGCAATCACACTGGACATTGTCTGCGACGAGATTTGGTTCGAGGATAGTATCTGGAGGAAGTGGCGTGAGGATGGGAAAAACGACCCGCAAATGCTGCAGCCATTCAGCGCTGGGATGTATGGCTTCAATGGAATTGCCGCCAGCTACTACGACGACCGTCACTCGGAACGGATCAAGGGCCTGCAAATGCAGTTCCGCCATCTGGAGAAGGCCGTTGTGCGAACCTGTCTGACCGACCCTGACGGGGTCAAATGGTTCAATGAGGAGAACTTGGCGTGGTTTCATCGGTTCGAGGAGGATGTGGCGATATTGGTCGCTCCGAGAAAGGTATGACCTCACTGCTCCTATCGGTTGTCAATTCACAACCAAATACGTCCATCAGCTAACCACAAATAATGACCACAGGAGGGACAAGAAGAGCGCTCATACCGCTTCAAAAACCACATCGGTGCTCTCGATCTCAATTGGCCTCGGTTCGACAAAATCTGACCTCCTAGCGAGCGAGCAAGCAAGCAACGCACAAAGTTATGTAGGTAGGTACCTACCAGAAGGTACCTACTAGAGACAAGACTTGTAGCGTATTCACACTGGAGGTTGATAAGTTAGAGCGTTCTTCTACTTCGATGGGCTCACATGGATCATGAAAGGGGGAGACGTTGTGCTAAACTAAATCCCAAACAACAAAATCTTTTCCCCAAGTCTACTATCCATGATCCTTGACGCGCACGTCATTTGGTTCCTTATAACTTAACCCGACGACCGATCAACAAAATGGACGAACACACGACAAGACTCATCCAAGAGGTCGCCGAATTACGTCGGAAAAACGCTCGCCTCCAAGAGCAAATCTCAACCCTCCAGCAACAAGTTATTACTCTCTCCGTCAATCTTGCCATGGCCCGCAAGGAGGCGCTGCACACGATTGAGCTCGAACGGGAGCTCCGCACGGTGACGAAGCGTCTGGAATCCCTAGTGAACGAGCTACTAATGTAGTCTCAAGCGTCCAAAGGTACATCCACCAAAACGTGCCCCTGCCGACTGTAGGAAGGGGATTCCAAGGATATCTAGCAGCTGAAGCAGAAAGAAAGGCTCTGGAGGCTAAAACGGCAAGATACCCAGGTACTTTCTCGTAGTAGCACAAATAATGACTCAAAAACAAACGCATACAACGTTGATTATCGCTTCTTAATCACTGATACACGTATATGCCTCTTTTCTTCCAACACTGTTAAAACACTCTACCTAACCAAGTCATTTAGGAAATGGGGCCTAGTTTTGACGCATAATACACCTGGGTGAATAAGCATAATATTACAAACATCCAAGGGTCCGTTCTCATCCCGACAAAACATTTCATCGCGGAGGACAAATCTGCTAGACATACTTCCAGTTACTCATATAGACAGGACGTAGCACCGTTGACGACTTACAAGATGCATTCTTGGATAACTAAGGAAACCGGTCTATCCTGCATCCCTTCATACCGTATTCTTCCATCATTTCGCTTGACACGTCTATTTCTCCTCCGACACTCGCAGAAAAAGAAGATGGAAACCTCACCGTAGGCTTCATTCCGGATGAATCTGCGTATCTTCCCCAGTTTCTTGATAGCCTTAAGTTGTGCAGGGTGGAATTCCCTACGCAGCCCTCTTCTAGCAGCTCGACGTCTTCGTCGTCGTCGCCATCTTGCTTTTCATGGAGGGAGGAGAATGGCTTTGAGGTCTGCTAGGGTGACGTGGCCGGGATCTTTGAGCGAGTTGCAGAGATCCGGTTTGCGCATACCGGCGGCCGCGGAGGTGAAGCTGGATTCCCACTTCACCCACTCTTCCTCCTTTGCATCTTCGGCGACATCTGGGACGATTGCAATGATGCCAAGGTCCAAGGCTGCGCGAGTGAACGCTTCCCATGGGAACGGCAGCGTCCGGATGTACTCGAAATGTTCCTTGGAGATGTTCGACATGGCATACACCTTCAACCCAGGCTTTGCAGCAAGCTTTTCCACCAGCTCTGCCCATTGTATGGTCGGTCCGCTTGGGGAGGTCAATGACGATCTTCTGGAACTGGCAGCGGGTCAATGTTAGTATTATATACGGGTTGGGACTTGGGATTGAGACTCGAGTGAGGAGATGCGTACTCCCAGAGTAGTGTTCGGGACAGCCATCGAGCTCCTCAGAGATACTCTTTTCGCCGTCCAAGCGCCTCTCTTGATTGTTGATGAGATAGAAGCGGCGCCATTCCGTTCGGCATCGCTTCGCTAGCTTGTCGGCTTGAATGTTCTTTTTTGAATGTTTGGTGTGCCCAGGCACCAAAATCAACTCCAGGTCAACGACGCACTTATCTGTGCCCCGAAGTTTGCTTAGGAAGTCTTCCGCCTTTTGGTCACTGGCGCAGCGCGGGGTAGTGAAGTGGGAGTCTTGCTGTAACAAGGCAGGCGATGATTACATTGTGTTGGCCAATCGTACTCCGAGTATAGATGTTGTTATCGTTATCTGGGATGAGGAGATCATCTTCATACTCGACGTCAAGCATGGCCGTTGCTGCGGTTTGTTCCTTGGCGAGCGCGCAGACCCAATAGGTTTCTTCGGTGGGCTCGAGCTTGGAGAAGACATCGCGCTTGGGCTTAGACTCAGCATCGGAAGCGGACAAGTCATTGTGGTCACGCGCAGAAATGCCAACGGTATAGTCTTAGTGGGACCTGGTTTGTTTAGTCGCTATCTTTGGGAGACCGGTCCGCCGGTAAAGAGAGCGTGTTGAGGATGTAGGGGAGGGAGTAGCCGAGCAGGAATGATGTGATTGAGGTTGCGCGAGGTGATTATGGTTGAGAGTGTAAAAGCGCTGGTATCCGAGCTGGTGACCAAAGGATTGTCAGCGTGGTCTCAACCATGGTGATAACGTGATTGATCAAAAAAGCGGCCGGGTTGATGGTGTCAAAGGGGTGACTGGCCCTCCCTTCGCCGCTGATCACTACCAAGCTGTATTAGAAGGCAAGCTGGCATGGACCAGAATGGTGATCGATCTTCGGTGAAGAAGACGACCGCGGAGAGAAAATGGCCAGAGTCTCGAGGGAAACAAGAGAAACGACCAAGTCCGAGGGGATGTAAAGCTGGTGGGAGGAAAAATGAAAAAGGGCCGCGTTCTTACATCTTTGGTAGGCGTAGTAGATTGTAAGCGAAATGGGAAAGCAACCAATTGATTGTGTGAAAAGTGTGATGATTCTGGAGAAGAAGAGAAGACCTCGAGAGGCGGGGGGAGCCCGGTTTATATACATGAGAATCCATGGCCAACCCCGGCTTCTGATCAGCCATCCTGGGAATGTCTTCTTTCCTCCGTATCGTTGTCTACCTTCCTTGTTGTGATGGCTCCCTTCCTTGTCGTGATGGCTTCCTTCCCGACAGAAGGGGAGTGCTTTCTATATGTTTGACTACGTCGCTATTCCCATGGCGGCTCCTGGCTGCACCCGTTGGTCCCTACAGTAGATGTAAGAGAAAGAAGTCTAGAAAATCCACCGAGCCCGAGGGACAGGATTATATCCAGGCACCGTAACTACCTGTGTGAAAATCCTGTGCAGTGCACCTGCTATGACCGTGCGTGGCAGGCGTGCCTGGAAAGGCGTACTTCCAGACGTGTGGAATGTGGACGATCACAAGAGCTTGATCGATATCTGACGAGCCAGGATGGCGGCTCTAGGCACCGAGAAGCTTGAAGCTATGTGCCTTGCGAATTAGGATGATAGCTCTAGATACCTCTAATCGAACTTCTTCCTCTGTTCCCCATCTTCCACAAAGTTGCCAGACTCCAAGCACGGCACAAGTGACACTTGACCGGTATCTTTACCTCCCACTCTCCTTGGGATCCTCTAAATGCCTCTGCCATTCAACCTCCCACTCGGCACCTCCGAGTCCCTCCCCAACCTTCTCCCTCCAACTTCCCACTTCCACCCCCCTCGTCCCCAACAGCTCATCAACCCCCGTATACCTCCCCGTAGCCACCGGCTCCTCGGGTATCTCCCCCTTAACCAAGACCAAGCCCTCTGGCGGCTCTCGTCCCAACAGCTCCCACATCCTCTTCTCTTCCTTGTAACTAGCCCGCATGTCCAGCGCGTCAGCGTACGCCTCCTGAGCGCGCTGCGTGCGGATGCGAGCGTATAGTACTTGTCTAGCACGAGAAGTTATAGCCATGGGTAAGGCGGAATAGCGGAGGAGTTCTTTGGCTTCGGATTTAATGGCTTCGTCTTCGGCGGGGTTGACTTGTTCGTGATGGTGATGTTCAGATGGGACTGGGCTTGATGGAGCGATAGGGTCTGGTTCGGTTTGGATGGGTTCGTCGAGGTTTTGGTCGGGGTTGTCGAGCTCGTCGAGGGAGGGCGTGGAGGAGAGGGAGGCAAGGGATTCGAGGTCGCTTTGTTCACCTTCGTCCTGTTCGTCTTCGTCGTCGGGTTCTGAACGGTTGAGGTGATTGGTGTCGTGTTTGAGGCCCAGAGTTTGCTCTACTTCGGTGTAGGACATTGGTTCTAGTTCGTCTCGTATCATCTCCATGTCTACGTCTACTCCCTCTTCCTCTTTGCGTGCAAGTTCTTCCATGTAGTCGTAGTCTTCGTCCCCGTAAACATCCAGTCTTAGCCTCCTTGCTGCTCCAGCCCAGAATTGATGACTATCTTTCTTCAATCCCAGGGAAAGAACTGCGGCTTCGACGTCCTGTCTCCAGACTAGGTTTCGTGTTGACGAATGAACGGCGCGCTTAGCTTTGATGCGTGATTCGCTGATGTATAAAACTGCCGCCACGAGCCTTCGGGTCAGCGAGACTACCAGCGAATGTAAGTCTTCGAGGGCCGTGGTTCGAATGGCAGGAGGTTCGTCGGACATGCTGCTCCAATTGTAGTCGTCTACCGTCGAGTTCATGAAGACGTTGTCAGAGAGCTCGAGCATTTTTCGGACTCGGAACAGATCGAGAGCGGGCAATTTCCTTCGGCCGTATTCGTCGACGTCCTCTTCGGTTTTCACTACCGCCTCCCCCTCTCCATCAGCATCACCACCTTCATCCACATCCTTGCCTTTTCCCTTCTCTTCTCTCCGCTTCCTCTCCCTCTCCTTCTCCCTCTCCTCCCTCGCCTCCATCTCCAACCCCTTCACATTATCCTGCCCAATCAACCACCTGTTCTCTCCCCACTTCCTCCTCTCCTCCGCCTCCTCCCACGCCTCCTGCCTGCCAGCAACCGCATCTGCCGCCTCCTCCAGCGCATTACAGCACTGCTGACTTAGTTCCACAGCAGCCGGGACGTCGGCCGGCGTCACGGGCTGCAGCAACTGCCCCTGGGTCGCGAGTTTAGGGTCCTGCCTGGTCTTGATCGTTTGCCGAAAGACTTGGAGGTACTCGGCGACTTCCAACTCGCTCTTCGTGCGAATTCGGGAAGCAATAGCGGTAGCGGAGTCGGGACCGAGGCGGGAGACGGCGGAGAAGAAGAGTTCCTTTTCGGCGGGCGTCCAAACGGTGAGACCGATCTGGGAAGCGGGCAGTTGTTGGGTGGTTTCGTCACCGTTGGGAACGAATCGCGAGGCAGCGTCAATGATGTCGGCATTTAAAAGGCCGAGGTAGGAGTGGTTGAATGGGGTCTTGTGCCGTTTTAGGGGGCGGTCACCCGCCGGTACGTGAGTCGAGTCGAGCAGGGCTTCTAATGTGCGCTTTGGAGGGCGCGGGGTGTTAACGGACTTTGATCGTGAGCGCGATCTTCCCCTCCTTTTCTCTTGATCGGGCTCTTCATCCGAGGGCGGCTCATACTCGCTGCCTGCTGATTCGACTTGGTGGCGCCGGCGGGGGATGCCGTCTAGCTGGGCGTAGTCGAATTCGGTGTCGTCGATGGCGCTTTCGTAATGGGATTCGGCATCATTTTCTTCGTTGTCATGGTCGCTTTGTGGTTCAGATTTTACATGGTGATGATCTAGTTCGAATTCTGGTTGTAGGCTTCGACTTTGGCTTCGGCCTGAGCGTCGTGGTCGTTGATGGTGGGGGGAGCTGTTGCCGGCGGCATGGTCACTGACTTCAGGTTCTGAATCCATTTGTCTGCTGAGGCTTTTGGATGCCAAAATTGGACAAGGTTTCGGGGAAAGCTCGGATGTGTCAAAGGTGAAAGATTATCATGGAAATTGTGGGAAAAGATGCGGTTCCCCAAACTGGATGATCATTTTGTTTGAACTGGAAGTTGCGATTGAGTTCAAGATGAAGATGAAAGAGAGGAAATCCATGCATTTAAATGTGGGGAACGCACAGAAGCCTGGACTTCCAACTCAGACCGGAAAGTTACTTTGCAAAGACAGGAAAGTATATTGTTTTTATCAACACTTCCTTCCCAGCTGATGGAAAGATTGCATCATGATTCGTGAAAATCCGAAACATCCAGCATTCATTTTGTGATGGTCTCTGTGAAAGTCGTTCCGGTACATTGCGAATTTTCTGTAGCGGCTGGCGCTGCAGATCAGGTACCTTTTTGGTTCCCCACAATAACCGCAGGATCGCGTGCATGGACCAATTACAGCACGAACAGCAAGACTCTACGGTGGCCCAAGTGTGTCTTAGGCCCGTTATCCAAAATGTTGTTGAAAATAAATCCTTGCCAGGTGCAAGCACTACGCTCGCACCGGAGGGTAGCAATCAAGCCCGATCACCCTTAATTAACAACGCCGCCGGCGCCGCCGACGGCATTCAAGACCACTCAAACTCCAAAGCAACAATAAAGCAATGAAGCAATGAAGCAATGAGATCAACCAGAGTTAATGAAAGTCAATGAGAGTTAATGAGAGTTAATGAGAGTTGATAAGAGTCAACGAGAGTTAATAGGAGCCAAATGGGAGTCAATAGTTCAAACGAAGAGGAATAATGATTTTCACTACGAGGTAGCACCGTAGCAGTGCACATGGGCCCGGTGATTTTTCTCCAAATTTTCGACCTTAGCGTCTGCTTAGGGAATTGGGGTAAGGTAACAGTGCAAATGGATCCTTCTGCCTCCTCAAAAAAAATGAGAGAGGAAGAGAGAAAGAAAAGAGGAAAGAATGGGAGAAAGAAAAGAGGAAAGAATAGGGGAAAGAAAAAGAAAGGGAGAAAAAGAATGAAAGGTGGGAAAAAAAAAAAAAAATGAAGTTTGGGAAGGCTGAAGCGGAGGTTTCAAAGCTTAGCCCTTGATGGGTGTGAGTATTGAACGTTGTAAGTGCTTTGGAGGCGTTGATATAAAATGGCCGACACTTGGCTGCAGCTGAAAGCTCGGACCAGTTTTATATCGGGCCTAAGACACACTTGGGCCACCGTAAGACTCTACTGGTTTGCGATGCACGGTTTCTTTACACATGTGACCCACCTGTTCGAGGACAAGCTCTCGGTGCAGATAAAGCGAGGTAAAAAATATGACATTGAACACTGAATTTGGTCATCGTTGTTGGACGTTCTGTAGATGTAAAAACTGGATGAAATAATTTCACAGAGAATTATCTCGAACCCGTTGTTCAAGGCACAAATAATAAGGAGTCCTCACAAACACGCTGTGGTGCAAAGTGACGAAATCAGCGACTGTGATTGGTGAACAATGATCTTGGCAGTGATTGCTAAACGCACAGCTTTCAACGACCATCGCATGCGCCTCTGCCCTGGACCACGACGTTTCACTAGAAACAACAACCTCCGAAGTCCGGCTAATATCGTGAAGCACTTCATGTTGCCCACTTGTTTTCTTCAGTCAGTCACTCATTATCATATGCCCTTACGATAGCTTGGTTTAACCCTTCTTTTCAATCGAGTTCTATGGGCATTGACGGTTCCTAAACGGACAAAGGGGACGAGTGGCAGTGAGAGAAAGACATCATCACTGCGAGTAAAGAGAGTGGACTCGGAGCCATGAGTGTCGCCATGAGAAGGCTCATAACAGCCACTAGGACCTTGAGCCTTACGACATCACGTAACTTGTTAGCGAGAGGAACATCAATCATCTCAACACCATCAAATTGCCACCCACGCTTCTTCACACACTCAGTCCGTCTCACGAATGCCCTCTCACAACAAATCCAACTTCGTGACTATCAAGAAGAATGCATCCAATCAGTTCTGGCCGCCATCAATCAGGGTCATAAACGGCTGGGAGTTTCTTTAGCTACCGGTTCTGGCAAAACCGTGAGCACTCTCTTCTCATAATCATCATCAGTGAACCCTTACTAACCCCTTCACCAAGGTCATCTTCACTCACCTAATCGACCGCATCGAGCCTCGCTCCGAAAATGCCACGCAAACTCTCATCATCGCCCACCGCCGAGAACTAGTCGAGCAAGCCGCCCGCCACTGCGCCAACACCTACCCGCACAAGACCGTCGAAGTCGAGATGGGCAACGTCAAAGCCTCCGGCATCGCCGACATCACCGTCGCCAGCCTGCAGTCCATCATCTCCGGCGACCGCCTGCTCAAATTCGACCCTTCGCGCTTCAAGCTCGTCCTCGTCGACGAAGCCCACCACATCGTCGCCCCCGGCTACCTGCGCACCCTCGAGCACTTTGGTCTCCGGCAGAAACAGGAGGACTCGCCCCATCTGGTCGGCGTCTCGGCCACTTTCTCCCGCGCTGACGGGCTCAGGTTGGGAGCGGCTATTGATGAAATTGTCTATCACAAGGACTACGTCGACATGATCGGCGACAAGTGGTTATCCGACGTCCTTTTCACCACGGTCGACTCGTCGGTAGACCTAAGCAACGTCAAAAAGGGCGCTGGAGGAGACTTTGACATAGCCCAGCTTTCCAGCGTCGTCAACTCCGAAGAGGCCAACGACATCGCCGTGCGCACCTGGTATGCCAAAGCAGGCAACCGCAAGTCCACCCTGGTATTCTGCGTCGATCTCGCCCACGTCGCCGACATGACGGCCACGTTCCGCCGGTACGGGTACGACGCGCGTTTCGTGACGGGCGACACGCCCGCTAAGGAGCGGGCGGAGATTCTGGATGCGTTTAAAAGGTTCGAGTTCCCTGTGCTGGTCAACTGCGGCGTGTTCACCGAGGGGACGGATATCCCGAATATCGATTGTATCTTGATGGCGAGGCCGACGAGGTCGAGGAATCTGCTGATTCAGATGATTGGACGCGGCATGAGGTTGTATCCGGGCAAGGAGAACTGTCATATTATTGATATGGTGTCGAGTTTGGCGACGGGGATTGTGACGACGCCGACGCTGTTTGGGCTGGATCCGGATCTGCTGGTGGAGGGGGCGTCGGTGGAGGATATGAAGGAGAAAGGAGAGCGGAGGGCGGAGGAGGCGGCGAGGAAGGAGACTGTTTATCACTCGACTGAGCGCACGAATCCGGCGCCGCAGGGGGAGTGGGCTGTCACTTTTACCGAGTATGAGTCTGTCTTCGACTTGATTGCCGACTCATCGGGCGAGAGACACATCCGGTCTATCAGCCAGTACTCATGGGTTATGATCGGGCAGGACAAGTACGTGATCAGCGGCCCCGACGGTTCCTACGTCAAGCTGGAGAGGGTTGCGCCCGAAGACGAAGTGGAAGGTGTACCACGGTGGGTTGCCTACGAAGTGCGCACGCTGCCCGTGTCTGTAACATCCAAATCTCCTTATTTGACGCCACGCGAGATCTTAAAGGCCGAAACATTTGCCGACGCCGTTCACGGTGCCGACAGCTTTCTTGCGTCGTCAGCGGGTCAAGGAAAGTACCCTCGTAACTTTATCCACAGAGGCATGAAATGGCGCGACGATCCGGCGACTGAGGGCCAGATCAAGTTTATCAACAGGACAATTCGGCGTGGGCAGGAACCGGTCGAACCCAAGGATGTTACAAGAGGCGCCGCGTCGGATATGATCACCAAGTTCAAGCATGGGGCGCGTGGCAGGTTTGCGGACTTGTCGGCGGTGAATAAGCGGAAGAAGAAGCAGATCTTGTTGCTGGAGAAGGACAAGAGACTGCGCGAGTCGGTGTCTGTTGGGTCTGTTGCGGCTATGGCACTCTAGTGGCTGTCTTCGTTATGTTCTATCAATCACTATGGACTTGTTTCTTCTATCTGGTGCCGTGGTTGTGGTCCTTGCTGTCATCCTTGTAATTGTTGCTGTTTCTATCATCGTCGATACACCAACTTTGAGGGTTGCCAGACTCAAATACGGTACGCCGTGTATGTGCTGTCGTGCTGTGTGCCTCGCCAAGGTTCGAAGACGAAGAGTCAAGCTAGAGGGATTGGAGATACCTGAGCTAGCACGCACGGAACACGGAGGAAGGTGGCCGTCAAGGTTGGACTACTATGGTTGTGCCGCCATGTAAAGCCATCAGCCTCGAGAACAAGTCTCGCGTACCTTCACTTGCTCGCTGAATATCAGACCTGAACCTGAATACGTTACGTCACCCCTTGAGTTTGGGCCGTCCGCTGTCGCTGCCGCCGGCTACTCCCTAGCCTTGTTGAGGACGGCGAGGGTACCGAAACGAGTACACACTGAACAACAGACGGCGCTAGTTGGACTGTCCTCTCTGTTCTTGCACCCACCCCACTTGATCTGGCAACGGCATCACTGTCCTTGACTGTTCATGAGGCTGTTCATAGAACATCACCAGTTTCCCAGACAACCTGCTCCTCTGTTTGACTATCACAGCACTAGTGTTTACTTCTACCTGCTTCAAACCTCACTTCCCACGTCGGCGACAACCAACCTGGAGTGCGACCGCAGAAGGTGACCGTCGACAATAGGAGGGTATAAGATAATTTCTTCAACCTCCCCTCACCCAAAATTCATCCTTCTCCTTCCCACCCAACAGCAAAACCGCAACCCATATTGTTGCCGCCGCGCATATCATACCACTCTGCAAGAACAATAACTCTTCAACTCACACAATACCCCTCCATCTACGAACATCTCTGCCATCGCGCACCATCTTTTTCATCTTCCTCATCTGCGCATCACCTCCTCTACTCTCGCATCAACTCTTCACCCCGCACAACCGCTCGGGACGAGTAACAAAACATCACGACCATCACGACTTTGCGCACCCGCTTCAGTCGATAAACACTACCCGACTTGTGAACTGACGACTTCCACAAGGTAAGCTCCTCAACTCCCTGATACCCCTCATCCACTGTCACGCTCATCCACTGTCACGCTCGTCAACAAACGCTAACTCATCTACCATCAGTTCACGGTCATCACTTGACGATCATCACAGACGTCGACTCTCTCAATCTTCAACTTTAACCTCGACGATCATCAGCACGTCGACTATCACTTCATCTTCACCTAGAGGTAAGTCTCAAAAAAATGTCACTCGACTATCGCGCACATCTAACTCTCTCTCCAGTTGTTGAACGCGACGACTATCCACTCGTCAACTATCTCGGTCTTCACTACCAGACCTCATCAACTACTACATCCTTCTTCACCAGAAAAGGTACGCTTCAACAACGAAGCCGCACGAGTGTCGCGCGCCTCCGACTCTCATTTTTCAGTTATTGAACGCGACAATAAGATGGTCAACCCAAGAAGACCCCGCCCTACGCGGGACACGATCTCACTCCCCAACCCCGTCGTGGGCCGACTCATGACGTGCCCCAGACCTACCCTAGCTATCAGTCTAGTGACTGCTTACCGTTTCAAGAACATGTCTCGCCCTCCTCGCCCTTCTTTTCCGGGCCAGAGAACCCCACGCTGGCTCATGGCCAGTAGCCGTCCCTCCGGCCCTAACAATATCCCCCTTCCGTCGTCCAACCCTCAAGATGTCCCCCTTCCGTCGTCCAACCCTCAAGATATCCCCCTTCCAGCCTCATCGCCGACCTTGGCTAGTACCAGTTATGCCACCAGTTATGCCAGCACCGACTCTATGATGTCAGGAGCGACCATTATGGCACAAGGGACCATTTTGCCTGGCAACAACATGATGGACGAAGAGGGCGAGTCCTCCACCGCGGTAGTTGATCGCAAGAATGACCCCAGATTCCGATCACCCGAGGCCTACCTCGGTCTCCCCGTCAGCGAGATTGTTGAAGGACCGGAATACTTCTTGCACCCCTGGCACAAGCTAATGGAGGAATCAACTGACTTCCCCTTCTTTATGTTCAACGCGATCAGGTACCCAGCAAAGTCTCTCAACAAAGCGGCAGCAGAAGCCTTCCCCTGGGAGCACGTCGAGACGATCAGGGCTCCTTGGGTCAACGACGGCAAGCTTATGCGATACGACGAATCTCTCGGCCATTGTGTTGAACAGCCCTGTGACGACGTCTCCAAACTCGACAAAAGCAAGCTTTTCGGCTTCACCCACGAGCTCGACGGCTGGCTCGACTTTCAGCACGAGGACACCAAACGCTTCGTCAAGTACATCAAGGACATCCAGGCCCAAGTGAATGCTGATCAAGCAAGGGCCAAATACCTGCGGTTAAACAACGAGAAAATCTACGAGGAACTCTCGAGCCTCAGACACAAACTCCGGCGCGTGCGCGGCCTAAACGTTCTACTTGGCACCCAGAGAATTCTCGCTCAGTCTCGCGTGAACGAACTCGAAATGTCCCAGGACGAGAACAACGACGAGCTCCGCGAGCTACTGCGCGGGATCGCGAGGAACATCGACGAGTACAACAAAACCGTCGGCCGGACCCTCCACCTGGACAGCATCCACGTCTCGGATCTCCATCGCGCCGACGACAAGCGCAAGGCCGAGTACAAGGCCAACATGGAGGAACAGAGGCGCCTCATGAACCTCATCAAACCCCAGAGTCAGAAGGACGAAGAGGAAGAGGCCAAGCGCCTTCATAATGAAGCCAAAGCCCGCGCCGCCAAAAACAAGGGCAAGGGCAAAGGCAAAGCAACCGCCGCCGACCTCGACGACGACGACATCGCGGACCTTGAACTTCCCGAACCGCAGCCCCTCATCATAGCCGGGCAACCTCAAATCCTCCTCACAGCCGGCCGAATGCTCGACCCTGAGTCCGTCGTCCCGCGCAACAACGTGCCGGGTTGGTTCCCAATCTTCGACGCCCAGCAGATCGTTCCGCTCCGCTCCGCCCACCCGCGCGAGCGATTTGACGAGCTGATGGTCAAATTTGCGGAGCTCCACCAAAAGGCAGAGGAGGAGAAGAAGAGGGGCCCTGCCGCCAACAAGCCGCCGCCGAAGATTTTCCACGAGTTGCATGATCCGCATCCCGAGTGGCCTACTGAGGTCAAGAGAGAGAAGGGTGGCTGGTGGTTGTGCAGCGACAAGGAGGATGCCACGGCTCCTGAGAAGGCCTGCAAGCTCTGCAAGGCCGCCAGGGCCGAGGCGGTTAAGGAGGAGAGGGCCAACATGGCCCGGGGTATTTACCCCGAGGACGACGAAGACGACGAGGGCAACGTTCGTACTGCAAAGGAGCAGTACGACGAGATCAACGCGGCCATGGACCTGGCCATGGCCCAGGCCCATGTGGATGATGCGCAGTGGTTGAGGGAGAGGGTTAGGAGGGAGGATGAGGAGGCGGAGAGGGTTAGAAAGTGGAACCAGATGAGTTTTGAGGAGAAGAGGGACCTTGGGTTCCATTAGGGGGGCAATGGGGGGTTTTTATGGCATTTGCATCACGGCATCGGCGCATCACCCGGCTATACCCAAGGACATTATTTGCTTTTATGGCTCACGGACAGGACATCAGGGGTTAAATTTTCTTAAAAAGACCTCTTGCTATTTAGCAGAGGCATTTGGAGCATTTGAAAGGGCATGGGAAGGAAAGGAAAAGGCATGTTTGAGTAGACAATTGGCATTTGGGAACGGATTTTACCTCTAGGCAACCAGCTCAATGATAGTTGGTGGATGATCACGTACTTCGATACATACCAGCCTTTTATGGCTTGATAGTTAGTGAAATCTAACGGAAGTGCGACTAAATATTGCGATACCTGTGCTTTGCAATGAAGTGATCGATGCGTCGAAGCGATAGTGAGATATATGCCCTATAGGGAAATAATCTAAAGTCAAAGTGATTGCTGGTGTTGGCTAAAAGTGTGTAAAACGTGATACCTATGCCTCGTCGTTGAGTGATCCCGTGACGTTGATGATTGTTGTGATGTTGTGATTGTTGATGTCGATTCAGGGGCTGAAAATGGATAGATCCACCCTGCCGTGCATGATCTGCAAATAATTGTTAGTGCATGGTCCTGCACATCGGGGTGTTTCAGCGAATTGGGTGTGCGCGGCCAGGCGGTTCCATCCGCTAGCAAGGTTGGTTGCCCACCGCCCTAGCGAGGCGTCGCACTTGTTGAAGCCTTGGGAGCGTGTCCCGCCGTTCCATTCGGGTTCCAAGTGGTGTTCCATCCCACTCATTGTTCCTCTTCCCACTTCCACTTGTCTTTCTCCAGTGCCTGCCACTGCAATATCGGGAAACAAACAAACAACAACCAACTCCCGACTTCAAACAAAGGCCCAGTGTCGAGTAATTGCAAGCATCACCGGCATCAAACAAAGGCCCAGTGTCGAGTAATTGCAAGCATCACCGGCAAGCATCGTTTGATACAATCGAGGAAGTTTCGGATCGAGCGGGCAATCGCCAATCAACAAACGAGATTCGAGACCTACAGGACGCCTCAGCTACCAAGACTCCTAGGATTGACCTCTACGAGTACACGCGGCGGATTTAACGACCCATCCCTCCGAGACAACACCAACACCAGTTCGATATATCATCACCATCATTACGACTACTAGATTCCCCCAGCGAGGGCGACACTTTGTAATCCATCTACATTGTATTAATATCGACCAGCATCTCAGCTGCTTCCACTTCTATTTACCTGTCAATCGTCTTGTTCCAGCCTCCCCGCCTTCGGACCTCGAGAGAGCTTGTGGCATCCCCGACCTTCCCCTTTCGCTTTCGACCGAGCCGAGCCATCGACGATTACGACATCGACCTCCGACCGCTTCTCCCAGGCCACAATGGTCACGGCATAAACACAGCTTCCTCGACACCCACAACGCTTGCTTGGCACCGACAACATCACACGGACCCAAGTCTATCGGGCCGGTGACTAGCAGCTCGCCAAGCAATTCGACCCAACAACCGAGCTACAGAAACACACAAAACATAATCCCCAGAAACCATCACAATGCCTCGCACACGGCCCCCCACGACGGGCTACGAACGCCTCGCCCAAGCCGACCAATTCAGCGACGACTCGGACACAGACGCCCTCGACTATAGCGTAGCCTCGCTCCAGCCCGCCTCCGCACCCCGCTATGCAGCCATCACGCAACCGCGCCCGCACTCGGGCATGACCAGCCCCAAGATGTCCGGCACCTCTTTCCGGCCCACCGGCGGAAGAAAGGGCAGCCGGGGACCACGACAACGGAGCAACTCGGGCGTGGACCTCAAAGCTATCAACGCGCGTCTCGAGCGCTGGGCCGATGAGATCGCCAGCAAGTTCAAGCGCGGCAAGAAGAAGGGTGGGGAAGAGGATGAGCAGCTCGAGATTCACCATACCGTGTTCCAAGCGCCCGAGGGCGTGAGGCCCGTCACGGCGGAGATGCTGGCTAGGCCGGAGCCGGGGTACATGACCAAGGCGGAGTTCGAGGCGATTGTGGATAGTGTCAGAACGGCGATTGAGCAGGGGGTGCATCCGAGGATGATCTCCCAGGGATCTTCAGGCAGTTACTTTGCGAGGAATACAGAGGGCAAGGTGGTCGGTGTGTTTAAACCGAAGGACGAAGAGCCGTATGCGGCGGGCAATCCGAAGTGGAATAAGTGGATTCATCGGAATCTGTTTCCTTGTTGTTTTGGCAGGGCTTGGTATGTTTTCCTATCTATCGCCTATAGAATGGCCTTTTACTGACATGTGTCTGTTCCAGCTTGATTCCCAACCTCTCCTACGTCAGCGAAGCCGCCGCCTACGTACTCGACGCCCAGCTCCGCACACACATGGTCCCATACACCGACGTCGTCTACCTCTCCTCCAAATCCTTCCACTACCCATTCTGGGACCGGTACAGCTACTCCCGGAACAAGAAAACACTACCCGCCAAGCCAGGCAGTTTCCAAGTCTTTCTCAAGGGATTCAAAGACGCCAACCTCTTCCTTCGAGAACACCCATGGCCAGACCAGTACCTCTCCGGGTTCCGGACCAATGATCCGCACCGGAAGAAAAAGAAGCGTTGGGTGGACAACTGCCGCCCCGGCAGCTCGCCGGCGGGCGAGGGCGACAGTGACGACGAGAACGGCAGTCCAGCCTCCCCCACGCCGGGCCCAGGCAACTTTGTCTGGACGCCGACCCTGAAGCAGGCTTTCAGGGAGGAGCTGGAGAAGCTGGTAATTTTGGATTACATCATGCGGAATACGGACAGAGGCCTGGACAATTGGATGATCAAGGTGGATTGGGAAACCCAGGAGGTGTCGATAGTGTCGGAGCCGGTGCATCTTAACACGAATACCGAAGAGAGGGAAGAAGAGGATGATGCGACGGAACAAGGTCCTAGACCGGTGGACCTGAGTCAAAGGGGACCTCCTAAGACGAGGGCCTCATATCCTTATAGGACACAGAAGCCGATGGATGCATCGACGTCGACGGGGGCGGCGAATAACGACCCGAAGATCACGATTGGAGCTATTGATAACTCTTTGTCGTGGCCATGGAAACACCCGGATGCTTGGAGGAGGTAAGTTTGTCAATCTGCCTGCTGCTTGATTGTTGCTAACAATGACTCTAGCTTCCCATTCGGATGGCTGTTCCTACCAGTCGACCTCATCGGCCGACCATTCTCCCAGAAGACAAGAGACCACTTCCTCCCTCTACTAACATCCACGGCCTGGTGGAGCCAAACCCAACTCGCCCTTAGACGAGTCTTCCAGATCGATCCTGACTTCCAAGAGCGCATGTTTGCAAAGCAAATAGCCGTCATGAAAGGCCAAGCCTGGAACGTGGTTGAAACGCTGAAAACGCCCGACCACGGTCCTCTAGAGCTGACTCGCCGCGCCAAGGTGTGCGTTTGGGACGATCTCGTTGACGTCCCCGTAGCCGTTCCCATGAGGGCTCCCAGCGCCGAGATGCGTCGCCAAGCCGCTATCGCTGCCGCCGCCGAGCGTGAACAACACCAAGGACAAACGGATTACTTCACAACCGGCAACAGGCACAAGCCCACCTCCATCGACGAAGAAGAGATGGACATTGGCTTCGCCGGCAACTCATCCAAGCCCGCGGTCGCCGATCTCCTCGGTCTCGGCTCCAGCAACAACACCGACCTTCCTCACCCCGGCCGGTTCGAGATCGCTAGTCCCGCAACTATATACGACGACTACCCCCAATCCCTACCAGAAGGTCACATCTCCCCTCCTAACGGGACCACGGGGACAATCGACCACCCCCTCGCCTCGCCTCCCCGACGCAGCGAGTCCGACAACACCACAGCCACGCGAAAGCACTATCCCATCTCCCTCCGGCCCCCAGCCAACGGTCTAAACATGTACAACCCCGACCGCGACGGTTCCGCCGGCCCCGGCGCTGCCGGCCAAGCAGGCTATCACGAGCGCCGCTTCAGCTTCGCTACGCCCGCGAGCCGAAAGGTCGGGAACACTATTGCCAGCCAGATGTACAGCACTAGTTACTCACACAACGGGCATGCAAGGGAATGGAGCCTCGAAGGAGCTGGGGAAGGCGTGTTTGGTGCGTATGTGAATGTCAATGGGGATGTGGACGAGTTGGATGCCGGAGGAGACTTGGGGTATGCGGCGGCGGAGGGGATGGAGGGGAATCAGAGGAAGGTGATTGTGGAGAGGTTGGAGGCTGTGAAGAGCAGGAATCCGGTTTTTACTTGGTGTTAGACCGTGGGTGATGGGTAGTGTGTGTGAGTCTATGGGATGGAATGGAATGGGGAGAGGTGGGAAAAGAGGTTGGCATACGTATGCTAGATATTGATGGATAAGTTCATGTTGGGAAACCGTGGGAACTAGCTACTATACAGACAGGGCGAAAAGGGAAGAAAGAAGAATAGTTGATGTGCGTTTGCCTACCGTGTTTGGTTTACGCTTGTCGTGAAAGTTGGGTTGGTTGATCCTTTGTGAAGAGTTCAGTGTGGCAAGGGGGGAAAAAGACGGCCTTTTTCCTCAAAACGAGTGATCCTCACGGCAAAATAGCATGCGACAGACAAGTAGGCAAAGGCACCCTTTCTGTTCTCTTTCATTTCCCTATATTGCCCGTGAATTTATTTTTCCAGCCTAGAGAACATCCCATGGCCAACTCGTCTTCCGCTGGTCTCCCGCTTACATGGTGTTGCACCTGCAGTGTGCCTGCCAGGACAGCGAACCCCAGCTGCTCATTTGTCCCACGATGGAGGAAGGTAGCGATTGATATGTAGAAGGCACACCCTACTGTGAGAAGGAGGCTGTCGTCAGGGACAAAAGGAACCCATCACAAAGGGGAAGGAAGCTAGGGAATTCAAGGAAGGAACCTGAAGCTATTCACAATGGATAAGCCAGACGGCTGATTGGAAGTCTGGTGGGCTCCCAGGAATTGTGTATAAAAACCCGGGCCCCGCAGCCCTTTGACTTTCTACTTTTTCTCATTAATTCAACCACTTCCATCAAATCGTTGGATCTCTCCACCTTTCGCCTTACGGTTCCCTTCCATCACTTCTTCCTACCTCATGTCTGTCCCTTGATCTTCATTGCCAAGATCTTCTCCCATGGTCTGTAGGTCCATGTCGTGGGTGTTTTGACATATTCATGTCCTCCCCAACCGACGCATTGTGCTTATCATAATACATGGACTCAACACCGTTCAGAATCTTCCTACGCCAAACTGTCGCGAAACACATGAATCTTCTACCTCTCACCATTGGCATGGCCTGCTGGGCTGTCGTTTGTGTGCTCGGAAACCGTATATGCCCTCGGCTAACAAAGCTTGAGACTGCCGATGTGTTGCTTGAACACGTATGTGTCCTCTTTCTCCCCATCCTATGGCGATTGTACACGGACATGTTAGCGGACTGTTCCCTTTCTACACGCACCGAAATGTAAAGGGGCTAGGAAGGCGAGATTAAATGCTCGCAGAATGAAAATCATATACATACCGCGCTGGAAGGGCCTTCAGAAGCCAAAACTGCGATGTCCTTCTTGAGCCGGCGCCACCACTTAAACGCCTTATGCTCATCCATCAGCTTGATAACTTCGGGGTCGCTGATATCCGTCCGCACAACCGCCTTCTCCAACTTCCGATGGTGCGTCTTCAACCCCTCGATCAGGTTTGCGCGGCGCTCGTCGTCATAGAACATACGCTTGAACTCCTCGTTGTAATCGTAATCGTGATCGGGATCGGGATGACCAAGCTCATACATACGTCCACGTCCTTCCCAGTAATGGTCTGTCATCATATAAGCCGAGCCATTATCCGCATGAACATCCAGCGAGCCATTATTCACATGAACGTCCAGACTCCTTAGGTTCTTGAAACGAGAGACACACTCAAGAACCCACTGCTCGTTGAGGAGGTCTTGCTGCCGCCGAGCGCGCACGCGGGACTTGCCTAGAAAGGACGCCTCGAGTTCAAGATCTCCACGGCGAGCGGGCCAGTGCAGGTAGACGTGTCGCGCCTGGGTCTGGAGCAGGTACGAGCTGCTGAGGATGTACAGCGCCCTTCTGTTGCGGTCGTCCCAGCCGGCGGCGGCGGGGCCACCAAACATGGGGTCGACGTTCCAGGCATCATCATAGCGGAGAATGATTTGCGTGTGATCGAAATATTCCGCATAAGCTTCCCCGCGGATGCGCTGGCTGATGGCCCCCAGCTTGCGAATTGCCGAAAGTTGAGCTGTCAGGTAGTCGACTGAGAGCCTCAACTCGCTGTCGGGGGCGTAGGCGTTGGGCCGGTATACGTATTTTGCCTCCGGAACGGTCCAGACGTGCTTGAAGATCTCGAGCCTAAGCTCAGCCGGAAGGCGGAAAAAGGGGAATATCGAATGGGAGTCCATTCTGTCTTGGGGGAAGTGACTCCAGCTCCAAAGGAAGAAGGTGCCGTGGTTTGCCTTGAGGTTGGTGTGGCAATGGAGAAGAGTGATGGAATGACTGAGAAGTTGAGAGGCGGTAGACTAGAATGGTTGCGGGAGAATAAATTTGGGAAAAGGTAGGTCCAGGCAGAAGTAGAGCCCACAATTTGAGGAGCTCGGAGTGAATGGTCGGCCAGCCAGTATACCGTCTAGGTTGAAAATACGGTACCCTTCAAGTTAGAGGTATCGGTAAGTAACGACTTCCCAACAGTAACAGCTTCCAGGACCCATGCAGGAGAGCTGAGAGCTGGTCGAGGTTGGAGATATGGTTCCCCTTGAAAGGTGCACAAAATCAGGAAGAGGTGAGGAAGATGTAGAACCGGCAAGTATTTATAGTGGCACCCATTTTGGACCGAAATATTCTCCCGAGCGGGCACAAGCCGGGCGGTGAATTGAATGTTTAGTGAAGGGTGGTCTGGTGAATGGTTGTTCACTGGGTCATTTGGGTGGCAAAGGTACCCGGGATTGTAATTCACGGTGAAGAGGCACGAGAGGGAGTCACGAGAATGATGTTTGATTCTACATAAAAGGTCTCAGGAATATAGGACAATGGATAAATCTAATGTGGGCCTTTTATTGTGCGTGAAGGAAGAAGGAAATGACATAACTTTGCGGATAGAAAGTGAATAGGTGACTCGTTTTCTTCCTACCAACAAATAACAGTCCCATCATCACCAAAGATGTTGTGAGCTCGTCCGTGCTTTTGAGGAAATCGATACTGTCGAGTGGGTTGTCGGGCTGCTAACTAGACGCGTGATGAGACGTTCCAGCCGTGTCTGTGGGGGGCGATGTAGTTTTCGAGGGTGTGGCACGGTTCCGGGCTTGATCTCTGGAGATTGAGTGTCCATGTTAGTCGTAGGCCCTGACAATATTGATCTAAGGATATGCTGATATAAGGGGAAGGAGATGTTTTGTAATAGTCTTTGCCCAGAAGGGGAAGGTGATGGAATTGTCGTCGATACTTACCTCGCCTTCCTCCTTCAGATGAGCTCTCGCCATGCCACGCTTAATATCCTGGAACCATTTGGTATTCTCCCAAATCTTGATGTCCTCAGCACGCTCGAAATCGAGCTTGAACGTGATCTTGTCGAGCGACAGCGGGGTTCGTCGCGGTCCTTCCAATGCTAATTTGTATCGTTTCGCATCGAAGTACTCCTCCATGACCGGCTCGCAACGTTTCGACTTTCCAACGTCTTCAAGACGTCCACTTTGAAGCCCCGAGTCGGGAAACACGATCTCCAGTGTGCTGAGATGTGGCGCTCTCGCCAGCCATCTCAAGGCTTTTCGGAGATATAAGTACCTGACGCGCGGCCAATACAAGCTGACGTGCCTGATATTCTGTTGGAGGAAGTTGGACTCGAGGATAAAGTCCATAGTTGGCTCGTCCTGCCAGAGCACATGGGCTTTGAATCCACAGAGGAGCTGGGTCCGGTGAAAAAACTCTGCGTACGCTTCGTTGCGGATTTGGCGACAGAGTTTTCCCAGCAGGCAGATCGCGGGAATCTGGGTGGACGCGGTCTCTGCTCGCGGGTATTTGGTGGAGGGAAGGCGAGTGCTAACGGTCCAGGCGGCCTTCCAGATCATAATCCTGACCTCTGCGGGGAGGTTGAGCAAGAGGGATTTCGGCATTTTGTTGGTTGATTCGAGGAGAGAGCGAGAGAGATGGTGAGAATGCTGAAGGCGGCAAATATTGAGTCGAAGAATGGAAGACGCCGGGTTGTATGGACCTGACAAAATCAGAAGGAGGCAAGGAAGATGTAGAACGGGCAAGTATTTATAGTGGCACCCATTTTGGACCGAAATATTCGCCCGAGCGTGGACAAGCCGGGCGGTGAATTGTATGTTTAGGGAAGGGTGGTCTGGTGAATGGTTGTCAAGGTTTTAGAATGTTCCGTGAAGGGTCGTCAAGGTTTTGGGCGTTTTTTCCGAGCCGCCCAACTTGCAATTCTCCTGGTCGCGACAACATGAGATGACTCCTGCGGGCGTTATGGGCCCATGACACGTGGAATAGCATAAAGTGACAGGGTGAACAAAACAACGAGAGGGAAAAACAACAATACGAAGAAGAGGCCGGACCTTAATGTTATATACAATTCAGTTCTTTTCTGGCACCTTGCTTGGGAACCCGTGACTCGCTTTACTCGTTGAAGTCATGAGAATCAAGCTCTTCTCCTTATAGAGGCCGTGAAATTGTCGAGCCACCGGGCCGAGCGTTGCACGAGGGCGGAGGAGAGCTGTCGCGGCGAGAATGCTCAGGGTCGATGGCCTTAGAACCGCTCCTCACGACGCCACACGGGACACTGATATCCAAAATGGTTTTGGATGATGTGGCACGGAGCGTTTTGGTACGTATCCTGTCGAGGCAGAAGGTGAGTTAAATAACGATCCATATTGTCTGCGGTGTTCACGGATCAAAAAGGAAAGACGGGTGGATTAGGTACAAAGATGATCATGGTAAGGCGGAGGAGACATACCTTGGGTAGCGTCAGGAGATGGTTCAAGATATTCCTCGTCAACCGCTCCTGTGGGCGTCCGCGCCTGACAAACCGCGAATGGTATGCCTTCTTGATAATGCTCTTGGCCGTCTTGAAGGTAAGCCGAAGTGTGAGCTTCTTCATCGTGGGCCACTCATAAAGCTCAGCCATACACCGAGACCACATGCGCAAATCGCGCCAGTCCTTGTAGGTTTCGACTTCGACATGGAGCGTCGTCAGATTCGGTAACCGCATGACAAAGTAATAGGATTCGTAGGGCCAGGGCATGTTAGGCACCTCAAACTCAGGGTCGTACTCCCGAATCCCTCTATGCATGCGCCGATCAATATCCTCCTCATCTTTATCGAGCATTATGGCCCAGTAGACGTGCCTGGTATACTCGGCGAGGAGCGGGTCCCTGATGATCAGGTCGAGACCCTGCTGGTACTCGTCCGAATACCAAGCACCGTCTATGTTCGAGTAGGGCTCGTGACGCAAATAGACCTGCGTCTGCCAGAAGAACTCGGTGAGGGCTTCGTCTCGGATGGTCTTGCATAGACTGCCTAGTTTTCGAAGCTGGATCAGCTGGTCTTTGAGAAGGTCGTGTCTCACGGCGCCTTTGTCATGACAGTCTTCGAGTACTTCGAAGTTGTACGGTTCATGGTCGAGGTCCCATGTCAGCCTGTAAATATGGATTCTGACCTCGGCAGGTATCTTCAGGAAGGAGATTTTGCTTTGATTTGCCATTGTGGAGTCCATGTCTGCATCACGGAGGTGAGCAGTACCTGGGGCGGAAGTTGGAGCGGAGCGATCGTTGATGATAGCAGCAGCGAGTGGCGTAGAGAGCGGTAGGAGGAGGGGAAAGGCAAGGTGGTTGAAGAGAGGCAGGAGTTGCTTGGTTGTTCTTGAGTGTGTGCGGGGGATAGGAAATATTTTTAGTACCTGTAGGGTAGACAAGGAGGAAGATGAAGAGGAATGAGGACCTGGTAAGGGGGAGAGAGGAGCTAAATAATTGTAGTGCAGTCGAAAATAAAAATCGAGTTGGCAGAAGCCAAGGTGTCATGAAAGCTCAGCAGGAAGGTTCAAGGTCTTGTCTGCATCGCAGAGGTACCTCTACGTACATGCTGCCAGACGCGCCTTCCACCTTCCTAACCTGCAGCCCTACATCTTGTCTTGTGCCTGACCCGCCACTTTGGCTAACTGGAGTTCATAAACAAACGTGAGAAGAGGGAAAAACGAGAGAAATAAACGCCAGTTGCATGGAAAAAAGTCTATGGAATCGTTCAAGTTACCATTCACCATAACCGCACAAGCAACATCAGACAGTCCCTGTCCGATAATTTACCTCACCACCGTAACTTTCATGCGTTTCGATGCGCAAGTCTGGACTGGGCAAGGACATTAACCCCAGTGCGTCGTATGTGGCTAAAACAGGGACTTGTATCAAAACAGTGGATTTTGGATTGCAAGTCCGGAATATTTGCGGGAGATATGTATGTAGCACCAACCCGCATGGAAAACCATCCACCTCGTCCTGCTCGCAAAAATGAACCCGTGTCCTCTTTCTCAACACCGCCTTCCTCCGCTGACTTTCCGAAAACCCTGCCCGTGCCCGGACTCCTTAGAGCCTAGGCAGGCGAGGCCACTCGGGGTCGATAGCGCCAAAATGGTTTTTGATGAGCCGGTCCGGCGCATCTTTGAAATGGTCCTGTGAACGAAGGTTAGCCAATTTCTATTAATGGTCATTCGTGACTCAATGAAGGAGACGTACCTCGGGTAGGGTAAGGAGGTGGTTAAGGATGTTGCTCTCCATAAGCTCCCTGGGTCGACCATTCCGGACGTATCGCGACTTCCAGGCCTTATTGATGGCTCTGGTAGCGCCCTTGAAGTTCAGGCACAGCGTGAGTTTCTTTACCCTGAGATAGACTGGGTAAAGCCACTTGGAGTTGCCGCACAGGTCGACCCAGTCCCTTCCGTGGTCGACATCGAGGTGGATAGTTTCCAGCTTATCCATCCTGACGAGGCATCTGGGAACCTCTTCGGGCCAGGGCATCCTAGGGACTGTAGGTCCGTTGTCGTAGCGCCAGCGACTGAAATAGTCTTGAGAGTACGGGTACAAGGTGTTCTCGTCCTTGTCTATCATGACTCCCCAGCGGACGTTAACGGCGTGCTTGAAGAGTGGTTCGTTGATGAGGAGTTCCACTGCTTGTTCGTATTCAGGGAAGGGTAATGGTTCGTGTCGAATATAGATTAGTGTCGAGCGGAAGAATTGCCCACACGCCTCTTCCTCAAATTGGCGGGATAGGATGGCCAATTTCTTTAGGTTTGCCAGCTGCTGGGTCATGAGCTGGGTCGCATTGGCCAGGTGCCGGGTCAGGCGTGCGAGCTCCGGGGTATCGCCTTCGATGGTCTCATCGTCGGTCGTATATCGGTCGAGGCCATCTTCTAGGACCAGGTTGTAGATCATATATCTAATATCGAAAGGGAGGTCGAAGAAGGTGAGTTTAGCGTGTTGATCCATTGTTGAAAGAGGCGACCGATATGATGGTTGTCGAAAGGTAAGGGAGAATTGTAAGAAGGGAAAAAGGAAAGCAGCAGGGAAAAAGAGCCAAAGTAAACTGGTCGATGCCGACTGTCAATGACGAAGGGGAAAAAAAAGAAGGAGAAGAAACCAGGAATCGGAACGGACAGGAGCTATAAATACTGTCGGAGTTGTGCTTGGGAGGGCTCCAAAACCTCCACCAAAGGGCCCTTCACTTGAGAAACCACCAGGAGCATTCACTTGGACAGCACCAAGCCCCTAATATCATCAGCTGCTGCAGGCGCAGCATTGCGGGACCTCAGAACCTTAGTGTCCACCCTATCCTTCACACATTCACGTCCAAAACCTTCCACCAGTGGGACGACACCGAGCCGCATAATCCCACGGCAGGGTACTCGAGATCGCAACGGGAACAAGTGAAGTGCGGCTTCTGGTTGGTGACACAGGTACAGCTGTGTGTAACGGAGAAACCACTCAACTGACTCTTATTTTCGATATGGTAACCAGTCTCTTCATCGAGCGGGCAAAGAAATGCAAATCTTCCGCACATGTCAATCCAGTCCCTTCTCCAGTTGATATCGAGGTGGATTGTTTCGAGATTTCTTAAACTGCCAAGCCAGCTGGTGAGTCCCCCACGGTAAGGCCTCATGGCGTCGGGGCTGAATCTGATTCTGACCAGGTTGATAAAGTCGTGATGGAACGGAAAAAAGACACCCTCATCGCTGGCTAGCATGACCGTCCAGCGGACGTGTCTAGCTTCCCGGAGTACGGGCTCGCTAATGATTAGGTCCACGGCCCGCTCATAGTCTGTTAGAGGGCCGTTCTCTGGCCAGAGCCCGTAGTGCGGTTGATGCCGCACGTACAGCCGGGTAAAATGGTAGAACGGCTCCACGGCCTCTGCTTTAATCTGGCGGCATATTCTGGCCAGCCTGTTGAGGTTGATCAATTGTTGTTTGAGGTGTTGAAAAGGGATGGTGCCGGTGTGGCTGGTCTCTTATATGTTGAGGTTGTCCTCCAAGACCAGCTCGTAGATCAGAGATCTGATCTCTGCGGTGGGGATAAAGAATGTGATCTTGCCGTGTTGATCCATTGTAGAAAGAGTTGACTACCCGGCTGTCGAATGGTAAGACAGAATGGTCAACTAGAAAGAGGAAGGTAGTAGGGGAAAGTAAAGGGTGGTGGTTGTTGGATATATAAGGGAACGTGTCGAAGAACCCTTCAACCCTACCATTAGGACGGTCTTCAGTCACTCACTCAATGTCGACGTAGTCCAGTTCGATCCAGATGATCATCCATCAAAACAAAAGTAGGTAAAGTAGGTAAAAGTAGGTAAGTATTCACTCATCACAAAACTAACCCCGAAGCCCCATCTCCACCGCCTCGCTGCTGTTGCTCCCACGTTCTCCTGCAGACCTCCTTCATCAGCCTCTTGGGTGCCATCCGTCCCGTCATCAGCTCGAAAGCTTCAATGGCCATCTCCGCGACGACCTCGAGACCGTCGACGACTACCCAGGAAGGGTTGACTTGGTCGCGGTAGGCGTACATTTGGGCGACTAGGGGCGTGATGAGTGGTTCGTAGGCGAGCTGTGGGGGGTGTTAGTTGGCGTCGAGTAGGTCGTAAGGAGTGGTTATGGGTGAAAGAGGGAGGAGAGAGATGAGGTGGTGAAGGATGTATAGCAGGCCAGCAAGGATCGGAAAGGGCCAAGAGGACATGTTCAAAGAAAGCGCTTGCTCCGGGGCAGGATGCTGAGAAATAACAGACAACCCAAGAAAAGAAGAAGAGAAAGGAAAGAAAACCGCTTACCTCAACAACCACACCCCCCGTCGGACTCCCCAACCACCTCTCCGGCATCACAAAATCCGCCGGCGGCGTCCCATCCAGACTCGTAGCAGGGACACAAGAAATCACCATAGTAGGCAACTGATAGCCCTCGGGCCACGGATCCGCCAACCTCTCAATGACCCTGCAAATCTCCAATGCCGGTACTTGCCCATCCGGACCCGGTTTCGTCATCCCCTGCTGCCCCTTAGCCCAACTATTAAAATGCTCCGCCACCTCCCTCGCCCTCTCCACCGTCCGGTTATAGACAAAAATATTTCTACAACCAAGCTGAATGAGCGCATAAATAGCTGCGCGCGCCATACCTCCCGCGCCGATGACCAGCCCCGTGGTTTTAGAAGGCTGGACATAATTCCTCGGACTAATAGCGCGGCGTAGACAAGTAATGATGGAGCTCCAATCAGTATTATCACCGAAAAACTCCTGCGCGGCGCCGGCCTTGTTGCGGGAGTTAGCATGGTCCAGAATCGCGTGAGTCTTGCCTCTGAGCGGCAGAACGACGTTGACGGCGCCGATGGCGGTGGCGTGGTGCGACTTGACTTTGAGCTGGGGCATGATGGCCACTTTAAAGGGAGCGGTCAAGTTGGCGCCGCCGAAGGTGTCGGACAGACAAATCTGGGTGAGCCGGTCCAAGGTAGAACAGGTGACGGCTTGGAAGGTGTGCGGCATTCCGGAAAACTCGTAGGCGGCGTTTTGCATGGCGGGGGAAAGGGACCAGGAGACGTTGGACCCCGTGACGTAGAACTCGAGCGGGTCGAGGAGGAATTGCTGGAACTCGAGGCCGTAGGAGTGGCGGTAGGTGCTGATGATGGCGAGGAAGTCTTGGTCGGTCTCCATGTCGGGGTGCTTGACTGGGTTGAGGATCTTGCTCTGTAGGGGGGTGCGGATGCCTAGAACGGAGAAGTCGTAGGCTACGAGTGGTGGGCGCGGGCTGGGAATGGTTTGTTCGACTCGCTTCTTGAAGGAGTCAAGGTATTCGACCGGACTGTCGCCGGTTGAGAAGCGGGCCATCCGGATCAGGTCGCAGCCGAGAGACTGGGCGCGTCGGTAGTTCTCGATGTGTTGGTCGTCGTGCCATGGGGGAGCCCCGAAGCCCATGTACCAGTAATTTCCTATGACCTTGGACCTGCCTTTGTAACGGAGTGCGCGTTGTATGAGAGATTCGTCGCGCTGCAAGTCCAAGCTCAGATACTCGACGCCTAGTCGTAGACCTAGTTCAAGAAGATCTGAGTCTACTGGGTTCTTCTCCTCTGGTGCCCTTCGCCGTTGTCCTCGGGGGTTCTCTTCCACGTGGTATATGATGGGCAACCCTAGCTTCCTCCTGAGGAGAGCTACCTGTTTTGATACCACTTCCACAACATCATCAGGCCACTGATCAATGATGAACTCGACGCAATCTCCAGTGGCCTCGAATTCCTCCAATTCCATATCCATTTCCTGGAGATATGATAGGCGAAGGCGCAGGGCATATGAGTAAGAGCGGAACTCGGGTGGAATGGCGGCAACTGAAAAGGGGCTTTCCAGCCATGCTTTTGTCGCACCTCTGCCAGTGATCTGATCCAGGAATTTCGTAAAGTCTTCCCGGACATTGAGCAGTTTTGATGGAACCGGCTGTCGGCTGTCTGCTGCTGTGGAGGTACCAACGAAATGGGTTGCCGAGTCGTCCAAGTTGTAAAACTCAAAGTTGGAGCACTCCCTATGCTTCTCATCTGCTTTGAGAAGGGCCGTGGCATCCGTCGCATCGAGCAAAGCCGCTATTTGCTCCCTTTCCCTGTGGATATAGACGACGGGATTCGTCCTGCAGTACTCGCGCAAGGCGTCTTGGGCTTCCTCGCTGAGACTGCTCATACCGCACTCGATGATGCACCCGTTCCTGTTGCTGTCGAGCATGCGCTTGAAAACTTCGACATCCTGGCGTGCAAAGAGGTCCTTCCCGTGCTGTAGGAGGAACTGGCCGCGGGACACGCCAGTGAGCTTCTCGAAATAGTGGTCCTCGGTGACTAGGCGGCGGCGCAGATGAAGGGCGCCCATGAATCCGAGGGTGCGCTTTCCAGCTCCTCGACATCCAACGAGAACAATGGACGCGTTCGGGTCGAATACCCGCTCATTCCTTGGCCCTAACATGGCTCCTGGCTGTGTATGAGGTGGTGATGCTTGTTAAAAACGTTGAGGCCGATGTGTTGCTGCCCCCCACATGTACCGCTTCGTTGATATCCCTCGTTCTCCGAATTGCCGTTTGTGTGAGATGAGTGACCGTCTTGATGAAAATGTTGACGATGTCAAAGATGCTGTTCGTGAACAGGTGTCGGCCAACACGGGGGATCAAAGGGTATCTAAAAGAGCAATCCAAAGGTCGAGATCCGCCCACTAAGAGTTTGACCGGGACCGGGTCACGGCAATGCAACGTCGATGTAGCGATGTGGTCTGAAGGTGTGGTAGTGAGGTCAATATCGTGGGCTCATGAAGGACATGATGCGGTTGCACTCCTGTTCAAGAAGTCATGCTGATTGAACCTCCATGGCAGTTATCATCAACCGCCAGAATCGATGATTGGTGTTTTGGCCATGTTCTGGACGTTCGGCAGATTGAGGCCGATTGTGACACACGGGATTTCCTTCGAGGCCTGAAGCGGGAAAATGTATCTCCCATCAAGCTTTCCGTTGCTAGCTTACCCCGTGGAGGAGCGGAAGGAAGTCCCTGAGATCCCCCACTGCAACCACCGCATGCGGGCGTGCAGAGAGGCAAAGGTCCAGTGGGCTTTCCCCGCAATCTTTGGTGATGCCTTAACTCCACCTCACTTCCGCACCTCCGGCATCTCCTTCTCACTTCCCGTTCTTCGACTCCGGCTTTGAACTTTGGTCAGATGGGTATCAAGAACTGATTTGAGTTCCGCGTGCTCATAATTTTCCAATACTTTCAGTTGACTCTGCTCTGTGTTCGTTAGTTCAGATTTGAAGATGCTTTGAATGCCATTGCTTACCTCTGTTACTGTTATCAAGATAAAGCACTATCATTTGGTGAAACCGTTGCCGTCCGTCTTCAAAGCAGCTTCATCTCTGAAGACCGGTCCTCCAACTGTGGCCATCAATGTCATATTGAGATTGTGGGATATTCCGTTGCACCCCATGTTTACAAATAACGATCTTACTCAACTCCCTTGCCCATATTATCACCGTACTTGTAAAGTCCCCTACCCGGAGCCTCATCGGAGCCAACCCCGGCGTCGGCGTTAGCGCCATGGTTGGTAGCATCATAACAAACACTTCTTGGCAACTGAATTGGGGAATGGTCGCTACCCCCGCGCCCAGCCATTAACGACGCGGCCCGCGCTATCAATTTCCCTAACCAAACTTTGGAGGACTCATCATCGTCGTCACTTTCATCGTCGTCCAATCTCAAAATATTCTCACCCGAACTTTGCTGCATGCTTGGTGCTCGGTTCCGTCGTGTCGGTATCTCAGCCTCATCCCATCTCTCCGTGGTTTCCGACTTCCCGTCTCCCGGCAATTGGACTCCATCTGTCTATGGGGCTCCGCCTTGAACACCTTGTCTCACACTCATCCAGATGGAGGACTCCGGCGCCGCTGAGGAACAGGCCCAACAGTCAAATAATGTCCATGATGAGACCCGGAAGTCTCAAACCATGACCCCCTCAGCCCAAACTTCCGCCCATCCATCGCCCCCACATCAGCAGCAACAAGCCGGCCCATCAGTGACCACTCCCGCCTCGGCTCCCGTCCCCGGACCGTCAACATCAACACCGGGACCTCCGCCGTCCGACACAGGCGCCGACGCCGGTTCCGAGCCCGTCAACCCACGGAAGCGCAAAAAGGCTTCACGAGCGTGAGTCCTCTGATTCCATGACCTCCCCACTTCCCATACCCCTCATGCCGCCCCCTTTCCCCCATCTGCATGTACTCATCCCCTCACTCACCTCTTCCCCCTCTCCTCTTCCCCCTCTCTTTCCCCTCTTCCTGCCCCATGACTTCCTGTTCACCACAACTAACACCCCCCCTCAGCTGCGACTTCTGCCACGTCAACCACCAACCCTGCGACAACGGCCAGCCCAAATGCTCCGTCTGCACCAAACACAACAAACCCTGCTTGTACCTGCGCCCAACAAAACGTCGGGGTCCCCAAAAGGGTTACCGCACCGCTCTCAACACCTACAAAGAGAGCGCCGCAGCATGGGGAGCCGTTCTTGGCGCCATCCCCGGACTAGACGCTTTGATAGAGGGCCATTTAAGGGCGGCGGGCACCCAGGGGAAGCAGATCATTGCCAGTATCAAGGATGCGAATGCGCAGGAGGGATTGATTGCTAGGTGGCAGGGGAGTGGAGTTTTTAGAGCGTTTTTTGGGGCGCAGAGGCCGGGGGTGCCTGGGGGAGGAGGCGAGGAGGGCCAAGGGCAGGATGGGCAAGGGCAAGATGGGCAGGATGGAGGAGCAGAAGATGAAGAAATGGGCGGTATGGTTGGGTCTCCGAGTGTTGTTGCCCAAGGAGGGATTGGAGGAGGAGGACAACCACCACCCGCAAAACGATTCGCTCGAGAAACGGAACAAAGGAGACAAGTAGCGAGGGATCTGGCGCAGTTACAGCAGCAGCAGCAGCAGTCGGCGGGAGCAGGAGGAGGGAGACGAGCGTCAATATCCCCAACGGAATCACCAGGACCGTCGATACCACCGCCACCACCACCATTACTACAACCAGCAGCACCAGCAGCACCAGCAGCGACAACAGCGACAACAACAACACCAGTAACCCGTCCTGGCGCCGGCGTCAGCAGTGGGATGAGCAACCTCAACACCACCACCACACCCAAATTCACAATAAACGACTCAACACTATCGGATATCGTAGCCAAAGACGCTGCTCAATCGTCCGTCTCCCCTGTCTTCCCCCGTCCACTTTTATCCCCCGTCCCCTTTTGTCCCCACTCCCATCCCCCCATCTCTTCTCTTCCCTCTGCATGCCTAAAGACGGTGTGAAACTGACACAGCACAGCTCCTCCCGAGAATCCCAAACCCTCCGCCCCCTCGGTTTCGCCCCCGACGAAACCATAGCCGACTTTTACAGCATGGGATCGAATCCTGATCCTATGTCCATGTCCCACCACCCTCTAGGACCAAATAGCAATGGCAATGGGAATAATGGCGGCGGCGGTGGTGGTGGGAATGGGAATGGCGGGTATGGGAATGGCGGAGCGTACGATGGAGTTGGTGATGATGACTTCTTGTTTGATTCAGAGCAGAGGGCTTATTATGAGCTTTTGATGGGGAGGAGTTTCGGGTGAGATAGCCTCCCTCCATTACGGTCCAATGTATGGGTTAATCCCGACGACGATAAGTTTTGAGAGGGGCCAGCTTGGGTAGGGACGAGCGAGACCTTTGTACCCATCAGTCTGAGCCCCTTTGAGGATTTGCTTAGGACTGTGATGGGAAGAGGAGGCGGTTGAGGTAACGTTTGATTTTTGCTCTTGCTTGTTCGCGCAAAGACAAAAAAAACTGACGGAAGCAGATGGATAACAGAAACAGGAAGCATGTGATTAGTACATAGTACACCCCAGACGACAGACACATAACGACGTATGATACCCGCCAGCAATAGCGAATGGCAAACTTTTTCTTTTTTTTTACCAAGCGAAATAGACAAGTTTCATTTCAAACTTTGTTCCACATAATGATGGACGAAGGGTTACTACCACTAATGTTTATTTGTTATTTGGGTATTTGTGTTCAGTGATATGACTGAAGGATCTCTCAACCTCAGTCATGATTTCTAGCATTGTTATGTGTTCATTTGCTGACTGAAAGCAAGCGCAAGCCAAAAGCCAAAGGATGTTGCGATCCGAGCAAAGCCATCAATCATCCTATCCGTCCAGTCATCCGTCCGTCCGTCAGTCCGCCCGCCAGTTCCCGAAAACCCCGATGATTGCGCCGCCATGATATGTAGTTATGTGTAGGTAGGTGTTAACCACCCATGTTTAAAACAGTTGTAAGAAAAGAACACGCCGGCTGATTAAGCGAATAGGTGTAGTGTAAGAGCAGAACCGCGCCAGGGAAGAAGAGAAAAGCAGGTGCCTGAAGGGAAGAAGCAGGCAAGACAAGCAAGAGTCAAGCCGAGTTAAACCAGCTCAAACCCCTCGTCCTCCTCAACTTTATCCTCATCCTCCTGCTGGCTGGCAGCAGCAGCGCCCCCCCTCAACCCCCTCCTCTTCGCCTTCCGTCCCTTTAACGCCTCCCCATTCGCATCCAAAATCTCGTACTCCTTCTCGACAAACTTCTCCGTCTTACGGTCATCCGTCTTGACAAAGTTTTCCAGCGTTAGGGGGGTCCGACTGAAGCCGGGCGTGGAGTCTTGGTCGAAGGAGTAGAGGAAGTTATCCTCTGCTGCTGTTGACGTTACCGACGAAAAGAGGTTCTTTGACAGAGATGGTGTTGATGGGGTTGATGGCGATGAGTAATCCTCGCGATCATCGTAGCGGATGTCCTTGTGCGCGAAAAGCTTGGGGAAGTTGATGGAGTGGTAGCCAATGTTGTTGGAGCGGCCACCACCACCACCGTGATGGCGGAGCTTGTAGAGGTTGCGGGAGGATTGTTTGGGGTATTCGCAGCCGCTGCTGGGAGGATATGGTGTTAGTCTCCAAAGTCAGAAGAGAGGGACGGTGGGGTAGAGGTGAAGCTTACCAAGCATCACGAATCTTCCTCGCCGGTCGCGATTTGATCAGCTGGTTGGGATGCCCGCTGCCAAGCAGCTCACCCGTCATCCAGTTCTTCTTGACGCCGGGGAGGTCGCGAGTGCCAGAGGCCCACTTTGTAGACGAGTCCTTGCTGCGCTTCCATTCCTTGTGGGAGCTGCGGAGGTCACGCTCGTACTGGACGGAGGACTCGAGGGAGGTAGCCATGATGATGACGGTTGATGGTGATGATATTAGTGTAAGGGTTGTTGTTGATGGTGATGTCTGAGGATGTAGAGAGGATGGTTCCGGGAAAGGTTGACTAGATGAAGCTGAAGTACTTAAAACTTAATAGCTTCCAAGTATGTAGAGACGGAATCCTGTCCCCTTTTTGATTCGATTTGTGATGTAATCGTCAACGGTTCGGTCGGTCGGGGGGTACCTAGGTACTACAGCGGTGTAGGTATGGAGACAAGGGCGTGCGTGACTGACGTTGCCAGGGGGTGGTTGGCCTCAGGGTCGGTAGCGACTAGTTAGCTGCCAAGAACCTTGATGGCACTATACTGGGAATGTTGGAGTTTGGGCCCTGTCGATCCGCCAAGTGTACCAATTATGGAAATAGAGTTGTAATCGCGAAGCGGGTCTAGAGAGAGTTTCCTAGGGATTTCGAGATGGACAGATGAGAGTTCTGATGGTCGAACTGGTGGGGGGGAGAGGACCGTTGTGGTCGGTGGTGGTTGTTCGGTCAGGGGGGGAGTTAAAGGGTTGAGCCAGTTAGAGGGGCCCTTTTTCGTTGTTGTGGTGATGAAAGAGAATGAGAGAGAGAGAGAGAGAGTTGGCAGGAGAAAGAACGGCTTTGTTGCGATGCTTTAAAAGCAACGGTTGGATCAGGTGCAGGCTGCGAATGACTGAAGAAGCAGCCAAACCAAGGCTGAGTGTTCTATCGAAAAAGGCTAATAAGCCAACTCGTTCAGGACGTTGCCGGTGAGTGACTCAAAGAAGCGACTTCCCAGTTGGGAACGGTGAGGCGTGAATAACACGGCCCCTGATAAGCGATAAGGACGGGGGCCGATAAGCGATGACGCGCTGTGACAGTTGGACCGAAATTCGATGACGGTAACAGGAACTTGAACAGAAACAGTGATAAGACTATCGATGGTTTCCGTGTTTGTGTGTTGACTGTTGGATTGTTGGAATTTGCAAGATGGAAGCAGAGCAGGGACAGAGGGAGAGGCCTGATGGTGGAAGCGGGCGCAGCGGAAGCCCTTCGTTTTATCCATCAACGGCCAGGGCCAGGGCCAACACTCTGATGGAGGGTATCAGGAACACACGGGTCACTGCCAAAAGGACATCGATGCCTTGCTGAGACACGAGATGGTCACCTTTCGCATGGTTTGGCTCATCATGGAATCCCAGAGGACCGTTTCTTATCAAGACCCCTTTCGGCCACAAAGTGCCCAAAGTGCATGTGGAAGTACCCCGGTACCTCTGGAGTCTGGAGGTTGGTGCATGACCTGGGACAGGCCAAGTGACGACAGTGGCAGGAAGCGAATCCTAAAAGACCTCCAAGAATTCTGTCAGCTGCTGGCACCTCTCGTCATCTTCCATCTAGGCAGGGACAAGGAACGGATACGATGAGTCCTGGTTGCACAGTATCAAGATCCCCGAGACCTTTGCGAACCCAGCACGGCGCGGTCGAGGCACGGAGGCACAGTGCACCAGCTGCCCATTTTGCGTCCAACCGCCTGCTCTGTCCACTGAGGTTGAAGAGTCGATACACGCCTTTGTGTTGTTCTTTGCCGTCTTCTGGCGTGTTCCCTTCTTTTACCTTGCTTAGTAGCCCGGCCTCCCGCTTGATAATGATGACATTGGCCGTTTCGATTACGCCTTTAGCAATGGCCCCTGAACGGCGACTTGTTTCGTCCCTACCTGGAACTTCCATGTCTGTTCGATGCCCGTGTCCGTTGAACTGGGTACCGGACGTCCCGTTTGCGATAGATGAACATGTTTGGATCCTTGTCAGCTCCCTAAAGGCTGTTGTCTTCGGGGGGGTTTGTTAGCCCAACAACAGAGACAGCTCTACCGTTGTTGCACTCAGGTCTCAACAGCTGTTACACATGCTGCTTTCCATGTTGACAATGGCATCTTGCTATCTCCTGCCATTCATCTTCAGTCGAAATTATCGCAGGGCAATGAATGGATGGTGACAGTATCGAATGGGGAAAGGTTGGTGTCCCCGGCTTGCCCCGGATGCGGTGCGGCCGGATGTGGGGGAAGCGAACCCGCCAACGACGCTAGAGCAGTGCAGCACGGGGTACCGATGATCGATGCATCGCGACGTCTGTACCTGTACCTGCCCACTGAGCAAGAATCATCAATTTGAGTGGTTTGATGTCCTAACACGTTGCCCGATCATTAGATGAGGAATGCCAGAACAGACTAATGAAACAAGTCTTTGAAAGAGGCCTTCATTGTCCCCCAAGCTTATCGCTTATCGGCCCAGGTACCTCTACGGCTCTCTGTCCAGCAAGGTCCTCGCCGGATGCCGAGGATGACGCTCCGTCAATCAGGGGCGCATGCGTCCCTTCTGCAGGGTAGCAACCGTCAGCGCTTGCAGTGGAGAATGATAAGCTGATAAGACCTAAACATCGACGACCACACCGCGATATCGGCGTCCTCTAGTGGTCCCGTCTTCAGGAGACGGAATGGATTCATATTGCAATCATGTTCGAACAAGTGTTCACAACAATGGAGACCGGTACTTTCATCAATCCTGCTGCATAATCTCAATCATGTTTGTGTTGATGCCATCATCTATCTGGATCAGGACAGTTAGCCAAGTTTGGTCAACCCCCTTTTTCTCCCGGGCCGCCTCACTACTGTGTACAGTACTTCCACCACAAGGTCAAAGGAGGCAGGGATATGCCAAGGCCCACGAGGCGTGGTCTGCTGACCCATCTCCGTCATCTCCATAGCCGCCTTGGAATGAAGGAGACGCGATCCAGGTACCATGGCCGCCGAATAAGAGCAGGTGTTCACACGGCGTGTACGATTGTTCGGCCATGCCGCCGTGTTCACCGTAACTCGATCGGCTACTCAGCTGTTGAGGAGGTGTTTCTCGCGTCTTGTCGCCTATTCGAGACGTGATGGCGTGACGCGATTAGATGGTCAGTACAAAGGGCACCTGAAGATGAGATTAGTCGCCTGGAGTTTGAACTCTTAGAACCCTCAACCTCCAAACATCTAGAGGTAATGATGGAAGGCTTCAATCGATGGATATCATGAATGGCAGTGATAGGAAATCCGAACGCTGACGAGTCTCGCATTGTCTGTGTGGTATACCTGTATATCTCCAAATTCACCAATGAATCAAATGAACACTAACAACGCCGATCCCAAATCGGAATCTGTTTTACTTTCGGAGTTTGATTTCGTGATACCTTTCACCACATGCAAGATTCACAATCGACGACATTCACCATCGCCGACAGCGGCATCACTCTTTATCAGTGATGTCACCGGACGTTTTCCCCTATCTTATCGCCTTATTTTTGATCAACCCACGATAAGACAACAACGCTTTGACCATCTCAAAAAGTACAGGTAAAGGGACACTCCGGCAGGCAACTCCACGGACCACAATCTAATCAACACCACCATCACCATCGCCTCAATCAACAATCAACAGCCAACATCACACCTCCAAACAAAACAATCAGCACCCCCAAACCTACGGCCAAAATGCCCTCAGACAAAGCCGCCTACCTAGCAGCCCACTACCTCTCCACCGACCCGCCCAAATCCTCCTCCTCCACCTCCAAAAAACGCAAGCGCAAAAACAAGTCAGCAGAAGATGGCCTCATCATAGCCGACGACGACGACACCTCTTGGGCCCAAGCCACAAAACGCGATTCCGACGATGACGATTTCGATCGCCCCATAATCGCCACCGGCGTGTCGTCCGCTGATTTTCGCAAAGCCAAAAAATCCGGTTGGAAAACCGTCGGCGCATCTGCCTCCACAAAACAGTCTACAACTACAACTACAAAAACGACGAAGGAGGATATAGATGCCGCCGCCGCTGCTGATGCGATTCTCGCGCAAACAGCAGCGGAGACGGCTGCTCTAGCGAGAGAAGCGGGCGGGGATGATGAAGTCCTCGTCGTCGACACGCTTACCGGCGCGACCACTACAACGGTAGCCCACCGACCACCCGAAACGCAAACCCAAGCACCGATTATGTCCAACGGCATGCATGCGGGGTTACAATCCGCATCCGCTATTAGTGCACAACTCAAAGCTAGACAAGAAGCCGAGCGTCTCGAGCTCGACCGTATACGCGCCGAACGCGAACAGCAGCCGGAAGAAAAAGAAGAGTTGGTATTGCGTGATGCCACCGGCCGACGAATTGACGCTTCCATGCGCCGGGCGGAGGCACGCAGACAACAAGCGGAGGCTGAACGGAAGGAAGCCGAACGCAAGCGCGCATTAAAGGGAGAAGTCCAACTTGAACAAGCAAGACGCAGGAGGGAGGAATTAGAAGAAGCCAAGCTCATGCCTCTCGCCCGTTCCAAAGACGACGAACAACTCAATGCCGAACTCAAAGAACAAGACAGATGGAATGATCCCATGGCGCAGTTTTTGGCTCCTGAAGAAGTAAAAACCACCAACAAGAAAGGGAAAAAGGTGACGGGAAGGAGGCCGGTATATAAAGGACCGGCACCGCCGAATCGGTACGGCATTAAACCGGGGTATAGGTGGGATGGGGTGGATAGGAGTAATGGGTTTGAAGCGGAACGGTTCAAGGCGATTAATCGGAGGGAGAGGAATAAAGGTTTGGAGTATGCTTGGCAGATGGATGAGTAGCGTTGATACCTAGGGTTGGGATGGTGGTTATGGAAATATGGACGCATGGGGCAGTGATGGGTTTATATGAGCAAAGAAATTGGGTTATTGTCAGGTGTTCGGAGTCAAATTGCCATGCTACATATGGTATTACATAGGGTTTAAAAATGGGAGCAAGCAAAATATGGATTTGTTGATGGATGGATTGAACCAAGTTACATTGAAGAAGCTATCCAAGGCCCTAGGGCCAGAGTAAGTGACCAGGATAATCACAATATTAGCACGACACGTTGGGTGACTGCGAACATAAGCACAATATACCCCAAATCATGACATCGCTTCAGTGAGGTATATTACTATCTGTCTAACCTCCTTGCGTTGACCTACACATCTCGTCTCCAACCACGTCCCGCTCAAGCGGTGACCAACCTCGAGAAATAGTAATACTGCGATATCGATCGTGCAAAGTAAGTCCAACCGCTATAACCTATGTGAAATGGTCCCGTGTACGTTGTTTCGTTTCTCTCCTTCCACCTATCCCAAATGTCTTCCAAAGCCTCCTCTTCAAAAACAATTTCAACTCTCTAACTTTGGAAACCACGCAGCACCACGATCGGCGTAATATTTTGATGCGAATCGGCCCACAATTTTGATTCGAATCGGCCGTTTCGGTTTAGGTTTGTCGTTGACCACAGTTTCCAGCTTGGGTGGCACGACGCCATCTTCACTTGTGTCGCTTGTGGACTCCGGAGGGGTAGCATAACCACTTCCTCCTCCTCCTTCCTGAGCCGGTTTACCACTTTCGGCCCCATATCCATTCCCATTTCCATTTCCGGTTCCATTTCCGGTTCCAGCCCCAGTCCCAAATTCAGTTCCAATCCCACCCCAATCTTGAACCACTGCCGATACCTTCCTAGCAGCAGCCACGCAGCCGCCGCTCTACGACTGAGGACTAGCAGCACCACTGCCCCCTCCTTGAGCGGGGCCCGTCTTGCGCCTGATAAGCTTGTCGGGACCCAAGTAACCAAAACGCTTGACCATACCAAGCCACTCCGCCTTGGTGGACAGGTGGGGCTTGGAGCGGTTGGGCGTCGCGTCGATGCGGTGGCTGAAGGGCTTCATCAGCACGGCGAGAGCGACACCGTTGGGGTACTGGTCGATGGCGGCCATGACCTCTTCGGGCTTGATGAAGTCGTTGGGCGGGGTGGCGCCGCCCGAGGTGGGTGGAGGGGAGCCGCTGGGGGAGCCTGGGGGGGTGAGCATGTTAGTGAGGTGTTGGAGGTGGATTGTGGTGTGTTGAGAGGTTGGAAGAAGGTGCTGGGGTGGGAAGGGGGTAGTAAGGAAATGGGTATTGTCGTGGGAAATTATGGGAGATGTCTGTTGTACTGCAACAGGGGGTTTGTTGCAGATCAAAGGTGATGAATGATATCAGAAAGGAGATGGTGACTCCGAGAGAGGAGCTCTATGACTAAAGACATAGAGGCTCGAACGTAATTGAACGTTTGTAGTATTGGATCAAGTCACAAGCGAAGATGGTCGTTATAAAGCAAGCGGCAGTGTCATGAGGCGAGGGAGATGCAATCAACGATAAAAGGCGTTTCTTACCTGGCTGAGGAGGGCTACCGGGCCTGGAATTGGGCATCATACCACCAAGCGTCGTCTGCTTGATCTGGGGCCTGTTGCTCTTCGCGCCGCCGTCAGACATCTCACCATCACTGGTAGCGCCCTTGGGACGTCCGGGCAGAGGAGTATTCGACCGACTCTGGCCCATGGATGCCGTGCCCTTGTTGGCGGCAAGCTTGGCCTTCTTCCGGGTTGACTCGGCTTCACTAGATTCCGATAGGTTGGGCGAGCCAGCGCGCTTCAACTTGTTCTTCTTTGCAGAATCGGGGGCCTTTTGCTTGCCCGTCGGCGTCGCGGTACCCTTGCTGTTGGTGCCCGAAGCACCATCCTTCTTCTCTTCTTCCTTGACCTCCTCCCCCTCCTTCTTCTCCTCATGCTCGTCTTCGGATTCTTCAGAATCGGCAAAGGGGTTGTCCGACTCCCTCTCCGAGTCTGAGCCTGCATCGTAGTCCATGGCGTGCTCCAACTTGACCAAACGCTTGACGACTTCCTTGCCCGTCTTCTTCAGCCTGAGCTTCTCCAACTCACGTTCTCTCTCTTCTTCATCGACCTTGCTCTGATCACCCTCGCCGAACAAGTTAGCTGCAGCTTGCTCGCGACGAATACGCTCCTTGGCCTCCTTGGCATCCTCGTCCTCTGCCTCGAAACCCGGGGTCTCATCGTCATCCTGGAATTCGTCGCCCGACATGTCGAGCTCGTAATCGTCCCGTCTCTCGGATTTGGGAGCAGCCCTCGATGTGTAGCTCTCCGTCTTGACACGCGCACGTCCACCAAGGAACATCCTGGTATCGGCCTTCTCCTTTTGAGTCAGCTCCCGCTCCCTGTCGCGCATGACCCAGCGCTTAACGTCCTTGTTCTGCTTCATCATGTTCTCGGCGTCGTCCAGAGACAAAACGTTGAACTTTGGCTTCTCGTGGAAGGCATACCAACGGGTCAGGGGAATCATCTGGAATTTCTGGTCTTGGGTCGGGATGAGAGCGCAGTTGACTTCTGACAGACCGGCGACGTAGTGTCCGACCCAGACGCCCGACTTGCCCTCGGCATCTTCGAGGTGCCATGGGAGTGTTTCCTGGTATCGCAGATCCAATGCCTTCTTGTGCTCCTCGGAGTGCTTTCCGTGGAAAACGTGGGTCTTCATGCTCTTGTCCTTCTTCTGCGGCTTGTTTGGCTCATTCGGCTTCATGACGGGAGCGATCTTGGCTTGGTCCAATGCACGCTGGGCTTCCTTGGCCTCCTTCTCCTGCTGAATACGCTCAGCCTCTGCATCGTCCATAGGCACATCCTCCATCTCTTCCTTGAGCGCCATGCGGTGGGCAGGCGGCAGACGGGGGTCCCGGCGTTGCAAAGTAACGGGGCGGGGAAACTGGTCTTGGTCGGTTACGTCCAGATTGCCGTGCTTGTTGTTGAGCTGCATGACGTGGAATCGCAACTCCATGAGCTGCTTTTTCGTTGTTACCAAAGGAAACTCCTCGACATAGCCCTGCGCTTGTTCACTCCATTTCCCCGGGTTCATGGACCTCCTCCTCTTGTGGTCCATGGCCTTGGCTTCGAGCTGGCGAAGAGACCTGTTCTGGCCGGCATTTTCCGAAGCGCGGGATCTGGCCTCCCAGTCGGCAGGTCGACGTGCCATTGGGGGTTTCGGAAGGGTTTTCTTTCTGGCCACGAGGGGATCGGCATTAGCCTTTTTGCGGACGATTTTCTTGAGTGGTTGTGGCCCATTGGGAGCAACGCCAGTGGGAGGCGCGCCGGCTGGAGGAGCACTCATGTTGATTGTTCGGTGAGATACTATTTTGAGGTTCGTGGGAGATGTGAATCGGAGAGCGCGAGAGGACGTTCGCGACCAAGGTCGGGGTTGGAATTGAAGTTGTTGGCTGCCTAGACTCGGTCGTACGTCATGCAAATCTAGGTCGACCTGGCTTTGATCGGCAGTTGTTGCGATTGGCGCGCTTTCCCTGGTGGTCGAGATGATGCGTAACGTCGAGATTCCGCTTCGAAATAATGTGGTACTGAAAAGTATGTCGTTCTTCCCTGGTCTGGGGGAAGACGGCGTGAGTAAAGACGGTGGGTTGGGAAATCGTAGTTGTGGTTGAGGTTCGAAGTCGGAAGTCGACGTCCAAATGCTACAGGCAGTCGCGCTACAAGTGGCACTGAAAGAGCTGCGCCCATTTTCGGCCCATTCGCCGAGAGCCTCAAATCCCCAGACAAAGACAGAAGAGTGGGTCTGTAAAACATTCTACCCAATTATAAGTCGAAATGCTTTAAAGACGACCAATGAGGTGACCGGAAGCGTCAAGTGCCCCTGCTCAGCCTCTCCACACTTACGTAGCTGCTGACCTAATTACTTAGCACTCGACTTTCAGGTTCAGTTTCACTAGTCGCATATGCCAAAGATTGGGTGCTTCGCGCGCTGTTCCTGCCCATTGCTTGCTGCCGTCGGCTGTCACAGTCTGAACAATCTGTTTGTGGACGACAAGGCCGGCACACTTCAAGCAAACAAAGTGAGAAGCATGACGCGACATTACACGATTCAGCAACACCAATTTCAATATCCCAACTTTAGGAAATAAGCCCAACTCCAGGGCACCAGGGCTACATCGCCGCCTCCACCGACCCCATCCCAGCGCTGTGGTACATGCTGTAAGGTACCTTTTGTCACTACCATATTCCATGCCGCTGACCTGAAGCCAGAAGTGGAATTTCAGAAGAGTCAAGACGAGACGTGTTGCTTTTCAACTCGCGCCTCCTTTTCTTCACTTTTCCTCAATTAGTCTGAGGCCAACTGGTAAATATACGATAGTTTGGCTGACCACTCTTCACAACCTAAAGTGGCCGGGCATCTCCAACATCACAGCCACCACCCTCACTTCATCACACCATCAACAACACCTGACTGCTCTTCCCTATATGCATGCATCCTACCCGTCTGGCCATACTTAAAAAAAAGGTGGAAGCTTAGGGGTCGTCTTGTTTGTCAGGTCATCACCACCGCAATGGAGCAAGGACAGGGAGGTCGGGGACCAGGTCTTGAGGATCGCCTGAGGAATATGATCCTCACCAGCTCCAACGACCCAGAACCCCAAGTGGAAAACGCCCCCAACGGTTCATCCCCTCCACAACCCCGGAAGCGTCTCAACCAGGCCCAGCGTCGTCAGATGTCCGCTCAGTTAAACATCGCCATTGACCCTCGTGCTCAACCATCTGAGCCCGCCGGACCACAACAGGCCTCGAAAGGGTTTGCGCCTCAACCAGGACCTCCGGCCGGACATCAACCTGGACAGCGATTTGGACACCAAGCTGAACATCAGGCTGGGCGTCAACCTGGACCGTATGGTAATGGAGGCCGTTATAGGAATCAAAGACCTCAGTCAGGACCACAACCAGCAGGTTATCATCACCAGCAGGCTGGCCCTAGAGTCCACCAGCCAAACCCGCCTCATACGGGTAACCAAGTTCCGGTGCCACCTCAGGGACATCCCCAACCCAGACACCACCCTTCACGCTCTTACCACGGCCCAGGCCCCCAGCACTTGGACCGTAACACCTGGCGACAGCCTCTCCATTCCATCCCCAACCCCAATACGGCACACCACATTCCTCAAGGATCCTTCGATGGTCCAGCACCTAGAAATCCTAGAGGAGGAGCGCTTTGGAACCCCGGCAGACAACCTCAGGTCCGGCCGGAACAGCTCAAGGCGCAAGCAGACTTGCTTGAGGGTCTATGTACGACCATCATCGCGAATGCCCAGATCGAATACGACGACATCGTTAAGAACGAGACCTTCCGCCAAAAGATCGAGGCACTTGCCCAGGCCGTCATCACCCAGTACGAGCAGAGCCAGAACGGCTTCTACGACTTCCCTCCCCAGAGCGTCCAGCTCCGGTGCTTCGGCAGTCTTGCTTCTGGTTTTGCTACCAAGGCTGCTGATATGGATTTGGGTCTCTTGTCGCCTCTCTCACGCCTGCAGCCAGATGCGCCAGGCTCTCCGATCCCTCGGCTGATTGAAAAAGCGTTTCTCGAAGTTGGTCTTGCCGCTCGCCTACTTTCAAAGACCAGAGTGCCCATCATCAAAGTCTGCGAGAAACCGCCAAAGAGCTTGTATGATGATCTGGTAGAGGAGCACCTGAAGGGGGAGAGGGGGATGTCAGATAAGGGAGAAGATGAACAGAACGACGAGCCAGAGCAGGATGTGGCCGAAGATGCCGAGCATCAGGCTGATGAGTCGTCAGGCCATAACAAATCTGCTGTTCGTGAGAAGCAGCAGAAAGAGCAGAAGGATCATACACAAGATCAGCCCAAGAAACAGCGCCATGACGAAGAGGGCGAAGCAGACGACCACAGAACCGACAAGAAAGGATTCAAGCTCTACCAAGCCTTGAACCAAACCCTCAATTCGTATTACGGAACCGCAAAAGGTTACCTGAGAAGTGTTGGCGGACGCGATCTAACCAACTCAACGATCAACAACTTTTCCCCAGCCGATATCCAAAAGCTAAACCAAGTCTGCCTCGCGTTCGTCGAGGGGCTTGAGGATCACCAGCTGCGCGACCGCCTGTTGAGATATCAGTCCTTGAACCGCTACGACCTCGAGTATCGAGACGACCGGCCCCGCACCCTCCAGGGCATGTACACGCAAGTCGAGGGCGAGCAAATGGTCATGATGTGGGAGTCTCGCCAAATCACCGAAAAGGACTCGGATAAGGAAGTGCGAGGCCAGATGTGCGTGAACAGGTGGAAGACGCTGCAAGACCATCCCGACTGCGGCGCTGATCCTCTGGGGTATGACAGGGACCTGAAGCGGGCGGCTGATCAACTGCGGATGCTCCCTTCCATCCAGCTCATGCTGTTATCACAGGGGCAGTACGAGTCAACTACGCAGTATTGCGCCAGGGCGGAGCAGTTGCTGGTTGACTTGGTTGGAGATGGCACGACTGATGATGCGAATGACGCGATTACTCTCATAACCCAACGCTACATCGACGGTATCAAGAACGAGGCCATACGGGAGGCAGTGAAGGAATTCGCGGAAAGCTTCGCATATACCGATTTCCACGCGATCGCAAAGAGACTCATGAGCTACCAGCTCGCTCATGACCTGGAGAAGTGTCTCGAGAAAAAACTCTATCCCAAGGACATGGAAGGCAAAATCAACTCCTACATCGCTTTCCTCCGGGGACCTATAGCGTGGTCGGCTGAGCCCTTCGAGCGCGACTTCGAGACCCCCTTGTCCCCAGACCTCATCGAAACCATTTCCCAGATCCGGTCAATCGGCGACCCATCAACCATGGGCCCTAACCAACCCCGCGATCCCTACCGCGACCGCTTTGAGTTCCCCAAGTCCGGCGTAGGCATCCAATGCGACATCAACTTTTCCGCTCACCTCGCCATGCATAACACCCATCTTCTGCGTTGCTACTCGTCTTGCGACCCGCGCGTCCGGCCCATGGTCCTCTTCGTCAAGCACTGGGCCAAAGTCCGCGGCATCAACTCCCCCTACCGCGGCACCCTCAGCAGCTACGGCTACGTCCTGATGGTGCTGCACTACCTCATCAACGTCGTCAAGCCCTTCGTCTGTCCGAACCTGCAACAGCTCGCCCCGCCACTCCCGCCCGATCTCACACCTGAGCAGCTCGAAGACGTGGCCTTCTGCAAGGGAAGAAATGTGCATTTCTGGCGTGATGACCAGGAGATCCAGCGTCTGGCGGCCATGGGCATGATTAACCAGAACCGGGACTCCATCGGCCATCTCCTTCGTGGGTTCTTTGAGTACTACGCACAGAATGGCTCGTTGTCTACGTTGCCGGGTAGAGGCTTCGATTGGGGAAGGGATGTCATTAGTCTTCGCACTCAGGGAGGGATCCTTAGTAAGCAAGAAAAAGGGTGGACGGGCGCTAAGACGGTGTTGGAGTCGACGCCTGGCGTACCGTCTACTGCTGCCCCGTCGGCTCAACAGCCACCGGCACAACAATCAGTTGCTCCTCTTGCCGGTGCTCCTCCTGGTATGGCGCCCCCTCCGGGCCTCGCCCCTCCACCAGGCTTCACAGCACCCCAACCCCAACCGATCCAAGCAGGCCCAGCACCTCCCCCGGCCCCTCCCGCTCCTACTACCGAACAACCCACCCCGGCGGGCCCTTCTACCGAGCAACATCAACAACCCAAACCAGAAGTAGAACTCAAAGAAGTCCGCTACCGCTACCTCTTCGCTATCGAGGACCCCTTCGAGCTGGACCACAACGTCGCCCGGACCGTCACGCACAGCGGCATTGTCGCTATTCGGGACGAGTTCAGGAGGGCTTGGAGGATTATTAGAAATGCTGGGAGGCTGCAGGTACAAGGTCATCAGGGACTGGGTCATCAGTCCCACCGCCATGGTCATGGTGCTTCCTCTTCGAACGCTGGTATTGAGGGCGGTGCCGGCAGTACGATGCCTGAAGAGGAAAACCTACTGGAGGATGTGCTGGAGGCTGGAAAAAAGAAGCAGAGGGAGGAGTTTGATGAGTTGTTGGATGGGTTACATGGGAGGGTTTGGAGGGGGGAGGGTGCTGTTGGGGGTGGTGGTGGAAGTGGAGGTGGTGATGCTTGATGGTGTTTTCACAACAATTGACGGGAGTGTATACGAATGTTATACTTTGTCCGTACGTGGTTCTTGTGGATAACTAAAAACTTGCTTGTCCTTGCTTAGAAGTTTGGAGTACATGTTTGATGGAAAAGCGGTAAAGGCTCAACAAAAACTTTGTGTGTGGTATGATAGAAATGGAGTTCGGGCACAAAAAAAAGAGAGGGAAAGGAAAGAGAAAAGCATATTGGACCTGCCTAAATGGCCTGTTCCTCCCGGTGGTTTTTTTTGGTTTTTTTTTGCTTTGAAGTCATTCTTGCTTTGTCGAAGAGGAGGGATGTGGCAAGGCCGGGACAACACGCCGAGAAGGAGAACCGGTAGCAGTGGAAGGAGACTGGGCAGTGATTGTTCTGACCTCAGTAAGAACTTGTTCATCGTAGGGTGTCCCTGTCAATTCTCGGTTCCTTTCTTGCGCCTTCCACTTCTTGTTCCTTTGAAGGAAGGTATCTTTCATGTGATGGCAAGTGCCACCAGTTAACCTGCTCTGACTGCCAGCAGGAATTCGGGCATCAATGATCATGAATGATCCGTTTCTTTCGCTTTCCACATCACTGAATGTTCTTCCCTTTATATCCAATTCTTCCACCACAGCAAACCCCGTTCACTTCATTCAAAGCTGCGGCAGAACCATGAGACTGATGGATATTAATAGTCCAGTATCTTTTGCCAAACCCCGTCAACCCAAAGTTGTACTTGTGGGCGCCAGAGCGGCGAATATATCACCACCTGTACACGGATAGGTTGATTCTAGCGGAGTGGAAGGAGCGATGTGTCCGTAATCGGGCCTGTCCTGTCTTCTGTTGGGTGCTTAAATCTCAACTTGGAAGGCGGGTGGTATCTTGAATCCGAGATTATGGCCGGCTGTTGAGGAAGGAGCGCCTTGCAGTGGGTTCTCTGTCTTTTCCTTCAGATCTTGTGGCTTTCGCGTCGGTCTGTTGATCCCTACCTCTAGGCCACAGAGATTTGCAACATTGACTTTTTATAAGTTCATCTTCTGTCTTATTTACGACCACCATCATCTGCATTTCCGACGTGAACCCGAGACACACAAGCGCCTGAAGCTCTCTCTCGTCTTCTCCTGTTACTTCGTTCTGCGGCTCGAACCCGAAACTCCAACATCAACTTGTATCCAGTCAACATCACGGAGCTTTCCTCTCGGCGGCTATACCAAGCCAACCAGATTATAGCAGCACTTGAGTTGAAGCGCTACTCGAGGTACATATCGATCTCAGCCTGGTATTTTTTTGGATACCTGTTCGTTAACAAGTTGTTGTAACCAGTTACCTTATTCTACGGATATTCACTCTATCGAACGCCCGATCACGATGTCTTCCTCGGCACACTGTCTCCTTTGCTCTCAAGGAGTCCCTGAGCCATCGCAGCGCCATGCCATTGGCATCACGGACATGACGCAGGCACTCAGCCTTGGCCCGTCCACCAGAGGTTACAGTAGTGCAGGAGCAAGCAGGTTTCGATGCAAGGAAACTCCGGCCCCAGACTCCAAGTCTCCGCTGCTCGCTCTTCCGGCTGAGATCAGGCTCAAGATCTATCCTTATGCTTAGGAAGCTGCTCCTCATGTCAACACCTACAAAAAGCGCCCACCAATGCCTCCCGGCTTAAGGAAGCAGCTCTTGGCGATCTCGAAATTAGGCGCCATCTGCCGACTGATAAGGCACGAGGCTTACCCAGAATACTTCAAGCAAGCTCAAGCCTATCTGCGCTGGGATTCAGTTTTGGAGTTCAGAAAGGCATGGTGGGACACTACTGACAAGGAGATCATTTTGAGCTCCCCCTTGCTCCGGTCTCACTTGAGACATGTGAGCTTGAACTGGACCGACCTCGTGTTCTGGGAGAGGGGTTGCAGTAAACTTTCGCCCATGGAAGCGTTTCTTTGGCTACAAGGTCTCAAGCAGCTCAGGACGGTCGAATTCGTTTTCTCGGAGCCGCGGCGTGACGTTAGAGCTTAGTATGCACGGATTGGTCACCTTCCATTGCTTACCGATTACTTGAAACTAGGATTAAAGAATTTGCGCGGACTTAAGAAAGTCGCCATCAAGTACGAACTTGAACCGGAAACACTTGCGAGATGGGACTTCGGTCCTCACTTGGCAGATTTCGAGAAGTGTGTTGAGTATATCGTAACATCGCCCGAGGTATCTCTTCTTTTTCATTTGCACTCTACATTTGCTCAAGATCCCCCCTGAAGAGACAACGCCTAGGAAACTTCTTGCTCAAGCTAACAGCTAGACAGAACCAAAGTCGGCGCCCTCGGACTATCACGGTGCATCTTGGTTGTGTCAGGCCTGAATGGCAGCATTTGAAGTCCAGCACAATTTGATGGCAGTAATTTTGTATCTTCCAAGTAGGCACGTATTTCCTTATGCAAGCCATGGCCACATCTGGGTATTAATGACCGCTAACATTTCACAGTCCACAGCGTACTTTTTCCGGGCTATCGCTCATTCTGTATATTTTGGAGATTCAAATTCCCAGACAAGTACCATTAATTCCTGACCGGAAGGAACTGACATTTGTCCCATCAACCAATTTGGACTCGTCGTTTGCTTAATCGGGGGTCACAGCATTCAAACCGGCACGCCTCAGAGTGTGAAATATTGCTTCCATGCTCGTCAACTCCCAGAACATTAGGCAGGGCTTTTCAGCGGCGAGTGTTCAACAGGCTCATCTTTTATTTAGATAACCATCAAGCGTACTCTTGCTCCTTGAAACTTTCTCTTTGGATTTCTTTTCCTTCTGAGCAGCGGCTTTTCTCCACTGATCCGTTCTCCTCGCCTTCTTTTCGTCCAGCACCTTGCTTTTTCCATCCTCAATACTTGTTTGCTGAGGTAGTTGTTCAGTAAAGATGCTGCTTGGCCAGATGATAATAATCTCGAGGTGAAAGAGCGCCTACCCCCAGTTGCGGACCCATTGCTCGCAGTTATCCGAGACTTATGGAACTGGATAGGATACGACGGCTTGTGAGAGGAGAGCGCTTAAGTTGGTATCAGTGCGCAAGATACTTCATCTGATACTTGTTGCTTTTGGTTTGCGTTTGAGGCCTCTTCCTTCCATCTCAATTTTCCATGTCTCCAATATACTTCTTTGGTTCATTCTCCCACTCGCGACCTCTTCTTCTCCAACTTTCCAACCTCCACAATCTTTCATTTTTCACTACTCCATCAAGTCCGCCAATCAACACCGGAGACACTGACCATCATCACCAATATCCTCCCTCTCTGACGGCATCATTCGAGAACGTCCAGATCATGGGCGCCGATCTACGCGAAGCTTGATACCTGGTAATGATCCCAAAGTGAGCTTAATGGTGACTTATCTGCTAACAACCTGGCGCAGTTAATTGCCAAAAGTTCAATCGCCGAACGTCAACCTCTCAGATATCCATCACCATGTCTTCCTTACCCCAAGCCTTCAAGCCTCTGCTGTTTCGTCTTCCACTCGAGGTCAGGCTCATGATCTACCGCTACGCTTGGAAGGTTGATCCCAAGCCTCACACAGTCAGGAGCACTCGTCAACTGAAGATTTCCTACCTGAAGCAACAGCTCCTAGCAATTGGGAGGTTGGGCGCCATCTGCCAGCAAATGAGGACCGAAGCCTTTGATGAATATTTCCACCATGCTCAAGCCTACCTGCGCTGGGATTTCTGGAGTAGAGGTTCCAACTCGCATCATAATGTTTCTTACAAAGAACTCATCTTAAGCTCTCCCTTACTCCTGGCTCACCTCCGACATGTGAGCTTCTACTGGGCCAGTCAGGATGACCACAGAAAGAAAGAAGCTTCACCGATGGAAGCATTCTACTGGCTACAATGTCTTAAGCAGCTCAAAACGCTTGAAGTCGTTTTCACAAAAGGCTGGGGATGGTGGGGGTACAAGAGTGACCGCATGTGGGTGTCTAGAGTGTCTATGGGCTTGGCGAATTTACGCGGACTGGAGAAAGCAACGATCAAGTTTGAGTTTAACGACTACTTCTACGGCTCCAACCGGGAAGCTGCTATTGCGTCGTTGAACAGCAACGAGTTGTTCTGCAAGTTCAAGAGAGAGATTCAGAGTCTAGTGGCACTGCCCAAGGTATGTCCTCTTTTTTTGTTCGGATTTAATTCATCATTTCCCCTTGCTGCTTTCCAAACAAAATTTCCATGGCCGAAGTAGTCTACCACAGAGTCTAACAGCTTGTTTAGGACGCCAAACCTCCCTGCCAGGCCATCAAGGAACACCTGGGGTGCCTCAACCCTTGTTGGATACAGACAAAGTCCTCCAGAATCTAGTCATAGCATGATCAGATCACCCAGGTGAGTGTCCATTGTCTCTTTTCATGCTCGCTCCTAGACAGCCGCTGATATCCGGTTTTCGAACAGACTTTGGCGCACAGTTTCAGGGTACTTTTTCTGATCCGATTCAGGTCATGAGCCTTTTTGCTCAATGGCAACTTTGCTGTCCACCCGAAATCCCGGAATCTCGTTGCCTCCAAGGAATCATTTCTTTTTCAGGTCACGACAGGAGGACTAGATGGTCTGTTTAACCCCGACGTTGGTTGTTGCTGCATTTACACACTCAGACGGCTTCTTCAGGGAATCACGGGTATCGCTTTAACGGATTGGGTGGTACGGTACCCATGTTTTGGGACTTGGGGACAGTTATTGGGACGGACGCGGTTCAGGTCGGGGGATATGAGGGATGAAGAAAGCAAATCAAGCGCCGTAGCTGACAGAATGATATATAGACCAGCGAAACCCTACCCATAACAGGAACCCTTTGACCATCCGAGGTATATTGAAACCTGACCGTGAATTATTCGAAACCTGCTCTCCACGTCGTTGAACGCCCTTCTCTGGGCTTTGTCCCATTCACCGGACCTTTTGCCGCCGCATCCTTCAGCCGATATATATTTTATATGATTTTGTGCCTCCTTCATTTCTTCCTTCTTGCACCGCGATCATCAATTCTCTGTTTATTATTGTTGCCATCACCTAAACGGTTCTCTTTGCCCCCACAAACTACAATCTCCCGAACAGCTTAGCGCCATGTCTTCATCCCACCAAGACACCAAGTCTTTCCCCTTGCTACGCCTTCCCGCTGATATCAGGTACAGGGTCTATCAGGAAATGTGGAAAATCGATCCAACATATCACACCTACAAACAAGGGGGACGTGTTTGGAAGCTAGATGCCTTCTACCTGAAGGAACACCTCTGGCGGCTTCCAGTTTCAGGCCTCGTTTATCGACAGTCCAGGACCGAAATTTTTCACAAATTCTTCTACTATACACAAACCTATATGCTATTTCATCCTGGGGGGATCGGAAGCACTGGGACATCATCCGAAAGTCCCGTCTGGAGAAACACCGAGTGGTGTCAACGCTGTAAAGAGGAGGTGGAAAGTCTTGCTGAGATATCTGAGGTAGGTGGCACCCATACCATTTTGTGCTGTCTAGTCACGCCCTGGCGTGGCAGAGCTTTTGGCTTCCGGTAGTATTCACACAGAAAGGCTGACAAGTTACTTACTCTAGAATACCGAACCTCCGTCGCAGCGCATTGAGCAGCATCTCGGTGCTCTCTGCTCATGGTGGAGGACATGGCCGAGAATTTGAAAGCCTGGCGTTAGCAACGTCGAGACCAGGCGCGACCCTTCCTTACCAATCAGTAACAAGAATTCTTTGCATACCTACACCGCCTCGCGAGATTTTCGATACCAGAAAAAGTGTCCGGGTGTTGGGCTCGTTAGTGAGGGGAAATTTATGGCTCAACTGCTAGTCTCCATACCATTACGCTGGGAATTCTGGGACGTGAAAAAGGAAGGAAGGAACTTCGCACACACAGTACATGATCACAGTTGCTTATACAAAAGCGAAGGATTGAATTTTATTTTATTTTAAAAAAAAAGAGAAGAAAAAAAAAGTGGGAGAATGATAGAAGACTCACCCGTGAATCGAACGCGTAAAGCAGCAGCTTTGGAACGGGTCCCAATCCGTTCCAACTCCGTAACCGCTATACCATCCGACCTTCAGGGGCCCCGCTTGTCCAGTCCTCTTGGTGTTGGAATTAGGCGCGGTCGAAGTAGTATATCTACCCTCTGGCACTAGGTGCTGTAGAGGAAATGATTGGTTGTGCTGAAGGGTTATCAGCACACGGCTCGGGACCGAGTGGCCCGTGGGATGAAAGTTGAGATGGAAGGTTGAGGGGTCGGGCAGTCTTGGGCGGTTTTGGGAGTGCTTACTTTAGAACTGGAAGTCACGATGGCACGCACTTTCTTGGTGGAATGGGCAAGGACGGACGTCACTCCTAGGAGGACATTTGAAAGGGACTGCTGAAGCTTTTTTGAGCGAGAGCTAGTCGGTTGCTGTCTTTACTTCACCGACTATCTTGTCACATGCTCATGGGCTTTGACATTCGAGCTCATGGCTACAGCATGCCCGGTGCATCAGAGGGCTGTTCCTGGTTCGGTGAGTTTGAGATCAAGAAAAGTTCCTCTGAAGGTTCCAGGACCAAGCTCAGAACCTGAACCTGAACATGAGCCCGAACCTGTATCTGAACCTGAACCTGTATCATCTGAGCCAAACCCGTGAATAGAAGCCACCTTGTGAATGGAATCCACCCTTGAATAAAACCTGGAGCTCGCTCCCTCGCGTACATAAAAGACGTCGCATCTTCGTCTTCCACTTTCTCGGGTCAGCGTCCTAGGCCAGAGAAAGAAGCGACGTGGGACTTGACCAAAGGTATGAGGTCATCACGATCTGAGAAGAAGCTGACATACTAACGCTCGGATTCAGTTATCACTTCCCCCTGACGCCCCGAACTACTGCGACAGCTCTCATCTATCATGTCTTCTTCTGAGAAGGCCTGGAAGATTTCCCTAAAGGCGGCCGGAGATGGCAACAAACCCGCACCCAAGCTCCCGTTCTTCCGATTTCCGCCCGAGATCAGGTTCATCATCTACCGCATGGCGTGGGCCGTCGACCCAAAGCCACACACGGTCAAGAGGAGCGGTCAGTTGCGAATCGATTACGTGAAGGAGCAGCTCTCTGTCGTCACAAAAATGGGCGCTGTGTCTCGCAAGATGAGGACTGAGGCCTATTCCGAGTTCTTTCACCGCACCCAAGCGTATTTCCGCTGGAACACGCAGATGCAGGGGTTCTCAATGCACAACGTCCAAGTCATGGCGAGAATGCAGAGTTCTTATTTGCTCAAGTACCATTTGCAGCATGTCAGCCTACACTGGCCCGAGAATTATGAACATCGACTCGCGACCCTGAGATGGTTGGAAGGGCTCAAGCAGCTCAAGACGTTGAAGATTATCATCTCCAATCGGCCTGACTTGGAAAACAGGAAGGGTGCGCATTACTCTGCCAATGCTATGCGCCGTCTGGCTGTCAGTCTGGCTCGACGCAATGCTAAATCAGAAAAGCCCTTCGTCATATTCGAGGCCGACAGACCAGAGCTCGTTCATCTCTGGAACGAGGTTGACTGGTTCCGCTCGTTGGTGGAGGACGTCGCGAATCATGTACGTTCAAACTCTTCTTTCTTCTCTTAATCTTCAAGAACACACTTTCCTTCTGGGCAAACCACCTCTTTCCGCACTCAATTTGTGTTGCACGGTTGCGACAATGAATTCTCCCCTGAATAATGGCCGATGCTAACAACAACAAAAACAGGACGCAGAGCCACCTCGTCAAATCATCGAACAGCATCTTGGCTGCCTCAACCCCCTGTGGGCCAAATCACTGGCATACAGGATCTAGACGCCACGTTGCTGGAGTCACGAACGTATTTTATGGCATATTCCCGACCATCGGTAATCTCTCTGGAACATGCCATATTACCTACGCAATCCATCGACCTTAGCATAATCATTTATGAGCTCGCGTTTGCTTCTATATCAGGTCACATGTCTGATTATTGGAAGCTATCATGGAAGTTCATCGAGGAATGGAAGGCACGCATAAGTGCGGAGGAAAGAGGGTCAAGACTTGCTTTAAGGAAAGTGCTTTTTAAGCGATGGGAAGGAACCGAAGGCTCGGGAAATGAATTTGGGCTACCATGAACAGATTGAGATGATGTAGATGTCTCTGAGGAAGTCATATGGAAGGAGTGTCTTGAGGGTGGTGGCTGCAAATTTGCTTGGCAAGTGGTGTATGGAAAGGGGAGGGTTCCCGTCTGGTTTGATGCGGGACATCACCATCGCACCTACTCCACGTAGCATAGCTAGCATTCTGGGCTCCTGGCAGTCGCGTTTCGCCTGAGAACGTGAGCTCGTCCATGAAAGAACGGTCAGCCGTTGTCTGACTCTTGTCAGACGCTACTTTTGCCCAAGTCTTGACATCATCAGAAGATTCGGATTCAATCATCCATCATGCCCATGTCCACGCAGCGTTTCCACGCATCACCGGTGATGGCCAGCCACTGCTGTTGAAAAATGGCTGCAGGCAAGGGACTGGCGGTCTATACAACAAACACCACAGCGTCTTCTCGCATGCCGTAGAAACTCGCCAGATTGGCAAAACGAAATGTGCAGAAAACGAAGGGTTGAAGGTCTGCCAGTTGCATTTGGCGGCCGTCAATGAGCATGTACGTGGTTGTCGGACACCTTTAACCCTGCATTTCGTTTTGCCAATTTACCGAGTTTCTACGGTGTTTCTTTCTTTCTTTGTTTCCTCAAACCACCTTGTAGATTCATCTCAGAAACTTAACCAGCTTCCATTTGGCCTTCTTCTGGGCGCTGCCATGTGCGCTGTCGGTAGTGTACTGCATGTGAAGTGGGTCTGTAATTTTCAGATGCAATGTGCGGCATCGATCCGTTTCACATGACAGCTCTTGATGTTGAGGGCGAATGATTCGAGAGTACCGTACCAGCAATTCTTTCATCCAGGTCTGCACATTTCCCCCCTCCACTGAATTTCCTTTTCCAGCTCCCTCTCCACCACCCACCCCGCCCCCCTCTACGATCAAGCTCCGATTGTTGATATCTCCAGACCAGCAAACGACTTGACAATTTTATAAAACACGGCGCTCTTACCGTTGTGTGTCGGACAACAAGCTTTACACCTACTCCTATTGCCATTCGGACAGGTCAACAAATCGGGTAGGTGAGTATTGGCCACGACCCCTTCAACGAACAAACATTCTAAAAATTAATCTGCAGTTTACGGTCGTCACCTTTTATCATCGTGGTTTCATCCACTCCACACTTCACGTCATGGCTTTCGTCAGCCAAATCACCGGTGAACCGAATCCTTCCTCCTCGTCGTTCCCCTCCTCTGTCACCACCATGAGTGACAAGAGCGTCACCTGCAGCTTAGACACCGGAGCGTACCGACCGTTTCCACTCCTTCTTCTGCCAGTGGAGATCCAGCTCCAAATCTACCGCTTTGCGTGGATGACTGGAACGGTAGAAGAGCACATCTCGACAGTTCGCACCGATGATTCCGAAGCCGTCCTTCGCCGTATGAATAACAAATTGATCCAGCGTAAAATGAGCAAGAAAGTCAAAGAGGAGCTCTCGACAGTTCGCACCATGGGTTCCGTCTGCCGCCACATGAGGGATGTCGTTTACGAAGAGTATTTCTCTCGTACTCAGGCCGTTTTGCAAACCAACATTATTTTATATCAACTTGGCGATCCCCGCTCCTCGAGTGTAATCAACCATGACGTCTATTTGGTCATAGAAGAGTCGACCTTTCTTTCGGAGCACGTCCGACACGCATGTGTCGTGATAACTGATATGGATTTTACTTTTCACAAGGGCTCGGAAGATCACAGGTTGAGATGGTTAATGAGCCTGAGGAAGTTAACGACGCTGGAAGTTGTGTTCGAACAGCGGCAAAGCCCGGTATCGAGAAAGAGTATTTGGTGGAGCAAGGGTCATCCGGGCCTCGGGTCGGCAAAACTTGTGATTCAGAGTCTACCGTGCCTGGAGAAGCTGGTGTTTAGGCTCAAGTGGGGTCACGTTTACCCACAGGAAGAGGTGATTTCATGGGAGGAGTTCCCATGGTTCCAGGAACTCAGACAGGTGTTCGAGCACGCTCCTGTTTCCGAGGTACGTCTTTCTCCCAATCATTCCCTTCTGCCACTTCCAAAGTTGATTTACAGTGGTTGCTGACTTGAGTATCAACCAACGAACAGAACACCGAGCAGCGCTGCTTCAAATTCAAGAACCATATCGGCGTCACCTATCCCGACTGGCCGTGTTCCCACGAGATCTGAGCCCACTCTTCCTCGCTCACAACCAAAACGGACGCTTCCGCTTCTATTTTACCTTTGGGGATAGAACACACGTATCTTTGCTTTCAAAGGTTGATTACGTTGACGTCCATGTAATGTCACCAACGCAACAGAGCAGAGCCAACGGTTTTGGCTTATTGTCCTCCGTTAAGGGAACGCGGGCTGTTACTGCAGTCCTATATATACTGGTTGTTGAAGGGCGGATGTGTTGGAACCATTCGCCTGGGCTATCCGAGCCTTGGAGGGCCTGTGAATATACCGAAAAATGTAATATCGAACGAGCAGTACATGCAGCGGGCCAAGGTTCCGTTGATAGCGGTTTCTGTCATGTTTTCGTCCCAACTCTAGTCAGAGTGAAGGGCACTACTTTAGTCAGAGTGAAGGGCACTACCAGATATATTCACATTCACACACACCCTATCCTTCCCTTCACTCGTGGATGATTTGCCTTTTAGCTCTCTTAACCTATAAAACCCCAAAACGTTTCCTTAATTCAGCTCCCGGTCTCCTTTCTACTCCGGACCACCCAGCCACTCGACACCTGCGAGTCCCAAACCCTTCCTCCACGATGAGCGAAGAGCGCGCTACCAGTAGCTCGACCGCCGAGACAGCTATGTCTGTGCAACCCGCAATCCCAACGTCCCGGCTTCTCGCGCTCCCGGTAGAGATCCAACTCCAGATCTACCGCCATGCCTGGACGTTCGCTCCAGTTTTGCAAGGCGAAAGCCGTGAAAAGGACATCAGGGCCTTTTTCTGGGGCGGCCCACGCTCTTTCCAGCTGTACGAACAGCTGTCAGCAATCAGCGCAATGGGCGCCGTCTGCCGCGATATGCGGAGCCACGTTCACGCCGAGTTCTTCTCTCGCACTAAGGCGTACATAACCACCGATCACCCCTCTAGCAACAGTATTCCATGTATGCACCACGCCATCTGCTCGAGGATCATCATCGAATGTTCCCACGAAAGTTCCCAGCTCCTGAGAGAACAGCTTCAGCATGTTTGTCTTGTGTTAAATCAGGGATCTAGGACGATTGACGAGCCTATGCTTGAGGGACGCACGCGGGGTAAGAGAGCGTTGACGTGGCTGGCGAGCCTCAAGCGGTTGAAGACGTTGGAGGTCGTCTTTGATCTCGGCGATCTAGGTCCGGATCCCATAATTGGACACATGCAGGATGGCACTGCGATTCAACCTTCGACGTCTCGACTTCCGTGGTTGGATGTGGAAGATATTCGGCGTCTGACTCGGACTCTGCCGAGGCTGGACAAAGTGGTTGCGAGATGGTACGTGCGTGATGTGGGAAGCAAAGGAAGGACCTTTTCTTGGGAGGAAACCCCGCAGCTCAAGGAGCTCAAGGAGGAGTTTGAGAAGCTTGCGGTTGCTTCTGAGGTATGTTGTTTTTGTCCTCCCTAGGTACCTCTATGGTAATTTGACTGAGGGTGGTTAACTAACCATAAATCTGTGTTCGAACAAACAACAGGACACGGAGTAGCGACGCTGCAAGTTTGACCAGCACATTGGCGTCAAGGATGATTACGACTGGCCTCCTTTCTCCTACCGAGTCTGAACTAGGTCACCTTCTTCTCCACGGGTCGAGCCTACTGCTTTACTTTCCCGGCGACTATCAGCCAGGATGCCTGCCGTCAAATTGCGGCCTTGAAGTCGAGGGCATTGGAGGTGGAAGTGTCAGAAGGATTCATGCGTGATTATCAGGTCTCGTGTCATGGGAAGGAGTGAATCACTGCTTGGGTGTGAGGCAATCGATCAGAGTCACAGCATGTAGAGGTACTTAGCAGAAAGAACCTGTAGAGGCAAGTGGCCTGGGTAGAAAAGATGGAGGTATCCAAAAAAACTAGTCCCAGAAATAGATCGAATATGTAGAGTATGGTGATGTGAACATCGAACATGCCCAGCATATTTGACCGTAAACTTGTTTGTGACATACTGCGATCTCGCATTATGAGACACAATCCAAAGAACACTTCCACAAACGAAGTGTCATTTTGATGTAGGCACCACAAAAAATGATGCTGTTTTGGCTTTTGTCGATGCCCTTGCGTGTGTATGGAAAGACACTTTTCAAACGAAATGCCATGTCTGGGATGACCTCAGTGGTTGAAGCAGGTACAATGAAGTGGAATGGCGTTTCTGAAAACTTGCCTCAACCGCTCTTTCCCAGAACATGCAAGCTTTTGTTGTTGGTCATGCCTTGGCGCCCATGCACTGGGCATGCCTTCCCCAGCACTCCTGTCATGTAAGTACCGTATTTCCAGACTGCCCTGCCCAGGTTTCTGTTTCTCCTCTTCTGTTACCACTGCAGAATCAAGCCCATCTCATGTTGTCGTCTTTTCAGCTTTATCAAATTCCCCTCACCCCTCTCGAATCCTTCAAATTTGTGGCAGTACGACTTCGCTGGTTTGTTTCTTTTCAGAGACCAGCGCCTCTCTCCACATCCGATATCTCCGATCGCATCGCCTTCTTACCGGCAAATTCTCGACAACAGCCTGACACCATGTCTTCCACTGAACAGGCCTCGAAGGTCTCTCCGATTCCCTCTACATCAAGTCAACAGGCCTCAAAGGTCTCACCGACTCCCTCCACATCAAGTCAACAGGCCTCGAAGGCCTCAACAACTCCCTGCACATCAAGTCACGAACGCGTCACTCCAGATTCAGTCAAGAACGCAACAGAAGAAATCCTAGCACAACCATCATCTCCTTTCCTGCGTTTGCCGATGGAGATCAAGCTCATGGTTTACCGGTATGCCTGGACAATCGACCTGGAGAAGACAAGCACCTGCGGGCTTGTTGGCAGCATGCTATTGAGTACGAGTACGATCCACTGAACGAATATTTGGAAGACCAGCTCAAGGCACTCCAAACATTAGGTTCGATCTGCCAGCATATCCGGCGGGATGCCTACTAGGAGTACTTTGTCTCCAGCTAGTTTCATTTCCACCTTTGGCATTGGCCTCACAGGGGAGGCAGAGACCGCGAGACCCTGCTCAAAATCCGCCGCTTGAAAATTGCCCAACAGTCCAGCATGCTTCGAAACAACTTACAGCATGTCTTAATGCGTTGGGGACCGGTCTTCGAACGCGATATGCTCCAAATCGAACTCGAGTTCATCAAATGGCTTACGACCCTGAAAGCGCTACAATCGCTCGAGATCATGTTCTCGGTAGAGCCCTTCCAACATGGAGTAGACCCATTGCATTATGATCCTCCGAGGCTGCCCAATTTCCGTCATCACCACCAGCGACAAGACGCCATTTTGTCTCTACCACGGCTTCAAAAGCTTATCTTCAGCGTGGAGACACAACGTTACGTGGATTGCGTGAAGAGCAATCCATGGGTTCAAGACTTCATACGAGCTGTATCTGAGGAGATTGGCCCTACGTCTGAGGTACGTCGTCCTCCCCTTTTCCCGTCCGTCACAACCACATATTTCTCAGTTAGGTCGCTAATGTCGAACACATCGGCTGTTATACAGGGAGAGGGACAGAAGACGTATCCGATCGACTACCATATCAACTGCGTCCAGGTGACGATTTTGGGAGTGTCAACACCTGCCAAGTACTTTCTGGGAGTCATTCACTCGACCGGTCTGCCGTTATCTTCAAGGTCGTCGGTCAGTTGCCATAGCAACCGCGGAGCAACCATACCGGTTGACCAACCAGAGGACGCCCTGGGACCGATTTCATCCCCGATTTAAAACATACCAAATATGGCCACAAACTCCGATGTCGACGAGTTTAAGGTCTTCGTTGAACTGCAATACAAATAGTCTTTCCAAGCAGCGTTGACTCTCAACATTGCTCACGAGAAACCACTGACCGACCCATAAGGCTGTTGATTCTGTATATCTCGGCAAAGTACAAGATCAGTGTGCCGTGGCTGCCCACACAGCCCCTGGATTTTCTTTCCAATAAGGATCCTATCATTCTTCTGTTTTTCACAAAAGCGACGATTATCATCTCTTAAGGCCCTCCTCCAACTTGACGCCTGTTCTGCCGGGGAAGGGCGAGTGTTGGACACAAAAGGAAGGAAGTTAGCAGCGGAGATAAATCAGACTAGTAGCCGCAGAATGTACTGTAGAGCATATAGGACAGGCTAAAAGTTCTCATACAGTTGGGCCGGTTCAAATTCCATACAAAAGAATATAACATCTCTCATCAAGGGTCTTTTCACCCTCCCACCCCCTTTTTTGCGCCTCAATCTACGCTCCAGACCTTCGTGCCCCAAGTTTAAGAACGTTCCTCCATCTTTTAACCCCTATAGTTCAAAGCACATCGATGTCTCACACGAATGTGCGCGTGTTGACGTCGCAACTGACACTCAATTGTTTGAGGTCAGAGAACTGAAATGCGAAACGGTAGGAAGCAGAGGAGACACTCGAATAAGACTTCACCTCCAAACCACCCACCAACTGACCCCGTATCCTAAGAAATCACAGCCACTGTTATCTTCCTCGGGCATTCACTTCTACCTAACATTCTAACAATGCTATAACCCTGATATTTGTATTCTCTCTATAGGGGCAGATACTCCTTAGATTAGCCAGTCCTTGTATGTCTACTCAGTGTCTCCATCCATTCTTTTGCCGTCTTGCATCTCCCCATCTTAAATCGCGCGATCCTCGGTAGCAAGTTTCCCTATTGTAGTACGTGCAAGTTCTCGTAGCGACGAAGTGGTTCGGTTGGTGTTGGGACAAACAAAGGACGACCCCAGACCTGGCTTTCCGGCGGCACCAAGGGGTAGCACATGGCTTTGTCAGCAACATTCCAGTTGCTTTCTCTGCCTTGATCGCTTTGAATCATGATGGCATTGTGCTGCGGCAATGGTGCTGCTTGTAGGATACCTCATTATCCCCGATTAAAGCTTTGAGGTCGTTCGGATAATATTTATGGCTGAATAACGAAAACTAGTAGCTACATCTACCTACGAATAAATGTTTATTTTACCCAAAGGTAAAAGATGAATTCCAGTAGTGTAGTGATTTCCAAATGTGCTTTGCCTACCTCAATCTCTTGCCAACTTTAATATGCCATGTTTTCCGTGGACGTGCCAGCTGCCACATGAGGCTTAAAAAGGGGGAGGGGTATTCGTGTGGCTAAAATATGTAGTAAATTGGATGAACCCGTGGTGAAGTGAATATGTGGCTGTACCAAAGAGAATGAGGCTCCAGCTTCCCGTGAACGAACCCCCAGTGAATGGTATCTCCCCTCACATAATCACCCAATCTGCCCTACATACCGCCTTAGGTTTGTGGGAGGATGGTTCACCATCACCCAGGTTTAATTTTTGAAGGTTCCTTCACCTACCTTGAGGCTCTGCGGGCCACATCCTAAAATAATATTGCCACACGATGTTTATTGCTTCCACATAAATACTCGCCATTTTATAATCCCTTAATTTTTTTAATTTTTCCACCTTCCACCATCGGCCATCAGACAACTATTTGGAAGACTCATGTCGCTGCACCTCTGGACTTGATACACCAAGTGCCTTGCACACGACATCTTCTAAGCAACCATGTCTTTCTCCGGGGATTCCTACTTCGGAGATTGGAACGCCCTTCCTAGTCTAGCCTTAGACAACGGCTATGGCGATGGCTATGGCAACGGCGATGGAGACGGCGGCTGGGACTTCGCCGGCAATCTGGGCCTGGACGACGACTTTAACTGGGACGACTGGGTCACTGGCAACTTGCCCGATGACAACTCGATTGCAGACGACTCGGCTATCGACAACTCTGTCATTGACAACTCCGTTATGGGCAACCAGGTCATGGGCAACTCGATTCCCCGCAACTCCCTCAACCCAGCCATAGGCACCTCAGCCACGGGTAACTCGATTGTCGACAACTCTATCATCGACAACCCGGTTATTAACAACTCGATTCCCGACAACTCTTTCAACCCGGCCATAGGCACCTCGGCCATAAGTACTTCGGCTATACACGCCTCGGCTATAGGCACCTCGGCCATAGGCAACTGGATTCCGGGCAACTCAGTCACAAACAACTTAGCTACAAACAACTGGATCACAGGTAACTCCCTCACAAGCAACTATATCACAAGCAACTCGAATATAGCTAATCTGGTCATAGGTTCCTCCGTCATAGGCAACCCAGCCACAAGCAACTTGGCTGCAGGCAACTCTGTCACGGGCAACTGGGTCGTAGGCAATTCTGTCACCAACAATTTGGCTGATACAGCCAACCAGTTCGTGGCTAATCCTGTTGTAGGCAACCCTGTCGGAGGCAATCCTATCGTAGCCACCTCCGTCACGGGCAACCCGGCCACAACCAATGCTCCGAGTCAATTTGCTCTTAGGGCCGCTCAGCGGAAGCAGAGGCGGACGCAGAGAGCTATGGCTCAAGCTAGGGCTCAAATTCAGGCTCAGAATGCCGCTCAGGCTCAGGCTGCTGCCCAGATTGCTGCCGGCCAGGTTCCTGCCGCCGCCGTGTCGACCTCCTCCGGTGCCGCGTCCGCGTCTTTCGCGCCTCACCCCTTTGTCGGCATTCCATCCACCCCCAACCACCAGCCCATGAACAACGCCGTCACAGGCAACGTGGTTACCGGCAACCCAGCTGTTTCCATCCCAGCACCCCCTGCCCCAGCCAAAGCCAAAGCAGCCAAAGCCAAAAAAGCCAAAGCCCCAGCCCCAATCCCCTCACGCCCCCTCCTCCCCCATGAGATCTTCCCCTTCACGAAGCTCCCCCAAGAGCTCCAGCTCATCATCTACCGCTACGTGTGGCACACCGTCCCCGACACCCCGCCCTCCGGCCAGTCCTCTTACCAGCAACACCTCCAATTCTACTCCGCCCCTCGCCACCTGCGCGCCCAGCTCCGCGACCTCTTCAAGCTCGGCGCCATCAGCCCCGCGATCCGCAACGTCGCCTACCCCGAGTACTTCCGCAGCACCCAACTCTACCTGCGGTACGACGATTTTTTCCGCTGGAACTATTCCGATAGCTGGCACGGCAGCGACCAGCTGACGAATTCGATGAACCTGCTCTGGCAGGACGCGACTCTGTCCCCTTTGCTTGTCGAGTACGTGGAGCACGTAGCTTGGCACATCGGTCCGGTTTACCATCGCCAGTTGTGTGACACGGAGCGGGCCGCGCTGAAGTGGCTGATGAACTGCAAGAATGTCAAGACCCTGGAGATTGTGGTTGGTATGCGGTCGACGCATGTCAGGCCGAAGGATCTCAGGGATCTGCTCAATGCTAGGGCTCGGTTTGCTAACGGGGTGCCGTATTCGACGTTCAAGTTCTTTCGCTTTTTCGAGTGGTCGATTGGTCGGCTGGATGTGCTGCGGAGAACGGGAAGTCTGGAGAAGGTGGTGTTTAGCGTTGAGCCGTTTGTGAATGAGAGTTGGCGTGTTGCGGAACAGGGCACGATTGACTTGGAGGCGGTGTTGGAGAGGTCGGAGTGGTGGATGAAGTTCAAGAGGGATACGTTGAAGAAACTTCTTGGTCCTAAGAAGCGGAAGCTTGATCCTAAGGCTGAGGTAAGTTCATTGTTATTTCCTTTCTTGGAGGAGATTGTTGTTAAAGGGGTTTGTTCGTTTACTAACGCATGATGTGGTTATCGTGTAGAAGAAGATCGAGGAGCGCTCGTTCTACAAGATCGAACAGCATCTCGGCCACGTCAACCCCTGTTGGCACCGATCATACAAAATCTAACGCCCGAACGCGTCAACTGCGTCCTCATCGCTAAGCCGCAGTGGCAACAGGCTGTGGGACTCTTTGCATCTTGCATCGGAAGCCCTCGGTCTCATGTCACAATCAGGATGCTGAAAGCCGCCGGCCGGTTACCCGGCTAGTGGCGATCTGCTCCTAGGGCATCTGCCTAGATCCCAAGGTTCGCCAACACCAAAACACTGAATGGAGAGGGAGGTCATCGTCCTCAACGAATTTGGAGCAACCCTGAGTGGTTCCAAGAGTTCAACGAGGAGGTTGAATGCCTTACCTCTCGGCCTAACATTGGAAGAGCAATGATTGCAATGCTCTATCCACATCATGACACAGATTAGCAAGATTATTACCCGGATCTTCCGGCCAAGGGAGTAGTCGCTGGCAGGTGGACACTTACACCACGTTCTACCTGGACACGACGCCCTGGCCAAGGGAGTAGTCAGTGGCAGGTACATTTTGCCTGGACACGACGCCCTAACCAATGGAAGATTCAACGGTCAGTTCGAAATGGGAACCGTCCGCTTCGAGATGGAGGAAGCCAAATAACGGATTCATCACATACATGTAGCTAGGAACCAATCGACAGAGCCAAAGAAGACATTAAAATCATGTTGCTCGTACGCCTTGCGTTATTCGTGACATTTTCGTGACATGTGCGGCAGAAGGAATGTTGATTGCATAAGCAGATGTCATGGCAGGGTTTCAAACCACACATCTGCCGCTTCGCTTGGTGCTAAAAAGAAAGCCCATTGTTCAGCGAACAAAAGAAACGCCTGGCAACCCTGGATAACAAACATGTCGCGGACTTGCTAGGCGACAACCAGTATTGCAGTTACTGATAATCTCTGTGTTGTTCCGCCATGAATGGCCACCAGCAGGTACACGCCATAGACACTCTCTCCTTCACTTCTTCGCAGCATTAACAGCTTCGACTTCCTCCTCGAGCGGCAGAATATCCGGCACCGGGCCCAACGGCGTGATCCCCTTGGGATTGATCTGGGGGTGCGAGCAGGTGTAGTGCTTCTTGATGTGCAAGAAGTTGGTCGTCTCACGGAAAGCAGGCACGTTCCAGTAGAGATAGCGCATCCACCTGTGGATGGCTGGATATCCAGACCGGATATCGCGCAAGTTGCACTTGAAGTGCTGAACGTAAACGGGGTCGAAGCGGATAATCGTCGGGAACCTGTTGTCATCGTCAGCATCTCTTCATCTCCCGGGAGCGGGTAGGACAACTCACAATCTCACATCCACCTCCGTCAACCTCTCCCCAAACCAGAACTCCCCCTTCCCCTCCCTCTGCACCTCCCTCAAATGCTTCTCGACCCTATCCAGCGACTCAAACAACTTCCTCACATTCTTCTCATACGCCTCCTGCGTCGTCGCAAACCCGCTCTTATACACCCCATTATTGATATCATGATAGACCCACTCATTCACCTCATCAATCTGCGCTCTCAAATCCTCCGGGTACAAATCCAACTCCCTAGCCTTCGAATCTTCGATGATCCCATCGAACTCGCTCCCTAACATCCTCACAATCTCACTACTCTCATTATTCACAATCCTCCCCTCCTTCTTATCAAACAGCACCGGCACCGTAAACCGTGCGTTATATTCCGGTTCCACCCCGAAATACACCTCCCTCATATACTTCTTGTCTCCGACAGAATCAGGCACCACTTGTTCCCCTTCCGCATCCCCTCCCTTCGCACCCTCCTCAGCAGTGGGGAACCGCCACCCCTTTTCGCCCATGTGCCAGTGCACAGAACTAAAAGAAATGACATCCTCTAGCCCCTTGAGCTTGCGCACGATCAGGGCGCGCGTGGCCCAGGGGCAGGCGTAGCTGACGTAGAGGTGGTAGCGGCCCTTTTCGGGGGGGAAGGGGGAGGAAGGGTCGGAGCGCGAGATGAAGGAGCGAAAGGAGGAGTCTTGACGCTTGAATTCGCCGGTTTTGTCGTTGGGTTTTACCCAGTCGGTTATTTTGTCGGAGGCGGAGGGGGTGTCTTTGGTGGCCATTGTGGGTGTGGTGGTGGTGGTGAGGGTTCTTTTGGTGGTGGTGGTTGGTAAGTTGTTTGCGAGTGATGTTGTGAAGTTGTGTGTGGTTCCGTGAGAAGATGGGAACGGTTGAAATAGAGTTGAGATGTTCCGGTTAGAGGTTCGGACGGTTGTGTTAAGAGGAGAAACAAGAGATGAACTAATGCTGCGGGGTCGAGGCAATGTTGGAGATCTCACTGCAGAGAGGTTGAGACGAAAGCGAAGGCTCATGAGCAAGTGAGAAAGTGTCTGAAGAGTCTCTAACGAACAAGACTCTCTTTGAAAATTCACAAGTGTAACAATATTAATTGCGCGATCATGTACAAACGGTTGTTTACGGTATATATACCGAGCTGCGTTTAAAACCCAAGACGTCATTCGTCAACATCCACCATGACGCTGACAAAGAAGACGCGCGATGTTAGTCGCGGATTACTGAGCAGGCCGAAGTCCGATTCAAGTTGTCAATCCTCACTGCACCCCATTGGCTGGTCTTGGCTCTTCGTCCAATCGTGGCTGGTGCGCTTGTTTGATCTGATGTGGCTGGTGACATGGCGGTGCAAGCCACGGGTCAAGCGTTGGTTCGTCACGGTCATGTGACTTTGCGTAGACAACCAGGGATATAGCTCGTATCGTCGTTCACGGTTGCGTGAACAACCTCCACAAAGTCAACAAACGAGTCGAGCCCTCCACATCTCTATCGACGCCGCCCCTCATCCAACTTCCGTCATCAATTGAATTCCAATAAACGCGATTGATTTACCCATCTTTTCATCCCCCACTTGACCCGGCCGTCGCCATGGCGGACCCCCTACCCTCTACACCACCACCTCGGTCTCCCGACCACCGTGAATCCGATATTCACGACGACGAATACGAGTCAACACAGCCGTTGTCGTTACCCTCCCCACGGTCAGTAATGATCATGCTACCGGTGCGATGATTGCTCGGTTTCTCCGCCGGACGATCGTGAATCCAGGCATGTCCTCTGTCTGCCCGATGTTCGCATTGTCACGCAGGAGCAGCCGGATGATTGTCACCGGTACAAGGTTTTGTTCAATATCTCCCCATCTTATTCCCTCCCCCGTTCAACACCATGGACTATCATTCAGTGTCTCGCAGGCCGTTTGTTCAAAGCATATCGTCCCGGCTGTCAAGGACTTTTAAAATGCCAACTCCTACCCAGCAGGTACGCCTGCTGGAAGGACTGGGGCTTTGATTCGCCTAAGTAATGTGTTCCAGCCGGTCAAGGACTTTTAAAATGCCAACTCCTACCCAGCAGGTACGCCTGTTGGAAGGACTGGGGCTTTGGTTGTCTGGGACCATTACGGACATATACATTGTCATGCTGGACCGGCGAGACTACCCCCCACCCCATCCCACATCTCCGCGCACTACACTAATGCCTCTGATTTATCTACGCTCACGGATATGTTCAAGGGAGCAACGTGAATCCGGCGACGACATCCCTGACATCAAGGACAGCGAGGCCAATAAATCCATGGCATCCTCCGTCAGCTACGATGATCGACATTGCAGAATCAGCCTGTCTATTTGGGCTCGGGTTGTTACATGGAAGGATCATAGCCACCAGGAGCAACATACCTCCGACCTGCGATTTGACCTTAACATGGATACCTCCGAGCGACAAGCCATGTTCGCCTTACACGGCTGCATCCATCTCAAGGATCGCAATTTCAAATCGGATCTTTTTCTGCTCATCCATCCAGAAAGGATCCAGTCCATCCAGTTTGCTCGCACGCGCCCGCCTGTCCTCGCGACGCAGGAAGCTCCTGATGACAACTTAATATCCCTCCATTTCACGATGACCCAACCACCCAGTCTCGTGGCCAGGGGCACCAAGGATCGACCTCTTGAGCCCAAACCTCAATATCAAGGTGTTCTTGACACAATGAAGTCCCTCGGGACAGTACGCGAGTTCACTGTTTACCTGAACAGACTTAACCTGGTACCAGAGACTCGGGAACAGCTAGCTTTGCTCCCATCGGTCTTCTCGCCTGCTCAACCATTCGGTATCTTGCAAACAGATGAGATGCGGGCCTCATTCGATACATTATTCGATGGTCAGCCTGGCCAAGTGATTGACTTGGGCCAGACTGCCGTCCCTGCTGGCGCCAGCCCCGGCCAGACTTTGGCAGAAATGGCAGAGGAAACAGTAGCGGAAACGACAGGCGTCATTCCTCCCCCATATCCTAACGGTGGCTCATCTCAGAATGCGCCGGGGTACTCGGCCCCCATTGGTACGCTCATTCCGTTTTCCACCACCGTTACGCCGTCTCTCAAGCTATAATTAACACCGCGCTCTTTTAGACCGAAAGCGACGTATAAGTGAATCCTTGTCTCCGCCTTCCACCTCGGGTGCCCTTCTTCAAAGCCCGAATCAACTCTCAACCCCGACCGGTATGTGCCCTTTGGTATCATCGACAATCACCTGCCCCAGGCTAATGCCGTCCCCGTTCCAGACCGAAAGCGTCGACGCACAAGCGAGCTCTTATCTCGCTCTCCAACTGACAAGCACATTCTCCTTGCAATTCGTCGAGTGCTCGACCGCACCGCCAGCCTCGATGCTCGGGTCAAACAGGTCGAGAAACTGATAACCGAGTGTCTCGATGCCGAAAACACATGCAGACACGACAGCGAGGAGGTGGAGCAAATCATCGGTTCCATGAACGTTAGAATCGACGATAGAATTGACGATCAAATGTATGATGTGCGTCGCGAACTCGAGGGCGCCCTCTTGAGTCAGACGGAGGAGTGGGTGGCAGAGACGGTGGAGACGGTACATGAAGAACTGCGAAAGGAGATCGAAGAGGAGTGGGTTGAGGATATCCGGCAGGATATGACAGTGAAGGTGGAGAAGATGGTCAAGAGGGAGGTGTTGAAAGACATGGTGCAGGCAGTGAAGGTGATGATGAGGGCCCGGGCGCACAAGGATGATGCGAAACCAACAACACGGAGGAGGATGTCCAACAGTACAGCGAGTACACAGAGCACGGCGACGTCTACCAAGCCGATCCCAACCCAGCCGATACCCTCCGCAACGCTAAACCATTCTCTACCTGGCGCAACGGACCTCCAGACCGCCATTCAGGATATCCAGAAGAGATACAGTCCCAAGATCTCTGCGGAAGAAATGATGAGGGTGTTCGATTTTCTGGGGGGAAACCTCATGGAAGCAGTCAAATACAACGCCTGCGGTGCCGAGTTGAAGTGGTTGTATGTGCAGAGGTGGGCAGCCAAGCAGGGAGAGTAACAGGGTCCGCTCTCAGCATCACGTCGAATACATCACACCTTTGGTACACTCTTTCATATATCAACCCGTCTTCAATGAACCTTCTTGTCTAAATCACAATGCATTTCCCAATTCAAAGCGTGCCAAACAGAGTCTTGTCCAGGTGTTTACAGTTTAGCAAGTGACATTTCATTGTCTTGTTACGGCCTTCCCAATATTAAGTGACCAAAATCGGACTGTCCCACGTCGATGTATTTCTCCCACCACTCACTCCCTCGGTCCACTTACCAAAAACCAGGACCCATCTTTTTCCCTGCATACTATGATTGCAGGAAATTGATATTTTTTTAAAGTTCAGATCCTTCAACGTAATCGGGTCACCCACCATGTATCAATCATTCATATGAACAACAACGAGCCATCCAGAAGACCGACACGAGACGGTGGGCAAACTTTACCCACAAACACGCAAGACTGAAACCAAAACAAAACCAAAAACAGAAAGAGAAAGGAAAGAGGCAATGAGAAACAGACTCAAAAAAAACATACAACACCTGGGATTCGCTGGTCGTCACCGACCCAACTACTAGTCAGGCGATTGGTAGCTTATCTATGGGAGAGCGGACGGGATCCCGAGTTTTCTACCATCTGTGGTCGTATGTGCTTGTTCTCTTCTGGATTGAGGATTATGAATGAAGGAGTGAGGCGGGTGTGGTTTTGTGAGTGGTAGTTGTGGTAGTTTTGGTTTGCCGGGCGTGGTGTCAACATATATGGCTGGAGCTGATACGCCACGCCACTACTGGATGCGGAAGTTCACTTGACAGCTGATAGGATTCTTAATTAAAAGATTGCTCTATATAGATACATATGTTTTCAGGAGTTGTGGTGTTGGTTCAAAGCTTTTCGGGAGGTTTAGTACTTGGTGTTGTGGTTGTGGTTGGTAAACGTACCGTGACTGCTTCCTCTGGTGTTCGGTTTTACGGCTTTGGATCTGGAGAGCAGCAAGACAACACGGAAAAAGAGCGTCCTTTTTCTGGATCTTGAACAGTCTCTCATATGGTAATGTAAGAAATTATAGTAAGTAGCTGTCCTCTCTCATGTAACTCATCGCTTAATCACTTTCCCGTTCCTGATCCACGCTTTTAACCATCACCTCAAAAGCACTACACCACACCCAGAGTCTTTAAACGCGATAATAATGGGTCATACACCTAGAAACAAAGTAACGTTCTATTGACTTGACTTTACTCATTCATAAAAAAAGCTCAACCGATATCTACACCCCTTCTCCTCCCTCTTTTCACCTCCTACTTCTCTTTCCCCTCTCTTCCCTTCTCAGTAACCATCTACCTAATCCTCGCCTTGATATAAGGAACCTCCACATCCTCACCCTCCGCATCCTCCGTCACCACCTCAAAGATCAACTCCTTCTGATGCGCCGGAATGGGCTTCTTGCTGATCGTCTCCACCAGCTCGCTGAGCTTTAGAGCATAGCGATCCTTGAGCTTAGCAGGGGGGAAGAACGAGGCGTACAGCAAGCTGACACCGGAACTCAACATGGAGATACTAAGGCCACGCTTCTCAAAGTCGTCAATCAGCTCCTGCAGGGTAATGTCGCCGACCTCGAAGCGGTCCCAGATCTTGTCGAGCGTGACCTTGCCGTTGGGGCCGGTGTACTCGACCTTGGGGCTAGCAATAGGCTCCGAGAAGCCGAAGAAGGGCAGGGCCAGGTTGACGAAGCCGTTCTTGTACTGCTCAATGTCGGTCTTGCCGTCGATGATCTTGTACAGCTCGAGGATGACGAGGCCGGTGACCAGGGCCGTGGTGGTGGCAATGGCGGGGATGATCTTGCCGGCGATGAACTTGGTCTTGTGACGGTCGGCGGACTCGATCTTGTAGTTCTCGGCGCGCAGGTTGCTGGCAGCCGTGATGAAGTCGATGTGGTAGTTGGTGTCGTCGTCCTTCTCGAACTCGACCACGTTGAGCTTGAAGCCGGCCAGAGACTTGGGCTCGGGGAGTTGGGACTTGAGGTTGCCGAGCTCGGACTCGTCGTCGAAGGCAGTGTTATCCGCATTCGGGTCCTACGTCAAGTTAGCATCATTCCCAACACAAATTTCATTGTAACAACTACTTACAGGCTCCTTCTCATCCGCCTGAATCTTGACGTTCGAGTCAGGGGAGAAGTCAGGCACGATCATGCCCTCCAAAGCCTGGAGGTAGTCGGCCTTGCTCTTGCCCTTTGCATTGATACTATAGTTGAAGGCATGGAGGTTGGTAGCAGCCTCGAGGAAGCTAAAGTGGGTCGGGTTCTCCGGGTCGAACTTGAGCGGGTCAGGGGCGCGCTTGGGTCCGGACCAGAAGGGGGTGCCGGTCGAGGACACCGAGTCCTTGGGGAAGTTGTAAAGGAGCTGCTGGATGGCGTTGTTGTACTGCTTCTCGAAAAGCATGCGACCCCATTGGACGCAGTCCTCAAATGTGAGCGGGCGCTCGTGCTTAAGGAAGTCCGCAAGCATCTCCAGCGTCGCCTTCTCGTTTCCACTCTGCTTCAGGGTGGTGTCGAGATAGTTAGGCTGGGTGAGGTAAAGGTTGACAGTCTCCGCAGGCTTAACGAACGAGCTCTCGAACAGCTCACGAGCCCATGCTATGGTGTGCTCGATCTTGTTGGGGAAACTCCTGAGAGTGCACATGGGGAAGGACTGCTCAGGAGGATCCTGGGATGAGGAGTAGGACTCGGTGAGCCTAGGAAGCACAACTTGCGTGTTGCCCTTGGTGCCGAGGGTACCGCTCTCAAGGAGAGGCTTGTGGAAGAAAACGCACCGCCTGTCGACATACGTTCTCGCCTCAACATTGTCCAGGGCATTGGTGACGCCATCCAAACCCTGCCAGAATTCCTCATTGAAGATCTCCTCGGTCTCGGGGCTAACGCGATCCCTGAGAGAAACAATGTGGCCTTCAAGATCAGGGTTCATGGCCTGCACAGCCTTGGCCGCGCAGTCACTCTTCATCTGACCAACGTCCTTGGGGCGGAACAAGAACTGTCTGTTCAAGTTGGACTTCTCGATCGAGTCCATATCGGTAACGAAAATCTTGCCCTCAGGACCAGTTCCGAGACCGATCATGGCCCAGTTCTTGAGCATCTCACAGCCAATGGCGCCAGCGCCAACAAGGAACTGCTTGACGTTCGAGATCTTCTCCTGGAACTCCTTGCCGAAAACCGCGATCTGACCATCGTACCTGCTACCAGTGGGCGCGCAGAGCTCCTCGGTGCGCTTGGAGTTGGTGGGAAGAGCCTCAAGCGCATCAAAGTACATGAACTGCTTGATGGGGTGGAACTTGCCCGAAACAGCCTTGAGGACTTCCTGGGCGGTAAGACCACCGAAGAAAGCAGCCATGGGGTTGAGGTCACCAGTAGCCTGGTAGCTGAGCTCCTTGAGAAGCTTGTCGTCAAACTCAACCTCGACACCCTGCTGCTTAGCAAACTCCTTGGCCGAAGCGATGACCACAAGCGCATCCTCGTCGTTCATCGGCCTTGGTAGACGTCCCTGAGACTTGGCGAAAGCGTGGAGAGCCTGGAATCCGATGTGGAGCTGCTGAGGGCGATCGAACTTGGCGAAGTCGGAGATGACAAACTCGGGATCCTTGAGCGCGTGGGTAATGCTCTTGAACTCGATAGTCTTGGGCATCTTGACTTGCTGATAGAGACCGCCCTTCTTGTACTGGCCGAGCCCGGAAACGTCGCCGATAGAGAAGGTGTAGGGGCCCTTGACGGTGACCTTGCGGGGCTCGCAGCCGTTGAGGCCCTCCATACCCTCGACCTCCGAGAACGTCACGTAGTCGCCATCCTCGAGTCCGTGCCTGGTCTCGTCAAGCGCAGAAACGAGACCCTCCTCGTCGATGCCAGCCACAATACCGTTAACGGGGTTCTCGCCGTTCGTGTCCATGACAGTAAACTTGTCGCCGAAATCGCAGAAGATGCCGCCGAAGAGACCGTGGGTGTTGACAGCGATGAAGTAGATGCCCTTGGAGTGGCAGTATTCGCCGACGGTGGTCTGGAGATCGGTGTTCTGGTTCGTAAGGACGACGACTTGGTACTTGTCGAACTGCGACAGGTTATCGGCGAGACTGTATAAAGGCCACAGTTAGCTATCAAACCCTCAAAGACCACCCTTCTCAAAGTCGTAACATACCTTGGCGACTGGTGGATGTGAACGGGGGTATAAGCGTTGAGCTCAGCAACGCGGGGAGCGGTGACCTGATCGCGGGGCTTGCCGACATCCTCAGGGCGGAGGAAGAACTGGGAGGAGAGGTCGGCCCAGGCGGCGGGCTCGGGGTCGTAGAGGGTGAGACTCTTGACGCCAGCAAGGGCGACGTTCTTGGCGATCTCGACGCCGAGGCCCTTGAGGCCGACGATGAGGACGTTGGAAGCGCTCATGCGCTTCATGGCCTCGTGGCCCAAGACATAGAGCTGGCGACTGTAGAGGGATTCATCGATCTCGGCCGTGGTGCCGGCTACTGATTCGTCGACTTGCATCCTGGTGACAAGGTCGACCTCGTTTTTCTGAGTGTCCTAGAAGATGGCATCACGAAAGTGTCAGCGGAGGAAGGGCGCTTCTTAAGTAGGTGTCGAGGGCATGAAAGGTTCGTCGCAGAAGGTTCGCGTCTTTCCATGTTCGAGGCTTGAAGCATGGGCGAGTGAAGAGGCTCATCAAGGTTGCTCAGCCCAGCCGTTCGACAGCTGCATGCGAGACTGACTAGCGCTAGCTACCAGCTCGAACAAACGCAAGGCGAGGGAACAGGCAGCTGCCATCATCCCAAGTAGGGATCATGTAGACGACGGGTTCAACTCACGGTCATGGTTCTCTTTAGGGAGATGGGTAGGTCCCCTTCGGATACTTTGCGCTTCCCCAGCTTGGCGACTGTTGATTACGGGCTGGCCAGCCGATTGCGGATGCGGATTGCGGATGCGAGATGAGGGGGTATAGATGGTTGAAAGTTCGTGACGCAAACGGAGCAAAAACAAGAACGACGACGACGTAAAGCGTTTATTCGCAGTTGTTGGGTATTCTGATGCTTCAAGTTGGCGATGTTTGTCTAAAGAAGAAAACGCCGATGTTGTAGTTGGATGACACGGAAAACAGACGATCAAGCGCAAGTGCTACTATGTCGTAGGTCAAGGTGGAAGTGGAAGTGGAAGCTGTCTGTAATCTGGAAGGTCAGGCGGCGGGACGGGGAAGGTCGAGGGAGGTTCGGTCAGCCCCGCCACCAGCTGTCAAGCATGAAGGAGAACTGCGGGGAATGATGTGATGCACTGTCGTCGGCCAAGCATCGGCGTGCAAGTTCGCTGTACTGCTGTTAGTGCAGGTGCTGTGGCCTCTACCGTTTTGTCCTTGCAGCTATCACTTGTACATCGAGTGGCTATGCCATTCACAGTATCCTTTTCCAATTCGTTTCAATGAACCTTGTTGCGGCTTGACTCAACTGTGTTACTGCTATTGAAACCGATGCCGTAGTTCAAAGTCACGTATGAAGGAACCATGAGGACAGCCATAGAAGGATCGAATTATTAACATCCCGCAGCACGAGGCGGTCATTAAGGTACTTGCCCGAAGTACCTCTGGCGGCAAATCGTACAGTAAGCAAGGGCCAGCCAGGCCGCCAGGGCAGTCAGCCAAGCAAGCTTTCCGGGCAGGCAATACCTTATCGGTTTGAACCAATCACATTCAACGGAACGTTTGCAAGTACTTCTTCGTATTAAATTAGCTGCGCCGGTACTTCCCCCTCCCCCTTATCGCTTACTAAACCTCCGTCATCAATCCTCGTCTTTACCCATCAAGGTTCCTCCCCACGTAAACACCAACAATCTGTGTTTTCGTCATCACCATCACCGATATGTGCGTTTTTCTGTTTGAGAGTTCTTTCATGTCCCAGTTTGTTTTTGTCCAGCGGTCCCTGGTTTGGCTCATTGCCGACACTGGAACTGAGGACCTCATCTCCTTTTCACGAGATCAGTGAACCGCCCAGCTACTGGAGACCCTTGAGATATACGTCACTATCACATATTAGCTCGTATTCTTGCTGTCGCTATTTTGCCCGCCGCTACCTTGACTGAAGGGACAAGCTAGAGCGAGATATGCAGCAAACAGGAGGCAACTCACAAGATCAGGTCCGCGTTCGGAGGAATGTGGCCGTGAAAACCCCTGGTGCAATAGTAAGTATCAAGTCAGCATATGGACTTCAACTCCAAATCGACAGGGTCAAAACTGTTGTATCTGCGGATGCGGATCATCCATATAGATGGTGTATATGGACATTTGCAAACCGAAAGACCTGCTGGTTACTCACCGCTCGCCGTATCCATAATCACTAAATACCATCTCGTCAGTATCATTTTCTCTCCTCGACACATCGTCCACTCTGAGATAACTCACCTAGAGATATCCAATGTCGCCTTCTCGCCAACCTTCATTTCCAATACAGCCTCATCCCACCCTATGCCCGTTAAAGAGCAACACATCAGCATAAAGTCTCCGAGACATAAAAAGTGGACTGATAGTGGGACCATACCTCTGATGAGTCTTCCAACCCCAATTTGCGTGACAAAATCCCCACGGCCGATCGAGGTGTCGAACCTGGAAACAGTGTTATTAAAACCGAGTAACGATAGGGACGAGTACGGAGAAGGAAAAGTTGTGAGGAGGAAAGAACATACTGAGCTCCCTTGCCATCCGCCTGGCTCAAATCCTTCAACCAACCGGTATACTCGATTATAACAGTTTGACCAGCTTGCGGTTGCGGCCCGGTGCCCGAGACGTGGGTGATTTTGTTGACGCCCATTGTGTTGTTGTTGTTTGTTTGTTTGCTTGCTGTCTGTGTTCCGGCGAACAAGTGAGTGACCGAGCAGAAGATATCTCTCAACGTAAGTGGTCCGTTCAGGTCCCCAGTTTATATATCCAGTCCCTCAACAGGTGTCCCCTTTCTCCAATGTCCGATTTTAGGCGTTTGTTTCTTTCAACTTACCCACTTACCTTACTCAAACTTAATCACAACCAACTGATATCCGATCACGATCTAACTGTTCTCCAGATATCGATATTATTGTCGATGGATATCGTTGATCTAGGATCGTCTTCCTCTATCTTCACTAGCTCACTACTAGTGAATGGTAGATTCCTCGGCCGAATTTGACCCTAGTTCAGTCTAGACTGCGGAAGAATGGCCGAGTGACCGACACCGAATCCCTTAGCCAAGAGTGGATAAGTTATGCTTCGTGTGTTGGAGAAGGGTGCGGATCAGAAAGCTAGCGTGGTGTGATGAGACCCCGAGCCGATAGGGATAGTTGTGCGGATGTGAAGAGGTTTGTCAGCGCTGAGGTAAGTCCGGGACTTGGCCGTTCACCGAAAACCACACGGAACTTCCTGATATTTCTCGAACCGAACGGTGAGAGGATTCCTTGATGTGACGTGACCTGGGCACATGGACCGGATCTCGATCGCGTGGAGTCTCCTAAAGACGGATCCGTTCTCTTCTGGAGCCTAAACAGCGTTCCGTAAAGTATCCGAGTCAAGCCAAACCTTTCAAGTCGATGAACTAGGGGACCAGGGGACCTCAGCTGACAAGGGCAAGGGGGGATGGGGGGACGACAAGTCCAACGGCGTGACTTGGTAACCCCGGGGGGCAGATCCGGCACCTAGTAAGGTAAGGTAGGGACCCAACACAACGGTAGCGATGCCTGGAAGCTTGTGATAGTGACTGTGATGGCAGGCAGCACCGAGTTTAACGACTAAGGGGTGTGGAGATGAGCGAGGACGACGTCAGTTTTTTTCTTCTTCCTCTCGCTAGCTCGGAAAGAGTCTGATTCCGAAGAAGAATTCCCACTTGGACCGAATCAAGGAGATGACCGAGCAGGAGCTGATGAATATGTGCCAGGAAAGGGAAGGCCTTCAGGACGATGTCTAAGGATGAGTCGTTGCTGGTTTGCCGTTTGTGGTTTAATGCGTGGACGAATGAAGAAGCAAGGAGAAAAGGCCGGTGAAAGTGCCCGAAAGAGATGAGGATCGACCCATATTTAAAGGAAGTCTGGAAGAAGCCAACCTGGATGAGACAATTGGAAACCTCAAGCTCGTGGCACTTGCCCAGTCTTGTTTGTATTTTTGGGACTCGGACTGGAGTGTGATTTCCAAGTGAGGTTGGTCGTGGAAGTGGGCATTGAGGAAGGAGCTACCTTGCCTTCCACTTGGATGGTCGGGTAGAGTGCTCATTGGGAGCCGAGTACCTTCCCGCGGATTTGTGATGACTCGTAGATCTCGCCTGCATACAAGTCGGTAACTGGCATATGTGGTCTACGATTCCATCTCTTTGCCAATCCGGATTCGGACCGGGATAGCGTGTATCTTGCCGTGTAGGCGGTAAGGTAGATGTAGCCTTGACTCTCGATTTCGAGCCTCGCATGTCGCGTGGTACAGTCCTCAACCGGTACCATGAGGCTTGCAAGGGTACAGTAGACGGCCAACGACCCCCGGGCTGCTGTTACCTTTACACACCACCTAGACAAATATTAATCTGGTAGATGGATACCCACGTGTGATATGATCTGAATTCGTGCCATTGGAGATGAGGGCGGCTGGTTGTAAAAAGAAAAACGCGTGCCACCGGACTTCTCTTCTACCGGCAACCCCCAGAAGCTTGGGGGTAGGGCAACCAGCAAGTCTGCCATGAGTGAGGTAATGGAAAAGCCTGACCAAGCCATAAAGCAAATTTTTTCTGGGAACCTCCGCTGGGAAGCCGGCTCGATGAGCATAATACTGTGGCCCTGCTGATACCGAATTCCGACCTTTATCCGGTCACTTACAAGACCCCAATATCACAGGATATCTCATCACATCTCCTCCAGATGGTTGATGATCGAACTGAATGCCCCGATCTCGGATAACTGCCTCAAGCCCCCTGTCTTTATGCATTCCCGCATCTTGATGCAAGGCAAGCAAGTCAGATCTAGGACGGGATGCGACAGAACTTCATCCGTTGATTGTTTCTCTCTGAAGGGTTTCGAGGCCCATTCCCCGATGATGCTCACTTTTGCTGGTTTTCTTCGCGAGCCTTTCTGCTGCCCGTTTCCCCTTTCTCCGGGGCTGTTCCCTTGCCAAATCAATACGGCCAACGAACTTTGTTGGACTGAGTCAAGTTTACGCCCTGACACACGCCAACAGCGCCATTGTCCTTTGCAAGCCGTTGTCCGTGTTGGTGGCTGCAGGACCGCTGATCCACAACGGATTGCAGCTGTCTGAAATGAGGAACGTGCAGAGTATGGTCTCAGGACCATGCCCCATACCGGCTTAATCCGCTAAAGGATGGTTGATGCTTTGGCTGGTACAATTGACGAGAAAGGTGCGACCATATTTGCTCTGCATAAGACATAGCAGGAACCCTGTGCCACGTTATGGTCCCCTGGCGTTTAGCCCGGGCACATGGTAGATGATACATCACATTATCATTTTTGAGATAGCAGCCGATCTGAAAATGGCGGCATGGGGTTGCTCATATCGTGGATGGGGCTTTGCTAAGGGGTGAGTAACCAGGCTTTTATCCGCTCAGTTGCTGGTGATGCTTCCCTTTGCCACAGAGCCTAACTTGAATTGGTGTGAAGACGGCCGAAATGCACGGTACCTTGTAATATGTGAACCGAGAAAGAGGGAAGTGGTAGCCGACAAGTAGGTGGATGTTGTGCGATTGATCGACTACGTTGCGCCGTTGAGCAACACCATGCCAATTGTCGCCGTTGTGATGTTGCTTCAGATCAACCCGGCAGCCGTCTAGAACGCACAGGCTCTGGGCGTTCATTTGCTGGGACATCCCATCTCCTCTGTCGCTATCACCGCAATCTTATATAGAGACCGGCGTGCGATTGCAGTGTGCAATAGCAAACATAACGAGGCCCCGGCAAGTGGCATGCTGAACAGAACAGGGCGAATCGAGAACTTGTAGCCGGATATCAGTTGAGATCCCGCTGTGACGAGTGGGCCAGGTTGCATGATTTGCTTCACTTCTTTCCTGTTATGCCAGCCAGACCGGCAACTATGCACTCCGCAATGTGTCGGCGGCTGCCTTGTCTACCAGTTCAGAGTTGTATTCTGTCTGATGTTGAGATTCGAAGACGCGATCATCCGTCGGGTCAAAACCAAACCAGCCCTGGTACGGTAGCCATCCGTCAAGCCTCGTCTTTTTGTACCGACATACCGACACGAGTTGACGATCAGTTCAAAACCTCGACTCGCTGGCTGCTCTGGATTCTACAGCGGGTAGTGACTTCACCTCAGAGTCGTTGACCGCGAGAACCTGGGGTTGCGCAACAAACTGAGATCTGCCGCCTTGCAAGACTCGAGTTCAGATACCGCCACTTTCAACCTATCACCGGCACGGGGTAGCTGAACTCAATATGTGGTGTCAGTGTTGCAGTTCGGGCGATGGCAGGGACCGTGTCTCGATCTGCGCAACCACGAACTGCGTGTCTTGTGATAATGGCGGCAACTGCTGCTGTTCCCGGGCCAGATAAGCAATTAGGTCTAGGTTGGTAGGGCGCGCAGTGAATGGCGAGTAGAAAAGAATTGGTGGATTAGCAACTGTACCCGAGCTCATCAATAAAGCAGCTATCCGGGAATCTGGATCAGGGTGTCGGCGATCCTGACATTGCCCTTCCCCTTTAGCCCTTCGGGGTTGGTTGCGTTCGAATGCTTAGCCGCTTGTATTGTTGATGAAATCCGAGAACTCTGACTTTAATCGTTGAAAATGGCAACTTGAGGATTATCCCAAGTCGAGCGGCCGGAATGACGATGCTGCGCGTCGGATGCAGTATGCCACATCACATTCATACCTGCAATTAATCCAAGGCTTCAATCTGCAAGATAGACTGGTGAAAGTCTCCGAGCCGTTCACGCGGCCTGATTTCCAGAGTGAAAAGGTAATCCTTGGGAGTATCTGGATGGTTGGTCGTCTGTTGGCTCAAGCATGGGGTCATTGAGTGGTATCCGGCAAGACGGAACCGTTGGAACAGAGGGCAAAATCCACATGGTGATACTCTTGATGTTTTTATGTTTCCGAGTCCATTCCGATCGCTGTTAATAGTTCCTGACGAAAGCACCGCAAGGCTGGTTATGGCTGTTTTTTTGTAATGGATGCCATCCTCGCCTCAAGTGGAGCATCCATAGACGATGCGAAATGAATCTGTTGATGATGTTTCCGCTCGTCTCGCCCCTTCCTCGGAACCTCGAAGTGTGAACAGATACAGCCAAGCGACGAGGCGTTGTGTTTTCATGTAAATCGTCACACTCGTGACTCGGGATTGAGGCTGACTGCACGAACTCTACTGTACCTGAACGTGCCCAAAGAGATAGTCCAATCGTCATGCGCCCCTGAACAAATATGGTGTGATTAACGGGAAAAAAGGTTTCCGTGGAGCAAATGAGGAAGAAAAGAAATGAAAAAGGTGGTGTATAACAGCTGGCCCAGACCTCCCTTTCAGCCTCCGATAACTTTTTTTCTGGATTTGCACCCGTCCAAGCCCCAACGTCTGTTGCAATGATTCTTTCCTCGGCCTTGCTTGCTCAACACCCATGGCTGACAAACAGAACAAAGCGATAAAGACGTGACTGCGCTAGCATCACTGACCGTGCGGGGAGTTGAAGTGAACGTGTGAAGCAATCATCCCAACTTGGGTTTGCCGCTGGTGATTTGACACAGGGGGCTATCCATTCGCGTGGGAGCTATCCCGAATTCCCGAACTACCATGATTTCTGGGTATGGCCAGTTGGAGATATGGGCTATACTATAATGAGGTTGAATTGGCCACGGTACAACTGTTGGCTACGCATCACTTTGTTTCCAGCAACTGGCAAGGAGAACCAACAGAAGATCTGTTCTCATAGGTAATCGGCAAGTAGCTGTAGGAGCAGAGACACTCGCCGGTGAGCCTCGGTGGGTGACCCATGCATATGAACGCAGAAGCCTCTGGCGTTCTCACTAACCATCTCGTGGTAGATGCTTGGAATGCTGAGTATGGCACTCAGGGGTGATGGTCCTTCAAACTCTAAATGGTATGAGTGTCTCTGGCGGGGAGCTTGTTGGGACGGGGGCACGATGACTGGAGAAGAGCCTCATTGGGCTCACTGGGAAGTGTTTATCTTTTCGCAAACAAGACGGCATAGAGATTAGTGATGAAGCAGGATGACCGCGGAAACAACCCAGAGTGTGGCACGGCAGCGCTCCCACACATTTGCCGGACCACGGCCATGTTCGGGTGGTCTGCCGAGATGGTTACTATGCCATATTATGCCCATACTATGGGAGCAGCTTGCATGTTGCCTCGTAGTGTAATTAATCCGTGTGAAAAGGGAACAATCGTTGGCGATCCAGGAGGCAGATGGCACATTACCTTGTGTTGGCTGCAGCATGCAAAATGAAAAACAGATGCGGAGGATGCGAACTAGTAGTTCTTGGGCAGCAAACTGCTCCGAAGTTATCGCCAGAAGGGGAGAAGGGGTATCATGGAGTGCCAAAAGCGGCCAGAACAGTTGAAGATCAGCAACGGCTTTTGCTTGTGGTCCCCCGCTAGTCGCGCTCGCATGAAGAACAAGGGACGGGCTTGACAAGCTGCGAGGGTGGGAGAGGCTTGAGAAGTTTGGACGGGGGGCCGAGTCCTCTCGGATGGCAGGCTGGGCGTACAAGGTACGGAGTACAAGGCTGTATATAGAAAAACTGAGAAAGAGACACGAGGTGGGACCGTTTTGGCGCCGCCGTTTCGTTTCCCTTGCGAGTCTTGGGTCTCTTGAAGAAACACTCATGGTTTGGTTGAAGTCTGTCTCGTTCCACGCTGGCGGTCTCTCCTTTGTTTCTGGCAAGATTATGAGGTCAATATTTGGTTTGACGTATGGTGAGCATGCCATGCCACATGCTGCATGATGAATTCTCCTGGCAAGTGCGAATTGCAGGGCTTGAGGCTTTGTCGTTGCTGGATTTTGTGAGAAGGGACGATTCAATGTTCCACCGGAAGGAGGCAGTGCCAATTCTTTGACCAAGCGATGAAGACTGTCGTGGTGTTGGCCATGTTGGGGGGGTGCCTTGGTGGTCATGTCAAGATAACCAACCCTCCATGTTGGCGGAAAAGCCCACAATCGCACCCGCCATGGCACACGGCCGGCATTTGTAGGTAGAGAGAGGTAGGTACTGGCAGTGGTGAAAAGGATTCGGTAAATTGGCTCAGTTGGTTCCATGGCAAGGAAAGGCGGGCAGTCCAACTCTTTTATGTATTTAGCCGGTCCTGGATACTGGGCCGAATGAGTAGAATGTAGCGAGTAGCGACGTGACAAAGCCACTGCCGAAATGTTCTCAATTGTTCCCCGATCCACGAACACCTTGTGCCCGTTGGTGGTGTCCCGGTGGTGCTATGTAGGGCCGGTCCCAAGAGGCCGGAATGGCGCAAGCGATGCCGCAGCGACACGCGTGGAAGAGACCATGGGAGGTGGGGAGGGGAGGAAAGATGGAAGGGCGTTTTTGGCGAAGGTGACGACGGCAAGGGAAGTGATGGCGAGAAGGATTCGGATGCGACTGAACACAAGAGAAACGGAGTTGACGGCCCTGGACATGGACAAGGGAAGGGAAAACAAGAGAAATGGTTGAAACGACGGAGTGATGGTGAGGAGTGAGTGTGCCCGCTGTGCAAGCTGTGTGTGTGTGCCCTGTGCGCGCGCGCTCGTGCCTTCCCTGTGAAGGACCTCTCCCCTTGTCGCTTCCCCTTGCAGAGGTGGGGAGAAGGTTAAACAAGCCAATCACCGATTGTCTTTCGTCAGGAACAGCGAGGACTGGACCCACTCAGCCCACCAAGCGGCAAGGAACCGTAGAGGTAGCACGGTGCTCGAAGTGGAGGGGACGGGACAAGCAGGGCAGCAGCGACTAGCGGCATCAAATTCATTCGAAATTCAAATTGATACACGCCGGGCAGGAGCCAACCAGACAACCTAGCCGACCAGTCTAGGCTCCACCAAAATCGAACGCCTCTTGGCAAACCTCAACCCAAGTATCGTGTACTTTTTTGCACATTTCAGCTTCGCAGTCGAACAGCCAAAACAAGCCACTTGTGCGACCGAGTGGGTGGTACAGAGAACAGATTCATAGTGCCAAGCCGTCCATCTTTAGGAATTCCAGTTGCCGTCGGGAGCAGTGCTTGTTGCTTGTTGCATGCCCGTTCTTGTGTGGAGTTGCGAACTTGCGCGCGATGCATGGAAGGAAGGAACCGTGGGCCCGCCCCAGTCTGCACTGCAGTGCTCGAGTTCCATCTCTCCACGGCGGGCACAGATGGAAGAGGGGAAGCGCGGGAGGGAGAATGTTCAACTGAAATGGACGAAAGATGAGGAAAACTTGTCCAGGGTCCGGGCCATTCATATCCTAATGTTACCCTACGCGCAGAGCTTTCAGTTCAATTGCTTCCTCTTAGACTCGTAGGCACAAGAAGTGTATTGATTGTGCTAAACTAACAGAAGAGGAAAAGAAATGTGGAGGGCTAGAAATACATAGTAGTACGGGCTGGGCCCACACGTGACAATGCCAGTGAATAGCAGGGTAGGACAAACCCCACCACAACACGCCCCCGTAGCCCGAAACAACTCCCAAAGGCTCATTATAAGTAAACAAACAAAATATCCATAGTATTGAGCCTTCTCAATTAGGCCTAAGGAATATCCCTCTCCTCCAATCCCAATAATTTGACGAATCTCCCATATTTATCCGCCTTTAACGGCTTCGTTAATCTATCTACAATTATATCCTCCCCTTTAATATATAGGATCTCGAACTCCTTTACCTTAACCTATTCAATAATCCATTTAAACCTTACATCTATATAACGGTTACAACTTAGAACCTTCCGGTTCAAAACCCTATCCCTCGCATTCTTACTATCCGTATATAACACCTTCAAAGCTGGTTAAACGTAGCCCAATTCCTCTATTATATATAAAATCTATTGCAATAACTTTACTATTAGAATAAAATTAATAAATTCCGCTTCTATTATACTCGTCGTTACAAACGCCTACTTCTTCGACTTCTAATATATTAGTCCTCCTATAATAAATACGATATAACCCCTAATATTATAACGAATTACCGGGTTATCAATATATAAAGCATTACTAAATACCTTTAAATCTATATTTATAAGTAATATCTTACCTCCCAATACAATACCTATATCGGTATTCTTAATTAAGTACCGAAATAGGTACTTTATTACTATTATAGAACTTGTAATCGGTTTCGCGTTAGCTTCGTATAACTTATTAACAGTAAAGGTAATATTTAATCGGGTGCCCATTAATAAATAATTTAAGCTACCCATCTTCTTAATATACTTCTTCTATTACTCTAGCAACTCTTCGCTAATCTTATAGTCCCTAACCTTTATATCCTATAACTAAAGTATATTAATACTATATAGGTCCTTATAGCCGAATTTCTTAATTAAAAATCTAATATAGCGAATTTACAATACGAATACCGTTCTCTCCTCCCGATTCCTTATAATATCGAAGCTAAAGAACGTTTTCACTACCCCTATATATTTTAATTTGAAGTATTAAAGAAATTAGTCCCTAATTTAGAATATTACGGCTTCTAAAAGCGCCGCAATTAAGAAATCATCTATATAGAGAACCAATAATACCCCTTTCTCCTTATTACTAAAAAGGCATATATTATCGCTTACTAATTTAAATCCTATCTCTTTCAAAATTAGTAATAAAATTTAAAATTAATAAAGTAGGCTACTTTTAAAACCGTATAAAGCTCGTCGTAGTAAGTATACTAATCTTTTTCTTCTAATTAACCCCTTCTCCAATCTTATCGGTTACTCTATATAATAAACCTTCCCTTTAAAAATTAAAGTATTTAAAAATACTATATTAAAATCAAATTAATAACACTCGAAATCTAGAATAGCTATAATAGCTAAGAAGATCTTTATACTTACTATATTAACTATAATTATATAAATATCTTCTATATCCTATAAACCCTATTTAAAATTGCTACAAACTACCTATCTTACCCTTAGATCCTTTATTTTCAACTCTAAGTTATCCTTCTCGTTATATACCTATTTACCCGGGAAAACCTTTATACCCTATTAAAAAGGGACCAATTTATATATACTTCTTTCCTCTAACGCTTCTAATTATCTCTATATTACTAATTTCTAATAGATATCGAAATTAGAACGTTTTAAAGCCTATTAATAATTCTTTAAGATAATTATATTAACGGTTACTATATCGTACATCACTTTAACAGTAATCAAGTATAAAATCTCTATATCTTATTCGAACACTCCTTTCTCTAATAAATTATAATAGAAATCTAGAATTTCTATATCCACCGGTCGATTATTATTATCTACCGGCCTCTACTAATTCCTTATTACCTCTACTATTAATATTATTCATCGAAAATAACGAATCCTACCCAATAGCGCTTCTCGTTATCCTAATAGCGCTTCCTATTATTCTAATAATACCTCCAATTACTCCAATAACACTTCCAATTATTCTATTATCCGGGCCTCCGCCCCCGGCGATATCTTAAACTAATCCGTCGTCGGCCTACTCGCCTCCTCAAATAATTCTAATTATTCCGTTATTTTAGCCTCCGGTTCCGTTATCGGAATTTCCGCCTCCGCATAAGTCGGTTATTATTCTATTATTATTATTATTCTCTAAGACCTAAGTAATTTTAATAGAGTATTACCTAAGGGGTCTAGAAATAATAACCATCTTAAATTCCTTCGCAATAAAATAAATTCCTCTTTATTTAAATCGTAAGGATTAATAAAAGGAAAATTATTAAACGGCTTAAATTCTTCCTTACTCTCCCTATTATTATTAATAAAGGATTAAAATTCGTCCTTATTATTTTATTTAATCAAAGTCGCAATATCCAAATTAAATAATATCGCTTTCTATAATATACAAAGCTATATTCTCAATATACCTTATCGTACTATTATCGGTATATTATAGCCTCCCTCCGGACCTAGGGTATTAGTATTTAATCCTAGGGATTCGCTCGTCGGGCCTACAAATTGCTCAATCGGGCCTAAGGATTCTTCCACTAGGCCTAAAAATTGACTCATCGGTCCTATAATTAATAATAATAATATCGTAACTAATATAATCGGTATCCATAGAGCGTCTAGTAGCGGGATTCGTAATAAAATTAATAATTCTTATACTAAAGCGACTAGTTCAAGCACTAGAATAATACTCGGGGATAGTATAAAGAATCCTTAATTATTAGTAGATATTAGTTTCAAACCTATAATCGAATCAATCGACGGCTAGCTAGCCTACTTCTCCTTCCCTTTCTCTTTCTCCTTCTCTTAGTTCCCATCCCCTTTTCCTTTCGCTTACTCCTTAATACCCCCTACCAATTCCACTAGTTTAGGCCTATTTATAGTAATCTATACCCTCTTTTTACTCTTTAACACTATTAGGAGATATTCCCGGCAGTACCAGGATGTCTCCACCTTATTATAATACATACTGAATTAGGCATATACATACTTATTTAAATAACTTACGGCATATAAGAGTACTTACCCTATCGGTCTCTATTAAGATTGACGGATTAATTAATTATTATTTTATAACCTATCTTCTATTTTACTTACGCTCTATAAAGTTGTATATAAAGTTCCAAATTAAAATTCTTAATAATCTTTATCTTCGCTTCCTTTAATAAAATTATTATTAATCGTTATGTATTATTATTCTATCTAATAACCAATTACTTATTTTCTTATTCTCTATTAATATTACTTATAAAATATTTCTTCGCGTAATAAGTAATACCTATAATTTAGTTTTAAACCGACCTTATTATTCTTTATTCTTTTTTCTCTCTTCCTTTCGTAAAGGGGGGAAATTTACTCTTCGTTTCGATAGTTTTAATACAATTATTAAATTTACCATCCCTAAACTAAATACCTTACCTATTCTAACTCTTTAAATTCCCCTTTCTTTATAATTCTTTTATTATTCCTACCGGTCTTAAAATATACTTTTACTATATTGAATAATAACGATTCTATCCTAATTACAACTTTTAAATTATAAGATAATTAGTAATTAAATAAAGCGTAGTAGATTATTAATTATATTATATTTTAAAAGTAGCTTTATTATAAAGAACGCCTTTATTTTATCGCTTAGGACCTTATTATTAAAATAGTTAAACTTTATTTTAACGACGAAATAAATTAAATCCTTACTGAAGAAGATTGGGTTACGAAGAACGAGAATTTAAGCTTTAATATAAATTAAATCGTTAATATAGACGTAGTTAATAAAGAAATCTAATTCGTCCTACGAAAATATCGCTACCTAATTAAGAATTATTTAATTTTAAGCCGCGAAATTTAGTTATTCTTAAAGGATAAGGATAATTAAATTTATTAATTTAAAAAGAAATATTATTATAATTATATAAGTTAATTTAAAGCTAATAATTGTAAAATTACCGATAATATAATTAGAGAAGTAATTAAGGTATTAATTCCTTTTAATATTAATATATTAGAAATAGGCTTTTAAATTTAATTTCCTAATTACTTCTCTAATACCGTTAGGATAGCCGACGCTCCTTCTACTAATTTCTCGGATATTATTAAAATAGCTAACGCTCTTCCTATTAATCCGATTTAAATTTTAATACCGCTTTCCTTATTACCGACTCCGGCTAACCAAAATATTCGTCCTATATCTCTAATAGAATCTATCGTTTTATATATTAATTCGATTATATAAGCCGCTACTAATCTTATTAAATAATTCGCTACTAACTTAAGAATAGCGTATTTTACTAATATAGGTTAGGCGGAGGCGTTAATTCGATTCGTAGTAAAATAATAACGGTAATATTAATTCGAATAATTTGTATTAATTATAGTTAATACGTTTCCGATTTATTTAATTAGGTTTACTTAATATATTATTTAAATTACTTAGAACGGTCTAATTTTAAATACCGTACTTACCTAATTTATTATTCGTATTATTTAGAATAGTCTAACTTTAAGTACTATCCGTACTATTAATTAAAATTAATATATATTACTACTGTACTATAATATTATAATTAGGGTTCGAGACTTATATATTGTTAGCGCTACTAATTAATTAAAATAGCTTTATATTAATTAAGATAATTGGCGGCCCTTAATAGAAAATTTATAAAATTTATTATTTTTTAACCGTTTGTTCGTTAAAAAGGACGGAGGTTATTATTCGGGTATAAATTATTTAATAATCTTAATATTTATAATTAGAATACGTCCTATTCCGATTATATATAGTATTATGAATTTCGGAAATCTTCGGTAAGCTACGTAAATTCCGCCGCCTAATTACTACTCCTACCGGCAAATTAAAAATATCGTTCGTTAAATTCTTTTACTTTAAAGTTAAATTACCTAAAATTAAATTTTAAAAACTTCTCTTTAAATATAAGGCCCTCCTCCTATTTAACTTTTCGCCTATTAATAGTAGTAAGCTCCGGCTTAACCCATTAATTAATAATAATTAACGGTTTATTTTAACGAATAATCTTTAGTTAAATTATTTTTAATTAATTCTATTTATTATTCGGCTAATATTAATAGTAAAATTGTAATATCGGAATCCGGAGCGCTTAATAAAATTATTTTCGATTTATTAAAAAGGATTAATGTATTAAAAATATAAATTAACGAACGTTTTTATATACCCGTTGGGACTCTTAATAATAAAGCTATTTAATAAAAATTCTTTAACGTCGGAATATTCTACCTTAACGCCGACGAGGATAAGAAGAAGAAAGGTATTTATACCGACGGTAAGGTTAATATTTATATTAATTATAATTTTTTCCTTAATATTATTTATAAAGCTTCGTTTATTTATACCGAACGTTATAAAATTATTATTAATAATATTTAATAATTATTACGTAAAGCCGCCCTTTCTTAATAAATTAATATACTTTCTAATTTTAAATATAATAATCTTTATAATAATTTTAATAAAATTATCGACGTTCTTAATCGAATTTTCGGGGTTAAGCCCGACGAAGCCTAGAAATAGCTAAATATATATAAATTTACCGTAAAAATAAATAAGAAAAACGTTTATATTTTACGCGATTACGCTACGGAAATATTTATATATACCCGTTTATAGGGTAATTATAATAATTTCCAATTATATACTCATCTTTAAAATAGTTTATATTTAAAATTAAAATTTTATTATATTAAATTATTATAGGGCGTATAGGTTAGTAATTACCTTAATACTATTACTAATAAAATTAAAGCGGTCTATAGTAAATTAATCGATTTTTTAAAGGTTTTACAATTTACCTTCTAAATACTTATAAATACCGGTTATAATAAAGACTCCTTCGATAACGCTTTTAATAAATAAGCCGCCAATTTTAGCGAAATCTTTATTTATTTAGGCAATTATAATAATTCGAAGGATAAGGATAAATATTTTAATAATTAGGGTTCCAATAATAAATTTAATAATAATAATAGTAATCGGTTTAATAATAATAATAGTAATAATTTTAAAAATAATAAATTTAATAATAAATTTAATTAAAATAATTATAATAACGACCACTCGGGTAATAATAATATTCGTTTTTACTATCGAAATAAATAGTTTAGTAAATGATAATTCTTTAAGGACGGCTATTATATTTATATTAATTAAATTAATATTTATATTAACGAATTTAATGTTGATAATTATCACGGTGCAAGGGCACAAGGAAGATGAGAATATACGTAATTGCACGAAGAGCTAGAGGAAAGGGCTCAAGGCTGTGCCCAGCGGTTGGCCTTATAAGGGTGCCCGTACTTGGGCACCCTATCGCCAACCAGCTGATCAGCCTGCAGCAGTCTTATGAGCGTTACAGAGCTAGCACAACTAGCGTAGTAATAATTACGATAAGGCTACATCTATAGCCTCATCCATAGGCCGATACTATAAGGCTAATTATATACGCTAATCCGTTATAAGGTTAACCCTATAATATTACCCCGGACTAAAAGAAGCTATATAACTAATTAATAATATATAAAACAATTAAAATACCTATTAATCATTTAATTTACCCTTTAAAAGCCTCTATAGCCGCTGCGGCCCTCTACAGCGACCTCCTCAATCCTTTATACTCCGCCTCCAGCCGCTCCTCCCGAGCGGCTTCGGCAATCTTATTCCAGGCTCCGTCCTTTAATTACCTCTACCTTTTCTTTTTAACGGCGGCTTAATCGGGCGGTACTAGCGCCTCCGGGTATACTTTGTGAAATTTCTTAACTTCGTCTAAATATATAATTACATTTAACCGTTTCTACTATAAAGGGTTGTAAGGCGGCGCCCAAACGATATAATATTCTTAGCGGCCGTTTTCCTCGTTCTTCCGGCAACCGTCAATATATTCGAATTCCTATTCTACTAAATCTTTCCCGTTATTAATCCGTTTTATTACCTACTTATAATTAATATAGACGTCCTATTTCTTCGGAGCATTTCCTCCCTAAAATTTAATTTTACTAATATAAAAGGTGGGACTATATTTTATATTAACGGGGAGCCGTAGAATAATACTATAGTTATTTACTTTTAAAATTTCGAATAATCTTTTAAAGAGTAGAGTAAATTTAATATACGGGCGGCCAGTCTCGAAATTCTATATATTAAATAAAACCTAATTACTTATTTAATACTTCGGAGTATCTAATTGCCGAACGTTAATATTATCCTTATATTAGCGCTAGGTTTACTTCGCCTATACTATAACGTAATCCAATACTACTTTAAAATAATTTATAATTTTATTAATTTTAAAATATTCGACTTCTTAAACCTTTAATAGTTCGGGGGGATACGGCCTAACCGGTTTAATATTTATACAGGGGTAATAATTATAATTGGCGAAGAATAATAAAATGCCAGTAATTTCCGAAATTAGGTTATTACCTATAAATTTTATAATAAATAGTTAATTAATTTAATTATTTTAAACCTAATTAATATAAGTCCATAAATAGCGTTCTATTTTAGCGTTAATCCACTCCGTCTATCCGTTCGTAATAAAATAAAAAGTAGAAGAGGGTTTAAATACGACTTCTAATTATAATAATAAGGCCCGTTAGAATTATAATATAAATTAGGAGCCATAGTTTAATACGATCGAATTAAGCAGTTTATAAATACTATAAATTTATTTAATAAAACGATTAATTAATTCTTCCGTTATTAATCCTTCCGTCGGAATAAAATAGCGTATTTTAATAAATTTATTAATTATAATAATAATATATTTAAATATTTATCCCCTACGTACGTAGGGCGTTAATAGCGTTATATAATCGATTGAAATATCTTTTTAAAATACGAATGGTATTGGCAAAGGTTTTAGTAATTTATATAGCGAATATTGCGACGGTTTCGTTTTAATATAAGAGAGATAATTTTTATAATATATTCGAACTACGTTATATATCCTTAGTTAAAAAAACGATTCGAAAAGGAGGGAGTAAATCTTTTCCTTCTCCGGGTATTTAGCTATAAGGGCGTTATATACCCGGCGGAATAATTGGAAATAGGTATTAGTATTGCTAAAGTTAAGGAGGATAGCGCTGTAGTAGTAAATCCGGCTTTAAAGAACCTAATACTTTGCGAATAAAACCTTTTTTAAATGTTCTTTAACTTCCTTTAATTATTTTTTATATAATAAATCCGATAAGTAGGCGAGGGTGTCCTAAAGTATTACCGACTTTTTATAATTTTCGGCTATTAGATTGTCTATTAACGTTTTATTTATAACTTTTAAATTATATAAGTATTTAGGGCTTATAAAGACGTCTCCTTATTCATTTTTTAGGATGAAAGCCCTATTAATAAAAATATTTTTATTTAATAGGACTTTATTCTTTATTAGTAAGCGTTCGTCGCCTTCGTATTTGGGTATATTTTCCAGTTTATAATTTAAAATATTAGAACGGATCTATAAGGAGCCCGGGCGGTATTAAATAGTAAAATTAAACTATAATAAGAATTATAATTATCATATATATTTAAAGGTTAATTACTTATTAATAATGAACGACTTCAATCCTTTATAGTCCGTAAGAACTTCGAAAGGCCGTTAAGCACTTTTTAACTCGGGCTATTACTCTTTTAACGCTTTAATAATAGTAAATAATTCTTTATTATAAATATTATAATTATATTCCGCCGAAGAGTACCTCTAATTAAAATAGGCGACCGGTTGTAAAATCCCCTTATTATTATATTGTAATAGAATGTTTTTATAAGCCTAATTTGATGCGTTTATTTCTATAATTATCTATTTCGATTAATTGTAGATACGGAGTATTAGTCCATTCGTAAAAGTTTTTTTAAGGACTTTAAAAGAGCGTTAATATTAATCCGTCTAATATTATTTTACTATTTTCTTTATAAGTTTATATAGAGGGCCCGTAATAATAGAAAAGTACTTTATAAAGTAGCGGTAGAAGTTGGCGAAGCTTAAAAATCGTTACAGCGTCCTTTTAATATTTAGAGCTTCCTATATTATTACGGCGGATACCTTTTCCGGATTTATTTTAATATTACCCGGGGTAATAATCAGCCCTAAATATTTCGTCCGCTTAATATAAAATTTATATTTATCGATATCGATTTGTAGCCTAACCTTAATTATCTACTTTAAGATTTCTTTAATATAATTAATATAATCTTCCTTATTTTTTAAGTAAATAAAGATATTGTTTAGGTAGGTAATAGTATAAATATCGAGGATATTATATAATATATTATTAATATAGTTCTAGAAAGTCCCTAGTGTGCCCTATAATTTAAATGGGCATACTAAAGATTCGAATAGGCTAAAACGAGTAATAAAAATAATGAACTATTTGTAGTCTTCTTTTACCTATATCCTATTAAATACTACGATAATATTTAATTTAATAAAGATTTTTATTTTATAAATAATATTAAAGGTTTCTTTAATAAGGGGAAGCGGATAACGTATCTTTATTGTAATATTATTAATATTCTGGTAATCTACGTAAATACGTACCCCGCCGCCCGGCTTCTTAATAAATAAAATAGGCGAAGTGGTAATAGATTACGAAGGACGGATAAACTTCTTCCTAAGGTTCTTATCGATTTATTTTTTAATTACCGTTATTTCGATTAACGATATAGAGTATAGGCGTACGTTGGGTAATTTTATATCCGGGAGGAGCTCGATCTTGTAATTGTAAGAACGGGTTGGGGGGATTTCGTTAATAAGAATTAATAGGAAAGTGGCGATATAATTATAGTATTCTTCTAGTAATAATATTCTAATCTCTTCGTCGGTTTTTATTAACCGGTCGGCCTTATTAAGGAATTTCTTCGTATCTTCGTCTATAATTTTAGTAAAATATACCCGCCGGATAGTCTCTTTATAGAGAGGCGTATCCTTCGCCAGGTTGTTTAAGAGGATAATCATTCTAATTACGATAGTTACTTCTCTTTCTTCCTCAGAATTATATTTACTAATTATATTATTAATAAAATAGTAAAAATTTGTAAGGAAGACGGGTTTATATTATTCGCCCTATTTATCTATAATATTTTCTACTATTTCTTTTATTAGATTTATCTTTCGCAATTTTAATACTATAACTAAACGTTCGAATTACATATAGTTAGTAATATATAATTATAATCTATCCCTTTCGTATACGAAATTAAAAGTAGTTACGTTGAATTTATAAATATCCTCCGGATTAAATTTATTATTTATATAATTATACTTACGTATAGTAATATAATATATTCCTATTAAAACCCGTCTACCTTTAAGCCGAATATAAGGTTTATAAAGAGCAGGACTCTTTATTTTAATAAAGAGGGCAACGGTATTAAAAATACTTTAAATTTTAATACCCGCCCGCTAAATTACGAACGCTTTAATTAAGGTATTTACGGATTTAAATTCGCTTATAGGAATAGTAGGAGACCGATTCTCAGTCTCCTCTTTCTAAGGGGCGGCGATCCGTTCTTCGAATCCTCCGTCCCGGAGTAGGGGAATTTTAATAAATTTATCCTTAATTTCCTCGTTCCGAAGGCTACTATTAATAATACCCTCAACTAGTTTAATAAGAGAAGAAAGAGAGAGCGGAGAAAGGAGTTAAGAAATTACCTTTTTATAATAGCGAGCAGAGGCTACGGAGACGTAATTAGTAAAGGCTTAGAGCGCTATTATTTAATTATTAAAGAACCCCGTCGGTAAATAGCGGTTTCGGTATCCCAAATAATTAAATCGTATATTATACTCCTTATAGTCGATCTAAAATTTATAAAATTATATCCAAAGAAAATTTAAAATAATAGGGTAATTATTAAAAATATTATAAATTAAAAAGGTAATTATTTCCTTATAATAGCCTATTCGAAACCTCGCTTTTACCGCTTTAGAAATAATACTTTTAACGATACTATCGGCGAGGACTAACTTTTTAGGATAAAGGAATCGGAAATAAGGAAAGTTATACTTCCTAATAAAAGAACGGTCGATAAAAGTAAATATAAAATATTTATTATTAACGAAGGTAATATAATAATCTTTATACGTATTAATAATTATATATAAGGATAAAAGGATTGGATTTAGAATTGTAATACTATTTAACGATTGGATTCGTACTTCCTCCAAATCCCTAGACTTTAATAAATCCGGTCCTTATTTCTATAATACTAATAATTAGCTAGGCTTCTATATATAATTAAATATAAAGGTTAAACGTTTCCCGGCTTATTATAATATTTATTACTTATAATAATTTTAGGAATAATAGGAATAATATTAATAGCTCCGGTTTTAATAACGCAAACTTCTATTTTTTAATTACTATTACTATTTCCCCGATTGCCACGGTTATTCTTATTTTTCTTTTTATTTCTATTAATCTTTTTACTATTAGTGCGGGGATAATTATTATAATTAATAAAGTTTAAATAATTCCGGGCTAAATAATCTAATTATTTATAATAGTAATATAATCCCTTCCGCCGGCGTTTCTCCAAAATTTTAAAGTTAAAGATAATTGCGAAATTAATAATATTTAAATTTATTTTAGTACTTCTTTAGCTTATAGGGCGATTTGCCGCTACGGCGTTAATATTAGTATTCCTATTATTATTATTATTAAAATTCAAATTCGACTCCTTATAAATAATATTTATAATTCGGTCGTAGTAATTAACGTCTTTGAACTTCCGGTTAACTTTACGGACGAAAGTAAATTATTCTACATACGTATTATTAGCAGGGAATTCCTAATTAATTAGGGCCTAATAAAAATATTTATTAATTTTATTACGAAAATAATAAATCTTTATAGTATTATTAAAATTATATTAATCTATAAATTTGGTAAATTTAATTTCGAATTTGGGGAACGGTATATTTTTTTAGTAGAAGTCGATTAGGTGGCGAGAAGCGTTTATCTTTATATTTATATTATTATAACGGTCTTCTAAATATTTTAAGAAAAACTCTCTTATCTTCTAATATTAATTTATAGTATTACCTTTATTAATGATAATAATATCTAGGTTGGATTATATTCCTGCCTATAAATTTAGGCTTAACCGCATTGTAGCACGGATAATCTTAAGTTTCTTTATAGAGAAATAAACTTTATCGAATTCTTATATTATAATAATTTGGAATTTTTAAGCCCGAAAATTCTTATAATAATTAATGTTATCCTTATTTTTGCTTATAAAGATAGGTAGGTTATTAATAATATATTTAGGTAATATAACGACGACTAGGGTAATTATAGTACCGAATTACTATCGGAATTAAATATATTTGAAATATAAGTCGTTAAAATAAATTTAAATATCGTTAGCGAAGTATTATATAGTATTAAATTCTATAGTAATATTATTGAAATTTTTAAAAATAGTAGAAAGGATTCGGCTTAATAGTTTAATAATAAAGTAGAAAATTAGTTAATTAATAATTATAATTACGAAATTTAAATAGTTCTAAAAAATATAATATAACCGCTCGTTATTATTAAGGCCGATTATAAAATTACGGACCCTACGTATAACGCTCGTAAGGTATTGTAGAGCGGATTAATATATTTACGAATTTATAATTAATTTTTCCGTTAATACTTTATAAAGGTTATTAAAATTGAAAGGATTAGAAGAATTATTTAATATATTAGGCCCGTTAGTAAATTCTAAGTTAAAAGCGATAAAATTAAATAAGAAAGTATCCGGACCTCCGTTATTATCGTTATTATTATTACTATTATTATTATTACCATTAAAGAGGGAAGGGTTATTATTATTATTATTAACATAGAAATTAATTAAAGATATAAGGGATATTTTTTATTCGCTAAATAAAAAAACGGGAATTAAATTACTACAATTATAAAGGTATAATCCGAATTTAGAGAGGAGCTGATCTGCTACGATAGAAAAGCACGGTTAAGTCCTTTTAAGCTACCGAAGTCTGCGATTCGGTAGAATTGGAATTTGTATCTTAATAAGGCGATTCTATATATTGGGTTCTACGGTTTAACGATGAGGCGATTCTAGTACGTATAGATTACGTAGCTCTCGCCGTACGATTCTACGGGTTTATTGTATTACGTTATAAACGTAGTATTTTGAAGGTGCAATTAATTATTATAGTATAAGGGTATAAGGAAGATAAAAATATATATAATTATACGAAGAGCCAAAGGAAAGGGCTCAAGGTTATGCCCAGCGGTTAGCCTTATAAGGGTGCCCGTATTTAGGCACCCTATCGCCAACCAACTAATTAGTTTGTAGCAATCTTATAAGCGTTATAGAGCTAGTACGACCAGCGTAGTAATAATTATGATGAGGCTATATTTGTAGCCTTATCTATGGGCCGATGCTATGAGGCTAATTACATGCGTTGATCCGTTATAAGGTTAACCCTGTGATAATAATAGAGTATTTAAGTTTGAAAGCGAAGGCTATAATTTTATTTGTAATTTCGAAGAGGAAATAAATAATTCTTATATAAATCCTTCGGCCTTTAAATATATTATTATTAGTTTTATATATGCTAATTAATTATATAGTCTACTTAGTGGGTATGCGGTGCTGCTTCCGTTCTTAGTCGGTGGGAAAAACCGTGCCAAAGCCGGTTAAAAACCCTCCGCTATTCTTTCGTACCGGTGCCGTAGTAGTATCGTACTTACGTTATTTATCTTCTTCTCGATATAACTTTACTATTATTCCCGAAGTTTAATTTTTGAATCCTAGGCGCGGTTTCTCCGGCCTTACCCCGTTTCCGGCTACCTTCCGTACCTTCTTCTAGTATTTATAGCCGCCCTTTTATATTATTATTCCTTCCTCCTCCTTATACCCTACCCTTTTATCCTATCTTTCCTAATAAATACGTTATAACGGCCCTACCTTTTAATATAAAGTAATCTCTCGCTCGCTCTTTCCCTTCCTTCCTTTCTTTTCCCTTTATATTTCCTATCGTATTTACTATTATATTTCCCGCCGCTCCGTCGCTTATAACCCGCTATTGTTACGATGCACCAGCTCACGTAGTTCCATATCGCGTAGTTGGGTACAAATGAAATAAATAACTAAAGCTAAAGAAGGAAAGAGGGAGAGGTTAAAATCTGGGCCTTGGAATTGTATCCTTATATAGGATGGGACCAAATTCTGCCAGCCTCGACCGCCTTCCTTATCTAATTTAATAATATACGTAAAAATCGCGGTGCCAATTAAATAACCGCGATAAACCAATTAATTAATTGTACATCTCTAGGTTCTAGCCCAACCAATTAGAGGGCGTATATCCCTAAGGATATAGGTTTCGTAATAGGACGAATAGGGTTCGCAACACTTATACTAAGGTCACGGGATCCTAATTGTTATACTACCCTCCCCCTCGGGTTGAGGCTTAGTCCTAAAGCCTCAAAAATAAAAAGAAAAATTTTTAATACAAATATAATTCAAATACTTCCTCTAACGTCCTTCCTACTTCTTCCTTACTATCGCTCTCTTTTTTAAATTAATTCGTAATCCTTCTATTAAGGTATTATTATTATTATAATTTAATTTATTACCCTTCAACTATTAATTTAATTATTTAAAGGGACCCGGTATTATAGGGTTCGCATTATAATATTCCTTTAAAAGCTCTATTAAATTAACGAAGTTGCTTACTAGCTAAAATTCTAGGTCGGGGTCCTAACCTTTCCATTCTACCTAATATTCCAATTTCCCTTTAATAACCTTTAAGGAAATTACTTTTAATACTTCCTATTCCTCCTAATTACCAATTAACTCGCTAATTAAATTATCGTTACTTTAGCCCAATAACGGATTATCCTTATACCTTCTTAAGTAATTAATATAATAAACCATTATTCCTTTCTATCCTTCAAAAACCTTTAACTTATAAGAATAACCTTTTATAACTTTAATTCTATAAAGAATCCTAGTCTAACGCCAATCGAATTTATTACTAAATCGGTCTATAATCTAACTTCGTTTAATAATAAAAATTCAATCGCTAACTCCGAAGTCTAATTCTCTCTAATATTTATTAGTTTAAATAGTCTACTACTATTGTACTTTATTAATAGCGAATCGAACCGTTATATAGAACGTTTTTAATCGTTCAACTAATTAATAAGCCTCTTATCGATTAATTTCCGTCTTAGGCGGTTTCGGAGCTACACAGTCCTCCCAATCCAATACGCTAAATATAAGGAAACCTATAATAACTTCTCTAAGGGATAGCCCGTTTAAACTATTATAAAGTAAATTTATTTAAGCTACATTTAGCATTAGGATAAATTCCAACTAATCGTCTTAATTATAATTAATATAGGGTTTTAACCATTAATCGATATATTAATACAAATTCTCTATTTAATTAATAATTTACGAATAATTAAATATAGCCAACTTCTATTTAACATTTAGTAAGGAGGCTACTTCCTATATTATTTATAATATAAATTAGGGGCCCCTATCGCTAATTACTTTATCGGGGAAACCGAAGAGTCGATATAAGCCTCGGTAATACAAAATAGCAACGTCCTTAACAATAATTATATTTTTACAAGGGATACTCTAACTTACCTTAATAAATCGGTCTATAATAACCATTAATATATTATAACCGTATTTATCTCTAAGTATAGATTTAAAATCGATTACCAGAGACTTCTATACCCGATAATCCTCTTTTAGAGGGATCGAATACATTAATCTAAGCGTCTTATCTCTAAGCGCTTTCGACGCTTTACACGTCCAATAATTAGCAATATAGCAGTCCACGTTAGTGGCTAACCCTACCTACTAATACTACTTATATATTATACATTTAATTTTATTTCTTCCCGGGTATATTAAAGTAATTAGATAGTAAATTACTTCGATAAGTTTGGTTCGTAGATTACTATCTTCCGGGACTACTAGCTTATAATCTTTAATTAGTAACCTATCTTTAATAATAAAGGGTGAGCCCTCCTACTTTGCTTTTTCTCTATAAATCGATAATAATTTTATAAATTAGTTAGCTTAAATTAATTCGTTAGTTAAATCGTAATTAATTTCTAAGTCTAATTTAACGATTTTAACGTTATCTTCCCCTTCCGAATTAATTAGTATATCCATTAGTTTATTACTAGCGAAAGTAAAGAATCCGTTATTAGCGGGTTTGAGTATCCGTAAGGTAAATTAGTCTTCCTTTTTGTTTTTAACAGTTTTTAAGTCTTTTAATTTTCGAAAGAGAGCGTTAATAATAACGTTTTCCTTACTAGGGCGATAAATTATCCGGAATTGGTATTTTAATAGAGTTTCCGACTAATAAATTTATTTACCGTTTAATACCCTCTTTATATTAAAGTATTTAAGCGCTTAGTAATTTATAAATATTATAAAGGGCTTGGTGCCTTTTAATTTGGGTTACTATTATTTAATCCTTTTTATTACGGCTATTAACTCCTTATCATAGATAGAATAATTGAACTTTATTAAATTTATAATTTCCGAGTAGAATGCGACCGGATGCTAGTCGTCGTTATTTTAGAATTAATTTATTATATTTACATAAATTCTATTATTAGCGTTTATTTCGATTCGGGTTTCCCTTTTATAATTAAAATAGTACAAGACGGGCGCGCTAAGTAAATTCCTTTTTAAAGTATTAAACGCCTCTTTATAGCGATCGTCCTATTTGAAAGTTAAATCCTTCTTTATTAAATTTATTAAAGGCTTCGCTATCCAATTAAAGTCCTTAATAAATTTCCGGTAGAAATTATAGAACCTTAGGAAGGTTTATATACCTTTTATTATAATTAGCTCTTTTTATTCCTTTATAGCTATTACCTTCTCCGGGTCGATTATAATACCGTTAATATTAATAATGAAGTTTAAGAATTTAATCTTAATTATATTAAATTCGTATTTTTTGATATTGGTTTGTAGCCCCGCTTTTTCGAAACGTTATAATATTATATCGACGTATTTATTATAATCCTCTTAATTATCAGAATAGATTAAAATATTATCGATGTAAGCGCTATAAAAATTATCGAAATAGCTTATTAAAATTTCGTTAATAAACTTTTAGAATAACGAAAGTCCTCTTATAAGGCCGAAAGGTAATACTTTATATTTATATACCTTATATTACATTCAAAATATAATTAAGTTTTTATAATTTAGGTATATCCAAATACGATAGAACGCTTGCCGGATATTTATTTTAGTAAATACTTTTACCTAGCCGATTTGCGCTAATATTTCGTTAATAAGGGGTAAGGGATATTAATCCTTCTTTAATAGGGCGTTTAGCTTTTAATAATTTACGTAGAAATGTAGACTTCTATTAGCCTTTAGTATAAATAATACGGGCATTGCCTATAGTATTAAATTAGCTTCGATAAAACCCTTTTAAAGGTTATCAGTAATATATTACTTATATTCCTTTAATTCTTCGAACGTTATTTTATATAACGAATTATAGCCGAGGTCTTAGGGAGACTTCCTTTCTTCAAATTCAATTTTGTAATTAATTTTGTCCTTTAATTCTAGTAGTATATCCGAGTCCTTTTTATTAAAAACGTTAATACGGTTCTAATGCTTCTTTAAGAGTTTTTCTATTACTAGTTGCTTATATTCCTTTTTATTTTCGGGTAATAATTCGGATTACTTTGCTTCGATAATATTATTAATTTCGTAGAAACTAGTTTTTTTAAGGATTTTTCTACGCTTAATATAGAAATTTATAGTTACGGCGCTTATTAGAGTATAGTCCTTAAGACGTTATTTGGTCTAACCGAAGGTTCGTTTTATACAGTATAGTCTTTGAATATTACGGTAGGGATATAAATCCTTGCTTTATTTATATAAATTTTGAATTATCTCTAGTTCTATAATCTTTGCTTTTGAAGTGTATTCGTATTTAATACCGTTAAAGAATTCCTATTTTATTTAGTTAATATTTATTAACGCTAAAGGATTTTTACGGTTACGATATTTGGTTATATAAATACCCTTTAGCTTTTAATTAGTATTAGGGATTCTTTTAGGGGTTTCGGTATACCTTCTTCCTTAAATTTCTTTTTTAATTACCGACGGAAGCTCTTACTTTTGCTTTTTTAGCTTAGCAATTATTTCTTTTACTACTTTTACTTTAGCTTCGTTCCGCTTCTTTACTTCCTCCATTTTAACTTATAATTCCTTAATAGTAATATCTAGCTCCTTAACTTCCTTTTCCACTTTTTACCTTAATAAATAGATTTGTAATAAGGTACCGTTTATTTGTTTTTTGTCTTTTATTTCTATTAAACGTTCCCTTTGCCTTATATTTTCTTAAAACGAAGGATTCTTAAATAATTTCGGTCGTTTATTAATATTAATATTTTTATTTAGCGGTACTTTTAATAAACTTTTTAGGAAGATTAGCTAGTTATTGCTATAATTGGGTAAGACCTTATTTTCATTTAATTATAGTTTTTTTAATATTATATTTTTCGATATTATTAGTAGGACGATTATTTATTAGTTAAAGAATTTATATTTTTAAATTCGGATAGCGGCCTTTATTACTTGAGAAATAACGTTAAGTTTAATATTTTTGTAAGGCCGAATATATTTTAGTTTGAAGTCGGTCTTACTTTTAAATTTTAAATATTTAGTTAATTTATTAGCGAATTTCTAATTTAGAAGAATATAAATATTTATTTTTGTATCAATAAGTGCGTTGAAAGTAAGAATAGATAATTTATTGTAAGTTACGTTATATTTAACGGTAAAAAGCGGGCTTTTTCTTAAATAGTTTTGTAGATTAAATTTGTTTGTATTATCCGTTTTTTTTATTAATATGTAGATCGATATTTTGTTTAGATAGGAGATTAGTTTTTCCGGGCGTTTTAATTTTTCGAATTTGAATTTAAATCCTTCTTAATGATAATTTCGGTCTTATAGCCGTCGTTATTTTCATCCCTATTCAATTTAATTTCTTCGTTAGGGAATTTAGTGCGTATAATGTGGATTTTGGCGTTGTGAGTTTCGAAAAGCTTTTTCCGACGAGGATAATTAGGTACTATATAGTTGGGTTCGCGGTAGATGAAGTACTTGCCCTTTTATTATAATTTACGGGTTTCTTTTTCGGAGGGTTTTTTGTATAAGAAGGATGAATTAGGTAGACGGTTACGAGGGGGACCGAAGGCGGTATCCTTAGATAGCTTTTTAAAATTATTAAATACTTTGCTTATAGAGGCCTTCTTATTTTTATCCTCCGGTTAGCCTATATAGAAGCTTTCGTTAAAATTTTAAAGAAGTTTAATATAAGCGTTGTAAATGTAATTAGTACGATAATTGGCTTTAGTATAATTATAAAATTGGGTAGTAATTTTGCGGCGGAGTTCCGATTTTTATTAGGAATCGGGAATATTATAATAGCCAATTAGACGAGTGAAAGCTACTTTAAAATCGCAGAAGCGGTTAGAGTAGTATATTATTAAATTTTTGTATTCTTTACGAACCTTTTCGTTAGTATTAAAATTATAGTAATTTAATTATAAATAGTTTATAAAGTCTTCGATTATATTAATATATAATTTGCCGGTATTAGGCTAAATAAAAGGGTAGAGATTCTTTAACGTTTATTTAGAAAGTTTAGAAATAATTTCTTTAAAGGCGGCTTCGTTATTAGTAAAGTGGTTAGTATTCGTACGAAGATAGTTAATTATTTAGAAATACTATATATCGAATTCGAATTTATTATTTTCGTTATTAAAGAAGGTAAGGATATTTATTTTAATTATTTTTCTTCGACGGCGATTTCCTTTAAAAAATATTATATTAAAAGGGATATTACTCTTTTTATAGCGGGAATATTTATTATTATTACGAAGGATACGACGCGGGTCGCGAAAGGGGTTATAATTATTATTATTATTATTATTATTAATTGGATTATTATTATTATTATTATTAGGGTCGCTACCGCCGGCTCCGAAATAATATAAAGCGGGCTTCGAAGGGGCGTATCGATTTTTATTATAACGATTATCGTTAGGGGTTTTAGAAAGTTAATAATCGGGAGTTTTATTATTGCGACGGGTAATATTAATTATAAGGATAATATTAGGGGAACGTTCGATAAATTTAATAAAAGTAATTTTTTTTTTAGGTTTAGACTTAATTAGTTTAGCGGTTTTAGGTTTAATAGCGGCCAATTTTTTTACGCTTATATTAGCGACGTTTAATAATCGATTCAAATTATCGATTTGGGTTTGTAAATGAGCGATTTTAAAGTTGTATTATTTATAGAGGATTTTAAGGTCTTCGACGTAGTCCTTCTTAAAACCTTTTATTTAATTGCGGGTATAAGCCTTTATAAATAGTATTATTACTTTATAAACTTTAGTAATTATATCGATAGCGTTATTAGCTTTCTAGCTCTATTTATTATATTTTCAACGAAGATTATTATTCTTAGTTTAAAGATTATAAACCTTCTTATTTAAATTATTTTTATTTACGTTGGCCGTTATTAATTATTATTTAATATTAATTAGCCGGTTGGTTAACTCTATTTCGTCGTTTTCAATTCCGGAGCGGTTATTAATATTAGTTTAATACTCTTTAGCCTTTTGGGCGAAATATATAACCTACTTGTTTATTTTAATAATAGTTTTATAAATGTAGCGAAGTATATGTGCTACGTTTTTAATAATGTTAATAAAGGCTTTTAATACGTAAATTTTAGTATTAATTTCTCCTTATATAGTATTAGGATTTTAATTAATTAGGGTTAGAAATTCTTAGAAGGTAATAGGGCTATTCTAATTTCGGATAGTTAACGAAGATTAGCCTTATTAGGTAATAGGGTGAAAGTTAATAACGCAGTTACCTTTGTTATTTTTATTATTATCGTTAATGAGATTAGCGCGGTTAGTACCGTTTATAATAATTTTATTTACTTTTAATATATAGTAGCGTATTTCTATTAACGGGTGAAGGTTATTTATATAGAAGGTAAGGTTATTAATAAAGTTTTATTAAAGTTATTAGTAATTGTCCATTAAATAGGTAATAGAGGGGGATAGGGGCTTGGCCGATAAATCGATTATTTTGTCGTTAAATTCCTTAGTATTGATAGAGATGCGGCGTACTTGGGAATTATAAATTGTAATATTATTGTAGCGAGTATTAGAAATATAATTAAGACCGTTTTAATTTAGGCAAATACAGCGATAAGCGACTTCATTATCAATATATTATTTATAAGGGGGTACGTATTTACGAATTATATTAGGATTAGGTTCTATAGTTTTATTATTATTAGAATTTAGAAGTAAATTAACTTTAAGAATAAATTTTACGCCTCGTTTGAATTGTATAATAAATTTTGAAGGAGTTTCCTTCGAGGCGTTAAAGAGGAATAATTTTCCCTTAGGTTATTAATTGAGAGTATAGCGCTTTTTGGAAGGGGATAAGGTAGAAGTATCGATTAATTCTTCGAATAAATTATCGTTTCTAGTATAGAAAGAAGTATCTTCGTCTTCCTTATCCTTTTAATTAATATTATTATAATACTCGTTATTATAATTATTATTATTATAATTAGCAGTATAAGGTTATTCAGTTTATTATTTATTATTGGGGACGAAAGGACGGCCCGAAGGCACGTTTTAGGCGGGATTAATTATAATAATTAATTTTCGTCGTAATCGGTAGGGGAGTATTAGGTTTAATAAGTATCGGGTTCGTAATGTCGACGAGGCGACGTTTAGGGTTAGAAATCGATAAGGCGATTTATTGGGTTTTTGGGTTTAAATTAGGATATTATAATACCTTCCTAGACGGATGTAGATAAGCTTTAATTAAATATTACGATATACTAATTTACATAGTTCCGTATCGCGTAGTTAGGTATAAATAAAATAAATAATTAAAGTTAAAGAAGGAAAGAGGGAGAGGTTAAAATTTGGGCCTTAGAATTATATCCTTATATAGGATGGGATTAGATTCTACTAGCCTCGATTACCTTCTTTATTTAATCTAATAATATACGTGAAAATCGCGGTACTAATTAAATGGCCGCGACGAACCAATTAATTGGTCGTATATCTCTAGGTTCTGGCCCAGCCAATTAAAGGGCGTGCATCCCTAAGGATGTGGGTCTCGTAATAGGACGAGTGGGGTTCGCGGCACCCATACTAAGGTCGCGGGATCCCAGTCGTCACAGCTATTATATTATTAACGATTCCGATTCGGCTTTATTATAGCGCCTTCCGGTAATTCGGTTCCTACCGATTTTAATAAAAAGGCCGATAAAAATAATAAGAAGTTTAAGCCGGCCGTTAAATAATTTAAGGCTAAGGCCGCTACCGAAGCTAAGGGTTCCGGTATTTATAATAGTATTTCCAAAGCTCCTAACTTTCCGCTTCGTAGCTCCCGTAATTGTAATTAGCCGTCCGATAAAATTATTAAATCGGTACGTAAGAAGATCCTTAAAGAGAACGCTACGAAAACCCTTACTACTTCGTTATATTATTATATACCGTCCGATAATATATAGTATTATTTGTACATTCGTACTTTCTATTATATTACGCCTACTATTTTTAAATCTATCGACGAATTCGTTATTACTTTTAACCTTATCCGTTACCTTTAAGATCTTTATATATTATCGTTCCTTTTTCGTATCGGTACTATTATTAACCCTCGGTATAATTAATACGCGTACCCTTTATAGTAAATATAAGAAGGGAAAGAAGATTAAAGAATACCCGAAGGGTAACCGCTTTATTATTATTTACGATTTTATTTACACTATTATAGAATTGCGCTACTCCGCCGATATAGATAATAACGATTTTAATTACGAAATTCTAATTACGAAGGTATAAAGTACTACGGCTATTTAAATAGCGGTCGCAGATTCTAATATTTCCTATACCGAGCCCGTTAAAATTATTATTATATTGGACGATAATAATAGCGACGATATTATTACGGCCCCGGTCATTATTATTTATATTCCGAAAAAGAGAAAGTTAAATAGTAATAGTATTATTAATTCTTCTACTTTAGACTTCTCTATCTTTTATAGCGACGTTTCTCTAATATACTTTTCTTCTACCTAATTTAATAAATTCGTCCGCACTATTTATATTAAGGTCGATAATTTTATTATTAATTATAAGCGTATCCGTAGTATTAAAATTATAATCGGTTCTATTTAAATTAAAATTATTAAAATTAACGATTATTTCTCTATTATACGTATCCCTTTATACTTTTATATTATCTTCGCCGTTAATTTAATATTTAATTATTTAATATAGAGGTTATAATTTACGTTATATATTCTAAGTTTCTAAAATTTATTATTGCCGCCCTTATTCTTAATATTAGAAATAGGCGTATCGGTTATAAAACCGTCCCTAAGAGAATTAATTTTAAGGCCCTCTTTAATAAATATATTAATAATAGTAAATTCGAGGATAATAAAGAGTATAAAGACGGTTATAAGGACGAGGACGAAGAGGAGGAGGAGGAGGAGGATAATAGCGTTCTACTTTCTTCTCTTTTATTTTATAGCGAAACTGCCCTTTAGTAATTAAGTTAATTATTCGGTATTAAGTTAGTATTTTTATAATATTATAGTAGCTCTTAGCGGGATATTTCGGGATTTTCGGTAGTATATAATTTCTTTATTAGTAATTAGTCGGCTCTATATCGGTTCTATATTAGATTATTATTATAATTTAAGTAATTAATTTCGGAGTATTTTAAGTATATTCCCGTTTACTAATATTAAAGATTAATTTAATTCCTTAATCTCTCTTCCGCTTCCTTCGCTTATTTAATCTTTACTGCTAATTTGTATTTTTATAATTGGCTTAGCTTTAAGACTTAATAGAAGATTCGCTCTACTCTTTCTACGGTTTTAAATTCGTTATAGAATTATTCGATATTTATCGGCTAATCCGGATCCTATCCTTATATATCTTCCGTTTCTTTATATTTTAAGACAATATATTCGAACGTTTCTTTAACTAACCTATACCGATAATATAGCGTCGTTACCTCCAATACCCTCTTTTCGAAAAGGAATGCCCGTAGGCTTATTTTATTAGTTTTAATTTATATTAAAAATGAATTTATAGCTTTCGAAAAGTAGTATAATAATAATTTTTTATTTATATTAAATTAAATATAATATTATAATATAATTCTATTGAACCGCGTATATACTTCTACGGCATTTAGCTTCTTCCTCTTCCTTATCGTTTTAATTACTTTAACGTATTACTTCGTTACTTACTCCCTCTTTATTACCTCTTCTAATTATTCTGCCCTTTTACCCGGCGTAAATTCCTTCTCTTCTCCCTACGGTATTAGGATATTTTCCTTAGGGGCTTATTATTCGGCCTATTCGGTTTTTACTTAATTATTAACCGGCGGCGTTTATAATTATTTTTTTAGCCTCCTACCTTATATTTCGGCCGTTACCTTTACGGGCGTCCCTTTAATAAAGGTTATTATTAAGGAGCGGGTAAGCCGTTCTTCGAACGTTCTAACCCTCTTATTAAAATAAAGGTCGAAAAGGGGGTAGAAAATTTCTATTTTTATATTAAACGTCGATATAATTTTATATACCTTAGAAACTACTTTAAAATAATTAGTCTAAATTATTGTAAGAGCCTTCGTAAATTTATAAAATTCCTTTAACGGCTCTATCGGAATATAATATATTAACGTTCCGTAAATTATAACTATATAAATTACCTTTATATACATCTCCTTTATTCGGACGAAGCTATAGCCCTATATTTTCGCTATAATACGCGTAAGAGCGAAAATTTATATTAATATCTTCTTTTTTATTATTTAAAGATATACCCAATAGGTTAATTTATAATCTAATTATACGTTTAAGAACCGAATTAATTCTATAAGGGTAAATTAATATCCTCCGAAATTAATTATTTCGGTCTTTAATTATTAGGTTTTAATAAAATAAATAAGTTCGGACTTATTCGCTTCAAATTCTATTCCTCTTTCTACCGCCTAATTATAATAAATCCACTATATTTCCTTTAGCTTTTCGTAATTATTTTTTATTAATTTTAAAAAGGTTAGAATATTTATATCATTTACGAAATTTACCGTTATTATACCCTATAAATCCTTTAGCGTTTTATAAAATATAATTATAAAAATAAGGAATAGGATAAGTAAGAGGGGGGAGCCTTATAGTACCTTTACAGGTATTTAGAATTCTTATATCGATTTTCCGTCGAAGAAGAAACTTCCCCGCCGGTCTATTAAAAAACTTTCGATTTAATAAAATAATTATTACAGCAGCCCCTTTTCCTATAATATATAAAGGAGTTATTTATAATTAACTTAATCGAACGCCCTTTTAAAATCTAAAAAAAGTAGCAATATTATTGCCCTTAATTCCTACGTTATATATACTATTTTTATTATTACCCGAATTGTAAATTCCGTTAATTTCCTTTTCTTATTCCTTATTTACCCTTCCGGTAAAAATTTATACTCTTCCACTATAAGGGCAAATCGCTCTACTATAATTACTTCCAAAATTTTTCTTATATAATTTAATAGCGCTATAAAGCGCTATACTCCGGCTATTTTCCTTTATACCGCCGTTTTTCTTAATTTCTTTAGTACTATTACCTTTATATACTGCTACTATACCGGGAAGGAGCCGAGGGTAAAATTACTAGTCGCGATTATAATAAGCATTTCCGCAAACTATTTCCCATAAGCTTTAAATAGCCTATTAAAGAATTAATCGTTTCCTAATACTTTATTAGGGGCTATATAGCGTAGTATCTTTACTATATCGTCCGTATTAATTCTATAACTTATTAGTAATTCGGTCCCTCTTCTCTTTTATTAGTTTAATAAATATTTTATTAATATTTTTACTTCTAGGAAGAACCTTTCTACTAAAATCTCTACTTTACTTTTATAATTCCGCTTTTTTATTATATTTCCTTCTCGATATAGCGCCGGTATTTTAAAGGGGTTAGAAAGTAAATAGTTCTACGTCTTTCCCTACTATTCTAATATTTAGAGTTTCTTCGTATTTTTCGACGCATCTTCCGTAAGGGTACGTTACTATTTCGCTTATACGAATTGGATAGCTTCGGCTTATTTCTATCTTACTTCTTTTAATTCTTTTTTCTTTATTAATATCCTCTTTTATTTCTAAACCTTCGCTATCTTTCTTATATATTTAATAGCCTCCTTTACGCTTAAATCCTATTAATCGGTACGTTTACCCCTTTCCCTCTTCTATTTTGGGACCGCTTTATTAGCGACCCTAATTAATTTTTCTATTAATTTTTTAACCGCGGCTTCTAAGCTAATAACTATAATAATTATTACTAAGATTATAATATACTTTTTAATAAATTCTTTAACCTTTTTAATATTTATAAATATCTAATTATAATCTTCCTTAATATCCTCCAACTCTTTAATAATTTCAATACGGATTAAGACCGATTAAATTTAATAATCCAATCCGGTAAAGACCTTATCCTCTACTATTTGGTACGTAATATATAATATTTCCATTATTTAAATATAATTAATAATACTATTAAATTCCCGCTACAATTCGTTCTTTAGCCGTATTAATTCGCCTTTTAATATTATTAGGACGAGCCTATAATTTATTACTAACGAAAGGAAAATATAATTACCCCTACTAATTCTCCCGTTAATATCCTATTTTAAATAATAGAAATTTATATCCTTAATTATAATATCTCTTCTCTTCGGCCTTAATACAATTTCCCAAAGGGGGGTAACCTATTTACTTTTAAAATTTAAATCCCAAATCGGTAAATAAATAAATTATACCCTTATTTCGTTTTCTCCCTCTTTTAACCTTATTATTACCCAATCGTCTCCCTATTCGTAATTCTATCGGTCGATTATAAAATATTTATTTATATATAGCGCTGCGCGCCTTTAATTAATATTATCCAACGTTTAATAACGTAAAGCCCTAATATTAAAAATATTACCCGTAGCCACGCTTCGGCTTAATTTTTAAAACGCTATAATATTATAATAATTATTTATTTCTAATACAATCTTTATTTAATTATATAATTTCGCTACATTTTAATATAGAATCTTTAAATTTATAAAGTAAATATAAGGGTAACGTTCTTCTAATATAATTGAAGGTTCGATTTAGTAATAATATTTAATATTTTAAAAATTCTCTTCTAGCGCTTCGCCCTAACTATATCTAATTTAGTACGAAATTCCTTTTATTACTTCGTATAAGGGCCGCTACGTTTATTAATTATTATTATCTACTATTTGGACTCTAAAATTTTTAAATCTACGTTTAGGACTTCTAAATTACTATTTTTATTAATAAATATAGGTTAGGGCCGTATTAGCGTCGTAGGGGGGGCGGTCCTTTTGGGTCCCTACGTCGCCTCGGATTATATTTATTAAAGGAATTATTATTAAATAGTTTCGTCGGCCGGTTTATTAATTATAAGCTAATTAAATACTAGCGTTTCTTCGATAATTATCGGCTTTACCTATTAAGCGAATTTATATAAGCGTTCTATAAATATTATAGAAGAACGACCGAACGCCGTTTTTATAAGCGGGTAATTGCGAGAGAATACGAAATATCTTTTACGGTTATAAAGGAAGTATTTTACGAAATCGGGCTTTTAATTAAAGGGGCAATTAATTTTAATATCTTTTATTATTTTACTTAGGTATTTCTTTTTAATATATTAGAAGTACCGCGCTTCTTTCTCTTTAAAATAATAATTATATAAATAACCGAATTCTTAATAGTTATAATACTATTAAAGGATCGTATTTCGTTTAAAGGGTTTATAATAGAATATATTACTTATTTAGAAGAGGGAGTCCTTAATAAAACGAATTCCTTTATTTATATTAATTACTTTTTGTCACAGGGCTAGATTATATGTCAGATCACATGCCCTGTACCTTGCGTACTATTAGCTAATGCACTATGGCGCTACTATAACACTAGGCCAGCCCGGGCATTAAGGCTCTATCACGACCTACTCTAGTAGGTTATATACTATACCCTATATTAGCCCTAGCTAGCGTATACTCTCCTCTTACTTCCTTCGTACAATAATATATATCGTACCTTATACCTAACAGTACCCTTACCCCGTAATAATTTATTATACCTTCTTATTACACTACGCGCATACAAGTACCAAATTAAGAACACCCTATAGCAGGTTTACTAGCGATTAAGCAATTAACTCTAACGTTTAGCCCTTGTAAGACTAAGGAAATACGATCCGAACCCAAAATACTAATATAAACGGTTTTACTAACTATCGCAGCCACCGCTCAAATTCAATATCAACTATACCTAGTCTCAACGGCTACGGTTATTTCAACTACCCTAAAGACGATAATAATACCGAATTAATCGTTATTAACGAATACGCCGACGAGACCGAGTTTCTAATATTCAACATCCATACCCCCAGCCTCCTAAGCAAAGTACCTATTATTAATTAAAAATTAACTTTCAACTATAATATAGCTAACGATTACCCTATCCCTATATTTAAGTAAAGCTTATAAGTACCTTAACCCCCTCCCTATTACCCGCCGAATTACAATTTTTATAACCCTAGCTTCGTATTTTAAGGAACGAGTATTCTACCCTACGCCTAGCCCGACGAGACGATTATTAATAATAAAATAGCGTTGCTTACTTTGCGCATTACTTATAATAGTAATTAACAACGCAAGGTCTTCTAGGTATACTTATATAATATATTTCAGGCTAATAATTTTATTAATACGTACCTTATTATTTACCGGTAATATACTTTAAATATAATATAATTTCTAACGTTTAAAGCTATTATTAATATTATTGTAGAAGCTTTTAATAATATTAAATACAACTACAACCAGGATATACTTAAGAAAGAGGCCGACGAACGGGTCTATATTTAGGCCTAGAAAGGTCTCTAGAACAATATTATTTATTAGCGAAACGAAGTAAAGGGATAGTTCAACGAATTTAAAAAGTAGGAAGCCCTCTATATTAATTATAACGTTAAATTAATAAAGGCGCTCAATAATAATACTATTTTTAAAGCCTAGGTCAAATCCCTATAGAACAAGGTTATTAACTTTAAAATTACTAATAATAGCCTCAACACTATAATCAAAGATATAAATGCCGGCTTTAGCTCCAGCTCTAATAATTCTAACGGCTCCGGTTTTAATAACTCCAACGGCTTCAACTCCGGCTCAAACAACGCAACTCCAACTCCAAAGCCCTCCAACGGCATATAGCACCGTATATTTAAGAACCCTACCGTTTTTAATATATTAAAACAAGGCGCTAAAGAGCGCAACACCGCTTATACGACTTAACGTACCAAAATTCGCCTATACTAGGCGTACGATAAATAGTACTTCCCTACCGAACGTAACAAACTTATATACATCTTCGTTTACTTAAACAAAATCCCTATATCGATTATCAAACCCGATATACAACCCGTCCTCGCTAACGAACACCCAAATTTCTAGAAATAAAAGAAGGCCGAAGACCTAATCAAACACCTCAATACGCATTACGATACTATAGACATAAAGGTAGAGGCGGACCAAACACTACAAAAGCTTACCATAAAATCTTCATTCCAAAACTTCGCCGACAAATTCGTTCTTAACGCCGACCGTTATAGTATAAGCGACGCCATACGCGTATTCCTACTACGCTAAAAGGTTATAGACTAATTTAAAGCGTCGGTCACCTATTAAGTAAACGTCCTAGTAAGCGACGATTTCTAAGGATAATTTATACTCTTCGGCAAATTGGCTCGTAAGTAGGAAGAGGAAGCTTTTAATAAGAAATTCTTTAACCCAATTACTTTTAATAATAATAATAAGGGCGGCGGCTCGACCTCCGTACCTAAGACTATCTCCTAGGGCGGTAATACTATAGACCTAAATTAATTTAAAGTCGTTACGCATTACTTAATCCTATCGGCTTTATAGAAGAAGCGTACCGATACCAATAAGTATTAGAAATATAGCAAGGTTAATTATAAATAGAAGAAGTATTAGAACTTTATAAATATCGGTAATAGAAAGGGTAGTATTAATAGTACTAGAATCAACCGTCCCCCTAAACGTAAGAACGGTACTAAAAAACTAGGCTAGAGCGGCTATAATAATAAAAGCAATAACGTTAACGCTATTAACGCGGAGGCCGCTACCGACGAGAAATTTAACGAATCGGGAAATACGGAGCCTTCAATTTAAATCGTAAACGAAGGCTAACGTTTGAAAAGGATAGGGAAGGAAAGGAAGGTTTGGAAGCGGAGGGATACTTAGATAAATATAATAAGGATATTTTAGAAGGGGAGTTATACCGGGACTAAGAAGAATCTTTAGAATTATTATTTATTAATTTAATAATAATTAGATTAGAGAAATCTATCCTCCTTTTAAATTACTTTTATTATAGTAAGCGTAAAGTATATTACCTAATATTGGTTAATAATAATTATACGGGTAAAGGTTTTATTAATATAGCCTTTATTAAAAAGAATAAAATATTAATAATAAAGTTAGACCGGCTAAAACTATTGAAATTGGTAAATAGTAACGTTAATACTTATATTACCAATTTCGTTAGGGTTAATATACAAATCGGTATATATAACAAAGATATTGAATTATTCGTATTTACCCTCTTATTAAATAACCCGATTATTTTAGGCTTCCCCTAACTATAATAATATAATCCGTTTACGGACTAAGAAAAGGGCGAACTTAAATTCAATTATAAATACCGAAGTACCTATTTCCCTACCGGTACGTTAAATTTCTAGATATAGGCTCCTAAAGTCTTGAAGGAAGCCGTTATTAAATTTATAAAGGAGGAGAGAGCTATTGAGGCGGGTACGGAAGAAAGAGCCGTTAAAGCGGGGGAAAAGTAGGAGAAAACCGTTAAAGCGGAAGCGGAGGAAGAATTAGAAAAAGCCGCTAAAGTAGGTATAGAGGAGAGAGCTATTAAAGTAGGGGAAGAGTAAAAGAAAATTATTAAAGTGGAAGCGGAGGAATACCCCGAACGTCCCTTATTATAAATTCGCAAAGCTATTTAATACCGAAAGACTAAATTAAAGGAGAAGATTATTAAAATTATAAATATAAATTCTAAATAGCTCTAGCCGACGAATTTACTGGAAGGGAATTAAACTATAATATTACCCTACGACCTAATATTTAAACCTAAACTAAAGGTTAAAACCAAACTAATCCTATATAAAAAGGTCGGTAGCTAGCGTATTTTAGCTATCGACCTAGGAAGAACCCCCCTAATACTACTATTCGTACAGCCTATCGACGTTAGCGGTATCCTAATTAATATAAATAATATTATTAAACTCAATATAGTAAACTTTAACTTCGCCGTTAAAACAGAGAACTTCGAAGTCGTTGTTACGACCAAAAGGGAGATTGAAGAAGCGATCCGGAAGATAGAAGAGGATATTAAACATAAAGAGTAAGGATTAGACGCGGGTAAACTCCAAGTTACGGACTATATATATAAAGAAATCTACGTTAATAACGGAGCGAAATATAAAGATTAATTTTTAGATTACTTTTTATACGTTTTAAAAGGGGACGCCGGGGAAATAATAATTAGAATTATAAAAGAAGACGCTAAAAAGTTTTATAAGAAGGCGGATAGGTTAATAGTTACCAAATAATAAATTAAAGTAAAAATACTATACTAGTATTATAAGTACTAGAGGGTAACTAACTTAGCGGACATTAAGGTTATTCCCTAATACTATTCTTACAATTATAAAATTGAAATTATCCTAAGCGCGGAACTATTATATTCCCGATTAAAACCCTTCTTACTAATAAAATTAGGCGTTATTAAAAAATGGCTAGACGATAACCTAAAGTAGAATTTCATTAGGCTATCCCAATTATTAATATTATTATTAATTATATTAGTAAAGAAGCTAGGCGGTAGAATCCGTATTTATATAAATTATAAGAGTATTAATAATACTACCTTAAAAACGCGTTACCCCCTACCGCTTATTAAGGAGACCCTAAATACTATTTATAAGGCTAAAATCTTTACTAAATTCGATATTATCGCTACTTTTAACCGAATTCGTATATATAAAGGCTATAAATAACTTACAGTATTTATAATACGGTTCGGACTCTACGAATTATTAATATATCTATTCGGTTTACAAAGCGCGCTAGCAACCTTCCAGAACTTTATTAACAACATCCTATACGACGCCCTCAATAAATTCGCTACCGCTTACTTCAATAATATTCTAATCTATTTAAATAACGAGGAGGAATATATTAAATACGTTTCTAACGTCTTAGAACGCTTAAAGAAGGCGGGTCTATAAGTAAATATTAATAAATACAAATTCTATACTATTAGAACGAAATACTTAAGATTAATTATTACGCTAGGAAGTATTAAAATAAATATAGATAAAATTAAAACAGTAACCGTATAGGAAGTATTAAAATTAAAAAAAGCGTTACAATCGTTCTTAAGCTTCGCTAACTTCTACTATCAATTTATTAAGAACTTTTCGAATATAGTTAAACTACTTTACGAACTTATTAAGAAGATATCCGATTAGTAGTAGAATATTAAATATTAGAAGGCATTCGACGATTTTAAGATAGCCTTTACTACGGCCCTAATTTTGAAAATCTTTAATTAGAATAAGAAAACGGTCGTCGAAACTAACGCTTCCAATTAGGTATTAGGAGGCACCCTATTATAATAGGGTAACGACGGCGTCTTTTACCCGGTAATTTACTTCTCCGCTAAGTATATTGTAATAGAATATAATTATAATATTTACGATAAAGAATTGCTAGCTATTATAAAAGCCCTCAAAGAGTAGTTACCGGAATTAAAAGGCGCTTAAGAGTAAATAGAAATTGTTACCGACTATAAAAACCTTAAGACCTTCTCTACAACGAAATAATTTATACTATAATATATAAGATAGTCGGAATTCCTTAGTCGTTTCAATTTTAGAATTACTTATAAATAGGGCGCGGCGAATATTAAACCTAATACTCTAAGTAGGAAGGTAGAAAATAGGCCGCAAAACGTAAATAATAAACGCTTATAGGCTAAAAAGAAGCCGTTAATCGACTTAAATCGTTTCGACTTAATATTCTTCGAAGAGGACAACGGATAAATAGAGTAAATAGACGTCGCTTACCTATATTTCGGTAAGATAGAGGAGATTTACTATATAAATTATACCCTAGATTTCTATAATTAGGACTTAGATTTCGATAACCTTAACCTCTACGAATTCGACGTTACTAAATCTACTAACGACCTTATTGATAATAATTACGCTAAATCAAACCTAATATAGGAAATAATCTTATACTTATAGAAAGATAACTAATAGAAATAGACCCCAAAAGTCGCAAAAAAATTCAAGATCGCGTTTACCGAATATTTAATACGATTGGGAAGAATCTATTAGAGGAAAGATACCGAAGAACGAATATTTATTAACCCTAATAATAAAAATACCTAATTATAATTTATTTACAAAATATATACGGTTAAACTAAATAGTTACCCCGGCCGAGAACGTATATACGAAATATTTAACCGGTTTTATTATTAGCCGGGTATATACTAATCTGTTAAAGAATTCTATAAAGCGTATTTAGTATACGTAAAGATAAAATCCTTATAATACTTACTAATAGGCTTCCTAAAGCCCTTCCTAATTCCCTTCAAATTGTAGTCGGAGATTTCGGTCGATTACGTTACCCTAATAATACTATATACTAGACGAAGAAGAACCTACTACTATATTGCGGTCGTTATTAATCGCCTGACTAAAATAAAGTACTATATTCCTATAAAAACCCTAGAGACGGACAAACTAGTTGAGAGATTTATTGAACGAATCTACAATATTTACAGCTTACCAGATAATATTATTTTAAATAAAGGCTTACAATTTATCTTAGTACTTTGGAAGATACTATATAAAAGGTTGGGCGTTACTATTAAACTCTTTTTAGTATTCTATTCCTAAACTAACGGCCAAATTAAATATATTAATATAAAAATAGAATAATATTTAAAGTTCTATATTAATTAAATATAAGATAATTAGGCGGATTGGCTACCCTTAGCCGAATTTATTTATAATAATACTATTTTAAAAATAACTAGCGTTAGCCCTTTCTATACTAATTACGGCTTTTACCCTCGTATAGGTATAAAACCGGCTAAATTATACCCGCTTAACCTCTTGGAGGTATAAAAGAAAGAATTCTTTAAAGCTTCTAAAGTAGCTAGCCAATTCTAAGTAATTTTAGACGGGGTAGTAGCCTTATCAAAATAAGTATAAGACTGGTACGAGGCGAATACGAATAATAATTATAATAACGCTCCTAAGTACTATATTAGCGATAGAGTTCTATTGAATATTAAAAACCTAACTATAGGACGGCTATAAGCTAAGCTAGTGCCTAGATTCGAAGGCCTATTTACCGTCCTTAAATACAATTCCCATCGTATTAAGCTCAAATTCCCTAAGAATATAAAGGTCAACCCAATATTCTATATATTTATAATAAAATTCTAGGATACGGCAGGATTCCCTAGTTAATAAAATATCGAATAAAATATCGTAGCTAATAAAGGCCGGATAATAATAAAAATTAATAATTACGACGACGATTAGTAAGAATGGGAATTCGAGGATATTATCGGTTACGGTAAAGTAAATAACGGCCGCTAAATATATTACGTTAAATAGAAAGACATTAATAAACCTAATTAGTAACCGGTTAAAAATCTAGAGGGTTATAATAATATTATTTAAAAGTTTTATAATACTAACCCTAACGTCCTACTACTACCGGTCTAAATTAAGAGGAGGCGAGGTAAAGGAAGGCTAAAGAAGAAATCATTATTCGAGACATTATATTTAATAATTACCTCTAATTTAAAACCGATACTACTATTAACTCTAATAATTATATTACTACCAACTATTATTATATTAATATTACCCATTACCCCCAACTCAGATTCATATTATTAACCCCTTCGACGGAGCGTTAAAATAGTATAATAAAAAGGATAAAATTAGTAAAGAACGAATAAATTTAGTAAAAATTCAATAAAAAAGAAAGGAATTCAATTCGATTTATTCTATATACCTTAATCGAAGCCTTATAGCATACCCTTTTTTAAGGTAACTATCTTAAGCCTAAGAGATAGTACGTTTTACGGCGGTCTTATATCTCCTATTCCCCTAATAATAGTCAAAGCCTACGGACGGTTATAATTAGAAAGTTAAAATTAGTATAATCTTTAAAAGAGATTAGAAAGCTAAAATTAATATAAAAATAGTAATTATAAATAGGAATCGAATAGAAAGTCTCTATATTATCTATATTAATAGCGGCTATATACGTTTATATAAATTACTATACTACGAGCGTCCCTATAATACCCCCGAAGGGGCTAATAATAGTAAGGGAGTAGGATACAAGTTATAAAGGCGATTAGAGCGTTTTAGAACGTTATTTAGGATTATTTAGTATAATAATATAAATAGAAGAAAGTTTTAAGGAAAGGGGCACATTTAATAATATTTTGGCTAGCAGTTAACTCTAGGGTAAAAGTCTTAGCGCCGAGCAATTTGCCGCCTTAGTATAGACGCTAAAATTTTTATTGTAATTTAATTAGGCGTATCTACAGGAGGATTGGGAGGACCTACTTTGGGTAAAATAATATATTTAGACAGCGATTTCTATAGCCGGGAGCTTTTTTTAAAGGAAGGTAGTATTATAGGGCTAGATTATATATTAGATTATATACCTTGTACTTTGCGTGCTATTGGCTAATGCGCTGTAGCGTTGCTATAGTACTAGGCTAGCCCGGGTATTAAGGCTCTGTTACGACCTACTTTAATAGGTTATATACTATGCCTTATATTAGCCTTGGCTGGCGTATATTCTCCTCTTGCTTCCTTCGTACAATAACACATATCGTACCTTATACTTAACGGTGCCCTTGCCCCGTGATACTTTTAAAAGGAGAGAGCCCCTTTTACTCCCGTACTTCTTCCGGAATACTTTCGCTCGGATAATATTAACTTTATTCGCTAGGAATAACTCCTTCGCTAATTATATTAGGTCAATATTATTAATAACCGCCTATAATATACCGCGGATTATTATTATAACCGTACGGAATATAATTATCACTTCTTTATAAAAAGCGTATACTATTTAAATTTAATATATTAAATATTACTTCCTTCCTTCTTCTCTAAATATTATAATATAATTTCTATTAAAATATAATTTCGTAACCGCTCTAATATTAGCCTTAGGGAACTTTTAATTAATTATTTATATTATATCGTTGGCCGTATACCTCTTCTAATTAATAGAGAGAAATTTATTATTTAGTTTAATAATAAAGTATTATTCGGTTTAAAAGGGGACGAAAGCCTAAATACCTATCGGGGCGAAATAAAATTTCTTTAAGCCCGTTAATCGGGCGTTCGGGTTTATAGCGACGGCGGCCTAAATTTTCGAGGGAATCGTTTATTTCTTTATAATATCGGCGATTATCTTCTTAAATTCATTTATATTGTTCTTAAATTATTTAATAGCGTCGGGGGGGGTCGGAAGGGTTTTATTATATATATTTAAAATATCCGTAATAATATTAAAGAATCTTTCCGCCTACTTCGCGCGGGCTTTAAACGGACTATTAATACCGGAGAAATTTATAACCTTTAGAAGGAATTTCTTTATATTTTCCTAATAGGGTTTCGGGGTCGCCGGGGCTTCGGGCGCGGCGTTGCCGGCCGTTATCGTCGTTGTCGGTATTCCGGCCGCGGGATTTCCGGGTACGTATCGGCTCGCCGCCAGACCACTACTATTATTCCCGACCGCCGCGATACCCGCGTCTTCGATACGCAATTAATACAGTATCGTAGATAGGGGTAATCGAACGTCTTGAATACGATTCTAATATCAAAAATAGTTTTGCTGTCGTCGTCGACTAAGAACCCGCGTTTCAATATTTCGCGAGCTTTTAGCCTTTAAATATAATAATAAGTTTTTTATTTATTTTATTAGTCCTATTAATTTTACTATCCCTATATCTTCTAATAATATTATTTTAATTAATTAGCCGACGATTAAATAGGTATGCTTAGCCGTTATTTTTAATAAAAATACTATTAAAAGTACTTCTACCGAGGGCTACGTAGTAACCCTATTATTAAATTTACTATTTAATTCTAATTTTATAATAATTTTTAAACGTTTAAGGATAGTTTAAACGTTTTATAAATCGTTTAATCCTTCGTTTAAATTTCCGGGTATAATTTCGAAGGGCTTTCGGGAAACGTTCGAATAGGTTGGAAGGGTAAAATAAATAGATATTAAATTAAAATTGCCTACTTTAATAAATGGTTGGAAATTAATTTTATTAAATATTATATATAAGAGCTAATATTATTTACTAATTTTTACAGAAGGTTAAATTATCGAGGCTATTCCTAATATTGCCTTATAAAATAGAGAATTAAATTTGAAGAAATAAATCTTATATTTATAAATTAATATTAAACCGAATTTAAATATATTACTAATTATAGTATATTTTAATTTAAAATATTCGTTAATTATAGTAAACCGTATATTTATTAATAATTTTTCGCCCAATATTCGGTATTCTATAATTCTACCGAATATTATAAAGGGAATTAATTCGAAAATAATAATCGATACTATTATTAAATTTAATTTCTATATAGAAGGAAAAGTTAATAATATTACGGTTAATAGCCACTTTCAAATATTAATTCTAATTATCGACGAATTAGGCCCGAATATACTATTAAATATTAATTTTCTTCGCTACTACAAAGTAAAGGTTAATTTTAATATTATACTTTATTCTTTCTAGTCTATTTTTAATATAAAAGTATGCGGCGAAGTCTTTTCTAAGAAAGAAGAATTAGGGGAGGATACTCTAATTATTAAAATTTTTATTAAAAACGATATAATTCTTTTTTCGAATTAATTAAGTATTTTCCTAATATACTATAACGCTTAGCTTAATAATTAGAGAAGGTCTATTCGTACGGTGGTAAAAGTCTATTCGTACGGTGGCTAGAAAAATATAACTAAGTATAAACAAGTCAAACAAAACTTAAAGGTAATAAAAATAGTATAGGTATAACTGTTGAATTTTGCTGATTTTTTTAACACTTTTACCCGAGGCCTCGCATACTATAAAGTGGAGATTTTAGTGACTTTATAAATATAAACAAGTTTAAATAATATCTCTTAAAAGATTCCTAATATCTAGTTTTAAAGCTACTATTCAAGGGCCTACGAGTAGTATAAGGGTAGTATTTTATAGAGAAAAAAATAACAAAAATTCCAAGCTACCTCTTTATAAACCTATGTTTAGTTTACGCAAGTTACTTAGGGTATAAACTTTTAGGCCACCGTACAAATAGACTTTTACCACCGTACAAATAGACTTTCTCAATAATTATTACGGATAAATTAAATACTTAATATATAACTTTTATACCTAATATCCTTTTTTATTAAACGTTACTGTAGATAGTAAAATATATAAAGTAGTCCTATATTTTAATTAATTTAACGAACTACTTTTTATCCCCGTAAATATTCGAATTAATATAATTATATACCTTTCGCCTAAGGCGGTCGAAAAAGTTATATTTATTAATACTTCGGACGTAGTATATTTAGCGGTTATAATCTAAGCCGGCCTTTCTCTAAAATAATACGCTATATATATTAATAAAAGTATAAAGGACGATAAGGAAATAATTATCTATAAAGAGGCTTTTAACGTCCTATCCTACGGATTTAATAAGCCTAATAATATCGAATCTATTCCCTCCGAAGTAAATATTAATATTTATAATATTAATTCTGAATTTATTTAATAAATTAAGAGCTTTTTAAATAAGTATATTAACGTTTTTAGAAATAGAGGGATTATTCTTATAAAAGAGGAGGATAAAATACGTATTAATTTAATTGACGGATAGTAAAATTAGCGGAGAATTGTTAGACTTTATTTATTTAGAGTTAAGGACTATAAATTCTTTAATAAAGAATACGATAAAATATATATTTAAAGGAAAATATCCTTTATATTATAGCCTACGCCTATTATATACTTTATATTTATTATTTAGTAGAAAATTAATAGAATTAATAAAAGTCGTACTATTATTAACCTCCGATTACTAAATAGTATTATTATACTAGATATTTACCCGTTACCTAATTAAAAGGATATTATTAATATAATAGTTAGTAAAAAGTTCTTTTTAATTTTCGATGCCGCTAGATTTTTCTACTAGCTGCCTATCTTTATTTACTATCGTAACCGAATAGTAGTAATTAATTTTTAAGGTTTTAAATAATTTAACGTTATTTTTATAGGTTTTAAGAATTCTCCCGCTTTTATTTAATAGTTTATAAATCGATTATTCTTCGAATATTATTTATTTATACGAATATATATTAATAATATTATTATTTATAATACGATTAAGGAAGAGTATTTAGAATACGTAGTTATTATTATAAATTTATTTAATAAGTATTGCGTATATATTAATATTAATAAATCTTTTGCCGCCTTCCTGTCTATTTAATTATTTAGTAGTATTATCGATAGTAAAGGTCTTTTACGTATAGAAGACTGGATTAAAACGTTCTAAAAGCTTAATTTCCTTAATACTTTAAATACTTTAGAAATTTATTTTAATATAATTAGTTAACTATGTAAAGGTATACCCTAATTCGTAATTAAAGAAGAATTATTAAATTAGAAAAAAACCGAATTATTAAAAAGAGTACGAGAATCGGGAGATTTATAATTAGGAGTAATAAAATATATTAAAAAAACCTATATTTCCAAAGTTAAATTTGAATTAATTAAAGAGGAATTAGAGGCCTTTCGTAGTATATAGGAGAATTTATATAACTAAATATATTTATTTTACTATATTAAGAACGATCTTCTATTTATTAAAACTAATATTAGTAAAAATATTTATAGTATTTACGTCTTTTAATTTAAATATACGTAGGATAGTAAATCTATTCCGGGTATAAGTAAAATTCTTTTAACCGAAATTAAATTGGTTTATTTCTTATTAAAATTAACCACCCTAATTAAAAAGAAATATGGTTTTATAGAAGCCGAGGTCGTAATAATTATTTGGGCCCTATATAAATTACGTAAAATAGTCTAATCTAACGAATATTATATAAATATTATTACCGATTACATTTTAACCGTAAATATTATTAAATATATTTCCTTACGTACTATAAATCTGGTTAAAGCTAACCCCAAATTTACTAACGCTATTAATTAGGCTTCTTAATTCAATTTTAATATTTTCTATATTTTAAAACTATTAAATATCGTTCTTAATACGTTATTAAAACTATTAATAATCGAGCCCGTTAACGATAACGACCTATTTAACGAATTTATTGATATTTAATCCTATTTTAATTATTTAAATAAAATTAACGCTTTTATATTTATATATATAGAGGTTTCTTAGGATATACGTATTATAATCCCAATTATCTCCTTTACTTTTCGTTAATAATTAATTAAAGTATACCCTTCTAATTTTAAGTACGGTAAAATCTTTTAATTATTCGTTAATATTAATATATTAAAGTATTTATATATACGCCGGTCCGGTAAGTATCCTAACTTGCCCGCCGGTCCTTACGTTCTTAATAACGGCCTCCTATACTATATAAATTTCTAAAATGAATATTATTTCTATATTCCTCGGTCCTATATATAGAAGATAATATAATTTGTATATAATAAGAAGTACTATTTTAATATTAATAGAATAATAGACGACCTATCCTACTTTTATATACGTTAAAAAATATAAATAGTTCGGGAGTACGTTAAATATTACGAAATATATTGTTAAAATTAACGTAATCGTTAATTAATTCCTAGCGAATTTATATTAATTCGGACTTTTCCTAAATTATATTATATTATTACAATAGATTTTATAACGGATATATCGATAATTTTATTAATTAATACAATATAGTATATCGAAGGCTTCGATGAATTTAATATTATATACTCTGTAACCTATAAATTTAGTAAAAAAATACTTTTACTAGTAAAATATTCTACTTACGGTATACGAAAATAGGCTACTATTCTATTATAAGCCTTATAGTACTATAATTAGGGTTTATCGGTTATTATTATTAATAATTATAATCCGAAGTTTATTTCTACTATTTAGCGTAATATTTTTGAAGCTTTAGCGGTAAATTTATTATTCTTGACGGCCTATTATACTTAAACGGATAATTAATCCGAATATATTAATTAAACGGCAAAAATAGTAATTCGAATATAATATACTATTAATATTCAAATATAACCATTTATATTAGCGGTACTTTAATATAATTTAAATAATACTATCTAATTAACTATTAATATATCCCCTAATAAATTAATTTATAGTTTTAAATTTAAATCGGTAATTAACTTACTAGTACTAAATACCGAAGAAATAATTATAGCGGAATTTTTAACGCTAATATATTAAGAATTCCAATTAAAAGCTATTAAATTTATTAATAGGGCGGGTATAGTAGTTAAGGCGAAATATAATGTAAAATACTCTCTAATAACTTTCGAAATTGGAAATAAAATTTATATTCGTTTTAATAAAGGTTATTATCTACTAGGTAGCCCAAAGGATAAATAATTAATAGAATATATAGGTCCTTATAAAATCTTAAAGAAGGTTAGCCCTTTAATTTATAAGTTTAACCTACCTTCTTACTAGCGTACCTATCCTATTATTTCTATTATATATTTATAGAAATTAACCTAAAGTTTTAACCTATTTGGAAGGGAAGTTCTATTTCTAGAATTTATAAAAGTTAACGGCTAAGAAAAATAGGAGGTCGAGAATTTAGTAATTAAGAATTAAAGACCGAAAAATATTAAATATTTCGTTAAATAGGCCGGTTACTAAAATAAAAATAATATTTAGGAATTACGTTCTAAATTAATAAAGAATTCTACGGAAAAGGTTAAAGAATTTAACGATAAATATCCGTTAGAATTGCCGTTCCGAAATATTTAGAAAAAGGTTATTTAGCGTCTAATTTATAAAACGAACCGTACCTAATTAACTTTAACGGTTAAAATAATAAATTTTTTTAATAAAAAGGGGAGAGAAAAGGCGAAGACCGTTTAATATAGAGGTTTAAAAATATTTCCTTTTATTATTTTATATTTAGTATTTTATTCTATTTTCTTTCTATCGTCTTCGTAAGTAATTTATTAAAATTAATAAGACTTCGCACTTTTAAATTCGAAGTCGTAGTAAAACTACTAACCTAATACCGCTAAATTGTAGTATATTAAATATTATAATTATTTCTTTTATTTATTCTTCTATCCTAAATAAGTAAAACCGGTATATATACTAAAGGCGGCTAGAATTAGGCAATTATAATTATATAAGGCAATAAAGTAAATATAATACCCGGTAAATAATTAAAAGAGAGCAAATTTAAGTAGGGTCTAAAGTTCTTAGTACGTATATAATTTCTTTATATAGTTCAAAATCCTTCCTTCTTTCTAAAACCTTTCCTTCTATTCTATTAACCCTTATAAATAGCCCTATCTTTATAATTATTTAATTTTATAGTCGTATTTACTATTAATTATACGTATTAAACTAATTATTTTACTTACTTTTATTTATAATTACTCCGTTATAATAGATTATAATACTATAATATTCGTATTGCCTTTTAATTACCCTTATAAGGAGTTTACCGATTAAATCGTATAGAATAGTAATTTAGACGGCGAATTAAGTACATTAAATAGCGATTTATATTCAATTACTTTGGCGATCGAATTTAATAACCGCTTCCCTATTTTTATTAATTTAATTATATATTTTAACTATCTATATAAAGAAGGTATTAAAGATAAAATTATTAATATAAGTTATAAGAAGCTTTATATTATAATTCCCGCTATAATTACTATTAATATTATTATTATAAGCGATTAAGTATTTGCGACCTTCTTTAATTACGTTCGATTCTAATATATTATTAATTATATTAGTAGTATAAATATAATTTTTCGCAACTTCGACCCTTAGATTCGTATTTCTATATATAATAAAATATTCGCTTTTAACGGTATTATAATTAAAAATACTAAAATTACTAAAAATATCACCCGTCGTTAAATATTTCTTATAACGATCTAGCATTTATTTGTATACTATAATAGTCGGTTCGCCTCTATACTTTATAATACTATTAAACGTACCGGTATTTAAATTAATTTAAATTAAGTAATCCTATACGTAATCGTAGGAACCGATTATTATATTATAGTAATTTTCGCGTTACTTAAATGTAAGGGCGTTATCCTTTATAGTAAATTCGGTATTTAGTAGGACTATTTTACCGACGATTATAGTAATACTAATACTTTAACTTTTAATTCTTCTACGTTTATTATAGGCATTTTAATTAATATTATCGCTACTATTTATAAAAGAAAGGTCTTTTAGAGATCTTATTTTAATAAGGTTTTATTAGCCGCTTAGATTATCGATAACCGTTTTAATACTAGTATTAATCTTCCTATATAGCCCATTTATCCTATCGGTCGCGTAATTAATATTAACGAAATTAATTTCTATAATATATAGGAATAGTATTAATTCGGTTACTTTATTAAGCGTAAATTAAATACTTTACGCAGCCTTAAAGTCTTAGCCGACGTTATAAATATTAAATTATCCTTAGTTCGTAAAACTCTTTATAAGCTTTTTACTAGCGTTATTAAAGTTTACGTTCGTATAAATAAAATTATTAATAATATTTCGGTAGGTAAAATCTACCCTATTAGAAAAACGGCTATTCTCTCGTTTAATAATAATTATAATATATTTAATTTTACGATAAATACCGATTTCTAATAATTATGCGGTAAAATTAATATTATTATTTAGGATTACTTTAATAATATTAAGAAATATAATAGTAAATTCTCAAACTCCCACGCTTTTTCCTAAACTACTTTATACTGTAATATAAAGGTATCCCTAAAAAAGGCTAATAAATTATATAATACTAATAATCCTACGTTCGTTAATTATATCCCTTTATAAATCTAATTACTCGCTCTTCGCTATTATAATTATAAAAGTAACCTTAACGAATAAATCGGTAGTCTCTTAACGCGCTTAGGATATTTATACTACATATAAATTAATATAATTAAAAATAAACGTATTACTAATACTATTATTAATATTCCTATTATATTCGCTAATCTTACTATTATCCCTCTTATAGTTAAATAAGCTTTATTTACCTTAGAAAATAATTTAGCGGGTTCTAACTAATATTAATTAATAACGGTTGAGGAAATACGTACCGAAATCGCTAAAATAAATTTAAAAATTAAGGAATTGCGAATCTAACGTATTTAATGAGAAACTCTATTCGCACCGCCATTAATCTCTTCAGACACCGCCGCCCCACCCTTCCCGCTTTCTCAACCAATAAAAATCGGTGCATCCAAACCACGGTCCACCCTCTACTTGGCAGTTGTATTCTTTCATAGATTTCGCCCAGAAATCTAAGCATTCGCAACACATTGTCATTTCCGACAGCGCATTCGCAGTACATTGTCATTTCCCACAACGTATTCGCTCCCCTGACAGCCATTTACATCGCATTCAATTGCATCGCATTCAATTGCATCGCATTCAATTGCATCGCATTCAATCGCTTTTTCAATCGCTGTCTCAATCGCTGTCTCAATCGCTATTGGAGTGTGGTTCTCGGGAACGAATATGCTGTCGGGGGGAGCGAATGCGCTGTCGGAAATAACAATGTGCTGCGAATGCCCTGTGCAACGCGTAATAGCCTGAAATCTGGGAGCTTGGCGGGCGCGGTACGAGGGGGATTGGTTGAGGTGGAGTCGAAAGCGGGAGCTAAAGGAAGCGAGAGAATGCGAGCTGTTTGATTGGTCGAGACAGCAGGAAGAGTGGGGCGGCGGTGTCTGAAGAGATTAATGGCGGTGCGAATAGAGTTTCTCTATTTAATAGCCGGTCGCTACTCCCCACGGCCTATAATTAAATATATTACCGCCTATATCGTTTATTCGCTCTATTCGCTCTAATATATTTTAATATATTGTTCGGCTTAATTTAATATTTAGTCAATTTACCTATCGCTATAATACTTTACTTAATATTCGTTCGCTTCGTCGTTAAATATTTAAAGTTTGGAGGATTAAAGTTGAATCTCCCTCTATTAATCGTAAGTATTTTCGTTGTAAAGATAATACTTTTTTATATTTTAATGAAAATTATTGCGATTATCGTAATCCGTTATTTAATAAGGATAGATATTAATAGAAAATAATAATTTAGGTATAAACCTTCTTACGGTAGTTTTAGAGGATAATTATAGTATAGGTATTATAATGATAATTCTAATAAAAGTTTAATATTTCTTCTGCGAAGGATATAGGTATAGTTGGATATTATAATTAATATTTATAATAGTTAAGCTTTATAAGATAGATATTAAAATAATGGATAACGTTAAGAAGGATAATAATAATCTTTATATTTTATTTATATTTAACGTTCTTATTAATAAATAGTAAAGACTCTTCTCCTTCCTTAGAAGGGGAAATATTAAGAAATATTCCCGGTAATACCAAGATATTTTTACTTTATCGTAATATATACTAAGTTAAATATATATATATTTATTTGAGCAACTTACGGTATATAAAAATATTTATTCCGTCGGTCTCTATTAAAATTAACGGATTAATTAATTATTACTTTATAACCTATCTTCTATTTTATTTACGCTCTATAAAGTCGTATATGAGGTTCTAGGTTGAGGTTTTCAATAATTTTTATCTTCGCTTCCTTTGATAAGACTATTATCAATCGTTACGTACTATTACTCTATCTAACAACCAGTTGCTCACTCTCTCATTCTCTATCAGCATCACTTGTAAAGCACTTCTTCGCATAATAAGCACCTTATTTATATCCTTAATAAATTAATCAAAGAATACTATAATATAATCTAATATTTATTCTTCTAATAATTAACTCTTATCAAGTTCCAGAAACCTAACCGCGCTAGCTCTAATAAACTTCTTATATTTTAGGTCCTAAATATGAAAAATCCTTCTATTTAAATTAGTATAACCGATTAAATAACCCCGCTTTAAGTACTCCGCAGATTTATCTCCTTAAACTCGCTTTTATTTCTTAATATAATAGTACGCTGTATAATAATACGTTCTTAAATACTTAATATTAAATTTAGGGTTTAAGATACCCGCGGCTCTACTAAGAACCTTATATAGGCTAATATATTTATTATTAGCCTTAATTAGAAGTAAATTTATTACTTTAATTACTAAATCGATTACTAAGGGTTATAATTTAATAAGAATATTGTACTCTAATATTGTAGCTCTTATCTTTTCTATTATTACCCTACTAGCTCTTTCTGGGGCGCTATTTATTTAGGGAATATATATTAGTATTTTAATAACTTTAATACCCTCTTAACGACCCTACGCAACCAATTTATTATTCTAATAATCCTTAAATCTAAATCCAAACTCTATCCTACCGTTAAGGCCTAAAACTTTAATTTTCAATCCTATTTAAAGCTCAACCTATTTCCTCCACTCCTTAATCGCTATAAAACCTTCACTCTTTTCCCTTATTCCTTTAATCTAATAAAAGCCTAATATTATATATACGAAGTATATAATATACTTAATCCCTAAGTGGCCGGCTATATTGTAATTCTATATATCGACCCTTACGAATTCCAATAATTTAGTAACCACCGGATTCGAAACTTTATAAATAATATCGGTTAATTTACTTCGAAAATAAGTATTATATACTAAACTCGCCCTCTTAATATTAATTAACTTTATACTAGCGTTTATATAAACCTTAATAACTTATTCCTTACCTATATACATAAGCCGGCAATATATTATATCGTAGTTAATCGTAGCTATTAAAGCTAGCTTAGGTACCTAATTCTAATATTTCTCGTCGATATCCTTTAATATAATTATTAAAAATACTAATAGATTCGTAACCCAATTGTACAAAATTTCCTCCCCTATAAACTTTCCTTTTTTAAAAATAATCTCATTTATTTCTATCGACTATACTATTCCGCTATTTAATAAACCCGTTATTATAATTAAGTTAACTAATATTAAAGGAGAAAATATAGCGTCTCTAATTTCGACTAATATCCTTTTCCCTAATTTCGTAGGAAGGCTCAATTCTACTACGCCTATATAATATAATTTAATTCTCTCTCTATTACTAACCTAATAACTAATTAGCCTTAATAGCGGGTATAATTCTATAAACTATTTCACGTCGTTAAAAATATTAGAACTACAACTATTATCGTATAGTACTATATCTCGTATTATATTTATTACCTTAGGAATTTATTAAATTTTAACGAAATTATATTAAATACTATTTATTTATTAAATAAATTCTATATCCGTTAAGAACTCTAATAAAAATCCTCCTCATCCTAATAATCGTAAAGGATAAGCTACCTAAACTAAATAATAAATTAGAATTAACGGCGCTTCTAATAAGGGGATTATTAATATTACTATTATTACCCGCAATAATAATAATAGTACCCGCGTTCTTAAAGTAACTAATTACCTTAGCCTTATTAAGTTAAATATCGGGAGCCTTATTCGGTTCGCACCACTAATAATTAAAGGTACTAAAAATATAATAATAATTATAAAAAAAATATTTTAAGCCTTTATAAACCTTCTTACTATAAATATTATAAAAAATACGCTTATTAGTACTCGTATTCTTATTCTCAATCTTAATCTCCTTAGTCTCTTTAGCCTTAACTTTGACTTTAGCGGCGACTATATTAATATAATTCTTCTAAATATTAACCAAAATTAATAGCCTCGATAGGAAGGTTATAATCGTTAACTCGTTCTTATTTATATCTATAGCCTATAGCAAGGCCTTATTAAGAAAAGAGCGCTTAATAGTATTAAAGAGAATAATAAATTCGACCTTATTGTCAATAATATAGCCTACGTCTTTAATTCTCTTACGCAAGGATTACTAACGTATAAAGAAGGCCTCTAAAGTTATAAAAGAAGTATATTTAATAGTAAAATACTCGTCGAAAACATTGCTCTTAGCTTTATTAATAGAGAAGGTCTATTCGTACGGTGGCTAAAGTCTATCCGTACGGTAGCTAGAAATATATAACCAAGTATAAACAAGTCAAATAAAACTTAAAGGTAATAAAAATAGTATAGGTATAACCGTTGAATTTTGCTGATTTTTCTAACCCTTTTACCCGAGGCCTCGCATACTATATAGTGGAGATTTTAGTGATTTTATAAATATAAATAAATTTAAGTAACATCTCTTAAAAGATATCTACTATTTAATTTTAAAGCTACTATTTAAGGGCCTACGAGTAGTATAAGGGTAGTATCCTATAGAGAAAAAAATAACAAAAATCCCAAGCTACTTTTTTATAACCCTATTCTTAATTTACGTAAGTTACTTAGGGTATAAACTTTTAGGCCACTGTACAAATAGACTTTTGCCACCGTACAAATAGACTTTCTCTATTAATAATATTAGAAATATTATTCTTAATTAAGTTAAAGAGATACTTCGGGTTATCGTTATCCTCGTCCTAACTATTAATAAAAAGAACATTCTAAACCTTTTTATTACGAATAGTAAAGTAAATAATAGATATAGCCTTAGCCCAGTCTATATACTATTAATAAAAGCGTTTCTCATCTTCATCTTTAATTTTATTGTCGATCTTAAATTTAGGAATACTAATTGTAATATAGAACTTTAAACCCTATAAAGCAAACTTAACCTTAAGAGTACGCGCCCAAACGTCAAGGTTAGACTCGCCCTTTAAGGGAATTAGGGTAGCGGCGTTAAAAAATATAGCGTCGCGGTCTTAGTTATCTTAATTATTATTCCGAATAAAAAAATTATATTAGGTTTTATTAATCGTATTTTCAACCGGTACTACTATAAAGGGTACTATTATAAAGGGGGTTGCGTAAAGGTAGACGTATTTTAAATCGCCTACGATCCGTATTAATCTTATCGCTTAACAATCTCTAATCTAATCTTTATCGCTTAATAAAGGTTATCAACTCGTAAAGGGTATTCGTAAAGGGTACTCGTAAAGGTTCTTAATAAAAGTTATTAATTCGTAAAGGTTTTTAATAAAGGTTATCAACTCGTAAAGGGTATTCGTAAAGGTTTGCGACGTATATTCGATATTGTAACGACGCAGGGTCTATTCTATTTAATTCGCACTTCGAAATTGCTCGTCTCTTAGGTTTTAATACTCGTAATAGCTATATACAACGATACAATACAATACGATCGCGTACAGAGGGCTTATAACCTCTTAGACTCGTAAGCACAAAAAGTATATTAATTATACTAAACTAATAGAAGAGGAAAAGAAATGTGGAGGGCTAGAAATACATGGTGGTGCGGGCTGGGCCCACACGTGACAATGCCAGTGAATGGCAGGGTGGGACAGACCCCACCACAACACTTCCCCTTTTTCTGTGCCCTTTTCGGGTGAGAACTTTGGCATGCGTGTCTAATTCTACCGCGTCGATGAGGACCGGACATAAGCAAGGTCAATGCAGAATCAAGATAGGAGTACTGATTAAGACAGAGACGCCTTGACGCTCCTTTCCCGCTGTCACTGAGAAGCATAAATCAAACCAACTTAGCTTATTCATCCCGGAGCCCAGAGCCCAGACGGCCTTTCTTTTCACGTCTATCGTAAGCCACCATGATATTATTGGAAGCCCACCTGGCTCGTGGTAGGCGTGTCTGAAGTCGCTGAACGGCGCGGGAGTCGTCAGCAAGGGTGCACCACCTCCAGAGTGACTGTGAGGTGCTCATCATCACTCAGTCAATTGACGGAGCGGAGCATGCAATCAAGGAACAATCACCGACCAACAATGCGCTCCGTTTCATGTTAGGGTACAAGTCCCCTCCCGCGCTTGCTGGGGCCGGCGGGTACCCCGTTGGTTAGCGGACCTGGCGGACCCCAGATCCCCTTGGATGTTGGTGTGGACGTGTGTGGTTAAACGGTCCCCTCTTTGGTCGGATTTGTCCCCCAGGTCCCCCTTCCCCATTTCCCACCCCGGCTCGAGGTAATATCGCTCCTGGGATCGCACACGCAGCCAAGAGGAAACCTGGTACCCTTGCAACGCAGCAGCAGCGCTTCGCTTCGCCCCCAGCCAGCGGGCCAACGCTCTCTCTCTCTCTCTTCCAGTCGCAGTGCTCCCGTCCTTGCTCCTCTCTCCTTCCAATTCCATTCTGGCTTCACTGTCACCCTGGCAGAGTCCCATCGTCGACCACCACCACCACCCACCCGACCACCGTCTCTACCGTCCACTCCGCTCAGCACACACACACCAACAGTCCGTCGGGTCCTGCCACTCGTTTCTTCCAATCTCTCCGTTCCCTTCTCTCTTTTCCGTTCACTCACTAGGTAGTTCCACGGTGTTGAGAACCCTTTGACCGTCTTTGGGCGCCTTCCACTCATTCGTTCAGTTCTCCCCTCACCCTCGCTCAACCTTGCCTTACTCACTCTTACTCTCTCACTCTCACCTACCCTTTCTCTCCCTCCACTCCTTTCATCCTTTTCTTCTGCTCCGCCGACCAAATTTGCAACTTGGTTTTTCGGCACCTCCCCCTCCGGCGACGTCGTCCTCTTGCAAATCCTCCCCACGACTCGTCTGCCGTTCAACCTCGCCGCCGCCGCCAGTTGATTTTTGATTCCGCGACCAGCGACCAGCAACCCGGACCAACAAAGACACCCGATAGGTCGACGCGCCTTGCCTTTTCTCTTCCGTTTTCCGATGCCCGTCTTGTCATGAACTCGTGCACACGAATCCGACTCCGACCTCGACGCCGCCTCTGACGGACTCCTTGTACCTGCAACCCATAGACGAATTTCTTCGTCGAGCCACTCATTTTGAAAACCAACAACAAATCAACAGGGGACCGATAATCGAGATTTCCCCCAATTTACCTTGAATGTGAGTGTGGATTTGGTTTGGAGAGGAAGGGCTGCTTGGTGCCTGGTGGTCTCTATTGTGCCTGGTCCCTTAGCGACGACACTCGGCAGGGAAAAAGGCGGCTACGGGGAGCGCGTGGGAACCGGTGCGAGAAGCCGGATGAAAAAAAGCGACTTGGGCGTCTAGGGACTTGGCCGGGGACGGGGACGCTGACGGGGACCTCGTTGGAGAGTGAGGGCAGTGGTGGAAGGGCTAGACGCAACGATCAGCGCTCTCGCGATCCCCTTGCCTTGAACCAGGCCACAACTCACCGTTCCACAGCTGATCGCGGGGATCACCAATACGCTTGGATCCAAACCATGGATGCACGATTTCGCTGACTGCTGCTTCCGTCTTCAGATTACCCTCATTTGGCTTATTTGTCAAGTTCACTCGTTACGACTATCTCCTGACAAGTGAGTCCCTCCTTGCTGTCGCTGTCGCTGTCGCCTTGTTGCGGCGCTGACGACCCTTCGGTGTAGATTCATACACCGCACCCCGAGTGTCAGTTGACGCCTTCCATTCTCTTATACTACCATCACCTCAGCATCACCAGTGCATGATCAACACCGATTAGGACCAGAACGATGCGGACAGTATCCGTTGTTGCGGCCGCCCTATTAGCGGCCTCGTATGTGGCCGGCGAGCATGTGGAGCGCCCCAAGCCCAAGTTCTACTTCCCTCGACATGTCAGGCGCCAGTATGCCAACGCCACGATAACATCCAACGATGCCCCCATTTCCACCATCGACACCTCGTCCGACACCTTGTCGCAGACGACCAAGAGGGAGACGACTAGCAACGACCAGAGCGAAAGCTTGTCGGGCATTCCCTTTGTCAAGTCGACTTCCTCGCGCCTCCTCACCTCGAGCGACTCGCAGTCGGAATCCGAGTCAGACCAGCCTCGGGTCACGACGGTGGTAATTGCGAGCACCATTTACGTTTCGCCTTCCCAGCCCACGACAGTCAACTTGTCGACCGGTGGCACGGCCGTTCCCTCTGCCCCCGCTGTCGACACCGACTCTTCTAGTTCCGCCGATAGCACTGCCGGCTCCTCTGACTCTACTAGCCAGGGTACCACTGGTTCCTCCAGCTCTGCTACTGACAACAGCTCAACCGACTCAACTGGATCTTCTACGGGAATCAGCTCTGGCTCTACTACCGAGGGTAGCTCATCTGGCTCTACTACCGAGGGTAGCTCATCTGGCTCTACTACCGAGGGTAGCTCTTCTGGCTCTACTACGGACAGTACTGGCTCACCTATCATTGCCACCGACAGTGTCGGCTCTTCGGCTTCGGCTTCGCCTAGCGACAACGCCATCTTGCCCAGCTCCGGCGCCAATGCTACCAGCTCTTCTGGCTCTGCCACCGACGCTGCTAGCTCGTCCAACTCTGTAACAGAGACCGCTAGCTCATCTAATCCTGCCACCGATAGTGCCAGCTCTTCGGCTTCTGCTACTGACAGCACTACCTCGCCTGGCTCTGTTGCCAACATCATCAGCTCGGTCATCTTTCCTACCGATGTCGCTAACTCCTCGGCTTCTGCTACCGATGTCGCTAACTCCTCGGCTTCTGCTACCGATGTTGCCAGCTCACCGGCCGCGTCGACTGATGCATCTGGCTCCTTGACTTCGTCCAGCGCTTTACCTGCCGTCTCGTCGGGAGTCATTTCTAACACGACTAGTCCCGACTCGTCTAGCTCTTTGCAGGTTCTTGCTCCTCCGACCACCACCGCTGAGCCTACTTCCACGGCCGAGGCTTCCAACGTCGAGACCGTAAGCACCGAGACAGCTACCGATGGAAGCGCTTCCACGGGTGGGATCCCGCCTATCATCGTCCTTCCTTCGATCCGGACGACCTCGACTTCTGCGGCCGAGGCTTCCACCGTCGAGACCGTAAGCACCGAGACAGCCACCGATGGAAGCGCTTCCACGGGTGGGATCCCGCCTATCATCATCCTTCCTTCGATCCGGACGACCTCGACTTCTGCGGCCGATGTAGCAAACTCGACCGCGCCTGCGCTCGTTTCCGAGACCGCCCCTGCGGCCAACTCTACCATCGGAACTGCCACAGCGTCCGAGATCATTGCGACAGAGGATCCTATGATTACCAGCTCGAGCAGCTCCGGAATTCTTCTGGCTCCTACAGGCGTCGTCAGCGAGACATCCAGTGCGTCAACCAACCCAATTGAGTCTTTCGCTAGCAGTGTCGCATCCGTCGTGGAAACCATACTTATTCCTACGGGCAATGGAACAGCAACCGAACCCACGGCTCCCGTTACTACGTCGGATAGTGTCACGATTCCCTCGGCGACCGAACCTTATGCTAGCGGCTCTGGATCGGGCGTTATCACGGCTTCCGCCTCGCTAACTACCAGCGAGCCTGAGCCTCCCATCACGTCTTCGGGTATCATCTCCATCCCGGTTGGAAACTCAACTGTTACCTCGACCAGTGCCGTTGAATCGGGCCCAACAACAACCGGAATCCCGGGGTCCTCGGTACCTGTTATTCCTGGAAACTCCTCGATCCCTGTCACATCTCTGCCTGACACGACGACAGTTCTGCCCCCAGTCACTTTGATTAACAGCACCACAGTAGCAGCCAATTCCTCAACAATTGTTCCAGTCATCATAACGAGCGCTTCAGCTGAGAGTTCGGTACCTGTTTCCTCCTTGGAACCTGTTACCACCACTCAGGTTTTGATTCCCTCGCCTGCGACGACCACGACGACCACCGGCCCACCGGTTACGCAATATACTCCCACAGCCACCGTGTCTAACATGCCGCCTGGCTATAATAACCCAACCACGATCTTGGTGGCCCAGCCTCCTCCTTCGCAGACCCAGGGCGAGTCCTTCGTGCAACAAACTACAGCGACTGCCCTTCCCACCGACCTCCCCAAGGCGATTGCCCCTGATGACTCGACTGCTCCCAAGCCGGACGACAACGTTTTCATCCAGATCGGTTTCAACTATGGATTCAACTACCCATTCGTGGCCCAGAACAACAACGCTGCGGCACAGATCTTCCGCCTTCTCCCTGAGGCGCTGGCGTTTGCTGGGTCCATTGAGTCCCACAGAGTAAGAGTCACGAAGCTGATGCCCATGAACACGGTGAACACCCTGGGTTACTGGACCACTCTTGCTGTCGTATCATACCCGCAGGCGTATGTTGAGAGCCTTCGACTGGATGTTAAAATCGCCAGCTCTCCGCTTTATAACAACCCTACCCCGCTGGTTTACAATTTGACAATGCAGATCAATCCTGCCATCGACATCATCCTTGGCTCGACCCTCGTTGGCGAAGGCTCAGGCGGCCAGAGTGGAAGTAACCCGTCCAACGCCGGTAACAACGGCAACGCGGATCCGTTTACGAACAACAATAACGGCAACCAGACTTCTCAGCAGCGGGGAACCACGGCGGGTATTGTGGGCGGTGCTGTTGCCGTCGCTGCTGCGTATGGCGCGGCCATGTTCGTGATTGCCAGGAGGTACAAGAGAAAGAAGCAGGCACACAGACGGGCGAGCTCCATCAGCGGAAGCCCGTCGGACATGCAGCAGATGGGCGGGGGCAGCCCGGCTCTAATGGGCGGTGCTCTCCTTAGTAGGGATTTCACCGGCTATGGAGGAGTGGCTGGCGGCGCGGCGGCGGCCGGCGCCGGTGCGCCTGGTGGACGGGACAGCCATGGCAGCGGAAGGAGCGGGATGGGTCTCTCTTCTCGGACCGCCTACATCTCGGCCCCAGTTGCCGCGGAAAACTCCCTCGGGTGGAACTAAATGACGAATGTGTGACGGCGACATAGTTCTTGTGATTTCTTTCCCTATCTCGACGACTGACACCGACCATTTACGCTTCGATACCCATGGGGAGGAGGTTTTTGTTTGATGCGATAAGGACTGCGACATTTTTGACTTTTTGCGATGTCAATGTCCTAGGAAGATGGAGGCGGGAACAAATAAAAAAAGAGGAGGAAAAAACGCAACACGTATAGACGATTTCTTCGGGGCCGCCTTTTGATGGCAAACGTTTTTTGTGCTTTTCCCCCATTTTACATGTCAACCATCTTTTTTATACCTTCTATCGGCGGACTTGGTTTTGTATGGCCATGCCGTCTGAAATTCAAAAGCCTGGCACCACAATAAAGGATCGCAGCTGCACTTTTTGCTTGGCGGCGATTCTGGTAACCCGGGTTCTTTTTAACGTTTAATTACCTTTTTTCCATCCTATAGTATATGCTTCGAGGAAAGTCGGCTCCCTGATTCGAGATGGGTGGGCGGCATGACGGCAATCAGTCCAAGAGGGAGAGGGAGAAGTTTTCATCAGGAAGGACGACCGACAACGACAGAAGACTATTTTCGCTCGATGCCCAAACCCAGCCCAGCCAGCCAGCCAGCCAGCTCTTCGCGCTCAGATTTGGGAAGAGGTGGAGAAGCAGAAAAAGGGGAGTCGAGAACGGGAAATTTCCCCATTTCACAGCGAAGTTGGGTAATCTTTGTGGACTTGAGGAGATGGAGATGAGGAGGTTATGGCCGATGGGGACAATTTAAAAGGTGATATGTGATGGTTGTTCTAGCTACATATTTACATTTCACGTACTACACCTTAGTTTTGGGCATTCAACGAGATTTCCTAGGTCCTTTTTCTATCGTTGGCTGTAGATATGTTATCACGTTTACACACAGACACATTCTTTATTTCGTGCAACGTCAAAACAATTTGCATCTTTACTACCTATTCCAAGACAATGCGCTCATGGATACCAAGTAGCTCCAAAGAGATCGAGACCTTTCTACCTTATCTCCTCGGCATCACATCGACATCGCATCGATCTACCTCAGCCGCCGGCGCTGAGCCCAACCTGAATTCTCTTAATCTCATGTACAACCAACCAACCACCTTAGTTGTGTGGGGGATAATCTGAGATCGCCCTGAAATTTTACGGGAAGCTGGGTCATCCCAGCCACTAACGTCCAGCACGTTTTCAGGGGGGGGAAACAGGGGCATTCCCTCGTGGTCGGCTCCTCCCGGGTGGGTTCACACACTCCTCATCCAGTTTCACCTCATCTGAGGAGAACGAATGGATGAACTCCATTCCTTTCCTGTGCCAGGCACGCCAGGTGGTGAGGCAGTTTAGTTCTGGTGATGGAGGTTCGAAAGGGGAGCTGCGGAGCGTACACATCGCTGAACGGAAGCCCAAAGCCGTAACTATTCCCGCCGATCTTGTGCGTGCTACCTCTATTGGCTGCCAATAGTTGGACAGCTGGCGGGGGAGACCACTGAACTCATTACTCGCCGGGCGGTGTTCATCTCGCTCCTCTTTGATGATTGAATGAAGTCCTGGATCGGAGGACCTCGGATGAAACTCGTGAAGATCAGACGGAACGAACGGGAACGTTACGGGAAACTGGAAACTGGCGGGAACTGCGGACGGATTGTTTTTGAAGTTCATTAGAAGTTAACAGCCGCGTTTGGGATCCGGATTCATAGGAATCACCTATAGGTGCATAGCATTACAGTCCAATGCTGGTTTGTTTGTTAGCTTGGTACCCCGAATGAGACTCATACTAAACCGTCCTGAACGCTGTAAAAGGATTTTGAAATGCATAATTATTACCTACAAACAGGTTTTTAGTAACTGATTTGACATATTTATACTAATATTAAGCACCCGTTATCAACGAAAACACATAAGCTAGATGTGGAAACGCCTGGACAAGTTGACTTGAGGTCTCGAGCTAACAAACTTTCCAGGGGTTTATTGTACATAGCAGTGCATAAGGACAGGTCAAGCTTTCCGGGCTCCTGGGGAATTCTGGGGTGCATACCCGTTAGCGCTCCGCCTAATTAACCCGCTTGACACACCTAAACACACCTAACCGCACACCGACACGACGTCACTCATCCCAACTTCAACAACACCCACCCACATACATATCAATCAATCAATCCAAATCAATCAACATCGGCACCGAAGTACTGGATCAACCGAACCGAACCGAACCGTTTGATATCAAATCGGCATTTCTGCTCACTGCCTGCCAGGCTAATAAAGGACGGCACAAAAACCAGGAACAAGGATAGGAGTCAACCGACCACAAAGAAAGGAGCCGGAGAAAAGGGGGCGTCCGCAGGAGACCATCGATTTTTTTGGGAAGGACAAAGAGAACCAACCAACCACACGGTAAACACCGAAGCACAGCCGACTTATCGAAGTATTGGAAGCCAGAAAAGGAAGAAAAGGAAGGAAGTGTGGAAGCGCGGAAGCAGAAGACAATGACGTTGGCCTCCTTTCGGGATGAATCGGCAGGAGGAGAACAAAGGAGCGCGGTAGTTGGTGGGCAGGATGGGCAGGGACGGGCACGTGGGAGTGGAAGTGGAAATGGAAGAGGAATAGGAACAGGAAGTGATGGAAGCCCAGAAGACAGCCGAAACGGTCAAAGAGCGAGAAACGGCGGTAATGGAAACGGTGAAGGAAAAGAGGACAATGACAATGACAATGGTCGGCAACAGCGATTCTCGCAGTCTTCATCATCCAACTCGAAAGACTACGATCACATGTCGACGGACTCCATAGACTTGGAGTTAGACACGGACTCGAACTCGGAAACCACAGACTCAGAAGAAGACCGCCGAATATCAACCGAACTACACCGGGAAGTCTTCTTCAGTGCTGTCGGGGAGGAAGAAGCGTATGAATTAACTTCGACCAAAAAGAAGTCCAAGAGAAAGCGCAAGAAGGGGAACAGGAGGAGGGGAAATAGCAAATTCCCGGACCTGGAGGATGGAGTAAGTGTCAGCACTGCGGCAAGCGGCAAAAGTTTCCAGCTACGGTACACGCCAGAGGAGGAGAGGACGGTGGTGAAGAAGTTTGATCGTAAACTGGTGCTTTTTGTGGCGCTGCTTTATATGTTGAGCTTTTTGGATCGGTCTAGTGAGTATTGTTTCTGATTTTGTATTGCTCCTCTTTGGCTTTGTGCGGCTTCCCTGAGTTGTTGTCTTCCAACGTTGTTTGTTCACTTCCGTAAACCATTGTTGTTTTCAACTATTACCCCCTTGATCGCAATGCTTACCATCCACGCCCACAGATATCGGCAACGCCCGTATCGCCGGCATGGACGAGGACCTCCAGTCCACTCCTCCTAAAGATGATTGGTACGAGTGGGCTCTAACAGCCTTTTACATCGCCTATATATGCTTTGAGTGGATGTCCATACTCTGGCGACTTATACCCGCCCATATCTACGTCTCGGTCATCGTTCTCTCCTGGGGCTTGACGGCATCGCTTCAAGCTGTCGCAGTTAACTACCCCATGCTCATCTTCCTACGCACAATGCTGGGTATCGGCGAGGCGGCCTTTACGGGAGTGCCGTTTTACTTGTCCTTCTTTTACAAGCGGCATGAGTTGGCTCTTAGGACGGCCATTTTCGTATCAGCCGCCCCCCTAGCAACCAGCTTCGCCTCCTTCCTAGCCTGGGCCATCCTCAAACTAGGCTCAATCTCCCCCATCCGCCCCTGGCGTCTCCTTTTCCTGATAGAAGGCTTCCCCTCCGTCATCATCGCCGTTCTCGCATGGCACATCATTCCCGACTCACCGCAAACCGCTCGCTACCTCACCCGTCGCGAAAAGAAAGTCGCTGCTCTTCGTCTCCGTTCCTCCCCTTCTTCCTCCCCCAAAGAAAACCACGGCCTAAAAACCCACGACATCCTAACAACCCTCCTCTCCCCCGTTGCCTGGCTAACCGCCGCAATCTTCTTCCTCACCAACCTGTCCTATTCCTCCCTCCCCGTTTTTTTACCTACCATCCTCACACAAATGAACCACACCCCCCTCATGTCCCAAATCCTTTCCGCCCCTCCCTACCTCTGTTCCTTCGCTATCGTCCTAGCAACCGCCTCCCTCTCCGACCGCTACCACAACCGTTCCACCCCCCTAATCTTCCACGCCCTCCTTTCCGCCCTCGGTTATTCCATCCTCGCCCTTTCGCAATCTCTCGGTTTGCAGCCGGGGAGCTGGGTCAGGTATCTAGCCGTCTATCCCGCCGCGATAGGTTTTTTCAACGTGGTGGTGTTGACGATCGCGTGGAGTATTAATAACCAGAGGACTGAAGGGGGAAAAGGGACCGGGTTTGCGTTGATGCAGGTGGTTGGGCAGTGTGGACCGCTGGTGGGGACGAGACTTTATCCGAAGGGGGAGGGACCGTTTTGGAAGAGGGGGATGGGGGTTTGTGCTGGAGCTATGGTTGGGGTTGCTGTGCTGGCTTTAATATTGAGGGTATATCTTGCACGAAGTAACAGGAAACTCGAGGAGGAGACTGGCTATGAAGGTGTTGGACAAGATGAGGAGGAGGGGTTAGTTGATGGTGTTGGTAGGGGCGGAGGGGGCGGGAAGGAGAGGTTTAGGTATATGTTGTAATTTTGGTGTTGTTCTTGAGAAAGTCCAGGTTTTGTATAGTAGCTTAATATCTAATACGGACTACGTACTTGACTTCATATAAACATGATGGGATCCCCTTGTCAGATATATCAGCCATATATTTGCTCGATCCTTCCAACTTCATCAACACATTAAGTTGCATGTCTTTATTACAGCTCGTCTACTTACTTAATGAAACTAAGACACGATCTGATCTTCTTTAGGTAGCGAGCGAGTGGTCGCAAAAATAAACCAAACATGGACAGTCCGATACCCCTCGCTTTGGTCAAGAAAGGCCTTTGCAAAACTGTGATATGCCTCGTAATAAGCTGGGAGTACGTCGGGAAGAATCTATTAGGGATGATTTGATCATATAAATGTTTTGAACTTCGGTCCACAGGTGTAATGAAGATATATGGAATGCGTGTAAAAGTATCCCCAAGGTGTGATGTATTAGACCGTGAGGTGTTTTGTTTATTTATACGACCCCTCGGGGGGTAGGTAAGGTAGTCTTGAAAGTTCAACTTCGCCTTCGAACTTAATCTACAACCCACCAATCTTCAAAAGAAAGCAATCAATGTCAAGCGCCTATGGGGTTATCCATGTTCGTCCTTCCACTTCCGCTTCCACTTCCTTTGCCACCTTCGCCTTCAACAAGATCTGAGGCGTCCCAAAAACTCTAGAATGTCAAGAATAGATCCAGAGGTCAGAGGTACTCTATACATCAGCCCCAGCTCCGTACCACCCACCACCTTAGCTACCTCATATGCCCTAACCTTACCATCCGTAAACCATCAAGTCTGTTCCCTAACATCCAGTCCCGAGTCGTCGTCAGCTCCGGGATACTACCTCAATAGCACCCCAATCATCTATCTGTCGAAGTGATACCGATCAACCCCGCTTAGCTCTGTTCTTCCCCATTGTAGGTTGGAGGGATGCAAGTATGCAAGGCACAACATCCTCTTCTCCCCTAGCTCCCTGCTGTGTCTGTTGTGTCACACCAGAAATCCCTCTTCAACCCATAGGATGCAACGATCATCACCCGTCAGCCTCTGGAGCCCGAACATGCGTGGCATAGCAAGGATCTTTGTCACAGCTCCATTACATGTTGAGTTGAAAGAGTGGCTGCTGCAGCCCAAGGCTTCAGAGCCAGGGAGTGTTAGGTAAGCTCGAGGAAAAGCTCGGATGGAGGCGTCCGGACGAAGACGAATTCGAACGGACGTTACACATTCGTGTTCCATACGTGCGTGTTCCCGGGTTTGAGAAGGGGGGRGGGGGGGAGGGGGGAGGTTGTGTTACGAGATTGACGAATACTTGGAAGAAAAACGGTGACGATAGGTTTCCGTTGGTTGCATGTTCAACTGGGAAAACGGAGAGAGCACAGGGACAGGCATGGAGCAACTCGAGCCATCATCAGTGAGTGTCTGATGATTTCGTGTGTAGCATATACACGATCCCTGTTTCTTGTTCTACAAAATGTTGGTACGTAAACTACCCGGTGCCAACCCTGAATTCTGCGATAAACATACTTTTGCAGTGATAACATCATCAAGAAACAACAAAAAGCCTCCTCAAAGCCTCGTGAATTTACGCAACGCAAGTAGAAGCATCAACAACATGAATCTCAACAGTAACATCCTCCACCTCTTCGACAACTCCCACATCCGACCCGATCTTCTTTTCCACCACAGCTTTGATTGTCAGTTCCTTTTCAGCGACCGCCACATGCTCATCAGCGGCAATTTGTTCAACTTCCGCCAGCTCAGCCTTCACAGCATCGACCTCCGTAGCAGCAGCAACAGTAGCCATAGCAGGTTCCTCCAGAACGGTAACAGGCACAATAACAGATTCCACTTCCTCACTGGTGACTGGAGCAGCAGTAGTACTCTCAACGTTAGATGACTCAAAGATTCTCTTCTTTCTCTCCTTACTGGCCTTGGCCTTAGCCTTGAACCTCTTCGAGATCCCCTTTCTCTTGGCACGGAACTTGCGAACGACCCACTTCTTGGCTTTGACAGGTCTGCGGAAGATGTAACGCAGAAGCCTCAGAATCGAGCTCTTCTTCTTTGACTGTTGGCGGGGATAAGGTCCTGATGGCTTCCTGACATTGCCTTCTTGCCCTCCATCAAGGAGAGGAACATTCGATATAGCGGTGACAGGAGTGATGACGGGTGCAACCTCCATACTCCTCTTCTTGGTAGGTGACCCAAATGAAAAAGGAAGTGCCGCTCTTGACTTTGGCTTAAGGTACCTTTTCTCCAATGTGGTCGGAGATTCGGTTGAAAGGCGTGGAGGGTTTGTTGAATCGCGCGGGAGACACTGCGTGGATAAGTTGCTGGGCGCTTCTTCTGACAGTAGCGCGGCTTTGGAAGAGGCCAGAGCGCGGTCGCGAGGAGCTAGGTCAAGCGAGGGAAAGGGTGTTACTCCTGTACCGCTGGGTCCGGATGAGCGCGGTCGTTGTCTAGGAAGCGTTGAGCTGTTGCTTTTACCCCTGTGTAGTGCGGCGATGGCTAGGCTGATGATGAACTCTGTGTTGACGGCTGAAATGTCGGCAATGACTTCGTCGGGGTTGCTGCCACTGAGGCTGGCCGTCTTTCTGTGCTCAATGTTCTCAATGTGCTCCACCTCGGGCTTGGTCAATTCCCGCTCGGTGATCTTGATGCTCCTGTCATCGCCTGCCACGGAGGGCTGCGTTCCGCATTCGATGACTTCATTGCTCTTCGCCGCTTCCTGCTCTCGATAAAGATCTCTCAAGGCACCCTCAACAGCAACTGGGTTAAGTCTATGACGCTGATTAGAGCCAGCTGACTCCTCACTGCTTCGCAGAAACGAAGAGCTTGAAAAGCCGTGAGCTTCTAGGCTTGACAAAATGCGTCTACCGAAGGTCATGGGAGGGGAGACCGTCAGCTCGGGGCTTTTGACACCTTCGGAGGGGTATGAGGACGAAGCACTGCGGACGGGGAAAAATTGGTTGAAGATAGATTCCGCATCAAGGGACGTCCTGATTTCCGCTCCACCTTTGTTTGGCATCACTGTAAGCTCCGGTGAATCGGGTGGGCTTTCGAAAGAAAACATTCGATGAAGGAAAGTGGACGCTTTGCTATCTTCGGAGGTCTGCTTGAACTCATGGCTGGGAACCAGGCCATCACCAATCATTAGACGGGATGGTGTCGGTCGGCGTTGTGTGTATTCGTTTTGTACCAGAATGTGGCCTTGCTTGTCGGTTTTGATAGGCGTGTTGGGTGTGTCGGTCAATGGTATGTTTTCGAACTCCCCAAGAGATTCGTCCGGGTCGATTTGACCAGGCTGCTGTCGATTGATGTCCTTCTCCTAGAGGCCGGCAAACGTATTGGGTATGTTCAGGCGTCGGCGGCCGGGTGAGCCGAGGACACGCTCAGAAGCATTCAACCTGTTGTTTGATAGAGGCTGAAGGCATGCTGCATCGCGGTTCGGGTTTCGAGCGGGGAGGCTCAAAGCTGACATAGTGATAGCTAATGGTTGATTCGACGATAAACGTGGTGGTGATTGTACATATGTCTGTAAGACGGTAATGCTGATGGACACCTAAGATAGAGGGTCTGATGTTGTTGAAGTTCAGAAGTTCGACCCGGCTGTCAAGACACCGTAAGAATTCCAGCTTGTCTATCCCAGCGAGATCACTCCTTCCCGACAAAGGATCAGGTATAACGAGCCGGACACTCCCTCCACAGTCCAGCACATCGACTGGGGGCGACTCCCACGAAAGCTGCTTGTCGAGGAAGGAAGCACCCAGTAGCCCACAAGCTTCAAGATATCGAGACTGTCGAATACAAGTAAACAAACAATGCTGGGCCGAGACATGTGACGGATATCAGAACGACACATAGCTAGGATAAGAGAGCCACCCCTTACGGCGCAGCCATCCTCATCTTGACCATCGCCAACTCGGCGCTCTTGGCCCACGACCCATCCGGCGTCTGCCGATAACACATCAACTTACCCTCATCACCCACACTGCCCAAAATCTGGCCATCATCATCAAACCCCACCCTCCACACCGGCGTCCGATGACTATCGAGCCTCGCAACTTCCGTAACCACATGCCTAACCTGACCCGGCTGCTGCTGCCCACCCACCCTCATCCTATCTCCCGCAGTCCCACTCAACCTCGACTGATCCGCCAGTCCTGCCCTAATCCCCGACTTAAGATGCGTATCCTGCCCGCCGCCGCCATGCTGCGCCGCCGATCCCGCCAGCGCTCTAGCGGCCGCACCATCCTCCCTCCTCCCCTCCTGATGCCTCCTCATCTCCCCCACCCCCCACCCCCTGGTTCCTTCCATCCCCTGCGTCTGCGTCTGCAGCGCCGGCGTCGACAGCCCAAAAACCCTCACATACCCATCCTGACACGCCGTCGCCACAATATCATACCCCCTAATATTCCCCGGCGCCCACGCCACATCTCTCACCAGCCCTCTATGCCCCGCATTCGGATCTTTTGGTGAAATCTCCGCAGCAAGATAAAACTCCCTCGCAGCCGTGGCCACCCCCAAGCTGGCGCTGACCGTGTCTCTAGTCCTGTAGACCTTCACTGAATCCATAGCCGCCACCACCAGTCCCAACGCATCTGTGGGCACCCCCGCCCGCAAAGCGGTGTAGCACACCTCCGGGTTCGGATCGAAGCGCACCCGGAAGGAGGTCTCTTCCCCGCGAGAGGGTTTTGGGCAAACTGTGAATTGGTCGATGCGGGAGAACTCGGTGATGTTTTCTGGGGTTTCGTTTTCGAGGACTTCCAGGGTGCCGTCGACTGACAAAAGGGCGAGGTAGGTGTGCCGTGTGTCGTCGTTGTGTTTGAGGCTGAAGGAGCGGATGGGCGATTTTGGGTTGCGGTAGTCGAAAGCGGGTGTGGGTTTGCTGTCGCCCGAGGAAAGAGAGGAGAGGCCAACGCCGCCGTCGCGACGGGAGGAGAGCGTGCTGGCGCCGTGGCCACCGCCGTGCCCGGTGAGGTTGACGCCGAAGCGCCGGCCTGGAGCGGCCGAGGGGTTTTCGGCCCAGAGCTTGAAGCGGCCTTCGATGCCGAGGGAGGCGAGAAGGTTGGGGTAGATTGTTGGGGGGAGCCATTGGAGCTTTGAGACGAGGTTAGATAAAGTGTTTAAACGAGTAGAGAAATGGGGAATGAATGACTTACCTCTAGAATCTCGCCGCCGTGGGCACTCCAGCTGTCGCAAACGCGCCACTTGCCATCTTTGTGCCGGTTGAAGACGCGAATCTTGCCGTCGACGGATCCGGTCGCGCAACGGTCGCCGTAGCTGTTAAATGCGACGGCCTGGACCAGATCCTGATGGCCGTGGTTCACGATGGGGTCTATGGTTGACTTGCCGTCAATGGCGGGCGGGTTGCCTAGGTATTGACTGAACTTGGACATGATTTGACTTGGTCTTATGAGGATCTCAATCTGATGTTGAGGTTGTGATGAGTGAAGAAGATCGGATGGAGGGATGAAGTGAGGTTGAAGAGCCAAGCAGCCAAGACGCTGGTGACAACTCGGTTGTGGTTGGTGGGGTGAAGTGCCGCTGAGGCGCCTGATGCTTGCAGTGACTTTCAGTGGGCTTTGACCCCTGGCCCCAAGCACCCTGCAGGCCCGGAACTGGGACCGAGATCCACCGGGACATCCCGTCCAACGCCCCGGGGTCCGGTCCCGTTCCCAGACCCGTGTATGGCTACCTTATTAGGTGGTATTGAAAGAGATGGAAGGGCATCAAAAGTCTTGGAGAGTACTGCTTGTGATATCAATGCTCCGAGCTTGTGAGTGATTGAACGTGTATGTGCGTTTGTATGTCTATATGGCCAAAAACATGTATACAAGGGAAGATGTGAAAAGTCTATGCAGTCTAAGAACCAAGAAGATCTATCCCCTTCAAACCCCCAAATTGTCCTGCTTAAAGATAATCAACGCCAACCGATGCCTCACAAACAACCCAAACAGTCCCACCACCACCTGCATCCCCGTAATCTCCATCGCCAACCTATCCTCCCTCAACGGACCCCTCCACACCAACCACAAGTTCAAAATTGTAAAGTTACTCGTCTCCACGAACCTGCCCTCCTCATCCAGCGTCACCCTCAACAGCTTCAGCTTATCAAGCGTCTTAAGAGCCCACGCCACCGGCGGCTTCGGCTGCCTCTCTGGCGTCCAGGGGGTAACGCTCGGCTCCAACAATCCCGTGCGCGCATTAAACCTCGGCAGACGATGGCGCGGACAGGGTACAAGACCAAAGAGTTGCGGAACGGAGTACACAAAGTTGAAGATCTGCGGAATCATGAGCAATATCAACGTCTTGCTGAAGTGTCCCAAGATGCTGACGACCACAAAGACCATGCCCGCAAAGTAGCAGTACGTGTCGCCAACGAAGACGCGGGCGGGGTACCAGTTGTGCCAGAGCAGGGCGAACGAGACGCCCAAGAAGGGGAGGAGGAAGTAAAGCGAGAACAAATGGGAGTCCGTAGCCGGGTGCGGGTAGGGCGTCAAAAGGTAGAGACAATCGTTGAAGGCGAGGAGCAGGGCGATGACGATGGATTGGGAGACTTCGATGCCGTTGATTCCTGCCAGAATGTTGATGCTGTTGGGGCTGAAGATGGCGACCGAGGCCATGTAGACGTAGTATAAGGCGCCGAGATTGAAGAGCTCGCCTAGGTAGGGTTGGAGCGGAAGGGGGATCACGACAGAGGTGACGCCGAAGTCGACAAAGTAGACGACCAGAAGGGGGATGGAGGCGAAGGCGGGGATGAAGAATTTGTGCCGCCAGCGGATGTCGAAGAGGTCGTCGCCGATGCCGAGGAGGGAGATGGATTGGAGGGCCATGACGGCGGAGAGGTAGGAGGCGAGCTGTTGTTGCGAAGTGTTAGCACATGTTTTGTGTTCTCTTCCTGGATCAGAGGTCATCATACCTTGCTATGCGGAAACCGATGTAAGAACCTCCCCTCCTGTACATGCTCAATATGCATAACCACATCGCGATTTCCACCTCCGCTGGTCGCCGCCACGATGTCCTTGTAAAACGGGAAGGGGATAAAGATGATAACAGCCAGCAGGTACACCATGGCCGCTATCGCGCCCATGCACTCCGGCAACTCCTTCTTCTGGTGTTTGCTCATATCCACGCCTTTCAAGCCCGCCTTCATGAAGGTTGGCCCGAGCCATCGGATCATCGAGAAGGTTGCGCTAAACGCCAGCCCGCTGAGCGCGAGCGAGGCAATGAGTGGGTAGCCATCGCCTTGGAAGGTGTTGGCGAGGACGGCGACGCAAGCGGCGGAGAGGGCGAGAAGAGAAAGGCTCTCGGCCTGCGAGAGCGAGTTGGGTGAGTTATGGTGATTTTGGTGATGTCCCGTCATCGTGCGGTATACGGTTGTGTTTGCGACAGGATGTGGTTCGTAGTTCGAATCGAAGAAAAGGAAATTCGAGGAGAGATAGCGAAGTGCGTGGTCGCGAGCTACCTAGTCATTTGGGGTGACATGTGTCGCTTATCGTAGGAAAAGGTAAGGAACGTCGGTGTCGGATCGATCGATCGGATTGGTGTTGTCAAAAGCGCAAAACGAGTGGCGCGAATTGAATCGTGAACGTGCGAGACGTGAACGCGGAGATGAAACTGGAAATCGGAGGAAAGAAAGACAAAAAAGACAGATGTCCAAAATGACGATATGCACCCATAACTGTGGGGAGCTTCGGCGCGTTCCAGCCTTGTGGACCTGCTGATTGCCGTGGTGCTACAGGGGTTTCGGTAGTGTGGTGAGACAGGGGTTGAACGCCCGTTTAATTGACCTCTTTTCCCATTGGACGGGGATTGTGTAAGTGAAAAGGGGTAACCGTCATTGCATGTGAAAAGAAAGTCAATACCAAGCATGGGAATAGCTTCATGTTGATAAAGAATCAGAGACGGCTATCGATTAGAGAGCCATGCCTAATTCCACCAAAAGCTAACACTAAAACTAACACTCAACCCCCTCACATAATGCCACCACCCAATCGGTATATAAAGCGTGTCCCCCGGCTCAAGAATACAATCCACGAACGGCACCTTTAAAAACTCATCCTCCCACTCTTCCATCCCTCCCTCCCATTCCTTCCCCTTCCCCTCCCCCTTGTCCTCTCCCCCTCCCTCTCCCACCAACCTATCCCACCCCTCAACAACCCCCAAATCAACCTGACTCGTATTCCCCATCTCCACGCCCCCCTCCTTTCCCCTCGGCCTCATCCTCCCCGTCATCTCCGGCCCATACAACCGCACATATTTCCTCCCCACCACTTGCACCAGCAAATTATGGTACGGATCCGTATGCAACGGCGTAATCGTGCCCGGTGGCCCAAACCAGGCGTTGAGTTGCGGCGAGTCAAGTTCCGGTTGATCTTGACTTGGGTCCGTGGGGTGTGACGGAGGCGCGGTGTAGCAAAGGTCCGGAATCAGGATGTCTTGTCGCAAACGGGGCAGTTGGAGGAAGAGGGGGTGTTGGGCTAGGTAGGCTATTTGGGGTGTGTCTTTTTCGGGTAGTAGGTCGGAGGGTGAGGACTGCGGCTGTTGGGCTGAGGACGAGGAGAGAAAAGGGGAGATGTTGGAAGAGGAAGGGGTGAACGGGATGGAGGCGTCGATGTACTTGGATAAGAATTCGCCGAAGGAGATGATTTTCTGACCCCAGCCTTCGTCGACGTAACTGCGGCCGATCTCGACGGGGACGAGCCGTCGACCGGAGAGCGTGCGAGATAAGAGGTAGGCTGGTTTGTTCCAGGGGTGGGTGGTGAGTGCTGGCCAGTGGTCTACTAGACCTGTGATGATCAGGGGAGCTGGGCCGGGGCCGCCGTCTGGGCGAGGTTTCGTGAAATAGGACTGGAATGATTCGATGGAGAGGGAATCGGCCGGGACTCGTGGGATTGGGTTCTTGACGGGCGGTGTGAAGGGTTCGATGTTGGAAAACAGGGGTGTGTTTTGCCAGCTGTCGTTGATTTCTTCGATAACCTCGTCTTTTGTGATGGGAGTCGGTGAGAGACGTCGCCTTTTCTGCGGTCTTTCACCTTCCTGCTCATCATCATCACCCTTCTCTGCTCCACCAGAAGCTCTGGCCATAGCTGTCGTTGACTCCAAAACATCCTCCAACAACCTAAAAGCTTCATCAACCCACTTCCTACCGCGACTCGCGCCCGCAGCTCCAGCCAGTATCAAACTCAGATCCAGCGTCTTGACCATCTCATCAACTACCACCTCCCTCTTCATCCTTTTCTTCTTCTTCTTCTCATCATTGTCCTCCTTCGGTCCCGCATCAACCTCCAAGTCAAACTCGAGCAAAACCAAAACCGCAAACCTCAAGATCGCCGCATCCGTATAAAGCTGTCGCCAACAGGTCGGCACCTCCTTGTACAAGTACGCATAAAACTTGCCATATGCGGTTTTCGTCAAGAGTTCGAGTCTTCTTTTCACAAGGGTAATTGCCTTTTCGCGTTCTGCTCCGGTTTTGACATTGGCATTGGCTTGACCAACGTCGCCGGTATCTCCGGCGCCTGATGCACTTGATCCATAGAGCTGTAGGATTCTCGACGCTTGTCGACATAAGAGCTCGACTAATGGTTCTTCACAGCCTTCCAAACCACAGAGTCGGATTCTTCCTGTGCTATCGACGTTGGGTGGAGGCTTTGGTGGACCAGCATTGTGGTGAGGTGATGATGATGGAGAATCAGGTTCGTCGTCGATGATGTGTGCGCATTCTTGAATAATCTGTTGGGCTGCGCTTAAGCAAAGGTTGATGAGTTTTGACGTTGGTGTGGTTGTCATTTTTCATCGACATGAACTTGTCAACGGGATGACTGGGGGTTTGTTTACTTGCGAGGGTTTGTAAAAGGGTGAAAAGGGGAAGCTTCAAAGAAAGTGACCAACCAGGTTGAAGAAACCCTCGTTGTTTCTTAAGGTATGCACGCTTTGTTGCGCGGCTTATGCAACTTGTGCACGGTCACTCCTCATTGGCCGGTGTGATGATTGGATGAATGATTGTCCGCTGCCACTAACAGCGACATCGCGCATTGGGCTTGTGTAACCTCAAAAGTTGGGAGACATTCCGACATTGAAACCACAACCCGGCAACGGGGATATCCGTGGATAGCTCCGGTGATTCAGAATGAAATGAGGTTGAAAAACGCAGACACTGTGCCGCGAGCATGAATTCCGTGGAGAAAAATTCAACCCTGAATTGAAGTGAAACCCGCCCAATGACATGATCTGATCAGGTCGTGGAGCACCAAAAACTCTTCCTGTATGGTGGGAATGGTGGCGCCCTTGGAGCGGTGGCCGGAACCCTTCATCTGGGCGTCCCTTTTTAGGCGTCACTGGCACACTGGAGTGACTGGGCGTCTCCTCACCTCAGCTTCTCGTCAGCTTCCTGCAGTTTGCACCACCACACACGAATCCACGCGCCAACGCCCACCCCCCGACGGACGCCCCAAGCGTCGTCGAGTCCCGGGGCGCCCTCGCCCATTCTCCCCTCGGTTTGGCCCCACCCCCTTACCCGACAACTCGGGTTTCGGCCCTTGACTCGGATCCAAATGATCCAAACTGTCGGGTTCCCAGGTGGAACGCAAAAGTAACAAAGGTCGTGTCGTGCTTACGTACTGCGCATGCAAATCAACGGCTGCGCGCTTGTTGGAAGTGGAATCCGGACCCGACGGTATGGTTTGACTGAAAAGGCGATGTGACATGTCGACATCGAATTCGAAGAACACCTTGGAAAAGACAAATTGGAATCCGTTCTGTTTCTGTCTTTTGTTTCCCGCTTCCTCGCCAATTTCCTATGTCTGCTGCTGCTGCTGCTGCTGACTACTGCCGAAACTGGTTGTACTGGGATTCGCACTCAATGGCGGCTTCTGGCCTATTATGATGTATATCGGCACTTTCGCATGGATCTTCCGGTCGTTCAGCGCAGCCTTCACACTGTTGTGAAGCTCCTCTCTCTCCTTCTCTTCCATTCCGTTCTCTATGAACGGCCTTGCCGACAGGGCAACACAAAGGTCCATGCTTACCTCCTTCATGAGCCGGCCTATGATGCGCATGCGCTGATCCCTGGGCCACTCACCCACCGGTACCTCGAAAGGAGTTCGTTGCACGTTAATGAACCCTATTCTCTGCATCAACTCTTGGAGGCTCTCGGCAATGTCAACCTCGAATCCGTATCTGGTTGAGAAAACCTCGCTCCCTAGTTCATAAAATTTCAATAGCCCGTTATCAGGTTTGACGGTGGAATCGCCGAAAACGTGCGGGCTCAATTCTGCGGACTCAACCCAGCCGCCAGGTTTAAGGTTCCTGCGCAGTAGAGGTTAGTTGTGTGATAGCAAAGACGACGAATGGCATCAGTCTTACTCAAATATCCTTCTGAATAGCGTTGCGTTGTCCTTGAGCGCAATACTGACATAGCGCAGATGGATAAAGTCAAAGTCCGAGTCTTGCACCCACTCATCTTCGATATCGTCCACAACGAACTCGACATTTGGCGGAATCCAGACAGGTTGGATTGGGGATAGGTCGACGCCTACCACTTTGGCGCTAGGAAACATTTCTCCCACTGGAAAAGCGTTAGTTTGGCTTTGAATGCTCACCGCAGTTCTCCTTTGGTACGTACTTTCGATGGCCCAATCGCCAAATCCGGTCCCAAGGTCGGCAATTTTTTGAGGATGATTTCCGATCGGCGCAACAAATAGCTTTCCCCTCAGAATCTCCTTGAACATGGCATGTCGCATGTATTCGCGGTTGTACTCGAGGTCGTCGTTGGGTATCGGGTATCTCCCTTCGCGAAACGTATGGTACCGCCTAGACAGAGCATTAGCAACATCACAGATGAAGAGAGTTGAGCAACGTTTTTCCTAACACGCACCTTCCATATTCCCAGACGTGGTCGTTCACGCTGGATGTCAGAGAACCATACCGTGACTCGGCTATGCTTGGGTCATAATCCGAGGTGGCTGTATCCTCCCCGCTCTGCCATTCGCCCTCGGCCAGCGGCTCAATATCGCCGGTACCTTGTTCCATCTCGTCGTTGTCAAGTTTTCCAGAACAGATCTCCTCTCGACTCCTCGGGTTGATGTTTGATTCGATCCTGACTATTGTAAGTACCGAGTGTCAAAGCTGGAGACGCATGATCCACCTTACCTTGGACAAAGAATCTGTCGCTTGGCTGCTGGGTCCGCTTAGGTGTTTGATGTTCTGGAAAGGCTGAGGGAAGTTGTAGATAAGAGAGAAGAACACCTTGCTGGAGAGATCGTAGTGGATCAGGTAAAAGAAATCGAAACTGGGGCTCGAGGGTGATGCTGCCAATAGGTGCTTGTTGTCTTTCGGGTCAGCCTGGGAAGAGACTCGTCACTCACTTGGGCTTGTCGGAGAAGCCCCGACCAAGCAGAAGAGAGAGACAAGCAGCCGGGGGAAGGGGGGAAATGTCTGATCTTGGAGACATATCAAGTCCCAATGAAGAGCTTCAAAAGGCGGAGTGCCGTGGATACTCGGGGCTTATACACACAGTAGACACCGCAAAGAAAGGAATAATTACCTGGGCTATGAGGGGCGTGTAGAGAGCGGAGTGGGTATGATAAGTTACCGGGGCGCCAATCAAGGGGGAAGGGATCTCTAATGACATGGGCCGGATGCATATGAGAAAACGCCATCTATGCATCTCCAGCACCAGCGCACCGAGTAGCCCGAACTCGGGTCTCAGCCAGGCTCCGTCTGCTACGTGCTAAGGGCCAAGAAACCTGAAGCATTGCCGCGCTAAGAGGTCCCTATGGCCTTATGTACTACCTACGTGGAAGCAGAGATTCAAACTCGGTAACGTACCAGTAGCGTCCCGGTAGCGTAGCCAGGACACATAGCGTAGCACCTAGCAAGCCGGTTCGGCAGACGAACCCCTCCCCCAGCTCCGGATCCATCATCCCACAACCGCTGCGGGAGCCGCAACAGAGCCCACCGTGCTGGGACAGTTCCAGTCTGACACCCCCCTGGTCTCGGGCGGTAGGCCAGGGAGCCAGTTGCCAGGGCCCCAAGGGAGCCAATCTGCCCGGCGTGTCGACACACACCACACCCAGCAACCCCAACACACAAAGGGAGGACCAAGCCTGTTACCGACCTGTCGGGTACGAGTGCATAGGCATTCCGGTAGAGATTGGCATGGGATGTGCGAGAGCCACCATGGACGAGCGAGCAAGGGCATGATTCTAGAATAGGATGTCGTCCCCGAAACAATCGAACTTGTACCGAGGCCGCTTGGCCCATTGGCTTGTTTCGTTTTTACACCTTTGAACAAGCAATGACAAATCCTTTCCGCATGAGGTGATCAACCCTTTTCCATGGACCATGTGGCAGAAGGGGAATTCCCAAAGTGACGGATCATGGAATGAGACCGGAAACTTTCAGCCGCCTGACAGGTCCGGAAATGGAAGTTTGTCGGAGCAGGGAATCGCTTGGAAAACTGCGAGGGATCGGAATGGACGATATCGGGGGACGGGGCGAGTCCACCTCTGCCACCGTTGCCCACCTTGTCCTTGTCCTGGGAGCCTGGTTACCTGGGAGACCACTGTGGTGGCTACCCGAACTCCCGGGACCCAGCTTTTCTTTTCTCGTGAGTCCTCGACCTGAACCATTGTAAGCAAGTGGACCGGCAAGAGCTCCGCCATGCCAAATTTGCTCAAAGTACACCACTATGGGACACCGAGAAAACCGTGAGAGAGGGGAACAAAACAGGCTCGTCAGGTATCAAGTACCAAGTGAGCAACGGAGTGATAGGGTAAGGAAGTGCGAGTGGTTTTGTATAAACATATTGCGACCCCCATGGCCTCATGGGTACTCGCCCCAGAGTCGTTCCCCTCGTATCAAACAGTTTGCCGATCTGTGGGTATACTGCGGACTGTTACCGCGTCAAGAAGTACTGTGTATATCTGGCAAGATCTGGCTGCCCACCACGCCTACCGAACTACCCGGGGATCACATGGCAACCAGCACTTTCTGGAGGTTTAGTGACGGGTACGGATTTGGTCGCTTCCATCGCTTGACTCTAGGCGTACCCCAGGGCCAACTTACAAACCACAAGTGTGTTAAAAGAAGGTGTCGAGGCTTGTCGATCACCACTTTGTTGGGGTCCAACCATTCAGTCATTTCCTCTGAACGGCCGGGCCTTCTTCCTGCTTTTGGTCAGTGAAGGCAGAGGAGCGGTCAGGTTGGCCGTAGAAAAGCGTGGGCCGCAAGAGTGGCCGCGGTCGTGGCTTGGCTTGGCTGGCAGGACTACTGCAGTAGCATGGATGGAGTGAAATTGAGAATGTCGCCGACGAGATGGTGAGTGGTGTGGGTGGTCAGTGTTGTGAGTGCCCTCTGGTGTCACTGGTGTGCGGCAGTGTGTGGTCCAGCGCAGTGTGAACGTGGAATGTGAATTGACGAAAGAGAAGCTTGAGAGAAAATGGAAGCTGGATTTGGTCAAATCGGAAAACCGGAGACACTGATCCGGAATTCAGGATTGGAAAGAGCGTCGTTGGATTGTCCCGTCCCGTCCCGTGGTACTCCAATTTGCAATCTGCAATTTCATAACTCCCCGTCCGCTCCTTCACCGCGAAACTTTTTTGGGACATGCTAGGAGATGAAGTGGAAAGAGCAGCTGGTCACCCGGGCTGACAAACCTGAATTGGTTCCAGCTGTTTGGCAGCTCCACGATGACAGCATTGTCGGATGATTCCAATGCAACTAAAAAGTTGACTAAAATCCAGGACATTCGCCGACAGGAAATTCTCATGAATTCCACTTTCGACCTGTCCAAGTTGCAGAAGTGGAAGCTTCTATGGCAATGCTGTCGTGCAGGAACCTTAGGGTGTGATCCGTTCGCCTTTTTTGGGGTGCAACCGGGTGAAAAAGATACTTCTGAACTCAAAAGTGGTCTGGGCTTTTTTTGGTCTTGGCATCCCGGTGAAAATGAAGAAGTATTTGCAAAACACCATTTTCGATGAACATCCGGTTTTTTTGGTCTTGGCATCCCGGTGAAAATGAAGAAGTATTTGCAAAACACCATTTTCGATGAACATCCGGTTGCACGTCTTGGCGGAGGCTTGTAGCCAATAGAAATTGTTGTATCCGCCAAGACGTGTAACCGGGTGAACAAATTGGTTCGAGCTTTGACAACTTCAAAAGAAGGTACTTCGAGCAGTGACTTCCAACAATTTGGGCTAATTTCTGGCCAATGTACCGCCCCAACTTTTTCACCCGGTTACACCCCAAAAACAGCGAACGGATCACACCCTTACTGGCCGTTGTAAGTCATCGGGGCAGGCATTGCCCATGGTGACATTCCAGATTGCCAATGCCCGTGCTTCGGTCGAGGGAGAGCCGGTGCTTGGCCTTGGCCCGGCCGTCGGCAGCAGCTGCCCGGCCATCCGGGTTGTACCCCGCCATTTCTTGACACCTCTTGCCTGCCCAAAGCCCAAAGCCCCACTATAAACTGGTCCCCCACCGCGGTGAAGGCCGCGTCCTTTCACTACACGCTTTGTGCTGACGCCAGTGGTTAATGCACGCTGTGCCCGCCCTGGCATAAAACCACTTTCACAAGTCGCGTCTCGAACCGCGTCCGAAGCGCAGCGCTGGTTGGCCGCCCTTCCATGTCAATTAAAGGATTCCTGGGCCAACATCAACAAACACTCCTACCAACACCCTCACACGAATTATTATCGACCGCGACAACCACCCGACTGACGTGCATCGCCATCACTCCAGTATTATTTGCCATCGTATATCTCAAGCTACATAGTCAATAGCAGAAAAGCTCTTAACGCGGGGCAGGCCGCGTCGCGCATCCGCGTCGGTTTTTTCTGCCCAAGTGAACAGAGTTACCTACCTCGAGTCAACTACGAGTTTCACGCCGGCGAATATCCCACGACGACTTCGACTCGCTGCCCCGCCTCGAACACGAACCCCCAGCCGATTTCCCTTTTCTTCGCAGACCCTCCCTCGATACCGATTCTCCCTTCATCATGTATCTCCCTCGGCAGCTCATTTCAAAACTCTACCTCCACTTACAGAACACCCGCCATCCACTATCACCGCCTGTCCTCATCTTGGTCGCTCTCGAAACCGATGCGCTATGTGCCTGCCGTATTCTCACCCAACTTCTCAAACATGACTATATCCCGCACAAGATCCAGCCAGTCGCTGGCTACTCCGACCTCGAACGTGCCGGTACCGAGCTCGTCAGTCCCATGATGGAGACCCGTGGTGGTGCTGGAGGGATCGTTGTATGCTTGGGAGTGGGTGGTATGGTTGATCTCGGCACAGTTCTGGGACTCGAACCCGAGGGCGAAGAAAATACGTTTGGAGGAGTGGAGGTGTGGGTGATCGACTCCCATCGCCCGTGGAACTTGGGCAACGTCTTCGGCGGCTTTCCCCTCGAACCGGAGACAGAAGAGGCAAGGACATTCTCTGCACGGACTCCTATCGGTGTCAATGGCGGCCGGATCGAGCGAGCATACAAACCAGGCAAAGGCGGTATCATCGTTATGGATGACGGCGACATCGAAGACGAGCTCTCCAAGGAACGAGTTGCGTATCTAGCCCTAGTGGATATGCCAGAAATCGAAGACGATGGTCAAGACCTGGGCGACAGTGATGAGGATGAGAGCGAGAACGAGGAAGAGACGGGTGATACATCAGTTGTCGCAGGCAGAAAGAGGAAATCATGGTCCGACTTTGACGAGGACGACGATGAAGACGACCGACCGAGACAGCGACGGAGAAGCAATTCGGTAAGTACATTCCAACGTCTGCGTAGAAATACATGTCTCATGCCATATACAGTCGAGTCCAATTCCAGAATCGCCTCGCCGGCCGCAGCATCGTGGTCTCATATCCCTACGCGACGATGCTTTGTTTTCCAGTGACGCGCTGGAACCCCCGACTGCAGCACAACCACCCAGAGCCCCTTCAGCCAAAACTCTGCGACGAAGACTGTTGCGACTACGACGAGAAAACGAGGGAGTCTTGCGCGAATACTATCGATTGGGTACATCATATTCGGAGCCCATCTCATCCATGATGTACTCCCTTGCGTCAGAACTAGGTCGCGAAGACAACGACCTGCTGTGGCTAGCGATTGTTGGAGTCACATCGATGGAGCTATACGGCCGGTCATCTGCCGGTATTGCGGTAGCAGCTCGCAGGTCAGATGCCCGCGTATCTGGCTGGCTCGGTATGCGTGGCGCGAGGATACGACAGCTTCTGCGAGATGAAGTCAGACGTCTCAACCCACCAGAGATAGGAAACGGCCGGGTGCTTCCCGAGACGTCGGGAATTATCCCAACAACCGCTCGAAGTCCGGAGGATACCAGTATCAGGCTGTCGCCGGAGCCCAAGTTCCTGCTTATTAGGCACTGGAGTTTATACGACAGTATGCTTCACTCACCCTACCTCTTCTCTCGGCTAAAGACGTGGAGTGAGGCCGGGATGAAGCGATTACACAAGCTTCTCGCCAAGATGGGCGTCAGTCTGGTGCAGTGCAAGCAGAGTTATGCCCACATGGACATGATGTTGAAACGAGAGCTTCGCACCAAGCTACTAAAGTATGCATCCCTCTACAACCTCGACGAACTCGTCCCGACAATAGACACGGACGGAAAAGATCGCGGAGGCGCCAAAGACGGATGGGGCTTCGTACGCAGCTGGGGTTGGAGGGCGACCCTGAGTGCGCAAGATGTCGGTGTCGTTGTTGGTGCCCTGTTGGAGGTGGGGAAGAACACCACTAGTGCTGATGATCTTCCTGCCGGTCCATCTCAGGATCTTCTCGACGTAGACAACAACCAGAGCCAAAGCGAAGAGTGGATCCCCAGGTTCTGGGAGGCGTATGATGCGCTGGAGGACATTGAGGCCCTTAAGGCTGGCCTTCCCACGGCGCAGTATCTACACAAGGCCATCTTCACTACTGGTACAACCATTCTGAAGAAGAAGCAAATATCCCATCTGCGCGCTTTCCGCATGTGCGTGGTCAAGGACTCGCCTGACGCGACACTCTTCAACCACCCCGGCGCTTTGACCAAGCTGGCGCTCTGGATTGGTGAAGCACTTGCTGAACAAGAAAAGGAAGCAACTGGTGGAAGGCTCGCCCATGGTGGTCGTGGTACACCTCTCGTTGTGGCTAGTCTGGATGACAAGCGCGGAGTGTATGTCGTCGTCGGTACCGGTGGTGGCGGCGGGCCGGACACTAAGTTCCTCGACCGTGAATCGGCCAAGAAGCGAGCCGAAGAAAAAGAGGCCAAGGCTAAAGCCAAAGAGGCACAGCGGAGGATCAAAGACAAGATCAGAGCCGAGAAGAAGGAGGCCAAGAGAAAGGAGAAGGAAGAGAAGAAGAACGCCAAGTCCGACGCCGGCGGCGATGACGACGAGGAAGAGGACAACGAGGAAGATAGTGACGACGACTCGGACCTCTCCGATTCGGACTCGGACGATGATGACGAGTCGGACGAAGATGAGGACGAGCTCGATCAGGAACTTGAAAGGGGCTACGGCCTCAACAAGTTCGGAACAGCGTTCCAGGACGTGGTGGCGGAGACCAATGCCAGAGTGCGCATCGACAGCTTTGAGCACTGCGTCGTGGAGGTCAAGAAGGAGGATCTCAGCGGCTTCTTGGAGAGTCTCAGCATGAAGGTCGTCATTGGGTGAAGGAAGGAAAAGTTCGGGTTTGCTAATTCAGGGGAAAACATGGGGGGCGTCAAAGGGGCTTTGTTTACTTGATCAGGGGAGTGGCAAGAGTTCATACCTGTGTCCAACAAATGGTTGGAAGAGCCAGAACAACTTGTTTTGAGAGCTGGCATGGCATGGAATGGCATTGAGGCTCGGACCATTGAGCTAGCTATGTGTATGCAGTATATGCACTCATGGTATTGAGGCTCGGATCATTGAGAGCGATGTGCATGCGGTATGCAACATATGGAACATGCCCAAGCAGGCGCGGAAGAAGGAAAAGCAGGAATTTTTTTTCATCGCTGTACACATACGGCATATTCATTCACATAACATGCATCGGGCTATATATACCAAATTCAGTTTTTCATAAGCGCTTTCTCACCTGTTTGTTCTTTTGTCTTTTTGACCCATATGTGAACGAGTACTCTGGTCATATTTCCATATGAATAACGAACGAATTTCTTAAGCTCAAACTTCAGCATCGTCTCCTAACAGCAAATAAACACGAAGGGCAAAACTCAGATTTATCGACCATATCGGCCATATATCATCCCCGGACATGTATGTACCTCCATAGCATCGGCTTACCACGCTTTCTTCCTCAAAACGCTTGTTGTAAGAGTCGGTCTTCACCATCTATGTACTTCCTAACGCCGACCTCCTCACACATAAACATGTGTATCATTTTGACGAAAAAGGATATACACATCACATCCTCAAAACCTTCGAGCCTGGAGCGTACGAACATTTTCAATTCCCCTCTAGGCATGGTTAAGAAAGCAAGACCGTCCCAACAGTCACCCAGAACCACAAGCCCACCGGATTCCCGCAGTAAACAACGGCCGCCAGAATCGGGCATGACCTTCCCAGACTCGGCGCAGTTTTCTTTTGTTTTTCACCTAACTTGAAGTTGCCTCCCTCTAGGTCCCTAATATTAAAGCCTCCTCCACCTCACACACACTATCGCACCAAGCAGGCAACGATGGCACTGCCCCATTTGAGCACTTGAGGCTTCAGGGGCACAATAACCAATCACGCGGAAGTGCCTGGGTGAACATGTACCTACTACCTTCACCTTAAAAACATCAGAGAACAATGATTTCACAGCTAGCTCTTGTATTTCCAATGATCTTGCGAAGTGTTTGTCGCTGATGTTTGTTGTTGCTTGATATCTCGAGTGGTTGTAAGACGTAGCGGTAGCGAGTGGGTGGGGCTGTTCCCTCGCTGGCTCTAACAGTTCCTATCAGCTCTTCAATCTCAATGCGTCATCCGGCCTTCTACCTGTTTTCTTCTCTTAGGTGTGAGAGCTGGTCGGGGAGGACCTTTTCTTCAATAACAATACCAGTTTCAAAATCTGCTCTCAGCGAGATATCTTTTTATCGTTGTGTCCTTATCCAACTACAGTACTAGCCGTTGAAGAAGTGTTAAGTAATAAAAAGTGGGGCTATATGCACGTTGTGTAAGTCTATGGTTGCAGTTGGAGGAGCTTTTCTGCTGTCTCTTGTGTCAACGATTCCCTCTTCTATCGTTCCCTATCCTCTCTCTCTCGCTTCTCCTCGGAACTCCTCTTCTCCTGAGACCGACATTGTTTCCCCGAACTCATGTTTAACATATTGAGGAGAGACAGTTTGAGTGGATTTGTTTGGATCGGTTCGAACTTCGGGGACCACCTTCCCACTCACCACTCATTCAAAGTCTTGGCGGACTTTGCACTGCCCCCTTTCCTTACTACGTCAGTCCGACACTATCTTCCAAGTAGGAAAGTAGCAAGTAGCCGGCTGAAGAGAAGAAATTTTTCTGACCGCCGTGGAGGTTAGGTCAGGTGGAGGTTTGTGAATGTCATTGTTTTTCTCGATAAAAGACTTCTTTCTCTTTGTCGTTCTGGATCAGTTCTCATAGGTGTTGTGGATGTTGGTAGTGGTCGACCGATAATGACGGAGTGGGGCATCGACTTCCACTTCTCATTTTTGGACTTTGGGCTTCATCGGGGGGAAGGATGATTGGGTGTTACAGACAGAGCCTCAAAATACTGAGGACAATTTGTTTGTACCAAGCTGGCCGGTTACACACGGTGCTAAAGACATGCCCTGATGAACAGAACATCGACGCCGTCGAATCTGCGTCCAGTGTTTTGTGCCAAGAGGTTTGCGGTTTGAATATCGGTAACTTCCATTGTCAAGCCAAAGTGGATGGAGCCGGCCGCCGGGTACGGATACCCCTCCGGCTCGGGAGTTTAGCCCCGGAGGAAGTGCATGCTGCTGCCGGGAGGCACTCAAGCGCTTTAAATCATAGACACAAAGTACTTTTTTTTTCCAAAGTCGCCTTCCCTGTCGCTTCATAGTAGGAATCTGCCAACTTGATGTTGGTTTGGTTGAATGGTGGCCTCCTTTTACCTCCCAGTGCTCCCGTCCTCCGGGCTCTGAAGACCTGCCCTTCCAGGTTCTTGTCACTTGGGCTCCTGGCCTGACAAATCAGAAAGCGGCAGGTTCAACCTGGCAGCAAGATGGCGCATGCGCTGCCTGCCCGAACGTCCAGAACCCGATCGAATTTGTTCCTTGGCCGTGTGGCCCCTGTCCCGGTTATTAAAGAAATCCCGCCCGTTGCCCCTCTTTGCAAATGGATGCGAATATCAACTGGCTGGGAGTTTGGGAGAGAGGAGTGAGGGCCCCACGTAAAGTTCGAAACACATGCTGGAGAACAAGTGGAATGTTTGGAAGAAAGTCCGCATGGAAATGATGTTGCATTCAGCGGTACAGCAGCACGAGCAGGTAGCGACTCGGACTGGGTATTGCCTGCGATTGCGATTGCGTTACCGCAATGTCCGCAGCCCACAAGGCAGGTTTCTTGGGCAAAAGACGAGGACTCGAGCAAGTAAGTAACATGTAGTGTACTCGGTACATGGCCCGAAACTTGCAAGATCATCGGTATGAGCCATACAGGTCACAGCCTGGCCTCTTTATGCTAGGCCCGGCGTCAAATGGGAGTCGAAGCGAGGCGCCGCACAAAACGAGCGGGCGGGATGGGGGGCACGATGGGATGCCTCTATCCCGTCGACATCCCGGCCACCATCAAGTTCAGGTTCGAGCGGTCGGGTGTTCCTTACCTCCTGGCTAACACATGGTCCCTGCTAGTCACTCTAGTTCCACCTTATAATAACGGCCAGGGCACTTACAGTGGTTAGCTGCAGTTAGTGCACCCGCTCCACTGCATTGCCCATCTCGCCAGACTGCCCCCGTCATCACCTCCGATCTCCCGCGCATTTCTCGCCTTGCACCCTGATACTCCTGTGCTGCGCTACGGACATCCGATACTCTACCTCTAGACCTGCCCGTGCCTTTTGCATCCCCATCCCCATTTCTTTTTCTCTTACCATTACAACCAACACCTCGACATCTTTTCCTCCTCTGATCTACTTTTCTTCACTTTTCGGTACAACCCCAGGGCCACTGATTGACGCTTAAGAGTCTGCTACTCGACTATCCTATCGACCGACGACAATATCAATCGACCATACAAGGCTGCTTGCTCCTATCGCTCGAGCACCGTCTTCCTGTCCATTCACACAGCGTCTCTTACCTACAGACCAAGACAATTACAAACGTTATATCCCTGAGAGGAAAACCCACGGATCGTCGGCGACCCCTCCTCCCACCTTTCGGCGCCCAACCCGTACGCGACGCCATCCACAGAGCGACCCCTTTCCCTCGAACCGCATCGTGGGACCACCTTGCGACGACCACAGCATTTGCTAAATAGCACCGAGTTATCCGAAAATGGGCAAATCGTGAGTGACCAAGTCCCCCCAACTTTCCGCGACTCTTGCCCGATCACCACCCACCGCCCGGCCGCTTTCTCCGCATCCCATCATCATCAATACGCACCGCATACCTGCTTCTCAGTTGTGGAGGAGGGACCGTGAACAGCATTCTAAGAATCCTCCCTTAACGCCGCTCTACCCCGTCTTTCCCTATATTCAAATCATACAATGCGCTTCTTCAGCAGGAGTCGTTCCTCTGAGCAATCTCCCAAAACCGAAAGCAAGATGCAGAGGCTGACACTGAACCCCACCCGACACAGACAGAGCAAGCTCGAGCGTGATAAGTTGGAGGAGTTGGAAAAGGCCACCCACTTTGACAAGAAGGAGTTGCAGCAATGGTATAAGGGTGTGTTACCTCTCCCCGTCCCCTTTCTCCTATCACCGACGACCCCTTTGAACACCGCCGCCGCCGCCGCCGCCGCCGCCGCCAACAGTTACAAGCCCTCCGACCGATGCGGCGTTGTCCCCTCATCGGAAGCGCTCGCTATGCGCCCTCGTTGCCCAGCACCAGCTCTTTCTTCATGAACAACCTCTAACAAAGACATTCATATAACAGGCTTCCTCAAAGATTGCCCCTCCGGCATGCTCACCAAGGCCGAGTTCCAGAAGATCTACGCACAGTTCTTCCCCTTTGGCGACCCATCGTCGTTCGCCGACTACGTCTTCAACGTGTTCGACACGGACAAGTCCGGCACCATCGACTTCAAGGAGTTTATCTGCGCCTTGAGCGTCACGAGCCGCGGCAAGATGGAGGACAAGCTCGACTGGGCCTTCCAGCTGTACGACATTGACGGCGACGGCAAGATCACCTACGACGAAATGCTCAAGATTGTTGAGGCGATTTACAAGATGGTGGGTTTCCCAACCCCTTTATCTCTACACACCACACCTCTTCTCTTGTTGTCGCAATTTGTACGCTAACATTTCTTATCACAAAAACAGGTTGGCTCAATGGTCAAGCTCCCCGAAGACGAAGATACCCCCGAGAAGCGCGTCAGCAAGATCTTCCGCATGATGGACAAGGACGAAAACGGCAGCCTCGACATGAAGGAATTCAAGGAGGGCAGCCAGCGCGACGAGACAATCGTATCCGCCCTCTCCCTGTACGATGGTCTCGTTTAAGCCTTTTCTTTACACTCAATCATCATTTTAGTTGTTTCTTTCAGCAAGGGGAATGGCGCGCAACGGTCTGGTGAAGCAAATCCTATGAACAGGAAGAGGAGGAGCATGATTTGATGTGTGTTGCGCCCCGACAGGCAAAACAGGCTCATGTTTCAGGAAACAGGAGCTTGGAGTTTTACAAAAGGGTAGAAAACAAAGAGGAATCGGTTGTTGTTCGTTTTGAAAGCAAGATATCCCAGGGAAAAGAGCGTTAGGCTAGGGAGAGGAGGAGAAATAGTTGCGAGGAAGAGAAGCACACGGACAGAGAAAGACCTGCTCACTTCAGCCATCTCGGCTCGGCCCGGTTCAATGTGAGCGCGAGCAAATACCGATCGGAGAACCATCTTATCTGGAAAACTGAACCCTGCTGCACGCATTCGGCCCAGTGCCAAGAGCTGACCGGGATGTGGTGGTCTTTGGGGCTGTGCTGTTCTTGGCTTGAGTCTTCAAAGAGGAGGTCAGACCTGGTGATCACGTCGGATGGATGGATGGATGGAGGGAGGGAACCGAGAGGAGAGCACACATGGTGAAGAGAGAAAGAGGAAGTGGCAGAGATGGAATGGAGAGGAAGAAAGAAGAGGAAGTCGTGATGAACGGCGTTTACCCGGTATGGACGGACACACTACTACGGTTTGGTCAACGACAACGACCTAAACCTAGAGGCTACCTCCTATGCGTCGTGTGTATACTTTTAGGCTTGGTATTTTTTGAGAGTTTATTTTCATCATTTTTGACTCGTTCGTTGCCTTGCGTTGCTGTCACATTGGTAAACCTTCCGGTGCTTATTGTTATTGTTCTGATGAGACTTTTGATCGGCACCTTTGTAGAGCTTGGGATCTGGACGACCTAACATCCTCATCTCGGGTTTATTTGTTTGGTACACTACTACACCAAGGGATGACATCATTATATCGCTCAGCCACGGGAGATCAATCGAGTCAGATATCGATGTGCTGCTCTACCTACCATCAAGGAGTTGGATCATCACTGTCAGTTTGTGAGTGACAGGAAAATATTATTGAAGGGAGTACCAAAATATACAGGTATCATAAGGGGGATGGATAGATATTATGCTTTGAAGTCAACGCTGGGTCGAGTAAATAGAGAACCTGACAGGGAGTAAAAAACCCTTTGCAATTAACACATCGCGAACTTCCAAACTCCACCTGGATTAACTTGAAGACCAAAGTAAACTCAGCAAGCCCTCGCAAGCAGAACAACGTATTGGAGATAGTAAAGGTAGATGGCAAAAATATCCTAACGCATTTTTCGTCGCTTATATAGCAGAGAGTAGAGACCCATTAAGACATAACAGACATAGCTAGCACCTTAAACCCCTGGCCGCGGCCGCCAATAACGTAACATCAATAATGACGTGGCACCCAGAAACAACTAGGAGTGGTATATGGAAAAAACGATTCGCGCCCCAAGACAGACACACGCACAAAAAGTAAGATTCAAACACAACAAGAACCAGACAGGTGACAACGGGACTCCTACTCCTTGGGGCCATAAGCCTCGTTAACCTCCTTCTTGTACTTGTTGAGGATGCCCTTGCGGTTCAGCTTCTGGGCGGCCGTTACGAGACCCTGTGAAAGATTTTGTTAGCGACGAGTTAAGTAAACAAACAGATGTGGACAGTGGGAAACTCACGTTCTGGGGGGTCCACTCCTCATCCGACACAACGACACCCTCGATAATCTCAATGCCAGAAAGGCCACCGGAGCGACCGGCGTTCTGGAGCTCCTTGAGGACGGCAGCCTGGAGCTTCTTGTTGTGTACAAGTTCCTCCAAGCTGTCACCCTTGACACCGATCGAAGAGGCGAGCTTCTTGAGGGCGGGTTCCGCGGGAACGATGATGGCGATGGGCTTGGAACGGTCCTGGTCGGCGTAGACGCAGATGTTGGCGACGACAGCGGCGGAGCGGTAGATGGACTCGAGCTTCTCGAGAGCAATGTACTCGCCGTTGAGGGTCTTGACGAGGTTCTTCTTGCGGTCGATGATCTTGAGATGGCCGTTCTGGTCCCACTCACCGATGTCGCCGGTCTTGAACCAGCCGTCCGGGGTCACGGCGGCGGCGGTCTCCTCGGGGTTCTCGTAGTACTCGGAGAGCACAGAGGGGCCACGGAGCCAGATCTCACCCTGGGGGTTGGGCTTGTTGGTGGCGAAGTAACCGGCGTCGGGGAAGTCGACGAGCTTGGCCTCGATCGAGGCGGGCATGGCGCCGATGGACTCGGCAGTCCACTCGTTGGGGCTCTGAAGGGTACCCATAGCGGTCGTCTCGGTAAGACCATAGCCGATAATCATGGGGCAGATGGCCATGGAGATGAACTTCTGGGTATCCTTGGCGACGGGGCCACCACCGTTCAAGCAAAGCTTCATACGACCACCAGTGGCATCCTTGATCTTCTTGAACACAATGGCGTCCAAAAGACCGCTTCCAGGAAGACCGAGGCCCATAAGCTTCTCCTTAAGAGCAAGCGCGCCCCAGAAAAGGTTGCGGAGGAGAGGGCTGCCAGCGTTGACCTTGGCGAGAATGCCCTTCTTGACGGTCTCCCAGACGGCGGGGACACCAACCAAAACGCTGGGGGTGAACTCGCGGATATCGCCGAGGCAGTTGCGGACGGAGGTGTCGGAGAGGGTCTTGGGGTTACCGTAACCCATGGTTGAACCCCAGTAGAGGGAGGCGTTCTCGAAAACGAACTCGAGAATGTGAGCGAGGGGAAGGTAGGTCAGGAGGCGGTCACCAGGGCCAACGAAGGGCTGGACGACGGGGCAGACACCAGCGACTGGAACAAGGACGTTAGTAGCAGTTCACGCACAGAAAGAAAAGTTTGCGACCACTTACCGGCAGCGACGACGTTGCTGTGCTTCAGGGGGACACCCTTGGGGGTACCAGTAGAACCGGAGGTGTACATGATGCAGCAGAGATCCTCGGGGGCAGGCGCAACGGGCGCGACGGGGTTCTGCTTGCCGAGCTGGACAAGCTCGTCGAAGCTCAAGACAGTAACACCGCGCTCGGTCCTGAGAGCCTCAATGTGGGCATCCTTGGCCTTGTTCTGGTTGTTCCAGATGACGTGTGTGATGTCCTTGGCATGCTCAAGAACGCCGTTGAGGGTAGGGAGGAGATGGGGGTCGAGGAAGATGGCCTTGGCGTTGGTAGCGACCATGGAGTACTTGAGACCCTCGGCGCCGAGAGTGTCGTAGGCGGTCACAATGGGCATGGACTGGGTCGCGGAACCATGAGACATGGCGAGCCAGTTCTGGCTTGTCGCGGCGAAGATGTGAACACGGTCGCCCTGGTTGAGGCCACAGGCGCGCAGACCGGCGCCAACGTCGAGGGTGAGCTGCTCATACTCCTTGAAGGTAATGAACTCGTAGTGGCCGAGCTCGAAGTAGGTCCAGTTCTTGTCCACCTCGCGCTCCTCACCATCCACCATCTTCTTGACCTTCTTGGTCTCGACATGCGTGTTTACGAGCTTGCGGGAGCCCATGCACTGGGAGTCGCCATATGCGAGGGCAGCCCACTTGACGAGCTTGTAGATGGTATCGATCTCCTCACCAATGGCCTCATTCTCGCCCCATCGCCTGTTTAGGGGTATGGCATGCAGACCGTCGATGGCGATGGGAATGCGGCGAACAGGAGTCTCTCCCTTGACGGGCGTCTGGCCTGGGACATCGAGAGTATAGGGGGGCTTGGTGACCAGCTTTGGGACCGGCGTCAACGTCGGGATAACCATGATGGGCGATATTAGAAGTTAGGTAGGTAGAGCTCGAGAGCGCGTTTTTCTTTGTTGCTTGGGAGGGAGGAGCTCCGGGAGAGGAGGCCGCCTTTATCGAGAAACGGGGGAGGAGATGCACGGATTGCCGAGGCCGCAGTCGCGCTAAACAAAATCCCGTCCTAGTGTCGGTTGCGGGACTTGTGTGTGTGGATGGATGTGGATGTCGTGTCGTCGTGTCGTAACTAACAACGCAATATAGAGGGCGTTGGTGGTTTAGTTGGATATGGATAGGATGGTAGGGAGGTGAGAAAGGGAGGAAGAGGACGGGAGAGAGGACAAGAAGAGAGGTGGAGGTGGAAGCAACGGAAGGGAAAAGGAGTTTCTTTTCTGTCTCTCTTCCTTGTTGACGGCAGCGGACGGGACGATGGACACACTTGAGACTCGACTCGGACGGGATGCGCTCAGTTGGGGTTGGGATGCATTTTCATTTTGGGGAATGCCCACTTGGACTGGCAAGGGGCCCATTGGTCCACCACCTGCATCAAGAGCCCACCTTGAAGCGACTGGCCAGGGCAGATGACGCTAGGCCGGCTAGCGCAGTCGAGCACAGATGGCCCGCTCTTGCAACTCTTGGCCCTTGCCTGCCAGGCTTCCCATGACGAAACAGCTTTGCCTTTCTCCACTGTTAGGAAAAAGTTGTGGCACAAGTCACAATGTCACAACTCTAACGTGAGAGATCGATATGCGGTGCTGGTAAAGTTACTTGCATCTTGTCCATTTCGAGTGCTTATACATACACATCGCAGCAACCCGTTTGCAGACGCCATCTCGACTTTTTTCTAGGCATCAGCGGGGTTATTGATCTGTCTTGTCGCGACTGACCCTTCTCCAGACCGTCTGTCTCTTCCATGCACTTCCTCCAAACACTAACACGGGAGACTACACTGTACATATTCCCCGATATGGATCCCCATCAGTCAACAACAACGTGGAGCTCTTCCGAACAAGCCGGGCAGACCTTACCTCTACCGGGTCACCGGGGCGGTCTCGGACTATTTTCCAGCGACATGGTCCGTCGCGATGAGATAAGCTTTGTAGACGGGGCACGAAGGCAGAAGGGGGAATCCAACAAAGTTCAAAATGGACGGGCAGTAAGCGGGCACTGTTGGTTTAACCGGTTAGGCACGGAAAGAAAAGAAATCTGACGATGCAACGAGATGCTACCATGCTGCAGGGTCGGATTTGGGTAGAGCCACAGGAGCGAAACAACGGCGCCGGGCAAGTCGACACATCGAACGGGACGCTCCCGTCTGACAGGCAACGACGACTGCGATTGATGCAGTCATGAAGGGAAGGACCGAGCTCGGCCAACGATAACAGCAATGCGCCTGTGACACATTTTTTTACTTTCAACACCATGGGAGCACAATCACAACATCAGCCCCGAATGACTGCGTGTGCCTCACTCACTCACTCACTGGAGCCGAGCATTGGCAGTCCTGTTGGTGGCCGTTTCGAGAAATCCCCAGTGGCCCAGACTCTACGGCCTATCGAACCTACCGGCTTGGCGAGTTGACCTGAAAGAGGCACAGAAACAAGCGAGAGTGATCCAAGTGGGTGCGCGGGTGTGTGACGACGGTCACCATGTCCAGTCCAGTGTTGTTTCTTTCTTTTCAATAATCAACAAGAAGCTTCCAAGACTCCAAGACTTTTCTTCCCCGCCTTCTCTTTGACACCCGTCCCGAGAGCCTCCACAGCTGGAATGCATCTCCCATGCGCGCATCTCTCCGCCTTCATATGTACCCGTAACCCGAGGTGCTCCGGCTCGGCCACATGCCCATATGTACATACGTAAAAGACGGGGCACACGGAGACGGGAACGGAGATGTGCTGGAGAACAGCAGGGACAGCAGGGACAGCATGCATCACCACCAGGGATGCTTTCTATTTCCTTCCATACAAAAAGCCCAATTGCTTCTCTTCTTCCTGCAAAGCTGTCCGACTGTCGTCTGTTGTGCCGCCGGACCAAGTATTGGAAATGGAGACCCGGACGGCTGCCCCACGGAATCCATCGATCGCGGCGTTTGAGTTGATTCGTTGGTTTTCTCCACTCCGTTCTGCTCAACAAAAAAATGTCATCCCCAGCCCGCCGTCCGGGCCAGTCCTGTGTCTGTCTCTCCTCCTCGCCTCCGCATTTTGTTCTTGGTCTTTAGGCTCTTCGCCAAGCACTGTCTGATCCCCACTCGATCTTGATTGGACAAAGAGTGGAAAGATCCGAAGACGTATCGAACTGCTCGTCTTTGTGATTTCCTATCTCGTAACTTGCAGGATCTCACTCACGCATTGCGTCAACGTCAAATTGTGCGTCGGTCTGTATGTAAGTGGCAAGTAACTAGCCAACAGCAACAACAACAACAAGACGATTCCGGACTACACATCGTCAACAATACTACAATGGAGAGGCAACAAGAGGGGCGCTGCGAAGAGCTAGAAAGCTTTTTGCGACTGCTCGGAAACGAGATCAAGGACTCGGACGACGCTGATGAAGGTTTGCGCGAGTGCCTTCTTTCTCAGTAAAAAAGGAGCCTCATAGAACTGACTCAATCAACCAAAACAGAGACATATGATCTCTACGCTCAAGACTTGCCCTCATCAGATCTGGGCATCATCGACCCAAAGACCATCGAGTTGCAACTCACCGTAGCCGGTCGAGAGCTCACGATCCATCAATCACCGGGAATCCTTTCCTCGGCCCGTGCCGGAGGTACCACCGGAGCCGGTGCGTAATGAAAAAACCCACCCAGCCAGCCATGCCATTGCACCAGCTCCTCGGGACCACAATTCGTTATCCACCACCACCTTCTGTTTACCCCTGACCCTGACCCTTACTCATCACTCGTCCATTGCTGGCCTGCCCCATACGACGATTTGTCACTCATCTCCTTAACCGTTGCTGGAGCAACAGGTTCTGTTGTTGACTTTGGCGTCGGTTCTTGCGCTTCCACCTCCCCTGTGCTTTTCCGGTCTATGTTGCTGTAGCATTGAGCACACATCTACACGCATCTACACGTGTACATAGGTAACAATTACCTACATGCACACTTGCACATAGCCGCTCGCATATACCTATACATTAAACATAAACTCATCTTACTCCTCATTCTATTCGTTCTCTTTTCCAAGTCTTTTCAGTTTCTTGTCAGGCTTTTCATACCTCGCTCTAAGCCCTTTCAAACTCTCTTCTTCACTTTTCCAGCACCCCATCCAAACCTCCCTCATACTATTCTCAAACCTTCTCCCAACCCTTTCCCAACTCTCCCCGCCCTTCCTCACCTCTTCCCCCTTCCTCCCATCCCTCCCCCCAACCATCCACCACCCTCCTTCCTCCTTCAGAACAAAAACTAAATAAACCCAACCCAAAAAGTAACATGGCGAATAACCCCCCTTTTCGCAACCTGGATTACCTCCCCGTCCAACCCTCTCTCCACCCACCTCAACCTCCTTAACAACTCTTCATCAACAACGACATTAATCGAACTAGGCGCCGGCACCTCCGCCATCGTCGGCCTTTTACTCGCCCCCAGAGTCGCTCGGTACGTATTGACGGATCAGGCGTACGTTTCCAAGCTCGTTGAGCGGAACATTGTGGAGAACTGGGGCTCGGTATCCCAACATCAAAATGGCAGCGGTGGCAGTAAGGGCAGGAAGGGGGCGTCGAAGAAAGCGGCAACAGGAGATAAATCGGGGGGTGACGGCCCCGGTGAACGGCTCGTTTTTAGGGCACTAGACTGGGAAACAGACACACCCACTTCCTCCCTGGCTCAACCGGTGTCTTCGAGTTTTGACTTGGTGGTGGCATGCGATTGCATCTACAACGAAGCTTTAGTCGATCCGTTCGTTACCACTTGCGTCGATATTTGCAAGCTACGCGGCACCTCCACCAGTGGGGAGAGGCCAACGGTGGTAGTGGTGGCCCAAGTACTCAGGAACTCAGACGTCTTCGAAGCGTGGATTAAGAGGTTCGTGCAGGATTTTCGGTGCTGGAGGGTACCTGATGAGATGATGATTGATGGGTTGAAGAGCGAGGGTCAAGGGGGAGGTGGAGGGACGTCGGGGTTTGTGGTACATGTTGGGGTTTTGAGGGAGGGTAGATGAGGAGGTGAGGAGGTGAAGAGCTGAGGGAAGCACATGGCTTGGGAGGTGGGTGGGTGTGGAAGAGAGGGCAGTGAAGGAGAAGCCGAAGTGAAGAGTGAATTAAACGTTAAATCATCTTTCGGGGCGTGCAATACTGAAGAGAGGCAATAAAGTTCGCCGGAAGATCACTTGTCTACGCTAGAGGATACTCGGGGAGTTGAGGTGTTATCAAAACATATGATCATTAGATGGTAGTATATAACCCATATACCACCGGATGCGAAAGACCCAGTAGCCAAAACGCCGGACCCCAGTACGATCTGTTATGTACAAGTACATAGAAATACGTAGAAGCCCTTGAAGACCGGTAACAAATCTAAAACCGTCTGAAGCCTAAATCATCCGAACATCTGTCTGTGCGCGGTGTGCCGTTCATCCAATGTCCTGTAGTAGCGCGACAAAGAGTCAAGATTAACCCTCTCTAAACCAAATCCCAAGCACATATCCCCTTGAAACTGTACGAACACCTTCCCTTCTTTCTCAGATACTCCTCCTTCGTCAACCCTCTCGCACACTTATTATCCAAGGTTGTCACCGCAAACACCGTAATCTTCTGTCCCGGCGCCCCCACATCAATAGCAGGTATGTCTGCCCACCACCAGAACCCGTCCGTATCCATGGGCACGAAATCCTTCTTTCTGCCATCTCGTCCCTCGATCGCCACGACGAACAGGTACTGCTTCCCCCCTCCGTTCTTCTCCGGATCCCAGTGCACGCACACCTTGCTGAACTGAAACCGCACTACTTCGCCGCTGTAGACAGGGATTGTGGCCGTACGCGGCTCCAGACTGAACTGATCCAGTCCGTCTTTGTCTGCGTCGCCGTACCAGCACGGAGTAGGGCCGTCTCCGAGAATGTACTCCTCCCACGTCAGTATGCGCCCGTCGGAGCGGTAAAAGTGTCTCCGGTCCGTCGGAAAGTGTTTCTTGCCGATGATCTCGTTGGGGAGGTAAAACATCTCCGGGCTAAACTTCTTATGGTAAAGTCTGTCGTCGCCTAGGTGGCCGGCGCCCCAGCAAGCGTCGATAATCTTCCATTCACCGCCGTCGATGCGGACCGCGTTCCAGGCGTGGTTACTTTCTTCAGGAGGAACAGGAGAGCCAGAGGCCAGATCGTGGTGGCCGAATCCCTTGCCGTGGCCACTGATGAGGACACAGTCGAGCCCAGCAGCGAGGGCAATGGCTTTGTACACCTCTGCGTAACCCTGGCAAACGGCTTTGCCGCTGAATATCTGCTCAGCGGGGGACGAATGGTGCGGAATGCAAGCATTGAAGAAGCCGTGGGTGTCGTATGCCATGTTGTGGTGACACCAGGTGAAGATGGCCCGGGCCTTGTCGGTAGGCGAGTCGAAGGGGTCGCAGAGGACGTGGGCTAGGTAACGAATGGTGTCATGGCGCGGAAGCGAAGAGGTCGGATGTTGCGCCGCAACAGTATCAGGCCCGGAGAAGTCTCGGCATATGAGGCAGACAGGACCGACTGGAGGGGCGGAGACTGATCGAGGAATGACCTCGGCGCCATTGGCTTTTCGAGATACAACGACATCAAATGTAGGTCGGGAGCTAAGCGGAATGGGTGGTGGTGCTGGCTCTGGAACCGACTTGGGTCTGTAACTGAGTGTTGGAGGTGGCAGACGGCGGTTGGGAAGGGGTGGGCCCGGCTCTTCCTCGACGTCAGGAAAGGTAGAATGCCTAGCTGGCCGTGAAGGAAGCCTGGGTGGCAGAGATGGGCGTGATGGGAGTGCCGGGGGTTCGCGGGACGCAGCAGGCGGAGGCGGTAAAGAAGAACGTGATGGAAGTCGCGGGGGCCCTTGGGACACGGTAGGCGGGGTTGATATATTCGCTTCTCTTTCTTGCTGTTGCTGTGCTTCCTCCCTGGCCTTTGCTTCGAGCTCACGTCGTGTCGGAGGTAGTGGCGGGAGCTTGGCTTGATCGAAAGCTGGCGGTAGCTTCCTAGTGGGATGGCCAGAATCAGATGTAATGCTTGTGCGCGCGGACGAAGAAGCCGTGTGGTTCCAGGACGATGTGGACACATTGGAGAGATGTGAGATGTCGGACGAGTTGGAATTTCTTCGAGCGCCTGGGACAGGAAGAGAAGTTGAGGCTGTCCGTCGAGGTGGAAGAGCCGGGGAGGTCTGTTGTATAGAGTTTCGGGAGGGCAATGGGGGTGGTGGCGGCTTCTTGTTCACGGTGGGCATCGGCTTGTCTTTGGGGATATCTTGTTCGGTGGTTCGTCGCGGCAATGGGGGAGGCCTGTCGACAGCGGAGGCAGCCCGGGTTGGGCGTGGAGGAAGCGAAGGAGTCGAGGGACTTTCATTTCGATTCGGTGATGTCGGATGGACAACAGGAATCTCTGTTGCAGCTCGAACGGGGGGCGGGGGCGGAGGTCGTTTGCCAGCAGTCGAAGGTGTTTTGAAGTTCTTTTGCTGATTCAGGGCAGCGATGCGCTCCGCCAGCGTGTTGAAAACTGGCTCTTCCACGTCGGCCATCTTGAACAATGGATAGTGGCCACACAGATCATGCAAAGATCAAGAATGGGAGAAAAGAGCGAGAGCAAGAAACAAGCTGAGAAGGGGGGAAGGCTAGAGTTTTCAATCCCGGGCTCACGCCATGCAGAGGATCCAGATGATCCAGGTACTCGCGTTATCTCGCCAATAGCAGGGGTTGAATGCGGAGGCTGAGTTGGCGTTATGGGGCGCCAATACACATAATCAGGGGTCCGAGAGTTGGCATGTGGAGTCTGAAGAGGAAAAGATGGGATGAATGCCGGATGCCCGAAGCACGTCTGCTTACATTCTGTATAAGAAAGAAACAAGAAAGCAGGTATGTACACAAAGTTGTAGGAAGACTTATGAAGTCTTGTGCACACCAGCACTTTCCAGCCTGCTCTAGCTTACTCTGTTTGCTGGCCTTTGATTGGCCAGCCTCTTTGTTGCACAAGCTCCATATAGCTGGTACGTTGCGCTGCATTTTCAAGGACCTTTTCTCCCTTCTAATACATCACACTTCTTCACACTTATCGTGCTCAATAGGTTATAAGTCCTTCCGCGTAATAACCAAAGCTTCTGAATATTATTAAATTAACCTCTTTCCAACAGCCCAAATACTACATTTATTCCCAGCCCAAGCGCTGCAACCCCACAATATAAATCAATACAACCTCCACCCTCCCCCTAATATCGACTAGCGATAATACTCCCAATTGTACTATACGTTAACTAACATTATAAACAACCAACAGCCCCCTATAGGGCCACCCCCTCCACTTTAAATACCCCTCTTTCTATATATAAATGAGCCGGGCATTAAATTCGATATATAATAAATCCCCTAATTTATAGGAGTAGAGAACTTCGAAGATTGGAAAGCAAATATTATAACCGCTCTAGAGTATTAGGGCCTTCTAGTATATACCTATATAGACGTGGTACCCCCAGTTGGTGCCCTTGCTATTATTATTAAATAGTACTGTCGGTCCCGTATTTAAGCGTATTAAATTATTAAGGGATATATTAAACTAATTTTCAATAAATTTAAGGCGGTTAGTATAATCTTTAACGAATTTTAAAATAGGCATTTAATAATTTTATAGGTAATAATTAATAATATTATACCTATTACGTTAAAATATAGCCGTAAAGTGTTAGTTAGAGAGTTTTATAGGATGTCCTAGGATAATTATAATAATATTAAAGCCTTCTTTATACGGTTTTAGTACCTTCGAACTAAATTACGTATTATGAGTATTATTATTAACGATTACGTAGTTACTTATATTCTATTAAAAGGTTTAGAATTATATAATAAATTATAGGTAGATAATTAAAAGGATAATTAGGATAGTGGCCTACTTAATTATTAAACGATTTGCGTTAAAATTAGAAAGTTTGTTGAAAGGTAATAAGTATAAGCTTATTTGGCCGTTTTAAATAATAATAAAGGCTTAAAGCCTAATAATGATAATAATAATAATAACGATAAGGGAATAAAGTATATAAATTCTCGCTATAGTAAATTCTACCGTAGTAAGATTATTCACCCCTTTCATCCCTATTATAAACGCTACTATTCTAGTAGTAATAAAGCATACTTTATTCTATACCCTGAGCTTAAAAAGGAAAAGAATAATAATAATAATAATAATAGTAATAGAAGAGAAGTTAATAAATTAGCTCTCACATACAATTCTGGTGTAATAAACGGAATTAATACAACCTACCTTACTTTAATTATAGCATCTATAGAGGAGCCTATCCTATTAATTATCTCCCCTATATTAGTAGCTATTACTAACGATAAAGATAAGGTATATTTTAATTTTGGGGTATTAATATACCTTTTTAATAATGAGAAATAGTTTATAAAGCTTTAACCCCTTAATTTATAAGTATAGATTAATATAATAAATAGCGGTAAGTCCCTGGTTGTGAGGGCGCACACAATCACGAGAGAAAGCCAGCTCAAGGAGGTTGTAGTGCAATTCAATACAATATTAAAGCTAAAGAGTAAAAGAGGAAAGGTGCAAAGGTAAGCTGGCTGCGCGAGGTTTTGTAGTGTGCGCGCGCCAAGCCCTGTCAGGGTCGTGCGGGGCACGCTACGAAGGCGGCGCGCCACTACGTGACTGGACCCGTGTACCCTCTGGGCAGTCATGGCACTGGGCCATAACACTGGTTATATATAGAAGAAAAGTTACCTTACCCTATATAATTAATAATTAGAAAATTAACTTAGTATTATATAACGTTATTTGTTACGATGCACTAGCTCACGTAGTTCCGTATCGCGTAGTTGGGTACAAAAGAAATAAATAACTAAAGTTAAAGAAGGAAAGAGAGAGAGGTTGAGATCTAGGCCCTAAAATTGCACCCTTATATAGGATAGGACTAGATTCTGCCAGCCTCGACCGCCTTCCTTATCTAATCTAATAATATACGTAAAAGTCGCGGTGCTAATTGAATAGCTGCGACGAACTAATTAATTGGTCGTACATCTCTAAGTTCTAGCCTAGCCAATTAGAGGGCGTATATCCCTAAGGATATAGGTCTTGTAATAGGACGAATAGGGTTCGTAGTACTTATACTAAAGTTGTAGGATCTTAATCGTTATATTACCCTCCCCCCCGGGTTGAGGCTTAACTTTAAAGCCTTAAAAATAAAAAGAAAAATTTTAATATAAATATAATTCGAATACTTCTTCTAACGTCCTTCCTACTTTTTCTTTATTATTATTCTCCTCTTCAAATTAATTTGTAATCCTTTTATTAGAGTATTATTATCGTTATAATTTAATTTATTACCCTTTAATTATTAGTCTAATCGCTTGGAGGGACCCGGTATTGTAGGGTTTATATTATAATATTCTTTTAAAAGTTTTACTAAATTAATGAAGTTATTTATTAATTAAAATTCTAAGTCGGGGTCCTAGCCTTTCTATTCTATTTAGTATTCTAATTTCCTTCTAATAACCTTTAAGGAAATTACTTTTAAAATTTCCTATTCGTCTTAATTACCGATTAATTTATTAATTAAGTTATTATTATTTTAACTTAATAATAGGTTATTTTTATACTTTTTTAGGCAGTTAGTATAATAGATTATTGTTCTTTTCTATCCTTTAAGAACTTTTAATTCGTAAGAATAGCCTCTTATAACTTTAATCCTATAAAGAATCCTAATTTAGTGCTAATTAAATTTATTATTAAGTTGATTAATAATTTAACTTCGTTTAATAATAAAGATTCGATTATTAACTTTGAAATTTAATTCCCTCCGGTACTTATTAATTTAAGCCGTCTATTATTATTATACTTTATTAATAGCGAATCGAACCGTTATATAGAACGTTTTTAAACGTTCGATTAATTAGTAAGCCTCTTATTAGTTAATTTCCGTCTTAAACGGTTTTAGAATTATATAATCCTTTTAATCTAATATATTAGGTATAGGGAAATTTATAATAATCTCTCTAGGGGATAGGCCGTCTAAATTATTATAAGGTAAGCTTATTTAAATTATATTTAATATTAGGATAAATTTTAATTAATTATTTTAATTATAGTTAATATAGGGTCTTAACCGTTAATCGATATATTAATATAAATTTTCAATTTAATTAGTAATCTATAAATAATTAAATATAATTAACTTCTATTTAATATTTAGTAAGGAAGTTACTTCTTATATTATTTATAATACGAATTAGGGGCTTCTATTATTAATTATTTTATTAGGAAGGCCGAAGAGATAATATAGGCCTCGGTAGTATAAAATAGCGGCGTCTTTAATAGTAATTATATCCTTATAAAGGATACTCTAATTTACTTTAATAAATTAATTTATAATAATTATTAATATATTATAACTATACTTATTTTTAGGTATTAATTTAAAGTCGATTACTAAAGACTTCTATACCTAATAATCCTCTTTTAAAGGAATTGAGTATATTAATCTAAGCGTTTTATCTTTAGGCGCTTTCGATATTTTATACGTTTAATAATTAATAATATAATGGTTTACGTCGGCGGCTAATCTTACCTATTAGTATTATTTATAAATTATCCGCTTAGTTTTATTTCTACCCGGGTATATTGAAGTAACCGGGTAGTAAATTACTTTAATAAGTTTGGTTCGTAAATTATTATTTTCTGGGACTACTAATTTATAATCTTTAATTAGTAAACTATCCTTAATAACGAAGGGTAAACCTTCCTATTTCGCTTTCTCTTTATAAATTAATAACGATTTTATAAATCGGTTGGCTTAAATTAATTCGTTAGTTAAATTGTAATTAATTTCTAATTCGGCGATTTTTATATTAATCGATTTATTTTCCCCCTCCGAATTAATTAATATATTTATTGGTTTATCGCTAGTAAAGGTAAAGAATCCGTTATCGGCGGGTTTAAATATTCGTAGGGTAAATTAGTTTTTTTTCTTATCTTTAATAGTTTTTAAATCTTCTAATTTACGAGATAACGTATTAGCGGCAACATTTTCTTTACCGGGGCGATAAGTTATTTAGAATTAGTATTTTAATAGGGTTTCGGATTATCGAATTTATTAATTATTTAATACTCTCTTCGTATTAAAGTATTCGAACGTTTAATAATTTATAAATATTATAAAAGGTTTAATACTTTTTAATTCGGGTTGCTATTATTTAATACCTTTTATTACAATTATTAATTCTTTATTATAGATAAAGTAATTAAATTCTACTAAATTTATAATCTCCGAGTAAAATACGACCGGATATTAGTCGCCGTCGTTTTAGAATTGGCTTATTATATTAGTATAAATTCTATTATTAACGTTTATTTTAATTCGTATTTTCCTTTTATAATTAAAATAATATAAGACGGGCGCGTTAAGGAGACTCCTTTTTAAAGTATCGAACGCCTCTTTATAATAATCGTCCTATTTAAAGGCTAAGTCCTTCTTTATTAGGTTCGTTAATAATTTTACTATCCGGTTAAAATTTTTAATAAATTTCCGATAAAAATTATAGAAATTTAAGAAGGCTTATATACCTTTTATAATAGTTAGCTCCTTCTATTTTTTTACAATTATTATCTTCTCCGGATTTACCGCTACGCTATTAATATTGATAATAAAGCTTAAGAATTTAATTTTAATTATATTAAATTTATATTTCTTAATATTAATTTATAGCCCCGCTTTTTCGAAACGTTATAATACTATATTAACGTATTTATTATAGTCCTCTTAATTATTAGAATAGATTAAAATATTATCGATATAAGCGTTATAGAAATTATTAAAGTAATTTATTAAGACTTCGTTAATAAACCTTTAAAAGGACAATAATCCTTTTATAAGGCCGAAGGGTAGTACTTTATACTTATATATTCTATACTGTATTTAGAACGTTATTAAATCTTCGTAATTTAAATATATTCGAATACGGTAGAAAGTTTATTAGATATTAATTTTAATAAAGATTTTTACTTAGCCAATTCGTACTAATATTTCGTTAATAAAGGGTAATAGGTATCGATCCTTCTTTAATAAGGTATTAAACTTTCGATAATCTATATAAAAACGTAAATTTCTATTAACTTTTAGTACGAATAATATAGGCGCCGCTTATAATATTAAATTAATTTTAATAAACCTTTTTTAAAAATTATTAGTAATATATTATCTATATTCTTTTAATTCCTTAAGCGTTATCTTATATAAGGAATTATAGCCGAAATTTTGGAAGGATTTACCTTCTTCGAATTCGATTTTATAATTGATTTTCTCTTTAAATTTTAGGAGCGTATCCGAGTCCTTTTTACTAAAGACGTTAATACGGTCCTAATACTTCTTTAGAAGTTTTTTTATTATTAATTATTTATATTCCTCTTCGTCTTCTAATAGTAATTTAAATTATTTTACTTTAATAATACTATTAATTTCGTAGAGATTAATCTCCTTAAGGACTTCTCTATACTTAGCGTAGAAATTTATAATTACGGCGCTTATTAGAGTATAGTTTTTAAAGTGTTATTTAATTTAATTAAAGGTTCGCTCTATATAATATAATCCTTAAATATCGCGGTAGAAATATAAATCCTTATTCTATTTATATAAATTTCGAACTATCTTTAATTTTATAATTTTTGTTTCTAAAGTATATTCGTATTTAATCTTATTAAAGAATTCTTATTCTATTTAGTTAATATTTACTAACGTTAGAAGATTTTTACGGTCGCGATATTTAGTTATATAAATACCCTTTAACTTCTAATTAGTATTAAGGATTCCTTTAAGGGTTTTAATATACTTCCTTCCTTAAATTTCCTCCTTAATTACCGATAGAAACTCTTATTTCTATTTTTCTAATTTAGCGATCGTTTCCTTTATTACCTTTACTTTAACTTTATTCTGCTTCTTTACCTTTTCCGTTTTAATTTATAGTTTTTTAATAATAGTATTTAACTCCTTTATTTCCTCTTTTACTTCTTACTTTAGTAAATAAATTTATAATAAGGTATTGTCCGTTCGTCTTTTATCCTCTATATTTATTAAACGTTCCTTTCGCTTTATATTTTTTTAAAAGGAAGGATTTTAAAATAATTCCGGTTATTTATTAATATCGATATTTTTATTTAGCGGTACTTTTAGTAACCCTTTTAAGAAGATTAATTAATTATTATTATAGTTAGGTAAAACCTTATTTTCATTTAATTATAGCTTTCTTAATATTATATTTTTCGATATTATTAGTAGGACGACTATTTATTAATTAAGGAATTTATAACCCTATATTCGAATAGCGGCCTTTATTACTTGAAAGATAACGTTAAATTTAATATTCTTATAAGGCCTAATATACCTTAATTAAAAATTAATCTTATTTTCGAATTTTAAATATTTAATTAGTTTATTAGTAAATTTCTAATTTAGAAGAATATAAATATCTACTCCTATATCAATAAGTACGTCGAAAGTAGGGATAGATAATCTATTATAAACTATATTATATTTAATAGTAAAAGGCGGGCCCTTTTCTAAATAGTTTCGTAAATTAAATTTATTTATATTATCCGTTTTTCCTATTAATATATATATCGATACCTTACTTAAACGGGAGATTAATTTCTCTAAGCGTTTTAATTTTTCGAATCCGAATCCGAATCCTTCTTAACGATAATCTTAATTTTATAGCCGTTATCGCCCTCGTCCTTATTTAGTTCGATCTCCTTATTAAGGAACTTTATGTATATAGCGTAGATTTTAACGTTATAAGTTTCGAAAAGCTTCTTCTAATAAGGGTAGTCGGGAATTATATAATTAAGCTCGTAATAAATAAAATACTTTCCCTCCTATTATAATTTACAAATTTCCTCTTTAAATAATTTTTTATATAAGAAGGATAAATCGGGTAGATAGTTACGAGGGGGGCCGAAGGCGGTATTTTTAAATAGTTTTTTAAAATTACCGAGGGCTTTGCCGGCGGATATTTTCTTATCTTTATTATTAAGTTAATTTATATAGAAGTTTTTATTAAAACTTTAAAGAAGTTCGATATAAGTGTTATAAATATAATTAGTACGATAATTAGCTTTAGTATAATTACGAAGTCGGGTAGTAATTTTATAACGAAGCTCCGATTTCTATTAAAAATTAAGAATATTATAATAGCTAATTAGATAAGTAAAGGCTACTTTAAAATTGTAGAAGTAATTAGAATAATATATTATTAGGCTCTTATACTCTTTACGAACTTTCTTATCGGTATTAAAATTATAATAATTTAATTATAAATAATTTATAAGGTCCTCGACCGTATAGATACGTAATTTACCGGTATCGGGACGAATAAAAGTGTAGAGGTTTTTTAATACTTATTTAGAAAGCTTAAAAATAATTTTTCTAAAAGCGGCTTCGTTATCGGCGAAGTAATCGGTATTTGTACGGAAATAATTAATTATTTAAAAATATTATATATCGAATTTAAATTTATCATCCTTACTATTAGAAAAGGTAAGGATATTTATTTTAATTATTTTATTATAACGATAACTTCCTTCGAAAGAAATTATATTAAAAGGGGTACTATTCTTTTTATAATAGGAGCGCTTATTGTTATTACGAGGGATACAACGCGGGTTGCGAGGGGGGTCGCGGTTATTATTATCGTTATTATTATTAGTTAGATCGTTATTATTATCGTTATTAGGGTTACTATTACCGGTTTTAAAATAGTATAAAGCGGGCTTCGAAAGGGCGCGTCGATTTTTATTACGGCGATTATTATTAGGGGTTTTGGAAGGTTAACGGTCGGGAATTTTGCGATGGGTAACGTTAATTATAGGGATAAAATTAAGAGAATATTCAATAGATTTGATAAAGGTAATTCTTTTTTTAGGTTTGGACTTAGTTGGTTTAGCGGTTTTAGGCTTAGTAGCGGCTAATTCCTTCGCGCTTATATTAGCGATATTTAATAATCGATTTAAATTATCGATTTAGGCTTATAGATAAGCGATCTTAAAATTATATTATTTATAAAGGACTTTAAAATCTTCAATATAATCCTTCTTAAGACCTTCTATTTAATTGCGGGTACAAGCCTCTATAAATAGTATTACTACTTTATAAACTTTAATAATTATATTAATAGCGCTATTAACCTTTTAACTTTATTTATTATACTCTTAACGAAAATTATCATTCTTAATTTAAAGGTTATAAACCTTTTTATTTAAGTCGTTTTTATTTATATTAGTAGCCGCTAATTATTATTTAATATCGATTAACCGGTTAATTAATTCTATTTTATTATTACCGGCTTTAGAATAGTTATTAACGTTAGTTTAATATTCTTTAGCTTTTTAAATAAAATATATAACCTACTTATTTATTTTAATAATAGTCTCGTAAATATAGCGAAACGTATATATTACGTCTTTAATAATACTAATAAAGGCCTTTAATACGTAAATTCTAATACTAATTTCTCCCTATATAATATTGTTATAACATGGTCGGATGAGAGCCCAGAGCACTGGCCACTAGGCAATAGGGTACCGGGCACAGGGCACCATAACACATCGGATGGAATGAGGCTTATATTCTTATCGATAAGACTTACGGATTAGGAAGGCGGCGACGAGTGGCAGATCTAGCTTATATACTCAGATCCGTAATACCTTCGTTTGAATAGCTTCCCTTTCCTTCTTTACACTTAATATTACTTTAATTTGTAGCTCCTAGTCTTATAATTATATCTTTTATAGAATCACGCTTTTATATAATATTAAATATTATTCCTTAACCGGGGACAGCATTATAATATCCTACCCTTATTAGTACGTTTTAAAGCGATTAATTTTATTTATAATTATTTACTCGGAGGATTATTAAATTTTACGATAGATATACGCTATTACGATGTAATAAGTAATTTACCCCCCTGCTCCCGCCCTAGATTAAATTAATTATACGATATCTAACGTTAGAATTAACCCTAATAATACTAATAATAATTTAAATTCGAATTTAAATTCTAATTTTATTTTAAACCCTAACTCCGAAGAAGAAGCGTATTTATTCGACGTAACGGGCAACGACGGCAATTTCCAATTAATTATTAATTTCTATAACCTATTAATTTAGTTAGGAAGTTTATAAAAAGATTTTCTCAATATAAATTAGTTTTAATTAAATGTAATTTCGACCCCTCTAAGAAAAATCGATTATAATTTATAGGGAGGCGAATATTTGCCAACCACCCCTACTAAATAAATTAAATATAAACCTCCCTTCTTTAAAGAAGCCGATGATTTATTCTTCTATAATAAGAGCGCGAAAAAGGAAGAACCTTTACCGGACCCCTAGACTATTTTATATAATACTTATAAATAATTAAAAGGTAAAGGGAAGGCGATTTTAAACCCCGCGGGGTTTAATAGGACGCTACTACTAAAGGGCGGACCTACGAATACAATAATTTAGATTCCGCCTCCTCTAAAACCCAATTTTAAAAAGTCCCTATCCTTATTACCGGCCTTCAAGAAATTATTACCGGATTTACTATTTAAAAAATTACCGCTTAACGCGGCGCTTAAGAAACGGGCTTCGAAATAATTAATCCTAGATTAAAATCGGCTATCCGATTCGGAATTAGACTAATTATATTATATACTTAATACCTATATTTAGTAATTACTCTAATAAAATTATTAAATATTTATTTATATAGAAATCGAAACGTTTATAGTCGACGAAGCCGATAAAGTAGGAGTAGAAATATTAATAATTATTTCGGATTATAAAAACGAATATTTCCGGAAATTCTATCTGTATATAAAATTCCTTCGTTAGAACCTTTCGCGTAAGGAATTTATAATTAAAGTTACAATGCGAATTAACGCTATTTATAGTAATTAAGTAGATAATTATAGTAATATCCTATTTTTTAAACTAATTTTAAAAGCGGTAGAAACTAGTAAAAGATTCGGTAAATATAGCCTAAACGTTATTAATAAATTTATAAATAAAAATATATTTTATTAGGCCTATAAAACCGACCCTAACGCAATTTAGCAAAAGTTTTAAGGTTATACTATTTTTAACGAAGTATCTACCGATATTATCCGGAGTTTTTTAATAATTTTTGAAAAGGCTAGCTAAAATATAGTTTATTTCGACTCTTAAGTATTCTACTTCGCTAATTAAGTATATTAATTTAATTAAAATAATAACCAATTAATCTACGAGATTTTAAAATTTAATACGAAGATCTAATTAAACGAAAAAGCGATTTAAAATACTAAAAAAGCCCTACCCATCCCTAAAAAATTCGAATAATAATTCTACGCACTTAAAAGGCAAAATAAATTTCTTACCTAAATTATAGCTTCGTTAATAATAATACCGCTACCTCCCCTAAACCCCATATTATAAATCGGTTAAATACGGGAAATAACTAAATATAATATTATAATTATTTTTACGGAAGATATTAAACGTAACGTAGATACCAATTATAATACTTTAAAAAATAACGAATCTTCCCGACGGGAATTAATATTAACTTAACTACTTTATACCCAGCTAGGTAATAACCCGCCGGACGATAACGAACCGTCGGATAATAAATTATCGGATAGTAGCCCTAGAAATCCCAACCTTCCAAATCCTTTACTTCTAACGGGCGGCAATATTCAAAGATATACCCCGGTTAGTCCAATAAATATAATCCCCCGGACGAAAAAATCTATTAAAGTAGTAAATCTTTATATTTTTAATAATAATTCTAATAATAAGATTTCATTTAATATATAAATACTTTAAATAAAGTATAAATTCCGAATTAACGCCGATTATTTTAATAGCGAATAAAATTAAATTAAGGAAATATATTTTAAATTAGGAAAATAAATATTAAAAGGAATTTTACCCTACTTTAACGGCGAGCATCCTAAGGTAATTAAGACTGTAAATAACCTTTTAAAATATTTATAGAACGATTACTACGATTATATTATAAAAGAGACTATTATTATACAATATAAGAAATTAAAAATAAAATTTTTTAAACGATTTTAAAACTTTAAGACGACTTTCGTCCGTCTAGTAGGCCGTTATATAATATTTAAGTCTTTATAGAAGTACAATATAAAATAAAAAGTAATTTAGGAATTAGCGGTGCCCGTAGAAATAATATATTTAAAAGAGTATAAAACGTTTGAAGATTATTACGTCCTTTTTTAATTATTAGATCTAAATATTAAAAAAATTAATAAAAATTAGCGTTAGCGTAATAAAAAGGCTTACGCTTAAAATATTAAACCGGTATCGATTAGTATAAAGCTATCTAACCCTATTGTAACCCCTAAATTCTACTACCCTACGTTCGAAGAAATAAAGAAATTAAAGGTTGAAAACCGGTGCTTTAATTATTATAAAATAGGTTACTAAATACTTAAATGCCCGGATAGGGCTAAGATTAGCGTATTTATATTAGAAATTAAATTTAATATAATTATTAATATAATTTAGGGACTTTAGAATTAATTTTTAATAGGTACGCCTCCTAAAGAACCCAAGGCTTTAGTAGCGGACGAAAAAGACCCGGTCTCGAACGATTAAGAATCTACGTTAGAGGATTCGGATTTAGATTTAGAAAATTAGAAACCTAGAGAAGAGTCTTTATTCTAGGAGAAGTATCGATTAGAAGTATAAAAGGAAAAAATAGTAATATAGTATAATAATTTAGTAAGACCTACTTAAATTTTAATTTAAGGAAGTATTTAGGGGGCAATAAAACCTTTCTTATTAAATATACTATAATTAATAATAGATTATCTATTACTATATACCGTATATTTATCGATATTAGAATAAACGTATATATATTAATAAATAAGTATTTTACTATTAAGTTAAAAAGGTTATAATTGGAATAATACGAGGATTTTAAACCCAATTACATTACGGTATATAAAAAAATATAGCTAAACGCTATTATTAAAGCAATATTAGGATATTTATAAGTATAAGGGTACTAATATAATAAATAATAAATGGTAATATTACTAAAAATAAGAAAGGATATAATTTTTAGTAAAATATAATTGGCTAAGAATAACGTCCTCCCCGATTACCGTATAGGGAAGTTTATATTCCTTAAGGAAGCGATCCCAGTATTAAAAAAAAGTAAAAATATCAACCTAAATAAAATAGAAAGAATAATAAAGGACTTAATTTATTAGGAGGACGTAACTAAGCGTGCTAAAGCTATAAATAGAGAAGATAGGAGAAAAAAAGATAATACGGCAGTTAGAATACGCGTAAACGAATTGGAAAAATTCGATAAAGTAATAAAGGATTTAGAAAAGGAATATATAAACGATTTACTAACTTAGCGATTAATTAAAATATTTTAAATTAAACTATAGAAATTACTATCGGGATTAGTATATATTCGCGTATTTAATATAATAGAAAGAGAATTCTATAACGCGGAGGAAAACCCAATTATATTAATACCCGAAAAGAAATTTAAAACTACCAATCTATACCCCTTTCCCCTTTCGGATAAAAAAAGCCTATACTAACTAAAGAAATAATAAATATAAATAAAAGTTAAATTTATCGATTTAACTATCGTTAACGTAGAAGTCTTCTAATACTACGTAAAGAAATATAAAGTTAAGCCGGAAGTTATTAGTCTTTATAAAATTGAAAATATTATTAAGACCCTTTAGAATAGGATAATTACTAAACCTATAGGACGAAATATTAAAGAAAATTAAATTAAAATACTAATAAAAATACTTAAGGATTACTACGTACCGGAAGAATTAGAAGTCTTTAATAAAGTAGAGTTAAATATACTACCAAAATATAAATTAACTATAAATTATAAAATCGAATTAGAAGAAGGCTATTAACTAAAAGAATTCGGTATTAACCCATTATATAGGATAACCTTTCGAAAATTAAAAAAATATTAGAAATATATTATAAACAATTTATAAAAAGGCTTTATCGAAATAAATTTAACGCTATAGGCGGTACCTATTTTATTCGTCCTTAAAGCGAATAGAAGGTTAAAATTCTACGTAGACTACCGAAAATTAAATATTATTTCGAAGAAGGACCGTTACCCTCTTCTATTAATTAAAAAAACGTTTTTTCGTATTAGTAAAATAAAAATTTTTACGAAAATTAATATCTATTAAGCGTTTTACTATATTAGAATAATATTAGGATAAGAGGATTTAATAATATTCCGTATAGGGTTTAGAATATTTAAATATAAAGTATTACCGTTCGGGTTATACGGGGGTCCTTCGTCCTTTTAAAAGCTAATTAATAATACTTTAATAAGGTACTAGAATTTTTATAGTATTTATATCGACGATATCCTTATTTTTTCGAATAACTTAAAAAATTATAAAAAATACGTTAAAACGGTATTAAATCGCCTCCGTATAATAGGCTTATAAACGGATATTAATAAATATAAATTCTATATTACTAAAACGAAATTTTTAAGCTTTATTATTAGAACGGAAGGGATATCCGTAGATTTAAAAAAATTATCCATAATAAAGGAATAGCTAACCCTAAAGAACCTAAAAAAGGTATAAGCCTTCCTAGGATTTTATAATTTTTATAGGAAATTCGTACGGGATTTTAATCGTATAGTAAGGCCTTTAATACTACTTATAAGGAAGGATAAAACATTTATATAATTTAAAAAGTACGATAGGGCTTTTAATAATCTAAAGATTATATTGTTAAAAGCCTCCGTATTAATATATTATAAATATAGCCGAAAAATAAAGTTAGAAATAGATACGTCGGACGGGATTTACATAAGCGTTCTTTCGCAAAAATTACTATTAAAAGAAGTAGAAAAAATATTAACCGGCAATACGGAAGGAAAATAACACCCGGTAACCTTCTACTCTAAAATAATAACGCCTACTAAATTCAACTACCTAATATACAATAAAGAATTATTAGCGGTAATAAAAGCTATTAAAATCTAGCGCCCGGAATTCAAAGGAATAAATAAATAATTTACTATAGTAATTAACTACCAAGTATTAAAATATTTCTCTATAAAAAAATTATTAAATTCCCGATAGGCAGCGTAGTCCGAACTGTTATTAGAATACAATTTTATAATAATATATCGGCTAAGCAAGGATAACGTAGCCGCCGACGTACTATTTAAAAAATTAGAAGAATTAAAAATAGTATTAAATAAGAGAAACGCTTAACGTACTTTGAAAATATTGAAATTAGACCGAAATAAGGGAAGATTCGTATATACGGGCAATAAAGTAAATATTTCACCTATAGAAATCCAAACGATATTTATCTCCCTCTATCTAGTACAAAAGGAAGAAAATATACCGCCAACTAATATATAAGACCCAATAGATTAGTAATTATTAGTAGAGAGGCTATTAATAACTAACTAAAAGGAGTCCTCTCTAAATATATATAGAGAAAAAGCGAGGGTAGTAGACCTAAATCTATATTTAAATATAAGGTAGGAATTAGTACTATATAATAGCAAATTTATTATATTTAATACCGAATATTTAAAGATAGAATTAATCTAAGAATATTATAATATATTATTTATTAAACATCCCGGGAGGAATAAAATAAGGAAGGTCGTAAATATAAAATATTAATAGCTAGAGTAATCGGCGGATATAAATCGGTTTATTAATAATTATTAAATTTATCGTTCGTTAAAAATACTTAGAAATAAAACACCTAATTTAATAAAGATTATATTAATATACCCCAATTATTAAATTTAACAATTAGTAATTATCAATTTCAAATTAATATCTAAGGATAAGAAGGGTTTTAATAACGTATTAATAATAGTTAATCGGTTTTCGAAATTATTATAGTATATCCTATACAAAACTACAATAATAAGGAAATAAGCCGCCGCCCTATACTATTATAAAAGATTTTACTATATTTTCAGGCTATTAAAGGATATAATAAGCGATAGGGGACTACAATTTATATTAGAATTTATATAGGAGTTGGCCCGGTTATTAAATATTAAATAGAAATTAAATAATATAAATTATTCGTAGACCGTTAAATAAACGGAGATTATAAATTAATATTTAGACTAATAATTAAAACCCTTTATTTCGTATAATTAAAACAATTAATTAAATCTACTCCTAGCCTTAAACGTAATATAAAATACATTACCCTACAATAATTTAGAAGGTTTAATACTATATAAAATCGTATTTAAATACGAAATAAATCTATTAAACGTCGATTAAAAACGACGCTTAAAAGCAACGAACCCAAAGGAGAAATTATTACGGGAAGAGGCCGGTAAAATAACTAAAATATTTAAAAATATATAGTAGGTAGCGAGAAAAGCAATTACACGTACCTAAGAACGTTAAATATAATAAATTAACCGTTACCAACGAACGCTAAATTTTAAAATAAGCGATAAAGTCTTTATTATAAAGAAGAGCTAGTTAACGGATAGGCTTAATAATAAATTAGACTTTCCCTTTATTAAAATACCTTATAAAATTGTAAATATAATAGGCTATTCGTATATATTAATAGTACCGGATTTATAGCGCGGTTCGAAAGTATATTATATAAATAGATTTAGAAGGGACCTGGGTAATCTATTACTAGGCTAAATAAAGGAAAACCCCTTAAAAGAAATAATAAATAACGAAGAGGAGTAGGAAGTTAAAAAGATTATATCCTTACGATTAATTAATAGAGAGCTCCTCTATTAGGTAGATTAGAAAGGTTAGGACCCCGACTTAGAATAATACCGTATAAAGGGTTTTAAGAATATAATATTAAAATTAAAAGAGTACTATAATAATCTATTAAATAAAGAGAAACCGGGACCGTTTAAGCGGTTGGTAATATAGGTAAGGGCAATAGAGAATAAGGTAATTATAAAAGATTATAAGGAAGATAATTTGCCGGCGAATAGAATAAAAAAGGGAAAAAAGATACGTCGCCGCGTTTAATAAAAGAATAGAAGAAATATACTATTATAAACCGTAGTACTAATTATATAATATAACGGTATAGAATAATAATCTATATTATTAATAAAAGTACGCTAAGCCCGATAATATTTATCCTTTGCCTAAGAAGTAATTTATTTGAGTCCGATTAGGGGAAGTTTTTTTTTTTATATTTTTATACCTTTTGGTACTGTAATAACTAAATTGAAAATATAGTTGCGACGTTTGGTATAGAGTTCTGCTTTTATCTTATTGTAATATAATAAATTGGATTAATTGTTACGATAGGTTTATATATTTTTATATAATTAGTAATAGCCTTTCATCTTATTTCTTTTCTTTCGGCTCTGGGGCTAAGCCTTTTTTCTAAGGGGGGGGTAATATTATAGTATAGTTAAATGAGAGCCTAAAATACTAGCTATTAGGCAATGGGGTATTGGATATAGGGCACTATAATATATTGGATAGAATAAGGCTTATATTCTTATCGATAAAACTTATAGATTAGGAAGGCGGCGACGAATGGTAGATTTGGCTTATATATTCAGATCCATAATGCCTTCGTTTGAATAGCTTCCCTTTCCTTCTTTACATTTAATATTACTTTAATTTGTGGCTCCTAGTCTTGCAGTCGTATCTCTCGTAGGATCACGCTTTCACAAATATCGGGATCTTAGTTAATTAGAATTAAAAATTCTTAGAAGGAAATAGGGCTATTCTAATCTTAAATAGTTAATAAAGATTGGCCTTATTAGGTAATAGGGTAAAAGTTAATAATATAATTACCTTTATTATTTTTATTATTATTATTAATAAAGTCGGCGTAATTAGTACCGTTTATAATAATTTCGTTTACTTTTAACGTATAATAATATACTTCTATTAATAGGTAAAGGTTATTTATATAGAGGGTAAAGTTATTAATAAAGTTTTATTAAGGTTGCTAATAGTTACCCGTTAAATAAATAATAGAGGGGGATAGGGATTTAGTTAATAAATTAATTATTTTATCGTTAAGTTCCTTAGCGTCGATAGAAATGTAGTGTATTTAAGAATTATAAATTATAATACTATTATAGCGAATATTAAAAATATAATCGAGACCGCTTTAATTTAAGCGAATATAGCGATAAGCGACCTTATTATCGGTATACTATTTATAAGGGGGTACGTATTTACATACTATATTAGGATTAGGGTCTATAGTCTTATTATTATTTATATTAAAGTTTAGAAGCGAATTAACTTTAGGGGTAAATTTTATACTTTATTTAAATTGCGTAGTAAATTCTGAGGGAGTCTCCTTCGAAGCGTCGAAGAAGAATATTTCTCCCTTAAATTATTTATTAAGAGTATAGCGTTTTTTGGAGGGGGATAGAGTAAAAATATTAATTAATTCTTCGAACGAATCGTTATTTCCAATACAAAAGGAGATATCCTCGTCTTCCTTATCCTCCTAATTAATATTATTATAATATTTATTATTATAATTATTATCCTCGTAATTAGCGGTATAGGGTTATTCGGTTTATTATTTATTAAGGATAAGAGGACGGTCCGAAGGCGCGCTTTAGGCGGGATTAATTATAATAGTTAATTTTTATTGTAATTAGTAGGGGGTGTTAGGTTTAATAACGGGTTCGCGATATCGGCGAGGTAATGTTTAGGGTTAGAAGTCGACGAAGCGATTTATCGGGTTCTCGGGTTTAAATTAGAATATTATAATACCTTTTTAGACGAATATAGTAAATTTTAATTAAATATTACAATATATTAACTCACGTAGTTCCGTATTGCGTAATTAGGTATAAAAGAAATAAATAATTAAAGTTAAAGAAGGAAAGAGGGAGAGGTTAAGATTTGGGCCCTAGAGTTGTACCTTTATATAGGATGGGATTAGATTCTACTAGCTTCGACCGCCTTCCTTATTTAATTTAATAATATACGTAAAAATCGCGGTACTAATTAAATGGCTGCGACGAACTAATTGATTGGTCGTATATCTCTAGGTTCTAGCCCAGCCAATTAGAGGGCGTGTATCCCTAAGGATGTAGGTCTCGTGATAGGACGAGTAGGGTTCGTAGTGCCCATACCAAAGTCGCGGGATCCCAGTCGTCATATTATTCTAATAAAGAATACCCTTATTAATTTCGTATTAATTAATTAATTATATAAAGCCGGCTTAGTAATAGATAGTATTAATAATCGTATTATTATTAAAATAATATAAGCAACCGTAGCTAACCTTTTATAGTCAAACTATATTAATATAATTAACCTTTATAGTATCCTTAAAAAGAAGTAATAAGATATACCGGTCTACATCGCTATTAAAGTAATAGCTTTACTAATAATAGTAAATTATAGTTTATTATATAAGCGATTTATATACGTAGGAATATCCAAGGTTCTTTAAGCCTACTAAAAAGCAGGTATATTAATTAATAAAAAGGAAGTAGAAGTATATAAATACTATTATTACCTCCTTAGTAAATTAATACGTATTATTTCCTACGATAGGCTCCTATTATTAACCTAAATAGCTTCTAAGTTTTATATTGATATAATACCTTATAAACTAGAAGGTATTAGTAATAAGAATTATGCAATCTATATTACTTATCCCAAATTAAAGTATTAATAGTATATAATAATTAATAAAAAGTTAAAAGGTTTTAAAACTATTACAAAATTCATTATTTACTTTAAAAACCAGACCAAAATAAAGGTTTAAATCGTTTATATAAATAACGGTATAAAATTCGCCATTAATAAACTAAGAATATAATACTAAAATAAGGGTATAGTATTAATTATAATAGTCCTTAACTATTTTAAATAAAATCCTATATCCGAGCGGTTTGGCCGTATAATTATAAAAGGAATTCGGATAGCTAATTTGGAAGTAAGCTTTCTAAAATCGTACTAGCTATTAGCTAAAGAAGCTTTCGTATTTGTATTTAATTAATTACTATATTTAATATTAAACGGTTTATCCTTAGTAGAAGTATTAACAATAGGCATTAGCCTTCCTTCCTATTAATACGTCCCGTATATTAAATATTTGAGGGCGTATAGTACGCTAGCTTACGTTTATATTTATAGTGAAAAAGAAAGGTTAAAAGGGCGTAAAATAATAGTAAAGGCTATTTTAAGCAAATTATATAATTATGAGGGCTAGATTAATAAGGTATATTGTATTCGGCTTGAGAGGAGTAGCCGGATTATTCGAACTAAGGATGCTAAATTTATTAAGAATTACCCCCTAGATTTATATAATAAGGAACCCTCTATATACGAAACTACTTTTAAAGACCTCTATACGCACCAAGGTATAGTTATTTCGATAGAACACTCCCTAATATAACCGGTAGCACCCTAGGGGGTAGTAGATCCTATACTTCCTAGTCTATTACAATAACAACTATTAACTTAGTAATAACAATCAACTCAATAATAATTAAAACCTTCCCTAATAAATTAATTACCAGGGCAACCCGTATATTTATCAAATTAATATTAAAGACCTTCCTTTCAATAATACTAACAATACTCTACCTATAATACTCCAAAATTAAGGTATAATCTTTTACAACCAGAATCATCAAATTAGAATCCAGAATTACTATTAAACTCCCCCATAATACTAAGAGCCTACCCTTAAAACGACTCTAAATATATTAACCTATTAGCAACACCTTAAGACCCCTATATAGAATTGGATATACCGGCGAGGCTAGCACTAGTTATACTAATAAAGAGACTGTATAGCTATAACTTCGAAATAAATAAAAGATAGAGGGTTCTATAGGCTAATATAGTATTTATTAATATATACCCAGACCCGATTACCCTATTGTTACGGCACTATATAATATAGTCCCGTTCCCTTAGCGTTCCGGCACTATAATCCTACAAGTCTCTAGTCGTATCTCTATTTAATTTATATATATAGTTTAAGAATAGAGTTTTTACTACTCTCTTCTAATCTTCTCCTCTTCGTATAATATTATATTTTCTCTAAATCTCTTTTAATCGGTATTATAATAGTTGTAAGGGGTGCAGCACAGTTGGCACAGATGCTGGCCTAATGAATCGATAAGGTTCTACGAGGAAGAAAAGAGGGGAAAGGAGTGCCTATTGGGCAGGCCTGGCTAGCTGTCCTTTTAAGGGACGTACGTACGTACGGGCTAGAGGGTTGCCGGTAGGGTAAGGCGCCTAATTGGTTATACCTTGCCGGGCCGGCTAGGGGCTCGCCTAGCAAATTTATTAAATATATTTAATTACGGGCATTAGCCCTATAATATTAGCCCCCCCCTTCTCCTCCAATTAGACAATTAAATATATACGCGTAACTTTATACGTATATCCTAAATATTAGACGATAAGCCTCTTTTCTACCTACGCGTACATCCTATTCATTTCTAAAATCCTCCTCTCTCTCTTTTTCCTTCTCTTTCTTCCTCTTTTAATTATTATTATATTAAACCGTAAATATACCTTCAAACCGCTGCCTCTTCGTAGCCTAATCCTTTTTATTATTATTATACTTTTATTTATTCGTTATTCTTACCTTTATTATTATTCTTATTAATTTATCCGTATTATAGATTAATTGCGATCGAAATATCCGTCCTTCTTATTAACGTTATTACTATATAATAGTTTTTAGTGTTTTAATAGTTTTAATAAATATAACGCTAATCCTAATCTTAATTTTAATTACCGTCGTCTCCCGTACTTTAGATTCCTATTCCGGCTTCGAAGAAGCTTAAAATCTTTAAACCGGTTTAAACCCGGCTTAATATTATTACCTTTAGTATTAATAAAATTATTACTAATAAAGAAATCGCCGCCGCTATTATTTAGGCCGTTATTTCCTAACCCGTTTAATATATATATTACTTATTATATAGCTATAATTATATTATACCCCCGGTTAGTAGTTCGGCTATTACTTATATACTTTATTAGTACGTTAAAATCGCTTATAAAGCTACTTTTACGTAAGTTTAAAAGACTTTTATAATTTAATATACTATTTATTATATTCTTAGACCCGAACGCCTCCTCTTTATTACGGTTTTTAAATCGTTCCCTTACTTTATTTTTTTAGAAGAGAAAAGTATTATCCTAATATAAGTCTTATTATTTATTCGTTTATTATTTTTTAGCTCCGTTCTTTATTTAATTAATTTTATTTTTTATAATAATTTTTAGAAGAGAATTAGCGAGAAGGCCGTTACTTATTAGCCGGCGCCCTCTATCCCTCCTATTTATTTCGGTAATTTTTTTTTAGCGGTTAAAATTAAGAATTTTAAAAAGAAGATTGTTACTATAGAGGTCGATATAGTAAAAGTAAAATAGGTAACGGACCCCGCTATCGAAGTGGGCGTTAATAAATTTATTAATAAATATAATAATAATTTTACTATTAGAAAGCGCGAAAAGGAGCTCTAGAAGGAATATAATGCCGCTACCGCCGCTAAATCTATTAAATCCGCTACTACTATTACTACTGCTACGAGAGAAGTTTCCACTAAGGCTATTAAGCGCTATTAAAAGAATAAGGAAATCGGTACTTTTAATAAGAAAGTCTATATTATAAGTTCGGACCTATTCGGCGGATTCGAATAGTAAAGCGTTATTTATTTACTTTTCGGTATCCGTCCATCGGATAGATTCTACTTATTACTATTTTACTTAGCCCCAATTTTATTAGAGAATATCCGTCTTTAAATTTACAACCTTTATAATATAACCCTAGAGAATTTGGCTAGCGGTAGAAAGGATAATATTAGGCGTTTTAATATTAATAATTTTAATATTAATAGAGTTATAAAGGATTTATTGAACAATAATATTATAAAAGACATTTAGTTGGTAGTTAATAGTTAGTAGGTTTAGGGCTTAGCCCTAATTAATTTTAAACTTTTTTTAATATTATTTATTAATACCTTCTATTTTTTAACTCTATAATTAATTATACCCTACCTATTCGTAAAACCCTTTTAGGGGTAATCTTTAATATAACAATTAACCAGTCTATTATTAATATTTATTAACTTATACTCCGCTTTAAACCGGTCTAAAGCCGCCGTTTCTCGGAATTCGTTTAAGGGTTCCTATAACGGAATATAATAACCCTTCTATTTAATTAAAATTTCTCGTATAATACCTTCTCGTTTCTTAATAATATTAGCGTAAAGGATCTCTTCTATTTAGAATTTTAATTTACCCTTTACCTTTATAATTAGAAATTAATTATCGGTAATTTCTTATCTTAATAGAAGGTTTATAACCGCTCGGCGTAGAAGGTCTATATAAAAAACGTTATATATTACGCGGAGAAGATTAGAGAATTTAATTATATAAAGCGAAAGGACTTTAGAAACAATATATTTCGTATATAGCTAATCGAACTTCTTCTTAGGGTAATTTATAAAATAATTCTTTAAATTAAATTAAACTTTATTTCTAATTTAGAAGCATTTAATAAGTTAACAACGTTAATTAACGAACCTTTTTTATTCCTAGGCGGCTATTATTATAATAATTTAATATAAGTCTATAATTTACTATAGTTTTTTAACGAATTAATAGGCCTATTTCTTAAAGGAGAAAAGGGGAATTTTTAAACGGACCTCTTCCTCGATTACGGGAATTAGGAACTTAGCATTATATTTATAAGTAGCGAAGAAAGGGGTTATATTAATAGAAGTATTAATACGGCTATTAATAATTAATTAGGCTATAGGGTATTACTTATTCTAATTATTTTAAACGTAATTAATAACAGTTTATAAGTAAGTATAAATCTCTTAATTTATATGTTCGGGGCCTCCGTTAATTTAAAGGTAATACGTAGTATTAAGAAGACATTTAATATTAAGGAGTTTATAGAGTTTCGCTTAGAAACGGTTAATTTAATTAGAACCTTTATTATTAACAATAAATCTAAAGAAATTATAGTATTTAATAAAATATTAGAGGAAGCATTCGGTATAGAGTTCTACTTCTATAAATAGTATAAGTTCGAGGATAACGTTTTTATTAAATCGGTCTTTAATAATTTAAAAATAGGTATTACCGTTAGAATCCGGAAGGTTTATAATAAAATCTATTTAAATCTTTCAATTAAATTAGTCCGGGATTAATAATAATTATATAAGACCCTTCTTTTACTCTCTTTAAACTTTAGTTAAGCTATAAATATAATAGTTTCAAAAGAATTAATAAATATAAACGCTTAGAAGTAGTTAATAAAAATATTTAATTAGGGCGGTAATAATACTTTTTTTACCGGGATAATTAAGAATATAAGAATTATAAATAATTTAGATAAGAGTTGTACGAAGAATATTAAATTATTAGAATTAGTCCGAGAGGTTAATAGAATTGGACTCTATATATATAGGAGTTCCGGGGACTTAGAAACGGCTTTAATAGCGAAGTTGGCTATAGGAGTTAATATTATAGTTAGCAATTTAAATTTTAAATTTTAAAGAGGGGTTAAAATAGCGTTCGTTATTTTAAATTACCGTTTTAATTTATTGGTAAAAGGTATTTTTGGGGGTTATCTAGTCCTAGAATTATTATAAATCCGGATTTTTAAATATTTTTATACCTTCCTTCCCGGCGCAAATTATTTAAGAGGCCGAAATACATAGCGGAACATAAATCTTAAGGGCGGAGTCCGGAATTATTTATAAATTATAGGCCTTTTAATTTTATTTTATAAGTATATTTTATTCCTATTAGGATAAAGCGTTAGGAATTACCCTTTCTTTACCCGGGTGGTATTTAATAGCGAAATTAAATTAAAAGAAGTATTCTACCTAACGAACTTAATATTTAGAGAGGCGTTATATTTTTATAAAATATTTTAAATTATAATAATCCGTAAGGATAGTAAAGGACTTATAATTCCGAAGTTTAATAGATTATTGCTTTAAATAATTAATAATTATAAGTATTTCTTTATTATAAATAGGGTAGTTCTATTCTACGGCGTTTAGTTTCCGTAAATAATAATTAATAACCGCCTACTTATTAAAATCGTTAATTTCCTATAAAATAATTCCGCCTAGCGCGAAGCTATTATAGTCCGTCTTTAAAAAAGTCTTCCGGTTAGGATTAAACTTTATAAGGATCGGAATATAGGTAAATAGCGTCTTTAATAATTAGAAAGTATTTTTATACTCTTTAATTTATTCGAATATTATATTTTTATTAATTAGCGCTATTAGGGGAATAACAACTTTAGAGAATTATAGTATAAATATTCGATAATAATTAATAAAATTAAGGAAGTTTCGAACGCCCTTTTATAAGTTAGGGGGAAATTATTTAAGGATAGCCTTAATTTTCTTAAGGTCGGCTTAAATATTAATACTTATATAAATAATAAACCTTAAATATTTGACCTTTTTAATGAGAACGTCTTTTCGGACAGTCAAGAAAGTCTTCAGGGACAGTTGCCCCACCCCTTCCCGCATTTGCAACCAATTAAAAAGGCTGCATCCTTTTCAACTCCACCGTCCCGCATTTGCAACCAATCAAAAGGGCCGCATCCCTTTTTAACTCCACCTTCCACTTTTTTCGCCAAAGTGCTTCGAAATTATAGGGCATTTCGCTTCTTCCGACAGCGCATTCGCCCCCAAACTCTAACCTTTCGCGATTGAGATAGCGATTGAGACAGCAATGAATGCGATACAATTGAATGCGATGCAATTGAATACGATGTAATTGAAGGCGATTCAATTGAATGCGATTCAATTGAATGCGATGCAAATGGCTGTTGCGACAGCGAATGTGTTGTTGCGAGAGCGAATGCGCTGTCGGAGGAAGCGAATGCGCTGTAAAGACAGCGAATGCGCTATAAAAGAGAGCGAATGCGCTGTCGGAGGAGCAAAAGCTTTAAAAAAGATGAGAGTGGGTCGCGGTTAGGATGCACCGATTTTTATTGGCCGAGAAAGCGGGAAGGGCGGGGCGAGGGCGGGAAGGGTGGGGCGACTGTCCCTGAAGACTTTCTTGACTGTCCGAAAAGACGTTCTCTTTTTAATAGCGAATTCGTATTTATCGGGGTCGAAGTATAAATTGGCTTTAAAGAGCTTTTATAATATTAAGCGGACCTTTATTTCGTAGTCCTCCTTCGAGCTTAAAGTATAGATAAGAATATTATTTATATAAATTATATAGAATTTATTAAAATATTTGTAAAGAATATAATTAATATATTATTAGAACGTTACTAGCGCGTTTATTAACTTAAAGGGGACTATTAATTATTCGAATAACCCGTACTATATTTAGAAAGCTATTTTCTATTCTTCGCCTATTATTATACGGATCTTATAGAATGCTTGTATTATATCGACTTTTATATACTATTTAGCGCCCTTTAAAATATAGAACGTTTTGTTAATAAGCGGAAGGGGGTAGCGGTCCGCCTATATAATAGCGTTAAGGGCCCGGTAATTATAGTAGAAACGGAATTTATTTCCTAATTTCTAAATAAATAATATTAGGGCCCCGGCTTCCGAATTACTAATACGGATGAATCTTTTATTTAAGAGATCCTTTAATATCTTTTTTAAAATTAAGAATTCTTTACGGGTTATATTATAAAGGGGATTAAAAGGAATTAAAAATTCCTTACCGTCCTTATCTTTCTTAATTTTAATTTTATAATTAATTCTAGGACAATAAGGATTATATTTATTAATATTTTACTTTATTTATAAGGGTAAGAAGTTATAGAATTTCTTTAGGATTATTTTGCGAAGTTATTCCTTTATATAAATCTTCTTCGGTTGGAATACCTTTTCGACGTCTTTTAAATTAATTGCGAATATAATTTCTTCCGCTATTCGGCTACTAAATTCTTTCTATATTTTATAAATTTAGTTAACGAAAGTAATTATTAAAATATAAATTGCAGATTTAATATCTTTAATAAAATCCGTATTTAGGATTTACTCGCCGCCGACGTAAGGAATTTAATAGTCCGTAATACTTATATATAATCGCTTTTTATAAAGAATGGAATAAGTACGTATCGTTTTAAATTATAGTTTACCTAAGATAATAGGGAATTTTAGAAGCGGGATAATATAGGTATAAATAGGATAAATATAATTATTAACCTCTATTAGGAAGTAGGCTAGTCTTTAGATAGTGGCGCCCTTTATAGTAGTTAAAGCTCCTTTAATACGGCAAGACTTAATAGGAATAATAAGAATTTAAAGATTTTTAATAATTTTTTTACTAATTATAATATAATATTAGTAACTTTTATCGATAAAGATATAGAATAAATTACGGTTATTAATAACGAATAGAATTAATATAGACTCCATTTTTAATTGCGATTTTAATTTGAATTCTTTTACTTTATTTAATATATTTATAGGCTCCGGGGCCTAACTTCGTTCCGGAATTATTCTTTTCCCTATTCGGAAATAGAATTTTATTTATTATCTTTTTTTAAAAGCGGAGGGACTTCGGTAGCGGTAATTTAAATGCGAATATTATTATTATTAGGATTAATTATAGGGAGGTAAGGGTAATTATTTACCCGATAATCCGAAATTCTATAACGGAGATAGAGGTTATTATCCTTACGTTTTTAATATTTATTATTAGAAATTTATTTAATATACTTAAAGGAAGTGGCCGAATTTGAATTATTTCGCCTTCTATTACTACGATTTTTATTCGCGCTAACGCGAATAAATTTTATAATAGTATTGCCGTTGTAATTAAAGGGATAATTGTTGGACGAAGAAGAAGAAAATTAGGTTTAGGATTATTAGCGTTAAATACCGGACTATTGGGTATTAATACTAAAAGCGGGAAGGTAGAGGCCCTTACTTTAGGAATAGCTTTTTTAATTATAAAGATATTTATAATAATTTTCTTTAAATTCGGTAGTTTATTTATAATTAGAAATATAATATTATAGTTGAATAATATAAGTATAGTAGTTTTTAAAGAGTTTAATTATAAAGAGCTTATTATAAAATTTCCGGTTAATAGTACGGCGGAGGTAAGCCAATTTAATAAGGCTCTCTTAATTATAGTTACCCGCTTTTAATATTTTGTTATTAAAGGTGGTTAAAAAGTTAGCGAACGGCTCTCTATCTTTTTAGCGTAAGCGAACTAATTTATTGAGAACGGTATTTTGGTTTTAGTAAAAATTAAAGATAATTTAGATTTAATTGAGAAGAGCGATAGGGTTTTTTTCGCTACGGGCCGTCTTGCCGGTTTAGAACCTTTTAAATTAGAATTATTTATCGTTAGGAAGGGTATTAAAAATTTCGTATTAAGCGGTATTATAATTAGTATATAAGCTTGCCTTAATATTAGTATTATACGCTTTAATAAATTTATTAAAATAGAAAAAGAAGGTATAAAGTTACCCGTTCTATTTAAGGAATTCGAAGGGTTTCCGTTTATAAGGAGTTATATTATAACTATTATTATAATTAATGAGGGTATTTAAAGTGGTGGTATTTATAATATTAGTCGCTTTATTAGTGGTAGTAGGAATGGAGTCTACGAGATTAAAGTCTAAACGTAGAGTAAGGATAGGATTAGGATTGGAATTAAAAAGAAGGGATTTAATACAATTATAAAAGGAAGTATTACTATTAAATATTTTGAGGAAACCTTTTACGAGGCCGTTATTAAGGGTATTATTAATTTTTTGCTACTCGCCGTCTTAGGAGTCGTAGAATTCTTCTTCGATTTTAGCGTCGTTTATATTAATATCCGCGAGTCCGATTATAGTATTAATAAATACTGTAATACCGCGCTCTAAATTATTAGCTCCGTTTTTAATTCTATTAAAAAAGATAAGTATCCGTCTTTAAAACCGTCTATCCGCTTATATAAGTAGAGGTAGAACCTAATATAAGGGGTGCAATACAATTAATATAGATATTGGCTTAATAAATCGATAAAATTCTACGAGGAAGAAAAGAGGGGAAAGGAGTGCCTATTGGGCAGGCCTGGCCAGCTGTCCTTTTAAAGGACGTGCGTACGTACGGGCCAGAGGGTTGCCGGTAGGGCAAGGCGCCTAATTGGCTGCACCCTACCGGGCCGGCTGGGGGCTCGCCTAGCAAGTCTGCTAGGCACATTCAGCCACGGGCACTAGCCCTATAACAATAGTATATTATACCTTTTTTATAGTTAACAGCCCGACGACTTCTCTTTATCGTTTCGCCCTAATTAAATTATAGAATCGGTATCGACTTCTTCTAGCCCCATTATATTATATATATAACTTAGACTAACCTCGCTAAGATACCCCCCTAGAAACATAACTTTTATATTATTATTACGTTCCGCTTCTTATATATTATTAATTAAAACGAATAGAAAATAGCTTTCGCTACCCGCGCAACTTTTCTACGGAACCTTAAATTACTTCCCCCTAGCTACATATTATTACCGTTTTTATATAGTAACCCCCTCACTAAATTATAAATTAAGCCCCGAATACGCCGGGCGCGGTTATATTTAATTTTAATTCTAGTATTACCCTATCCCGTAAAATAATTACCCGAATCCTCTTCCGCTAAGATACTTTTCCTTTTATTTATAAAATAGTTAAGGGATTATAGGAGGATTTCTTTAATTTCGCTTCCGTTTTAGAAATAGACTTTAAAATCTTTACCTAATTCGATTTCTACTTTACGGCCGTCGAAAAATATTTTAGCCGGATTTATAGCGAATTTTGTACCGCCCGGTAGGAAGTTTTAAACGCCTAATAAATAGTTATTTAAATCTAATTCGCCGTTATTTAAAATTTTAACGTTATATTATAAATATAATAGGATTTTATTAAGGCTACAGCTAAAATAATAATTATAACTGCGTAAATTTAATAAGCGTAATAACGTATTATTAAAATCGAAAATTATATTTAATAATAAATCGCTAATATAATAATATAGGCCTAATAAACCTAATAGCTTAATACGTAAATTACGCTTATTACCACCGCTATTACCGCCTATTTTCGTAGCGCTAAACCCTTTATATTTAATAACGTTAAAATATCCCTATTTAAACGCTAGGAAAAATATATTAATTAATAATTATAATTTATCGTTAAGCTTATATTCGATTTCGCTACCTATTCGACCCCGGCCGACTATATCCTTTATATTTCTTAACGCCTTTTAAACGACATTTATATTTATATTGAAATAGGCCGGTTTCATCACCACAACACAAAAACCAATCATATACTATAATAAAACTTGCTGCAGATAATTAATTAGAACAGTATTAATAATTGCTATAAACCCAAATAGTCGAAATAATCGACGCCTAATACTAGATAGGAAAGTTGAGGTTATTTTGGACAATCGAGAAAATGAACGGTAGGATTAAAGTTTATAACTTAAATGATTATTAAATAAATAAAGGTATTCTCTTCTTTAAAGAAATAAAGGATTAAAATATATAGTTCGAATAAAATAAATAATTAAACGTTTTATAAAAATATTATTAGTAGAATTTAATTGAGAAGAAGTTTTAACGAAGTATATTGAATCATTCTTTTAAATTATATTAATAAGTTAATTTGGGAATAGCTATAATCTTTCCTATTAATTACCTCCCCTTCTTCGAAAGAAAAATTAATATTCCGCCTCCTTTTTTTCTCTATTTCTATTTTTCCTTTTTATTTTTATTTATTAGAACGGCTATTTTATTAAATTTATTATAATAGGTAAATAATCACTTATTTAATTAATTTATATAATTATTCGTTCTTCAATCTACCTTATAATCCTTAATTATGTTTAGTCTGATTAAACCCTTCCAATTTTGTAAGCGTATCTCTAATTTAAATATATTATAAAAAAAATTGAAAAATTCATTATAAAAAGAATAAGGTATACTACCCTAAATTAAATCTTCCCTTTAAATCTATAAAGATCTTTTAAATAGATTTATAATAATTTAATATATATAATTAGTTCCCGGTATTTCTATTATTATTATTATTATTATTCCTCGGCTTCCTCTACTTTAATTTTAAAATCCTTTCTATAATTCTTTATAAAACTCTCTATTCGTTTAACCTTCTAAATTATTCCTTCTAAATTATATTACCTAATAAATAATTAATTATTTCTAAGCGCGAACGTATATTCGAGTTAAATCGTTCTTCGTAGTCTGTAAATTGGGTTAGAGGATTCTCCGGATTATAATTTTGCAATCTTTTTAAATTATTTTCTATCCATCGAATAAGATAAATTAATAAATTTATTTGGAAAGTATAATTATCGAATTAGATTTATCTTTTAATAGGATTAGGATTTTTAGTAAGAATTTATTATATAGAATAGAATTAGTCTAATTTATTTCTTAGTAACGAATTTTACTATATTTAAATAGGTATAAGCGTCTACCTCCTTTAATCGTTTTTCTATTAATTAATAGGATTATTCGTCCTTCGAATTATTGAAGTTATAGATATATAATTATTAATCCTAAAACGTATAGGTATATTTAAGTTTATAGGAGATTTATATTTAATATTCTTTAATTTACTAATATTTTTAGGGATTTTTAAGAGACTCCGAATATTTAAAATACAAAAATATTTTAATATATCCTTCTATAAGAAGGTAGGCGGAAATCGGATTTAAATAAAAGGAGTACTAAAATATATATCTTTATAATTATTTATAGAATTATAATTATTAGGAATTTAATATTTCTCTTTACGCAATTAATTATTAATTTCTCTTTAAATTTAATCCGATATATTCCTTCTTAATAATTAAGGGTTTAAAGGAGATAAAATCTTTAATTATAAAAATTAATAAATAACATTACTAATTTTTAATTATATTATAATTCTTCGTTTAATTAGAATTGATATAGATTCGGCTAACCGATCCCTATTCTAATATTTTATAGAATAATTGTTACCGGGTAATAAATTAGTCCTTTTAATTATTAAAATAACGGGATTAATCTTTAACTAGTAATTATTAATCGGTACTAATACTTTTTCGGCCTATTTCTACTATTTAAATATCTCGCATTCTAATATAGGTTAGGGATAGGATTTTAAAAGATTAATAATATTCTAAAGTCTAATAATAATCCGATATTTATACGAAATTCTTTCTCCGGTATAATTAAACGCAATTTTATTAAAAATATTAATTATATAACTTTTAGGCTATACTAATTTCTAAAGAACCTTACAATTCTTATATATTCGTTTTATTTATTCGTTTAATACTCTTATTAATCAATTATCTTTAATATATTTATTAACCGCTTAATCTTCTATTAATATCCTAAAGGGGAACTATTATTTAATATATAAAATATTATAAATTGTCTTCTAATATTATTGAGCTATAATATTTTCCCTCTAAACTTAATTAAACGTCTTATAATTATATTAAACCGAACTTTAATCCCAATTCTTCGGCTTTATTATAAAAAAAATAAATTTATATTTTAATAAACGTACGTAAATAATTTTTAATATTTATAAATTATAAATCTAAATACTATATTATTTAGCGAAATTAATAAATTAAACGCTAATTCCTTTAATAACTTTATATTTATTAGGCACCTTCGACTAAATTCCTCTATTATTTAAAACGGTTAATAGAATTAGCTTTATCCTATTTATAACTTCTTTTATTAATACCGAATTGTAATAATCCTATTAATTTCCTAACTAATTAAAGATAGTTATAGTAAAGTATTCGTTATAATAAATAAGTAAAACTTAAAATCTTCTAACTATTATCTATTTAAATACCCCTTTACTTTCGAAAGGTAAAACCCGAAAATTATTAGTATTATTATAAAATATCGTATATTCGCTTAAAATGAAGATATAATTAACTCTCTTCCTAATTATCTATAGTAATATAGTAATAATATTATCGTTAGCTAAAAAGGTATATTTATTAATATTATATTAGAAATTTACGAGGCGTACGGCGAATCGCTTCCAATTTATTAATATATCGGTAAATTAGAGATTTATTAAATTAAATTATAGGTTTAAATAAAAAAGTTTATTAAATATATATAATTAATCCTTAATTTCTTTATAGGGTAAATTAGTATTAAATTGCTAATTTCCCCTCTTTATTTATTTTAAGTATTTAAACGGCGTATAACTTCCTTTTACGTTTCTTTTTCGATAGGGATTAAGGAATAAGCGATAATTAATATCGATATAAAGTTTATCGAATAGATTAATTTATTTTTAATTAAATTTCGGTTTTTAACTTCGTATTTCTTTTCTTCTAAAATATTCTAATTATCTTTGAATAACGTATAATATTTCCTAATTATATCCCTAATACTATTAAATATATATTACTCTAAATAATTCGAATACCCTTCGTATTAATAGGGGAATAATAGCTTAATTACTTTTAGGATTTACCCGAAATAAATTATTAATATTATATTAATTTAATCATCCTTTATAAGCCGTCCTTACCTATATAATTTAATAAATTATTTATATATTATAAATTTGGCGGTCGATTTAATTGGGAAGTTAAATAATTTAATTCGAATTAATAAATAAATAGTTCGGGCTGGCAATTTAAAGGTACGAATAACCCTTTAGGGTAAAGGAGTTAAGCGAAATATTATAAAGAAATAAATTATTACGAAAGGAAGAGGTATTACGAGGGGTAATTTAATTAGAAGATATAATAATTATTAAATAATATAAAAGTAATTAAATAATTAGAATTCTTATTAGAAAAAAAGATAAATAAATATTAATATTTTAAAATTAAAAGTGTATTAATTAATCTTAATAGATAAAAAAGAAAGGTAGAAGAAGGTAAGTAATATTAAATTAGGATTATTATAGTAAAAGAGCTAGTCTAATAATTAATAACCTTTAATATTATTAATTAAAGGAGGAGAGGAGGAATAGGCTAGAAAGAGGTAGGGGAAGGGTACTTTTATAAATCTTTCGTAAATAATCTATCCGCTTATAATAATTATAAAAAGGTATTTTCTCGAAATTATTATTCATCTAGCTATAAAGTAATATTTAATTTGGCTAATATTTACTTTTTATTTAAATATTTCGTCCTTTTATTAAATATTTTTCTTTTAAGAAATAAATATTAAATAAATTCGAAAATTAAAAATATAATTTTTCTTTAGAAATATCCTCTCGTCCCTTCTTTATAACGGTAATAATTACTTTAATAATTGTTCCTTTCATTTATTATTTAATCTTTTTAAATTATAATATACTTATTTCTTTTTTCAATTATACTTATATAATATAAGAAATTACTAATTAATTATCGATAATCATTTATTAATTAGGTATAAAATACCCTCCTTCCCTTCTTCCTTTCTTCCTTTCTTTTCTTATTATTATATTTTTCTTTTATTCTTTTATTAAAATCTATTTTCAATTCTTATTAAAATATCTAATTAAAATCTTACTAAACGCTTTTGACCTTTACGCCTCCTATTTAATTAAAAAGTAAATTAGAATATTACGGGATAGTAATAGGATTATAAGGACGATATTCTTTTATTTCGATAAAGTCCGTCGCCTAAATATTTATATTAAATCGATTATTAAATTTAGTATAACGATTATCCGAGAGTTAAAGACTATTTTTATTCCTAGATTTAGTAATAGTTTAGAGACGGTCCGTTTCCCAATAATACTATTTAAGGAGCTTATAAACCGACTAAAAGTACGTTAAACGCGCTTTAATAAATAATTTTCTATATAATTATTTATCCCCCTAAAGTATTTTAATTAATTTTATAATAGTATTTCCCTCGTTCTTATAATAAATTTATTGAAATGCTTAATAATTTTAGCGCTAAAGCTAGTATTATTAATTTAATTAAATAATACTAGGATAAATTGGAGCTACGATTGAACTAGGTTTAGGTTGAGTAAAAAGGCGGTTAACTATATAGTTATTATATTTATATAATAAATTAAAGGGTAGATTATTTAAAAGGTTTTATTATTTAAACTTTTGGTAAAGTATAAATTATCCCCTTTCTTCTATACTTCCTAATTAATTCTTAGTTAACTTTTTCTCTAATAATAGTAATTATTTATATTATACTTATTATTCTAATCGATTTATTCGAAAATATATATTAATATATATTAAAAATATACAAAAATTTAAACAGGCGCCCGTTATTATTCCTTTTATCGAATACCATTCTCTTTCGATAAATAATTTTAAAGATAGCATTTATAAAAACTATTATTAAATAAACTATTGAATTGCTAATTATATAATAAACTCTTACAATTTAAATTATATTATTTATATTAAATTATTAGGTATTAATTAATTTAAATGGAAGTAAGATAGTAATTATAAGAATTAAATAGTTATTAATATTTATCCTTTTACTTTCTAGGTTAGGGCTTATTTTAAAGTTAATAAAAAATTGTAGGCTAATTATTTAATTAAAGAACGGGAGTTAAGGGTTATAAGTAACGGGTTTAATAATTTTAATAAATAGTAAATTGCCGGTAATTTTCGTAGGATAATTATTTAATTATATTATTTTTCGGGGAATATTAATAGAAATTAATAGAAAATGTATGAAAAAATTTAGTTTTTCTATAGTTCGAAATTATCAATCTTCCTATAACTTTTAATAAATAAAACTATATAATTATAATTTTCCCTTCGAAAGGAATAATAATATCTATTCGGTTCTTTTTATAAAAAGATAAATTAATATTAAAATAAAAATTTTTTAATATAGTAATTAGGTATCTCAATACTAATTATACAATACATATATCAATTTTTCTAATAATTACCTTATTTATAAATTAATTTTTAATTTTAAAGCTTCCCTTTACGTAAAATAATTTCAAACTTCCTATTTTTCTATTCTATATCTCGTCGTATCTCCGGTCGTTATAGCTAATTAATCTTTATTATTTATTTATTAAATTACTATCTTTCTTCCTCTATTATTATCCGTTTTATAATATTTTCGTCGATTATTATTTCTTCTAAAGTACTTTTTAAAGTAGTTAGCGGTAATACTTCTAAATTTATAGTATTCTAATTAGGTTCTAGCTATACCCTATTAAAATAAAAATATTTTTTTATCCTTTTTATTAAATACGAGGTCGTAATATTAATACTATTTAACGTCTTTAATAGGTATTTATATTTAAATATAATTTTTCTAATTCTAAAAGGTCTAAGTTATTAATAAATTAGTTTTTGAATAAAGTTTATATTAATCCGTTGAATTAAATTGTAAATTAGTATTAGATTTCTTATAATTAATTTGGTAATATTTAGCCTAATCTTCCCTTTATTTATAATATTACGGTATTTTACGGCTTTTTCTCTTATAGTAAAGATTCGTTCTATAGTTAAATCGAATTAATATTGAGAAACTCTATCTGCACGGGGTAAAAACTCTATCCGCACGGGGATCCACTTTTGCTTTTCTAAGTATAAGTTAGTCAAACTTAAGTGTATAAAATCAAAAGTAGTACCAAATTACTAGTTGAATTTTAACGGATTTTTCAAGGTAANGAGAAACTCTATCTGCACGGGGTAAAAACTCTATCCGCACGGGGATCCACTTTTGCTTTTCTAAGTATAAGTTAGTCAAACTTAAGTGTATAAAATCAAAAGTAGTACCAAATTACTAGTTGAATTTTAACGGATTTTTCAAGGTAAGTGCCAGCCTCACCGCCCTAAAGGCCATCGAAATCCTCATTCCTTAAGCTTTTTATATTTTGATATTTCCAATTATTTATTATAACAAGTTTCTTTCGTTAAAGTTTTCTTAGGTTGTTAAGCACGTGAGCCCGTGGCAGTGTTAGTATTTGGTAGAGAAAAAAATAAGGAAAAATATNAAATCCTCATTCCTTAAGCTTTTTATATTTTGATATTTCCAATTATTTATTATAACAAGTTTCTTTCGTTAAAGTTTTCTTAGGTTGTTAAGCACGTGAGCCCGTGGCAGTGTTAGTATTTGGTAGAGAAAAAAATAAGGAAAAATATYATGTATTTTTTATTTTCTTAGTAAGTCTTTAAATAGTTAGAAAAAGACATTCAAAATTACCTTTTTTTTCCCCGTGCAGATAGAGTTTTTACCCCGTGCAGATAGAGTTTCTCATAATATTTACTATTTTGTAATAAACGGGTTCTAATAAATATTAAATTAAATTTGGCTTTAAGTAATTTATTATCTTTAATCCCTATTTATTATATAATTCTTTAGGAAGGTAGGTTAAATTCGATTAGAAAGATTGGATTATATTTATAACCGAGAAAGAAGGGAGTAAAACCGTAGCTTCTATAAATAGTAATTTAATTAGTAAATAGAATATAAAGTAGTTAAAGCTTTTAATCCTTACTAGTATTGCTAATAATTTTTATTAATATAATAGTAATAGGAAAATAATTAAATTCGTTAATACTATTAGCCTTCGAATTGTAGGATAAGATCCGAATATATAGGATTTTTAAAGAGAATAATAGTTCTATAAAATTTTTCCTAAATTCTAATCCGCTATCGATTACTATTAATAGTAGAAGTCCCTATCGATAAATAATTTATATTATTAAAAATCGAATAATATTTTTAGAATTAATAGAAAGTAAAATATTAATTTCTACGTATCCTATAAAATCGTTTCGCGCTTTAATAATACTAATTCGTTTTCTATTTCGTCCTAATAAGTATTAAACATCTAGCGTCCATTTATAAAATAATTAAGGTAACGGATTAATATATTAGAAAGCATCGATAAATTACTTAGGATTCTATTTTTAATAGTTTAAATAAGACCGAATATAATTTTCTATATAATTATATATCCCTTTCCAATAATAATAGTCGATAATCTAGCGGTAAATAAATTCTCTTCCTTTATACCTAATTTTATTATAATATTTTCGAAAAATAATATCCCGATTAATTATATTATTAATTAATTTATATAGTACCTAAATAGTATTTTTTAAATATAATTATAAAGTACTATCTTTAAAGAAGAATTTTAAAGCTTCCGTTTTAAAATAGTATTGTTCTATTTCTATTTTTAAGGAATAAGGAAGTTTAAAAGTTTATAGGTATTTGGCGATTAATTAGGAGTTAATTAACTACCAATTTTTAAATAATTCTTATTCTTTAATTATTCCGGGGTATCCTTCGTTTAATTAGATAATATAAAGTTGGCGATCGATATAATTATTAATATCTTCTTCTTTTTCTTTATTTTTAATAATCTTATTAAATAGAGGTAAATATAATAAATAGTTAATTACTATATTCTTCTTTCCTAGGATATATCTAATTTCGAAGTCGAATAGCCGAATTTAAATTATTTAATATATAATTAATATTCTAAATATATTTTTAGTAGTACTTTTTAATTAATATACTATAATTTGAGTATCCGTTTCTATAATGAAATAAACGCTAAATAAATATTTTTTTATTCGTTTTAAGGTATAAAGAAGACCCCGAAGCTCTCTTTTTGTAGCATTATATCTTTTTTCGGAATTTGATTAAATTCCGCTCTCAAATCGGTATAAGTATTTTATTTTATCCGGTCCAATTTATTTAAGGATTATACCCTAGCCGATTAATAATATATCTATAATAAGAAAGATTTAATTATATTACGGGTCGTTATAAATAATCGGGGTTAAATAAAGTATTAATATTACTTTATATTAAAAGTATTCTAGCGTAAATTATTTATTTTCTATTTATTATTAAATTGCTCCTTTTTTTATTAGAATATAAAAAGGTAAAGCGATTAATTTAAAATTTTTAATTTAAACCCTATAATACCTTACAATTCTTAGGAAAGCCCTTAATTATTATAATTCTTTCCCTTTTATTTTAGTAAATTTATATTATTTTTAAATTAGGATTTTAAATACTTTTTCTAGTGATAGTCGTCGGCCGTTTTTTAAATAGAAGTAACTAACTAATATAATTTCTAGCTGGTACTATTTCGACTTTTCTATTATAATTATTGCGCCATTTAATTTAATATTAATAAGTATTTTATTAATATTTACTAGGTAATCGAATACGTATTTTCTAATCCTAAGTTTAACTTCTTCCCCGTTATAATTTATAATAATTGATTTTATATAAATATTATTTAGGTAAGGTCGGTAAATATAAAGTATTAGATTATATAAGATTTTTATTATTCCTCGTATAAATTAAATAACGGAATTTATTCTTCTTTAAAGTAATATAATATTTCGATAGGAATCTATAGGGTTTTAGAAAGTAATAAGATTTCTATTCTTTTCGTTAAGTTTAATTTAATTGTACTTAGAGTATAAATTAAATAGTGAGAGTATTTTATAACCCCCGAATTCTTCGCTAAATTCTTCGTAATTTAGAAGGATATTTAAATTGCGAAGAATAATTATATTAATACGTTGTATATTATTAATTAGTTTTAGCCCGCCGTTTTTTTTCGTTATTAAAAACTAATTATTTTTATAGGTTATATAGTTCTCTTTTAAAATTCTATACTTAATTTAATCTTTTAAAAGTTTATAAACCTTTTTATAATTGGTTTTCAATATAGGAATTAATCTACTTTACTATATTGTATAAGGAATTATTTTAATCTTTTATAGTAAGAAGATATTTAATTCGATCTTTCCTATATATTTGAATTCTTATATTAAAATAACTTTTCGGTTCTTTAAAATATACGTAAAGAAGTCCTATTCTTCGGGATTTAAAGTATTTTAAATACTTTTTAATATAGTTTTAAGGCGTTTAGGGTAGAGGCGTTTACTTTCTACTTTTTTAAAAAAGCGAAGGGTAATTATATTATCCTATTTAAACGGATGAATTTTTATCCTTTCGTTAATTCTTTCTTATTAATATTCAAAACGCTTAATCTTCTATTAAGGATCTCCTTCTAATTTTAATTTATCCGAAAGTATATTATCGACCAATATAATTTTTTAATCTTTACGTTTATATATAATATAAATAGTAAAGCTTTCCGACTTCTTTATTATATTTTTTATTAATTAATTAATCGCTTCCGAAGAATTAATTATATCCAAATTCCGTAGTAATAGTAAAAAACGTAAAAGATTTTTAATTAATTTCTTACAAAACTTCTAGTAGGTTCGTTTTTATTATCGATTTTTAAGAACTTCGTCCTAATATCCAACTCCTTTATATAAAATACCTAACGTCTATTTAACTATATCCGTTTTATTATCTTTATTAATATAGTTAAATAGGCTAGCCTCTAATTTTTCGTCGAGTAGCGTATTTTGTAAAAGTTTTTAAGTAATATCCCGAAGTAATTTCTTTAATTATTGAAATCGTTATTAAATACGTTAAAAATATTCGAATAATTAATTAATTATTATATTTTTAATTCGACCGAGGATTACGTTATTAATATTTTTATTATATTAAATTGGGATTAATTAATATTCGTTAAGTATAATCCTAAGATAGCCAATAAGTTTTTTTACGGGAAATAACTATTCGGCGTCGTTCTAAAATTAAGAGGAGAGTATTAAAAGATTAGTTCTCTCCTTTAATATTAAAATTACCTTTATTAAAATACTATTTATTAGGATATTAACCGATTTAATTCCGCTAATTAAATAATTTAACCTTATTTAGGCGTCCTTAAAGAATAATTGCCCTAGTATTAAATTATAGTATAGAAGATCTATTATTATATTAAAGAAATATATATTTCTAAATTAATTAGTTAATTAAATTTTTATATATATTTCTTTAATAAAGTTTCTTTAGCCCTTATTACTATTAGTATTAGACGTTTAGGTATTAAAAATAATTAATCCGTATTCTATAGCTATTTTCTAAATAATTATATTTACTTTTATGTTAGTATTTAATAATAATCTAACCTTTTTTCTATTGTATTAAAGTGATATAAATAAGGTCGGTAGGATTGAAATCCTTATTATATTACCTAATTAAAATAGGTACGATAATTAAATTAAATAAACCTTTAATTATTCCGGAATAATTTTCTTTATAATATATAATAGAATAGGCTTTATTATATTTTTTTTAAAGAAGTTAATATATTTATTAGATCCTTTATTTAAATAATAAATATTTATATTAAATAATTTCGGATTAATCGGTAATATTTTATTTATTAATAGTTCTATTAAATTTATAGCGTTTATTTAAACGCTTTCTCCTATAAGTAGGATTACCTTATTAATTTCCATTAATTTATTAGCTATCGTACTTCCTTCATAGGATACTATAATTAGATTCTTATTTAATTTAAAATTATATTTAATTATTATAATAATAATTAATATAAAACGTTAATCTATTTTATATAATTCCCGCAAAGGAATTAGAATATTAGACCCTATAATCTTGTTTGCTAAAGGATATTAATCTTTTAATATTTCTATTACTTTATTAGTAATAGCCTTTAAATTAAGAATCCGAATTAGCTTTCGTTTCGTCGTTTTAAATTCTATTAAAGTTCGCGCGGCTTAATTATAGTATAGCGGTATATTTTCTTTATTAGATTCTAGTATCGGTAGATTAAAAGGCCTATTTTAAATTATAGTTTTCCGAAGGATCTTTTATAGAAGTATAGGTAGTAATTGTCTTATATTATTAAGGTCGATAGGAAGTTATTTATTAAATATAGTTTCGTTATTATTAGCGACGTTTAATTTCTTTAGTTTTTTTATTCCTTTACTAAGAAAAGAAATTTTATTAATATAATTAGCGATTATTTCCTTCTTTTCTCTTAATTATTTAACTATTCTATTAATGTCTATTTTAGTTTAAATTTTTTCTTTATTTTTTCGGGTATAATTATAGATTATTTAATAATTATAGCTTATAATATCGTTTAATTTTATTTTGTAAACTTTACGAATATTAATAAACTCTTATTTAATTATATTTATTTTTAAAATTAAATTATTTAATTTATTACTTTTATTATTAGGAAGAGGAATTAGGTAATTAAAAATTAATATTAATTAAAAAATTAGAACGGGCTAATCGGTTATTAATATAGGGTTAAGAACCGAAATTAGGTAATTAAAAATTAATTTAAAAGGTCGTTAATCTTCTAATACGTTTAAGTAATTATAGAAGTACATTAATAAATCGTTCCCATTATATAAGTTATATACTTCTATAGGTAAAGAAGGAGATATTTACTAGTTAAATAACTATTCGGTTAAATATTCGCTAATTATTTAAGTATCGATAATAATTAAATCTATTTTATTTTCTAATATCTCTTTAAATATTAGTATGTATTTAACCCGGTTAATTTAATCTCCCGTTACTTACGTAACGCTAATAAAATAATATATTAGATTATTAGGGGGTATAATAAATAATTAGTAGGTTATTATTACTTTGTATTCCCTAGGATTTTTCTAAAAAACGTTCTAATTAATATTTAATTTATTATTTACGTAGAAATATTCTATAATATTTATCGTATATATATTTATTTAATAGGTAGGGCCCTTCTTCTTTATATTTTAAATATTAGGAGTAGTATTTGGGAGTAGATTAAAATCGGGTTTAAATTTGGTTTTTTAAATTAGTATTTAAATTTCCCTTTCCTATTTATTAAAAATAGCCTTATATTCAATTATTTTACCGTAAATAGCCATCTATAATTTCGTAAGGGATTTAAACTTCCCTTATTTATTAGCTTTAATAACCTATTTATTAGGGATAAAGTCGCTTATTTCCTTTTTATTTCTAATAGCAAAAGTAATTTAAATTACTAATAAAGGAATTCTTAATCGATATATTACTAATTTATAAATTTGGCAATTATTAATTATTTCTTAATAATTATATTAGAAATAATTACTACTATACTAGTAATAATGTTTTTAATAAATTCCTCTACTTTACTTTCCTTTATACCCTCGTTTATTAAAGCTTCCTTTCGAAGATTGGTTTTAGCTAAAAGAATTAATAATTTTAGTTAAAAAGGTAAATATATTATTATAATTAATTTAATATTCTTCAACAACTTTTCTATTAAATTTTTCCGTTAATTCCATTTTTATTTTTAATTGCGCGAATATTAAATTAAATAATTAATTTATTAATTTCTCTACGTTTAATTTATAAGCTACATTATTGAGTACTATTATTAGTATTATACTAATTTTCTTCTATTCTTTCTATAACGTACTTTTCTTTTTAGTAGTTTCATTAGAATAATCGTTTAAAATATCGTTCTTTAATTCGATATTCCTAATTATATTCTTTTACTTCTTTAATTACGTAGTAGTTACATTATTACTAAAAGAATTAGCGGAAGAATTAAATCCTTTATTATCGTCTTTATAATTAAACTATTTAATAATTATTTTAGTAATTCGATTAGTAAATTCTAACTAATTCATTTTATAAATTTCCTCTTTTAGCCTAATATAATTTATAATTATTTAGCGCGTCTTTCTATTTAACTTTTTATAGAAACTTTATACTACAATAGATTTTGCAAATTCTCGTTCTTTTACGGGCTATTTAGAAAGTAAAATAAAATAAATTAATATTGCTTTTACGATCTTTAATTTTTTGTAGGGTATAGAACGATTATAAAAAACTTTTAAAGAAGTAATTTTTAAATCTATTTATTTAAGATTTAAAATAAGAAATTTTTATTTTATTAACCTTTTAAATTCTATTTAAATAAATATCTTCTATTTATTGAGAGTCCGGACTATATTTCGATAAATCTTTTTTATATTATTCGAATATTATTAGAGCTAAACGTTTAATTTTACCCGATTAATTAATATATAATTTTCAATACGTTTATTAAATTCCTCGAAGTAGTAATTAATTTTATTTCCCTTAAATTTCTTATTAAATAGATAATTAATTATAAAAGAAGTAGTAAGGGACTTGGTAATTAATATTTTAAAAAGGTATCCTATAGATAAATCCTTAAAAATATTATTTTTAAAATCTATTAACGTATCCTCCTAAATTATTCTACTATTATCTCCTTTAGAGTAAATTATATTTTAGGTGGCTATAGTAATTATATTACTGCTTTGAAGAAATTATTCCCGTAGATAATAATAATTTCGATTATTAATAATCGAAAGCCGTTTAGGCGAACCTTAATTAAATAATAGTTAATTAGGGGCCGTAAATTAATTGGATAGTAAAAATAGTATTAAATAGGTAAAGGAGAATAAAAATAAAGCGAGAAGGGGTAGAAAGGATAGAGTAGGCGATAGAGATTTAAAAGGTAATAAGGTAGGTAATTTTATCGAATTAGGTATCCGAAATTGAATAGGTAGTACTATTAGTTTAAACGTTTTAAGCGGATTAAATAATTTAAATTATTTAGGTATAGCGGGAAATATTAGGAATGTAATAAAAGTAACTTTTAGAGGAGGTAGTTCTATATATAGAGGGGAAAGAAAAGGTTAAGGTAGTAAAGAAGAAGGTAAAAATAAAAATGAAGATAGGAGAGGAACCGATAGAAATAATTTAAAAATTAGTATAAATATTTGATTTGAAGTAATTAGATTAAGATTTATATTTAAAATTCTAAAGAAGTTATTATTCGTATTAAAGTTAGGGTTATTACTATCGATTATTTTATCCCTCCTATTTTTTCTAATTATTTTTAGTAAGAAGATCGTAAGGTTTTTAACCTTTTTTAATCTTCTTTATACTAATATACTATTTTAATTACTTATTACTAATAGATATTCCTTTCTAATATTTCTTTATTAGCTTTTTTTAAATAAAGAGAATAATATAAAATTATATTTCGATAGGTATTTTAATAAATATTATAAAAGTTACTATAATTATATAAAAGTAGTATTGGATATTATTATACTTTATATAAAGGAATTAATATAATCCCTTATAATAAGGAATATACTAATTAATTATATTTTTATAAACTTTTTTAATTACGATAATTAAAATTATTATAATACGAAATTTTTTTAGCGATAATTAAAGATATATATCGTAAAAAAAGGATTTGGTAGAAATACTTTATAAAAATACTTTATTATAAAGATAATTGATTATATATTTATAATAGGATTGATCGAACTTTATTTAATTTTATTGTATTTTATAAAGGGAAATAAACGTTATTTAAGGACGTATTAATAATATTATCCTAAATTTATAATTTACTATACGTTTATCAATATAATTTATTGTATTTATCGAATCTTTATAATATACGTTATTTTATTATCTATTATTTTATTTATATCCGTTCGCTATTTTACGTTATTTAATTATCTTATTAAGTTATTATTATTATTTAATCGATTAATCGAGCGTTTAATTAGGCTTTATTATTATATTTAAATAGTCGTCCCTTTTAATAATATTTATCTTTTTATAATATCGACGATCTAGTACGGCTATTAAAATAATTATATATCGGTATTATTGAGGGCCCCTAGATTTTTTATATATTTAATTCTAAAGATATTATACGTTCTCTAAAATATTATTATTATATATTTTTAAAGTAAATAATTAATCATTCTTATTTAGAAATAGGTAAACCTTAACGAGGATAGGAAGTTATAGTTATAAGTTTCCTATTTTCGTTTTGGCTAATTTAATATTAAATTTGAAAAACCTATTTTATCCTTATTACCAATTTAAAATAGGCCGGTTTTATTACTATAATATAAAAACTAATTATATACTATAATAAAATTTATTATAAATAATTAATTAGAATAGTACTAATAATTATTATAAACCCAAATAGTCGAGATAGTCGACGCTTAATACTAAATAGGAAAGTTAAAATTGTTTTAAATAATTGAGAAAATAAATAGTAGGATTAAAGTTTATACTTTGAATAATTATTAAGTAAATAAAGGTATTCTTTTCTTTAAAGAAATAAAGGATTAAGATATATAGTTCGAATAAAATGAATAATTAGACGTCTTATAAAGATATTATTAATAGAATTTAATTGAGAAGAGGTTTTAATGAAGTATATTAAATTATTCTTTTAAATTATACTAATAAGCTAACTTGGAAATAGCTACAATCTTTCTTATTAACTACCCCCCCTTCTTCGAAAGAAAAGTTAATATCCCGCCTCCTTTTCTTCTCTATTTCTATTTTTCCTTTTTATTCTCATTCATTAGAACGGTTATTTTATTAAATCTATTATAGTAGGCAAATAATTACTCGTCTAATTAGTTTATATAATTATTCGCTCCTTAATCTACTTTATGATCCCTAATTATACCTAGTCTAATTAGACCCCTCCAATTTTGTAAGCGCATCCCTAATTTGAATATATTGTAAAAAAAATTGAAAAATTTATCGCAAAAAGAATAAGGTATACTACCCCAAATTAATATTCGGATTAAAATCGACGCCGTCGCCCTTAACTTTAATAACGTTTTAATTTAACTAATCGGCCTTTTTAATTTTTAGAATATCTTCGCTTACTTGAACCTTTACTATATTACCTTTAATATTTACGTTAAAACGGTACGGGAAATAGACTATTTTAAATAAAGTAATTTACTTTTCGCTAACTTTATTTCTACCTTTATTAAATTTACTAATTAGTATAAATTCGACGGATAGTACTATATTAACGTATTTAAATTTAAAATTAATAATGCCTTTTAGGATATTTTAATTAATATTATTAAACGTTTAACCGCCGATAATTTTATTAAATAAATTAACCTCTTCCGGATTTTCGCTAATAATATTATCGATTACCGTTATTAAAGTAGTAGTTCTTCTACTTTATTATAATCCTTACCCACTAACGCCGACGCTAGTAACCCTATAGTCCTTAATAAGGTTAATACCCTTTAGAAAGGCCTTATTTTTTAAACTAAAAAAGAATATTATTAGAAATTTAATTTATATATATATTATAGCGGCTCCGGCTATTATATAATAATTTATATAATTAAGGGGAAACCGAAGCCCGCTAACCTCACCGCCGTTTCGGCCCCTTTACCAAATATAGGAAAAATTTAATTTCTAATATAAATCGCCGTTAAAAGCGCAATTTAAAGGAATCAGAAGATTTATATTTATATTTTATAAAACTAAATATTAATTTCTCTTTTTTAAATTTATTCTATTTTAATACCGGCTTACTAATCCTTTATTCTATAATAATTAATTTTAATTACTCTCTAATAAGTTTTATTAATTCTTCCTTTGCATATTATTATAATATTCCTTTAACGCCCCTCTCTTAACTATATATACTTCGACTTATTAATAGCCGAGAGGGCGGCGATATTTTATATATTTATATCCTCTCTTACTTTATTAATTCGTTTATAAATTATTTTACTCTCTTTATCTAATTATTTGGCGGCCCTAATATAATCTTTAGCCTTCCTTAACTAAAAAAATACAACTCTATTATCAATTAATTTAATAGAACTATAGAACTTCCGGGCTTTATTATTATTAAAACCCTATTATACCCGAATTATCCCCTATTATTTACGGAAAATACTATTAATAATACCGAACCTTTTAAAATTAACCTCCCTACGACTATTCTAATTATTAAACCTACCCTTAAAAATAAATCGAAGCTTATAATTAAATTATAAAGGTCCCGCCACCGTCTTTATATTATACGAAGACCGTTACCTATAATAAATTCCCGTTTAAATAGCCGCCCCTAGCCTAAAAACGCTTCTATTTATTTACTATTTATATTTAATTTTATTTTCGTATACGAAGAGCCCAATATCGAAATTTATTAATATATACCGGACTAATTCTACCGATTTACCGAAATAATAATATTAAACTTCCCCGGCTCCTCGGATAATATTTTAATATAAATTACTATATTATTTAATAACCCTAACGACCCCAACTAATTATTTTCTAATTTTAACGATATTATTTTCCGTGTAATCCTTTAAAGTTAATTAATTATATAGCCTCTTTCGTAACCTATTATTAATTATAAGGATTAAATAATAAAAAAGCCGTAGTTCCGAATAATTTTAATTAAAGATATTTAGAAGTATATCGACGGTAAACCGTTACTAATTTATTAAAAAATATTTATTACCCTACCCGACTACTTCTATTAGAAATAGAAAGCTTTCGACCCTAATACTATTAAAATTATACTATTTTACTGCCCCTTCAATTATAAAATTAATTTAATTCCGGGCTAAAACCCCCCTTACTATCGCCTACGCCCTATATCTTAAAAAAAATTCCGGGCTATTTATAAATATTTAAATAATTATTTCGCCGCTAATTTTATTTACCCTAATTCTTCGTTAACCGCCGCCCCTATTTTACTTATTAAAAAACCGGGCGGAAATATCCGAATTTATATTAATTACCGGGGGTTAAATAATACTATTATTAAAAATAAATACCTAATCCCTTTTATTTACAAAATTATTAACGCCCTCTATAAAATAAAATAATTTAATAAATTCAATATTATAACGGCCTTTAACCAGCTCCGGATCGCCCTTAAAGATAAATAGAAAACGGCCTTCATTATTAAATTTAATTTATTTAAATATTTAATTACAAATTTCGGGATAACGGATACCCCCGCCTCTTTCTAATATTATATTAATTATATCCTATTCGACGTCTTAAATAAATATATTATAATTTACTTAAATAATATTTTTATTTATAGCGAAATTAAAGTAGAATATAAACGTTACTTCGAAAATATCGTTTCCCGTTTTTATAAAGTAAGCCTTACTATTAATATCTATAAATACAAATTCTATAAATATAAAATTAAATATTTTAATTTAATTATCTCCCGGAATAGCCTTTATATAAATTTAAAGAAGGTTAATACTATATTCGGCTAAAGTATCCCTAAAATATTAAAAGATTTATAATATTTTATTAATTTTATAAACTTTTACCGCCGTTTTATTAAAAGTTTCTCTAAAATTACTTAACCCCTAACTATATTAATATTTAAAAATAAATAAACTTCGCCTATATTTACTAATATAGTAATTATGTTCGAATAATTTAAAATTATTTTTATTTCGGTACTAATTTTAATTTATTACGACTTTAATTAAAAAATAATTATTAAAATAAATATTTCGGATTAGGCCTTAGGAAATATTTTATTTTAAATTAATAAAGAAAAAAAATACTATTTTATCGCTTTCTTTTCGTCTAAGTATTCCCTAGCCGAATATAATTATAAAATTTATAATAAGGAGTTATTCGCTATTATTAAAGTATTCGAAAAATAGCGCTCCGAATTCTAAAGTATAAAGGAACCGGTTAAAATCGTTATTAATTATAAAAGCTTATAATATTTTACTTCTACGAAGCTCTTAAATTAATAGTAAATTAAATAGTCCGAATTCCTTAATAATTTATACTTCTAAATTATTTACCGCCTAAGGGCCTACGCCGCCGTTCTAAATATACTTTCCCGCCTCCCCGGTAACGCCCCGGTAAATAAATATAATATTAATAATAACCGGGTTGCTAATTATATACGTACGCTCCTACTTAAAGAAAATTAAGTTATTAAATTAAATTCCGACGAAACGTTAATAAAATTATTTATCCTCAACGCCAAATCTCTTATTAATAATTATATTAATACTATATATTTAACTTCCTTAAAGTTTATAGTAATTTTTGTAACCCTCTAGGACCTTAATTATAAAACTTTCCCAAAACGGCTAAGAAAAGTTATTAGTATAATTATAACTAATTATAGGGTAATAAATAATAGGATTCTAATTAATAATAGGACTTTTATCCCCCTCTACCCCGAGACCCGGCTATAAATCTTATAGTATATATATAGCTTTATTTTAAACGGCTACCTCGGACGCTTTAAAATTTATAATTTCGCTAGGAGATTTTATATTTAGCCGAACCTCTCCCGTAACATTATAATTTTTATTTAAAATTATTACCTTTATATTCGGATAAAGAATTCCTATTTCGTACTGTTAGGCCTCCTCGAATTAATATCGGTCCTATTTCGTAATTAATCTAATATTACTATAGATTTTATAAACCCCTTCCCTAAAATTAAATCCGAAGGCCGTACTTATATTTATATTATAATTATTATTAACCGACTAACGAAAATATACTATTATATTAACGTTTATAACCTAATTATTAGGGAGATAATTACTACCTTCTTCTATAAAATTTACCGCTTCTATAGTATATTAAATTCTATTATTTCTAATTATAGTACTTAATTTATCGCCGTTTTCTAATAGGAATTCTACTATTTACTTAATATTAAATAAAAACTATTATCTTCCGCCTACCTTAAAACCGACGGGTAAATAAAAATTATTAATATTTACATTAAATAATATTTATATACTTTCTACTCTTATTATTAGGACGATTAATTATAATAATTTCCTTTCGCGGAATTTATAATTAATAATTACATTTCTAAAACTATTAACCTTTCTCCATTTTTTACTAACTATAAATAGTACCTTAAAATAGGTACCGAATTATTATCCTATAAGAACGGCCCTATATTACTAATATAATATTAAAAATTATTTAACATATATAATATTAAAGAACGAATAGACCGAATTACCACTAAGGCCCAGCTATTTATAAAGGAAGTTCAAAAATATTATTACTATTATACTAATATTTATTAGTCGGATACCCCCCGTTACGCCATTAGTAATAAAGTTTAAATTAATATTAAATATTAGAATTAGGGTTAGCCTATTCTTAAATTTTTAAATAAATAAGTAAACCCCTTTATTATTAAAAAAATATACCGCCGAACTATTACTATTACTATAAATACTTCGTATAAAATTTTTTCCGTTTTCTATATATCCTTTATACGCCCTTATTAAGAGGGCTTCCCCGGTTAGGAAATTATTAATAATAATTTCGATTAACGGGCCCGTAACGCTATAATTTCTCTTATTAATTTTAGAGAGGAGGAATAGTACTTCGAATATATTTTAAATTCTTAATAGAATAAGGACGGGAACTTCCAATATAAAATTAAATAGCCGAAACCTTACTATCCCAATTAGCATCTGGCTATAAACTTTTAAATAAATATTAATAATATTAAGGATTTCTATTCGAAGAACCTAGGGAAGCTTGGACCGCAATTGTATAAGGACGTTTCGTTAATAGAAAGCCGTTTTAACGGCAATTTATTAATAGAAAGCGGCTTAAGCGGCTATTAGAGGCCTCTAAGGCTACCGAACCGCCGGAGCCCCTAATTAGTAATTAATATACTACCGATTATAATTCCTATAGTAGTAATATAATAGTTTAAAACCGATTACCCGCTACTAATTAAATTAAATAATTAAAGTAATTAAATTCAATTTCTAAAATCTAATAGTCTTTTTTCAATTATTTTTTTACGGTTTTTATAATTTATAAAAGCGAAGGACTATTTTATTAACGTATTTAATAACGAATCATAGTAATTATATTGTATTTCTATTTCAATTATTAAAATATTTTAACTATATTCTTCTAATTATATTAAAAAATTCTTATACTTACCTCCGTTATACTATAATTCTAGAACTAATACTAGGAGATACTAAGGGTAAAGTAATAAAATTAAATTTTAGCGTAATAAAAGAAATTTAATATAATATAATTAAATTCCTCTTTAATCGTTTTAAAATCGGTATCTTCGGTAATACCGAAGAACGAAGCTACTTCCGCTTTAATAACGAAACGGAAATAAAATTTAGTAAATAACTAATTCTTAAAATTAATATTACCCGCTATTAAGTAAGGTTTTATATTTTCGGCCTAAATATAACGTTTTTCTACCGGTGTATTATAAGTAGGACGCGGGCTACTAATAATTATAAATAGGGTACGGCGGGTATTAATAGCTAAATTAATATTAAAACGCTAAGGAAATATTAGTATTCCTATTTAATAATAATATAAATACGTAACCGAAACGATATTATTTATAGTAAATAAGGTTACCTTTTTAGTACCGATTAAATTATAGTTATTACGGATATTTTCTTTAGAAGTTATAAAGATTTTGAGTAATTTCTTAGTTTCGAGGACGACTTTAATATAAAGCGCCTTTTTTTAAATAAATTCGTTACCTTCCTTTTTTTAAAAGGAGGCTACCTAAGTAATTAGGGTAATAGTATTAGAAGCGTTTCCAATTATAAGAATAATAGTTTTATTATATTAGTATTATATTAATTAGGATTAGAAAAATAATTTTAAAATTTATATCCTTATAATTATCCTTATTTTTATAATAATAAATATATTTTTTCTTCTTACTTAAAGGTAGAAGGTAGTAGATTTTAACCGGGATATTACTATTAAGAATAGTATACTTCGTATTATAGCGGATATAAGTTATATAACCCAAATTATAAGTAAGAGAAACCTTAGCCTCTTCGGTAGGAATATAGGGAGTAGGGGGTATTTCGCTAGCGAAATATACAATTAAAATTTGGGTTTTTAATAATTAATAAAATAGTATAGAAATAGTTAGGTTACTAATATAATAAACGAGAGCGTTAGTAATATTATACTAAATAATATAAATAATAGTAAGGTTATTAATAAAAGGGAAAAAGGAAAGAGCGAGGGGAGGAGGGAAGTATAAGGGAAGGAAGTAGGAGGAATACGTAGGGGCGTAATTAATATATTATTAATTTAAAATAGGATTAGCGTAATACTATCCTACTATTATTAAATAATTATTATTATTATTATAGGTAATGGACCGCGGTAAGTAACGTACGGGCTATATTACGGTTTAGCAGTGTAATTACGCCGCTCTACGATTATAGTATAGGAATTTAGGGCTTGCGGTATATTTATCTTATTTATAATTAAGGTTAATTGCGTTTTGAAGCCGGGGATACTATTATAGTATTATATAATATAGTCCCGTTCCCTTAGCGTTCCAGTACCGTAATTTTATAGGTTTCTAATTGTATTTCTATTTGGTTTATATATATAGTTTGGGAGCAAAGTTTTTACTACTCTCTTCTAATCTTCTCCTCTTCGTACAATATTACGTCTTCTCCAAGTCTCTTCTAGTCGGCATCGTGATACCTACTTCTAAAGACGGACTTCTACATATTTATAACTATATAAGGATTAGCACTATATCTTCCTAAAAACTATAAGGAAACTAAGTTTCGTAATAACTTTAAATAATAATAGTATAAGCCAATAAGGGATTAAATAAATAAATTAAAGTCTTTTAAAATATAGGATCTAGTTAATAAACCTCCGGGAGTAAAGGTTTTACTTAGCAAATGGGTTCTTAATTAGAAATTTAACTTATAGGGTACATAAATTAGAAATCGTACTAAATGGGTAGTATATAATAATTTTGAAAACGGTAATTATATACCCTATAAAGTATATTTAGCCGTAGTCTATGCCTCTAGCGTACGTATTTTCGTCGTTCTTATAGCTACTCTAAATCTCGAATATAGAGCCTTCAATATAGTAATTGCTTATTTAAATGCAATTATTCTAAATAAAGACATTATTTATATAAATTAGCTAATAAGGTTTATTAATAGTACTAGTAAGGTATATAAGCTAAATAAGGCCCTCTATAGTCTATAAAAGTTAATACTTTACTAGTATTAAATTATTATACTAGAATTAAAGAAATTAAGTTTTTAACTATTAGTAATAGATAGCTACGTATTCAAGAATAAAAAGACTAAAATCCTTATTATTCTATATATTAACGACCTTCTTATTGTAGGTAAGAATAAAATAGATATCGACACCTTCTCCCAATCCCTTAACGGCCTATTTAAAGTAAAAAATATAGGAAATACAACCTTATTCTTAGGCTATACTATTGTAAGAGATAGATTAAATAGAAAAATCTATTTATATTAAGAAATTTACTTTAAAAAAATCTTAGATCGATTTAATAAAATTAATATTAACCCAACTACCACCCTATAGCCCCCTAATAAATTTAAATTCCCTAAAACGTAAACCCTAAATTTCAATACCGTTAAAGATTATTAAGCCTAGAACGGCTCGCTCAATTTCCTATTTACCTATATAAGACCGGACATTACGTACATAATTATACGGCTCTATAAAGCTAATGCGGGACCTTCTAAGTAATATTAGGCCTTTAATTACTATTTCTAGAGATACTTCTGTAATAATATAATTAGAAGCCTAATATATAGAAGCAAATATCCTATTGATAATTTAGGACTATATATATATACCGACGCTAACTTTACTAATAATAAAATAATTAGAGTATTAATAAAAGGCCACGTTGTAATATTAGCGGGCACCCCAATCGCCTAGCGATTAAAGAAGTAGACTCTCGTTACTACTTTTAGTATAGAAGTAGAATTTATTAATTTAATACTAACGGCCTAAGTATTGCAGTGGGCTTAGAAAGTCTTAACTAATTTAGGATATGGATAACCAACCCTAATAATTATATTTACAAATTTAAATAATGCTAGAAGTCTATATTTAAATCCCTTCAAGAGTGCTAGGACTTACTACTTTGACCTTCGATACAAATAGGTAATTTAAGCTATCTTAATAGGACTATTCAAATTTAAATACGTAGGTACGAGAGAAATAGTAGTAAATAGAATAATAAAAGGCCTCGAGAGGTTATTATACAAAAAATTCGTACAGCTTCTGGGACTGGCTTCCCTACCCTTATATCTATAAGACCTACTTTAAAAATATTAATCCTTTATACCCTAGAATTAGTTAGATTGCTAGGAATCGCTTACTTTTACTCTCCTTGCTTTTTATAAATAGAATAGACCTATATAAAATAGAACGGTATGGAGGAAATTAATACGAATTGATATAGAATATTACAAGATAAAACAGTATAAAGGAAATTATGACGGATTGGAACGAGAAAATTTGCTCTTATATATGTATTTTAGACTTCTTTAGCTATCTGGAGCTTGGGGGGCAGTCTTGTGCACACCAGCACTTTCCAGCCTGCTCTGGCTTGCTCTGTTTGCTGGCCTTTGATTGGCCAGCCTCTTTGTTGCACAAGCTCCATATAGCTGGTGCGTTGCGCTGCATTTTCAGGGACCTTTTCTCCCTTCTAATACATTACACTTCTTCACACTTATCGTGCTCAACATGAAGAGATGGGAATAAATGCAGTTTGTAGGCCGGTGGAGGTGGTCATTTTAGCGTTGCATTCATAGCCGGTTTTATGGAGCACTAACATTTAACTCTAGGCAGCCACAGTCAATACCGCTTTTTTTCTGTCGATTTGGATACCCTTAGGGGGGGCGCTAAGGTCAAACAAGCAAAGCCTAACACAATCCCACCAATGCTGTTACTGGATTGCTCCCAAGGAACTGACGGATGCACGTTGGCAAGCCTRTGATCGGTTGTCACCCGCATCAGCTCGCTAGCAGATTGGTTGAAGCCCCTGTTGGGCCCAGATATTGCCGACACTAAGGGTATCCAAATCGACTGAGTTTTAGCGGTATCCACTCCAAAGTGCCCCTGCATTCTGGGCTTGGAGAGCACCCGACTTGATTGGAGATGATAACTGAAGAGTCTGATGACGAACCCGCAAAGTATCTGATGCTGTCACTTATGTAAACAGATAGTCTTTGGCTTCAATCTTGTTCAACTCTTAACCTGAAGAGAGACAAGCATCTTGTCGGTGGAGTTGTCACAGCCTTCCAAGGCGTTGAATCAGGCGTTGTCCCTGAGACTTCAGCTGTTCAAGGTCCAATGATAATGGAATAAGTGGTAAGTGGGTCTTTTGCCGTCCTCCCGTCCCCTGTCCGCGCCTGCCATGCCGCGCCTAACCCGCTACCCCGCCATCCAATCCCACCTGTTAGGCGTGGCTCCCCCGCAGTGCCCGCTAAAAAGCAGATCAACCCCCCAGTTTCCCATTCCAGGGTGCAGTGTCAACAAGCCATCCCCTGCCACAGGCCTGCCTTTGACAGCCCATGATCCAGCAACCCAATCGGCAGCCAAGAGACAGGCAGGAGCCAGGAGGAGGCTGCCCGCTTTCGACTTCCATCTCGAACTCGATAGGGCCGTCGCGTCTTGAATGGAACCAGCTCCTTCAGTCCCCATTTCCATTCTTTCCTCTCAACGGGCGAACGGGATCTCCTTCTGGCTCCGTACTCCCCCAGAGACTGCAACAACAATCAGATGACAAGCTGAAGTATCAACAAAGTACATATACCTCTCCCACATCGCCAACTCTGTCGCTTCATCCACGGAACGAACCATCAATCACATTTTCTGGGCCTCACTTGGACCTTGCTCTTATTCCGACCCGAACAAACAACGGCTACAGGACGGCCACAGGACGCGTTACCCGACAGCTCTGCACCCGAGTCGCCGTTGGTGCCCAGCCGCAGCGGGCGTCAAATCCCGACCCGTCCCATCTGTACAGCTAACAGAAGCAGAAGCATATCCACAAACTTATCCATCATCGCATAAAAAGTAGAAGTAGCTGCTCGGCTGCTCGGCTGCCCTGACAGAAAGACTGTTGCTTCTACCTGTACCTGCGGCATCGGTATTCTGACTTTCTCCCCGCACTTCTCCAAGCAAAAAAAAAGCAGCATCCAGATGTCTTCCCACCTGGCACCCGATTCAGCAGCAGCCATGGACTCACACGAGAACGGTCACGCGTCGCCCGCCGTGAACCCTCACAGCTTCTTGGGCATGCCGTCAGAGATCCAAAAGGACATCGTCAAGCACTGTTGCCAGCCAGACCTCATCTGTCTCGCCCTTGTCTCCAAACACTGCCGAGAACTTGCCGCTTCCCAGCTGTATCGCCAGTTCCACATCGTTTTCCCTGATGAGGATGACCCGTCGTTCGACTCCCCCATTGATGGTCTGGCCGGCGGGCTGGATACCTTCGTGACCAGCGACTACGACTATGCGAAACATCTCAGGGATCTTTCACTCGATACCCTTAGTGCCGGTAGCAAGGGGGAAGCTGCTTACAACAACTACCTCTACCGCAACAGCTGCGGAAAGTTTATGAACACTCTTCTGCTCCTCACTCTGCGCAAAGCAAATAAGCTCGAGACTTTCAAGTACGCCCATCCAGTTGTTCCCAGTTCTACACGTACCCCGTTACCAGAACGCCTGTGCTAACCTTTGTATCTCTACTAGGTGGAATATCCGCGTCGAGCTTAGCCGTCGCGTATACGCCGTGCTACACGACATCAAAACCATCGCCAACCTCCACATACGCATGCAGGCAGGCCCGTCTTTATATGAAAAGCCGCCTCCGCTTCCTCATGCCGCTCACCTACCGCCGCTCTTTGCTCCTTTGCTCCCGGCCACGCCGGTACACTTGATTACTCAAGGCACTCATCCGCCCCCGGTTCCTCCGCAGCAGGGTATAGAGTTTGGCTCACAGATAACGACCGCTAATCCGGCCTTTATGAACGGTCATCCTGTCTACTTGGTTCAAAATCCACAGCCCCCTCATGCACATGCTTTTGCTCAACAGCCTCCTCATTCACAGGCTTTGCCTCAGCAGCCTCCCCATCATCAGCCTCCCCATCATCAGCCTCCCCATCATCAGCCTCCCACTCCTAAGCCCCCTTCCAAAACAAAAGCGCAGAAGCGACCTCCCGTCCTCACGGAACCCCCAACCCTCTCAGGATTCAAAAACCTCAAGAGCCTTGCCGTTCTCGATATCGACAACCTAGATATCGTAACAGAAATCAAAACCTGTGTTAGGAACTCGGCCGGGACCTTGACCAAGCTGAAACTGTCTTTTTCAGATTTCCTCGCATCACAGGCTCGGAAGCCGCCGGCCCCAGAAGTCGTTACGGACGATAGTGACGAGGAGGAATCCGTCTGGTCCAATCCTGGCTTGAACCCGAATCCGCAATCGAGTAGTGCGGTCGAGAGCACTGGAGCAAAGGCACACCGGGCGCAAGAGGAGAAGAAGACACAGGAGTCCGTTTTGGGGCGCATCTTCGATGTCGAACACTTTGTTGTCAAGAAACCACAGAAGAAGGTTAAGCCAAAAGAAAAGACACCAGCTGAGGCATTGAGCTCGGACGCTGGCCAAAACTTCATCAAAAATGTGATGAAAGCGGCAGAGGTTCTGATGAAGGAGAAGGATGACTTACGACGGGATGCTCTTGATATCATCGAAACTGCCGCCAGTGCTTATGTCGCTTCCCTAAAGACCAAGGAGAACGGGCCCACGTCTGCGAGTTCCGAATCTCAGTCCGCTCAGACCAAGGTCGAGGCAGAAGGCGAACCAAATACTGCGGGATTGGGAAACAGTTCTATGGGTTCTTCTGTCCCTGCCAGACAAAAGAAAGAAGGTGACGATTTCAGCCCGGAAGACATCAACATTGAAGAGCCCGAGGGAGAACTCGAACTCGATCCGGGATCTCCAGGTCCTAAAACTGAGGACACAGAGACTGTACCCGAGTTGTCACCTTCGCAAACTCTGTCGTTGGCAACAGGCGGCCTTGACCCCGCTTCTGTCAAGCAGGCCGTGGCCAACTTGGTAGCGCAAAAGGTTAACTATCAGACTTTGATCAAAAAACTTGAGATGTATGAGGCACGAGCTAACGACCTTCGCAAGGAAACCGAAGAACTGCGCGAGCAAAACGGGCCTATCGATCGCGAACGTATCGCTAGAACCGAGAAGGAGATTACAAAGCTGAGCAACGGGATCGAAAAAGCTAGGAGCGAGATCAACGTGGTCGAGGCCGAGGTAGCCGATTCGCAAAAGGAAATCTATGGTTTGCGCAACTCGGATACCGTCGAGTCCCAGCGTCAGCGGAGGAGTGAATACGCACGAGCAACAAGGGGCTTGCCTCTTGAGTCACTCAGCATCTATTTGGTTCCGGTCAAGGCGTCGATTTTGTCCAAGAGCCTGGATATTCGGATGCTCACTCGCATTACTCTCCTCAATGTCGGACCCCAAGCACCGATTTGGGCTTATTTCAAGAGCCAGAATGAGGAAAACCCCCTCCCTCTTTGCAAAATCTTCACCGACAACGTCACGGCAAATTTCTTGCAATTTGTATCCCAACTCAACCAGGTAACCGAGCTTTTCTTGCTCGAGAGAGACGCCAAATACAAGCCTGAGAGCTTTGCAGCCAAGACTCAGTGCACCATTGACGAGATTCGGCGACTGGCACTCAAAAAGCACATGCCTCGTCTGCGGAAGCTCATGATCAAGAACCAGGCCAGTACGGCATGGGATTTGAACGCCGAGACCATAATGTTGTTGTGCAAGCGTGGCAAAAATCTTGAAGAGCTTGCCTGCAACATGAGTATGCGTTGTCTGGTAAGTGCCCCTAGGGCTGACCGAATCTATTAGAACAGTTCACTAACCTGGGAACCTCAACAGCATGTTTTCAACCGAAACGTGCGCTTTCTCGCCAACCTTCATGCTCTTCACATTGGCAAGATCCGTTGCGATGATCCATGTCCTTCTCTCCCGCAAGAAGGGAAGAAGTTTCTGATCGACAACCTCTCGCAGTTTCCCTTCAAGAAGCTCGAATGGATTTCCATCAACGACGGCGACTGCGTGGACCATATCAAATTCCGCAAGCCGCAGTCGGCGGAAGAGAGGAAGACGAGAATAGCGGCCAAAAAGGCCAAGGGCAAGGCAAAGGCCACGGCGGCCACCACCAGTAATGGGACATCAAACAGTACCACCCAATACCCGACCTTTCCTCCCCCGGAAATCTGGGATGGTGAGAGTAGTACTGACGAGTGGCATGGAGATGACGAGTTGGCGCCTTCGTCAAGCAATTTTTTCGAGCATTTGGGGACTATGCGCTTCTATGATGTGTGGGGGGTGAGGATCTTCAAGAAGGAGATTGTCAGTGGCCGTCTTTGAGTCCCAATCATGACGCGCAACATTGACGCCAGCGGAATCTGGGAGCATGATAATGAGGAAATGACGAACAGCGATTTGTATTCTTTACGTTTCATCTTATTTCAATGAAGGGAACCGGCGGGACCTCTGGATTCAGCTAGAGGTTGGGTGTGGATTTGGGAATGGCATTGATGTGGTGCCTGAGCGGTAATGTTTGCTTTTTAACATCTGAGGAGGGCCTTTGAGCCTTCTTGTCAGGGAAGATAGAGAGAAAGACAGAGAGGTAGATGAGATCGAGTGGAATATACCCAGTAGTCTTTTGTTGCTTTCATATATAAGGCGTAATCAGCATCTAGTCTGATCATCATCTTTATTATTCTTATGTGGCCGCCTTTGAACTTCATCATGGGCAGTGCCTGCCATTCTCATCAATGACGCTGAACGTATATACAATCTAGTGCTGGTTTGTTTATTAGCTTGGTACCTAGGTACTCCTGGTACACTGCACTGGACGAGATGTCTTCCGAATTGTCCTAAACCTCTTAAGGACTAAATGAATAGCTAGGTACGGATACGAAAGGTATCAATAAGATCCAATACGGTGTATTTTATTTTGGAAAAAGCATATTCATAGTATGAAAACGTCTAGGGAAGTTGACCCGAGGTCTCGAGCTAACAATCAAACCAGTATTGGACTGTAGGTTGGAAGGTGCAATCTGCGGGATTTCAGGCCATCAGACTTGTGTGATCACGTTATGGTGTGATACTTCTGAACTGCAAGTTGAACAGGAAAGAGCTCTCGCACTCGTTGTCCAGGTTGGACCCAGTTCTCGCCAGTGGTGGAAGCAGGTGCATCCGTTTAGAGCCACGAAACATCTCCGAAGTGATGCTGATACTCGCCCACTTACTCGCAATCATAATCCATTTCCTTTCTCCTTCGTCACTCGCAGAGCGGTATTATCGTATCTTTATTTCCGCTCCCAATATTCACTAACGTCCCGCCCGCGATTTCACTGATGCCATCCACAAAGCGAGGCTGCTAGGCTTTTGGCAGAGCTCGGTTCTGTTGAGCACATCCCTCCGTTCAAAAAATCGATAGTGCCGAAAAGAATCACTGGTGCCGAAGAGAATCGTCAGTAGTCAGACCATGGCCTCTCACTCTCACCACAACCACCCCTCACACTCATGCCAACCACCGCCGCTAGGCCTCGACGGCGCCAGCCCCTGGCCAGGTCCCATCTACAGACAACAACCAGCCTGTCCCCCGCCCGCGCCGCAGATTTGGCCACCGACATCAATCCCATGCGAAGAGGGCAGAGATGCCAATGGCAGACGAGATTCGTATTCCAATCAGCCCGGTAGCACTAGCACTAGCAAGCCGTACCCCCCGGCCCCTACCAGGGCTCCTGCCAGAAAGGCAGCGTCGGTGAAGAGTTCTGGATCGTCTTCCAGCCGCGGCCGGAAGAACATCGCTGCCTCGGTTAAAGGGTTCTTTCACAGTTTGAGGCCTAGCAACTGTCCTGAGCAAGGCTTCACGATTAGACACATTGATGAATCCATAGCTGGGGAGGGTGCTTCGACTGTCATGCAGCCGCGGACCACCAATGTTCAGAAACTTTTTAGACCGAGGAAGAAGACCGAGGGCTCTGATGAGCCCGAAATCCGTCATCACACCCCGAGTACACCGGATACCATTGTGTCTGAAGCTTGGAATATTCCGGTGGCGCTTCCTCGAAGAGCTTCGAGTATCAGTGGCAAGTCGAGGGTTAAAGGTACGTGAAACTCATCATCTCACAGAGACTGAAGTAGCATCACCACGGCTAACTCAACCAAGCGACCCCTATCCCAGTTAGGAAGATCACGTCGAGGTTGGATATGAGATCGGATGACGGCCCTAATGCCACTCATCATCGGGGCGACAACCAAATTTCATCACTCGATGGAACTTGGGCCAACATGAGGGAACGCCGAGTCAAAAGTGGAAATATTCCCATCTTTTCCGTGCCATCGCGGAAACCAGTGCCAGCCCAAAACCGCAGTTCTCTTCCCACACCGTCTCAAGCTCCTGCAGGCACTGGTAACTCCCATAACATTATGTCATTGGCGATGCCCGGCTATAACCAAGCTCGCTCATTGTTCCTCGCAAAGCAAGAAGCCCGGCGCCAGCGCCGCATGCTGAGAGAAGCCGGTGACTACCTCGGAGTGACAGGGGCGAACCCTTACACCGGGATGTTGGACAACATTACACCCAGAACGAGCATAGACATGACAGAGTTTCGTCACATTTCTCCCCAATCCCCCAAGGGATCGCCACAGGGTGAGCAAAAGGGGCGCGGTACTGGGAAACGGGCGAGTCCCCGGCAGCGGTCCAAACTCGGCAAAGAAGTAGAACAATGGTCCTCCGCGGCGTCGCCAAACTTAAGTCCAATCATCCAGAGCCAGAGCCCAAGCAGCAAGAGCGTAGAACCTGCTCAGGCGGGGGAGTCAGCTACCGCCAGTCACACTTCACAGTCTTTTTTAGGGATGGGGACAACGGCGGTTATGGTACCGTCAGGAGGAAGCCCGGCTTCAGCGACCTCATACCCGTCGAGAGCGAGGTCTCTCAGGTTACATTTCCATCCATTGATCCCCCGGCGGCTGGGTCCTGGCCCGATGGACACCGGCCCCGTCCAGGGCCAGACTGGGATAAAGAAGCCTTTCTCCAGGATCCCAGTGCCAGATCGCCGCCCAATTTCACGCAAAATGTTGCCAGGAACCCTCATGACACCCGTCCCCAGCAGCGGCGAGGTCACCTACCCGCATTTGGACATCGTGAACCTGAACCCAGCCCGCCAATGGGCGAACATGCTGATCGAAGATCTGGGTGGTCTGGAGCGCAGCATCCGAGACAGCACCAGAGAAGCAAAGGCATGGGCGAATTCCGTAGCCCAGGACATCAGTGGACTGGGACAGGCACTCCACCTCCCACAACCCCAATCTGCTTGCACACCCACCATCACCATTACTGGCTGCGAGTCCAGTCCTCGCCGTCAGCTCCCCTCCGCCATAAAGGAAACCTGCCCCGAAGGACACGAAGCCAAGGCCCCTCGAAAGGCAAGAAAGACGTCGGGGACGAGAGCAGTCAAGAAGGCTCAGAAGACGACAGAATCCGTAACCGTATCGTCGTCACACCAGACATCGTCCCTGTCGCCGAGCGCTATACCCAAGAACGACTCTTCGATGCCGCCGGATTCCCCTCCCAGCACGCAACCGAACGCCTCGCCGAATCTCGCAAGACCAGGTCTCCATCATCCTCACAGCTGGACGGCATCACTGACCGCAGAGCGAGTTGCAGAGGTGATGGCAGAAGATCTGGCACAAGCTTCCCAGGACGAGTTACCAAAAGTAGCCAGCGTTATTACATCGTCAACCCAAGAGACAATGCGCACGGAGGACTAGGTGAAAACCTCCCGGCGCGTGTCGACGCCTCGTCCTCAGAAACAGCCGGGTCGGGAGATGCGCAAGACGATGAGAAAGGAACCAGAAATCCAAGACGTAACAAACGGAAAGAGACTGTCACAACTCACGTCCACTTATACGCGCCGGCCAAGTCTGGCGAAGTCGAAGAGCTGGTCGGCGAACCAGGGTCCGGCCGATATCAAAGCTTTCACGCAGGCTATGGCGCAGGGAGCAGCGCGGGCAGCGTTTGTGCAACACCCGGCGGACCAAAGAACGGGGTCGGAAGGGAACCCGGCATCGGCGTCGGGATCGGACACGGCATCAAGGAGTCAGCACCGTCAGCACGGACGACAATAGGAACCGGCCACGGGACGGGCCATGACTGGAGACACAAAAGCTGGGATAGAAGCAACGGCAGCAGCCAAGAATGCGATGACGGCCGAGTTGGGAACAGGTCCGGTAACGTCATTATCAGAACAGATGAACAAGCGTCACAAGCTGAAGGACAGCGCCGGCCACGGCAGCGGAGACATCGACGGTCGTTCCAGAAGCCAAGAAGCGATGTCAGAACCCAGTGAACCCCAGACGTGCCAAGGGGATGGGGCGGCGGCTAGTGACGATCTGTACCGGCTTTTCCCAGGCTTGGCACTCCCTGTCAGGTCAATGGTGGCGGCGGGATCGGGAGGGCAGGGCTTTGAGGTGCCGGTCGGGGTCCGGATCGTGGTGTCGGTAGTGGTTACCTTTGTAGCGCAGTTTGTCTGTGCGTACTGGGCCTTTGTGCGGCCGGTGTTTCGTCTCGACTCGCCACTTCACAAGAGGTACGCACGGGGACAGGCGACGCTGGGAGACGTGGTGGTTTATATCTTTGCGCTGATGTTTGTCTTCTGTGCGGGCGCGGCTCTGGTGTGGATAACCAGGGGCACGGTTCTCGTGTGCCGCCTGGCCAGGGCGATTATCGGAGGATTGGCAATGCTGGCGGGTTTGTGAGTGATCACAAGATTGACGGCGTTTGATAGACGAGTGTTCTCGGCTGTGGAGACATTGGGTGGAACGTATGGTATGAGTGCGATTGTAGCTTCCCTTTTCAGATTGAAGAGCATGCGATGCGAGCATAGGGACATCAACATGGGGAGGATGAAGAAGAAGAAGAAGTTGTTGCAGTAGCAGTGTTGTTATTACTATCGAGTATCGCCTATCGCCTTTCAAACTCCGAAAACATGGTTCAGGAAACACGAGGTTGCTTCGGAGTTTGTTTGTTTGTACAATGGATATTCTTACGTATCAAGTTGCACGAGGAGGATCCGTACCTGAAATGAGGGCGGTGTTGGAAATATTCTCATGATTCACAAGGATACGAAGATGATGGTGGAGCGGGAACGAATTGGGTTCTGCCGTGGACCGTCGTGGGACATCAAGGTACTCGGTGAGAGGTGTACCGAAGACCGGACCTGATAAACAGCAAGGGGCAGAATGGGAGGTTTTACCTAGCTTAGGAAATATCATTACTCTTTTTCCATGGGTATTGATCATATGATGATCTACAACAATATTGTCTTGCGCATTCTCTCTTGTTCGAATGCCTTCATCGTCGCACCGCCCTCTTCTCCGGACCCTCCGCTGGCCATGGCTCCGGGTTCGGGACTCCATCGTCAGGGAGCCCCGTGTGTGGCCCCCAGGCCCCGTAATGGGTGGCCGCCCAAGCCGTCGCATGCCGCAGCGTCATGGATCAGGATGGCCGGTCTCGAGTCTCGACGTGGCAGCAGTTGTCAGAATGCACGGTTCAATGAAAAAGTAGGTAAAATCTGTTGATTCTGTGTAAGAGTTCTATAGAACCAGAGTTGGGGGCTCCAGAGTATTAGGGAGGTCTGCACCCTAATTCTAATAGCTAGGAGGCTAATCCTCTTATAGAGCCCTCTTCTGATTGGCCAGATCTATTCTCTAAACTAATACACCTCCCCAATTGAAGCCTCACAAAGGCGAAACTACACAAAACTGGCCAGAAATAAAGCCATTCTTAGTATTATACGATTATCCCAAGGTTTATCTCCTTATCGATCTTATCTATCTCGATATATACTATTATATTCTCCTATCTTTTCGATTCTCTATCCTTCACTAAATCTATACCGACCAATTTTATAAATGCTACGTACTTTTAGAAATCTAATACCTTCGTTAAACCATCTACAAATATTTTAGCCGTCTTTAAATACTTAATTTTAATTCTTCTAACGAATATTTCCTATCTTATTTAATACCTATAAATATCTACATACTTGAACTTCGTTACTAGCTTTATAACTTCTACCGTTAGAACCCTAATAATTTATTTATTATTATATTCTAAAATAGGGATAGGTTTAACCAATCTTACTATAAGACCGGTAATAAATTTTATTATAAAGAAGGCTTCCTTAATTATATTAATAAGGGTAATAAATTCTATTTCAATCGTAAAGGTAATTACCGTTATTTATTTAATAGCACTCTAATAGATTAATCTTCTAAAGAGCTATATTATAAATCCTTAAAAACTTTTACAATTTATAAAATTATTTGTAAATAACGAATCTAAAATAATACGAAGGATTTAATCTCCTTTATAATATAGAGCTATATTAGCGGTAGCGTAGAGGTAATAAAATACTTTATTTATAACCTTATAATAATTTAAATTAGGGTTATAATTATATTTAGAGAGACGGCTAATAACGAAGGTAATATTTAATTATATAATAATAACAACGTATAAAATCGAACTTACCTTAATTTAATAAAAGTATATTAAATATAGTAATACCTTACTTTTAAAAGGGATTAATTTAACGTTAAATATAAAGATTAATATAATATATTTAATCCTTATAAAGTAATAGATCTTCTATAGGTACGAACGTTAAAACAATTAGATTTTTCCTACTTAATAATTTCGAATAACTTTAATACTTAAAAATTATTATAACTTATCTCCTCTAATTATATAATATTATTAACTAAAATTATTTATATACTTTTCTATAACGGTAACTTTACTAGGGTAATACGTAAAAATAATATTATCGACGTAATAAAAGACGAGGACGCCGTCGTTAACGAAGATATATAATTCTTTAAAGACTAATTCGAAATTTATTATTTTAAAGGTATTAACAAATTCTCGTTATTAGAAGAATAAGGATTTCTATAACCCGTATAATACTTTAAGTATTTTAAAGACTTTACCGGGGATTTTATACCTTAGGGGTATATATATATAAATATTTTTATTTATATAAGCGTTAACGAAGGTATTAATAATATTATATTAAATAAATTTAAAATTAAAACGAACGGTTATAATAATAAGAATATAAAATAAATGGCTAATAAAAGTAGAAATATATATTTTTTACCCTACCTTCTTTATTTATTAATCTCTACGTATAATGAATTGCGCTTTAATTTTATTAAATTTACTATTCTTAAAGAACTTATATATATATACCTATATATAATCGAAAATCTATTTACTTTAAAAACGCGGTTCATCTCTATCGACTTTTAGCTAAATTTTTATTTCTTTATAATTATTAAAATAGGCTCGCTCTATTTATTTAAAAAAATCTCCAAAAATATAATAATTAAAAGATTTATAATTCTTAAGTATTAAAGGGAAACGGTACCTATAAATAAATTAAACTTTATTTATACGGATTAGAAATTTAACCTCCTCTTTAGTAATAATTTTATTATTATAAATAAATTACTATAATTCCGCCTTCGTAATAGTCTTACCGTTGAATATAGTTATAAGTTAGTAAAGCCGGCTAATATTAAAAGCGGCCTTCTAAAGCTCGAAACCGTCGTATATTTCATCTTTAATATAGGGATCTAAATAAAAGCCGGCGAAGAAGGAGGTTAGAAATAATTTATCCGGCGGTAATATTGATATAGGAAACCTCTGGTTACCTCTGGAACCTTGTAGAGTATTCTAGCTTAGTCGTGAAGGTTGGAAGCAGGACAAAGGTCCTTAGGACCTTTGTGCCCAGACCCAGTACTTAAGTTGGGCCTTCGGCCTAGCTTCCAGACTTTCCTCTTCTTATTATTATTATTATCCTACTTAGAATATCATATTATTGGTCTTCTTTAGGATACCGAGCCTTCGGCTTATATTCCCGTGTCAAATGGTAGCTGCAACTTCACGGTTGTAGTGACCGGTTGAGATAACCGCGCTCATCGAGCTCTTTCCTCTACGAATTACTTTGTGGCCGAAAACTCGATACTAGTTACTAAAAGCGCCCTGTTATTGATAGTATCTAGATTACTATATTGAAGTACCGTCTTTGTTGAGTCGTAGTAGGTTAAGATGTGGAACTAGTGTGGCCGTTGCTGGATATCTAGTTACCGAATTAAAATTTCCAATACGATACGCTGAGTTGTAGTAGGTTATTGTGGACGAGGGGATTATTAACATCATTCTTAAGTACTGTTTGTTGGATTTCCAGATGCCCTAGCTGTTGAAGTGTGGGCTAGATGAGGAATGAAGTGATTGAGGTGATGGGAACGATTAACGATAATACCTCTATTAAAATAATGCGCTTCCGCCTAAGCAGTTTCGAAAACTTTACTAGTATTATTTTTAAGCTTTAATTACTTATTTTATCCGTTGAGGTGTAGGTAGGCCGACGTTGTAAGAGATTGACTGCTATGGTGAAGATGGGGAATAATAACTTTATTCTTAGAATAGTTTGGCCGTGGCGTTGAGCCCCTGGTTTAGACTGGGACGATTGTGATTGTTACGGTGAGATAGTAAAGTTACTAATAATAGTACTTTTTATTTTACTTTGTCATTGCGAGCTTCGTGCTCCCTAAATAATACCTCTTAGTTCGACCGCCCTCTTCGAGCTTCTACCTCCAAGTACTACCTTTAGTACCGTTTGGCTGAGTCGTAGTAGGCTAAATGCGGAATGGGTAATTGCTAGTATTAGAATTCTTTTTAAACGATATTCTTTTGAATGCGATATTCCTAAACGTGCCTATCTCAGCTTGGCCGCCCCCTCTAAGCTCCTTTCTTCGTTAAGATCAATTTCAAGATTACGGCTAAAGCGTTGAGTGAGGCTTGCTGTTAAGAATAAGATTAAAGTAAAAAGAATAAAAATAAGAATAACGATGTGTTTTATAAGTTTGCTTTTGATAGTTTTGTGATTCTGCGCTTACATTTAGAAGTTTTATGCTCTCCCTAAGCTTCTTTTACCCGATAAGATCTCTTTGAGTAATTGTTTTTGTTTTTATACGATAACGAGAAGTTTTTAGTGGCTACCCTACTTTTAAGATATTCTTAAGCTTCTCTTTTACGATAAGAATTTTGAGTTCTTTCTGGTTTACTTTCTCTCGAGTAATCGACTTGCTTCCCCAGCTTACGAGCTCTAAGATACCTAAATGAAATACCTCCTTCCTACCCTATAAGGTAGTAATGGCGATGGAGGTACGTTTATTCTATCGTAAGTAACGAAGACGTTACTGTTTTCTTTTATTGCCGGTATATAAGTATGCCCTCTAATACCTTAATAATACACCCGAGTGTCCCTGGCTTCGTTTTGCGATTTGTCTGCCGTTAAGTTTCGGTTATGCTCCGGTATTATAATAAGTTTTGCGATTTGTACCTTGTCTTTGATAGTAAGTAGGTAATTCGACCGTCCCCGCTACCCTCGATATTTCTAAGTGTTTTATGGCTCTGCTTTTCTTTTTGTAATTTAACTCCCTGGTTTTTAGGTATATTTGTTATAATAATAATGATGGTATTACTATTTCCGTGGCTTGATTGCTGTTATTGTATAGCGACCTCGTTGTTAAGTTGGTAGTGTGGGATCTGATAGCCTATGCTACGTCTTTGCAGTTCGTGCTAGTTTGTGCTAGCCTTCTGGTAGTCTTCGCTATTTATATAGGTATTAATATAGGACTCTAGATTTCTTAGCGGTTTTGGTACTTTTAGTTGCCTTCTCTTTTTAATACTTTTAATACTTTGGTATTATTACCCTTAATAATCCCTTATTCATATTTTTCAATGGTTTTGGCACTTTTAGCTGCCGTCTTTTTTCTTCAAAATTCTTAGTATTTAATCACCCCTTTTATTATATTATATTTCTTTACCCCTTTTTTTCAATACCGCTAACCTTTACGCCCTCGCTTCCTGGTATGAACTTCCAATTCTTGGATAATACTTGGCTTCTCGGATTTTAACGGACTTCTTCGGACTTTGTCTATCTTCGCCTTGTTAATATGATGCTTCCCGTTCCGCTTTGGGGTATCCTGAATGGATAGATATATCGGAGGAGATTTGGATCTTTTTGGAGGAGATTTGGATCTTTTCGGAGGAGACTTGGATCCTTTTGGAGGAGATTTGGATGTTTAGGACTATTGAGGACGATGGTTTTTCTTTTGTTGTGTGGCACTTGATATAGGAAACCTTTGGTTACTTCTGGAACCTTGTAGAGTATTCTAGTTTAGTCGTGAAGGTTGGAAGCAGGACAAAGGTCCTTAGGACCTTTGTGCCCAGACCTAGTATTTAAGCTGGGCCTTCGGCCTAGCTTCCAGACCTTCCTCTTCTTATTATTATTATTATCCTACTTAGAATACTACATTATTGGTCTTCTTTAGGATACTGAGCCTTCGGCTCACATCCCCGTGTCAAATATATTTAAAAGAGTAGGGTAATTATTAAAAATAAAATTAATAAATATCCTTTTTATAAAGGTATTCGAAATCTCTAACTAAGGTTCTAAAGATAACCGGTCGGTCTCTCCTTCTTAAAAGGATTATTTAAATTTAAGAAGGGAACCGGGGATATCGAGCGTTTAAATATTTTCGAAATCGACTCAATTACTAACGAAGTTTAAAATTTCTAATACTAAAACTATCTAATTATATTTCTAAAATAATATAATAAATTCGTCAAAAGAGATCTTTAGAAACTACGCCTTTATAAGCACCTCCCTAAAATAGAATATATCTTCGTTAAATAATATATCGCGGGTATTAATAATCGAATTAATAACGGGGTTTTAAATATAATAAATTAATAATGCGGTATAGCCAATTAAATAACCGATCTATACTTTAAGGTTCATTTTTTACTTCTTTTCCTCTTTCTTCTAAACGGTTATAATTATAATATATACCTTACAACTATAAATACAAAAGTATACAATATTTAGCTTATATAGGGTTATTATATTAAAACCATTTCGTTTAATAATAAAGGTATAAAAGTATTCGTATAAGGATCTCCAATTGTAAAAGAATTTAAAGGACTAATTAATAAAATAAACTATTATAGAAATAACCTCTAACTATAAATCTTTAGCAAAACGAAAACTCTAAATTATTATTCTACCCTTTTTTTTAATTACACCTCCCGAACGCTTTACGCCACCGTTCTATATTTAAATATATAGAACAAAGGGCTTAATTACTATACCTCTCAAAGCGAGGAATTCTTTCACTATATAAAATCCGCTAATTTCGTTATTATACTCAATAACTTTTAGCTAAATATTATATTAAATATTTAATATTATAAAAAAATCGTTAAGAAAAGAAGTAATTATAGTAACTTTATAATTTATTATATAGTAATCCTAAATATACCCGGTATATCTATAAATAATAAATATAACGCTAGAGTATCCCTACCGACTCTTTGTATAATCGAAAAAATCTACGGCCAATCTTTCTCCTAATTTATAACCTCGATCGCAAAGTCTATAATTAACCTATCATTTAATCTTTAATATAATATATATATTATAATATATTATAGAAGGGCCCTTAAAACGGGTACCGACGACGTTAGTAAAATAATTTAAAATTTAAGGGCCGTAATAATTAAAATAGTAATACTAAATAATAACCTCTTTCTTATAATACTTATAGCCGTTAAGAGAATTAAATTAATTACGCCGGGTAAAGAAGGCGGCTTTAAAAAAAGAAGGAGAGAGGTTTTCGAAGACCGTTTAATAATATTATATTATAAAATAATAGAAGAGGAAGTAATTTAATCCTCGTATATAATTATTAGGTAATCGTTAATCCTAATAGAAACTTTTCTTACAAAGGAAATAAAAAGAAACGAAATTAATTATAAAATCGGGGTAGAAAACTATATTATTAAAACGAAACTTCTTTAAACCTCCGTATTCCTAAATTATAATATCTATATCCCTATATCCTTTAATAAAAATATAGGAATCTTTAACCTAAAGGCTATTATTATAAGGAGCGTAACGAAAATTAATAAAGTGGCTAATCTCGTTAAAAATATAGAAGGAACTACTAAAATCGAAGAGAACGCTATTTTTAAAAAAATACGGATTTAAATCTCCTTTTCCTACTTAGAGAACCGCCTAGTAAACGGCTATCTTATAATTAATTATAACCTCCTAAATACTTTCGCTAGAGAATTAATTATTTTTATTACTATTATTCCCCTACTTCGTCTCCTACTCAAAGTAATCGACTTCTCTTTTTAATTCTAAATCGTTATAAAGGTTCTTCTTAATTTTATTTTAGACCTTTTTAATAAACTTCCATTTAGGGTTAATCCTTTAAGAAGGGAACAAATACCAATAATATTTAATTATATAAAAATTTTACTAATATACTTTATAACGAATATTTAGGGATAATAATAAAAAGTCTACGGTTATAACCTTACGCTTTCTCTTATAATAATTCTAAATCTTACTAAATTAAATATCTTTATCTTTAATATTATTATCTTACAAACTATTAAAGGTTAAACCTATACTAAATGTTCCTTTATAACCCCTAACTTTATTAACGCTAATAAAAGGTCGTTCGTTTAATCTTTTATAGCGGAAATCCCCGGATATTAAACGAAAATTAAAGGTATTAATTGTTATTTTTTTATTAAAGTATTTAGAGATATTAAATATTTAAATAGGTCTAATAGGCTGTAAATAGTTTAAAAGGTCTTTAAATTAAACGTTAGCTATAATAACCTCTAGAACGTCGTAATAAATTATATTAATTATTATAATATCCTAACTATTTATTTACCTACTTATTCCTCTATCCTTCTTATTTAGCTCGTTCAATAATAATTTTAAATAATTATAATATCTCTAGCGGGCCTCGGTCTAGGTATCCTCCTCTCTATAGTTGTAATTATCCTTAATATTAACGTACTATTCGGCTATAGATTAGAGGGGTAGGAAATTACTAATCTTATAAGAGGGGGATATAAATTCCTATATCTACTTTCGAATATTAGTATTATTAATTTTAAAAGACTTATAAACCTTCGTATTATACAATTAATTAATACAATTATATTCGTACTCCTATAAACTAAAGGTAATAAAATCTATTAATTTAATTATAGCGTCGTCGGTCTATTAATCCAAAGTTCGGTTAGTAATCTCTACCCCCTCGGAGATTTTAATTAATTATAGGACTCCAACCTCTTAATTTACTCCAACCGCGGCCGGGGCTAAAATTATATAAACGATAATTCCGTTTTTAAAACCGTTTAAAACTTCGCGGGCTCGTTTAGCACAGTATAAAATTATAATTTTAGTAGCGTAATTATTAATATAGATAAGTAAGGGCTTCTAAATAGCCGGTTCTAAACCTAATACGAAATTAGTAAAATCGAAACCTTTAACGTAACTAAATAATTTATCGCTCTAATCCTAGAACTTCGAAGGCCTATCGAAATAGGGACGGTTAATTTTAGGGGAAGATTCCTTTAATAAGGACATAATTATTTATTAATTTAGTCGTTATAGGGTAATTAGTACGTAAATATTCGTACTTTTGTAAATATTAACGTAAATGTAAGTATCGCGAGTCAAATTATTAATTATCAAAATGCACGGTTCAATAAAAAAGTAGGTAAAATCTGTTAATTCTATATAAGAGTTCTATAGAACCAGAGTTGGGGGCTCTAGAGTATTAGGGAGGTCTGCACCCTGATTCTGGTGGCTGGGAGGCTAGTCCTCTTACAGAGCCCTCTTCTGATTGGCCAGATCTGTTCTCTAAACTGACAGCAGTTGGCCGAGAACGGGAGACCCAATGGCGGCGGTCGAAGTTGTCACAGCGCCTGACAGTGCGTACCTGGGCGGGTGGAACTGACAAGTGGAATCTTGCGCGCGGCCAATGGGCATCACCACTTTAGAAATTCCAGTGGCCACCCAGCCCACCCCGCATTCCGTGAACCGGAGCTTGATGCTGCCCTCCGAACATCGGCCGCCCCAGCCCTGCGGTCACTGTCGCTCTCTCGGTCCCGTATCGCAGGCGATTTGTTTGTAAGTACAGCAAAGGCGCAACAGGACTGGACGAGATCGAGCCACGAGCGGATCGCCAGGCGACCAGGGAAACAGGGAAATTGGATTGAGTCCCAGGTGTTTGTATCTAGATTTGCGAATTGGGAATTGTAGTCATCGGTCCCAACTCTTGAATCGGGGAAAACTTAAAAGGTCCTCTGTCTGCCCGCTTCGCTTTCTTGCCACGGCCGTCTCACCTCCTTTCCCGCTTTTGCTTCCAGTCCAAGTTCTCTCAACTCTCTCCCCAATCTTTCCACATCCCAACTCATACCCTACTTTATACCCGGGATTATCAAACCTTGTCATCTTCGTATCTTGTTGATCGAGAGCCGAGAAGGATAACTGCATCGCCGATATACGGTTCCGCCTCCGAGATTTGGTCGAGACATAAAAGCCAGAGCCAAACCGGAAGCTAGACAACCCCACGCCGGTTTCCCAACCCATCCATCCAATACCTTACGGATACCCTCTACAGTCCCGACACCAGACCTATTTATTTGCTGCGTGCCGATTTCCTCCCCACGACGTCTCTCCCGTTGTCCCTCGATTGTGTCAACGTTATAATACCCCGCCCTCTCTCTCTCCAACCCAGCCAGGGGACCACCGCCTTCACATAACCGCCACAATGCCGTCAGCAGAAAGCACCCCCCGCACCCTTTACGACAAGGTCTTCCAGGCCCATATCGTCGACGAGAAGCTCGACGGTACCATTCTCCTCTACATTGACCGCCACTTGGTCCACGAAGTCACCTCTCCTGTAAGTTTTGCGCCAAATCCGAAATCTTTCGAGCCCCCAATGCCGAGAGAGCTCCGGTTTCGCAGCCCAGTACTGACCCCTTAACAGCAAGCTTTTGAGGGTCTCGAGACCGCCGGACGCCAAGTTCGCAGGCCAGACTGCACCCTCGCTACCACCGATCATGTAAGTTTCAATCCCGTCGCATGTTTCCTTCCATGCGCATGCAGCGCCTTTGCGCCCATGATACCTCCCCCCCCAATTGATGTGTGGGAAGCTGACGCCAGACCCGCTGTAGAACGTCCCCACCACCTCCAGGAAATCGCTGAAGGATATCGGCAGCTTCATCAAGGAGGATGATTCGAGGACGCAGTGCGTCACCCTCGAGGAGAACGTCAAGAAGTTCGGCATCACATACTTTGGCCTCAGCGACAAGAGGCAAGGTATCGTGCACGTCATCGGCCCCGAGCAGGGCTTCACCCTTCCCGGCACCACTGTCGTCTGCGGTGACTCCCACACTTCCACCCATGGCGCTTTCGGCGCCCTCGCCTTCGGTATCGGCACCTCCGAGGTCGAGCACGTCCTCGCCACCCAGTGCCTTATCACCAAGCGCAGCAAGAACATGAGGGTCCAGGTCGACGGTGAGCTCGCGCCCGGTGTGAGCTCCAAGGATGTCATCCTCCACGTTATCGGTCAGATCGGTACTGCCGGCGGTACTGGTGCCGTCATCGAGTTCTGCGGCTCCGTCATCCGCAGCCTTAGCATGGAGGCTCGCATGTCCATTTGCAACATGTCGATCGAGGCCGGTGCCAGAGCCGGTATGGTCGCTCCCGATGAGGTCACCTTTGAGTATCTCAAGGGCAGGCCCCTTGCCCCCAAGTACGGATCCGAGGAGTGGAACAAGGCCGTTGCCTACTGGAAGGCTCTCGCCTCCGACCCCGACGCCAAGTACGATATCGATGTCTTCATCGACGGCAAGGATATCATCCCCACCGTTACCTGGGGTACCTCTCCCGAGGATGTCGTCCCCATCACCGGCGTTGTTCCCGACCCCGAGACCTTCGCTACCGAGGGCAAGAAGGCTGCTGGCCGTCGCATGATCGAGTACATGGGTCTCGTCCCCGGCACCCCCATGGAGGACATTGAGGTCGACAAGGTATTCATCGGCTCCTGCACCAACTCCCGTATCGAGGATCTCCGCGCTGCCGCCCAGGTCGTCAAGGGCAAGAAGATTGCCGCCAACATCAAGCGCGCCCTCATCGTCCCCGGCTCCGGTCTCGTCAAGGACCAGGCCGAGGCCGAGGGTCTCGACAAGATCTTCCAGGAGGCCGGTTTCGAGTGGCGCGAGGCTGGTTGCTCCATGTGCCTCGGCATGAACCCCGACATCCTCTCCCCCAAGGAGCGTTGCGCCTCCACCAGCAACCGCAACTTCGAGGGTCGCCAGGGTGCCCAGGGCCGCACCCACCTGATGTCCCCCGTCATGGCCGCCGCCGCCGCCATCGTCGGCAAGCTCGCCGACGTCCGCAAGCTCACCGAGTACAAGTCCAGCCCGCACGTCGAGGCCGCCGTCATCCCCGAGACTACCACCACCGCCAAGGCCCACGCCGACGAGCGCATCGAGGAGGACGACGTTGAGAAGGAAATGCTCACCGACCAGCCCCAGGACTCCTCTCCCCAAGTCAACACCTCCGTCTCCAAGTCCTCCGCCGGCCTCCCCAAGTTCATCAGCCTCAAGGGCATCGCCGCGCCCATGGAGAAGGAGAACATCGACACGGACGCCATCATCCCCAAGCAGTTCCTCAAGACCATCAAGCGCACCGGCCTCGGCTCCGCCCTCTTCCACGAGATGCGCTACAACCCCGACGGCACCGAAAACACCAACTTTGTCCTCAACCGCGAGCCCTACCGCTCCGCCAAGATCATCGTCTGCACGGGCGCCAACTTCGGCTGCGGCTCCTCGCGCGAGCACGCCCCCTGGGCGCTCAACGACTTCGGCGTCAAGTCCGTCATCGCCCCTTCCTTTGCCGACATCTTCTTCAACAACTCCTTCAAGAACGGCATGCTGCCCATCCCGCTCAAGGACCAAGCCGCTCTCGAGCGCGTGCACGCCGAGGCTGTTGCGGGCCGCGAGATCGAGATCGACCTGCCCAACCAGCTGATCAAGGACGCTGACGGTAACACCCTCTGCGAGTTCGAGGTCGAGGAGTTCAGGAAGCACTGCCTCGTTAACGGGCTGGACGATATCGGTCTGACGATGCAGATGGATGATAAGATTGCCGAGTACGAGGCGAGAATGAGCCAGCAGACGCCTTGGTTGGATGGTCGCGCGTACCTCAAGAGGAAGGGACAGGGTGGAAAGCTGGTGGCCAAGGCGGTGCCGGTGCCGAAGACGAATCGGGGGGAGGAGAAGAAGGAGCCTTTGGAGTGGTAAAGGCTCTTTGGAGTTGTCAACAAAAAGTTAAAAGGGAAAAGAAAAGGAGAAAGTTCAGCGCGGCCATAGAAAGGGAAGCGGTCGGTTGTCAGCAGACGAATATGTCATGATTTTTTTTTCTTTTTTTACGTCTTGCTTTTCTCCAAAACGCTTGATATCACGGTGCTGCGGTTTGCGGGTTTTTGAGTTTATCATGGTCTCTTACTACGGTCTTGGCGGAGTGGACAGTCATCGACGAATGACTCCACATAGTTTCTTTTTTTCAGCTCGAATTCGAGACGGGTTTAACGTACATAGTTCATGGCGCATACATATACACAACTGGATGGTTTTCTTCCCTGTTCATAATGACTGGCTTGACTATAGACTTTTCCCATGATTGTGAAATCATGGTTAATGATGCTGAGAGCTCGATGGGAACGAGAGTAGCGAACATGGTCAGTTAATTAAGCACGCCCTTTTCACAGACCGCAGGCGTCATGATGATTGATGATGATGATCAATACATATCTGTTATGAAGAATGTTTGTGAAGGAAAAGGAACATGGACTTGCGAGAGTTCAGTGATGGGAATTTCTTCGAGGAATCCCTCTCTCGCCCAAGAAGAACGCTCAAAAACCCTCCCTCCGATTCAGAATGCTAAAAAAGCAACCATGACCGCTCGACTGATACTTCAATGTACTTCCCTAATCGACATCCATCATGCTCTAGTTGGACCCACAGGTCCTGCCGGCCCCGTTCATTGAATAAGGTCACATTGTACGATGAGGTCCGTTTACTTGTATCATCCTCAGAAGAAAGAACGCCATGTTATATGCTCAGAAGTAAGAATACATTCTCCGGGTCCCATCACACATGAACTCACTCGCTTCTTTCTCTTTCTTTGATAGATGTGAAATCAGAAAAACCTCCACCCTAACGCCGTTCGCAAGAAACTCCAAATGTTGATACATCGTCACACGCGGAACAGCTTATTCCCTTCACATTTCTCTTCAATCTCTAAACTCTAAACCCGCCTCGTAGGAAACCTCTCATGCGCCCACCTATTCGCCCTAGCATTATTCAACGTCGCCGGCGAGTGCATATACGCACTACTATCCCCATCCCCATCCCCATCCCCTCTGCTCGCCACCGACATCGACCTCGCCGATGACTTCCTAGGCGACCCACCCGCGGAATAAATCTCAGTCTTCAACGGACTCGGTTTAACAGGGCTGTGCTGTCTAATCAGCCTATCCGCCAAGTCCCTCTGTTCCAGCGCCGCCATCTCGCGGCCGTTGCGGGGCGAAGGCGCGTCGGTGCCTATGCTGGTTGTTCGTTTAAGTGGGGAGTTCATGTGCTGGTAGACGCCGAGGCTGCCGCCGCTTCCTCCTCTGACCCCGGGGTATGGGGTGGTGCCGGCGTGGGTCACGAATTGTTTTTTGCTAGGTGTTGGGCGGGCGGTCACCGAGGTCGAGGGGGTGCCGTAGCTGCTTTGGCGGAGGGTAGGGGTGCGTGTGCTTGAAGAGGTTACTGATCCGAAACTGGGTCTGCCGGCGATGGGTGTATAAGGTCGTGCGGGAGTCGAAGCGTCGGTTTGCGCCAGCTCTCTCTGCTTGAGGACACCGTCGGGGTCGAAGTGCTTGGTGTAGTTCGGGTTCGGGTGCGTTTCGAAGCCGCGGCGGATGATCGTCGAAGGGGTGCCAATAGCTACCGATTCCTCCTCGAGAACGTCGTCGACGATCGAGACCTGGGTCGCTACTTCGCGGTAGATCGGGTAGACGCGCGGGTGGACGTACTTGATGTCGTATTCGTGCATGACTTCGCGGTGGATGATGTTCATGTCTTTAGATTGTTGGGTGAAGCGGGAGGTGAGGAGGAGCATCTGGGCCGTGAGGAGGAGCTGCAGGATAAGGGCCTTGAAGACGGTCACGCTCGGGCGCGGGTCGAGGGCGGCCAGGGGAAGGAAGAGCATGTAGATGAGGACATGGCCGGGGCTGAAGAGGCAGAATATGCGCAGTGTTGCTGGATACGGGTCCCAAACAGCCAGTTCCCATACGTCGCGTGTCTTGTCGGGGTGAGCGCGCGCTTCGGCCGATTCGCCCTTCGCAAAGTTTTGGATATATCGAAGCGGTGTTGGTGTGGACGGCGAAGAATCAACTCGGACGCGGTGCGCAGAGGGTGTTGACGGGCCTTGAGCCTCGACGTTCGCTTCGAATAGTCGGTAGTGGCGCGATCGCGTCATGGTGTAGAAGGCATTGAGACCAGAGATGGGGATCAGGGTCCAGATGAGGAAGTTAACCTGTCGCATGCAATCAGAATATTGTTCACATGCCGTAGGCGTGTCTGCTAAGGTAGTGAAGCCTAACTCACCAATGCCTTCGTAAAGCCGCTGGAGGGAGCATCCGAAAAGACATCATCGTCGACAAATCCTCCACCAATGTTTCCGTTCGCTCTCGCAAGTAGGAAGAGGAAATTCGCAATCAGACCGAACCAAGTGCCGAAGGTCGTCGAGTCCCAGTCGAAGCTTTGGATTTCCTCAGAGATCCAGATGTAAAAGTCCATAGGGTTAAGAAAAGCTTGTATCCGCTCAGATAGCGGGCGCCGGCGCACCAGGCGACGAGGTGTTGGAGGCATATTGGATTGTGATGATGGCGATGATGTTTGGTGATGAGTTTGCGATAGCGCAGAATCGATGTTTGGGGCCGCTTCCCACTCGGTGGTGTTTTGGTAGAAGATTCGAGAGGATTGTGCGCAATATGTGACCGGTTTTGCGCAGTCCTTGGTTGTGTGTTGTGTGGTGAAAGGCCCCAGGTTGTGCCCGAATTGGGTTGAAGGTTGGTGAAAGAATGATGATTTCTTTATTGTTTACTTTGCATTTTGGTTGCTCGGGACGCGGATCGGGAAGTGGACTGAAGCTCTCCCTCAAAATGACCCCGGTCACATTCAAAGTTGGACCAGTGGCAGGCGCAACCGAGAATTTAGGGAGCCCCATCCATCTCAGTGGAGTTTTTCAGAACCTGGCATGCTGGAAAGAGGGGTGGGTTTGGCTGTGACAGTGGAGCCGCTTTAGCGCTGTTGACTGCGAGTGGGGCCCGGTTAGATCCAGTGCGGTTGGTCAGAGCTCCAGTCCGTCCCGTCATCCTGGAGTACCTGGATGGACGGACGACAGCCGACGTCGACATCAATCTGTCTGGCGATACGACCGCAACCGCAACCGCAGACTGGCCTCGACATTCCCTACCGACGATAATCTAAAGAGCCAACATTGGTCGTCCATCTCCGAGATTGAGTATACTATTGCCAGTCAACCAAGTCCATATTGTCGCATAGCCCTCGTTCCCCGACCGATACCCGACGAAGCCCATCATGGCGACTTCGCAAGCAGACGCTAAGGACCGTCAGTTCCTGGCTGTGATAGGAGACGAGGTTAGTTTGACTTTGCGACTATGTTTACATTTGTCAAGGGGCTAACAATCATCCAGGACTCCGTCACGGGACTCCTCCTCGCAGGCATTGGCGTAGGTTCCGCGTGTCCTCGGATGATATGCGGTAGCTGAGTTCTAATGCGCACTCGAAACATAGCACGTTACGGCTCCCCCAGACTCGCAAAAGAACTTCCTTGTGGTGGACAACAAGACGGATAACGCTGCAATCGAGGCGGCCTTTGAGCGCTTCACGACCGAGAGGAAGGACATTGGCATTGTTTTGATTAACCAACATGTAAGTGCTGGTCTTGGTTCAGCGGGGGCTTGTGTGGATATATGTGTTCTTGTTGGCATTTGTCGTTGAAATGGGTGACTGACGTGGGACACACAGATTGCTGATAGGATACGGCACCGAATCGATACCTACACCGCGGCCTTCCCTACCGTTCTCGAGATCCCAAGCAAAGACCACCCCTACGACCCCGAGAAGGACAGTGTTCTCCGCAGAGTCCGTCGTCTGTTTGGCGAATAAACGTGTTGCCAGGTTAGCATGGACATAATGAACGGGGAATGATACGGCACGGATGGAAGGAATGGAAGCAATTCATAGGGGCATAGCGAGCGAGATCAATATGCCCCACGACATCACAGCAGCGGCGCGCATGCGGACTATTTTTGTTGCAAAGGAACTCAGATACCTATAAAGAAGCAGAACGACGGGAATGTCCCTCAAAAATGTTTACGCCTAAGCATGCTTAAAAGCAGAAACAGTCTCAGAAACTACTATACGCAAGAAACTCCAGTACTACCAAAGCAAAACCCATACAAATGCTGCTGCCGTGCAAGTTCCATTCATCCGATTCGGTGCCAAAAATAAATCATTAATCCATCATGTGCAGTCCCCATCATCCAAGGTTTAAACCATGCCATATCCGTTATGAATCGTCAAATACGCTCGCTCTTAACCAGATCAGAGATCGTCAAAGAAGCCAAGGGCCTTGCGACCAAAAAATACGGTGGCGGTCAAGCAGGTGATGTGCTTATCGTCGCTGTTGTAGACATCGGCCTCAACAGTGTACTTGCCCTGAAACGAAACCATTCATGTTAGCAAATATTTCCATCAAACAGCAGCTTCAACAGAGGGAGATGGGGAAAACGTACAGGTGGGATCTCCTTGGGCAGGTCAACGTTCTTGGTAATCGAGATCCTGCCCTTCTCGATGGGGCATTCGAGGTCCACGTTCTTCATCTCCTTGCACAGGTCGGCAGAGGTGTTGATCAGGCGGATGTAGCCGTACCTGACTTGCAAGTTGACGTATGCTCCTTCCTCGATGGCCTCCTTGACGATACCGGACGCCTCGATTGTCAGGGTCTGACCGCTGTACGTGACAATATGGTTAGCTTTTTGCCTGTAACGAAAGAAACAGGAATTGATAGAGAATGCGACTTACGCCTCAGGAGGGTTTGGTGTCAAGACGACCTCTTCGATGGTGATGATGTCGTCTTTACGATCGGCGGCAGCGTCGCAGAACCTCAAGGGCGACTTTCCGGGAACATCGAGTTCATCGTTGGCGGAAACGCTGTTCTCGCGGAAAACGCTAAGAGCGGTGGCGCTCGTGGAAAGGAGAGCGATGACAGCTGCGGAAAGCCTCATGGTGATTGATGATAGCGAGTCACGGTCGGTGGTGTTCGGTGCGGAGGTGTGTTATGGAGACCCGGAGATGGGAGGATGTGACTGGGAAAGCGGGGAATGTAAACGCCGTCCACCGCCGAGACAGTTGTGTTGAGTTATGGGATGTCGGCAACAGAGATCTCACGAGTCGAATCGGAATGGCAGTCTGTTTACAAAGTTGGATGTCTGTGGATGGAGACTCTAAATGATACCTTTTGATACCAGGAACGAAAAAGCCACAGCGAACAAGCGGAGGCAGTCAACTGAATGGCGAGCGAGATAACTGGCGTGGTGACTGGTGAGGTTGATCCCGGCTACAGACGCGGCACCACCACCTGCATCAAGAAAGATGGACGGCCTGTGGTGGTCACTGGTTGGCCCAGCCGATGCACACTCTCTGGCACTCTGCGCAGGCCTCTCACAACGGAACAAGCGAGAGACGTCATTGGGGCATGACGGCGAATGGCGGGTTCGATTTGCCCCAGCCCAGCCTTCCCCAACTTTCTTTCCTCGTCTTGTTTGGTCTTATCATGTGAGTCGCAGTGGATCCACTTATGTGTAATTAGACCAATCACCATCGAGCCGCTGCGGCAGCGCCGCTTCCTGAAGCATCGAGTTCTTGGTTCTCCCTGTCGAAGGACCTTCAACTTTCATTGCTGGGACTGGGCGTGACGAGATGCCATATCGGTTTCCCATTCTCAGCTTACGTGTACTACACTCACCGCGGTGAACAACAAAATAACGTTACTTTTGCCGACTAACGACATCCTCTTGTGTCTTCGCGACAAGATATATTGGCGAGCTTGTAGAAACCTCTTTAGGGTTATAGTCGGAACCCTGGTCGACGATTGTGCTGTTTCGAACATACCGTTTTCACCAAACATCGATATCAGAGGACAAACCGACTGACTGACCGAAATCGCATACGTGGTACTTCGGACTCAAACATGGGTTTCCTAGAGTATGTTTCGAGAGCGTTGGATAGCTTGTTTGTCCCTGCGTGACAACTTCCGCTATGGGGGCAGCTGTGTTGCGATAGTCCTGCCGACGCAGTGATGATTGATAGGCCGTTGAAAGAAGTTCGATGTCGCCCATGAGATATAGTTTACAGCACAGGTTGGAGTCTTATATCGCGATAACAACGGCCATGCTGTCGCGCAAACTGGAAAGCAGACACGCAGCGTATCTCTCTGGCCTCGGGCAGATGTCAGACGCACTGATTCAGGCTGGGTCAGGGATCGTTGATATGTGTTTCCGGGCGTATCACTGAAACGGGAATGATCGGGACGAGGAGTTTCGCTCAGTCGTTCGGCAGCTTGCAGTCGTCTTCATCGGTTTCGGGGTTGTTGGACAAGGTGATTTTGCGATAAGTCAAAGAAGTTGTTGGACAGCAATCAAAGCCAGATGACTTTCTACACAGAAGGTGTAAGAGGGAAGAGAAAAGAAAAAAAGAAGAAAGAAAGGCCAAAGGCCAAGCGATTCGTGACGGATGGGTGTGATCAAATGGAGAACGGTAAACAAAAAGGAGCAGATTGCAAGAGTTTCATGCGAAGGCTGCGCCTGGTTGAAGGGTCCCACCGTCCAATGTGATGAGAGAGACATGACAGCATCGATTGCAGCGCGGGCGAGTAGCAACTGCAGCAACGCCGAAGCATTGCAGTCACACACTTGTCAGGGTTAGAAAACCACTTTGTACGAATAAGTACTAGTGTCAACACGGCTCACGGCTTCGATGATTCGCGCAACTCGACACTCACCAGCCAGCCAAACAGCCGTTTCCCAACACTCAACAGTGCCACCGAGGTGACCTTGTCAGATTAACCAAGGTCGAGGTCGAGCAAGGCGCAGATGGGCGCGCGTAATCCGGAGCTGGCTTCCAGCAGAAGAGTGATCGTCGAACGACATACATATAAAGCGTCATGATGAAGAGCATATAAATTGTACAAATCGAAATAAGATTCAAAGGCGGTGGGTTGTTATCGAGATCTTTCAGGTTCAGGCATCATGAACTGAGGGCGCCTAGGTAGTTGATCGCCATGGCATTTGGATTGGCTGGTGGACTTTGCTGACTCCTCCTGTCGCGGGTGGATTGCGGTTGGATGACACCCACCTCGAATCTCCGACGCTCACCACTCATCTTCGTCCTAGGCGACAATAACTGGGGCGCAGATGCACGCCCCTAAAAAACAGGGAGTCCACAGTCTTGGGGGGGCTGCTCTCAAAGAGAACGATGAACACAATCTTCCTTTCCAGCTCTTCCAAATGGTTTCGATCTTTGGGTCGAGAGAGTCTCCCGGATTGTGTGTGGCCCTTTTGCGAAATCTCCCCTGCCCGCGCGCATGTTCAAATCCAGTCCGTCGCTCTTGAACGGATTGTCACCGGCGTCAAGAATGCAAAATATAGAGTAAAAAGTCCATCTGCTGTTTGTATTCCCCACAATACTCGATATAAGACCCCGAGATACCATGCAAAGGCATGTACAGAGAGTGCTGACATCCAAACCCGCGTTCTTGTTATTGTTGCTGCTGTCAACACTGCTGTGGGCTTTTCCCGTTTCCGGGACACAACCCCGTTTCTGTTGCCCGCTGCGGTTATCACCCAAGTACCTAACCTAACACCCAGCTACACACAGACTCTTTGGAATCAATCACGCTGGCTGGCGTTGTGTCAACATTCATTTGGTTGACTTGCCCATGACGGATCGATTCCGTCCCGCGACTCAGCTCCGTTGTCCACGCTCCGAGGCTCTGCATCACGTCCATAATCCATGATGGCCATTGCGCAAATGGCCTCAATGAACCGCCGTACAAGTCCATTCCGCCTTCGGCCCTCGCGGCGCGCCTTTTGATGGAACTCTTTCACTCTTCGGCTTTCCACCTTGCACAGTCGCACCCCGCCCTCTTTCGCTCCCTTCGAGACCTGGGACGCCCTTTCCTTTCAGGACCCCCTTCTTTCCCCTCCTCCTCGGCCCCCTCCACTCTGGCTGGCTGCTCGATCGACAATTCGGCATGCAAACATTTCAAAGCTGCATGCTTTTACTTCATACCATATCGCATATCAGTCACAGCACTGACGTTTCTTTCCATTTCCAGTTCCAATCCTCCGCTGCCGTGAGCTTAGTGGCTCGGGCCGGACTCTTCGGTTGCGTTCTTTTTTTGTCCGTTGATATCATATGGCGGCCATGTACCTGATGGGGACTTTTTTTTTTCGCAAACAGCGAAGCGTCGCCTACAAACAGCCGCTTCCTTGGTTGAAGGCCCCATAGTGGCTGCTGCGAGCCACCAAGGCAGTCTAGAAACACATCGGGGCAGAGGTAGAAAGTGGTTGCGCTAACAATTTCCAAGACCCCGCTGGGCAGGGCGAAAAAGACACGCAGCAGCAGTGCGAAACAGCTGAGCGAAACACAAGCTGGATCGCAGAACCAGGAAATCCAAGGAAACAAAACCGCCGGCAGCACGTCCACAGTCCACTTGCACCGGCAGCTCCATGTCGCCCGCAACCGAGGACACTCACACAACAAGGCCCAAAGACAAAAATGGTCAATTTCCTTCGATTTTTGGGGGAAGGCCTGTGCCACGAGGGGAATCCCACGGCTGCCGTGGGCTACGACTTCTGATTGGCCCGTGCTCCTGCTGAGCACTGCAGCGTCCCTCCAGTCTTGCCCGTCTTGGGGGGTGGTTGCTCTTGACTGCCTCTGCACAAGAGAGAGGGCCACGCATTGGCAGTGGCAGAGGTTGGAGTTCCCCCAGTCCCGGTCGGGCAATTCCCATTCCCACTGCCACCAAAACGAAGGTGCGCAAGCACTCCAGCTGCAATGATGCGACCGACTGCGACAGGGACTGCGAGTGCAGCCCGCCCGCGTTCTTCCTCTCTGAGACCCCAGAGCCAGACACTGCCAGAGACCCAGAGAGGGCCACCCGCGCAGTGGACAGAGCGATTGCAACCAGCACGCCAGCGCCAGCGCCAGCCCAGTCAGACCTGAGAGTGCAGGACTGAGAGGGCAGACAGAGGGCAGAGGTAGAGTGCGGGTGGGCCCCCTCCCGTCTCCCTCGCTCGCGCACCCGCACTTCCACTTCTCTTCTCATTCTCACTCGGATTCCGTTCCTCCCCTTCAAACTCTTCCAGTCCTCTCTTTCTTTGATCCGCTTTTTCTTGCCCCCCCTTCGCCTCGGACCTATTCATCTCTCGCGACAGTCTTGATCAGGTTTCCACTGCATCATTCCTCGACCGACTTCCCATTTTCGCGCACACGACTCTGCCCGGCCGACTTTGCCTTGCTTTGTTCCTCGAGGCGCAATCTATTCTCTTCTCGACAAATCCACCTCGTCGTCGTCGTCGTCGTCGTCATCCACCAAAGCGTTCCTCCTCGCTTTAGGTTTTGACGCTCGCCACTCCTCCTGACCAGAAGACCACGATTCAGATTTCGAGAGCGACCTCAACCTGACGCCCGACCCATTCCTCCTCTGGAGACTTGGTCTCTCAATCAAGGCTTCGACAGTGATTGACGCCGCCCGGGCTCTCACTTCAAATTCTCGATCCTACCTTCCTCGCCAGTTCCGACGTGTCCTCCCCCCCGACCGAGCGTTCCGCCGCCGACTCCCAATCCTGGCTAGTCCAAACGACAAACGGGCAATTTCATCGAGGGCTGTCTCCAACGGATGAAAGCCCCGGCTTTCTCGTCATTTTGTGCTCGTCTCTCTGGTCGGAATCAATTGCGTTGGACAGCGCGCCAGCATGCCCTTCGACCCAGAAAGATAATCAGTCAACAATACCCTCCCGATACCCTACCGAAACCGCCGTCCCGAGGTCTCTCATAGATTATGACCGACAAGCTGCCGTCACTGCTGACGCCAATCGCGCCTCCTAGTCGGACTCTATTCTCCGTCTCTGCTGCCGTCCCTGTCCAAGATGGTACACGAGCGCAGGAGAATGCCGAGGAAGAGCCGTACACCATCAGGTGTATCTGCAAATACCCCGACGATGACGGAAACACGATCTACTGCGACCGATGCGATACGTGGCAGCACATAGAATGCTACTATCCCCACAACTCTGAGGATGCTCTCCGCAATCCAGACTTTGCACACTTCTGTGTCGAGTGCAAGCCAAGGCCCTTGGATCGGGAACGAGCCAAAGAGAACCAGAGGCGCAAGCTTACAACAGGTGTCACTGAAGGAATGACAGACAAGAAGAGCAAGCGTCCTCTCTCAAAGAGCCACAAGAAGAAGCCGAAACCGAGCGACCTGCCATTGACTGGTCAGCACTCCAAAGCCGAAAAGCATGCCAGCACACAGGACAACCACCCCCCTCCAACGAAGAAATCGAAGAGCTCGCACAAATCTAGTCAATCGATTAGCTCACAGGCTGCGAAACGCAGTCCACAATTCGGCAGCACCAAGTCCAACCATGCTCACCCTCCTAGTCCTGCGGCGACGCCACCTGACCTGCCTGCCGACTTTGAGATACATACCTATGCCCCTGCGTTGCTATCCGGCTCCAGCGACCGAGGCGTCGAGATTGTGCACACCAATAGTTTCGCTAGCCTCCAGGTGTCAAACGCCATCTCAGATTGGCTACGAGACCACAACAAACTCCAGAAAGAGACGGGCTGGGCCTACGCTGATATTTTCCAACCTCTACCCCCAAACATTGATCAGCTGAAAAGGCCAGTGGATATTGAGCTTTCACGGAAGACCCTCGGTCAAGGCACCGTCGCTTCTTGGAAATGCATCAAAGCACCATCGGCTATTGCTCATAACGTCCCTCTTGTGGAACTGAATGGGCAGATCGGTATTCAGAGCAGTTATTGCGCAGATCCCGATAGCCGGTGGCAAGAGCTGACCTCCCCGCTTCCTTATGTCTTCTTCCACCCCATGCTTCCCATTTACATCGACACCAGGAAAGAAGGATCCCAGGCTCGCTATATCCGACGAAGCTGCAGGCCTAATGCCATGCTCGAAACATATCTTTCGGACGGCTATGAGCTTCACTTCTGGCTTGTAACCGACAGGCAGGTCGCAGCTAGGGAAGAGATCACACTGCCCTGGGACTTCCGGTTCCCCAATGAGAACAAGTCACGGATGCTCCGGGTTTTGGGGCTCAGCGACGAAGACACTTCAGCCCACGCCGAGTCTTCTGTTGACGATGGGGAATATCAGGCACTTACGAGCTGGCTGCATAACATCCTCTCCGAATATGGAGGCTGTGCGTGCAACCTTGGATCGGAATGTGCATTTGCTCGGTTCCATCGGAATCATCTGGGCAAATCACAGGCGCCAGCAAACCCACCAAAGACCAAGAAGCGAAAAAGCAAAACGCAAAGTTCGTCCACCACCGGCACAGGACCAGCAACCGACAGTCGAGCAGCTAGTGAAGGCCACCTTGAGGATGCTCCCGAGAATGATCGCCGATCAGTGTCTGGCTCAGCACGGAGCAAGCCTCCAAGCCGAGACCTCACCCCCACGGCCCGCCAGGGATCATTCGACACTCTTGGGATATTGACAGAGCCGACCGATCGGGACAAGCGTAAAGTTTCCATGATCGAAGAGACCTTCCGCCGGATAGAATTACAACAACAACCCACAAAAAAGCGGAAAGCACGCGGCTCTGATGCGGCTACTACCTCCAAGAAAGGTAGCAAAAGCAGCGCTGCAACCCAGACGACAAATGCGACGAATGGAGCCGACGAGCGCCACTGCCACTTTGCCGATGGTGAAACAGCAACTACCAGCAAAGCAACATCGCCAGCAGCAAGTGCGAAATCTGGTCGAGTTACTAAATCGAAGAAAACCAGTTCTAGGAAAGGATCTGTTGCCGTCGTTTCTCATCCTGTTCCTGCGCAGCCAGTCCGTTTGCCGTCTCGCCCAAAATACGCCGACGCTGCTACTCAAACAAACCCCGACACCGAGGCCAACCCCGCACCCTCGCCGGCGCGGCCGAAGAGGAAGTTAGTTTCGGTGACGACGCGCATCGTGCAGCATCATCGCTTGCTGGAAGAGGAGCGTCGCAAGCAACGATTGCTTAATCAGGCGGCTGCTCCTGTCCCAATGGAGGTGGACAGCCCAAAGGAAAACAAGACTGCAGCCCCAGTTCTCGGTTCGGTTCAGGATAAAACTTCGGAACCCAGTGCACCAGCCAAGGCAGCCACAAGTGATGTCGAAATGCCCGACGCGCCCACCGTATCAGCGAGTCATCCGAAGGCCGCTCAGAGTTCTTCTGTCGTCACTGCTCCAAAGAGCAAACCCGTGGATTTGAAGGTTCCAATGCCACCTGTTCCGCCCTTTCCAAGCTCAACCTCTTTGGCCTCGACCTCCACCACTCCTTTATCTGCAGGGACCTCGGTGGCTCAGTCACCATTTTCCGTTACTGGCCTGCCAAGTCCCTTCGGGCCGCCGTCTGTCAACAGCTTGACTGCGAACCCAAGCCCAATAAAGAAGAAGTTGAGCTTGAGTGACTACACCAAAAGCAGGATGAACAAGGCTGCGGCAGCTCGCCCATCGGTTAGCGCGCCCTCTCTGAAGCCCATTCCTGCTTTGGACGAGCCAAAGTCGACCACCAGTGACGACAATGGTGGAGCTGCCTCAGGCTCCCCACTCACGGAGAAGGTGGCTGATACGACTGGCTCGACCACCACCGCTTCGACCTTGGCAGCTGCAAGCAGCTCTGTGTAAAAAGTATATAGACTAGGGTCTTCCCGTGTATGGATTAATGGTGGAGGATGTTTTCAAAGTATTTTCTGTTAGCGGCTTCTTACTCGGTGTTCTCTCTGAGTTGAGATTTGAGTTTAAGAACTCCGGCATTTGAGAGAAGCAGCCAGGTCGCTGTTAGGTCTGGTACGATTGCGATATAAAGTTCTATCCTGCCTTTACGTTTCTTCACAAAATGGGTCTGGCGGCTGGTGATATAATCAACGTGGCGTTTGGGGATATTTTCTTTCCTGGTCCGGAAACTGGGTTTCGTGGGACGGCTTCAAACAAGCCTGGGAGCCCCGTACTTGTTGGGAGGTTTGTGAAACTGGGTCAGGTTGGGTTCACAGCGGTTGGTCTTCCATGATATGGGTCGGCTGGCTGGTTTTCGGGGGGTTTATTATTTTATTTTATTTTGCCTGTTATGCGTGCGAGGAAAGACAAATGAAAGAGGAGGAGAAAGATGAAATGATCAAAAAGGGAAAAGCACAACACCGCAACATCACTGGAATTCTTGGTCAAAATCATTGGATGGGTATATCAAAGGACTCGTTCCCCCTTTTTTTCCTGCCCAATCTTGAACTTTGTTCTCATTTTTCTTTCCCTCTCTCTCAACCCCCCTCTTCTTTTTATGATGACCAATGGATGGATGGACGGATGGATGGATCAACGGCTTTTTTATCTACGCTACTACGCTACTCATGCAATTAGTGATAACGCTTCGCCAAGGCAGCTGAGGCACTCATTTGAATCTTCGAAATGTTCAAAGAAGTTTACGATACCTTTGCTGTACTATTTTGCTTATGTAGTTGAGAGCTTTGCATGTGTCCTGATCTATGTAACCATGTTGTTATATGAGCAGACACTCTTTCCCTCACGTCTTGTTGCTCATTCGCTATGTAAATAACCGGAGCTGGAGTGGTATAGGAACAGAAAAGGGAGGATTGCTGTACAGCCGTCCAGTCATGTATCTGCCTCCCTAATCGCCACACAATTTGTGTAGATGTCTTGCTCCGCTCGCTCGGATATATACAGGTAGCTACCATAAGAGTGTCAAATGCAAATCTATGACACCAAATCTCGAACACTCAAAAATTCAAACATCCACCGCTGATGCAGCCAACTAAGGTAATGATGACACGAACTACCGTACACAAAAACCTTACTTACCTGCTAGACTAACCAAGACTGCTCCGTCTCAGTCTGGGACCAACGATGCTCAAAATGGGGTCTTTCCATTCGCCTCAGACACCACATACACGGATACAGACGCAGCACCCACCGACACTCCATAGTAACCACCCAGTAGCAAGGCGGGAGTGATCTGAGAGTTTTAGTGGAGTGAGTAACTGGGTTGAACAAGTGTAGTTTTAGGGCCCACGAGAATCACTGTTCACTTTGAGGAAATGACGAGTTGGGAAAGTGTGCTGGTGACTTCCGAAACACTATATGCTGACACGAAGCTCTGCATTTGGATGTATGTAGTACCTAGGTAAATGTGATATGGTTGGGTCGAAGATAGATGTATGTGTGTGTGTGTGTGTGTGTGTGTGAATGAATGACTTCGAGAAACAAGGGTGTTTTCAAATCTCTTTTACCCAACTGATCCGAAGTATGTACATATGAACCGTGGACTTCCATAACCGTGAACCGATCTGCCGAGGGTGTCGGGTTCTCTTCCCGTCCTCTTTCCGTCTTTTCTCCCGTTGCGGGGGCGAGGGGGTAAAGCTGCTCCCATCTTAGTTGAATTCGGTATATGACAAGACCTAAGTGATGAACAGAAAACCGAGAGACGGTAGTGGCAGAACGGAAATGAGCAGTGACCTTGACATTTGATATAGTCCGGATATATACGCATATACAGAAAAGACAGAATAACTGGGTCATCCATCCTAAGTGTGCGCCAAGGAGAAAACGAAAATGACACCGACGAGAACGGTTTCGGTACGTCCAAACGACTTGCCGACAACAGACCGACACTGTCGATAAATGACCCGACCCAAAACAAGAAACATACGAACTATGCAGCTACATGCCAACACCTGAGCTCCAGGCTTTCTGTCTCTCTAACTTGCTAGGTACAGATGCACACGCAGGTACTGACTAACTGATTGCCTTGTAAAGCTCACTCCCACATTCCCCCACACACAGCACAAAGCTCACGCACATGGGCGCAGCATTTCATCACCTCAGCTATACATACAGTTCCAGACTCGTATGATGTTGTTGTTATATATCACGCAGAATGTTCTTCCACTGGTCCACAGTTGTTGTCCCTCATTTCCTCCTTTTTATGTTCCGATTTGCCCTCATAAACGCAATGTACCTCAAGCTTCCTAATCTCATCGGACAAAAATGCCTATAGCTTGTCTTAACCATCTGCTTCCAATTCTTGAGAGGAGATTCTCAATCAACAAACAGCCTCAACACATCAACACATCCAACCAAACGTATTCCGGGGGTATATCAAGGGTATCTCTCTTCTAAACACAACATTTCACGACACCTCTCCGTGTCTCCCTCACTGATTCCCCGGACCCGGTTGATGAGGGTACTGCATCTGCGCCGAGTAGTTCGGATTGAACCCTCCGAAAGAGCTCAACTGCACCAGATAATTCCAATCCATGTGCGAAATATCGAGATCCATCGAGCCCGCTGGCGTTGCCGCTGACGGTCCAGCCCCGAACATTTGGCCCATTCCGGTATCGAAGCCTCCATTTGGCGATCCAAACATCATCGAATCGTTCATCATCATGTTAGCCGAGCCCATTTGCGGTGACGTATCCGTCTGTGGCGGTTGCTGCATCGGTTTGGGTGTGGTGTACATGCCCGCCTGCATGCTAACGCCAGGAAGCCCATGAGGGCCTGTCATGCCCGCCATATCCGGGGGCATGGATGACGCAGGCATCATTCCTGGCGGCGTAGCGGAATTGGGAACGGATTGTCGTGGATCCGATGGCACTGACAAGCCGCCACCAATACCACCAACTGGACCACTGCCAGCTTGCGGAGGACTGTTTGGTCGTTTGAACTTGGCTGCCGTATTGCGCATCAGAGTCACTATTTTCGGCGTCTGTAGATGCCGTCCTAGCTGGTTCTGCGCCGCCTCGTGGGCATCCCAGGCCTTAACAAAGAAGCCGCCGAGAGCGATATGCATCGGTGTGCGCAAGTTAGATGTCAAGCCACGGCGTTCCAAGTTCTCGATCATAAGAGTCCAGGCACGCTCGCAGGGCGCACCAGTCGTGCGCGTCCTCAGATCCTGGACAAGGAAAATGTAGGCCGGCAACGGAAAGTTGAGCATGGTGTACCACTTGAATCCTTTCAAAGCCTCGTTGCCCTGCAACATGTTGTCATATTCAACCATCAAAACGGCCTGCTCAAAAAGCGCGTCTCGTTCATTGTGGTCCATGACACCCTGGGTGGCTTCGCGACAGAGGAAGTCGATGACTCGGAGTTTGCAGAGCGCTTGCCTTGTCATCAACAGGGTGAAGAAGTGCAGAGGTACCTTGGGGTCGCAATACTTGAGGTAAGCATTCTCCATATACGTGCAAAAGCTTTCCAAATCGCGCGGCAGGTTGGTATTTGCAACGTGGGTAACGACATCTGGTGACGCCGGGGATGGGCTGAAATGCACTCGCGGCTGAGTGACGCGAGTCCCTCCAGGTGTAGTCACGACAGCACGGAGTCCATTAGGCTCCGCGGCAACCGTTAACTCGATCCGGGTGAGGGTGAACAGCATTTCGGTCGGGCCGGGGTACTGAGTCGGGAAGTCCTTTCCGTGGAGGTTGAGATCCGAGTCGTTGATATTCAGGGGGAATCTGCAATCACCGCCGCAGCTCGATAACGCCGTAATGGCCGAACCGGTGATCTCCGCTATTCGCTTGTCCAAAATCACAATCTGCCACCATAGACGTCTTCGTTGCTCCACCTCAAACGGAGGTAACCCAAACTGTTGTCCATCCTTGTGAATGCCTATCCGGGTCGCAACTCTGACGGCGATGCCCATCAAGCAAAACATTGAGCGTGGGTCAACGTATTGACGGACACAGAGCTGGGAGAGGTGGTGTCAGCTGATAACGTTTTATTACGCACTGGGCGATAACTTACTAGATACAACAGAAGAGCTTGCAAGGTCATGATCTCGTTTGATCTCATAAAGCCAGCATTGACCAGAGCCTGCTGTGTTGCGCCATGATATTTTGCCAACAGTATGGTCCTGTCTTCTCCAAACTCGGTCTGGACTTCTTCGGCAGTCATCGATGTGACAGCAGAGAAGTAGATGGCGAACATGAGAACCTCCAAAGGCTTGGGGATATTTGCCGGTTTTGCGCCAGCACTTATGATTTGCTTCTGCAGAGATGAAGTATGGCTGAGTTTCAAGAGTGGGTTGACATTTGTGATGTAGGTCTGCCATAGCTGGAATATCTGGAACGAGGACGGGTGAGAGTTGGTCACGCTGGTTGGAGATCCGCCGACGACGAAAGGGAAGCCATCGTTGTTATCGAACATCGTGTCGTATGCATGATGGAGTGTTGGCCCCTCACAATCCTCATCGGAGGAATCCGCAAGATCCTCGTCCATGACTCGAAACTACGGTACTTGGTTAACATTTTGCACAGAGAACTGGCCATGGCCATTGCATTGAGTGTGGAGTTTTTAGAGGAAGCGACAGAAGATATGGAAGGGGATCTCATCAGCAAGCCGAGGAACGCAAGTCCAATACTGAGGAATGCCGGCATATGGAATGGTGATGATGAGTATGGATGGATGGTGGGTCGACCAAGCTTACCTCCTTGTTATATGGGAACCACTTTTGCCTGAGTGAAGCAAGGGCAAGAAGTTAGCCTGCTGTGGGGGGGTTCAGCAGTGAAGGATTACATGGGAAGACTGACTTGTCATATCCCTGATCGCCAGGCGAGACATGATCTGCGGCACTCGAAGGGGATGTCTTGAGCCCGCTAAGGTCCTGCTCCAGGTCGGCAACATCGTCGATAGAATCCGAGGTTTTGAGGTCGTGGGCAATGGGCTCAAAGTTGACGCCGTGCTGCGAGAGGAGGGATTCATATTTCTTGAGGCGGTCGATGAGGTCCCGCTCATGCGGCTTCTTCTTGCGGCGCCTAGGCGGCTGGGGCGGGACGACGCGACACTCGACGCCGGCCTTGACGCAGTTGGCACAGGGTTTCTGCTTGTCGCAACGGACCTTGCGCTGCTGACAAAGGACGCATGAATGGCCTCGCGTCAACTTCATCACCGAGGGTTCAGGGACGGCCTGAACGGAGTGGACGCCGACGGAATGCCTCTGCTCCGACGACGACGAGGAGGGCGGCAACGGGGGTTGCGGGTGCTGGTGGAGGTAGTCATGCCGCTGGTCCGGCGGCGTAAGCTCCGAAGCCATGTTGGATACTAGTCGACTACCTTGACTTATGTAAAGGGTGTTGCGGGGGTCCGCGTGAAGCTTGGTCGGATGCAGACGGGCCGCTCGGGTCCGAGACGGGGACTTGGCCAAGCCGTGGTTCAGGCCAGTTGTATAGGAGCGCTTTCTACTGAGCCAGGTCTACCAGGTCACGCCCAGCAAGCCCCAACCACAATGTGGCCGTTGTTTCCAAGGGTGAGGTAACTTTGCTGGCGTCACCACAGACTCACAGTTCCCGTCACTTGTTTCTGCAGTTTTCTCTTAACGGCGTGCGTGGGCGTGCCAGGGGTCGGCTCCCGGGGTCACCCAGGGCTTGAAGACAGATGCTTGTGTGCAGAGCCGCAGGGCAGCCACTACAAAAGGGAACTTGTACCGCTCTCTGCTTTTCTGTATTGAGTATACCGTTAGCTTGCGCCCGGCTTATTCTGCTTCCTTGGCCTATGGTCTCCTCTGGTCCAGTCCTGACAGCGGATGCGGATGGCGGATGGTGTCCCCGTGGCTGAAACCGCACCACTCGCGGGCGGGATGCCGTGGGGAACTTGAGGAACTGGAGGGGTGATGTGGTAGTTGGGTACCTTCTACCTCTCTTTAGCCGTCGATGTCTAACAACCAGACGTGAGGGGAGGCCAGGACAGTGGGAGTATGTGTGTGTGTGCCGCCAGTCAGGTGTGCAGGAGCAGAGTGTCGTTCACTGCATGTATCTGTCGCTGGACGAAGGGCGATGTGTGTAGTATCAGCGAAGGCCAAGGCAGGTACCGGTAGTATGTGGCGAGGCGGATCGAGGTACCTCGACTGAATGTTGAAGGGCCAAAGTCCAATCTCCAGACAGACACCGGTCGATGTTAATCTTGTCCCCAAGGTCCAGTGTCCAGTATCCGGCCGTCTGGATCCTTGGCCGAATCTGGAACCCGGAGGCCGGGGGCCTGACGGCTGCTGCTGCCAGCAAGACAGGCGCAGAAAAGCCACACCCGATTTAGAGATGCGTCGTGATTCTCAAGAGGCGTAAATGGATGATAAGTAGTCCGGAGTGCGCTGCCGACAGAGGTAGCGAAAGACTGGTCGGCTGCTGGTAGGCTGCTGGTACCGTAGGCTGGTCGAGGGAGTTCCAGAGTAGTGGAGAGTGGAGGAGGTTCGGGACCAGAAGAGCCCTCGAAGCACCCGAAGTGCCCGACCGCTGGGAAAAAGAAGAGTCAATAGCACCTACCTTGCGTTGGTAGCCGCGGAATGCTGGGCTGAGGCAAGGAAGCGAAGAAAGCGTGGCCAGCAGAGGGGTTCAGTTGCAAAAGGAAGGCGGGCGATTGGATGCGCTTCCGGCAACACAAGATAAAGTGATCTGAAATGGTATGCGCTTGTATGCGCTTGTTCCTGTTCCTGGGTGACGGATCCCGCTCAACTGTGGTTTTTGTGTGTTGAACGACGAAGAAAAAAAAAAGGATGATGACTCGGAGAGAATAAAAAAGACGCAAGCAAACTGAACCAGAGAGGAGCAAGGCGATGAAAAGCAGCCAGAAGCAGCAGAAAGCAGTAGCAATCAAGCCAAACTGAGCGAAGGCAAGCAAGCAACAGGCATACTGGTATGGCTCGTTAAAGGTTAGACACTTCAAGTCCACACATCCTGACCGCTCGTCTCGGGTTCCAGTCCCTCTGCCTGCACTGCTAAGCCTTGTGGTGGACGATAAATATCCACCAGCTTAAGACTGCCCATCCCCCCAGCCCCGGGTCCAGTCTCGTGGCCTCTTGGTCTCCTCTCTTCTCTCCGCAGCCCTTGGATTCCGTCTTGATTTCTTTGTTCTTTCCCGCCGCACCACGGGTTTCTTACCTAGGCCGCGCACGCCTTTCTGGATCCGTCTATACGATGTCGGTCTAGATACTCGATACGTCCTGACACGAGTTGTGTCCTTTGGATCGAAGCTGGACTAGACTGGAGGCAGCTGGCCAAAGTGTTTCCCCGAAGAGTCCTCAGCTGTCACTGCCACTGTGACGGTGACTGTGCATCGGTGCGTGCAAGATGCGTGAGTGAACGGAATGGGAAATGGTAACCGCAGTTGGACTTGAAAGCGCTGTCGAATCAGATTGCGCGCCAGCTATGGGTTGACAAGAGCCAGCCCTACTGCGCACCTTTGGGGGTAGCGAGATGCTTGGCCCCTTTTCTGTTTTTGGTGTGTGTCTGTGTAAGGCGTGAGAGTTGGCAGCGGGATATCGCAGTCGCTTGTGCGCCCTTGACAATTGCATTCTGCCCTTCCCTTCCGCTTCCGCTGCTGCTGCTGCTGCTGCTGCTGCTGCTGCTGCTTTCTGATGGTGGTGACGAGCATGACGACGGAATATATTACCATATTACCTGTACGGTTCACTGCTTGATCTCTGGTGTCTCAAGGCCCACGTCAGGCCCTCAGGGTTTGAAAGCAATGTTCGCACTGGTAATGACCGATCCCGGCACTGTGGATAGTGCGTAGAGAGTGAAGAAAAGAAACGAGACGATGTAGGAGCGCGACGAGGTACCTTCCTGGGACCCCGGTTGTTGGATGAGAAGTTTCGGGACCGAGAGCTCCCTTTCGTACCCGAGAAATTCAGCCCAGGAGCGGAAAAGTGGATTCGACCTGAATGCAATGAGGTTGAGAGCGGGGCTCGGGTCCAGCCGAACCTCCACTCGGCGGGGTCATAGGGCACGGATAAGGAAGGTACTGATTCCCACTAAGAGCCGCTAAATCCACCTGGAGATCGCTGGAAACGATCGCTAAACTTGACCAAAAAACAGATCGGTTCTTGCATCGGCCGACCTCCGTCTGTGCCATTTTATTGTACAACGGACACTCGGACGCGAAGCCTTGAGCAAGCCACCAGCGCCGCATTGCCGAAAGCCAAGACTATTTGTAAACGAAGGCTGGCTCCTCCTTCCTCCCGTCCAGCTCCACACGAAACCGCGCTCATGGAACCTGCAGGAGCGGATCTTGCGATGGGGAACTCCTTCCCTTTCTTCGCTTGGCGCAAGGCTCACGATGCCATTCTGGCCAGGCGAGATGGGACAAGACAGACAGGATAGGCAGGAGTGGTCCGGGTAATCAGGTGGGAAACAGGCAATTGTCGCGCAGGGAGGACAGAGTGAGTAAGTGGAATGCAGAGTCTGCACCCAAAGCTCCGATGCTCCGACATCTTTCTCTCGTTGACAAATTGCAGTGATGAACATGGGAACACCAACACTCTCTTCGATGCCCAAGATAGCAGCCCTTGGGATGGCGAAATGGAAAAAGATAGCCACTCGCTTCACTCGCCTATCGTTCATCCGCCTCCCTTCCTCTTCTTCTTTGACTCCGTTCCCCGTCCCTCCATCCATCTCGCACCCATCATCCAATATCAAAGATGCATATCCCGACAGAACGGGGCAGCATGCCTCTACCTAGCTCTACATGGAGCATACATGGGGACCACTAAGGAATTTGAAAATGCCTACTGAAGGCACATGGATTGGATCTCCCACATGTCCGATGGATGTGCGTCCCAGGTCCATGTCCATGTAACTCAACCACAGAATCTATGTATCAGGTGCCTTAGGGTTTGGGTTTTGGTAGAGAATTCGAGCATATGCAATACCAGAGGTGCCTCAAGTGTACAGATTATGCCTGATTTCCAGGGAAGCCCAAACCGAATGCCCCGAATCTATACGGTACGCATGTTAATAGCCATAGAGTATGGTTTGACGGATTGACCTTTGAACTCACGGGTCCACGGTCCCATACTTGCCGTCACCCGTCATCTACGCCTGCCCGTACTTAGCCTGGGCAGCCTCCGGGGGCTGTCAAATTGTCTCCACGCTGGTTGCTTTTTATGTCCGAGACCAAGAACGTGTCTTATATAGACGACCGCGTGCGCGACACTGCTTTTTCTTTCTTTTGCTTTGTTCTCCCTCTTCTTTTTTTCTGCGCTTCTAACAACAGCCAGGATACCTCTACGGCAGTATCATTAGCACATACGCAAGCAAGCACTTTTTGGTCGGCATATCTTTGACGCACCTCTGATTGTGTTTCACTTGTTTACTTGCTTCCCGTCTTCAACTTTTTGTTTACATACTTCCCTCATCTCCTTAAAGGCTTGGCTCACTCAACTCACTCACCGTGCGTCACCTCACCCTGCGTCACCTAAACCTCACCTCGTTACGTCTCATCTCAACAACCACACGATTCCGGAACCTCACCCTTACGACTAATTAGCCGGCCCGGCCGTTTGTTGTTTCGTCTGATTACCCGAACTCGTTTTGTGAGACCTCAAGATTGGCCCCCTTCATCACCAAGGCTGCCAGTGTCCAGCACGAGAAGAAGGAGAGAAGCAGAAGAGGAACACCAGGAAGAGGAGGAGAAGGAAACCCAACGAAGAGAGACCCGTTTGTTACAGGATCCCAGGACGAACCCCCCATCGGTCATCGGATCACAACAAGTGTCTCGGTCGCACTCTGTCCCCGCCCCCGTCCGGCAGGCTGGTCCTCCTTTTCCCACGGGGCCCCGTCGCCTTGCTTTCCATCTTTCTGCGACCTCCCACCAACTGTTCCGAACCAACCCATCCATAATGGCTACCGTCTCGCAGTCCACCACGTCCCTCAGTAGTGGCAAGTCAAGCCATCACAACCGCCCGGGAGACGAATCTAGGGGCGCTGGTAGCATGGCAGAACCAAACGATGTCGAAAAGCTCTCTCCCACTCCGCCGCCTACGGGCCCATCGCAGCCAACCGAGAATGATCTGTACAAGCCAAAGAGCCTAATGTTCTGGTTGACCCTGTTGTGCAACTTTATGGCGCTGTTTCTGGTCGCTCTCGACAGGACAATTATCGCGACCGCCGTTCCGCGCATATCGGACGAGTTCAATGCTTTGGGCGATATTGGATGGTATGGCTCCGCTTACATGTTGACCACCTCATGTGCTCAACTTGTCTATGGGCGCATCTATAAGTTTTATGATATGAAATGGTCAGTATCTTCACCCGGTTCTCATTAAACAATGAAGTGGAGATAGGGGCTAACAGCAACTCGCCATCTATAGGGTCTTTCTAGTCAGCGTTGTCGTCTTCGAAATTGGCTCTGCCATCTGCGGTGCGGCACCGAGCTCAACCGTCTTTATTGTCGGCCGTGCCATCGCCGGCATGGCTTCCGCCGGTATCTTCTCAGGCTGCATGTTGATCATGATCCCTATGATCCCCTTACACCGCAGGCCTGCCTTCCAAGGTCTCTTCGGCATGGTTTTCGGTATTGCGTCGGTTATGGGCCCCTTGATCGGCGGAGGCTTCACGAGCGGTGCCACTTGGCGTTGGTGTTTCTACATCAACTTGCCCATCGGTGCTGTTAGCTTTATCTTCATGGTCTTCTTTTGGAACCCGCCGAAAGAGAAGCGCGCACCTGCTAGCCTTGGAGTACATATCAAACGGCTGGACCCCATCGGCATGATCTTCTTTCTTCCCGGGACCGTGTGTCTCTTGCTTGCTTTACAGTGGGCTGGTTCGACCTATGCGTGGAATTCATGGCGCATCATTCTCCTCTTCGCTATCTTTGGTGCATGTACCGCGGCTTTCATTGTTGTCCAGATTTTGAAACCCAAGACGGCCATGGTGCCGCCAAAGGTCATAACACAGAGGAGCGTAGCTTTTGGTACCTCCTTTACCTTCTTCTTGGCAGGGTCTATGCTTATGATGGTGTATTACGTACCAATATGGTGTAAGTTTTCATCCAACATCAGCCCCTTTTTATCCGAACTGTAGCTGACCAACCACGTCATTATAAGTCCAAACCGTTAAGCAGGTCGATCCCATCAAGTCGGGTATCTACACACTCCCGCTCGTTCTCAGCCTGGTCGTTTCAAGTATCATTGCCGGTATCATTACCCAGAAGATCGGATACTATGTACCATCTATGCTCGTTGCTCCCTCACTCATGTCGGTTGGCGAGGGTCTCATGAGCACACTGAACCCGGGTAGTCCGGTTTCCCACTGGGTCGCCTTCCAGTTCCTGACAGGGTTCGGTCTCGGCTTTGGAATGCAGACTTCAGGTTTGGCCATCCAGACGGTTTTGCCGAAAGAAGATGTCAGCACAGGCATTGCCATTAACTTCTTTGTTCAACAATTGGGCGGTGCTGTTTTCACTTCGGTTGGCCAGACCATCCTCAGTAACCTTCTCGTCAAGAAACTGTCCGGAATCCCTGGTATCGGAGGCCATGTCATCGTCAACGAAGGCGCCACGCAGCTCACTAACGAAGTGCCACCGGAATACAAAGGTCGCGTACTCGACGCATATAACTATGCCTGTCAGCGCATTTTCCTAGCGGCCATGGGCCTTGCATTCGCCTCACTCCTCTGCGCTTTCGGAATGGAATGGAAGAGCGTCAAGAAGGGAAGACAAGGACCACCACCCTCGCAACCTCCTGAAAATGGACCTCAAGGACCCAACGAAGGTCTCCTCCGTCCCTCGTCGTCTTTCCCTCCAAACGGTCCATCAGAAGGATCAACAACAAATGGGTTGATAATGGCCAAGAAGGAAGCGCCAGCGGAAGGTCTCCCGCGACAACACCTCAGAAGCCGAAACTCGAGGAGAGAGTCACTCGCATCTGAGGGTAGGGCCTCGGGAGTGTTGACAAAGCCGCCGCCGGCGCATATGACCCCTGGGTCTCCGGGCTCGGCCAAGGGCAGTCCTAGATCCAGTGATCAGAGGATGGAGCAAGAGATGCGGGCGAGTTATTCCCCGGCGCCGAGGAATACGGCGAGCCAGGAGATGAAGGAGCTTCCTAGTCCTGCTGCTTGATTTCATTCGAAACATTTAACATAAGTGGGAAGGGGAAGAAAGTGAGGGTCTTGGTGATAGAGTAAACGTGTTGGACATGATGATGTAGTTCAGGAAAACAACTTTGTATTCAAGGGATCGGGACGGGTTCAATGGCGTTTCTCACATACCTTTCAGGTTATGATGGAATTGGGCAAAGGTTAAGGATAGAAAGCGAGCATGACGAATTGGAGTATCTAGTTGGACACACCTGTATTATCGATAACGAACTCGGGATGGTGAAGAAGTGTAAGAAAGTCGAGTGTTCCTTCCTTACTCGGGCAGGAGATGCTGTCGAGTGTTCCTTCCTTGGGAAGGATAGAAAACTCTGCTGCTGCCGCCACTGGATATTTTCCTTACCCTCCTTGTTCTCTCTGACACAATGGCAGCAGGCAACAACTTGCCCTCCTTGTTCCCTCTGATTCTGTTCCTGTGTCCTACGCTCAATCGCCATGGTGACCACCAGATCAAGGGCAGCTGCTATAGCAGCCACGACCCCGTTCAGCAACGAGTACGACCAACCAACTTCAAGCGACGAACCCATGGATTTGCCTGAATTTTCCCGTCAGGACCAACCTGCTTTCAGTTCTCCTCTTACCTCCTGATCCTCGAAAAAGCAGACGCTACGCCCCTCGTTCACATCGGCAGCGGGACGGACAAGACCAAGGGCACACATAAGAGGTTCGCAGATCACGACAACCGCAAAAACTTGTCGCAATTCACAGAGATCGCCTACTAGAAAGGATACAGAATCACACATAAAAAGATACTGGTATCGGCACCAGTGCTGTTAGACTCGCTGCTAGTTCTATCTGCGCGGTTATTGTTCCTGGTCCTCGAGACGGCCTTGACATACATGCTATATATACTAAGATCGCAAAACTATCCATCCGGTATTCACTAATGGTAAATGGGGCGACTCTGTCCCCTACGGGGGCTTATACTCCCACGAAGCTTGGAATAAGGGCACTAGGAGACAAGAGTGGTTTTATTCGGGCCTATCGCCAAGTGACGTTGAAAAGATCAGACGTTAGAGGAGGAAAGCGCAGCAGCGGGAGCGGCTGGAGAATGAAAGTCCGGAAGATCGTGAGGCAAGTCTGGCAAAGGTGAGAAAGTGTACAGTCCAATACTGGTGTGATTGTTAGCTCGAGACCTCGGGTCAACTTCCCTAGGCGTTTTCATACTGTAAATATGCCTTTTCCAAAATAAAATACACCGTATTGGATCTTATTGGTGCCTTTCGGATCCGTACCTAGCTATTTTCATACTGTGAATATACTTTTTATAAACTAAAATACACTGTATTGGATCTTGTTAATACCTTTCGGATCCGTACCTAGCCATTCATTTAATCCTTAAAAGGTTTGGGACAATTCGGAAGACATTTAGTCTAGTGTATTAGGAGTAAGTACCAAGCTAATAAATAAACTAGCACTAGATTGTAGTGAACAGGAAAACAAAGCTACCCCAAAAGTCTTAATGAGAAGATGAGAACTCGTGTTTGCTCACTGACATCTCTCTCATGCCGCGCCGGTGCTATTGCTACTGAGGCGGCTTGGTCGGTGCGACTCGGTCAATTTCTCGGGGGCACTTGGAGTATATCCCCTCGATTACTCGATTAGGTGAGTAAAGGAGCCGAGGGGACACTGTCGTTCCGTTCCTCGGCCTTGGAGATTTTGGGTTAGACATAACCAGGTATAACTAAGCATGGCAGGCTCATGATGTGCGGTTATAGACAGGGACTAAAGAGGGTAGCAACGAACCGCCAGGGATTCTCCGCATCGGCTCGGCCCATCTTCGAACCTGCTTGCCTGGGTGAGCCTGGGCAAACGGTGAAAATTCTTGGCCTCCGTCAATAGAAGAAGTTGAATCGGCCCGCGAGGAGTTGCAGTGCGTTTAGACCACCGGAGTTTGGGAGTGTTCGGGTCCTAGTGTCCAAGAGTTCAACTCGGTTCGTTGTTGGAGAGAGGGGGAACAGGGTAGCATTGGAAAGAGGAATTGGCCTTTTCCCCGCAATCGTTGTTAGCGAGGATGGGGTTTTACCATTCTGTGGTTCTAGACTTTCCCCATTTGTCAATGGCAGCATGGATGGAGGAGAAAATCCGGGGGTGTTGTGGTCTGGGGAATGAGGATATCGGAGCTTTGGTGGAGAAGATGTGATGATGGTCTGGGGGACTAACATGGTGGAGAGCCATGATCTATCGTCAACCAAGGCCATCGGCAGGGGTTCATAATCATAACCCGGAGTGAAGGGGAAAGTATATATACTCTATCCACCTTCCCGTACACGAATATCTCCTCTGTCCTCTTGACGATCTTCACCAGTCCCTCCTCGTCCGAAGGCTCACTGATTCCGGTTTCGTTACTCGAGTTCCCTTCCCAAGATGGTCCATCTCACGCAAGTTGTCTTTTCCGGACTTGCGGCATGGCCCACTATCGTCACTGCTGCTGCCACTGGTGACAAGAAGCCATGGCCTCAGGGTATCTCGTTGAAGTCGTTCGTTGGCACTGGTAAGCCCTTCCTGTCCGTTGGAAATGATATCTGAAACTGAACTGACATTTATCCTCTCGAGAACAGAACAAAAGATCGCCCTAGACGGTGTCCTCGCGAACATCGGACCCAACGGCACTCGAGTACCAGGAGCAGGACCCGGCATCGTCATCGCCAGTCCTACCAGGGAGAATCCCAACTGTCAGTCAACTTAACATCTCCCAAGATCAAGCGTCCAACATCATACTAACCAACATCCCTCACTTGCAGACTTCTACACCTGGACCCGCGACGCCGCCCTAACCTACAAAACCCTCGTAGACGAGTTCATCTTCGGCAACAAGGCTCTCCAGCCCTACATCGAAGACTACATCCACTCGCAAGCCGTCTTGCAAACCGTCACCAACCCATCCGGGAAGCTGCTTCCCTCCGGAGCTGGGCTGGGTGAACCCAAGTTCAATGCCGACGGCAGCCGATACAACGGGAACTGGGGCCGGCCGCAGAGAGATGGGCCGGCGTTGAGAGCTATTGCGCTGATTGAATATAGCAATTACCTTGTTAAGAAGGGGGAAGGACAAAGGGTAAAGAAGGTGATTTGGCCGGTGATTGCTAATGATTTGGCTTATGTGGGACAGTATTGGTTAGTTATTTCTTCCCTCATCAAACTCCAGCCCAAGTGACACTCATCACTAACGAACCCAAAAAAAACAACAGGAACTCAACAACCTTCGACCTCTGGGAAGAAGTCTCCGGCACCTCCTTCTTCACCACACAATCCCAATACCGCTCCTTGGTCTCCGGCTCCGCCCTCGCTTCTTCTCTCGGTCTCTCCTGCGACGCCTGCGCTTCCCAAGCCCCGCAAATCCTCTGCTTCCTCAACTCCGCTGCCTTCTTCGACTCCCAAAAGGGACACTTACTCGGTAACATCAACATCGGCTCTCCCCGCTCAGGAATAGACGCCAACACCATCCTCGGTCCACTCGCCTCCTTCGACGTTAACGCGGCCTGCGACTCACCCACCCTGCAACCGTGTCATAGTAAGGTGTTGAGCACCTTCAAGGTGCTTGTGGACACCTTCCGGAACAGCAGCCTGTACCCGATCAACGCGGGGATCCCGAAAAACAAGGGCGTGGCGCTGGGGAGGTATCCCGAGGATGTGTATTACTCTGGAAACCCGTGGTATCTGATCACTTTGGGAGCGGCCGAGTTGTTGTACGATGCGGTGGCGCAGTGGGAGAAACAGGGGTTTGTGGCTGTTGATCGGACGAGTGAAGGGTTCTTTAGGACGGTGTATCCGCTGGCGAGAGCTGGGACGGTCTATCGGGCGTGGCCGGTGTTGAACGGACTGTCACCCTTCTCTGCCATCCTATCGGCAGTAACCGCCTACGCCGACTCCTTCGTCTCCGTTGTCCAGCGGTATACACCCGAGTCCGGCTCGCTAGCAGAGCAATTCCTCAAAACCGCTCCCGGGACTCCGACTTCGGCAGATAACTTAACCTGGTCCTTTGCTTCTTTCCTCTCCATGACGCACCGCCGACAGAAACAATTCCCAACCTCCTGGGTCCCTTCCACCCTCTCTGTTCCCTCCACCTGCCAGGGAACCTCAGAAAAGGGAACCTACGCCCCGGCCCTCTCAGCCGGCGCCCCCAACCTCACCGTCACTTGCCAATCCACCATCCTCTTCCAAGTCAACGCCAGCACTTACTACGGCGAAAACATTTACTTGACGGGTAACTCTTCAGACTTGGGGAACTGGGACTTGGGGCAGGCGATCCCGATGCAGAGTAGTAACTATACCAGCGAGAGACCGTTGTGGTTTGCGAAGGTGCCGTTGACGGCTGGAGAGCCGGTGGGGTATGCGTTTGTTAGGGAGCAGGATTGTGGGCAGGGGTGGATTTGGGAGAGTGCAGTTGAGGGGGGGAATAGGACAGTGAGTGTGCCGGGGTGTGTGGAGGGCGAGGAGGAGGTGGTTAGGGGGGAGACGGATGATGCCTTTAGGGGGAAGGGGGGGAGTTCGGGGGGTTGTTAAGATTTGAAAAGGGTGATGGAGGGGGGTGAAAGGATCGGGATGAGGATGAGAAGGTTTTTTTTTGCTTCTATATAACAATCTTGCCGTATGAAGCGTATGAAGTGTTCTATACGAACAAATGGATCCAATCGTTCGCGGTATCTAGAGTAGTGTGTAGTGTACATGCCATTTTTCATCCGTTTGGGTAAACTTACATCAACATCACCGTCTTATATCTTGGTAGTATACAACCCCCCCCCCCCCTCCCTCTCCCCCTCTCTTCCCTCTCAGTTTCGTCGTCGTAATGATTTATGCCGCCGCCGCCGCCGCCGCCGCCGTCCATCGCAAAAAACACCGCCCATGCAAAACAAATGTCCGCCCCGTGGTGGGCCGCCCAATCTCCTTCTTTTGAAGTAGCCGATGTAGAAAGACGTCTGACGTCTGATTATTGTGTGCGTTTCAAGGAAAACAGATAGATAACCCGACTGGCAATGATATTACCACTGCAGTCCGTTATCATCTTCCTCCACCCACCAACGCCGATATGGGATGATGCAAATTCTTCCCTTTCTTGATGTTTCGGAGCGAGAGGCCGTTTACTCCTTCTTGGTATCGTCCTTCTTCTTCTCGCTATCTTCCTTCTTAGTCTCTGTCGACGACCCTTCCGACCCATCCGACCCATCCTTCTGCTGATGGGCAGGATGGCTAGTCAGGTTATGCCACAGCGACTTGAGGAAACCTTCATTCTTGTGGTCCTCTGCATCGGAAGAAGAAGAAGAAGTCTCAGACCTGTTAGACGTGCGTCGAAAAGTTAGCTGGACGTTACCATTTGCCAAAAGAACCGTAAGACTCTCTTATCCAATAATAGTAATCCAAAAGGGGCCGGGGTGTCTCACGTCGACGACGACTTGTGAATGTTCATAACGCGCTTGGCCGTCTTGTCGCCCATCTCGTCCGCTAGCATCTCGATTATCGTGCGCTGGTTGGGGCTCAGGTACTTGGGCATATTGACGCGGAACTCGACGCGCAGGTCGCCCTTGGCTCCGCGGCGGCCCTTGAGCTTGGGCATACCCTTGCCCGCCATCGTCATCTTGTCGCCTGTGTTGGTGCCGGTGGCGACACGGACCTTGGCGTCGCCCTCGAGAGTGGGGATGGTGACTTCGCCGCCGAGGATGGCCGTGGTGAGCGGTATCGTGGCCGTGTAGAGGATGTCGGATCCGTGGCGCTGGAACTTGGGGTCGGGCGCAACCCGGACGTGGACGTACAGGTCGCCCTTGGTGCCCTGGGCGTTGGGGTTCGATTGTCTGCCTAATGGGGGCGCGTCGCCCTCGCCGCTGATCCGTAGCTTCATGCCGTCCTCGATACCGCCGGGGATGTCGACCACCATCGTCTTGCGCTCCCTCACCACGCCGTCGCCCCCGCAGGTCCTGCACTCGGATCCCGGAGGCGTCACCATGCCGCTGCCGCTGCAGGCGTTGCAGACGGTGCCCATCTGGAAGCCGCCCATCACCGTGACGACCTTTTGACCGGTACCGCCGCACGACTTGCAGGTCGACCTCTGGGTGCCCTTCTTCAAACCGCTGCCGGCACATGTGCCGCATTCCGTCAGTGGCAGGATCGTGATCGTTTTTTTTGTTCCCTTGGCCGCCTCCATGAACGACACCTGCACCTGCACCTCGATATCGTCACCCTCGAAAATCTCCTGCTGGAACGGACCCCGACCGCCGCCCCCAAAGGGACCACCACGGCCACCGCCGGTAAATGCTGAGAAGAGGTCATCGAGGTTGATGTTTGCGCCGAATCCGCCACGTCCGCCGAAGCCGCCGAAGGGGTGCGCGCCGCCGAAGGGTTCACCACCGGCACCGGGGTAGCCGCCTGAAGGTTCGTAGCCAGCAGCGCCGAACTGGTCGAACTGCTTCCTCTTCTCGGGGTCGGATAGGATTTCGTAGGCGGACTGGATCTCGGCGAACTTGTCCTTGGCGTCGGCATCCTTGTTCGTATCGGGGTGGTACTTCTTGGCTAGGCCGTAGTAGGCCTTCTTGATGTCGGATTGCGAGGCGCTCTTGTCAACACCCAGTATCCCGTAGGGGTCGCGAGGTGTAGCAAGCAGTCGGTTGGTGGTGTGGAAGGTCTATGATCAAGCAAGGAGCTGGTCAGCATGTGGCTGAAAACGCACGGAGCAAAAGTGAACAAGACGTCATCAGGACCTACCCTTGGCTTCGAGACAGGACTTGTCGAAGTGGGTGTCGTTGAGCGGCTGGTGCGAGGCCTAGCAGCTACAGTAAAGCCAGCAGCGGAAGCCTTCCTTCCGGCGCAGGTTCTAAACCTCTGGCGACGACATATTTGCGCGGGGGAGAAGTGGCGAGCCGGGAGGGCTGCCTTGGGAAGAACAGATGAGTTCATCTCGATCTAGATATGTATGTGCAGAGAGGAGAGGGTTCGGGTTTCGTCGGTAGATAGTGCGGGCCAGTAGCTAATAGGAATTTACCACGACATCTAAATTCAGACAAACAAAGGAGTGTGAGTGTACAGAAACTCGAGCGGTATGGCGGAGGACAGCCTGAACCGAACACCGTGTTTTCCAATGGAGAGGAGAGAAGTTCGCAAAGGGTTACGAAAGAAGGTCGTCGTGACAAGGACGGAAGCACTTGGGACAACCATGCAGTCAACTTTTTGGCTGCCGGCCGATTCGCCGAATCACAAATGCCATTGGACCGTTGGGGGTTCGGTCTTGGCATTCAGAGCACTTAAGCTGCTCAAAAGTGGGGAATCCGGGAACCTCGCTGGTCTCCAAAGTCTCTAGAAATCACCACCGCCTTCTTTCTGCCCCACCACGTCTTCCAACCCGCGAATCGCCATTTGCGCTGCGGGCAAAACACTCAACACCAATTCGTCCAATGCACCATGCTGCTGATGGCCCGGGATCCCACCGGACTATGAGGTCCAAGGGGGAGACGGGATGGGGTTGGGGGTCCCAAAACATTTTGGTCCGTGGTGGTAACCACAATCATCAATTCCTATATAAATTCCCATATGTGCCATGCCATGGTGCGTTGTGTGCCTGCCGTGTAAAAATTCCCCAAAAATAACCATCATGAGTCCATTGCGCCAAGTCGGTTCCAGTCGATCGAAGCAGAAAAATTCAAGGATATCCGAATAGCGCCCATACGTTTCCCATTCCGCCCCAAGCAGGCATCGTCAACAACCACAAGGAAAAGAAAATATTGGGGACTCTTCACAGCACCGTCAACCGATAGCTGTGGTGGAAGAAGGGTGGTTCCGTAACCCCCTGAGTCAGCTTCCCGCACCATGTCGTCACCTCTCATTCCTCCGAAGGCAAGGTGATGTATTCCCTCGGCTTGATAACCTTCTTCTTGGGTACGCCTTGGGAGGTGCGAATTTTATGCAAAAAGTCGACAATGATGTCGTTCTCCTGGACGCCAAGACCGTTGAAGTGCTTGCGCACCGTGCTGGTCAACTGGTCCTTGCTTTGCCTCCGGTATTCCTTGCGTCGCGCAATCGTGGGGGAGTATAGACCGACGCTGCCGGGTTGGGTGAGGACCCATTCGTGGACAGGATTCGCGTATGCGGTCGGTGTCTGGAGGCGGTAGGCTCGTCGGTAGGCATGGAGAACGTCTCTTTCGAAGGCGGGCCATTGGAGCTGTAAAGAGACAAGAGACAGGTCAGCTTGGGCACATTCAATTGGTGGAAGCCAATTGCGATTGGGAGGTTGGGATGGCGACTAGGGCTGGGTTGGGAACGAGAAGCCAACGTACACCTGGGTTGCTTGCCTCCGACTGTGTTGTCGTCGTCGTCGTCGTCGTCGCAGGATGCGAAGTAGGACCGGCCGCAAGAACGGCGGCGGCGTTGGTCACCTCACGCAGGCTCGAGCCCGTGGAACTTCCGCCTCGCCGCATCTTGGTGCCTCCGGTATGGCCATTCTTCTTTCCTCCTCCTCCTCCTTCGTGGGGAGTCTCTGACTTGTCGTCGTGGTTTTGGTTCTTCCTTGGTGGTGCCATGGCGAACAGGTCCTAGTGTAGGTAGGTTTCGGACGAGAAGCGAAGTTGAAGAGTGGAATTGGTTGGAGGAGCGTGATTGTCGCGTAGTTCAAATCGGACGGTGGTTATGGTGTCGAGCAGAGGAGAGCTTCAGGTTGAGTATGGTGTGTATTCGTGGCTTTTGGATCACATCGTAAGGTCGAAAGTGGTCGGCTCTGAGGCAGTCGTGTTGCTGTGACCCAAAGTGGCATTGGAGTGTGTCGGGTGAGAGGGGAAGGAGAAGACGGGCTGGGATGGGCATATCGTGGGAAGAGATTGCAATAACGACCGGCCGGCACACGCCCAGGGCTGTCAGGGCAGTCAGGGCAGTCAGGGCAACGCGCGATTGACATTCGTCCACCTCCAGGCTGCAGTGCCGCAAGCTGCAGTGTGTCCTGCAAAAAGGGCCATCCACTGTGAGCCGGATCCCTGAAAGGACAAAAGCTCTGACGACACTGGACCCAGCCTTTCTCTCTCCTGGACTTGACGGTATCCGACGGTAGCGTGTGGCTGGGCGCGTTATCGGCCTATCTGAGTGGTCGACATCGCTCCTTTGGTGCCACACTTTCCCCTCACAATGGAGATTTGATCTGAACTTTTGTGGGCCCAGCTTTCCCACATGCCGTTAAAGTGCAACGCCTGCCGCGACCGGAACGCGAACGCGCGAGGCGGTTCAAGCTTCAGAAGTGGACCCTGAGATTCAGATGAAAGACGCACATGCTGCTTTCACTTTTGCATTGCGTCCGGCAGAAAGAATCCCGCAGCGGAAATTAAAACTTTAAAACTTTAAAATGCGGTTGGGAATTTCATGTGAAGGTACAGCAATCAACCATTGAAAATGTTGACACAATGCGGTTGTTGGCATACCTTTTTATTTGAGCATAACCTTACTCATATATCACTTAGAGCCGGATCACCACGACCCCTGGACTGAATCTGGTGACTCTCGGGCGTCAACGGATAGTCTCAATTCTCAAATCGAGATGAAGTGTGCTCCTTTGGAGTTTCCTAATCATCAGGCCCGGCGGTATAAGTAGTTGTCCATGGTTCATCCCAGGCCCGAAGCTGATTGCCATGGTCAGGGTAGCTCGTGGGACCTGGCGAGCTTGACAGGGCTGAGATCCGACAGCATTCTGGAGCTTCCAGAACATTTAGCCAGAGCTCGAGGACCGGGTCTAAGCTCATCGCATCACTTGACAGTTGACGTATTCGATAAATGCCATCACCATCGATTTGACGACGTTCTGCTTTCACATATCATGCTTGCTACAGCGAAGCAGTCACCGTATCTTTTCATGGCCAAACGTCCATTGCTGGACTGCTGTTGTCCTCTCGCGGATTCACTGTGCAGAACCAACGCCTTCCTTACCTAGAGGTACCTGCAGAATCTCATCAGGATATCCGTATATGGGCATTTGTTAGGGCCGATGGAGTCATCGGCTCAACTATAACCACGAGGGTTCCTGACGGAATGAGCTCACTTCCACCCTGATGGTTAAAGGTCGGTTCGGCATAAGCACACTCTATTCCCTTTCCTAGTGAGACAATTCCGAACCGCTCAGCTCCTCGTCCCTTTTTCGTCGACATGCATAATGGCTGCACTTGGGAGACGAAAGTGGCGCCTTTGGAATGGTGTTGCGCCGCAACATTCTGAAGGCATGTCTCTGGCCCTTGGGGTTCAATGGGTGTGTCCCCCTCGTTCTCCCCAGATGGGACCTTGCTTCAGTTGAAGAAGGTTGTGAGGCTTCTTCGCACTCGAACTTGTTTTACAACCTTCTGGAACGGGTTGCCCGAATGAAGGTGTAGCCATTTTCATTGGTTCGTGTTACCAGCACATGGCAATGATGCAGTCTGCAGCACAAACTGTCATGTCTTGGGTGAAATCGAAGTTGACCCTCAACGCCAATTTTATCCAGAAGTGTATATCCCGGGGCGTCGTTCCGCGGCGGTAGTGTCTTTACGACCTTCCCGGACTGGGTGTCGGAGTGAGTCCGCTACATACCTCCAGATCACATTTCAGGATAGTGCATAAGTCGCTCTCCAATTTCCAGACCACGTAGGTGGTATTGTTGGACGCCTCCAAAATCTTACCTCGTTGTCCACACCCATCCTTTGGATAGACTGGAAAGTTGGCGAAGAAGTGGCGTCGACAGATGCCTCCACGGGGGTTGCACCATGACCATGTCCTCGGTCTTCCGAGACAAGTGCTGGTTGGTCAGTTGGGGAATGGTGGTTTGGATGGGCTACCTATACACCAACAGGTTGGGTCAACCCATGGCCGGGTCTGGCCGGGCTCCGGGGTAGACACTCGATCGAACAAAGCGTGGAGTGGATGGGCGAGATGGGCAATCGTGGGGATATCCATGGCATCCCGCGTTCCCGTCTCATCATTTATTAGTGTAAGGGTTCTCGAACTGTGAGCCTAAACCTTGGGAACAGGTTTGGGGTTCACCCGTTCGGATTTGGGGGTCGCTCCGCGGGATTGGGTCTTGGGGCTGTCTTGTCGCCGCGGGTATATGTCGTAGAGTGTCGAAAGTGGTGGCGCGTAGGTCCAATGTGATGGTTCCCGGGTTGATTCGATACCAAGGCGTCGTCTGTCACGGGCTGCGAACTATTGAGTGGTTCTGTCCTGACGGGGGTTCTCCGTGGTTCTCCGTATGCGCTTGCGGGCAGAAATAGTTCTATGACACCAAGACATGTCTAAGAACTATAGACGTACCGCTGAAGGGAATTGACAGCGGCATCAATCTGGAACTGTTTGACAGGACCCTTGGTTGTTCTTGAGTGTTTGGGGTGCCGGAGTAAAATTTCTGGGACTTTAGCTCCCGTCAGGACTCAATGAATTCCGGAACACAGTTCCTGGGACTTCGGACCGTTCCTTCCTGGATCACTCATCACTGATGATCGTGAAGATGACTGAATGTTGGTGGCCATGAATTAACGCAGAGACCGGCTGAAAGGCCCACCTGCACACTAGACTAGTACTGCTGCTGCTGCAGAACGCGCCATTGAAGCAGCCAAGGATTGAGGAATTGGGCTCCAATCACAGTGATGCGTTCACGACGCGAGTACGTAGCATTGAAGGGAAGGGCGCGGCAGGGTGTCATGCTGTCGACGGAGGCTCGGGAGTGCTGCGGGGCCGTAGAGCATGTGCTTGCTGTTCCTGATGGGCGAATCTGGCGAGATGGTGGAGAGTGTGAGAAGTTGTTTTGTTGATGAAAGGCAAACAGGCTCATCTTGAGAAAGAGGTAGACTCGGTGCTGGAGATGACACCTTTGTTGGAGAGAAAAAGAGGAAGCGACGACGTGGTGAAATTGATATGGATGGTGGGAGTGGGTGAAGGTTCACAGAAAGATGACCAATCAAATAACAGGGATTCGGCATCCCCACCTAGGCTCCTCACAGCGGCAGGGTACCCTTACCTTGCGAACATCTCACTGATGCTCATCTTTACGGTCTTTCTCTCCGTAACTTTAACCCATTTGACATGATACACACTTCAAAGTGCTGCGTTGGGCCACTGTCATCACATTGGTTGACTATGCACTAGGCTTCAACTATATTGCTAGTTAATCCACGCATAACCCTGGGTCTGTGGTGTTGGTAAGCAGGCAGCCGCTCATCACACGGCTAGATGCGTACCTTTGAAGAGCATGACCTGCGTTGCCTGTGTCTTGCTGCGTCTTTCTGCGTCAATGGAGGGTCGCGACTGCAAAGGGATGTCGTGGATGCTTGAGTAAATTACTGATCAAACGAAGTCGAGTCGAAGACCCCAAATCTTCCCTTAGCAAGTCCAGTCACCAACACACGGTATCCATAAGGAAATGCTTCTCAATCCATCAGGATAGATAGGCACACAGCCAGGCATCTTCGGTCTTATTATAGGTAAGCCATCTCGGACCGGTCTCCTGTTGTCAGCATCAGTGGATATCATCGACGTCAAACTTTTTCCAAATCTCGTACAGCAAAGATGCTACACTTCTATCGTCTGTCTCTCTAACAGAAGCATATGCCCCTGAGACCCATAGGGATCGTCACCATATGGCTTTACATAAGCTTGCAGGTCCCTTCGCGTGGGGAGTGGATCGCTCAGGCCAGGCGATGCCGGGGCACACCTCAATTCCGCCGAAACGGGGCGATTGGCGAACCCGGTTCACCCAACACACACGATAGCTTCAGGCACAGATGGCACCTCGTCATTATCACATCAAATGGGAACCTGCAAGATGGACCATCTTTCATCCAATGCAGAAGACGGACTATCGAAATTCTAGCCCAGATACTACAGTGGCGTGACGTTGACTATGAGAGACAATGAAGGTCAGCGGATACTGTAATCCTGTAATACGATACGATACGGGTAACCTGACCGACCCCGGAAGGTTCGACCCCAATCGCACGCTAGGGTCGGACCAAGAACGGCCCTCTTAGCGTCGTGGCCCCGCGTGCTACCCCGTCCAGGCTCTCGAGGCAGGCGCTCTCACTAGCGCTGATGGTGTTCAGTTGAATCTCCATAAGTTCCCAGAGAGACCCCCACACGCCGCTCCAACTCCTCTCCTCCCTCCCGCGCACTTCCCCAAGACAGTCTCTTGGGTCGACAGCCCACGTTCAACCCGCGCCGGCAGACAAAGACAAGCTCAGCCCAGCCCCAGGTCTATGTTGGACAGGACACTTCCTCGTTGACAGCGGCAATATTCATACGGATTACACACGATACTTACGACTAGTCAGTCAGTCCGTCAGCAGTCTGTTCAGCCCTCGGCTTCCTACACCCAGACTGCTTTGCACAGCATCGCCAAGCGTCGTGCTACAGTCTACGCCCTCAATCACGGTCACGGGCTTCTACGGTACCTTTTACGACAAGACCACCAAAGACATCATTCCAACCGACAAAAAGTCAAACTGCCTGACCTACCTACCCTGGTGTTTGCCCACCAGGCCTATTTGGAGAATTTAACCGTCCGGAGGGTAGAAGCTTGTCAACCTTGGGTCCCGTTACCTTCCGTCTATCCCAATTGCCGTCTTGACTTCCGATTTCCGAGTCCGCTTCCGGTTCCGCCTGACTGTTGCCGACCTGTCACCGGACTCCTTCCGGAACCTCTTTTCCGTCAAACATCAGTGTCAGCCGTGTGTGTGTTGATCAACTCATTCGAACTCAAACGACTATAGACATTCTCATAAAGTATGTTATATCTCCGTCATCCAGCAATCTCTTGATAATAAAGTCGACCATGTTCCATTGCCCTATCTATCCCAGCATTTTGGATCCCTCCGGCGTCGGCAGACTGCAGTCTCATCAACAAGTGTTCGAGAAGCCCTCATGTTGGTCCCGTGGATATCATGGGTAACCCCGGGCACTTTTATGTCTCTCCTCCCATCTGGCTTGTCCGCCTGTCACCACTCATCAGTGCCAGCGCATTCTTCACGAGACACAAGCCACCTGACATCCCGAAACTCTTTACCTTTCTCTCGTGGGCACGTCATTGTGCTACACCTTTGAAGGCTTCACTTCGGATCAGAGAGCACTCAAGGGCATCAGACAATCACATAGTGGCCGCGACTATCGGAGCAACTGCGTGATCCTTCATGCTGGTACTAGCACTTACAAGTGCTTTGACCAAGTTTCTAACTTCTGTCACTTCTCACTGCCGTTCTGGTGTCGTACAAGGTGGCTTTCCAACAATGTGCTTGTCTGGATCACCTCCCCCCGTTTCCCCCCCGGCCAATGTCTTTCCTGTCTTCCATCCTTTCCGCTCTCTGCAAGACACAACCTATCTATGGATACCCTTGACACCTTTTTCCATCCATCGTCTCGTCTTCACCTTCGCACTTATACCTACCCCTGTCCCATTTCTGAAGCTATCCCCTATGCCCAAAAAGTACATGGACTTGGTGTCCCCTCAATTCCACGCACCCGACCCTACCTCCCTTCCAAACCCCTGCTCATCCCATTCCCCTTCCCTTCTCTGACCCTGTTCGTCTGCTGTTACCTTGAGCCCCACCCACGCGCTTGGTGCACCGACTGGCTTGCCTCAGTGAGGTGAGCTCCTGGCTGGGCTGCTTGCGTGCAGCTCTAGGTCTTACAGACGGGAGATAGACCCATGCCACAGGCAGCAGTACCAACGAGGCAAAGGGCAAAGGGCACTGGGCACTGGCAAAAGGCTGGGCCCGTTCTTGTTGGATGGACGAACCAGTGTTCCCAAGAAGCCGTCTCCCGTTCGCTTGAACCACGCCTCCTGAAGTGACCCGGCCTCTAGAAATAATTCTCTGGCTGATGACTACCCCTCCCGTTTCGTCCACCCCCGGTCGCTTTCTCGACTCTCATTCGGGCTTCTGGTTCCTTCCGGCGTTCAGGCGCCTTTTCCTAATGCGCCCAAGCTGGCGTCTATCGAGCTTGTTACTGATTATACCCACTCAGTAGGTCGTCTAGGTCGGAGAGCATTTCTCCTCCATTTTAGTCTCGACAGGGACAAAGGACGGGAAACAACAATCGCCTTCTCCAAGCTGTCCGCCGCGCTACGAGCTTCACGATCCCCCGCTCCTAGTCTACTTCCCCGAAGCTTGTCCTAGTGCGGGGCTTGGCCAGTCCGGCGCCGACGATTCCTTCGTCCTCCACCACCGACCTCTGACCCGAAACCAAGCATATCAGTCATGATATCCTGAGCTCAAACCAGCTTGTCTCGGCGAGGAAGAGCTCTTGTCCCTACACCACCAAGTGCCCGTTGGCGCGCAGTGGCCAGTATCGGGCCTTCGACCTGTCTCCTCACGTTCTACTCCTGACTTCTGTTACACACTTCGGTTCTTTGCCGGAACAAACACCATCACCGGGCAAGCTTGCTGTTCGTCTGGATCTTGTACCACCGCCCTCCAAGACAGGCGACCCTGATTTGTTCTTGTTCGTGGCCCAGGCAGTTCGACCGCCGTTGCGCCACCCCTCGATCCTCTAGCCCCTCCTATCCCGGCGCGTGTCACCTTGACCGACACCAAGTGCGACGTGACCCTACCGAGGCCGGAGTCCCCGTTCGCAAACCGGTCCATCATGACTTCGGTGCTCCCATCACAGTCTACCGATATTAAACCTTCCATTTCAGACTGTCCCCCCGACGGAGCCATGCCTCAGTTTCAGGAGCCCACGCCTCCTCACAATATCAAGCAGGAAGATGAGCACGAGCGAGGCCGTCGTCGTAGTCGATCTGATGATAAAGATGTCGAAGGACTTGACCTAGAGGATATGGAAGACGGTGATGGAAATGGGAATGATGCCCACTCATCCAATGAGGAAGGGCCCGCAAGGAAACGACGCAGAAGCCGCAAAGGTCTGGACAAGAAGTTTGAGTGCCCTGAGAAAGGTTGCGGGAAAAGTTACTCCAGGGCAGAGCATCTGTACGTGAACCCTTGTTCAAACGCAAAACGTAAACGCTAACTCTTTCTCTGATAGTTACCGGCATCAGCTGAACCACAACCCGAAACAGGTATATAAGTGCGGAATTGGTGATTGTCAACGAACATTTGTGAGGCTTGACCTTTGCAACCGTCATAAGGAGCGCCACACGGCCAAAGGATCAGCATTGAGCAGGAAAGATTCCTTGATGTCCCTAGCCTCCCCGACGACAGACAGCCGTCCCCCTTTTATGGCCCAGGGTTCCGCATCCCCAGAAATGAATCGTCCGGGTAATGGATACCCCAAAGGCAGGCCCCTTACCATGCAGTTCAACTCGCCCAAAGATGCCATGGGAAGCCCATATACGCCTATGGCCACCAGCGCACCTACAAACGGCTACTCGAATGGCGTCGACTACATGCAGCATGATGCTCACTATCAGCACATGACAGGACAAAGACCCCTTCAACACTCGCCACCTGGGCCTCAGCGGCCATCGGTGCAGACGAATGTCGGCCCTTATGGGGTGCTGTCTCCTGTTTCTACACAGCCGGGGTACCATAGTCATCCCGTGAACACACCTCAGTCTGCGGTTCCATATGTCACACCGCAGAACTTTCCTCCTTTTAGTCTACCTCCATCAGATTTTGCGACGTCGTCTCCCGCGGCCGTTGTAAATAGGGAAGCCCAACAGCAAGCTTATGCGCCCTTAACAACTGCAGAGTCTTTCGATCACCACCCGCAAGATACTGGGGAGATTGTGCGGCTGGATCAGATGAGTATGCAGCAGACAATGCCAGTCTTCGGCACTGACAGCATCCTCAACAAGTCACCATATGTCGGAATGCCCGAAGATTTTATGGCCTACCTGTTCAACACACATGGTGAAGGATCACCCACCGTAGTTCCTGTTCAGGGGCTAAAGTAAGTATCATCTACAACCAGTATTCGTGCCCTTTGCTAACTTGACCGTAGTTATGGAGAGTTCTCTACCAACCAGTATCCGTTCTACAATGACCCCAGTCAGATGGGCTACTTCCCCCAAATGGCCCCTCAACAGATCATGTCCGTTGAGAACCTTTTGGACCAAAATCTCCCTGAATCAGTAATTTCCGATCTGAAGAGCGCCGAAATTTTCGAACTTATCAAGGAGAGGTTCCACGAAAATGGCCATGCCCCGATTGAGAGGCAGCGTGACAACATCCTCGAGGGCGATCGCAACGACGAGAACCACATGTTGAGTCGGAAGATGATGCAAGCCTATATCGTGTCATACTGGCTCCATTTCAGCGACCAGATTCCCATCCTTCACAAACCTACCTTTTCTCCCGACAAAACGCCAAATTTGCTCCTAATCGCCATGATGACCATCGGTGCCGCTTGCCTGGACAAGGCATACGGTCAGAAAGTCACCAAGGCGGGTGCCGAGCTATCCAACTTCTTAGCCTGGCATCTGAGATGGGAGATGTTCCAGGACCCCAACTGCCGGCCACCAGCCAAGCTTTGGGTGTTCCAGACCCTCCTGCTTCTCGAGCTGTATGAGAAGATGTACTCGACGAGAGAACTGCACGAGAGAGCCCATATTCATCACGCAACAACTATCACGTTGATGCGCCGTGGTAGGGCCTTGATCGGCAAGTCAGCTTTGGACTCTCCCCCGAACCCAAGAGACGACAAGACCAACGGTTCGAGGCATTCGTCAACATCTGGCATGGCTCACACACCAGACGAGTGGTGGAACCATTGGATCACCAATGAAGCAACTAGACGTGCAGCATTTGCAGCCTTTGTCATCGACTCCATCCACGCCACCATGTTTGGCCACTCGACCGTCATGGTGGCCCATGAGATGCGTCTACCACTACCGTGCGACGACAAGCTCTGGAAGGCGAAGAGTAGCGCAGAAGTGGGAAAGATTGAGGCAGAGCTCATGTCACAAGGCAAGCCGATAGGATTCCTTGACGGGCTCAAGCGGACGTTGAACGGCCAGACAGTGCAAACCAACTCATTCGGCCGCACCATCCTCATGGCGGGTCTGCTTAGCGTCAGCTGGCACATGAACCAGAGAGACCTCCAGGTTAATTCCCTTGGGGCTACCACGGCTCTTGGAGGTCGCGACAAATGGCGGACCACGCTCACCCGTGCGTTCGATTCCTGGAAGAAGGAATTCGACAGGGCTCTAGAGGAAAGGCGCGGCGACATAGCTGACCCTTATTTCTTTGGAGTCAGGGGTAATGAGACCGATGTGGTATTTGAGAGCCGTGTTGTCCTGCACCACTTGGCTCACATGGCCATGCACATCGACATTGTAGACTGCCAGATTTTTGCCCGAGCCAAGCGCCTTCTGGGCAGAGCAATCGGCGCGCAAGATCTCAGCAGCGCTACACGTCGCATGAAAGACCAGTGGGCTCCCTCGGCCAAAGCCCGCGACGCAACTTTCTACGCCTTGCAATTCCTCCAATCTGTCTTACTCCCCACCGGCTCCGGCTCTCCCCAGTCAAACGGATACACCAGCCATATGGATGAAGAATACTCCGCCCGCGACGACGTCCTCCTCAACCGGCCCTGGGTCATGTATTTTGCCACTCTCGTGGTATGGTGCTACGGCTATGCTCTGGAGGGTGCCTGTCCTGGGCTGCCCATGCCGGCTACCCACCAGGATGCCGTCCGCCAGATGCGCGAGTACCTGATCAAGTATGGCAGCATCCAGTCGCCGGAGGATCTCAAGTCGATGAGGGGCATCAACCAGAATACGGCGCTGTTGGTGGTGCTGAAGGACACTTTCCGGGTGACCAGGTGGGAGTTGCTTCATGAGGGCGCGACACTGTTGAATAATTGCATTCATTTGAATGCTGGCGCGAATGTGGCTTAATAGCAGTCTTTGGGGCTCTGATGGCTCGAGTTTTGTTTGGCTGGCATGGCATTGGCGGAATTAGTGCACAAAAAGTTTCATGAAACTGCGAGTGACACTGGCGGATGTTTTCCAGTTGTGGCGGCGAAGGAGCGATTTCGGCGGTGGAAGGCGATGATGATGTATAGGGGAAACGATGTTGATGTTCATGTTGATGAAGGCACGAGCTAAGATGATGACATGGCGGTGCATGAAAGAGGGGACTGAGCTATATACGAGGGGACGTTCGTTGCGTTTGTTGGTGGATGGGCCTCTTCTGAGTTGTTATTCTTTCACCACACATACTTCACTTCATCTATACCCCAGCTATATGTTTTGTGGTTTTCATTTCGCGATCTTATTTTTCTCATTATCACAAATGGGTGGCTAGCGCTGCGTTTCTGATCTGATTATATAACAAAGCACCTCCTCACTGCACTTGTCCCTCGGCTTTTACAGCCCCTCCCAAGTATTATCTCCGATTTGCGGCACTGTTCTCATGACGAAAGCGTTTGCGTGGTACAATGATTTGATCATTCCATCCCCTCTGATTCGATTCCCGAGGGGCACATTGATAACCTATCCGGCAAGTCAGTTGGGGAAACCCCTCCTCAGTCTATCTTCCTGCGACCGCGACAAGACACCTTTTGGACTTTTGACCTGATGTGTTTTCCGTTTGCTTCATTCTATCGTCTCTTGGTTGTCACCTTCGGTCACTACAACTCCCGACATTAACATAGCTCGGACCGCGATTGCATTGCGGTCCCGTCTGCAGAACGCACCTACCTGTATGCCGCGTGCATTTACGATCGATCGTCTGTTCCTACTTTCCCCAAGGCAACCCGTGGATTCTGCCAATCATCCAACCAAGTGAAGCTCACCTGAGGAAGTGCCTACCTAAGGTACTTGCCTTGGTAATTATCACCTCACAGTGATCGAAGCTCGGATTCTCATAAAAGGTTTAATATCAGAACATCATCCTTCTTTTCAAATCATTCGATCACCTGGCCAGGAATCTCGGTCGAGGGATTGCCAGACGAGCTCTCCTCCTCGCCTAACATCTCATCACCGTTGGTTCCAGCATCACCAACGTACCTTCTCCTGCAAGCATCTTTACACTTATTATACCTCACGGTTACTTATCTAATCTCGCATTGCATTCTTCGTTCACTCTTCTGTCTTCTGTTTTCCGCCGACCTCACTACCTCTAGAAATTCTCACAGGCCTACCTACTTAGCTCCTATACTCACTCCTTTCTTGACCTCTCACAACTAGTACTTGAAGATACTACCCCCTTCCGACGTCGACTAAGATCAGCCACTTGAAGCGAAACAAGTAATCGCAAGTCAACATGGTGCTCCTCACTCAGCTTCCCTCGGAGATCATCAACAACATCTTTGGCTATGTAGCGCCCGACGATTTACCCAGTATTCGAAGCATCTGTCGACGGTTAGCAGAACATGTCAAAGGAAATGCAGTTCTACATCGTGACATCTATTATCGGTACTTGGTATGTGCTACCAATTTGCCGACTTCATCATCTCCTCGGACCTAATGGCTGACTGACACTACACAGGACGAACCACCAGAGGATGTGGACTGGGAGCAGAGCCTCAATGATCTGGCGAAGTTGCGCAGACTGTGTGGACGGGAGTATGAGGTAAGCTCTTACAACGACGATAGCATGCTGTGAAGGGTTCAATCATCAAGACATGCTTCATTTCCATGATGATTTGCGTTGCCAGCTTGCTAACAGCTCACTCATCCCAAACAGAACTTCGAAATCTCATGTGCCAACATACACATGCCCAAAATGACCTTTGTCCACCACGCTGTCACCAAACTTCTCAAAGCCATTCCTCCATCCTCTTCCCTGTCAACCCGCAGCGGCGGCAGCGAGCACAGCACCCAACAGCCAGTCTTCTCCTCCTACCCCCCCTCGCGAAACGCCGCCATACTCTCGAACCTCTTTTCCAAAGAATCCGTCCGCAACGCTTTTCTCCAGGGCTCCCAGCTCTACGAGCGCGCCCACTGCTTCGACTACCTCCCCATGCCCATGCGCACCATCATCGACCTCGAGCGCTCGCGCTACATCAGCATCCCCGTCTACATCGAGTACCAACAACAATCAGCCAAGCTGCACTGCCTCTTCGGCGTCGGCGTCCAGGCTCCTGCCACCTTGACGCTGCCCAACAATCCCGCGCTCTCCTCCTCGCTCAACCTGAACCCCTACCCTCCTCCTACGCCGGGTACCAACGCGCATGTCACCCCGCCTAGTCCACCGCTGCCTACCCGCGACGGCCAGCTTAAGTCGGCCTTTTTCGGGAGGACCTCGCTTGTCCCTAAACTATACCCGTACGCGGTGTCGAAGGTGTACGACCTCCGCGAGTACACCAACCGCACAAAGTGGGGACCGTTCCGCGCCGACGGCAGCGGGAAGGTGGATTGGGAGAAGATGGAGGCGATCTTGTTGGTGTTGAGGACGAATATCAAGCTGAAGGAGCTGGACAGGATCCCGATGGTGGGGAATGTTTGGAACACGCCATTTGCGGGGTGTTGGGAGGGGAGTTTGTGCGAGTTGCCGAGGACGGGGAACAACTCGGGAGACGGGAACGGGCAGGGACAAGGTCCGATGGGGGTGGGGAGTGGTTATGGTGGCTGGTTTTTGTGGGGGAATACGCATGAGGATTGGGCTTCGGATATTGCAAATGATGGGGCTGTGGACGACATGGAGGAGGAGGACGGGGATAGTGACGATGGGGATTTGGAAGAGGATGAAGATGATAGAGATGTCCAGTTGGAGATGGCGGATCCGTATGGGGTCTCGGGGGTTTGGTTGAGGGTGGTTTGTTTCTTGGGTAAGTCCTCCTTCACTCTTTTGATCGAGAGTATGGTGATGACACGTACTAACATATCCTGAAAGACTACACCGACTTCTTTTCGTTCAACTTCCCCGACGATAACATACCCTGCCCCGAGAGCATACCGAGACCGCCCTTGGACGTGGGCGAGGCAACCAAGTTGCTCATGATGAAGATCAACGTCGCCAGAATCATCTACCCCGAGCCAGGAACAGGACATCCTGAGATCAAGGGGAAGATCTGGCCCATCGTACACTGGAAGGGTTACGCTCGGTCATTCGACGGGTCTCCTGGAGAGGCGCGCCTGACTTGGGGGCTGAGAGGTGAGTTCACAACCAAGACAATCCCCTGACATATTGGCTGCTGACAGCGGCAGTCGCAGGGGTCGTTCAAATGACGCCCGAGGGCGAGGTCCGGTGGACGACATCTTCTCTGTACGACGGCGAGGAGAGATGGCGGAGTGAGGGAATCCAGATCGGAGGTATCAAGTCCGCTCGCGGGGTGATTGGGAACTGGTTTGACAAGTATGATATCATGTCCCCCTTTCCTCGGCTTCTCTGGATGCTGACCCGTTGTTTGCAGGGATTACAACCCTCATGGGCCTTGCGGACCTACGGCGTTTTGGAAGATCTCGGATCTGGAGGCTGCGCGCCCGCGCGGCGGTCAGCAGGGACAGCAGGAACCATAGCAGGACTTGCTGCCTCTTTGTATGTCTTCTTCTTGGAGCTTTGTTTTGAGACCGTGAAACTATTCGAGATGGCTAACGAGTTAACATGCAGTATGGCACCAAGTAAGCTTCGTGGGAACAGGAGCATATTGACACACATACCTTGCCTTGCATTTCATCACATTGTGTCTGTAACTACTACCACCATATATGCCTGCAAATACTACAACAACACATTCATCTCTTCTCAGAAGATCTCGGATCTCATCCAACAACCACAAAAAACTCTCTCACAACTTGCTAACTTCCGGATCAGTATTAACCTTCCCATGCTCACAAGTAGCCAACAACGCCCCATCAGTAGCCCTCCTCATCTTCCCACTCAAGCTCGCCATTCTTTTACCGATAGCCACAACCTCACACTCGATAAAGATCTCCGTCCCCACGGGAATCGGGCGCAAATACGTTGTGTTGAGCGTCCTGCTCACCCCCAAGTAATACCAGAACCCGGGCTTGGAGACTAGGGCAAGGGGCATGGTGGTGCAGTAGTCAAAAAGTGTCGCGGTGCACCCGCCGTGTAGGTTGCCTAGTCGGTTGCAGTGTTGCGGTTGGACGGTGTACCGGAAATAGGCCTTGGGGTGCGGGAGGGAGGGGTCGGAGGAGATGAGGTGGAGAAAAGGGATGAGGGAGGTTGTCCAGTCCTAGGGATGTTTGTTAGTTTGTTTTTGTGGTGGTGTTGGGAAATGGTTGTGGTATGGAAGTGGTTGTGGTTATGATGGCGATGGATTCGTATAAACTGGGGAGCTCAGGAATCCAGGACAGTCCGGCAAAGTAGGGTTGGAACTTCAATCTGCCATTTGCGTTTGACTGCATGTTTTAAAACATGGTTGCTGTTGATGCAACTGGCAGACCTTGACCTTTAACCATACGTTTCCGGATTGACCTGGGCTCCAGATCTCGCAAGTTCATACGGAAAAAATGAAGGTGGTGAAGTGTGGTAGTGGAGGTGACGCACATGATCGCCGCTATCACCGCTAGAAGCTTTCTCAAGTTCTCGTCGGTTGAGTTCGAGTATTCGTTGTTCGCCGGTATATTTCAGCAAACTTGGGTCGACGGTATTGCTTGGTCCTGCACTTCTTGAAGGCTGCTGTTGTCGCTGTTGAGTTTCTTGTTGATGTTGACTTTGTGGTGGTTGTTGATGTTGACCACCGCTCTTTGGCGGTGATGACCCCTTTCCTTGTCCTCCTTGTTGGCCGGCCATCTTCTGTTGGTCTGGCGATAACGAAACAACAACGACTTCAGATGTCTTTACTGGGCGATGATAGGTACGGATTGTCATTTTGGGACGGGAAGGGAAGGAATAAATGTTAAATGTATATTAAAATTGTGGCTTGCAGTGTTAGACTGTGTAATGCGGCAGGGCGGTTGTAGATTTCCGTTGTCGGTGTTAGTACCACCGGCAACACCAAACAGGGAAGTATGTACCGGTACAGTGGGATTGTGAAAGCGACAGCGGGAAACAATTGAAAGAAAGTCGAAACAAAAGAGGGGGTATGCCTGCCGTGACTGTCACAGGGGGATGATGGTATGGGGTACCTCTAACCAGAACCGCCCAGGTATCCATTACGATTCTTGGGGTACATGACAGCCTCGGCTAACAAGGTGTCCACGATAAGATGGCGGCAAGCGGGCAAGCATGCGCTCACTTCAGCTGAATGGAAATGTCCACTCACAGTGCTAGGAAGTGCCACTTTTGATGCGTTGCGACATCCACTCCTTCCCCCTTGTTCACGACATCCAGGAGGTCCAGGTCCAGCGCCCACGTTCCCGAACCGCGGCCCCGTTTCTTCAATTCATCCCGAACATCGTGAACTTGACAACGACAACCGACAATTCATCGATAGAAACCTCCGGCGCCATCGCCGCGACGACGAAAACATACCTCTAGACATCACCCGACTTCCGTGATTTTGCGCGCGACACCGGAACCGGAAACCTCGAACCCAACCTCCCCTACAAACCGGCGGGAGCCCATCCCATCCCATCCCGCCCCCATAACCACCAACCACAACCACCACAACCGCCACGATGGAATTCGTCACCGCCCTCCGCGGCACCTTCGACGACGGCAAGCCCTCCCTCTTCGAGCTTCTCTCCGAACAACAGCTCGCCTCGCTCCTCCCGCCAACCCTCCGCTACCTCCTAACCGTGCTCACGCACCGCTACCCGCGTTACCTCCTGCGCATCCTCAACTCATTCGACGAGCTATACGCCCTCGCCGGTTTGTTGGTTGAGCGACACTACCTCAAAACGCGCGGCGGCTCATTCACCGAGCACTTCTACGGCCTTAAGCGCGAAAAGGCCCTTGCCGCAGAAATCCCCCGCGCTGCGTCGTCTGCTCCAAATGTGGTCCGCGACGCGCTGAAGTTGAGCGATGCGGACATTTGGAAGAATTTGGCCGTCATGGTCGGGATTCCCTATCTGAAGAGGAAGTTGGATGAGGCGTACGAAGTCGACGCGCCCCGCGCCATGTTGGGGGGCCAGTACACGCGCCCACCGGCGAAGGGAGCCAAGATGAAGGAAAGGTTCCTTTATTACTATCGGTGGTTTTTGCGGAACGTGTACCCGAGCTTGAACGCGGCGTATTACTTTGCCATGTTGGCGTTTAACTTGGGCTATCTGTTTGATAACACCAAGTACCATAACCCGTTCCTGTGGATGATTGGGACGAGGGTAAGGAGGATGAATGGAGCTGATTATCAGGCTATCGAGGCTTTGGAGAAGGCGGTTGCTAAGGGTGGTGCACCCCGATCTGGGTCGATGCTCAGTCCGAGGAATATGGGAAGACGACTAGTGGGCGGTTTGTCGCTGGTGCTGCCGACAAGTATCTTTGCGCTCAAGTTCCTCGAGTGGTGGTACGCTTCCGACTTCGCGAAGCAGCTGAGTCGCAAGGCGGCCGAGAGTTTGGATCTGCCGCCGCCGACGGTGACGGGGCTGGTGGAGGCGCAGGCGAGGAATAAGCCCAAGCCGAAGATCACGAGGACGTCGGAGGATGGGGTGGAGGAGAAGGCGGATGATGAGGCGGAGGAAGGTGCAGAGGCTAGCAAGGAGCCGACGCCGGAGACGGCGCCTATAGCTGCTTCGACGCTGCTGCCGATTTTCACGGTGCCACCGCCCAAGAGTTCCGACCTCTGCCCCATTTGCGAGGATGAGATCCAGACGCCGGCAGCGTGTCAGACGGGTGTGGTCTACTGCTTTTCGTGCATACACAAGTGGATGAGCGGGACGCATGCCAGGCAGGAGAAGTTCATGACTAAGGAGCGGGAGGGCAAGTGGGAGAGCGGAGAGGGGAGATGTGCGGTTACAGGAAGGAAAGTGTTGGGAGGGACGGAGGGGTTGAGGAGGATCATGGTCTAGTTGACCTGATCCGGCCGGCTCTGGGGAGAGAAAGAAGATATTGAAGGTAATGGATAGCATCGGATTGGCATGAGTTGTAAAAGCGAACGTTAGACATATTTAATGGCATTTAATCTTGCAAACTGGATGGCGAACAGGACCCTGGAGTAAAAGATAGATTGAGCTTGAAGCATCTGGTCCGAATCATGACACTGGTTTTCAGACATTCGGGTTTCTCACCATGGGCGACCTCAACACTTTGTTTGTTCTGCAAAAAAGGGTATAATGTACAGTCCAATACTGGTTTGTTTGTTGGCTCGAGACCTCGGGTCAACTTCCCTAGCTGCCTAGGCGTTTTTATATCTAATTGATTCGTTCGTTCCACGATCAAAGCGTGATCTTACCTTGAATATGCTATTTCCATAATTCCATATGCCATATTGAATCTTGGTAATGGCTTTCTAAACCGCACCTAGCCATTCGTTTTATCCTTGTGAGCTTTGGGACAATTCGGGATAGATTTCGTCCAGTATATAGGAGTACCAAACTAACAAACAAACCAGCATTAGATTGTATCTGATGAATTCACATGCATCATTTTCCGTCTTACGTTCACCAAAAAACACAACAAACAACCTGAAGGAAAAAAGAAAAAGAAAGATGACCGACACCACTTCAGCAAGTCGACCATCCGAGATTCGCAAAAAGCAAAAGAAGATGCGGTTTGTGTGGATCGAACACACGACCTTCAGATTTATGAGTGAAGTGGACTTCAGTCTGACGCTCTCCCAACTGAGCTAAACCCGCTTATTGTTGGATGAACAGTAGAGAAGCATAGCTTATGATGTTGCACTTTGCGGATACCATGCTTCTGAACTTGCAATTTCTTCCTATCTTCTGCGTCTTCTCGACGATGATTTGAAGGTAACTAGCTATTTTGAGACGTCCCAGGAATGATAGTACCTATTTGGCAAGCTTGAAGTACATCCTCAGCGAGAATCCTGCTGTGACTATGTCTAGTAACTATCAAGATGCCTGACCGACGACCGACGGCCGCCCAGAAAATACTGCCCTTCTCCGCAAATATGAACCCATATCTTGGCTATGTGTATGCGAGAGTTCCAACCAGAATTAAGGGGTATAACCATGCCATAAGTGTAAGAATAACAAAGCCCAGTATACCCATATATGTAGAGTAGAGAAGAGTGATATCAATGAGTAAAAGTGGAAAGCAACCCATCAAGATGCGTAAGAGTACCGTATATAAACTCGCAAGATCCGGAATCCAGGACAGTCCGGTGCAGAGTTGAAGGTTTGCTAGTTGCATCAACAACCGCAAACACACAGCCAAACGCAAATGGCAGATTCCCAACCCTCCGTTGCCGGACTATCCTGGATTCCGGATGATGCGAGTTTACAGTACTGTAGCACATCTCCTCCCAAGTTTCCGTTGCCCCTCCATCTCTAAGAAAGCTCATTGCAAGACCACCACCACCATTATCGTCCTGCTTTGAGCGAATAAGAGGGAAGAAAACAACCAAAGCAAAGCAGAGAAGAGAAGTCGACGTCCATAACCCGTCTACATGTTGTAATCTAGCCGACCGAGCCTGGGTAGTATGTTCCCATCGCGCCATAAGTAACGCCATGCCATAGTAATTGCCCAGCCCGCGCAGAACTCCTCTTGCAAAACCCATGATCCGATCCGTCCGTCTATCCCGTCTTTGATGTGTGAAAAAATGATAACGAAACGACCACCCACCCTCCCATCCCTCCGGGAACCGCATCGAGGCGGCAGCCAGATCACTTGAAAAGACTCCTCAGATCCATCAACCGCTGCTTCGCCGCATCCGTGCGATCCATCACCTGTCCCTTATCCCTACCATCCATGCTCAAGCTCGCCAGCTTCTTCTTCTTCTCCTGCAGCCTGAGCATCTTCTCCTCAAAGCTGTTCGCCATGATATACCTGACCGTGCGCACGGGCCGCTTCTGACCGAGGCGGTGCACGCGGTCGACAGCCTGCGCCTCTGCCGCCGGGTTGAACTGCGGCTCCATGACATACACGCTGCTGGCGGTGGTCAGGTTCAGGCCGAGACCGCCGGCCATGATGCTGACGAGGATGACCTGCACCGAGGGGTCCTCGCGGAACTTGTCCATGGCTGCGGTGCGGGCTGTGCGCGTCATCTTGCCGTCGAGGCGGGTGAAGGTGATGCCGGCGTCGTTGAGAGCGAGTTCGATGAGGTTGAGATGCGAGGTCCAGCCGGAGAAGACGACGGATTTGTGCGGCGGCTCGTGGGGCGCCGCTTCGCTCTTCTGCTTGTCGGCCAGTAGCTCGGCAACGAGTGCGCGAGTCTTGGTGTGTGGTCCTGAGTAGGCGGTAAGGTCTTTGTTTGCGTCTCCGTTCTCGACCTTGGCGGTTCTCGATTCGTGTTCGGCCATAGCACGGGCGCGGTGGAGTTCTATGCAACCAGGCCTGGTTATGCCAGAGCACGTAGAGCACGCTTCGTTTTTAATGTGGTCAACGCATTTGTTGCAGTAGACGTGGTAACAGTTAGCCTTGACCATATACCCGACGATGTCCTCCTGACGCTCAGATTCGAGGTCAACCACCTCGTTGGAACCCAGCTTAGTGTTGCACCTAGCACAGTTATCGCTGTTTCCTTCCTGCATCAGGTAGAGCATCTCGTAGGCCTTGCTCTCAGATGGGACAGGCTGGGCTGAATCATCGTCACTATCGAGATCAATGGCCGTGTCTGCCGTCATTCCCTGGAGCTCTTTAAGGTCATCTTCGTTGAGAAGATCCTTGCCGTGAGCACAGATAAGGCGAAGCTGCAAGATGGAACGCAAGATGTGAATCATGGTCTTGCCTCCAATAATGCGTTCCTGACCGATGGCTTGACCGGTCAAGACCGACACTCGCTCCTTTGCGGTTTTTGCAAACCAGTCATACACCCGTTGCTCCTCGGGGGTGAACTCAAGCCTAATGATCTCGTCGGTTCGTGGCGGAAGGTTAATCTTGTCCTTCAAGCGACGCAACGTTATTGTGTCGATGAGGACGCGAAGCCTCGGCACGATTTCGGGATCGGCGTTCTTGAACGGAGCAATAATGTATTGCAAGAATTTGATCTTCTCGTCGAAGGGCTTGACGCGTAGGAATGCTAGGAGCGAGGCCAGATCCTCGAGCTTGTTCTGGATTGGTGTACCAGTGACAGCCCAGCGGCGGCTTGCTTGAAGCCGGCAGATTGACTTGAACGCCAACGTGTTTTGCTCTCGGATCATATGTGCCTCATCTAGCACGATGCGGAACCAAGCTATCTCCTCCAAGGGGTATATGCCTGCCTTGTTTTTGGCGCGGGCGTTGAGTTCGCTTGAGATCGATCCGTAGGTCGTGATGACGAGGTCGTACTGGGCCAGTTTCTGCACATCCTTCACACGGTTGGGACCATGATAGATGTGGTAAGAGAGGGTATCGGGTTTGATGTGTTGCTTGATCTGCTCCTCCCAGTTCGTAACCGTGCTCAGCGGGCAAACCAAGAGTGTTGCCTTTCCATTCAGTCGCACCGGCGTTAGGCCCATGGCTTGAGGTTTGGGCACCTCAAAGTACCGAGCTGCATTGGGTTGCTTTTTCTCGGGCGGCTTCGGCGGTTGCACAGGAGCTTCAAGACCCCAAGCCGCAGCCTGATCCATGGTCTTTGTAATGAGCGACAAGATACTCAATGTCTTACCGAGACCTGATGAGAGAGTTAGTTTGAGGATACGGTAAAGTTCATATCTTCGGTAACTTACCCATCATATCCGCCAAAATACCTCCCAAGGCTGGGGGTGGACGTTCTCTCTGGTCTTGCATCGTGACGACGTTGTAATAAAAATCTACTCCGCGCGGATCCTTTCTGCGCTGCCAAGTGGACCGTGTGAGTTTATCACCATAATCCTGAATCTGGTCTTTCTCACGTTCAGTCATAAAGTAAAGGGCTTGCTTTTGGTGCTTAAGAAGCTCAGTGGTAACACGTGGGTCGGGCTCCATCTGCTCCAGACTCTCGGATTTCGGGAGTGAGTCAAAGACACTCATCACTTCGCTGCGAATCTCCTCAACGGTACGGGCGGTTGCCGAATGGTGCAGAGAATAGGAATTTGTTCCACCCAAGCTGTTAGCTCGGATCGGAGGAGCCGGCCTATTCTCCTTCGCATGAGGGTTAAAGACCTTGATGCCAGGCTCGACGCGTGGCGGGCTGAGAAGGGCGAGATGATGTCTAGCCAGGTGGTTTCCGATCTGGATCGCAAGCTTGCGAGGGCCGTAGAGCATGAGCTCGAAAGGAACTGCCGCCGAGATCGCCTCGCCAGTTTTCTCGCCGGGGCTGCTCTTACGTCTCGGGGGAATCCTACAATCAGTACGGATTCCCATAGCGGATGTCAGGAGGTTTCCCAGACAATATGACGTCTTGGCGTCAAGATACCCAAAGATGACCCGAGTGCAATCGTAAGCAGGAATTCTATTCGTGTCCGTGTCATCCACTCGCTTCCTTAGTAGGATCTTGATCTGCGGCCAGTAACCCTCGCCAAGAAGAGAAACCATACCAGGCTTCGGAGCAGGCACCCGATGGCAGTTGATAGTAGTTCCCTCGATCATACCGTAGCAAACTTCTTCATCCTTGGTCAGGTCGAGCTGCTGTCGAGGTTGAGCAGTTTCTGAGTCGCCCTCCGTCAAGTCGACTGTCTCAGTTTGCCTCGTCATCATCGCCACTGGCGTCGAAGCCCCTGAAGTGCCATTCTGCCCGAACTGTTCCGCAAGCAATCCGCTGCTGGTCCCTCCAAACGTATTCGTACGCAAGTGGTCATTTTCGTTGTACGTCTTTCTGCGCTTCGGCTGAGGCACGGAGATGCGGTCTTGGACATTGTGGAGTCGTTCAACCTGAGGAACGAAGCCGTTTTGGAAAATGGGAAAGGTCGGCGCGTTCCGCACATGACCATGCAGGGTGGCGCCATAAGGCAGGCCGGAGAAGTCGATATTCAGTGGTTGGTCATTTGGACTAGTGAACTGAAAGGTCGGGCTTGAAGGCACACTCTGAATCTGATGTGCAAATGAGGGTTGCTGGAATGATGGGGATGCCCCAGACTGTGAGGTTAAGTCTGAGGTTGAGGAGGTAGCAGATGAAGCTTTGGGGTTCAGGAGCGCTTCCGGGTTCCACGACATGCTGTCGAGCTGCCGCGATACTGTAGCGAGCGATGTGTGTATTTTGCCTGGTTGTTGTTGTCAGCACTGGAGAACGTTGACAATCGCGTGAGGCAACCCAAAAGGAAGTAAAAAACAGCCTGGCAAATATTGAAGGATCCTTGTTTGCAAGAGGAAGCGAGGGGGCCTGATTTGTGAGATGAAAAGTGAAAGTTGGAAAATAAAAGAGGCGGGGAGGAAGAGAGGAATCAACAGGTTCGCGGTTATCAAAGTATCCGCACCGCACCGCAGGGTAGCGCACTCGGCGTTAACACCGGGGATCTAGGCGGGTGAATGGGTCAAACTTACTGGCGGTTTAGTAGTGGTTCACCGTCGGTTCAGTCCAGGTGTCTGAGCAGCTTCCGTTGGAGTTGGTTTCAGATGCCAAGACCGAGACGTCTGTCTATCTGAAAGTGGAATTTGATATTGCGTTGAGTTGTTCATGTAAGTTGTTGTCCGCTGTCCACTATCCGGTGTTCAGGGTCCAGTGATTCCACTGAACGGGGCGAAAAGATGGCAGCGACGTGCAGCCTGTGGTTAACCGTTCCCGCTGAGAGATGATGCAACGGCCACCGTCATCACAAGCACAAGAAAATCTTAATCGCAGCGGCGTACCTCCAGCGGCGGCGGGAGGCTGAGGGACGATCCGGAATGTTGTGTTGTCTGATGGTGGTGGTTGGTAGCAGTGTGGCTTGGAGAGGATGCACAACAGGCGGATGAAGTTAACCTGAGGTTGCCCTTGCTGTAGTACCCGGTACCTCTATCTCTGCGGTTGCCGCGCATGTACCGAACCGATGTCGTGCAAATAAGTACCTGCCTGTGACTTTTTGTTGGATGAACAACAAGCAAGGCAGGATCAATCCTTTATGTGAGGAGTGGCAGGCGCAAAGTGAAGCTTTTCTGAATGCACCAAAATACGTATCGTCAACCGTCCGCGCGCGCAGTGTCTGGGTCGTATTGATAGCGATCGGATGCGAGATGCAGACAGGGTCTTCGTGAAGTCGGGTCTGTGCCAGTGGTCCAGGTCCAGTCAAGGTCCAGGCTGCTATTTTGAATGCTGGAAGGCGGGTTCGTCTGCCGTTCGGATGTATGGAGGGGCAACTTTCACCGCGCTTGTGAAATGATGACCAGAAAGATTTGGTAAAGAGAGGAGGCTTGTAAAGGGAGTGCAGGTGTGAGTCGAAAGGCGAGAAGGAGAAACCTTGCCACTCCCAACTATGAGCAAAAACAAGAAGGCCGGGGTATCTTAAGCTATTGGAATGAAACTTGCAACCAAGGCAAACGAAAGATTAACAGACGAACTTTTGGAAAAGTGTTGAAGCTGTATCTGACGGAAGCTTCCTTTATTCTGGACTGTTATCGCGGCCCCCCGTTGGATGCGATAGGCGCGTGACCCTCACAGACTGGAGTAGATACGGCAGCACGTGCCACTAGACACTTTGTGCCCTGTAAGAACCGTATGCACTGCAAGTCACGGGGCGTTTTAGCGCGACCTGTGCCTGGTGGTGGGCAACTCGTGGGGAGCAACTTTTACCGGTATCTTACACTTTCGTCTCATCCACGTCTCCGGTTTGGGTTTCGAGGCAGATGACTTTCACCCGTACTTTTACCTAGCTTGAGATGACGAATTCGAGGCAGGGGGGCACAAAGAGGCAATGCCCAGGCAGAAGAAAGATGCAGTTTCAACGAACCTCTTCAAAATCAGTCAGGCCTGAGGGCGACGAATATCAAGGTTCACATGGAACTCAAACGCAGATCGGCGTAGTTGATTCTTTCAATACTGTATATCACTTACACAACCCCTCGCAACTCTGCTCCAAGAGAGACTCCAACCCCACCATTCATGCGATAACCGGATAACATCATCAACTTAACTCCGATCCAAGACAACATGCCTGACTTCGAAGCAGACAGTACTCTTTAGCTTGCCATGATTCCTCGCTTGGCGCGGGTATTTATGGAGGGTAATGTTCGTGTGAGATAACTTTGCGATCCCATTTTGGTATGATTATGGTGTGTCTCCCTGAAACAAATCAAGTACTACCCCAACATCGGACGTTCACTCGCACCGACACTCCTGAATCTGGACAAGAACTTTTTTTTGAGATGAACCAGCCGTGCCACAGAATGCCGCGTATTATTTCCGCTTGCCTTGTGTTTCCCCAACTTGCGAATTTTGTTTTTCGGCAACCATACCCGAGAGGTAACATTGCGCGATTGGAGCCTTTGCAATTAGATTTCTTATTCCAGGCCTCACCGCAATTTGAACCGCTTGGTCATCTACTTGGTGGCCAAGGCAAAAGTTCTTTGAATGTTTACGTTATGGAATGCGCAGTCAAGGGTTCCTTGGCATTCGGGATTTGCTGCTAAGTTGTTTGATGACAGATTGGATAGGATGAAAAACGCCGTGAGCAATAACCCTCACCGATGTGATCCATGGGATGGCAGGGGCTTGTGGAACGTAATAGCCTGACCGGTCAGGTTCAGGATGGAAACAGATATTATCAAGTGAAAATCGGCCCAAGACGCTCGGAGCTCCTGTCTGTGATGCAATACCTACGTCTCGAAGGAAAAAGCCGGCCAAGATGGTCAACTAGGTTGGGCAATGTTTGAAAACTCGCCACATCATGAGAAGACAAACCTTTGGGAACAGCATCGCCGCGATATTGTAACTTCGGAGTGAGACGGGTGACTTGGTTGGGGGTGTGCGAGTGTTCGTTTAAGTGGTGAAAATGCTCCGTTCCTAATGCCGCCTGGTGGGACATTGTATTCTTCCATAACGTCTAGATGGACATGAACAGCAGTGAGCGAATGCGCCTTTTTCCGTCTAGAATCTTAGAGAGTAGACGCTTTTCCCTCAATATGAGCCCGGTATCCGCTGTTGCCAGCAGGTGTTGTTTTTTCCCCAACGCTAAATTGTGATATCATTCATCATGCCTCCATCGTGTGTTCTTCTTGCTCTATCTCTAGCCATCCGCCGCTCGTTTTGGTTTGTTGTTGTACAAGGTCGTAATATTAATACACTGAGTCGAATCGGTATCGTGGGTTGTCAAGCTCGATGTATAAAGAGGGAGTCGAGTCGAACCGGGTTTCCGTAAAGCCGCATTAAGCCGGGAATGATTCTTCAATATCGTCCACCGCAATCCATTCAGGCCTTGGTGCCCATAACCTCCTTGACGATCCTGGCAACAGTGGTCTTCTCGACATCCTTACCATCGAGACGTCCGCCAGGACCCAGAAGCTTCTTCATAACCTCGCCCATCTTAGCATCGACACCCTCGGCCGCCAGCTCCGACTGAACCGCCAGGACCATATCCTTGAGCTCCGCCTCGTCAACAGACTGGACGCCGCTACCGGCAACGTATTCCTCGAGGACACGGATCTGCGACTCCTCCTTCTCGACAAGGTCACCACGGCCGGCGGCGCGGAACTGGTCGGCAGCTTCCTGGGAGGCGCGGGCAGTCTTGCGGAGGAGGGCAACGAGCTGGGCGTCGGTCTCGATCGGCTGGGAGGTCTTGCTGGCGTTGAGAACAGCGGCAAGAACGGCGCGCAAAACGGCCAGGCGAGGGGCATCCTTAGCGCGCATGGCGGTCTTGAGGTCACCCTTCAGCTTAGCATAGAGAGGAGCGGGCGCCGGGGCTGCCTCGGAGGAGTAGGCCCTGATGGACTTGCTGGGGAGCTGCTGGGACCATCTTGTGGTGGTGACGGCGCTGCGGGTGAAGCGGCAGGTCTGGCGGGGAGTAGAGCGAGCGAGGAAGCTTCCGATGAAGCTGGCGGGGAGACGGGCGGCCATGATGAGTATGTGCGACTGAAGAGTGACGGGATACTCGTTCGGGGATGGGTGAAAGAGGGACGGGTCCGGCGGATGCAAGGAGGAGGGCAGTCGGTCGCTGAGGTGAAAGTGTCGAGGTTACAGCGGGGAGTTGAGCTGATAGCTTCCTGTGACAGACCTAATCGTCCAGTAAAATTCGAGATCTCAATTCGAGGTAGATGTGCTGTTGATTGGTTGCCCCAGAAATAAACTGGACCCTGTTGGGGGACGTCCCCGGACTAGCCCGAAGCTACAGCGGGCGAGACTGTTGCGGCTCGGTTGTTGATCGAGCTAACGACGATGCTACCGCCAAGGTGGGGGTCGCCCGGGTTAGGGTTGGCCTTTTGTAGGGTCTCTACTTGACCTGAAGACGTAAATGTCAAGGAGGGATTATGATCGATGTAAGGCCTGTCGGTTTAATGGAAATCATCAACATGGTGGTATCTTTTTTGTGAGAGACTGTGTTGCTGTCGGAAATGAGGCTGTCGATTGGATTGCCCTTGTTGTTGGTGTTGTGTTCTTACCTTAGCAGCCCGCAGCTGCAATCCCGTCTTCGGGCTTCCGGTATGATGCAAGGGCACTTCCTCACGGCAGAAACCTCCCGCAAGCAAATCCCGGACCGAACCTCTTCTCTGGCTGATGGGAAATTGCAAACCTGATATGGCGGTACACTTGGGAGAATCAAGGTTCCACCATATTGCAACCTTCAACATCCCGAGTCACGCCGGAGACTTCAAAGCTAGGTATTCAGGGTCGGGTATTGCAAGGGTCGGAGCTCTTCCGGAGTGCCGGTCCCGCCAGTGGACTCCAGGGGCAATGGCCCCGTCACTTCACCTTTAGTAGCGCTTGGCGATAACACACTCGTTTGACGACCCGGAATCGATTATTGCCCAGGCAGTCGAGAATTGTCATCCATTTCCATGGGTGTCCCAGGTTATCGCAAGTCCCAGGCCGAGATGGCTTCCAGTCATAATGGTGTATTGTCCGGAACCAGCCCAATGTGGATGTCGCTACTTCGACGTTAGATGCCGAGCGGGAGTTGGTGATGATGACGCCAATGAAGGTGCAGGATGAGAGTACTAGTTTATGGAGCATTCGCTGCAAGAACATTCATAACGGGGAAAGAACTGAGGGTACATTCTTGCCATGATTCTCTCTGCACTGCAGCGGGGCTGGCACAACTGGTAATTTTTCGGACGTCAACCTCGACGAGCTTATTCCAGCCGCTCGCTTGTAGTGACTCGTTCGGGCAAATGATCTCAGTTTCCGGGTCAAGTTCTTATGCTATCGACAGACGGGAAATATCTCGTTGAAACAATGAGACAAAGTGGAAGCCATCGATGGGAACTGGAGCGCACGTAGACCGGCTGAATTGGCCTTTCTCCTCGGCTCCCGTCGTTTGGAACCAAGGTAGCTCAATCTCGCCACGTCCCGATCAGGAATTGTTAACGCGCGTAATTTCCCAGAATTCAAACTGTCGTGGTCGGACACGGAAGGAATCGATGATGAGTTCAATCTTTCAGCTCTTTAATTCGGTAATTGCCACAGGGCTCCTCCTTCCCTCACCCGATTCTGGCTATCTGAACTGGACAAGTCACCGGAGGAAGGAATGATGGGCAGACTTTTCGCCCGCTAGATGTTCTCTTGTCATGGGAAGGCAACAGCGCCCAAGCACTTCACCATTCCATCGGTCGACTCAGTTCCGCGCGTTGAGGTTTTCTTGGCTCTTCACTCCAATTCGCTTCCGGTCCACTTCCAACTCTTGCCTGCGACAGCGAGTGCCTTTCCATCCACGAACTCGATCGTCTTTGCCGCTGAGTTCTCTGGTATGATCTCTTGATTGTTGAGGAGACCGCCCATCAAGCTCTGGTCCGTATTTTTCCCACCCATCTTTTCGGCATCGAGTCGCGTTTGTACTTTTCCACTTGGTGTCAATTCAAGACGGCGTTGGACATGGCCATGTCGCTGTTGTTCCTCGCCACGCAAAACCCCCGGAGGTGATCCTTTCATTTCGAGACCCGGCTAAGCAGAGATAGCATGCAGGTGTCGGACCCTCTGATCAGGAGTTTGACAGACTTCGGAGTGAGCAAGACAGGAGACTCAAAGTACCCATCTCGAGACAAGCTTCAATGCCGAGCCCGCTTCCTCGCATCGCCATGCTTCCTGTCCTTTGGCGGAACATAAGCGGTGTAACTCGGCTGCCTGCTACCACCTGGTTTGCGACCTATACAGACATAGCTGCAGAGAAAGAGTCAGTCTCCCACTTTCGGCCATCATCAAATTCATCGATTGTATTGGGGCGTTCACTTACACCGGAAAGTAAGCCTGATGCAATCGGTCAAGCTACAATCAGCACCTTTCCATTGACCCTTTGAACCCCAGCTAGGGGAGGGGGGGATCAGTTTACATACCTTGAAAGCTGGATTATCAGCTTCACTTCGAGCTTGCGCTACCAGGAGCTGAACGTCGGTTTGTGACATCCTTTGAGAGATCAGTAAGTCAAAGAGCCGTTGCCATCTCCATGACACTTGGGATATATGCTTACCCCAGAACCTGCGTGAAAGGATAGGCACAAAGAGAAGATAGCATTCGGTGGACGATGGGCCGGCTTGCTTCTCCGATGTTGTGGTCTCGCGGGTCTACAAGTGCGTTAGACAGGGCGTTATACAACCACTGAGCAACTACCGGACTCACCATTCGACCACCCGCACAGGGGCAATGTCACAAGTCTTGTTTCCACCTCGACAAACCCAACCTCAGTCAACATTTGTTGCAATCGGAGAGGCGCTCTGGGGTCCTTATATGGCTGGACACTCTGCATGTAACTCTGGGACCACACCTGCAGAGCATGATCTTGAGCTTTTGGTCAGAACTGTTCAAAAAGCGCGTTGTTGCACGAGTCGACTCACTCGGTGTCAATGTCCCATTATCCGATTGGGCGTTGAAGTATATCTCAACCATTTGACACCAGCCTCCAGGGCGCAAAATCCTGAATACGTCGGTCAGGTAATTGATCCATCGATTGGCATGAATGCCGCCGGACATTAACCGACTGTGCACCAGGTCGAAGTGGTTCGAGGGGAATGTTGAGCTGTTGGCGTGTCAGTCTTATGGTTGTCGGACATCTCAGGCTCTCGGGCTGTCTCACGGACTGTTCAAGTCGTCGATCTGTAATTCCAGGTTGGCGGGCAAGTCCTCCGGCATTGGATACGGATATATATCGAGTCCGATCACCTACGTCTCCAAAGTCAGCAATGGGATAACGCGACCTATTTGCCCAAAAGAAGGCCTCCGGCTTCAACAGTCACCACAACTTTTCAGTCTGGGCTCAACGAACCTCGCATTCCGGATATTGCTCTGCAGCGTCAATGGCCCACGAGGCAGAGCCAGAGCCACAGTCTAGGATCCTCCGGGGTCGTGGGATAGGTGGGAAGATCAGTCTGTTCTCAAACATCAAGTTGAACAGCCCATGGAGATACTGAAAGTACTCGATTTCGTCCTGAGCCAGTCATGGTTAGGTTGAAGCAATGGCAGGCGGGTGGACAACTCTCACATCGTCAACAGGGGAGAAATACACGCCATGTTCCACGGCATATCGTTGATATTCCCTGTTGTGGTGCAATATGACATCGCGGTATGTCTCGTCGACAGGAACTGTCTGGAAGTCACTATGTCTCGGTCAGTGACTAAGTGGGCTCTCAGTTGGGCAGAGGAGAGGTACCCTTCATCCATTGGACAGCGATTGGAGAAAGGGACGAATATGGTGAAAAATCACGGGGTGGAGGGGATCGGGGAGAAGGGAAGAAAGATCAGAGAGAGATGAGGGAGAAGGAAGAAGGAAGATGCGAAACACATGGCCAAGCTTATGCAGAGACGGTGTCGGATGAGACGGTCGCTAGCGAAATGGATTCGAAACTTTAGGGCTCACCAAGATCGCTGCCTCTATCGCGCTTTGGTGGGCTTCCCAAGGTGGACAAATTCCTCTTCATGGACCCTCACCTTAAAGCCTTGCTCCGCGAACCGGCACCTAGAAAGCGCCTGTACAACCACTTCTTTGCGTGCGTGCGGCAAACATACGGCACACTTTAAATTGGGCGAAGTTTGCTTTGTGGATCCTGACTCGGGCCAGATCGCTCACATTGGCCGACCCGAGGCTTTTGCACCCCACGATGTTGCTGTCGATCGTGTACGTTTGCTGGTACATCGTTTCCATGGGTTGTGGGAGAACAGATCCTCTACGGGCCCGGCCGCTCGCTCATTTGGCAAAATACCTGGGAAGCGGGTAGGAGGTCCGTCTACACACCCTGGCAGCAGTTACAAAGTGCTCCGAGCAATGTCAAGCATAAGAGCAGGCCTATCTCGGTCCCGAATGCCATGTCTCATGACGGGCAGACAGGCTGCCGCAATCTATCGAGGCTCGGACCCAAATTTGACGACCACCATCATGATTCCATGGGGTTGGAGCCACCGTCTCTTTCTACCCGAGCCCTTCATATGAAAAGCCCTCGTCCGGCCGTCAACCATCCCTGGTACATGATACGTACGTACAGGCCACCGCTAGCTTCGGCTGAAGGATAATTGTTTTCCCCCTGATTGGAGAGAACACGCCCAGGTCGACGTGTTCTTGGTTAACCATGCACCTCGGAGACCAGGATGTTCTGATTCCAAAAGTCGCAGGTGTACTTTGTACAGCTCCCACAAGGGATGCAATGTGTTTCGTACCCTGGTCCAATGTACCAGCTCCTCATTGCGGATATTGCAAGTTGGCGAGGGTCTACCTGACCTGGACACTGGCAGGATGGATCGGGCATCTCCCAGGAAGCACGGGAAAGCGATGGGGCTTCTGAAATATGGCGTTTGCAAGGCCCGCGATACTGCTCTGCCATATTTGATAAGCTCGTTCGCTTGTTGACCTGTCAGACCAGGCCTTGACAATCGGATACCCCTTCGACCTTTCTGTCCATGAACGGGTCCCCCTCATGGTGTACAGACAGCAGTCAAGTCGTTTCTGTCTCAGATGTGGCGCCTTGCTCTTTGCATGAGAGCAAAGGATGATACGTGAACCAATCCCAAGGACACGGATTTGGGATTCCTAGAACGTAGGAACCCGCCGCCCCGCCGGAAAAGTTTCCGCTCACTGTCACCTTTGTCACAAGACATTTTAGTGCTCCAAGAACGTGTCAGATTTCTTTAGACTTTCAAAGCGATAAAACGAAAGAAGCTTCATCCAAGATTGCCCAAGTCACTGCTAGACCCCGCTTCAAACATCAGCAATTCTTACTGTATGGTACAAGCCTCAGCATCCACCGAGGTTCTTAGCCGTCTCTCCACCGATGTTGAAAGACCAGGATCCTAGACGGCGACGGTATCCGGCAGGCAGGCCCATGAAGTCGAACAAGAAAGTTTTGAGAAAGCCAACATGATCCAGGCGCCAGTCATCAACTTACTTGGCGGGCTGCCCCAGGCGAGGGACTCGCTCGTATACAGGCCGGAGAGCCTGTCATTGGGGGTCAGGACGGGGCAAATGCGCGTCTAGAAGACTCGCCACTTTGTGGAGGAGTTTATCCCTATGCCTGCTGTTTTCGTTGGGCGGAAAATCTGTAATGGGTTCGAGAGGTGGGCGAATTAGCTCGTACCTTCTGAGACAAAAATCACCACCGTGGTGACCACCGAGCCACGCAAGTGGATCGTTAACGACAAGCTGACTTGGCTGACCGGCCTGATTAGCCCATGAAAATACAGCTCATGGTGCGATGAGCTATCGGGGTTAGCCTTTTGGCCACAAATCGAGCTTCATCTCCCGTGGTAGGAACAATCAAACCCGCCTGCCATGAAGCAAGGAGGTCGAGCCACGACATTCTTCACAGGCAACTTTCTGCTGACCATCATCACATCTCTGTACGGCTCTGTTGAGCAGTCAAGCTCGATGCTCGATCGAGGCGCAATATGACTCCGAGGATCAAGAAGATACGCCCTATCGGAAGCCACACAAGAGAAGATGCTGGGTTCGTCACCAGCAATCCATACTCCGGTGCTGCCGTCTTCATCCTAATTTGCAGAGGCAGGCCCTATTTATTCCTGCTTACGTTGCACAGCCCGAGAAAAAACCGGTGATGGCCCCATGAGTCTGGGTGCAGAAGCCACATTCTCCATGCTTGGGATGTGGGATGCCCTTCTGGGATGACAGAACCCAGAGATGCGGCTCATGACCCAGGGCTTTGGCATTTCATTCCGCCGTTCCACAGTACCCGAGACACGGACCGGGATGTTTCATGAGATTTACATAGGGGATTTACATACGGGCGGGACCCAAGCGGACACCGCTTGACAGGACCCCACAGCAAAGGAGAACTCTGGTTGTCACAGAAGGGAACTGGACGAACATGGAAGAATCGATGGAACCGCAGCTCTCTAAAGGATTTGGGACTTTTACAGAACTGTATCAGAATTAAGTCTTGGTGGTCGACTTCTGTCCACTCAAAATCCTGCGAAAAAAGAATCGATCATCTGGGCAGTGCTTGGGGTTGTCCGCGCAGACGGCCCTGCACGTCAAGCACCGGCATTGGTCCCACAAATTACCAGCAGACAGGAAAGACCCCAAAGTAAACAAGCCCCTTGTCCCGAGCTGACGACCGATTGCCAGATCTGATTGGCTAACGAGGCGGAGGGGGCGGGGGAGGTCCCGCCAGCAGGGTTCCAGTTTACGTGCTCAACGGGATCGTGATTGACCGGGGCTCCATGGTTCAACCACTTCCTCGGGACAGCAGCACACACACCATCGCGATGTCGGTGTCCACCCACTGCCCTCACAGAACCACAGACTTCTCACAGACCACTCCCTCCACTCTTCTGACATCCCACACGCATTTCCGGTCATTTTCCAACCATTTTGCGCATCCTTCCGGGCCATGGATATCATCACCAAGGTACATCCGAGGACCTCACTTCCGGCTTTAACCTCCACCATTCCATTTAGCGGTCAATTATCAACCGGCGGAGAGTCGGCTGAAGCTACCCTATCGCCTCTCCGAAATTGGGTTAAAACCACTCAACCACGGGGCTGGGGTGAGCTGGTTTAGAGCCTGTATCTTTACGCATCGCGTTCCTCTGCCTGGGCTAGCATTGATAGAAGTCCTGTGTAGTGGGACTGCTGAAGTGGTGCTGTGGACTTGGGCGACTCGCCGGACGAACACGGTGACTGCCGAATATCCCCCGACGTCTCGATAACGGAGAGAGCTCCGAACCCCAACTCGTCCATACCCTGTCCCTGATGTCTGAGAATTCAGATGGAGAACGCTCAAGAAACGCTGCGAGCGCCAATCGCTCTCCAAAATTCTCTCTTCAAAATGCCAGATCATCCTGTGCGATCTGCCAACTCATCAACCGGCGCCTCTCCTCCATTGCTGTCCGGTTTTGAGAAGTCTGCTATCGACACCAATTGCTCTGGTACGACTAATCATGGCATATGAGCCATGTCTACGATATCGGTGAATCTTTTTGGTTCGGCTCGGTATCGTCGGGTCGTGTGCCAGGTCTGGGATCATAACTCTTCGGAGAAGGGAAAATGCCATGGATGACTCAACAAATTCGTCGTCTTTTACCGAGGGGTTGGTAGCGATTCCCGCTGAAAGCAGCCACAACCTTGCGAGACGAAAAGACGGAGGACAGGTCATAAAGTACACACAGTGTACTTAGCTGCCAAGCAGGTACTTCAGTGTGCAACTCGAATACCTTCTGAAGGAAGCTCTGGGTTGGGCCCAGCATAGTACAGCCTGCGACCATATCTTTGTGCGGATTTATTATGAGGACGGTCATTAAGAGGTGCAGCTTGATAACCGAGTTTTCTCGCTCTGAGTTTTGGACAGGCAGTCGAGATAATCAGCCACCACTTGCACCGCCCAAAATACCTGCCCTTTTTGGTATATAAATCGTTGTCTGGTTCGTTGGGTTGTCGGTTTTTCTGGCGAACCAAGTTCAGCAAACACACAGTTACGCTTCGATCTATCACTCATGGGAACGGGCATTTGCCTGGATCGTCTTGGGATTATTTTCTTCTGGTAATCCGGCCACTCGTGGCCTAGGACCATTTGCTTCTTCTCGTTCATTGCTCTGTTCTCGTCGTCTTTTGGAAACATGCATGGAGTGTTGCATGGACCCGCGCCAAAAACTCTTCTCGTCATACTGCCGCCTGTCTTTCCACCCGTCCACTTCACGTTTCTCATCCCACTTCCCCTTTACTCACTGTCTGTGCGAGCATTGGGATGACCACATCAGAAACATCGCCTGGACTAGTTCGAAGTTGCTTCCGAAATGGTATTCAGCTACCCCTTGGCGATCTCTACCCCCACTGGCAGTAGGCCATGTTATACATACGTTATGTGCGCGATGATGCAGCGAGGTGGATTCTTCGAAGAAAACCGAGAGACGGCATTGTTCAGAGCACGAGGATAAAGCCAACGACGGTGTCCATAAGATTTGGTGACCTTGGTTTGAAACCGAACGTTTCGTGTTTTGACTTCAATAATGTTGCACGCTGTCCTACAGCGGTCTCTGTCTCTAGTGCCCATACTCCAGCGTGTCACTAGAGTCGAATCGATGATGGAGTGAAGTTGGGTGTGGTGGGTCAGTTCAAGAGTCGACAGGGCTTGGAGTGGTTCACATTTGGTAACCCCAATGCTACGCCATACACGTCTGTAAAGATGGCACTAAACTGCAACTGCACTAGCAACCAACTTGGATGAGTCTAGGGGAATTTTCAGTGCCAACACGGTAAAGGTCCCCTGCTGACCCCAGGGATATTAGCCTGGGACGATCTGCCGGAGATGAAAACAAATGAAACATGGGCCTCGCCTTCACCACCACGACTGCCGTTCGATAGCTGACAGATACTGAGGTTTTGGACAACCGACAAGGGTTCCGTGGGGATGCTCCACGTCTTGCGGAATTGTATCCGGGTCCAAGTCATACACTTTGTGTAGACGGTAAAGACTGCAGTGACTATCAATCCTCTTATGTCCGATATTCTGGTTTATCCAAAAGAGGAGTACAGTGACTCGGGAAGTGGGGGGACATCAGTTGACAAGAAAGGAGGTACGAGTATACTGCCAGGTGGCTCCCTCGAAGAGGGAAGACTAAGGTAGGTGTAGGTGATGGTGGACAGGGTACTCGGTCCCGCAAGATGTATTCTTCAAATGCGTATTGCTTCTTCTCTGCTGACTTCATGAACAAGCGACCGCTCAGTTGGTTCTCAGTAACAACCCAAAAAGAGGAAACAATCTCTTCACGATCCAAGGAACAGGACCCCTACACGCCAACGAGGCGTCACAAGCATGCGTCACAGTCCGACGGGTGTGATAGCATGGTAGCAAGGCACTTGACCACGTAACCTTCCTTTCTCGATAAGTAAGGTAGTGTATATACATGTAGGTGATTCTTGATGCGGCATGTAAGGGTATGTGCTAAGACCAGAGCCGCCGGACTAGCTGTGATATCGTTGCTTTTGCCATATAACCACCCATACGTGTGGAGATGAATGGTTTGAGCTGACCGGTGAGCACAAGAGGAAACCTCGAAGCACATGAAGAAGGAAGGTAAGTACCTCTAGAGAACAAAGAGAAAGTTGCAATGAAGAATATCACCTCCAGGCAAAGAAAAGGAAGGATGTCACAGAAATGAAAAAAAAAAGTTCCAACCACCAAGACGGAAACTAGAGGTACCTTAAGAAGAAAGGAGAAGGTTTGACAGGTCTCAGCAAGTAAGCGATCTTACGCCTGCCTCCAAACCTGCTTAGCAGATCATTACCTGTATCCTCAAGGTTCTGGAGATGTCTTACAGAGAAACAAGCAAGAGGCCCGGCCATCTAAAAGGGAAGTGGACTTCAGTTTCCAGCATGCGGCCATGTCACGAAGCCAGCTTGGAGATTCATCATCAGGAAGGTGAGTGCAACTAGCGGGCAATAACAACCAACATTGAGTGCGCGAAATGTCAGTATTCGGAAATCAGAAAGTGCAGTTGCAGTGGTGCTAACGGAATATTCAGTTCGCTAACTGCCCGGCGGGCATCTAAGCGGGATGGCCGGGGGTCAAAGGCAGGTGCGTGTCATACAGTAGAGGTAAGTTGTATGAGAGGCCAAGTTCGTCGCTGACAAGTCGAACTCCAAGTCCTCATGCACTCGGAAGCAGCACTTCTTTGGGCAGCGAGTCACCACCACGCATCGGTGACTGCACTTTTCAGTCCAAGCCTGGGCAGCTCTTGCCCTTTCAAATGAAACCGAAAGACTCTAGCTCACTGCAGTCCAGATAATGATGTAAGCTGAGTACCTCAACCGACATCTGTTAGTGGGCGCCGAGCTTAAATTAGGTATGTAAATCTTGATCGCTCTACTAGCCTCTTTAACAGGAGTTGGGGGGAGGTACTTCTTCACCTGAACCAGCCATTAGCCCGTCGGGCGGATGGAAGATCACTGAGTGGTCGGACAGCCTCAGGAATTCTTTCTTTTGCTGTACAGTACTACTGTAGAGGTGAGGACATGCTCATCGCGTCGTCCACTCACTCCAGACTCTGCTTTCCCCTCCCACTAACTACCTGTAGTAGGCACTTGCCAGCCGACTCTGAACAGAAGAGAAAGCATACTTGGGTGGGAGAGAAACCCGGCTTAGATTCGTCCAGACCACTTTGGCTCAGTATAAGGTAGGTAAGGTACCTCTAAGCACCGCGGCTTATTGCCTTGCTCGAGCGAGTAGGATGAAGCTACCACGGTAGACAACTACACGCAGCAAAGGGTTCGAAGGTGTGAAGATGCTTGAGTGACCATATTTGCTTCAAGAGATTGCATTGGATGGACACTTTGCTTCACTGCATGGCACTTTAAAATTCTTCCCAAGGCCCTTTTGCTCTAGAACTGATGAACTTCAGATTCTCTAGGCTGATCGTACTATCTCAGTCCTCGAGTGAACATCATGAACGCATAATCTCGACCCATTTTCAATACCAAAAAAAAGCATACATAGAAAGAGCTATGTAAATGTTATGCTGCAATTAAATTTCATTGATCCCACTACTGCCTGCTCTGGTGTCAGGTCATCCACCTTTCCCGTTACGCCGTTTATCGCCTTCCTTGCCTGTCCATTTTACTAACCTCCGATGACTGAGATGACCACCTAACGTTTTCTCTCTCTAAAAGCAAATCACGGTAAGCAGCCTCTCTCCAGTCCAAGAGGGCTTTCGCCAACCAGATATCTATGTTAACGACGCAATGCATCCATCCTTCCATGACATTGAAAACCCGTCCCAGAAAGCAACACAAACCATTGGAATGAAACCAGACCACGGAAATCAGAGCCAATCCCCCTCCATGTCGTCATGTTGTTGGCTCGCCTCGGGCAACGGATTCTTTCTAGGTCTGCCGCGTTTCTTCGGCGGCCCCTGCGGCCCCTTGGAATTGCTTCTTGGTGGCCTTCCTCTCCTCTTCGGGGCGGGTGATCCGTTGGGACCTGTGGCGCTTGCTTTCCTCTTTCTTCCCCTCCCGGGACCGGCGGCTGGGCCTGCCTCATCATAGTCATCCTCTTCACCCCCGCTCGGCGGCGTCGAGGGGTCCATCATGTCCTCGTCCTCATCCTCATCCTGAACGAGGAACTCCTTGTCAACATTCATGAGCTCTACAAACGATTTGCACGTCTGCATCATGCGCTCGCGGGAAATGAGACCGGTCATAATAGTTCCGATCTCCTCCCAAACCTTGTCGCCGGCGACGCCCTGGACTTTGACCGGTGGACGAGAGAGGTCTTTGCCCTGGATCTTGGCCTTCTGCTCGCGGCGGTTGGTGCCCATGTTGTAAAGACGGCGGAGGTAAGTGCGGACTTCCCAAAGGGCGAGGAGGATCATGGACCCTGCTGTCAACCGGCGGAGGCGCTGAATGTCGATATCGGGGAGTGCTGGTTGGACAGGCTGAACAGGCGCCATTGGTTGTTCATTGGGCTGCTCTCCAAGTGTGGGCGCAGGTGCTGGTGTGGGCTCAGGTTCAGGCGCGGGACCGTCAATAGCGTCCATGCGGACTTGGAAAACCTCCGACTCGATGATCTGAGCAATAGTTGACCCGGTTGATGTAACTAGCTTCTCCATCGTGTAAACGGTGGATTGGAGCTCGCCTACCGTCATGTAATCGAAGAAGGCCATGTTCTCGATGATGAAACGGGCATACTGAACGTGAGGAGGGATTTCCTCGCCTGTTAGTTCGAGTTTCGACACATCAAAGTCCACTTGAGTGCAAAGCTTCTCCAGGAACTTTTGACGATTCTTCGACTTGCTGATCTTGAGCACCTCCATCATGAGATGAAGCTTAGGGCTGAATGGATTGACTGTCGCGCCACGCGGATCTTTAACAATATCGCGCTGATACGCAAAAGCCGACTGTATCGCCTTGACGTACTCGCGTTCAACAACGGTTTCATGCTTTCCATGGAGCGACTTGTGTTCCAGAAAAGCGAGCTCAGAGATACGGGGATTAGACGAAGTCTCTAGAGTAATGAAAGTCACGCCCGTTTCCTTGGGATGGACCAGACCTTGACGGTTAATGCTGGCAAGGACCTCAACTGCCAAAAAAGCATGCTCGTCTTGAGTCGCAGTGGCAATACGGATGATCTCCTTGAGGAACCGGTGAGTCGTCGCACTGGCCACATCATCGTAGTTTGTGCCTCCGATCACAGTCAGCTCGCGTTTCTTCTTCCCTTTGCCATCACCAGCCGCAATTTCTGGTGCCTGTTCCGATCTCTTCTCCTCTGTAAAGAGGAACTCCTTGAAAGAACGCAAGACCATCGATTCCAGCGCCGGATTCTGGTCGTCAAAGACTTGCTGGAATGTTGTGTAGACGTTGGCAGCCACGTAATTCCTAGGGGAGGACTGGCACACCAGGCCAACCGAGTCGAGTGCCGCTTTCCTCACATCCAAAGGTTGGATGTGGGACGCAAATGGTACCACGATATCAACCATAAGCTTTGATATCGAAGACCCTGTCATCTTAGGACCAAGCTTCTGCTTGAAAAGCTCAAGATGGCTGTCAAGATTGCAATGCTTGCCGATCATACCCACGATCAGCGAGTAGCGTTCAAACTGCTTTCTCGGCATCCCCTCCAGGGGCTTGTTCGGATTATTGACGCGCATATGGTTCATGGCCACCAAACTGGAGCACACGAGTCTCGCGAGATTGTCCGAGTTGTTTAACCGTTCGCTAATGATCCAGAGACATGCCACGATATCATCAAGCAAGACTCTCGTAACCTTCGGAACAGCAGGCAAGAGTTTGTTACGAACATCCGTAAGGAATTCGTTATGCACGCTTGAGACCTGTGGGAGAACTAGTTTGTAGATGACGACGACTGCCCTCGACACAACTAAGTCTTCGCTGCTGTTCATGCTGTCAATGTGAGGCTTGAGAAGTCGAAGCTGCTCAAACGTGAAAAGGCTAGGATCAGCTTTCGCAAAAATCTGAAGGACTGTCAGAGCATCGCGACCCGAAGGAACAGACGAATCTCCCGACTCAGGGTTGTCCACCAGTTCGAACATGCTTGCAACCAGCTTTCTGCAGACTTCCAACGACGCCGCCGCAGATTTCGAATCCGGTGCCAATAGAGTCTGCAAGACTTTGTCCAAGACATTGGTCACGTTTCCTTGCTTTACGGTCTGAACCATCAAAGCAACATGGTCCGAGAGGGAGATCTGAGATGATGCAGAGTTCTCGCCCTCCTGGAAGGGGATAAACCATATCTCTTCGATAACCTGGCGAGCAAGGTCCCTTACGCTCTCCTCCGGGTCCTGCACACGGTGAAGCAGACCGTTTGCAATGGCGCTGCGGATCGCCTTGCTCTTGTTTCGAAGATAGATATCCTTAGCAAGTTTCATAGCCCGCTTCCGGACTCCTGGTCCGGCATCAATGAAGCGATCCACCACAGTTCCGATCATCTTAGTCTCCAACTCTGGTCTCATACTGATACACTTGCCGATAAGGCCGAGTGCCGAGTCTCGAACTTGGGTTGACGAATCGTTTGAACAGCGCAGAATAAGCTGGACCACCACAGAATCGCCATCGAGAATAGACGGGTCCGTCTCCAGGACCTGATTGATACTCTTCAAACTCTTGCTCCTGACTGTCGGCTGGTCGCTAGCCATCGAACCGAGCAAGATGTTGAGAATTGCGCTGAAGGATTCGCATAGCTGCGACCGCAACAGTGTGATAGAATATGAGAGTTTGGCCTGGTTAGGTGACACTTTCTTAAAAGAGTATTCATTGGAGAGCCATCGGCGGTCTTGGATCATTTGCCGCAGCCTGTAGGCCAGTCTGCCAAACTCCTGATCGCGCTCGCGGTCATCATCTTCGCAAGAATCATAGCCAGCACAAACTTTTGTGCCCCAGTCTGAGATTATGAAGCTGATGGCGCTTGCGAGGTGCGGATCCTCGGTGAAACGGCTCTCGAGCCATTCAAGGGTCGCCCGGTATGGACCAACCCAAGCAACCATCGTTTCCGGGCGTGAGCGCAGTTCCAGTGCTGAGGCAGCAAGATCCGACAGGAAAAGTCCCAGTTCATCCGCATCCCTAGCGTCCAGAGCGTTCGCCGTCTTCCGGACATGACTGCGAAGCTTGGAGATCGCAGCGCCCATGGTGCCCATCAGTTCAAGGGCCATATTCTTGGCGGTGACGCTTGTCTTATCACCCTCCACCAGCTTAACCATCATGAAGTTCAGCAAACGAAGCAGAAGTTCTGCTGCCGGCCAGTCTGGGTTGTCCATGCAGGTTGTAAAGTCCTCCACGAAAAGATCGAGAAGGTTGCGGTACGGAGTATCGCCGGATTTTGTGGACGTCAGCGCACGGTTCACGATGAAGTTGACGACATAAGAAGCATTTCGCTTAGCCGTGTCCATCAAGGGCGTTGCAAGAGCGGTAAGTTCCTGGATTGCAGTTGAATGCTGGATTGCGCCGTGGTCCTCATCACGAATGACAAACGACAGCTGCTTCCCACCGGTAACTGCGCCTGCCAGTTCATCCTCTTCCTCGCCACCATCTGAGCGAAGAGCTTTGCCTCCGTGTGTCTTTGTCTCATCAACTTGTCCTGCGCTGGTTTGGACCAATCGCATGATTAGTGCAGAAACCGGCTGTATGCTGTTTCCATCAACCAGCTTGAACGTCCTGGCACGCTTTCCCAGTGGCAATTTTTCTAGTGATGTCAAAATCTCATCAAAGATGCCTTGTCGTTGGGCTGGATTCAAATGGAAGATCTGCGACAGCATATCCATAGCCACCAGACGGAAACCATCGAACTTCTGAGTATCGAGGACCGACTCCCTTTCCGCATGAGCGGTTTCGAGAAAAATCAGTTGTGAAGCCGTGAACTCCAGGGTGTTGGTGACCGTATCCGACGTGTCAATCTTGGCCAAAAGTACTGACATCTGCGAGAACAGCTTTTGGCTATCGTTGAAGAGTGATGCGATCCTCTTCTTGTGGGAAGATAGTAACTTGAAGAGCTCTGCGGTGTTATCGGAACTCCTCAACTCGGCGACCGGAATCACGATACCGTCCATTACCCTTTTGAACAAATTGAGTGACTGGTCGATTGTATCCTCCGAGTATAGCTGCTTATCCTCACGCCCTCCGCACATCATACGTAACGCTGTCCTGGCAGCTTTGAGAGCTGTTTCCAACGCAGGAAGCTGCTGGATCCACGAATCAACATCCGCGGGGACCCATGATTCCTCAACCTTGATCTCCAAAGAGTCGGCTTGCTTCAAGGCATTTTCGCAGAAACGGAGTAAGCGAAGAAGATCTTGGAGTGGAACTTTGTGAAAACAGTTCAGTTGAATGACCTTTGCCAGCAGCGTTTGGGCCTTGGTCTGGCACACTGGAGATAGCGTGTTTTCTCCGTCAACGGTTAGCAGCACCCATTCATTCGATGTACGATTATGAACAGCGTAATTCTCCGCCTCGAAAACTTGTTGTAGGAAAACTTTCAGCTCATGAAGGGCAGCGTTGCTTCGCTGTTGGAAACCCAGGCTCTCCCCATATAGCTCCTCGTCTAGGTCTTCTCGTTTCCGTTTCCGCTCCGAAAGGTTGACCGGCTCATCAGGCTCATCGGGAATAGCCATATACTCACTCTTGTTAAAAGTAGGCGCATGAGGTAGTTCGATAGCAATAGCGACAGCTGGTCGTTGGGAGTTGGAGGGAGCCTGAGAGGTTGACTTTGTCGGACTAACAACAGCAGCCGGCGCAGGAGGAGCAGCTACCTCTTCACTAGGCCGTTTCGGAGGCACGGGTGGAGCTAACTCGGGAGGCGCCGAGAGTGTAGGCTGCTGTGGTGCTGGTTGAGGAGGTGCCGGCTGTATGGGTGCAAACTGAGACGGAGGCTGAGAAATGGGTGGCCGGGTTGAGACTGGCGGCTCACTTGGCGTGATTCCCTGGCTCGAACTGGCTTGAAGAGCCGCCTGGGCCCTTTCGAGTTCGGCCCTGGTTGGTAACACTATCTCGAACCGGGCCCGGTTCTGCGAATGCGCTTGACGGTTCTTCGGGGCGTTGGTAGGAGTCTGTCTTTCAGCTCTGTGTTCGACTTTCGGTGGGGGAACCGGTGACTCTTGTTTGATGGGGACGGGCGTAGTCCGCTCGACTTTCGGTTGCTGGCCGTTTGCGGAGGTCATGCCGGGAGTATCTGGCGTTGGGTACCTAAACGGTATCGACGTCTGCTCGTAAACCATCTTTGAGAATGGAGAGAGTGTAGATGCCAACGAGGCTATTGGGGCAACAGCAGAAGAACTACCGCTGGTTGGTGCTTTCGGACCAGTCTTGAACTTGCTGTGTAGGTGGTCAGTCCCGACTCTTCCTCACTTCCTCGTCAAAACGTACAACTCTGTGATATTCGCCCTCTCTATCAAGTGTTGGACCTGACCGAGAGTTTGCTGAACGCGTTTGCTCGAACCTGTGTTGTGAAGTTCTTGATTGAGGCCATCAAAGTCCTGAGTATTGAGGAGGTCGATTACGCTGGGGGCGGGCGACGCAGCTCCGATGGAAGGTGTAGGCAAGATACCTAGGGTTGAAGACATGTATGGTTAGAACTAGAGTATAGCTTCATTTTCGGTTTAAGATATTGGAACGAAGAGGAGGGGGGGTATGTATGACGATATGGGGGAATAGGAGCAAACATGGAGTGTCGCAGAGTTGGGATGGTTTGATCTTACTTGGGTCAAAAGGTACGATTGAGGTGAAAGGCGTATATGGCAGAGCTTCGTAGAGTGCGAAAGGTCTCGTGAATCCATCAGCTTGTTGCGTCGACGAGGACGCGGGCGCGCCTTGTGAGCCATGGTAGTCTTGGGCGTTGGGATCCATATTGTAGTGGTGTGGTTGCTGGTATGCCATTGTTGCTTTTGCTGCTTGATCACTTTGACAGCAGCATTAGCGCATGGTGATTTTAATGGGTGTATCCGGCGCAAGTGTCGTCCCAGCCGGAGGGCATCGGCGGTAGAAGCAGCAGCGGCAGCAGAAGCACGTCAGGACTCGGAGCCCAAAGTTCAGACGAGAGCAGAAGTTGTTGCCATGCGAACCGACGCTTTCGGCGGAATCGTGTTGTCGCGGAGGGCCTTTGTCTCGCGGATTGGTCTGGGCGCGTCGGACTTGGGAGACGAGATGGATGGTTAGGTAAGGAAAAGAAATCAAACTGCAGGCACAGGTATGTCCATGTCGCATCGATGTGTTGGGACCACGACCTGGGACACTGATCGATGGAGATAGAAATAGGGTCGGGCACGATAAAGATACGTATGATCGACGGATGTTGAAGTTCAAGGAAGGTGAAGTTCAGGTACCCAAACTCGAGGAAAGTCCAATGGACCCAAATGTTTCCCCAGATCCGCAAAGCAGGGCAGGCGCAATCCAATGGAACCAACAACGCCAACACGGGAAACAGCCCTGTGAGCTTGGTAGAGGTACAGTCCAATACTGGTTTGTTTGTTAGCTTGGTACTCCTGTGGACGAGATCTATCCCGAATTGTCCCAAACCTCACAAGGACAGATCGAATGGCTGAGTACGGATTACAAAGGCATTAACAGGATTTAATATAACATATTGACCATCAGAAATAGCGTATTCAAAGTAAGATCACGCTTTGATCATGGAACGAAACGAATTAGTTAGATATAGGAACGCCTAGGGAAGTTGACCCAAGGTCTTGAGCTAACAAACAAACCAGTATTGGACTGTAGGTACGGCGCGCGGTAACGCTAATTCGAGTCCCCGAACCCCGGTCGGTAGCACCTGCCATGCCGTGCCGTGGCCGCCCCGTGCTTGCCCAGCTTGCCCTGGATTTGCGTGTTGGCGCGCTCGTGCTTGCCGTGTCCGGCTTGCAATTCAGCGCCCAGAAACACGGCCTAGCTGGCGGTTGGTCCCACCTGCCGTGTCAGCGTGCGCGATTGTGCTTTCCGTCGTCACTCGTCATCGCCCGTGCTAGCCTGCCCCGGCTTTCATTGTAGCTGCGTTTCCGCTGCCAAGCTTTGCCTGCCCGAAGCATGCCAAATTTTCCAGCGCCCAATCAATTGCCACCGTTTGCCGTCCGTCCCATCGATCGTCTGCAGGCCCGTTGTAAATCTTGAAGTCCCCTTCCAGCGAATTGTTTACTGCGAAAACAACAGAAAACCGAACCGACGACATTGATCAGACAAACCACGATCCCGGCACAAACCACACCTGACAAAGAGCAACAATGGCTGCCATCGGATCCCTCATTTTCTGCACAGACTGCGGCAACCTTTTGCCCGTCTCCAAGGGCAGCGAGAAGAACATTCTTCACTGCGAGTGCTGCGGTGCGGAAAACAGAGGTGCGCACGCAATTCCCTTCGTTTGCCTGGTCGTATGAGAAAGTTTAGAAGCTTTCGTCCAAAGAGTTAGTTTGAAGATCGAACAGCTGACCATTCGTCTTGTTTCAGATCGTCCCTCCAGAACCGTCGTGACCAAGTCGAAGCCGTCCGATTTCCCCTCGCTTTTGCGCCAGAAGCTTGATATCGTCCAGACCGTCGTAAGACACGAGCTCAACACCGAGAGAATCGACTCCAACACGGAATGCCCCAAGTGCGGCAAGCGCGGTATCCGTTACTCCGAAGTTCAGCAGAGAAGTGCAGACGAAGGTTCAACAATTCTTTACAACTGCGACTGCGGAGAGAGGTATGCGACACCGGACGGTTATAGGTGCGGGTTGCTTTGTCCTTGTGCTAACTCGACGTACACAGATGGTCGGTCAACAACTGAGTGCAAAGATTGCATCGAATTACGAAATTGGGATGCTATTTGGGTCGCATCGTTTTGGATCAAACGATATATGGGACAGCTAGCACCAGCAATGGCAAGCCGAGACTTGGTAATGATGGCTTTGCCTTGTTACAACTACAACAACGATACCCCTTCTTTTTGTCAGGACCGACGACCAGTCGCATTGGTATTATCCTGAGAGAGAGACACAGAAACTTTTTGAAATACCCATCCATCCATCCATCCATCCATGATTCGCCCCGAAAACAAACAAGCAGCCAACGAAACAACACGAGAAAATCCATCTTTACGACGCCTTGCTAGCAACCTCGGGTATCAACGCGTACTCAGCCTGGCCGCTCTGCTCAAACTCGGCCATATCCAGCGCAACAATAACACTCTCGCGAACGACCTTCTCCTTGTCGTGGAGGAACTTCAGCAGCGTCTCCTCGACACCCTCCTCATCACCAAGACTGCCGAGAGCCTCGGCCGCCTCGTGGCGGACCATGCTGACCTCGTCGAGGTTGCCGAGGGCCTCGGTCAGGGCAGGGATGGAAGCGGGGTGCGAAAGCTGTCCGAACACAAAGGCGATCTCGTGGCGGAACAGGGCGGACTTGTCCTTGAGACCCTTGGCAAGGGCCAGGACGGCGGGAACGGCAGTGGGAAGGTCGGGAGGAGAGGCCAGGTCGCGGAGGGCGAACATGGCGCGGTATCTCTTGAAGAGGGGGAGCGATGTGTCTAGTAGTTTCTTCTCGAGCGTCTCGACCGTTTGCTTCTCGTCGTCTTCGGGCATGGGAGGGGCGGGATCAACGGAGGCAAAGTCACTAGAAAGGTAGTTTCTGCGGTTAGCATAGGCCGCGCGCAATGTTACGCCATTCAATGTGATGGGATAAAGTGTTGGTGTTGTTGTTGGAGTGATGTGCATCGTGGTCGCAAGTGTATGTACCTTTGGCGCAGCTTCTCCTGCCTCCTCTGCTCCGAGTTCTCCCACTCTATCCTGTCAATAGCGATCTCGCACGTCTCCTTGACGGAAACGTCCTCTCCCTCGCGGTTGAGGTACTTCTGGAGCACGCTCAAGCTCTCGGCGTTGCCCAGCGCGCCCAGCGCCTCGGCGGCCTCGTGTCTGCACATGGGGTCCTCCTGCAGGTCCTCGAGCACCTGCGTGAGGTGGGGGATCGCGGCATCGTTGCCCGTCTGTCCGAGGCAGTAGGCCAGCTCGTGCTTGAGCAGGGCCGAGGGGGAGGAGAAGGCGGCGGCGATGGCCTCGATGGCGGAAAGAGACTCGGTGGTGCCCTTGTTTTGGACGGCAAGGTGCTTGAGCGAGAAGAGGGCGCGGAACCGGATGGGCAGTGGGGTCGTCTCGGAGCAGAGGCTCTCGCGCAGGCTGGCGATGGTGGCAGACATTGTGTAGGTTGTGGTGGAATTTGTCAAACTTGCTCGGAATTGGTTTGAGGATGATTCAATGAAGGAATTGCGATTCAAAGTCGCAAGTTGAACCAAGAGAGAATGAGCAAGGGGCGTGGATTAAGAGAGGTGGAATGGATGGATCAGGAAACAAGACGGGAGCACTTTGGGAGGACGACGACGGGACGGCGATGGACTCGTAAGATCTGATAAGAAAACAGCATCTTGAAACCACCTGCTGCGAGGGGCACCAGGCGCCTACGACGGGAATTGCCATGCCCCCAGGCACTTTGGCGGGGTGCTAAAATTTTTAGAGGGGCATTTGCTGGGCGCGATAACGATAAGAGCCTTTTTGGTGGAGCCTCTTGGCCAGCAGGGTTCCATCGCAGCCAGGGGCACATTGGTTTACTTGGCAAGGGTATTACAGCATCTCGACAGAAAGCTTCTGGAAGACCAGTCATGACGGCGGCAACAACATGACCTATAGAATGGCACAGTTAAGTATAGTACGTAGATGCATATATCCACCGATATGTCAACTGTGGTATTCAATTGACATGTGACAAGCGTAATAGGGCAATCACGAAGAAGTGAAGATCCTGTTGTGGTTGGTCTCGAGCGAGTGGAAGCATCCCGTCCTTTGGTATGGGTATCGTCCTGGTCTCTTCGTAAAGTTATGGTTCCTATTCCTTGAGCCTCTAGCACTCTGCGTCCAAAAGCGCAAATGGGTTGTTAGAGCGCGGCCTTGCCTCAGGTTCTTGCGAGTTCTTCCGCTTGTTCGACTTTTGTTGCTTCTTAGGTTGCATGATGGCCTCCAGCTGCGGCACCATATCGTCCTGGTCGGCGCATATCTTCGTCAAGCAGGTCAGTCCCTTTTTGTCGATGATCAGTTGAAGCATCTCTGGGAAGTTGAAGATGGTTGGGAAATCCGGGAGAGAAGGAAGCTTGGTTAAACAATCTTGCAGTTCCTTCAAGGCGGGCGATAGTCCCTTGCCCTGAGAAGCCGCGTACTGCATTATTTGTTGCAGCATTCTGAGCGAGTAGTAGGTCGCTTGACACTGCGCAAGGAAGTGTACAGACTCCCAAGACGTGGTGTCAAGCTTCTCGTCGACTGCTTGCTGGAGTACCTTTAAACTGAGTGGCTGGACCTTCCCTTGGCTAGTTGTCATGACAACGTCCTGGTAGACAGATAGTGTCATCCAAACTGCCTTGGAGTTTTTCACGGCTTTGATGATCGATGACAAGACATCCTCAAGCACAGCTGCGTCCATCTCAACCTCGGAGATAGGCGGTACCTTGATAGGTGTCCCTGCTGATGGCTGATCAAGCCTCCTGAATTCGGCAACCGTCGGTATTGGTGATCCAGTAACTGTCTGTAGTATAGCGTATGCCAGCTGCCTGATGTCTTTGCTTGATTCCCATGCACTGGTTCGAGCCGGGGAGTCCAAGAGGAAAGGGAGGTACATCGAGGGCTTCTTATCCCGACACCGAAGAACAATTTCTGATATCCGGGGGTCCAGCACGACGGATGCTTCGACCGGGATCTGAGACCCCGTTTCGGGAGAGAGATACTGCTCGGTAAACTCCTTGTGCGCGCCGGGATACGCTGCGACTGAGTACTTGCTCTTGGCTTTCGAGACTGCTTGCTCAAGAGTGATGTGTGGGTCCATCACGAGCTCGAACGCCAGACACGAAAGGCCATCCTCAGGCTGGAGTGAGAGACGCTCACAAATGTCGGCGCTTTTGAATTGCAAGCCCGTAAGCTCTGTGCCGGCCGGGTTGGATTCAATATCCGAGAAGAAGACAACGCTGCCGTTGGGTCCAAGGTTGTGTACGAGCAGGTCCGAATCAGACGTCAGAACTGTTCCGCCATGTTCCCGGACATACTGGGCGCAGAACACGTCGGCCTCTCCGGGCACAACCTTCGTTTGTGAGGCGTAATGCTCGGACTGCCTCAGGGTGTCGACGATGGATGGAACGAAGAACGCCGGTGGCGGTGGGCTCACTCCGCTGTGACTGGGTTGCGCTTCGGGGAATAGGCTGACTTTCCTGTTGGAATTCCAGCCAGGACGGCCCTGGGTCATTCCATTGACATATTTTCGGTGAAACCCTTGCAAATCTTTGGAGGTTCTCATGAGCCTCTTGGTCCGCTCATCCGTCTTGGACGTGGGAAGATAGCCATCGAAAAATATCCTCGAACTTTGAAAGCCATGTCGAACATTAGTATGCTGATGGGAGAGTTTGGACCATGGAGTACGAATTACATGATGAGGCCGCACGCTCTGATCCTGTCAAGCCATTCAAGGGTAGTCCGACTTAGCAGCTCATAGGTTGGTTGCTCAAAGGGACTGTTCTTTATGGTTTTTATCCGGCAGAGGTTCAGGATGTGATATGCAAGTGCAGGCCCGTCGATGACCAGATTGCTTGGCTGGATTGCGCCTCGCTGCGCATAAGGCTCCAGGTGTTTCCTGAGGTGTGGAACGCCCATACTGTGTATTCGTTTGGACGATTTTGATATCCTCGTTTGCCGCTTGGTTTTTTGTGGGCGCGGTCCCCGCGGTGTGATGAGTTCAGGCCCTCTCGAACGGCCGTGAGTCTTCCGTAGGCGGTGATGCTGGGTGAGAATTTGTCCTGTGAACGGGATGGGGTATTGGAATGTCAAGGGTCTCTTGCCAAACAACTGTTTGAAGTGTAGTTGAAGCGTCCAAACATCAGAACCGCGACTGACTTCATTGAAGCGTTGGTGTCAGGCAGTTTTGACGCGAAGTTAGACAGTGCGAATTGGGATTTGATGTTCTCTTCATTGATAAGTATTTGATCGTGGGATTCCATGGTGTTGGCATCCTTTCTCAACAACCTGGAACGTATTGTTTGTTGTTTTAAACCTGTAGCCCAGGATCGGTGGCTTCATGCTGTCAGTCTCTACAAGCTTTGTTTGCTTGGACCTGCCGGAAGTAGGATGGCAATGACGGCGCGCTCATGTACCTCGATGCCGTCTTCCTGCTGGCCCGTTAAGAAGGCAGCAGCGGAAGGCGATAGATATCGTTGCCGTCTTGTGTCCGCTGCCCTTTTACATCAATTCTGGAAGAGAATCCACTTCAGACAAGATGTATAAACGATATACTCTTCAAATGCTGTAGCTTAGCTGCAGTGGTTGTTATCATGATTTCAGATAAAGATACCTCAGCATCGCCTTTCCTGCAGGCACACTGTATGCTTATCTTATCAGGACTGTCGGGGCCGCACTGACTGCAGCTGCGGCAACTGTACATAAAAATGGCAAGCCCCGAAACGACATCGGCTGGGAGATCCTTCCTTTCAACCATTTGACCCACTTTTACGTGAATCGCTGCGGGGCACGAGGACAAGATTGAAAAAAAAAACTAAATTTCCTCCCCTCAAATCCCGCTTCCGAACTTCTCTTCCCCGAACTCACCAACACTCTTTTTTTTTTCCACAATGCGCGGCACCCTCATCTTTTCGGGCAGCTCGTGCCCGGCCCTCACCGGCAAAGTATGCGAAAACCTGGGTATGACGCCAGCTGATGCTGAGCTCACCCAGTTCTCTAATGGAGAGACGAGCGTCCGGATCCTCACCAGCGTCCGCGAGAAGGATGTCTTCGTCGTCCAGTCCGGCAGCCCCAAGATCAACGACACCATCATGGAGCTGCTCATCATGATCTCTGCTTGCAAGGGAGGCTCTGCCAGCAAGATCACTGGTATGTCTGCCGCTCAACAGCAATCCATCCAGTGTGAAGGCTGACCAGGCCCTCTCTAGCCGTCCTGCCATACTTCCCCTACAGTCGCCAGTCCAAGAAGAAGTCGCACCGTGGTGCCATCACTGCGAGAATGCTTGCCAATCTTCTCGGCGTTGCTGGTGTTAAGCACATCATCACGGTCGATTTGCACGCTTCTCAGATGCAGGGCTTCTTCAAGTGCCCTGTCGACAACCTCCACGCCGAGCCTCTCATTGCCCGCTGGATCAGGCAGAATGTCCCCGACTGGAAAGAGGCCGTCGTCGTGTCCAAGAACGCCGGTGGTACTAAGCGCGTCACGTCGCTTGCCGACGCTCTCAAGTTGAACTTCGGCATGGTCACCACCGACAAGAAGAGAGGCCATGGCAACATGACTAGCAGCATGATTCTCAACCCCATTGACGCTGTCTTGGACCCCATCGGCGAGCAGGTCATCGAGGCAGTTGAGCCTGTGGAGGAAACCTCAGCCAGCAACATCACCCAGCCTGTCGCAGGTGCTGCAAGCCCCGCGCGCCGTCCCAATGGATCGTCTTTGCACAGCGCCAAGTCTCTGCCATCTCGCCTGCGTTCTTCGACCTCGGCTTTGGACGGTGTCGACGAGGAAGGCGAGGACGGCCTCGAGTACAATGATCAGCGTGCTCATGAGGTCACCCAGGCTCGTCTTGTCCACGGCCACATCGTTCCTGATGACTTCGAGTCGCCGGCCATCTCCGCAGCCACCAGTGTCGCTGGAGACGACCCGATGACCATGTCGCACGCTTCGTCGTTCTTCGCTCCTCAGCACCACGCCGCCCTCGGTGGCTCGGGTGATGCAGCTGAAAGTTCGGATGAGGATGAGGAGATCCTGAAGGACCCCAAGGTGGAGCACATGGTCACCCTCGTCGGAGACGTCAAGAACCGCACCGTCTTCATTGTTGACGACATGATCGACAAGCCTGGTTCTTGGATCGCTGCTGCCGAGACGGTTGTTAAGCGCGGTTTGGCCAAGAAGGTCTATTGCATTGCCACCCATGCCGTCTTCGGCGCTGACTGCCTTGAGCAGTTGCAGGATTGCGACTGCATTGATCACATCCTCGTGACAAACAGCTACCCCATCCCAGAGGAAAAGGCTCGCAACGCCAGCAAACTGCACGTGCTTGACTTGTCCTATCTCCTTGCGGAAGCAATTCGTCGGAACCACTATGGCGAGTCGATCTCGCCTTTGTTCCAGCACATAGTGGAGTAATATCGCATGGTTCTGTTTTTTGGTTTTTTATGACACATGACAGAGGCTTCATAGGGCATTTACTTGCACCTTCTTTACGAAAGCACATCATCATCAGGTATGTTGGGAGACTCGGATTACAAGCGTGGCGTTAGTGATTTCAGACATCGCAAGACATTTGTCGTCTTGACATTCGGAGCGGAGAAAAGCGTCCTTGGACCTTTTGGAACGAGCAGTCAGATACCCAATTGACATCATATGCTCGGTTGTGTGGTTCGCCGCGCAGCTTGTTCTTTCCCTTTCTCCCTCTTTTCTTTTCGTTTGCTTATTCCACCTCCTCGCCTTGCTTGACGTCAGTCAGCAAACGAGTCATTCCCCCCTTCCCTTGCCCTCAAAACAAAATCCAGCGATGCTTTCACTCGAGAAAGCCGGAGTCAATTTCCATCCCAGGAACGGTTCTGAACGGAGCGTTGGTAGATCGAATTTCCATTATAGAAGGCTCGTTGTCCCGACTCTTTATGAGTTGACTTCCGCAAGGTTGGTGGGCAATGATGCAAGAGAACCCTTGGGAACATTTCATGTAAACGTACTTGCCTCAGCAAGTGTAGTAAGAGTGATGGTACTTCCCATCACGATCAGTGGTCCGCGTAAAAGCTTCCGTGGGCGGTTATTTGACCACGAAGCCTGGCGGACCATGCTGATGTTTTACACATCGTAGGACATATATCATCTGAAGACTCGGTATCGAGCTTTCAGTCTAGCAAAAAAATACAAAACAATTTTCAACTCATCGTTCGTTCATCGAAGCTTCCGCAAGTGACTTCTCGCACATGCCAAATGCACAGATTCGTGTCTCGATATACGATTTGATGGCGGGCTGTAACCGTTTGTTTGTCTTTTTCACTTCTCTTCCAACATTACTCTTCAACATTACTCTTCAACATTAACTTTTCCATCCATGCAGTAGGTAGTTCCCCTCTATCCAAACAACCCATCTCAAATCCATCCCTCCTTCCCACTAGTCCTCTGAAACAACCTCCTCAAACTCCCACTACTCCGACTCCGACTTCCATACCCAGCATTCCCTTTCCGCGTCGGCATCGTCTTACTCGAATACTGCCCCACCACCGGCGGCGCTGCCGCCGCCTGTGCCTCAAGTGCCTCCGCCGGCGTAGCACTAATCTTGATCGCTACAGGTGACGACGGCGCGGTGGGCACTTTTGTCGATTCAGCTTGTCCAAGCGGTGGCGGTGGCGTCAGGGGCCGTCCAGGTCGCTGTGCTGCTGATGCCGGCGGTGGTGGTGCCGGTCGGGGAGGGAGGGTCGAGACGGGTTCGTAACAAGGGCCTCCGGGGTGGAGAGGGATGGGAGGGGAGGGGGAGGGGCGTGGCGGAAGGACGGATGCTTCGGTGGTGTCCTTGTCCCCCGAGCTGCTGGTCGAGTGGTGGCCGTGAACGAGGTTGAGGCAGGACCAGGAGGCGGTGCGGGAGGTGAGGGAGCTCCTTTTGCTGGTGCTGTGTCCGGTAGTGGTGGGATGGGGATTTGGATTGGGAGCGGGACTGGAAGCGGGAACGTTGCTGGGGCTGGTTTCAAGGCTGAAACTGCTTGTAGCCGCGGCGGCGCTGCTTATGATTCCCATGCCACTCCCACTCCCACTGGCAGCATTACTTCCGATGTCGTATACTCTCTGCTTCTGCTGCTGCTGCTGCTGCTGCTGCTCCACCACTCGCTTCCCACTTGCAACAGTCCCAGTAGGAAACGTCATCCTCGTAGGCGTAACCATTATAATCGGTATCTCAGGGCTCCTCGGCCCCCCTCTTAAGGCTGGATGGATTCCTCCCTCGCTCATCACTCGTCTTGCTGCTCCCTCCTTTATGATTGCCTTTGTGTTCATGTTCCTCATAGCCGTTGGTGGTGGTCCGGTTGTTGTCGTTGTTGTTGTTCCTCTCGTGGCCGCTGCCGTTTTTGTTGAAGTTGGAGTTGGAGTTGGAGTTGGAGTTGCCGTTGCAGATGAAGAAGCCCGCAAGTCATTCCTCTCAAAGAGTTCCTGTTGGAGTGTATACTGCGCATGATGCTGGCGTTGTTCTTTCGTCGGTTTTGGTCTGCGTCTCTTTCCGTGTCTTTGTCGGCTGTGGTTGCGGTGGCGGGTTCGAGTTCGAGAATGACTCCGGCTTTGGCTTCGTGATTTTGATTGTCCGCCCCGAGATGAAGTCCTGGATCCGGAGTGTTGAGAGAGAAGAGATGGTCGGTGTTCCGTTGGTGGATGCGCAGCGAGGGATGGATGGTTTGAGAGTTCTGACGCCGTGAGGTCTTCAGTCTCGTAGGAGGTCCCGTAGTTGTAGTTGCTCTCGGAAGAGAGTTCTAGCTCCTCGTCGTCTTCATCTTCGTCTTCGTCATCTTCATCATTGGAATTCGAATAATTGCGCTCTTCATCCCCGTTGACAACCACGTACCACTTCATCTCCTCTCCTCGCTGGAGTTCATCGCGGAGTTGCTCGATCCAGGTCTGTTCTTTCTCCTTCGCGGCGTTTTCTTCAAGGTGCTCCAGAGCATCATGATACTCCTCATCCCCTCTACCTCCACTCCCGCCACTCCCACCGCTATCACGATTAGCCTTATTATCACGTCCCCCCTTTTTCTCACTTCTCTTCTCTGCCCCCTTCCGCGCCCCGCCTACCACCACCTCCTCCTCCCTCTTCTGCCTCTGCCTCTGCTGCATCCGCTCTTCATACCGCCTCACTTCCGCCAGGATATCCACCGCCCCGTCGACGCGCACGACGTGATCGGCTACGTAGGCGTACGGCCGCGAGACCTCGTCGAGGTTGTTGGGGTCGTACTCCTCGAGGACTTTGACTGCTGACCAGCGCTGGGCGCTTAGCTCGTCCTTTTTGCTGTTAGGACTGTGGTCTCGGGATGCACTCCTGCTGCCGTTTTTCTTGCTCTTTCGTCCTCCGTAAGAAGAAACTCCCAAGGTGCTGGCAGTCCTTGATGCTGGGGCGGATGTGGTGGTGGTAGTAGTAGCTGCGGCGGCAGTTTGACGAGTCTTGGACGAGGTTCGTGAGCCTTGCAACGGAAGTTTCAGACTTGGACTGCGGCTGGTGGTACGACCTGTCGACTCGTTACTGCCCACATGGATGGCGGTAATAGCCGAACTGGCATCTTCACCCTTTTCTTCGACACTTTTCCCTTTTCCCTTTCCCTTCCCTTCGGAACCACCCCCAAGCGCACCAAGACTCTCCAACCGTTCCGGCCACTTCCTCCGGTCATCACCCCCCTCCTCCCTACCACCAATACCTCCTATCCCTTCCCCATTCTCCTCATCACTTGCCCCGTCCTCATCCTCCTCACTCTCCTCGCTATCCCAACTCCCACTTCCATGCGGAGAGCAATAAGGCAAAAACTCAAACAAGTTGTAGAAACTCTGCAGGAGACAGCGCGAGCTGGTGGGTCGGATCAGCCACTCTGGCGAGACGTCGTCGAGGTCTTGCACGACGGTGTAGACGCGGATGGAGCGGCGCTGCCAGCGGAAGCCGTGGCAGAGGTAGGTTGGCATTTTGGTTGGTGGTTGCTTTTGTGTGTGCTTTTGGTTGTGGTTGGTTTGGTTTTGAGGTCCGGTGTGGTTGGTGGTTGTTGTTGAATTGCTGGTTGGTGAAGTGAGTGTGAGGCGTGCAAAAGTTGGGCTGGTGAGATGCGAATGCGGATGTGGATAGCTGGCTGCTGTGCAATGGGTGTAAGGAGTGTGTGCGGCGGTGGTGCTCGCGGGTTGATGTCGTAATACCGGGTTGGGGGTGTTGGACGTCGAGTGTTGACTCTCCTATTCTATCGACGGGATTCCCGAAGCTTTCCTCCCTTGCTCTAGGTTCGCATGTGAAAGTTGAAGTGTTTCTCGGCGTGGACCGAACGTGGAGGGGTGGGCAAACAAACACGTCTCGAAAGTCGCCGGCTCGAGCTTGCCTTTTCCTCAACTCCAAATCCTCATGAGAGTCCGTCAGAAGGCTAGCTAGAAACTAGAAGCGTCTTGTTAAAAGTCCCCGGGAACACATAGAAAGACCCGTCGGGTCGGGAGGGACGTGTTAAAGGTAAGTCTTTGTTGTGACATGGTTCCAAAGAACACAAGTGGAAAAAGTGACGAACGAAAGGAAGCAATTAAACCTCCACACAAAGATACTGCACAAATGGCATTGATTGGGTTACATCGTCCCCCCAGGAGCCCCTAGGAGCACCCCTAGGAAATAGCGACTAGCCCCGGGCCTTGATTAACAGTGCCGGCTTGTGCAGATCGTATAGTGTCAATAGTGAATGAGTACGAATCGCAGGCCACGGAATCTCGTTGACGATTTTTGTTGATGATGTTGGGTATGGTTGCGAAATGAGGGCATCCGGGGTTCGGCTCAGCTTGTTCACCGCTTTCGAGGAGGCTGAATTTCTTCCTGGCAACCGCGTGTGAACAATCTTCATGTGAAGTCGTTCGCTCTTCCGTGGTTGTTGTTTCTCGCTTCGTTGTTCTGGGTTGGTGCTAGGGCGACGGGAGCTCTAGAATTGGGATATGCCATTCAGTGATATTTAACCCCTGTCATCCAAGTAGTGGAGGCACTGTTTGGTTCGTTCATCTCCCAAAACAACCCAGAATTCGTTACGGTAGGGCAACGCTGTGCTGGACGGATGTGATATCTTGGCAGGCTTGGTACTATCACCATATCCAGCACTACAGCAGCTCTTTGGTGTCGTTCTTGCTCCGGGAGCTCCATGCTCAAGGAAGCGATCCTGATTTTCTATCAATCATCGCCAATCTTGAAAAAGAGATTTATGATACGATATCATCCACGTGTTGATCTCGTGCACTGTTGGTTCTGTGCCTCCATGTTCGACATCAAGATGGGAGATTACTCTACGCAGGGGATCCCTCACAAACAAAACCCATTGTGAGCGTAGGGCGGACGATCCCCTTGCCCAGCTTGACCGTTCAATGCCGTTGTGCCGCCGTCTGTCTTATTTCCCTGGTCCCGCTCGGCAGGTCAAAAGCCCGAGCCTTATTTGCGGACCGTGATAGCTTGAAAATGTGACGGCGGCTAGAAAAATTGCCCTTCTGAAGAGCCGCGTGAGTGGGGGATGTGTTAGTTCAACCCTGAGTTTTCGGTACCATCAAAGATGATACCTAGGTATGTGGCATTGCGATAACTCCCTTTTTGAAGATGTAGGCAAAAATGAACGCTTTATGGAAAGAGACAGTCATCTGACTGTACCTCCGGGTGGCGTACACTCGAGGATACCGGTCATGAACTTGAAGCGAAACGGCTGTCGGAAACGAGGTTCGGTCGCCAAATATTCCTGCACTGGGAGATCAAGTCAGTACAGCCTCCAATAGTCATTGCTAGAAGGACGAACTCGATTTGCCTTCAGAGGCTTGTGTTCCCGTGAAAGAGTATTGATGGCTCAAGGTGCAACCCTCCTCGCCTAGCAGCTGAAACTGGATTGGAGCGGACGACTTTTATAGCCCAGCTGTGGCACATGAACCTCAACCCTGGTTTCCTAGACGGTTCTGGACGGCACCCTCTTCAGCCCAGGCTCGCTTTCTGCCCCAATCGCGCATTGCCCTCATCAGCTTATGGTGCTTTGTGCCATACAATTCTTGTCATTCGAATCAGTAGGTTTCGGGCGCGATTCTCGTGTCTCCTTTATCTCAGCCTTCCCTGATGAATGCGTCCTCTTGCTGGATTTTTGCTTCTTTTCTCGACATCCTCGAAGTTTGGTAAGTGATACGAATGAGGTCGTGGCCTTGTTCCGGCTACACCATCATGGCGTCGGTAAGATCACCGGGTACTCACCTCCAAGTATGTACCTGTTTCATCGCTAACCGTTCATGTCACCAAGCAGCGATACGATGACGGGCTCGAACCGGCCCCTCAAAACTTTCCCGAAGTTGCTCCCCCACATACTCATGACTATTATGCCCAACAACACCATCAGTATCCGGAGGCTTATCACGACTCACCGCCAATACCGAAACTTACACCCTCGCCATACTCGCCTCCTCCGCCCTCGTCAGGCTATGGCGCCGCAACCACGATAGCGGGCTCGACAGTTGGATCGCAGGCACATGTGGGAGATGGTCACATTACGCCAAAAAGTGACGGGAAAGGGAGGATGATATGCGGTTGCAGCCTCTTGACCTTTGTTCTGTCGTGTATCATTGCGCTGCTGTCTGCTGCGGTAATTGGGTTGGCGGCTGGAACGGGGATCGAAGCGAGTAGGGCGAATGATGCTGTCACCAAGTTGGCAGCCTATACCTCGGCGAACCCGGTGATGACATCGACGACCGCAACAGCGACATCGACGGGCTCTATCGGCGGTGCCACTTCATTATCAGGGGTCGAAATCGATAGCGGCTGTGGGAGTCGGCAAGACAAGGTGAATGGGACGATTTACACCTCGCTGAAACGTAGGTCATCTTTCCCGTCCTGTTTCCTTTTGACGTTTCTGAGACCGCAGCTAACTTGAGTAAACGGTTAGCCCTGGGCCAGCTCAGGTACAGGATATACTGCTCGAGCGATTATAACCGCGACACAAAAAAGAAGAACGACCTGGCTGCCATCTTCACGGCCGACTTCGAGGGATGTATGGATGCCTGCGCGTCGTGGACCAAGTACGTGGTTCCGAAAACTGACAGCAAAGACCCGAACTGGAACTGCGAGGCCGTCTCGTTCATTCCAGCCTGGACGAACAGATCGACTGCCGAGGCGGGCGACTCCTCTGGAAATTGTTACCTGAAAGCCGGTCCGGTATCGATAGACAAGCTTCATAAGGATAGCATCAATGTAGACGTTCATGCTGCCCTTTGGCAGAGCGGTTGATGGGAAAGCGCGCGTTTTGGGGGGGTGAAGCGAATAGGCAACTTGTTGAAATCCAGGCGCCGGATTGTGTTGTGTGTAAATGTGGTTATGCTGGATGGCTTCTTTCGGGTGGTAAAGGAGCGTGGCGTTCAAGGATTGTGCAGGTTATCGTGTCCAGTGTTATCGCCATGGTGTTTTGTCAATGCCAAGAGGCGTTCAAACTTCAATGTCGACAACATTTGGAAGTTGCGGGCAAAATGTGACTGGTAAGCGGGATGACTTCTTTCAATCAGATTCGAGATTGGCTTCAGTCGAGGTTGGTGGTTCAAGTTGCCTAAAAAATCGTGAGATGGTTTGCAACAGAAAGACGGGAGGCAGGAGCACATCGACACAATGTGATCGGCGCTCTGCCGATTCCGGTCGTTTGAAAGTTCCTGGCAGCTTTGCCCTCACTGTTAGCAACTGTTACCTGAAGTATGATAATATGCCTAAATGTGTAACAGAGTTTATCAGAGAAAATTGGAAACTTGTTCGGCGGGCAACCCATCAGTTTATATATAGTATGAGTAAAAACCCGCGAGACGGTTCTACATAAAAGGATCCTTTCTACATCCCCTAAAGTACACACTCCGCGCCGTTCACGCCAGAGTATTATCTTGGATGTTGGTGAAGTTTGTCGTGATTTTGAAGAACATATGGACGAAAAAAGAGTGAAAGGGGTCCGATTGCGGGGAAGGGCTGGGCTGACTGCAGGGGCTTGGCAGTGTGGGTCCTTGTCAAGTTGTGGTGCAGCAGGATGTCAATCGAAAGGCGCGTTCCCCACCTTTTCGGATGACTGGATTCCTCTTTGAGCAACACCATGTTCTCTGCCCGTCAATGCCCTTTCAGACCATCCAGGTCACCGTCCTGGATGGGAAAGGTAGGTAGGTAGGTTGGCAGCTTGGAATCAGGCGCGAGGCTACGATACCCCTGATAGTTAGGTACCATGTCCTGGATCAGTCGAGTCAATTGAGTTTTTACCTTCATCTTCTCTTCCTTTTTTACTCATCTTTCTCACCTCCAGTGTTCGCCGTGTTGAGATATCTTCTTCCAGTTGTCTTGTGTTGAGATTATTGGGTCTATGACTTATTGGTGGCCAAGTTGACTTCTCACACCCTCTTTATATCCCGTCAAGAAAAAGTCCGAGCCCGTGGACTGTACCACATCGCCATCACCTCTCCCTTCTACGCCCTTTGAACTACAACACATCCTCCCCTTCCTCCACCAACCACCAGCATCAGCCAGCTATCCGAGTGTCCCAGAGACATACCATACTAGTACTCGTCAGCTGCGCCCTTTGAGGTCTTTGACACCTGCACCATGCCGACTATCGACGAAATGGAATCATTCATCAACTGGGACGGCATCGATCCAGCGTCCATGCCAGGTGCTCGCCATCCCAACGACCTGGATCTGGCTCTGGAGAATGTCGACGATGATAACTTTGCCGACTGGGCCCTACAGCACTACGAGCACAGCAACCCACTTGGCATAGGAGACATAACAAATGCCAATCCCGGCCTGATCCCGCCAACTCACTTTGAAGACAAACCCTCCCCTTGCAATAACTGTCAGGCCACTGGTTTTCAGTGCAAGCGCATCCGTGAGGGTGGCTACAAGGGATATTGCACAGGCTGTGTTGCCCTGAACCGTGTCTGTAGCTTCGGACTGGTTGATCAACCTGCACTCCCTCGGAACCCAGGTTCGACCATCTCTATCGAAGAGTGTAAAGAGTGGAGCTCCGGACTGGTTGACCAACCTGCACTCCCTCGGAACCCAGGCTCGACCACCTCTATCGAAGAGCAAGACCAGCCTTCTACTGCTGCTCCCGTTGCACCCGCTACCAAGGTCAATGGCCGGTTCTCGCGGGAGTCCATCAAGATCCTCAAGAACTGGCTCTCCACTCACCACAAACACCCATACCCCAACGATGAAGAGAAGGAAATGCTACAAAAGCAGACAGGCTTGAACAAGACTCAGATTACTGGCTGGCTTGCCAATGCCCGTCGCAGAAGAGGCAAGGCGATGGGCGCCCCTCGATCCATCTCACCCGGTGTACGGAACTTGTCCAACAATATGGATATACCACAGAGACGCCCCCAACTAGAGCTCATGAACCCGCTCCAACGTTGGCAGGTCTCTCCCCCAGAACACGAACCCGCCTCGGTGACTGATATTGCCCGTGCCGTCACTGCCTCCGCAACTACCCTTTCATCGGGTAGTCCACACAGCAACAACTTCAACTTCACTGACGATGGCTCCAACAGATCTTTGTGTGCCGCCTCATCGGCCAGCAGTTTCAACACATCCATCTCCAGTGGCCTTTCGTTCGCCTCCGCATACTCTCACGGAACTCATGACTCCCTTGGCTCTTATGGGTCGTCCATGAACCGTGGCCGGAGGCGGAGAAGGAGAAAGGCAGCACCAGTGCCGTCGGAGAAAAAGAAGTCCCTTTCTGCGCCTCTCAAGACTTTTCAGTGTACTTTCTGTACAGAGACCTTCAGAACCAAGCACGACTGGCAAAGACATGAAAAGTCCCTACACCTGTCTCTCGAAAGATGGGTATGCGCCCCTGAAGGCCCTCGAGCATCCAACCCTGAGAATGGCCAAGTGTCTTGTGTCTTCTGCGGAGAGGCGAACCCGGATGAAGCTCATATCGAGAATCACAACTATTCTATCTGCCAGGAGAAAACCCAAGAAGAGCGGACTTTCTACCGCAAGGACCATCTCCGTCAGCACCTGAAGCTAGTCCACGATGTGAAATTTGTGAACTGGTCCATGGAGCAGTGGAAAGCAACTACGCCCGAGATCCGGTCCCGATGTGGTTTCTGTGGCATCGTCATGGACACTTGGAGCATTCGTGTCGACCACTTGGCGGAGCACTTCAAAGCTGGTCAGACAATGGCCGATTGGAAGGGTGACTGGGGTTTCGACACTCCAATTCTTGAGGTGGTTGAGAACGCCATCCCGCCATGTATGATCTTCCTTCCCCTTCGACATATGTAAAATAACCTGCTGACATGATCCCATCAGACCTGATCGACGACGAGAGAAACTCGCCATGCCCATACACAGCGACCCAAGCACCTCCTGAAACAGCTCGCAACGCCTACGAGTTGATCAAGAGCGAACTGATGTACTATCTCGCCAACGAGCGCGACATAATGGGCAGGGTGCCTACGGATGAAGAACTCCAGGTTGAGGCATGCAGAATCATCTATGCAGCTGAGGTTCAGTCGAACCAGAGCATATCAGCCATCCCATCCTGGCTACGAGACTTGCTTCTTTCTTCGGAGCCGGTGACCCTGCAGGCAAGAATGGCACCTATCAGATCGGCAAACGAGAGCCGGCAGGCAGTCCTGCGTATCAACGGCAAGGGCAACATCTTCGAGGATGACCCGATGGAGCACGAACTCCACGAGTATGTCAAGGCTCGTCGGTTACTCGGCTTAACCGCCATGGATGCTGAGTTGCAGTATGAGGCCTGCAACATCATCGGTCGCATGGAAGAGTCGTCTAGCCATCCCTCTGAAGATGTCGCCAACTTCCTGCTGCGTCTCATTTACGGATCTACAAGCTGGCTCGCCGAATTCCGGCAGCGAGCTGTCTTGCCACGATCTGAAGATGTCGGGGACGAGGCAAGACGCTCCACAGATCCCTCCAATATTGATTCGACCATCCACAACTACAGTCGACTGGAGAGGGAGCTGGCCGAGTTCTTGCACATGCAACGCTCGATGGGTGTAGAGCCCACCGACCTGGACCTACAAAACAAGGCCCGTATTATTATCTACGAATGCGACGACAGCTGGAACCAAACAGCTGCCGACAACAGTGATTGGCTCGCAGCGTTCAAGCAGCGACATGTGTCTCCAGAAGCCAGCGCAGTAGCTTTGGCCACATACGAGCCGTTGACTATCTCATCGGTGTCCCGAAAACGCTTCACCCCGTCGATGGACATGGCAACATGGATGGGCAGCAGCTGCTTTGGTGGTCGCCAGAATACTTCCCTGGGAAGCATAGGTACTCCAGCTTTTGATACCGCAGCAGGCGTAGACGGACACATAGGCAAAACCAACAACGCTGTCAAGATCGGGCCATACTTCTTCAACGACGCCAACTGCTACCGCAGACTGGCTCGCGAGTTGCGCGCGTACGTGGCATCAGCCATGTCTCCAAACTCCCTAAACTGTCACATCCCCAGTGATAAGGAACTCCAACGCCAAGCGCGTCGGATCTTGTATCAAGAGTGAGTCCCCATTACCTTCCCACCTCCCCGTCTCTTCCCTCCCTCCCTCTGGCCCATCCACCCCTCAAGTTTCTCTCCGTCCCCAGCTAATCTTTTCTCTCCCCGCCATCCAGTGACGACCCCTGGAACCAAACCGCCGCCGACAACGCGGAGTGGCTCCGCCGCTTCAAGCGCGACGTCGGCATCCTCACCGACGCCTCTCTGCCGGGCTTGCCCGAATGCACCCAATGGAGCGCCACCCAAGGCGGTTCGGGCTTCGAGCCGCCTTACTTGTTCCCGAACCCCAACGCCCAAGTCACAACAGTGGAAATGGACATCCCTATCAAGATGAAAGAAGCCAAACGGATGTTTGTGGCCGAGAGACAAACGGCTAATAAGTATGTGAGGGGGTTCAAGACCAGGTGGCAGAGGCCTGCGGTGGTGTTTTGCTCGCGGGAGTTGGAGAAGGGGTTGGTGGAGTTTGTTACGAGTTGTATGATGGGGAGTGATGGTGGTGGTGGGGCAAGGGGGATGTTCCCGAGTAATGAAGCTATTCGCGCCAAGGCGAGGGAGATCCAGAAGATGAGTACCACGTCGGCGGATGATGTGGTGCTACTGGAGAAGTTCAAGACCATGATGAGGGAGAGGTTGGGGCTGACGTCGGCTTCTACGTCTATGGGGTCTACGCCAGACTTCTCCGGGGTGGGTGGTGGTATGGGACTGATGCAATCTTCGTCGGTTGACACTTCAGCGGTGCCCTCGCCGGTAACGGCTGCTGGGTTTACTACTGGCACCACTTCCAGTCCTGACATCAATATGGGTATGGATTTCTCCATGGATTTGGGCCTGAATCTGGGCGACATGAGCAGCTCCATGAGCAACTTGGGCAACCTAGGCATGACGAACCTAACGGACTGGTCGTCCCCAGGTTTGAACATGGGACTAGGAACGAGTATGGCTGGTTCCTGTACCAGCATGGGCATGAGCATGGGCATGAATCTCGACATGACGAACATGAACATGAGTACGAGCATGCCCACCGCGCATATGGGCCTCCTAGGAGCAGCGGGCGGAGCAGCAGGAGGTGGTGGTGGTGGACAAGATGACCACAACATGATGATGATGTTTATGGAAAACGAGATGGACGATCTCCTACAGGAGTCAAGCTTTGGTTTTTCTTCTAACGATGATGACCTGGCGGTCATGGGAGGAATCGGCCAACTATAATCTGGTTTAGGGACAATAATGGAGGTCGAGGAGGAGTTCGAATGGTGGTGATTTTGTACTTTAGGCGTTACATAGCGGGAAAAAGTTCACTCCTGATATCGTCAATGAAGCGAGTACTTACAATCGTTATGGCATTCGTCTTTCCCAATGAAGAGTGACATGTCATCTTCACTACATACCTGCCTGAATCAAAGTCGGATCGAATCATCCAAAACCAACATTTTTCGTTCCCCTTCAAGTTATCCACAAACCTACCTACACACAGAGCCAAACAGTCAAGTAAACAAAAACGAATGACTCACACCTCCCAACAAGTATAAAGGATTACACAAGAGACGAGGACTCCTATCATGTACCTACCTAGGTATACCTAGACGGGAGTGACTGTCCTTTTTTCCTTTCCTATATTTACTTATTGACAGGTTATCCACCACCCGGTAAAGTGAGATAAAAAACAGGGTGTAAAAAGACGACCATGGAGATGCATCTAGTAACCTACCTGGATCTACAAGCATTTGTTGAACTGTTGGATTGTTGTTGGACTGCTATTGGAACAAACCGGCCAACGGAGTACGTACGGACTTTTTCTCAAGATATAGCCTGTACTCCGTGTTCTCCCGTGCTCTCCGTGTTTTTCCGTACTCTCCGTACTCTCCGTAACCCTCCATATTCTCTATATTCTCCGTTTGCTCTCCTGGTTCCCGCAAAACCAGGTGACCTTCCTGTTACCAGGCTGCTCTCCTCTGACTGACTGACGACACAAATGACGAGTAACAAAAGATTGTGTAGGTAGCTACGTCTTGGTTTAAAAGGTACAGAAAGAGGTAAGATAATAAGATCCTGTAAGTACAATGTGTACGGTCGGCGTGTCAGACACGTACGTATGCCCGGGAGTCAGTCAGGTTTAGGTAAGATAAAGTTGTGTTGGGGACATGAACAAACAGCCTAGGTAGATCCCGTATATGTAAAAAGGTTGAGAAAGAAGGCCGCGCGAATGAAGACGTTTAAATACAAGGAAGGACGTTTGAATAAGTGTGTTAAACAGAACATAAAAATGATGGTGAAAAGACGATGAAAAGGCGACGTTGACAAAACGATGAAGAGAAGACGTTGGGAAAGGTAAGGTATTATGCGTATAATATTTCGAGCAAGATGTTGAGTAGGGCAGATCCTGGAATAGTGTAAGTACCGATGTTGAGTGTTGGGATAGGTGGTACCTCTACCTCGGTTGAAGACTGATGCTTGGATGATTGACGACTGAGGTTTCAACAAGGAACTCCTTTCACGTTTCATGATGCTTGTAAAGACCGAGCGTCCCGCCGTATAGCTTGGCTTGAAATGACGGGATGATAAACACCGAGTTTCGGTTCGCAACAGCTTCTGTTGGTAGACAGCACAAATTACTCCACAAGTCGGGAGCATTAACAGTCATTTCTCAAACCAGAGAGCGAGAAACACCATTAGAAACATAACGAAGAAGCCGCCTTACACTCCTGGGTTGATATCTTCCAGATGAAGGAAGAGAGGAGTGTGACCTTCAAGGGTTACCTTGATATATCCACGTGGTGTGGGACCAAGTCATTTCTCCTCCATGACTTCATCATCGGATTCCGTAGATATCCGTAGAGAGGCTGATGATAGATTAAAGGATATGGACAGAATGACAACGTTAGTTGCTCCGCTCGTGGAAAGGGGCGTAATCGAACTCCTGAGTTGAATCCACCAGGGTAAGCGATCGTGTGGATTCCCAACCTTACCATATGGAGTTGTGAATATCGGCTCAGCCGGAGATGGATCACGAAATGGAGAGGCCTTCGTCATCGGAGCACTGATTTTATGAACGAAGAATTTGTATATGGTATGAATATTTTCGAATGTCTAGCACAACGATTGTATGATGCTATTGCCATAAGAATAGCCAGCCCACACAAAGTCGCAATCTAATCTGTTGGTATCTCCGTCACCTGTAAACCCTAAAGTATCCGCCTTTTCAACCCATACCATGTTGTCATCATACGCGTCCGAAAAGCATGCTATTTTTCCATGCAGACCAAAATCCCAAATCTCCCCAAAACGCCGTGAAGACCGAAGTTGGGAAGTGTATGTACAGCGAAAGACACGGAGGTGCAGATGTTCATCACAATTCCGTCTTGCTTCTCTCTCACTGTACAAACCCGTGGTCATTGCGCGCTATCTACGGCTAGAACCACAGCTTCCCATGCAATTTTTCATCCCCTTGAAGCCTTCCATGAACAGAAGACTCCGTGAAACCTCATCATTCTTCTAACTCCACTCATGCCGCATCAGCCGTAGTAACGGGCGGGGTGACACGAGTAGGCTGAAGGCCAGCTCTAACGATCTTCTTGCCAGAAGAGTCGGTAACAGTGGCAAAGTCCTTGTTCTCGGCCTGAGCACGCTTCCAGATCTCAACCTCGCAGCCGCCGCGGATGACACCGACGCGCATGGTGGAGAGAAGGTTGTGGGCAGCGTTAGAATGGTTGTAGACACCGCCGTTGAAGATGGCGGTAGCGTCCTTGCCAATAGCCGAGTTGATGAGAGCCTTGCCACCGGGGTGGTCCTGGATGAACTTGCCGACATCGTGAATGACACCAGCGACAGCGATCCAGGCCTTGCCGTTCTTGGACTCCTGGACGAAGTCGTCCCAGCTGACAACGGGGAGGTTCTCGAGGGGAATACCCCAGTCAAGGGTGGCACGCTTCTGGTCGAGCTTCTTCTGCTGCTGCTGGAGACGGCCCTTCTCAATCTCGTTGTGAGGGAACTTCTTGAGGTCGTAGGCGAGACCGAGCTGCTTCCACGCCCAGATGCACCACTTGGTGGGGTCATACTGCCACCACTCAATAGCGTTACGGAAATCGCTGGGGAACTCGTGGTGGAAGTTGTGGTAACCCTCACCAAGGGTGACGAGGGCAGTGATGACGTGATCTCTCGGTGAGTTGCGGTCGTCGAAGGGCTGGTCGCCGAGCCAGTGGGCAAGAGAGTTGACGCAGAAGGTAGCCTGCTGGATGAAGAAGATACGGAGGATACCGCCGTAGATGAAGCCACCAGCATAGTCACCCCAGCCGAGACCGCAAACAAGGGTAGGGACGATGAGAGCCATGATGAGGACGCACTTGATGTAGTGCTTGTGCTGCCAAACGACGACGGGATCCTCGTTGAGATCGGTGATGTCGGTACGGCCGATTCTCTTGGGGTTCTGCTTCATGACCATCCAGCCGATGTGGGAGTAGAGGAGACCCTTGCGGACCGAGTAGGGGTCCTTGTCGGTATCGGTGTATCTGTGGTGAGCACGGTGATCCCTGGACCACCAGCGGGCGGAACCCTCAACGGCGGCAGCACCACCAGCGGCGAGCACGATCTTGAGGGGGAGGGTGGCCTTGTAAGAGGTGTGAGCCCAAAGTCTGTGGTAACCGGCAGCTGGAGAGAAGAGCGAGTTAGTCATTGAACCGTTTCTGATATCCTTGGACGCAGAGGATGCTTACTGATACCGAGACCGGCGAAGTAGTAGTAGACGATGGAGAAGATGATGGTCTTGGTCTGAGGGGGGACCCAGTAGGCGGAGATGAGACCGGCGAGGGGCACGAAGATGATGAAGGTGGTGTTCAGCCAGTTGACGTGCTTGTCTGTGAGGGAGATATCGTCAGCGTCTCGTTTGTTGTTTTCCCTCAAGAGAAGGACAGGTACTTACACCAGTTGCTCATGGTGATGGGCAACTCGGTAATGTGAGGCTTCTTGAGGTCGTACTTCTTGCCTCTGAGAGGGACGAAGTCGGTGGTGCCATCGGGGATGTTCACAGCCTGAACCTCAGGAGGGATATCCGTGGCCGATGTCGACGCCATGGTGTCGATGTTGTTGTCGAGGGATGAAGTCGACGACAATCTGAATGGGTTGTGAGGTTGAAAAGGTGTGGCCCGCTCTGTCGTTGCTGAAAACAACGAGTTTGGAAGAGTCGGGAGGGAGATGACCTAGGTCAAGTGGGCTGGAGGAAAATGAAGGGAAAAAGTGGGAGTCGGGGCAGAGGTTATAAAGTAGCAGGTAGAGGTAGCAAAAGAAAGCAGGTGGGAAGCTTGGCCCAAGGGTTCTCAGATCAACAAAGCTTGCCCGTGAAGTGGGTTCCCGGTTCAGAGGAGAGAGACTTTGGTACTTGCAGATTGGAGTCCACCCACTCACTCCTGCTTGCTTCAGTGCTGTACACGTACTTTGTAGTGCGTGAATGCCCGCTAGCCTGATCTTTGCACCAACAAAGCGGATACAGCAGGGCAGTGTCTAGGCGGGCAGATATTTATTTAGGTTCTGGGTACCCCCAAAGGGAAGGCTCGGCGAACTGCTGTGACGAACCCTCCCGTCTGGGCCTTCAAACTTTTTCGCCTCCCGTTCGCCCTACACAGTAGAGCAAATCACAAGCAAATATCGAGACACCAAACCTTAGATAGGCTAGACCCCGGCGAAGGCAGTGGAAACTGGTTGGGGTTTTCAGATGGGTGATGGGCCGACAAGTCGGTCCAAAACAGCAGAGGAGTGGATTTCATCAACGACTCGGTTAAGACTTCAGTGTCTGGAATTGTACCACAGCGGATTGGCATCGGCTTTTTACAAGGCATGTGCTTCTCACCAAGTGCTCTTGGGGCTTTGTTTGGACCTGTTTTGGCTCATATTGGCGCTCTGTTGGCGGGCGAGCCACTTCCGTTGATCGCTCGTCTGGTTCGGCCATGTCGTCCTGAATTTGCCGTTGATAAGTTTTGTTGAGCAGAATGTTGGGGACATGCATCCAGGGCAGGTGGGGGCCGTATAAGTCGGGAACAGATTGCGATTGGCCGGATATACTCGTTTTGGAAAGTATGGTCCATGTACCTTGTACATTGTGGCGGCATGCCGCTCTACCCTGCTCTCCGCCTGTTTGTCACCCTCTGTCCACGGCCCCACACTTGGTTGACTGGTACATGTGACATTGACAGCAATCAACCTGTGACTGCAAATTCCAACTTCATTCACACAACCCTTTCCCTTTTTTCGCGAAAAAGGTGTGGCAAGGCGAGGTCACCGACGACCACTAACCCTCCATCTTTCGACTAGCTTTCTCCAGATGCCTCGGATCATCGATTTCAACGAAGCTTTGGAATCGAACGACGAACCCGGCCTGTCCGACCGACTCAACTTTGAGAATCTCAAAACTTGACAATGGAACATGCGGACGGCTGACGTGCGTCTCGGCTGTCTCGGAGGCCCAACGCACTTCTCGCTTCAACAAGATGACAGCCTGCTGGCTGCTGCGACTCGATACGAAAACAACAAGGAAGTCGGGCAAGACGCGGTATGATAACGCAAGATAACAACTTGAAGCAGGAGCTTCCAGGTTCCTTCCACCGACACTGGAGAACTTGATATCAAACGAACCACGACCTGATTCGAAACCGCGGGAACTGCGCCTTCCCCGGATTTGCAACTAATCTTGCAGGTTATGGAGCCCGCAACGATCAGTTCGCGCCTTCATCCGCCTCTTTCCTTCGTTCATCATCCTGTGCTGTCGACGCACACCGATTTTGGCCATCAGATTCGAGACGACGGTTCATCCCATCATGAATTCACGCTTTGACATTCGTTACCCCCAGAGCAACGGATGACAGGTTCTGTCAGGTTCAGGATTGGCCGGTTGCGTAGCACCAACCAGGGGCCGCGCAGCATCACAAAGCTTGCCCGATGCAACCATGCCATTCAAGTGTAAAAGGCTCCGATTTCCCAACATTCCTTCCCGCACACGCTACCTCCGCATCCCGGGAGCCAATCAAGTGGCTGTTATTCGCATTCTGGCCAGCGAAGATTTCAACGCCTGCCACCGGCTGCTTATGTAAGGTTTCAACGATAGCGATGGTCTCTGCGTAAGCCAAGAAGAGGAGGCTTCCAGAAAGATTGAGATGACAATCGTGCATGAACGACAGCGGCAATCCCATTACGCCACACCCGTTCTGCAATTTATCTGATCAAACTCCATCGTGAAGGCCGTCCGCCTTCTTCTGCCTTCAGGCTACGGTCCCCGTGGGGGGGCGATACACCGTGGGGAGTTGCGTTCAAGATGGAGCCGTGACGGGGCCGGAGGCGGAGATAAGCATCGGGAGCATCATTCAAGTCTCGGTGGGGTTCGGGCGTCAACCCCAGACCCGATCCGGCTTGCGAGCATTTCGTCCCCCACGCTTCAGGTCCGTCTTCACCTCATTCAACTCCGTCTTTCTCCGAGTCGAAATCGATATACGAAGCCTGAACTGCCCGAGCCGCATTCAGATTCCTAAGCAGAGTCGAAGAGGGACAAAACCCACCTTGCTCGACCCCAAGTCCAACAAGTTGCACCGACAGAAAGGCAACTGGAAACAATTCAAGAAACAAAATCGTACGAGGGGCCGGACTCGGAAGGATTAGCTCCATGCAAGCGAGACCCTGCTTGGTACCTCCGCTGTGACAACGTCAAATGTCGTCGGCCCTACCCGCCATCAAGGGGTCATCAAAAAGCATGAAATGTCGTTTTAGCTTCGCGGGAACGTTTATGCCAAGAGAGTTAAAAGTGATCAGGCCATCCAGACCAAGCGGCTGAGAGCTCAGGCCATGTTTTCCGTTTCGTTGGGAACGGTCGCTTAATCGTACGTTGGCTTTTTCTCCTCCATCAGTCTTCTGTTTAGTTTAGTATTCGGGCGAGGGGAGGAAAGGCTGAGGAATACGAGATGAAGACGACGCCAGTTACTCCATGCTCTCTTGCCCGTGATGCATACTAGTACTGTCAATACAATTATCTATGCCAGACACTCATGCCTCTACACCAGAACTACGATTCAGGAAACGAGCACAGCCTACCATGGCGCAAGATAGATGACATGCTAGAGAATCGTTATCGAGTACCTTTCTTCTTCACGGATACCCCGAGTCTTGGAAGCTCGATATCTCATCATGCCGCCCCTTTACACCCGATGGGTGTCACACATTGATAATACCAGACAGACCCGACACGCGAATCTTTCCATCCACCTAGTCCTCGTTCTCCAGGCACCCGACTAACACTCGGTTATATCGCCTCGAGACAATACCAAGTACGCCCGATGATGGGACCTCCGTATCATACCTCAGGTTATCGCTCTTTCCTGATGATATCAGGTCTGGGGAGCAGACGTCACACTTCAAAAATCACGTCGATCTTCGAGCTGGGAAACCTAGGTGAAAGGATGAGAAACAATGACGATCCATACATCGAACAAGACGAGGAGTCGATGTCGACTCGCCCGAACAAAGTCTTCAACCAGAGAATGCGGTGCGAAGAGACGACCACCACTTTACTCTCAGATGCTACAGATAGTGTAGTCAGGTTGTTCGCAGGTGCATGCAGAGCATCGTCCTATCTTCTATAAGTTTGGCTGACCCGGTCACTATACACACCGGTCCTGTCGTAACTGTCCAGCCCCAAAGCCCCTTCGTTCCTGATGCGTCTCTTGTTGGCATCAGTTAACTAAGTACGTACTTCGATGAGCATGCAGAAGTCAAATCTGCTTACGTTCTTCACTGGGAATTATTTTTAAAGCCCGTGGGGTTCATTCAACTGACTTGTTATTCATCATGCAATCTACCTATGTCTGACAGGTAAGGTAGCTTTACTACTAATTGCCCGGGCATCCCACGTGTATAAGATAGATATGTCAACCAATAAAGAGGAAAATGATACCGAGAACAAGCACCCCGAGCACATGTGTAAGTGAATGTATGGGGTTTATACAAGAACAGAAACAAAAAAAGCAGAATGCCAGCCCAGAGATAACCTTAGATCATCGAACCAAGAAGAAAAGGAAAGATCAGTGTCCGTCATGTCCCATGCAATAATACCTTCATCCTTGTGTCGTAACATGCCGTTGAGTACCAAGTTGTACTTTGTACCATTCCTTCAATGCTTGCTCACTTGCTTACTTTCTTCCCTCCAGTGCCAAGGTGTCTGCCAGTTGTGGAAATTATGGGAGACTACCACTTTGTCTTGTTGTTTGTGTGTTTGTGTGCGTGTGCATGTGTGGTGTGGTGTGGGCATTGGAGGCCTCCCAAATCTGGCAACGTCTCCGCTGACCGGTCGAGCAGGACTCTTGCTGCGAAAAAAAACAAAGGTGTCGTATCGCGGCTAACCAGATGGAAAGCTCAATTCTGTCTGTCGACCATGCCGTTTATGTTTTTTTTCCTCTGTTTGTTTTAGATGGCTGGTAATCATCAAGCGCTATTCGCTCGTCCGTTCGTTTACAGCTCGCGAATTGTCGCCGTTCGTCGTAGCGCAATCAGGTTCTCGTCGTCTCGTAGTTATGATGTTGATGTTGACGTTGACCGGCGAACAAATCCATATCGATTTCGTCTTCATCATCCTCAAAATGCTTGCCCTTCTCCCTGGAGTCCCGTGTAGGTAGGTCATAAACACCCGAGGCACCACCAATCCCCTTCAAAACATCCGGCACCTTCGCACCCCCATACCTTTCGTATTCCCTCTCCCGATCCCGCTCTAATTGTGTGTTGTGCGTATTATTCCGATCTCCCCGATCCTGATGTGCGCGGTGATCATCTTGATGACCATGCCCATGCCCATGATACCGCCCAGCCATAGCCTCCGCCGCCTCCATCCTAAACTGCTGTTCCAGTCTGTCTCTATCTCTCGCCTCGTTGATGGCTGCGTAGGCTAGATCTGGCCCGGGCTTGGTGGGCTCTGTGAAGTACTTGCCGGAGTCGGCGCGGGAGAGGGGTTTGTTTTTGTTGTCTTCTTCTTCTGCGTCGGAGTTGGAGGCGGCGTAGTGGTTTCTGTTCGACCGGTGCTGAGTGTGGGACTGGGTGGTGTTGTATTGGGGTTCCACTGTTCTGCTGTTATCGTTGCTACTGTTGGCTTCGCCGTATTGTTCGCGGAGTGTGAGTTCGTGAGACTTGTTGGCTGTGGGAGCGCTGGAAGGCGCGGTCTCGGGTCGCCATTTAAGAGCTTCCCGGAGGAGAGAGTCTTTGAGCAGCGTGGAGGCGGCGTCGGTGTCGCCGGAGGGGGCGGTGGAGATGAAGGAGGTGGATGAGATTCTTGGGTCGTGATGCTGGATGGTTTTCTTTGCTCCTTCTGTGTCGTGTTGCGGCCTATTATCGCCAATATCGGATTCCGTGTAACTGCTAGCTTGCCTTTCGCCATACGACGACGGAACGGTCAAGTTGCTTGGCTCCTGGTAAGTACTGCTGTTTCCCCAAGGACGCAGGTGATGTCGGAACCGCGCCGGGTCATCGTACCCGCCATCACTGGGGAGAGGAGAAGGCGGCGATCTACCTCGTGGCGGATACCAGTGTTGGTCTTCCGACGGCGCGGGAGATATCGCCGACTGACGACCCCTTCCCACACCACTTGCTCCAGCAGCATTACTGCTGAAATAATCCCACCCACGATCCGACGGTGACTCAACAGTCTTGATAATCTTCGGCACCCCATTCGCCGGCTCCGTACCAACCAGATACTCCTGGCGTGAGTACCCATCATCAACTGAGACCGATTCCGGGTTATGATAGCTATACTGGCTCTGTTCCACCGGCTCCGGCTCCGGGAACATATCCAGCAAGTCCAGCGCCTGTCTCCTCTTGCGCGGGTTGGGATCCAGGCAAATATTCACGATCTCGACGTACCAATCCGGCACATCCGTAACTTCGGGCCCAATCCTCAGCGGTCGGCCATGGGCCTCAGGCTCATCCTCCTGCGTCGCTAGAGCCCAGAGCACCATGCCCAGCTGGTAGAGATCGGACTTAACGCCGATGTACATAGATATCCGCTGGCTGCTCTCAATCAACGGCGTCGCCTCGGGCGGCTCCCACCCCACCGGACAGCCGCGGCGGTTGATATCGATGATCTTGGCGTTCCACTCGTTGTTGATGACGATGTTGGACAGCGTGAAGTCGCCCTGGACGAACCCCGCCTCATGTATGTCCGCCAGACCACCAACGATCTGGCGCGCCCAGCGCTCACGCGTCGACCAGGGAAGGCCGCCTTGGAGCTGATAGTCGTAGATGATGTCGATCAAGGCGCCGTGCTCAGCAAAACTGATCAGCAGACCCTTGACGTGCTCGCCCGAGTCGTCGACGATGACGCCGTAGAACTCGACGACGTTCTCGGCGGCGCGAAGGCGATTGAGCGCGTTGATCTCGTAGAGGAACTCGTCAACGGTGTCGGGGCCGGGAATCTCTTTCTTGATCAGGGTCTCGCCGTTGACGCGGACTTTGTAGACGAAGCCGGAGAGGTGGGAGTCGAATTCAACTTCGGATTCTTTGATGCGGCGGCAGCGCATGTGCTGGATCATGCGCACAGTTGGGTAGCTGATGATTTCCTGGGGAAGGGGGTTGGTGTTAGTATGGTGAGTTGGTGCATACCGAGGGCAGCAGAACTCACATTGACGTCTTCGACCACGTGGACATGTAACCTTCCTTCCGTGGTTTGGAGCTTCAGGTTCGTGACGGTAGGGTAGAACTGGATGTCCCCCAGACTATCTCGAATCGCCTCGTATATCCTCGAACTCTTGTCGCGCTGGAACTTGATATCGACTAGCTCCTCCTCCAATGAACCCTCCTGGGCATCACGGTAATCCAGTGATATCGTCACTCTGCGCCATAGCGACTCGTTCTGTCGGTACGTCACAAAGAACTTCTCCCTCTTGGACTTGTCGCGAAAGTGCATCGACAGATTCAGGATCCATATCTTCTCCAACTCGTCGTGTATCATGTTGTGGTACTGGGAGGATGTTATCGAGTGCGCATCGCAATCCGAGACGGCAGCATCTGACCCATGAACATGAGCAAGAGCAGGAGCTCGCAACAGATGGCCGTGGTTGTGGTCGTGGTAGTTCTTGTCGAGTTCTTGTTCTAGCTCATGTCCATTCAAGCCTCGGATACTGCTGTTCACCGTCGCATGTTCTTGAGGGATCGCCGGTAACGAAGGAACAGAAGAGTCGGCCTGGGAAATATGTGAAGAGCGGCCGAAGTGGTGATGATGATGGAAGTTTGGCGCGCTACTCCTGGGAAGTGAAGCGGCGGCTCCTACACCCAATCCAACCAGCGATGTCGATGCACTGTTTATCGCATGCATGCGTCTATCGACTGAAGCAGCTCTGCGCTCGGCAGGGGTGGGTTGTACAGGTTGGAGATGGTCGCGTTGTTCGGATTGCTGTCTCTTGAATGTCTGAGTTCGAGGCAGGCCGGGAACCACCTTTCGAAAGTTTCGGCGAATCGTGCCTTGTTTGTTTGAGCCTCCGTCATCGTGCTGCTGCTGCTGCTGTGTTTGTGAACCCGGACTCGTGGTAATGTTTCCCTCTCCATGTCCTCCTCCTGTTCCCGATCCCGGTTCCGCTGCTGTTCCTGCTGATCCCAATCCTAATCCCGGCCCGGCATCATGGGCACCTTGACCATCACCACCGCCGTCCTTATGATCCCGCCAGAGATGCATTTTTTGCCACCAGTTATTGTCGTGTGGGGGCCAATCGCCATCTGCAGGTACTCCTGATGCTGGGTTCCGTAGAGCTAGGGGAAGCTGCGGTTGCACTTGAGCCATAAAGACCTTTGGGGGTTAAGAGGTTTGAAAGTTTACCCAGGGGGCTGTAAGGGAGGACTAAACAGAATTATATGGTCAGCGCCGTGAGTCAAGAGAAATTGAAGAGACTTCAGAAAACGCCAGGCAGCTTGTGCAACCCTGAAATTACTTGGTGGCGAGAAAACAGCTTCTGGCCTGGCGCATAGCCAGCCTCAACCACCTCCAACCTTCTAACGGCCTATCGGCTAGACCTTCTCAGGCCAGACCCAAAGACATTGGGATAGTCAAGAAAACAGTTGTGTCACCAGTTGGCTCAGGGGCAATGACTTGGAAGATGCAAGCAAGCAAGATGGCGCAACCTTACATTAAAGACAAGCAATCATGCAGACTGCCGGCGCGAAGACCATTAAGCGCCGTATATCCAACAGCAATGACAGCGCTTGGTGAACTGGTTGATGTTCAAAGACGCCATACAAAGAATTCAGTTGAAACCAACAGGTGCGTTGTGTTCTTGCTTTCTCAGTTGTCGAGAGGGAAAGTCTTGTGGTTGGTGATAATTCCCCGCCTCTCCTCCCCAGTCAAGTTGATTAGTCCAGGGCTGTGTCGAAGGTGTTGCGGATCGGATAGCTACTGTTGCTGTTTGTGGTTGTGAATCGGGACACGAGGATGCCTTGAAGATAACGTGAGCTCGTGAGCTGTGGAGGGGTTGTGTCTGTTACCGAGTTAACCGTGATGAATGTTGATAGACGCCGTGCTTCGTGCGCCTCTTTCACGTTCACACAACAAGATCGGGGATATTTGGCAAGGTATAAGGTATAAAAGGTGGGATATAAGATTTTGTGATCTGGGAAAGCATGGAAGTTCCAAGGATTTGTTCTGCGGGGGTGTTTGGGTGATGTGGAGGATGGAGTGATGATACCTTTTGAAGGTCCGTCTACCTTTCAGCTTTCATCATGAGACCCTCCATCAGATCGTCCCAACCGCCGTGACTTGGTTTTAGTTGCAACCCTCAAGTGCCTGGCCTGACTAGGTCCTATCTTCTGTATCGGATCTTGCCATTGGCCATATTTGGGGTCTTTGGACAGCAATCGTGATGTGTAAAACGGCCGTACAACAAATAGACGCCAGTAAACAACCTACAGCCACCTGAGGCTGCCTGAGATGGATCCCTCCCTAGGCGTCTTTTACCCCTGGCCGGCTGTCTTGGCCCTGCCCCGGAGTGCCTGAGTGCCTGGTCCGGGGGCCGTTTTTTGAGGCCAACTTCAGGTCCCGCGTTCTCTACCGTCCCCAGGAACGTCAACTGCCCGCTCTGTTATGCACACTCGAAGGCGTACATGGCATCCTTTGGTTCTCGTTTGCCTTCCATCCTTCTCCGGGTCTCGTGTCCTGAGGCCTTCCTTTCGGGTTTCCTGCAGACCTGAAGCTCTGGAAAAAGGAAGGGTGGCAGTGGGATGACAGGCCGATTCGATTGAAGGAGGCTGTGTCTCGAAAAGGTGTGAGCACGCACGGGGGCTGGGGGCATTTCCCAGTGGAGTTTAAGACCGTGACGTGTAACCAAGGGTAAAAGGATGGGCAGCCAGTGAGAGGTCGGCGCATGCCTGGAACACTTCCAATTAACACATGCATGCCATCCATCTCATGGACTCCATGCCAGGCATTGGGTGTTGGATGCCATGCCATGCGTGGGTCTTTGGGTTACGACCTTTCTTTTCCCTCCAGGGCAGGGCAGACGTTGGAGCTCGAAGCATGTTCGGCGGGTAGCTTTGCCAGACAGAGGGGAGACAGGTCTCAAGCTTGTCGTTCTCAGTGCCTGATTTACCGGCCGATCGTATGCCATAAACACCCAAAGTGGATGACATCTCGATCTGAGGAGAGAACTGACCTCATCCTGTTTCTTCCAACATGTTGGATACAGCGCTTATCCAGACTCGAGAGTAAACAAAAACAGACCCCGTGCCGTGGCCCATGATCATCATCTGAGGGGTAGTTTTAACCGCTAACGCGGGAAGCGAGCCTGAAGAGAGAATGAGGGGTTCATGGTTGACAAGAGAGAAAAGAAGATCGGAGGAGCTCCATTCTCCATCCTCCATTCAGCTCCAGCTTCAAGTAAAAATGGGGAAGAAGCAAGGGTGTTGTTAGTGTGTGTGTGGATACAGTTCCCAGCCCTATAAAGGCACTGTTTCCCTTCTGGGCAACGGGTCGACAGGGGCTCTGGCGATCCGCTTCAGACGCTTTCTGGGAAAAGACACTTCAGAGACACTTCACCATCCTCCACTCGTTCCTGTTCTGATCCCGAGAATTGGGTTGACAAGATGAACCGAGAATGGTATCATGATGGAGAAACTAGGTCCGATCCACCAACGCCAGCTACCTAGCTTATGGTGTAAGAATGCCTGCTAGATACTCCGCCCACTCAATACGTCGAAATGAATCAGACCGCCGCGAAGGCGACATCTCATCCTGATTCCTCGTGGATCATTTTTATTTACGCCCCCACGGCACAAGGCTCCAAAAGCCCCAACAGCCCCAAATACTGACCTCGGTGGCCTAAAGAACGGCCCAAACCCTCGGACCGTTGCATGAGTTGCATATAGGCGGTCAAAGTTTCAGTCAGACAGACAACTCAGACCGACGCAATTGCTTAGTTCTGTCCGAACGCTTCGGGGTTACCGGCATCAAGCAAGTCGTGAGCCTCATTACACTATTACACTACTCAGACGGCGACACCCCCGCCCACGCCCGGTCATCATCGTCATCATCATTCTCGGCAACCAAAATCCGTATCCGAACCATGCGCTCCCAAGATCGGGTTTGTTCGTCTGTACCAAGTAGCAGGGCAAGGGCAGGCTGCTGAGCCGCACAACAAAGCTTGGGGTAGCTCCCCGAGAATAGGTAGACGAGGCTCAAGCATGGAGTTGCCCAGCCGGATACCGAACGCTCTGTTTGGTCTGGGGCTGACTAAGGGTATCCCCCATCCCCCACACTCCATGTTTTGTTCTCGTGATAAGGCTCCAAAAGCGAAGAGTGAAGCGTCAATAAATGGTAACGGACACCCTTTTCTGGAATCATGAGGACACCCGATCCTGACCACGAATTCCGGCAGTTTGAGAATATTCGCTCACTCCCAGCCCAGAGCCGCCTTATCCTTTCTCGTGAGACATGACATGTCACATATGAAGGGAGTTGGGATGCGACTGCACTCCGAATTGCACCCAAAAGCTTTTGTAGGTAGGTATCTATCTAGGGTTGGGTTCTTGATATCAGAACCTAAAGATGAATTAACGCGTTGGCTTTCTCTTTTCATGACATTGGGTTAGGGTTTGCTGGGGGCTGTTACCTTCCCACTGTCTCTTTCCTTCAAAACGTCATGATTGTCGACGTGAATCCAGGTGAGGAAATTGCTTCCTATCTCAAACTTTCAGCCCTTTCTTTCTGCAGTTTCTAGATCACATCCCCGACATCCAACCGCCCGCCGCTCCCGTCACGGCACACGCCGCCGGCATGCCCTGCTCAACGGGAGGGACTGGACTCGCCTTTCACCATCCATCGGATAGAGCCCATATTGGTCAGTTTTCTATCCAGTCCGCGGGCACACATCGAGCACGTCAAGCACACATATGAAGCGGGCGTCAGGGACCGACCCCCACCGAATAACAACACAATCGTAGCCGCAGACTTCAACTCCCGCCCGCTCGCTCAGTAGTGGCATGGCCCAGCCAGTGGCAACAAAATGCTCTTTCCGCTGCAGCCCCGTTCCTCTCTCCTTTTGATCTGTATGGATGGTTGGATGGGTATCGATCCCGGGTTGCTTTTGCTTCTGCTTCTGCTTTCTCTGGACGGCGGGACGGGCTGGACGGGAAGTATGGCCTGGTAGAGGTAGGCATGGTAACGTACCCTACCACTACCGGTACAACCAAGCCATATGCCATGTATGCCATGCCATTGGCTCCGGGCACATATGCAGTATATCATATTTGAACGACGAGAGCACTACAATGGCGGCCGATTAGTCGATGATGATGATGACAGGTAGATACCACTGTGTAATGAAAGTGCCTGGCTGTCAGTGGCCAGTGGATGGAGGCCAGGAGGATAGGTAGGTAGGCAGATAAACACTGCGCAACAACAATACCAGCGACCAGTAAGAGCAACAGGACATTTCCGTAATAGATTGGCATTGGTGGTAGATATTCGGGCATCAACACGCTTTGGCCAATGATGATGTTGATGGAGAGTATTGATTATTGATACAGTAGGATATGACGTTCATTTGTCCATTTGCTACTTTACAAACTTCGAAGAATGCTTGTGATATTGAAATCGAAAGGTAACGTTCTGTGGTCAGTTGTGAATCCTGGTAATTGTTGTCGAAGGAAGAAGCTTTTGATGTTCCGGACTGGAAACGAACAAATCGGACTTACCATGTAAGCAACACCATCACCACCATCGCTGTCACCGTCATCAACATCATCACTGTGACCGTCATCATCCTTACCCTGCCACTCTGTCGAGTCCATCGAATCTATCACTTTTCCATCCCGCACCCATCAGCAGCAGCACCAGCAAGCAGCATCACCTTACGTCCAGGATGCCCTACATACAGTTCGCTTAACCCATGTCTTCGTACCGTCTCCCATGTACGTATTCAGTAGAAGGAGCACATCGAGGCCGTCCATGCGAACCAGATCCCGTTACCACACTTTGCATATTCTCGGGACCGAACGAGCAGAAAACCCCTTCGCTTTGCGTTGCGAGCTTGTTTGGTTTGTATGTATGGCTGGATGGGATACTGTAGTTGGAAGGATATGTGACTCTTTCTGGAAGGGGATAACCGAGATATGTGGAAGGGTAGCAGAGGGTAGTAACAAGCGGTAACAGTAGTGCTGTAAGTGGATTGGGATGGGTTCAGCGAACTTCAGCCCATGTGCAATGAGCGCATCATCTGCCTCCCGAGTCTCGGTTGTTGCTCGCTTGTGGATGTGGACTTGTGGTTCCAATATCTCTTGACTCTTTGACTCCTTGAGCGGAGGGACGTCGTGGTCAAGGGCTGTCTGACGGGAAGTAGGTGGACTGGTAGCATTAGGCATCCTGGGCATCGTTCAGTGCGTGCCTGAACTGGACTTTATGAAAAGATCTGGCAGCAGCGTAAGCTCATTACATCAACCAGCGCCATCAAGCTTTTCCATACACCGGTGGCAGTATTATACAAGAAAGAAGTGAACACACCCAAAAACGCAACAATGCCGCCGCTGATATTCGAAAGGTCATGATAGAGTGAAGATGTTGTATGTATGTAAAACCCCTTGAAAGGTGTGTGTGCAAAGTGTGTGTATGTCCCAAAACCAAAAACGACGCTCTGCGTTTCCGTCTAACAGACGGTTATTAGTTTCTCTATTAACCGCCGCCCGCCAGTCCGCACTCCATTCCATTCCTTGAACGCCAATGATGATGCCCATTCTCCTCTGCTCTCTTTCGCTAGATATCCTCGGCTCCTATGCCAGTCCCCACCCGTTGTCTTACATGCCGTACAAGTGTTTAATCATCGTCATCGTTCTTCTTGGAGTTCTCCTTCTCGGACTTGTCGTCCTCGATGATCCGGCTCTTGTTGGCCTTCTCCCGGTCGAGGTTGGGGAAGATCAGGTCGAAGACATCAGAGTACCAGCGCACGGGCCGGCCCTCGATACCTTCCTTGACGTTCTGGAGAAGGAAGTGTTAGTAATCTGTTTGAATATGCTATAATACTTGGACAGAATGGAATCTTACCTCGGGAAGCTCAAGCCAGTCAGACATGTTGTCCTCAGGGAACAAAACCATCTTGCAGCCAGCTCTCCTAGCGGCCACAGTCTTCTCCCTCAACCCACCGATACGGAGCACCTTGCCAGTCAGTGTAAGCTCGCCGGTCATGGCAATCTGAGGATCAATAGGAGTGTCGAGCGCAAGCGACAGCAGAGAGGTCGTCATGGTGATACCGGCCGAAGGACCATCCTTTTGCACAGCGCCCTCAGGAACGTGCACGTGAATCTTGGCCTTGTCGAAGAAGCGGTTGTTGGGGAAGTCCTTAGCCATGACCGCCTTGGCGTACGAGTAGGCGATAGCGGAAGACTCCTTCATGACCGTCTTAAGGTTGCCGGTAATCTCGAGAGATGGCGAGCTCTTGGAGGTGAGTGCGCTCTGGAGGATAGACTCGACATACATGGCAGCGCCACCCATGGAAGTCCAGGCCAGACCCATGGTCACACCAGGGGGTGTCACATCGTAGAGCCTGTCAGAAGTGAAGATCCGGGGACCAACGTAGTCCTTGAGGTTGTCCTTGTTAATAACGACATGGATGTCCTCAGGAATCTTCATGGCGACCCGAGGCTTCTCCGTGGTCTCCTTTTCAGAAGCTTCGGTGGCGGCCTTCGGGCTGCTGGTCTCGCCGGACTCAGCCTCCTCGCTCTGCTTCTTCTCCGTCTCCTTCTGGGCAGCCTTACCCTCCTCGGTAAGAGCTTCAGATTCGGGCAGGGCCTGCTCGCCGAGGTCCTGAACGATCTTCAGGGCAGACTTGCGGTAAACCTGCTCAATCTTCTTCTTGAGGTTACGGACACCTGACTCACGGCAGTAGGACTTGTTGAGCTCCTCAATCGCGTCTTTCGTTAGCTGCACGTCAACGCCCTTGAGACCAGCCATCTCCTGGGCCTGAGGAGCAAGATACTTCTCGGCAATGGCCATCTTCTCATCGGCAACGTATCCGGAGAGTCTGATGACCTCCATACGATCAAGAAGGGGTCGGGGAATGGTGTCAGTCAGGTTAGCCGTGCAGACGAAAAGGACCTTGGACAAATCAACAGGGACATCCAAGTAGTGATCCAAGAAAGAGCCGTTCTGCTCAGGATCGAGGAGTTCGAGAAGTGCAGACGAGGGATCTCCCTGGTAGCCACGGCCAATCTTGTCGATTTCGTCGATCAAGATCAACGGGTTCTCGGTCTTGCACTTCTTGAGGGCCTGGATGACACGGCCGGGAAGGGCACCAACGTACGTCCGGCGGTGACCCTTGATTTCGGCAACATCGGTAAGACCACCAACACTGAAGCGGTAGTACTGGCGACCAAGTGCGCGAGCAATCGACTTGCCAATGGAAGTCTTACCGACACCCGGGGGACCGACGAAGCAGAGAATCTTGCCCTCGACGGTGCCGCGGAGCTTGCCGACGGCAATGAACTCGAGAATACGATCCTTGACATCCTTGAGACCATAGTGATCCTCATCCAGAACCTTCATAGCATTCAGGATGTCGAAGTTCTCGGCACTGCTCTGGCCCCAAGGAATGTTGGTGAGCCAGTCCAAGTAGTTGCGCGTAACATTGAACTCGGAAGCGGCAGGCTCAAGGTGGGCGAGCTTGTTCAGCTCGTCATCAAATACCTTGCGCACGGCCTCAGGCATAGCCAGCTTGTCGGCGAGCTCTTTGAACTTCTCGACGAGCTTGTCCTTGCCGTCAGACTCGATACCAAGCTCGCGCCTGATACCCTTCATCTGCTCCATAAGCCAGTATTCACGCTGGCGCTTGGTGATCTTCTGCTCTACATCCTTGGTAATCTTGGACTGAAGCTGAGCGTTAACGTGCTCCTTCTTCAGGACAAGAAGAGCCTTGTGCATTCTTTCTTCCACGTTCAGGCTAGAAAGGACCTCCTGAAGCTCAGCAGGCTCTCCGGCGCTGACAGCAGCGGCAAAATCAGCAAGCTTGGCTGGCTCAGCCATGACATTACCGGTCGATTGGCTCATGCTAAAGGTGGAAATCTGGTCCCGGAAGAGACTGTTCATGCTGGCGACCTCCTTGAACACGTTTACGATCTCGTTCGTAACGGCTCGTATAACCTGGCTCTTGGGGTCGTAGGGTTCTTCTGTCAAGTTCTCTACATTAACAAGACTGACAGGATACTTCTTGAGGAACGATGTCGGCTCGTAGGGCTTCTCGTTTGGTTCGGGCCTAGGTGTCACAGCGCTTTCCTCAAAGCTCGCCACCACGTCACCCTTCTGCTCGGACTCGTCGGTCACCTTGGGAATCGGCTCGGGTACCGGCTCAGGGGCAGCACCCTCCTTCGCACCATCGATTGAAGCAGCCTCAGGCGAGCCAGGAGGAATAAGCTCCGACAGCTTGATTCTCCGGTGGGGGTAAAGGATCGCGGTGAGACTAGCACCCTCGCCGTTCTGGTTGTTCATAGGGAAAGCGCTGGTAATCTGCGCAAAAACACCGACGTCATAGACATCGTCGCGGTTCCGGATAACATCCTCGTCGGCGTTCTCGTCCTTGAGCAAGAAAGCTCCCACGTATGGCTGTCCGCGCTTGATCATTTCTGTAATAGCAGCAGCGACATTGGGATCATTGATGGTAATGGCCTTGTAGAAACCGGGGAAGAGCGGTCGCTTCGCTATAGGGATCGCCATGACCTGGGGGTAGATTTCTGGTACGACGGGCTTCGCCAATGCCTTATCACCGGGCTTGCGGCCTCGCTTGCCACCGTCTCCGGAACCACCGTCTGCGCCCGAGCCCGAGCCGGCAGATGAACCGCCAGCAGCGCCAGCCTTTCCATCTTCTGGTGCCGCCGGGGCATCCGAGGTCGAGGACTTGGACTTGGCCTGTTTCGATTCGGCCTCCTTTGCTTCGGCCTCGGCGTGCTCAACGTTTGCTTTGCGCTCCTCCTCTGATAGCGGCTCGATCGAGTTGTCGAAAAAGCCCTTGTCGTTCTTCTTCCCCAAAGCAGTGTAAGTCGAGAAACTCGAGAGGGTCGTCGGTCTTTCGTGTCGGGGCCGGGTCACGGCATGTTGCCCAGCCGCGGCGAGAGGGCGTATCGAAGAAGTGGTCAAGCTGGAAGACCTGATCGAATGCGCGAGCGAGGTCCTCGACGCGAGGATGCGCGGGATGCGCTGTCGGGACAGCATCTTGGATACAGGCAATGTCGAGCGGGCCTGGGTAAAAGGATATCGTAGAGGTCGAGCTTCGTGAGGAGGAGTGTCGTCTTATATGGGAGCGCGGACTCAAAATCGGACCAAAGGCGACGGTGGACGGGAGTTGCGGTCGGAGGGGAGGATGGATGTGGTTGGGAGTGGGATGGCGGGAGAGGTCGCGGGCGCGGGGAGATGGAGATGCGGCGATGCGGCGGGATTTGGGAAAAAAGTTTACAGTTGTAAAATAGTATACAGTCAAAGATAAGAAGATGAAGGGGCTTTTGCCGCTGGTTCTATTCAGTGTGTGTAGCGAGGTAGGACGACGACTCCCAGGAACCCAAGGCCCATGACTCTCTCTCTGTCTCTGGCAGAATGTATGAATAATCAACTTGACGGGAAGGCGAACAGCGACTCAAGCTCCCTCGGTTTTCGGCCGGCGGTAGAAGATGGAGGAATTACTGTCTTCTAGGTACCGTCCCGGTTGCGTCACGGTACAAAGGTACGTACCTGCCCGCTAACAGCTCGTCCGCCGCCCTTCGGCCCTCCAGACCGGACAGCCAGGAGCTTCAATTCCATCACTGTTGGTTTAGCGCCCGGTCGCCAAGCCGCTTAACCATTTGCGGCATAGATCGTCAACTCATAACCGTGAAGTCGCACCTGTAGCACCACTCCGCCGCCTGGAACTGCTGCCGGAGAGGTTACGGCGAGCATAGCAGCACCGATCCGGAGCGGGGCAACGGCAGGCACGTTCGCTATCAGACACGGCAGCTCTCCGCAGGGCAGCAGCCCGCATATCAGAACGCCCAAGTCGAAGGTAGAGGTAATGACTGCATGTTGACCATCGAATTGTCCCCTTTCAACTTCACAACACTTATACCACAGGTCTCGACCATCAGCTATATAACATCAACAGATCAGACAACATCCTTTCGGACTGGAGATATAGCCATTGGAGCTTCCACTTCAACATCCCTTCACATTTATCTCAGCGACACTTCAGCTAGCATATAACCCCCAACATGGCGCCACCTACATCAGACGACATCGCCTCCGGAGTCTCCAAGATGTCGCTCAAGAACACTCCCAAAGCCAAGGCGAACAAGTCAGAGCCTGTCGCCGACAGTTGGGAAGATGAAGATGTCAGTTCGGAGTCCGAGCCCGAGGCCAAGACCGAACAGAAGTCTGAGCGTGAGCGTGACTTTGGTGCGGAGCCGGAATCGTGGGAGGACGACAACAACAGTGATGAAGAGAGAGCCCCGTCTCCTCCACCTTCACGCAGCAGAAAACCAGAGCCATCAGCTACCAGTTCCATTCCGCCATTTCTTGATTACACTGGACCAGGCGGCGCCAGCAGCACTGCGTCAACGGAGTACAAGAGACCCGAGAAGACGGACGCAGTAGCCCGCCGCATGATTGCCGGTGCTCTTGGGCTGAAGGCACCCAAACTGACCGAGGAGCAAAAGGCTTACGACCGTGCCTTGCGCGAGAAGGAGCGCAAGAGGAAGGAGGAGGAAAGAGAGCGGAAGAAGAAGGCGGAGGAGGAGGCCTTAAAGGCCAAGCAGGCGATTTGGGAAGACTAAGAGCATCCAATCCAGCTCAGAGAATGCCCAGCCGCCTACTTCGGCAGGTCTTAAGATGATTTTACCCCTGTGTTGTTGGGCTTTTGGGTAAACCGGTTTCGAGACCTGCCGAGTATCCCAGCCGGGGCATGGAATTACATTTACACAGCGTATCTCTCACATCCTCAATGTGTCATCAACATCAAGCGGAATCATCCTTTTTATCTATACTTTCCGAAGCTTCACCTTGCTCAGTATCGCTCGACGCCGCCGGCAACCCTTCCACCTTGATCAACGGAAGATGTTTTCCTTTGTGCATCAACACCAACTGCTCCCCGCCCTCCGGAGAATGTCGCTTCGCAACACCCAACCCCTGCAGCCCCTCCTGCTCGGCGCGGTGATTCCACAAGAGCTGTTCAACCTTCCCCTCCCTAGAGCATCCGATGAACACTAAGGGCCACCGGCTCCTCGCCAGCGCGTCTCGGACTCCCTTTGTGGCTATTTTCGAGGCCACCAAGACGCCAAATACTTCCGACCCCCTCCATCCAACTGGCGCTCCCACAAATGCGCCCTCCAGCTCCCGGATCAGATGAGGGCGAGTGGACTGAATGGCCTTGCACTGCACAATGACTCGTAGCGGACGTTCGGCCGTCGGTACGGACCAGGTGCCCAGGAGATCGATCCCGAAATCGTGTTGCCCGCCAACCCGGTTAAGAGAGAAGCCGTACGCGGTTAAGAGGGAAGCTATCGTGTATTCGTAATGTGTTCCGACAAAGATGGTGGTTTCTTGACCGAGACCAGTGCGCTTGGCATACTGGAGGAATGAAGCAAGGTCGTGGTGGTTGGAGGACTTGGAAAGTGGGATGTTGGGATCAGTACGTCCTCTAGAGATATCATCTGAGGCGTTGGTGATGCTGGTGGTGGTGGTGGTAGCGACCGGCAAAGGGACTGCGGAGGACTCGGTGATATTATCTTTCGGGGTTGGCGCATGGTCGGAGGAAGACCACCGAAGTGGTTGAGAGCCCGGGCTGCAGTATAATCTGCGCGCTCCGAGACTGAGCCGGGAAAGTCGTGCAGCCATGGGCCTCATGGTGATGTTTAGCCTATTGCTCTCAAGTATTATTTATATGCTGTTTTTGTCTCCTGTAGGTCCTTTATGGAACCAATTGACTGGATACTTGGTACTTCAGCTCGATTGTGTTATTTCCTTGTCGATTCGACAAGAGTCAAGTGCTATTTTCGTGTTATTTGAGCTTGTATGAATTATAGAGGCATGAAATGCCATGTCGAATTCAATAAAGTTGAGGATGGATGCATGGTGGATCAACAAGCTCTTCCCTCTCATTGGATAAAGCTTTCATCTCTTAGTGGGTTGCATTGTGTCAATAGTGGATCCATCCCGTCTGGATCCTGCATGCACCATGATGCACATCCCCCGCTGTCGTCGCGGTCGTCGCGGTTCAAGCATTCAATTCCTGACAGTGAAGCTCCCGTCTTCTGTCCCGACTTCACAGGCAACCACGATTGCGTTGCAACGCCAAACCTCACCATTACGATATTCCCTTCTACCGACCGCGCAAACCGAACCTCTTCGCAGCTTCGAATCTACCAAATCTCCAAAAACCAACACCACCAAAATGAGCGACCGTCTCTCGCAACTCCAAGAGGCTGTCGACCAGGTCCGTCTCCCCTACTCTCCAACTCAGCGCATTCGCTTCCCTTTGCGCCTTGCTGCCCCTCAACCTCTCTTCCCACTTCCAAAAAAAAAAAAGAACACCTGCTAACCCCCCTCCAGCTAATGGAGCAATTCATAGCCACCTACTTCTACATCGACCGGCACCACGACCTCAAAACCTTCGGCCCAAAAGACACCATCGCGCCCTCCAAAGCCGACCAGCCGCCCGAAGTCGACACCCTCCCGCCCGACGTGTTCCAAGCGGGACAGCTCGAGCTCGCGCGCGATCTTATTACTAGAGAGCAGCAGATCGAGTACTTGATTTCTAGTTTGCCGGGCCTCGATAATAGCGAGCACGACCAGATGCAGTCGATCAAGGAGCTGGAGGAGGAGCTGAAGGTTGCTGAGAAACAAAGGCAGGAGGCGGTTAAGGAGAAGGATGAGGTGTTGGTTAAGTTGGATCAGACTTTGAGGAGTATTAGGAGGTATTGATTAGGAGGGGCGGGAAACACTTGGGTTCAAGGGTGCATGGCTACGGTGCTGGCAAACGGTTGGGACATTTGGTTTAAGCGACTACGGGATATGCTCTTCATTAGGGATTGGGAATAACGGCGTTTTAGGGGAACTACATTAAGGGAAGAATACCTGGTTTTGCATCACAATACACATGCACCTTCGAAGGAAGGGACATAAAGAGTTTGAAGGGAAACAAAACTGATGTTTTTCAGCCGTCTATATGCAAAATCCAACTACGTGCTCTATGTGATCTATCAGTGCTGAGCCGTACATACTACTCCCCGTCATACCACCAAACCCTCATTGCTCGTCCTTCTTGAAGACCTCTGGGAATACCGTCCGCAACTCCTCCAGAGTGGTTATTTGGTACTTGGACGCCGGCGTCTTCGGTGGCTTCACGCCCTCTTCTACCAAGTGCGCCGTCGTCCATCCCAGCTCCTGCGCCTTCTTGCAGTTCAGGTAGGAGTCGTCTGTTCATAATGTTAGCTTAACGCTTTTATCACCAGCACTTCAGAACGTCTCAGGTTACTCACCAACAAAATAACAATCCTCCGACCTCTCCACCCCCGCCTCCCCCATCGCCTTCACAAACATATCCTCATGCGGCTTACAAACCAGCGGCGTCTGGCTATAATCGCAGAACGTAATCCCCTCAAAGAACTCTTCAATCTCCAGCAACTTGACCACCCGTCTCGCATGGTTGATGTACGCGTTCGTAAACAGCCACATCTTGACCTTGCTCTTGTCGATATCCGCCAGCAACTTCTTGAGCGAGTCGCTGGGCTTGATGATGTTGTCGAGCGGCAAAGCGTCGTCCACCTTGGCGTTGTACTCGAGCGGGTCGATCTGGTGGTGTCGAACAAGCCCCTCGATGGCCAGGCCGTAGTTTTGGTAGTACTCCTTGTGTAGGCGGACGGCGTCTTCCCAGGGGAGGTTGAGGTGGCGGGCGAAGTATTGGTCGATTAGGTCGGCCATTAGGTCGTGGACTTTGGCGCCTGTTTTTTGGTGGTGTGAGTCTTTGGCCTCTTTTCACGTTGTTTTCTTCGACTCTTCAGCGACTTCAGGTCTGAGGTCTCACTTACTCTTTGGGTAGAGACAGTTGTCAATGTCACTGTGGACTGGTCAGCGGTGATTTAACCTTCACGGACACTTCAGATTGCTTATCACTTACAAGAAGAAGACGACGCGGTTGTCCGGTTGGCCATTGCCGTTGCTGTTCGTTTCTTGGGCTGCCATGATTTCTGTGTCTCAAAGTTCAAGATTCACAGCGAAGTTGTTGGAGATGGCAAAGTTTGTTCCCCTCGGATATTGTTGGTTGGTTCTACGGCGTTGAAGTGTTGGTGTTGCAATGTTGGGTTTGCGCTCTGGTTTTATACCTATGTGGTTGGTGGTGGTGAAGTGAAGGTGCCAACTCAACTGTTGTATCCGCCAGAGAGGTTGTGTAAGTGCGTGCCTCTCAAAAAGATGCCGTGTGTGTTTGTGTCCTTGAATCTCAAAAAGATGATTGTTTTCTTGGATATGATTGTTCAGTTTCCTTCTTTCCCACGAGTTCAACCAATTTCCTTCCTCCTTATATACTTGATCTTATGACATCAAGCCTGACTTCCATCCGGTTCCTTCGTCTCCTCCCAAGACTCGTCGGACATCCTTTAGTTGACTCAGGCCGACGTCTCGTTCATCCCGCCCTGCCAGTTCCGACAGCCGGTGTCAGATGGTGCCCGGCTGCCAAGAACCACCAAGGTTCACCTAGGATGGCCCGTGCACCCTCGTCGCTAACGGGCTTGGCAACTTGGCCCAGCGCCGATCAAAAGTGACGGGACGCCAAATTGTGCTCGGAGCTCCTTGTGCTCTCGATTCTCCGTTTCCACTTCACCAACACTTCAGTTTGCTCTTCAGTTCTTCCACTTCGTCCAACTCTGCACTTCCATCTTCTGGTGGTCTGCAGACGAGATTCGGATTGTATTGTTCACCACCGCTGCTAATCAACACGGTATAGGGACTTGGAATAGCGCATCGATTGGTTCTTCTTTTCTTCTTCTTTTCTCTTTCGACTGTACCATCTATATAAACACCTGCACCAAGATCATTTGGCAGCTGCGTTTTCCGTTACATATCGGTGGCATCCGGTCAATTGCTCGGTGTATTGAGCTGGGCTCTCTACTGGGAACGCTTCCAACCTTTCTACGACGAAGGGAATACAACAGATGGCGGGAGGACCGGCAGTGGCTCTAATGCCCGCAAGAGGAGGGCCGCTTGGAGGGACAGTGGGAGCATCTGCTTCCGCGAATGCATCACTGATGGCAACGCTCAGACCTGAAGAGCGTCATGAACTCGAGCAGTACGAAAAGATCCTGCGCTTCCGCGATGAGGTGGTCAGCGGTACACATCCGCGCATTAAACCAACACACGTTGGAAAACCGACCAACGGCCCTGGCCCTGTCCCGCCAGCCAATGCCTCCGCCGCTTCAGCAGGCCAGGCGCCTGGAGGAGCAAAGCCGGCTGTGAATGGGAACCGCGCAATGACTGATAACTTCCAGGCTTACCAGGCAAACCTCAAGAAGTCGGCGGTAAAGCTGGGTGGGAGTGTACCTGGCTTGGGGACCTTGTCCAACACTTCTAGCGAGCAGTCCAAGCCCAAAGTCGAAATCAACCCGATACTGTTGGAGAAGTCGGATGATTTGATCAAAGCCGAGATTCAGCTGCAGAGACAGCGGATCGAGCGTTCTCTCCGCGAGGACGTCGAACAGCGGCGGGTGTCCCAGAAAGGCGCCCTGCAACCGTCCGAGCAGCCTGCTGACTTCGACATTGCCGATGTGTTGGCGAAAGCATTGATCCTGGTTCAAGCAAATGCTGCTCAAACTACTGATGACACTGTTGCTAACGCTTCAGCTTCGGGCGACTCATTCGATGACAACACCTTCTACTCGAGCCAACACGGCACGCCCGACTCTCACCACCAGTTAGCTCGCGTTCCTAACGAGTCCGAAGACGAGCAGATGCGCGATGGATCACCGTACGAACCCGAGCTAGACCTCGAGCCCGTTGCTGTCCCAGCCGACCAACCCAAGCCTCCTCTCCCGAGTGCGCGGGCAGCACCTACAAACCTCTCGAGCGCAAATACTCAACAGCAGCAAGTACACAGCGCCTCTGGCAGCGCCAGCGGTGTTCCTCAACCGTTCAATCTAAACGTGCCGGGCACGTCGAGCGCAGCTACAAGTGTCAGCCGGGCTGCTCGCCAATTCCCTCCGTCCGAAGCTGTCAGTTCTCGTGATAGTGGCCCGGCAAGTCGCTCCGAAGAGTCGACCCATACAGGAAAGGAACGGGGTGGTGGCTCGCGAGACTTGTCGAGAGTTAACGAGCAGCTTTTGAGACAGGTGTTAGGACCTGAGGGGTCACCGGTTGTTCGTGCTCATAATCTTTCCCCTTTCGCACCCCAGCCATCCCGTGTCTCACCCTTGCCTACTGCTGCTCTTGAACAGCCGATTGCTCTATCGGAGACTGGCGGTCGTCGCGCCACTCCGGCTCCGGCCCAGGGGGTCGCTGCGCTCAGGAAGCAGCCCTCAGCTGTGTCTAGTCCGGAAAGCTCACCCCACGGAGGAGAAAGGCCTGGGGATAGGAAGAAGAACAAGAAAAAGAAGAGAAAGGCAGATCGACTTGCGGAGGCCGCTGCCGCATCGCCGTACATTAAGCCTGAGCCGCGATCCCCGTCTCCCATGTCAGCTCCCCAGTACACACGTCCGGCGAAGCGTCAGAAACAGGGGCAGCCTCAACACCAAGGACCTGACTATGATGATGCAAGGTATGGACAGCCAGGTTCCGTAGAGGGTGCCTACCAAGAGCGCCTGCAGCCAAGAGTACAGAGGGAGGAGCGGGTTGTGGGATATGAGCGGGAAATCGACCCTCGTCCTCGTCTTGAGGGCGAGCCTCTGCTCGCCACCCCCAGGTATGAAAGGGTCTACTACGATGATCCCAGAGCACCACTCAGCGGTGGTCGGTTGCCCGGTTCGCCAGGCATGCATCCTTCCCCTTACGCCCCCCGCGAGGTGCGCGTTGCTCCGAGGAACGTGATCTACGATGTCCCTCCGGCAGATGATGGTTACTATCGCGATGTTCGTGCTGCTTCAAGGATGAGCATGCGCCCAGCAGCGTATCGTGAGCGCTCTTCACGATCACCAGTTGCGTACGAGCGTGTTGCACAGCCAATGGCCCCCCCTCCCAGGGTGCCCGCCACTCGCATCGTTGTTGATGCTTTCGGCCGGGAGTACATCGAGCCGCCTCGGCCCCAAAGTGTGGTTGCGGAACGACCTGAGATCGTGTATGCGGAAAGACCTGAGATCGTGTATGCTCGTCCGCCACCGCCGCGCGCTGTTACCCGGAGACCAGAAGGCTACGACGACGAGGTAATGGTTTACGAACCAACTTCACCAGGCTATGCTCCTCAGCGACGTGTGATTGCTCAGCCAGAGTACGCTACCCCTGAACATAGAGTGTACAGGGAGCGTGCTTATTCCACTCACCCGATGGGCCCGCCGTCCGGCGACTACGTGCCATCCAGACTCAGGGTCGAGGGCCGACCTGTTGTCGAGATGCCTCAGGAGTACATCGCGAGACCGGGCAGCGTTCGTCCCCCGATGGAGCCCACACGCTACGAGAGTGTCGCGGCTTACGACCTGCGGGCGGTTGACGAACGTCCCCGAGAGTACTATGGCGGCAGAGCAGCTAGCGTCAGGCCAGTGGCAGAGGCAGTCCGCTACGAGGCGCCTCCTCCTCTGGGTTACGAGAGACGAATGGGAGGAGAACCGAGCCTGAGGGAATATGCTACGATTCGGTCAGCAAGCGTTAGGCCCCCTCTTGATGCGGCCAGGTATGAGATTAGAAGTGACTACGGAGCAAGGATGGGAAGCGTGCAGCCGGAGATGGCCGGCCGCGAATATCAAGGCCGTCCGGAGATAAGGAGGGAGGTTATGCAGCCGCCTCCGCCGCCAGTGGGAGGGCGCGCTTATAGTGTGTTTCCGCCTGAGCAGCCTCCTACACAGGTGATGCGTGGAGATGGCGGTGCGTATGGGGATGAGAGGTATTACGCGCGGCAGCCGCCTGTTCAGCAGGAGGATGATGAGGTTGTTTACTTGGATCGGCCTCCCATGCGGGATGCCTATCGGCAATAAGGTTAGGGTTTTATGATGAGGAAGAACCCAAAAGAGGCGGGCTAGAACCTGGACGGTTTGGCCTTGTCCAGCAACTTCAAGGCAGGGACGGACTTGAAGGGAGGTGTTCAGTTTCTGGTTTTTGGAAAACATGTGATAGACCGGACGATCTATTCCTAACGTTACTGATGGACATTTCTATTGCCATCGCCACTCATGGAGGAAAGCGAGTTCAGAGCATTGACTGGCAGGATAACTTGTACGAGGAGACGGTATATAGTAAGGATGGGGAAGCATGTCATATTACGAGTGTCCAAAAAAGATCTGCGTGGCAGTCTGCTGAATACAGGCTGGGGAGTAGGAGTATATAGATGTCGAAGTTGAATCAAGCGAAAGAAGCCAGATGAGTCGAAGCAGCGGTTTGCCTACGTAAACAGGTCGATTCATCGTGAATGTTCCACGCAGGTAAATAAGTAAATACTGCCGCATCGATGCAAGCTTCCAGTTTCTTGATGCCTTTCGAGTCTCGAGAATCCTTTGTCATCAACGTCGGCAATGTCCGTTCCGTTCCGTTGTCCGTTGTCCGTTGCCGTCCGTTCGGAACTGCGGATCCGAGCTCACCCAACAAAGCCCAGCAACAACGTCATCACTCACCTCGAAGACTCCAACGACTCCACTGTTGACAACATCTCATCCTACAGTATCCGGTTCTTACAGGCCTACAGGCATCGAGACGGGCATAAGTACCTACTAGTGTACATACATGGCCAAAATACGGAGAGTTGCAGCAGCTAGGTTAGATGGAGTTTGTAAGCCTCATTTTCACTCAGCTAGCAGGAGTGGTAGGTAGGTAAGGTAAGGCAAGGCAAGGCAGGGTAAAGCAAGATGTAGGTACCAACATGTTTGAAGCAGTGCAGAGGCCGGTTTATTTTAGGACTTGGCATGGCAGCATGAATGCTTGAAGTGGCAATAGTCTTGGTAGTGGAAATGGCACATATCATGTGAAGATCTTGGACGACGGATCTCCGTGAGGCATGAGGCTTGCTGGCTTGACAGTTGACAAGTGTGTGGGAAAATCTGTAGATCGATCAGGGACAGGGACGAAGGGACGATTTCGGTGATCTTCCGTCTAGGTCTAGAGTGTAAATCGGATATAAGGAGGGGGAGCTAGGGCGGCGAAATCTTCTACATACGAGAAAACTACCTTACCCAGCTCTGTCTAGATGTTTCTATCTTGTTTTACAACTACTATTTGACACTTGATAGAATCCGGTATTTTTTGCAGTTTGATGTCCCGCTTTGTTCAGCAGCTTTTCAGCCCTTTAAGCCGTCCAGTGAAGGTGCGAGATGAATGAATGACCTTGGTGTTGTCATCTTCATGTGCCCCTTTTGAATGAACCCCCCTGCTTGCCTACCGGCCGGCCGGTTCGAGAATTCGAGGCTCTTGGCCCCATGGCAAACAAAACCGAACATTGAACTCGGCGAACGTCGAGGAGGGGTCCAGGACAGACAGACGGGCATAACGATACCTCTGCATGGGATCACATACTTGCATTGTGAACCGGCAAACCCAGATTAAGCAAGAAGAGCAAGGTAATGTAAGGTAAGTAAGGTATATGCCCGTTACGCATTCTGGACAACCCCAACTGTAAAAGGGTCCAAACTTTTGGAACTTCATGCTTCAGGCCCGAACGATGTCAGGCAGTTTTCAGGCAAGGCATTGGAAGTGCTACGTAGCCAAAACTAAGGTACGGTTGACGATCCATTCACTCTTCGGGGTAAGCTTGGGGAGGGTTTGGTGTGGGTGAGATGGAGATGACCACTGCAGGTGTTCAGTGTGGTTTGCAAGACAAATTCGTTGAACGGTTGAGGGTTGTGTTGTTGTTGATAGGAGGAGGTGGTCAGCATTGGATAGGAAGTTAGTTATCTTGGATAGGACCCCCAACGTATCCTCGAATGTGGATACGTGTTGTAAAGTGTGGTGTGCAAGTTCAACTCCTGTCGGCATCTGCCTACCAACCAGGGAAGAAAAAGCCAGTGAGAAAGTGAAGAAGTGCCAGGTTGAGTTTCAAGTGTGTGATGTACAGATGCAAGTATCAAGAGACTATTTTAGTGAGTGTGGAAGCTGGACTTGTACGTAGTTGGACTTGACTGGCCTGGACATGGAATGGAGCTGTTCATTCCGCTGGATGTCTTACATCTTGATGTATGTGTGTCTTTACCTAGCCGATGCTGGAAATTCATCCTAGCTTAAACGAGAATATGTCTCTTGAAGATATCGCGACGGCGTGTGGTCGACAAAAATCTTCATGCCCATGCCTGACTGACTTGAGGTGACCATTTTTTTATGCTGACAGTGATACGACCATGGGATTGGAGATGGGTGATGTGTGAAAGCACACACTGCAACGGCACTGCACCGCCCACTCAGGTGCTGCTGCCCACTTTTGCCCGCTGGTCGAGCCAGTCACGATGGAGCAGACCTTGGAAGCGCACAGACCAGGCCAAACTGCCAAGAGCAATTCTCCATTCAAATGAGCTGTCCAATGGCTCGTGCGGCGCCCGGGGGATCCACCGCTGGGCGTCTCCCGGTGTCTCCACTCCCTCCACAACCTACCGTGAAATGGTCCGTGCTCCCGTCGGTCGCTCAGCTTCCATCTCCCACGCTCCCCCCAGACTCTCTTGACTGTGTGCGTGCCGTGTGCTTGAACTGTCCCATTGTGCCATTGAGCAGCCAGGCCACTCTCGAGCCACTTTGAGCACCCCGACCACCGACTGGATTCCGTATCCTACAGCACTACCTTACCACCTCCAAGCAGTTCCTCCTCCTCCTCCGCGTCCGTCCTCCACCTTTTCCCCTCCCCCAACTCCGAACACCACTGCTTCTGCATACATCAACCGAAGGAAAAGAGCATCCCACTTGCTTCTTTTCCGCTCTCTTTTCCTTTTCAAGTTCTTTGAGATACCCCCTTTTTTTCTCGTTTTATTTCTGCGATTCCCGGCACGAGCCTTGCCGCCCTCTCCGAAGCGCCCCCCCCAGTCGTGTCCAGTCATCATCATCACAAGCAGCAGCAGAGCAGGAAGAAGCAGCAGCAGCAGCAACAACAAAACAACAACAACACAGCATACATCATACGCCTTTGCCCCGTTACGCTGCCCCTCGTTGTGGTCTCCCTTCCCACCCCCGCCATTATCCCCGAACGCACCAGCACCACCACGACATCCGACGAAAGGCAGTGTGCCAGGTACCTTTACCTACATATACAAACGGCACCGGCAACGACGCCCCCTTCGGTCCCTCTCTTTTTACAGTACACACAGCGCAGTGGCCTCATTTCCGGGCACACTGCTGACTTGGCCTCCCTGCCGCCCTTGTCATTCAGCCTGCTTCTCAGCCGTGCACCTTCAGTCGCTCGACCACGATGAATAAACTAGCAAACATGCGTCACTGGCCCGAGAGGATGAGCCCTAACTTTGGCATGTCCCGATCGTCAATGGGCATGCCTCAAATAATGCACCAGCCCAAGATCGCTCCCCAGGGTCCTCCACCAATCTCGAATCCCCAGCCCCCCGATGCCATGATTCACTACACGTTTAACGTCCACTTCGCCTCCGATCTCGCCGGCCCCGACACCGAGGACATCCTCCACTCGACCACGGATGCCGTTCTTAGATGGACACATCCCGAGGATGCCCCCGATGACGTTCCCGTGTGGCAGCTCCCCGTGCACACCCAGAATGTCGAGAACCTGCGCCGCCGTTGCGAGGACTTCACCAATAACCCCATGCCCATCGAGGCCCATGTCAGCGCGACTACTCCCAAGAATGGCCGCAGCCAGGTCGTCACCGTGACTCTGTCAGGCACTGCCGATTGTGTTTACAAGACTCGGGAAACCATCTTGAACGAGACGCCCTCTCTGATGGTGGGTTATCCACGTGTCCCATATGTCTCTTTGTGACCCATTTCGCTAAATTATAAATGTCCAACAGCGCTGCACCCATGTTGATGTTGACGGCCACTTGGTTGCCGATCTCACAGAGGGCCGCCTGAAACCGTCTGTAACCGCCTTCCTGGATGAGGTCTCCAAGTTCTGTGGTGTTGATATCTTTCTTCTGGGCCCCAAGCTCACTCCCCTTGAGGACGGACTGAATGGAGGCTTGTCTATGCGCAGAGACCAGCGTTGGAGGGTGGCCATCTACGGTGACACCATCTCTGCTGAGCACGCCAAGTCCCGTGTGCTCATAAAGATCGACCAACTTGTAGGCACTTCTAAGAACTGTCTCGTGATATCGAATGCTTGCTAACAATATGGCAGCTTGGGAGAATCGTTGATGCTGTGCAGATCGATCTGAGCGTGCAACCGCTGCTGTGTGGCCGAAACCGGAAGAACATCAAGCACATCGAGTCTGCCACCAACACTGCTATCTACTTCCCTCCGTGCTTCTCCCACGCCTATGGATACTGCCCGCCTGGTGCTCTGCGCCGTAACCCTGACGAGGTCTTCATCACTGGCGAGACTCCCGAGGCCATTTCGCAGGCCAAAACTCGGATCCATCAAATCCTGACCACCATCAGACTCTTCGTCAAGGATGTCACGATCGCTATGCCCAAGATTGACAGCATTCTGCTGGGTCGGATGGACAAGGTGCGCAAGATTATGGAGACCAACAGTGTCTTCATCATGCTCCCTCCTCTTGCCTCCAGACAAGGCACGATTCGTTTCCAAGGCCCCGAGAACCTCCATGTCGAGCGAGCCATCCGCGAGCTCATGTCTTTGGTAAGCTTTTGCTCCCTTCTTATGCATGTAAGGATGAACACGGAAACTAACCACTCTCCTAGGCCGGCCAATTTTACCATGCGTCCTGGTGGATCAACCAACCGGATCCTCGCCTGCTTCCCAGCGCTCAGGAGATCCGGGCCTTGCTCAGCGATGTTTGCGCCAACTCCGATGCCGATATCGCCTTTGATAAGGTAGCCTTCACCCTTACCGGCTCTGATGAGGCCGTCAAGGAGGCTCTCCAGGTCCTGTCGGACATCAAGTTCGTGACCACAGTCCAGCATCAGATTCGTGTCAAGATTGAACTCGCCAATGAGCACAAGGAATTTGTGAGCGGCAAGAAGAACGGCAAAATCAACAAGATCATGAGCCACTGCAACGTTCAGATCGTCTTCGATAACTTCGGCGAGTACAACTTCAACATTGACGTCTTGGCACACAACTACACCTCGATGAAGGAGGGGTTGACTTTGGTGGAGCAAGAGATGCCCGCGTCCATTTCCTTCCATGTCCCGGACCAGTACCATAAGCGCATTATTGGTATCGGTGGCCAGCACATCCAGCGCATCATGAAGAAGCACTCCGTGTTTGTCAAGTTCTCAAATGCCATGGATCGTGGTAAGTCTACTTCAACAACGTATACTCTGATTTGATGAAGTTTGTCTGCTAACGTTCAATCAGGAGGAATGGGCCGTGATGATGATGACAGCCGTGTTGACAATGTGATTTGCCGGACTCCGGCCCGCAACGCCCAGAATCTCGAGCTCGTAAAGACCGAGATTCTGGAGATGGTTGACCGTGAGGTACGTGTCTACGACTCTTCAAGGCATACCAATTCAGTAATTGACTCCCAAACAGGACTCTGAGATCACTACGCAAACCGTCAACGTCGATCGTCTATATCACCGCCAGCTCTTGGCCCGCCTGCCCGAAATCGAAGTGCTGGAAAAGAAGTACAACTGCAAGATCAGCTTCCCCAGCACCGAACAGGCTAGTGATGAGGTGACCGTTCAGGGACCTCAGTGGCAGGTCCCCATGTGCGCTGACGAGTTCTTGGTAAGTTTAAATCCGCTAACCATTCCGAAAAAACCATCAAATTGTAACTAACGGTACTGTTATAGGGCATGGTTCCGGACAAGCATGAAGTGGTTCTGGAGCACTCCGAGCCTTTGGTCAAGTTCCTCGAGTCCCCTGAATTCCTTCAGAATATTGTTCCGAAGCTGAAGTCTCAGCATGAGGTGCAACTCTCAGTGCACGAGAACACTGAGGACCGCGCAGCGGATGCCGCCCCCACGGTCACTTTGCTGTGGGCCTTTACCCGCAACAACGCTGGCGGCTTGCGCGACGCTATGGATTTCCTCCATAGCCAATTTGCTACGGTTGGTATTGAACCTGTCGTCATCAAGGGTGCCATCCCCCGCCCCAGATCTGATACGTTCGAGGAGGCGCTTCAGTATTTCGACTCTAAGATTCTTCAGCATGTGGCTGCCCCTGTTGCTACGGACTCGCCTGCGACACCTACGTTCGGCGAAGATCTTGTCCGTGAGCGCAGCAACATTTTTGACCGCCTCCGCAAGCCCGGAAGCATGTCTCTTTCCTTCTTGGACCGCAGAAAGAACAGTTCTCACTCTGCGACCAATTCGTTCTTCAAGGGTTCCGCCAATGTCTCCAAGACTTCGTTGATTTCGATTGAATCGTCCCGGAGCTTCAACGCTGATCGTAACCCCTGGAACGACAGCGGTGTTAACCTCCCGGATGACGACAACAACCCTTGGGGCACTTCGCGTGTTTTCGAACCCAATGGCCTTATTCACAAGCTGGCCATCCCGATGGCTGGAGATTCTACTCCACGCCACGGCACCCGCCATTCTGGCGATAGCGGGCGCCCTTCTACGTCTCATTCTACCAATTCAGGATACCCCGGCCCTCTTTCTGGGCCATTTCGTTAAGTTCATTCCGCTATCGAGATTTTAGACTTACGGATCGTTTCGTCACTTGCGAGGAAAAAAAGAAATACCCCTACGGCTGGATATACCCAACGGCGTACAATACCCCGGTAGTTGCTCTTCTGCATTTGGTCGGCTGCGTTCTTGTCCTTTTTCCTCTTGTCTCTTGTTGCATTTCTTTTTCCGATCCTGGCTCTCGGGGGCGATGAAGGATGGGGGGTTCACTGGCTTCGTTTGCTCTTTTGCGAAACGAGATGATGGCGCGCTGTTTTTACCGGGGTGGGTAAAATCATGAGGCCGTCTCGCCTTTGCGGGAACCCGGGCCTCCACAAATTGATGGGGAAAATGGGATTTGCAAAAAGTAATCTCTTGCATCTTATTTCACGTCAGATGAGAGAGGACAAAAAAGGCCGTCATGTGGGATGATGGTTTTGTGACAGGGTGGCGGCCGCGCATACGGGAAAGATACCTATAAAGATACCACTTTGAGTTTTTGCACGCGCAATAAGTTTGTTCCGACCTTTTTTTGTTGTTCCTGTTTTAGTAGTACTATATCCTTGCGTCTTTGGGTTTATATCTATCTGTCTGTGTCCTTTCTGTTTTATCTCTATCGTATATCAAATACCACCTAGCGTTTTGGCTTTTCAAGCTGGAGGTCGAGGAGTGACCTGAATTATCTCTCACGTTCGCGTTTTGACACGATTGAATATTGGGTTTCACTCCTAGTTGTGCTACGGGTGTCATGAGCCGACAGAGCGAAACTTCGTAGGAGGGCTTATGAGGGTAAGAGAAGGAAAGGGTGCGAAGTTTTCAAGCCGTTGGGTGGATGAAAGAAGACATCTTGGTAAACGTTTTGGTTGGGATGAGATGTGAAGAAAGAGTAGGCGGCAAAGAAGGGAAAACACAAAACAAAAGAGAAACCTTAGATACCCAGCGGAAAGAAATATATCAGCGTTGCAATATGAACGATCCAGAGTTTACATCTAGGTCCAAACTATACTCACGTGTGAAGATGTGGTTGTGTTATTTTCTGTCCCTCAGCCATCATCAGGGGCAGAGATGGAAGGGAGCTCAAAGGAAGGCCAAACAGCTATAGGAACTTCTCGATCAGATTAGAAAATGGGTCAACGATAAGATCAACCGTTCGGTAAACAAAACAAACAACAACCTGCCCTGCCCTGCCCTGCCAGGCAAAGCCTAGATCTTCAATCCTTCAATCCCCCTGACTGCCTGCCCTATGGTGATGAATGCCCGGCCATCCCCGTCAATCTTGGATTGTCAATGGCTCCAGTCGGGGAGTCGGGGGGTAACCTGTGGGGTGCTGTTAAGGCACCCGCTGTGGTCGCGGGGCACAGGCGCTAAGGCGCGTTAAGGCGCCCAATGAATGGCGAGGGCGTCCCCTGACGCGGCGGGAATCATCACTGGCGAATTGACTCAGATATCGACCTGTAGGGTGGTGGGGAGACCGTCAAGTTAGCACTGGGATGCCCGTGGAGCGAGCCGCAACACTTTTTCCTCCACACACAGACAACCTCCGCTGGAACCAACCTGAAGAACCCGCTTGGCCAGCCCGTGAACGGCAACTCCATTTCTTATCGTTTATCGACAACCGCGTTCCCCTTCCACCGTGACGGCCCCGGGGCTTCGAATGATACTGCAGACACCTTGACGGAAAGCCGCAACTCTGGCCGAAACAAGCACCATCACCACCGCCGTCTCTCGGTCATCCGTCGTCCTCGCTCGTTTTGAGCTCGTCCGATTCCGAGAGCCTTCAGTGGCCTGCTCCGTTGCTCCCCTGCCGTATCACGTCACCGATGTCTACCATTGCTGATGGGGATTGCCGCTACCGATTTCTCAACCCTTAGCATATCCACCAGTGCATGCCACTGCTCTGGCAACTTATAATATTCATACCATTGATTATCCTCTTCATCATCGCCCAGTATGGATCGCCAAAGACGGCGTGAGTTGCAGTCCTTCCCGCCCTTCTCTTCCCGCTTTGTTTACTCTGGGCTGCTGGCTCTTCGGCTTTGGACTAACACTTTGTAGGTGAGCTGCGGGCGTTGAACTCGAGGGCTTGGAACGGCGAGAAAGGTACGAACGATATTCTCCCCTACGAAGTCCTGTTGCGCCCGATACTCAGTCAACCAATGCTCACGCTCTTCACCTTCAGATCTCTTTCCCGTTAGCAAGTCCCTCGACTCTACACTAAAGAAAAACACTGCTTTCATCAAGCGTCTCCGAACCACCATTTCCGCCGCCACCCAGAGCACCTTCCTCCAGGAGATCCGCACCGTCAGCCTCTCCAAATACCTTTCCGAAATCATCTCAGCATGCTACGAGGGCCTCTGCAAGCTCAAGTCCCCGGGAGACATCGAAGCCGGCGTCGAGATCGTCAGCGCATTGCACCAGCGATTCGGACCCGCCGACTTTACCGAACACTTGGGATGGCTTCTGGGCAAGGGCATGGCCACTCCCGATAAGAGTTTCCTCAAGACGCTTACCCCCGAAGCGAGAGAGAAGGAAGAAAAAGACCGCTTGGTTCGGCAGCGCGTTCTCCTGCGAGTCGTGACCGAGCTCTGGCTTGTCGATGTCCTGCGAACCCTTGACGATATTGCTCGCCCCGACGACGCTACGAGACCGACCACGGGAGCCAGACTTGAGCCGAAGCCGCGTTCGCCGGGCAAGGGAGGCGGTGCTGAGCCCTTTCCGCTCGAAGTTCTGAAGGACCTCTTGAATCACGATCGAGACCACGCCAACCTCCCCCTGCTCGTCATTTTCGTCAAAGCTTTCAGTTGGGATATCTTGGGTATCAAGGCTGCGGGACAAGATGGTCGTAAAACCGTGGAGGAGGATGGCGCTACCAAGGGCGCCGAGGAGACTGAGAATGACGGATCCGAAGACAAGGAAGAAGGTGCTGTTACGGATCAGGATGGCCCTTTTGCGTCCCCTGAGTTGCAGGAGCGCTTCAAGAATATCCTCAAGCGCTACTTCGAGGACGTCAAGGGCCACCTTGTTCGGGACCAAAAGGCCATCTATAACCAGTCGCGCAAGAATGCGGAGGCTTATGTCAAGTCGGGAGAGGTCTTTGAGGATCGCCAGTCAAACTTTGAGAAGCAGGTCAAGGCTCAAGAACGTCTCGTGGCCAATGCGCAGGTCATTGCCGACATCATTGGCGCGGAGATGCCCGAGTTGAAGGATACTGACGAGGGCAACTCTGCGAATGGCACGATTGGCCTGGTCAAGGCTGGCGAATATCTCCGTGGTCAGGGCGAAGGGCCCGGAATTTGGGAGGACGAAGAAGAGCGTCGCTTCTACGAAAACTTGGTCGATCTCAAGGGCAAGGTCCCTGGAATCCTGCTTGAAGAAGTTAAGAAGAAGAAGGCAGACGATGAACAGGTTGGCAGAAAGATTGACCCTGCTGAAGCAGCGGAAGCTGCCAAGGCCGCCGAGGCTGCTGCCGATGACCAGTCCATTGCCATTGCCAACAAGACAATTGGCGCCCAGGTTGACGCTTTGCTTGTGCGTCTGCCTGAGCTCATCAGCAAGGACGCCATTGACCAGATGGCTATTGACTTCTGCTTCCTCAATTCGAAGGCGTCCCGAAACCGTCTCATCAAGGCCTTGACCGATGTTCCCAAGGGGCGTACCGATCTCCTCCCGAACTGGGCTAGGCTTGTTGCCACGCTTGGTCAATACATGCCTGATATCCCCAAGGGTCTTGTTGACTACCTTGACAATGAGTTCCGTAGTCTTCAGCGGCGCAAGGAGAAGGAGTTCCTTGGGCAGGTCAGACTGAGCAACATCCGCTACCTGGCCGAGTTGACCAAGTTTGGCATTGTTCCGGAGCACGTTGTGTTCCACTGTCTGAAAGTCAGCTTGGATGACTTTTCGCGGATGAACATTGAGATCATTTGCAATCTGCTCGAGAACTGCGGTCGATACCTGCTTCGCAACCCCGAGACTTCTCCGCGTATGGCTTCCTTCTTGGAGACGCTGCAGCGCAAGAAGTCCGTCCAGCATATCGGACAGGCCGAGAGAATGCTCATTGAGAATGCCGTCTACTATGTTGATCCGCCGCAGCGTCCTGCCATCGAGGTGAAGGAGAGGACCCCTATGGAGCTCTTCATCCGCAAGTTGATCTACGGCGATCTCACCAAGAGGAACTACAGCAAGATCTTGAGACATATCCGCAGGCTGCACTGGGAAGAAAAGGAGGTCGTCGCGATTCTGCACAAGGTCTTCTCCAAGCCCGGAAAAGTCAAGTATGGTAACATCCATCTCTTGGCCATCCTGTTGAGCGCTCTCTACAAGTATCATGGCGAATTTGTCGTTGGAGTCATTGATCAAGTGACCGAGTCTATCTGCCTCGGTCTTGAGTTGAACGACTTCAAGTTCAACCAGCGCCGCATCGCCGAGGTTAAGTACCTTGGAGAGCTCTATAACTACAGAATGCTGGAGCATCCGGTCATCTTCGACACCATGTACAAGATCATGACGTTTGGTCACGGAGGCCCGCCTGTACCAGGCCGCATGAACCCCTTTGATCTGCCCGATGACTTCTTCCGCATTCGCCTCATCTCGACCATTCTTGAGACCTGCGGTATGTTCTTCAACAAGGGTGCTGCTGGCAAGAAGCTGGATTTCTTCCTTTCCTTCTTCCAGTACTACATCTACACGAAGAATCCGCTGCCCATGGACGTCGAGTTCCTCGTCCAGGACATCTTCTCCCTCACCCGGCCGCAGTGGAAGCTCGCCTCCAACCTTGAGGAGGCGTCCAAGGTGTTCCAGCTGGCCATGGCCCAGGATCAGAAGACATCCGGAGTTGAGCGGGTCGTCGAGCCGGAGGACAACGATAGTGACGTGTCCGACGACGAAGACGGCATGGTCCCAGATGAGGACGAAGACGACGAGTCGGACGACGATGATGGTGAGGCTGAAGATAACGAGCAGCAGGACAACACTTCGAGGTACAACAGTGAATCTGAAGAGGAGGAAATTGTCGTTACCAGACAGAAGGAGGAGGTTGATCCCGAGGAGGAGGCCGAGTTTGAGCGCGAGTTTGCCAAGATGATGGCTGAGAGCCTTGATTCCCGCAAATTCGAGCGCAAGCAGCAGTTTGATCTGCCTTTGCCCATCAAGCTCAAGCCTCGCGAGAGTACGGCTGTTGGCGAGTCCTCTGCCGCGAATGACGCCGGACCCTCCTCGGACGCTCCTCCCTCTGGGGAGAAGATGGCCTTCTCTCTTTTGACGAAGAAGGGTAATCGCCAGCAGGTACGTGACCACCCACCCACCTCACTCAGGAAAATTCAGCTTACTGACATACTTTCGTACAGACCCGCACCGTTGAACTGCCTTCGGACTCGCACTTTGCTATTGCTATGAAGAAGAAGCAACAGGCGGAGAAGGAAGAGCAGCAGCGCATCAAGAACCTTGTCCTGAACTATGATCTCCGGGAAAATGATGACTATGAGGGTAACGAGAAACTCAATGCCCATCACCATAACCGCTCCGATCTTAGGTTGAATAAGGAGCGGGGTGGACAAAGAGTGAGGAAGTTGCAGCTTAGTGATGTTGATTGGTAAGTCATCTGTGATCGAAATCATGGTGGACGCAACATGAAATACTAATGGGAATAATAGGACTTGATCATGAACTTTGGGCGAGAATACGTACTATTCTTCAAACTACACCACCGTGGACAAAGAGCGCATCGCGTTCGCCATAGTTCGACGATTCTCTTGCAAGCAACAAGCTCACACAGCAACAGCAAGCAAACAAGACCACGTGTAGCTTTTTCAAAGCAGTTCACAGATCAGCACAGCATTCGCTGGACTCCACTCCTCATTCCCTTGGAGAGCAACAAGCACAAGCACAGGCGTAAGCCAACAGCACCATGCCCGGCCGACCCTGAGCGAGTTATACAAGCTACCGTATGTACACTCGATGACAAGGGGCTAGGCAATTGCTGCCGTTGGCGGTTAGCATGGGGGTGAGTAGGTGTTGGGAGGTGTTGGGAGGTGGAAGGGGCGACGGAAAAGAAGGGTGACGCGGACAACCAACCCTTTAAGCGAGAGGTACCGGCTATTTACACTAGCGATGGAACTGTTATTCAGACTGGATCCGGGTTACTATATGCTTCCAGCTTTCTGGGGTGCATATTGGCATCGCAGGGAGACAGGGTAGTAGGGGTCAGTTTTACTGCCCACATCGAACGGTCGGTCCAACCGAACCGTTCGACGCCCGCGAGGAAGTACAAAAGGCCACCTACCTTCTTAGGAGGAATTCTTGATTGCTTCACTTGGGCTTCGGGTAAGTTAGTACACAAGAAAAAGGGGGAGGAAGAAGAAATGCGCTGGAGAAAGAAAATAACGGGGCGGTATTTGACGTTGATGAGAAATGCGAGAAAGAAAAGCGAAAACCAAAAGAAAATACTAGATAGATTTTTTATCTTGCCTAGCATCCCTCTTGAATGCCAGGTGAGAAGCGAAACCTTCAGGTTATTCTTTTGTATACACCTTGTTGTAGGTCTGCAACTCGTAGGGAAGCTCAGGCAAGGTAAGGTCCTTAAGGTAAGGTAGCGACCCGGATGGAGTTACTCAAAATCGGAAGTAATCCAAAGTTCGGTACGGGTATTTCCTTTCCCTACTACACTACCTTACTACCAAAGAGGGTATAGGTAAACAAGCTTTTGCCTAGACTCCCGTCCCTTTCCAAACTCGGGGCAAGCTCGAGTATCGTTTCCTTCTAGAACGTTGACCTCGTTGACTTCAAAGGTCTTCACCCCACCGGATACACACAGACTCCCAGCAGAACAGACGACGGTTGTGGCCCCGGTTGTGGCCCCCTCCAGTCTACGGTGACGGTAACGGCCACAGGTTACGGTAACGGTTACACCACCATCGGGCATCATGTTTGTGCACTACACTACACGACCTACTACACAACTTTCATGCTCATGGTCGGTCGGTCGTGGCCGTGGATACGAGCATATCATGCTGTGCTTCCTACGCTAATGTTTACTCGGGAGTTTCATTCGAGTTCGCCTGATGATTTCTGGGATTCTGGGACGGGTTGTTCCTGCAGATTGAGACTGAAGGAGTGATCGTTCCTTCCATGTTTGATGGGAATGCGATGGGCGGAAGGCACAACGAACTGAAGCTTCTCTGTGGCGAAAGTAACACTTTACTTTCTCAAAGTGCCGGCACTCCCTTCTCGCGAGCCCGTCTTTTCCCAAAAAATAAATAAATCATGTTCCAGTCCGCCTAGTGGCTTCAACGTGTGGGTTTTGGCATGTCGCCATCGACATGGACATGGGAAGCGGGTGGTGGCCGGGTGGTGACGCCGGCTAAAAAGCCATCTTTCATTTGTCTCGATATTGAACGTCCCGTTGCCGTCGGGCCAGAACCAAATTTCTTCTACCCATTCTCCTTTCCTAACGCCGTGTTCTGACTGTTCGAGTCGTCAACTTCAATTTCTTCAGCTCTCTCGGTTCGGCAGTGCGTTTGGCTTTTCCTGGGAAGGCAACATTGCACACTTTTCGCTTTGGATTTCTTTAGAATTCCCGGTTCGGTTCGTTGCTTTACCCCTTGCTCGAAGGACATGCATTCACACGATTCTAACCCTTGCCCAGGTGCCCAGGTCTCCGGAAGTACAACACATAGGTTAGGTAGTCGAGAGAGCACGACATGAGGATAGTGCAGGTTGTTAATTTAGGCGACACTATGCATACATAGGCGCTGAGGATATACCGGTGCCAGTTTGAATAAGATGTTGGTAAATCCCCAAGCCCTCCACCTTCGGAAGGGGAGCTTTCCTTTGCCTTCTTTCTTTGCTGTCCCTCCTACGGTATACGAAAGTGTTTCTTCCTTAAGACGCCAGCCAGCCCCCCACGAAAGAGAGACACTACCCTGCCCTGATCCTCCTTCCTACCCGGCCGCTGGATCTACAGACGTCGTGTCTAAAGCGTGCGTCGTATCGTCTTGTCTCGCCCTGCAACCACCCGCCGAGACAAGCGGGCCTTGACGACTCAGACGACTCAGGCGGACTCAGACGGACTCAGACGGACTCAGGCAGACTGTGAAGGACTGTGACGGATTTCTAAGAAAAGGAAGGTTTCTCTCGTTTGCTGCACCTTTCCGTGTCTCCGTCTCTGTTTCCGCCTGGCCCGACTGACGGACAGACGGACACCGCTTGTTGGGTTGACTGTTATTTCCAGCTTCTATGCAGGTTTGAGAGAAGGCGAAGAGGAGTATAGAAGGAGAAACCCTGGGCTTCTCTGCGTTCTTTGCAGGTTCTAACGGTTTACCTTTTTCTTGGGAGTTTTGGAGAGGCTGCTATATATCGACACTGGACGATATCGACACTTGCGTCCGGCTGTTCCTTTGCGAGCGATATAGGGTTGTTGGATTTGGGAAAAGCAATTCTTGGGAGAAAGAGGAAGGGGAAAACTGAAGCGACATGACTATCAACTACTTGGGGGAGGATGAATGGCCGGTGAAAGAGGTAAGCTTATCCTATGCATTTCTATATTTCTCAGTTAATGACGAGGATAATGTTGAAGCTAACTATTGTGCTCTCGCTTCCAGATCGTCTATACGGCCATCGTGGGCCTGGTCATGCTTGCGGCATGTCTCGAGTGGTTTCTCTGGATCGCAGCGTTCATGTACTGCCTGTGGAAGGTATTCGTGAAGGCTGAACACTGGACGGTTAGAGTGTTGTCGGTGATAATAGGGATTGCGTTCATGTTGCTAAGGTATGTGTTCAACCCCTTTACGGCCATCGATATCTGGCTAACTTACCTGCTCCTCCAGATGTATCTTCCTACCCATCATGATCGTCACCCTCCCACTCCCGAGCCAAGTCGTCAAAGTCTGGCCAACAGCAATGGTCAGCTTCCTACAATGGTTCGCCTTCTACAGCTTCGCCGGCCTGCTCACCATCCCCTGGCTCTTCTGCGTCTACCAAATCGTCACTCACCAACTCGGCCGCACCAAACGCATCAAGCAAGTCCTCGACGAAGTGTCCGCGCCCAAAGTCGTCATCGTCATGCCCTGCTACAAAGAAGACCCCGAAGTGCTCGTGACCGCCATCGACTCGGTCGTCGACTGCGACTACCCGCCATCATGCATCCACGTCTTCCTCTCCTTCGACGGCGACCAAGAAGACGAGCTGTACCTCAACACGATCGAGAAGCTGGGCGTCCCCTTAACCTTGGAATCCTACCCCAAATCGATCGACGTCGCCTACAAAAACGCGCGCATCACCGTCTCCCGTTTTCCCCACGGCGGAAAGCGCCACTGCCAGAAGATGACCTTCAAGCTGATCGACCGCGTGTACCGCGAGTACCTGAAGCGCAACGACAACCTGTTTATTTTGTTTATCGACTCGGACTGCATCCTCGACAAGGTGTGCCTGCAGAATTTCGTCTACGACATGGAGCTCAGCCCCGGCAACCGGCGCGACATGCTAGCCATGACGGGGGTGATCACTAGTACCACGCAGAAACACAGCTTGATCACTCTGCTGCAAGACATGGAGTACATCCACGGCCAGCTATTCGAGCGCACCGTCGAGTCCGGGTGCGGCGCCGTCACTTGTCTCCCCGGGGCTTTAACCATGCTCCGGTTTTCTGCGTTCAGGAGAATGGCAAAGTACTACTTCGCCGACAAGGCCGAGAACTGCGAAGACCTGTTCGACTACGCCAAGTCGCACTTGGGCGAGGACCGCTGGCTGACGCACCTGTTCATGATCGGAGCCAAGAAGCGGTATCAGATCCAGATGTGCACATCCGCCTTCTGCAAGACCGAAGCCGTCCAGACGATGCGGTCGCTGATCAAGCAGCGACGCCGCTGGTTCCTGGGCTTCATCACCAACGAAGTCTGCATGCTGACAGACTGGCGGCTGTGGAAGCGCTACCCGATCCTGATCCTGGTGCGCTTCATGCAAAACACCATCCGCACCACGGCTCTGCTCTTCTTCATCATGGTCCTCGCCCTGATCACGACCACCAAGAAGATCGACGACCTCCCCGTCGGCTTCATCGCCATTTCGTTGGGTCTCAACTGGCTCATGATGATCTACTTCGGCGCCAAACTGCGCCGCTTCAAGATCTGGTTGTACCCCATGATGTTCGTCCTCAATCCGTTCTTCAACTGGTACTACATGATCTACGGCATCTTCACCGCCGGCCAGCGCACATGGGGCGGCCCGCGCGCCGACGCAGCAGCAGCCGACTCGACCACCACCGCGCAGGAAGCCATTGAGATCGCCGAAAAGACGGGTGACGACCTTAACATCGTGCCCGAGTCCTTCATCCCCGCCGCCCAAGAGCGCAAGGGCATCCTCGCCGGCTCGGCGGAAGACAAGGGCTTCACCACCGGTACTAGCAGCGGTGGACTCGGCCGCTCCAAGAGCATCCTCCAACCGCCCGACAAACTGGTCGGCAAGTTCGCTGCGCCCGAGCGCTCCGCTAATGGGTTGTATCAGCACTTTGACGACTCCATGGCTTCCGTCAGCTTGTTTGCCCATGCCGGCGGGTCGTCTTTGATGCTGCCTACCGTAGCCGGTTCCGCTACTACTAGCAAGCGACACCACCCGCAGCAGTATCAACAACAGCAGTATCAATACCAGAATCAACACCAGCTCCAACACCGTGACTCCTTCGACAGTACCTTCTCCGCTCACACCACCGGAGGAAATAGCATGTCAGTGTACATGCCTCGTCGAGTAGAGAGTATCATGGGCGAAGAAGACCGGAGGAAATACGAGCTTGCGCAGGCTAGCTCTGGACACCTGGTGGGGAACCCTACCCGCATCTTGGGACCGCAACAACCTCCTCCCGGTCAAGTGTATGAGTTTTCGGAGTCTGAACTGAGAAGAGCTGGGTTTTATACCGACTCCGTGCCAGAGTATGGAGGACGACCGGCACTCCCCTCGCCGTCACCGCATCGTAGGCTGGCGAGTAGTGATAGCGTTGAGTCTGTTTCTGGGGGGTGGCCTGTTGCTTCTTCTCCTACTCCTTATCAGGATTATGGGTACGGGCAAGAAGGATACGGACAAGAAGGATACGGACAAAGACAACAAGGAGGAGGGTCATTGTCTGTGCCTATGCCGCCTACTCCGAGCGGAACAGGCCATCAGCAACAACGGACGGGTCGGAGTCCCCTAGGCAGAGCGAGTTGGGTGAGGACGTCGACTATGGATCAGGTCGAGGGCGAGATTGAGGCGTCGCATGGTGGGATTTCTGATGCCCCTGGGCAGGGAAGGAGAGGAGGGCAGAGTTCGAGGGGTTCGAATCAGAGGTAGTTTTGGTGAGGTTTGGGAATGCCGAGATGTTGGGTAGGTGGTGATGGTGATGGTGATGGTGATGGTGATGGGGGAACTTGGGAAGAGAGAAGTGGTGGGGCTGCGCTGGGTAGGCTGGGTACTACCCCTTTTCTGGGCTGTGTCTGGATATGGGTATATCAACAATGGGGTGGTTACTGGGACAACGGATGACAGTTGTAGTTGGATATCATGAACTGAGTTGGATGCTTTTGAATTGCTGGTATCTGTATTCTAGGCTAGCGTCAGTGAAAGACATGTGAATAGCCGAGATGTGTCCAGAATTCGTGAGTATTACACGGATTCAGCTTTCAGCACAAACTCAAGACGAACTCGTGAACTGACTTGATAGTTCCTGAAGTATTGTTAAGCCGAATCTTGATGTATCAGCACAGAACTTGTGAAGAGTTGCAAATGATAACCTGAGCCTCGAACCCCTTTGTCCTACATGATAGAATCGACAGTTGGCGAATAACACAGTTGGATGCTGAGGAAGAGTCTAGTAGGAAGAAGAAGAGTGTGGTTGAGGCTGGATATGCATTTCCATCTTGAGCTTTGGCAAGCATCGAGAAGAACCTCAGTGGTTGAACCTTCGCGTGTTGTAGGGGATGCTCTCAAACCTTCCAGAGCCCGTCTACTGTCCTTGGAAGCATCACGAACTCACTTGACAACTTGGACTTGGTTGACAGTAGTGATGTAAATATCAACAGCAGCCACAACGCTCCTTGAGTTGCCGTTGCCAAGCTGATACAAAGAGATCTGGAACTCCCACGAAACTTCGTGAGGATGGCACAGCAACTTCACGAAAGTTGCCATAGCCTTGCAAATTGTGAATCTTCATATGATGCATAAAAGTGTTCGTATAGTCACCAACTTTGTGACTGGTCATGAGAGCCCAAGGGGCAGCCAAGAAACCCAAGAATTGCGCCTGGGTTAGGATTGGGCAAGTGTTATGTACAAAGTACCACAGCGACTCCAGCAGTGTCCAGTGCTGTGTGTCAGTGTACCTGCTTGGAGGCTATGTATGTGTCAACATGTCAAGATGCCGGATCTTGGGACATCTTGGCCTTATGGATGCCCTTTGGGATCGTTCAATTGGCGAGTGGAAGCTGTTCCGGGGATGGGCTCCGCCGGTTGACGTGGGAGGCGAATGTTCCGCGGAAAGTGAGGCTATCATGAAGTGTTGAGGCTTTGGGATGGGCCAAACAGTGGGCGGCAAAGGGCGGTAGAAGCGGGAGGATTGGGGCTCAGTTGTTAGTCAATTGCCGCTTGACAGAAATCGAGAAAGATAGGCGATAGAAGAAGTGCAAAACGCCGAAAGCTTCAACACCAAGACAATCGGTTGAAGATGTCCTGAAGATCATTCCTGTCGTCCACTCGTCCGTAGCCGTAAAAGTGCAAGTGCCTGCCTAGCACTGATCACTGCCTGGACCAAGACAGTTCTGGGCCAACGGCAACCACACTGTTTGACTGTTGTCTTTTTGGGCGGTGAGATGGGGCGCAAGACGTGAAAACCCAGACTTTCAAGAGGAAAGTGGGGTGATAGACACCCTCCTTGGGGTGAACAAAGTGATAAGATGAAATGGAAAGCTTATCAGTACTTGCTTGAGCCGCCGCCGTCCCCACCAACCCCTCCTGCCTGGGCTGCTGTTGGCAGTTTGCTTTGCAGCTGCTTACCCTGTGAATGACGTGCCTTGTAACAACACCCGCGCCTGCCATAGAAAAGAAGTTCGAGAACTGCCCTGCTTCTTTGACTGTCTCCCGGATCAAGTGTCACCGACAAGGACAACCTGACTTATCAGCACTGTCCTACACTACTAAAAGCAGTTGAAAGAGATCGCGTTCAAGATGACAGCTCGACACTCAATCTCTTTCTTCAACCTGATATGTACAAGCCCGAGTCCAATCAGGTCGGGATGACACCGCCAATGAGCGAACCAATCGAGAAGCTTCTCCCAGCTTCTGGGGAAGGCTTGGCCCAGACACGACCCCCCGGGGGCGGGGTTAGAGGGGCACATTTGGCAAGATTGGGGTCCTCAAGGTCCCTGTAGCCCGACGGATACTTGTTGCCCACGCCTTGCCTGCTCCCAGAGTCCAGTGGTCGGGCAACATTTTTCGCTGATTTTTTCCAGTCTCCAGTTTGCTTCCATGGTCTGAAAGTCCACCTGTCCCGCTGCTGAGAGGGAATCCACTTTTGCGATAAACTTCACATCAGTCTTCTGCTTTCCACTTCTGTGACTTCAACGTTGAACATCTCCATATCCGCCCTTCTTTGCCTGTCAACGTCTCCTTGTTGTCCCTAAACCTCCATATACCCCCAACGCAGACCTTCTTTGTTGTGGTGAGCAAACCAACGACCCCTCCATATCTCCAACATCTTCTCGACATTTACACACATACAACCTTTTTACCGTCCTACCCTATCGAACTACCCCTCCCCTCCTAACCAAGAGGCCTCACTTATTTTTTGAAGCCTCAAGGTGTTCCCCCCATACCACCTTACTCGATACACCACCACCACCACTACTACACGAGATACCCCGAGAGAGACCAGTTTTATTTACACACAGTCTTTGCTTTTGCAGTTCTTCATATCCAACCGCCACCATGTCTGTCGTCGGTATGTTACCATTCTTCCTCCCTCCCTAACCAAACTGTCGCCGGTTCCGGTCCAGGACAAGAGAGCATGCGCTAACAATGGGCGTTACAGGTGTCGATTTCGGCGCTCTTAATACCGTCATTGCCGTTGCCAGAAACCGCGGTGTCGATGTCGTACGTACCCTTCTCGATCTCGACCTCCCTCTGGCCATTGTCCCCAGCTCATCGCATAGACTTTGTCTCGAAGGGAAGAGGAGGATGCTTTGCGCTGGGGCGATAGCGCCTTCACACACGCAGTGGATGACCAAGTACTGACGAACCTCTGTCTGACAGATCACAAACGAAGTCTCCAACCGGGCTACTCCTTCGCTCGTTGGCTTTGGCCCCAAGAGCCGGTATATCGGTGAGCCCGCCAAGACCCAGGAGATCTCCAACCTGAAGAACACCGTCGGCTGCCTCAAGCGCCTCGCCGGCCGTTCTCTTAACGACCCCGATGTCGCCATTGAGCAGCAGTTTATCTCCGCCCCCTTGGTCGACGTCAATGGCGAGGTCGGTGCCGAGGTTACCTACCTCGGCGAGAAGCGCCAGTTCACCGCCACAGAGCTCATCGCCATGTTCTTGAGCAAGATCAAGCAGACCACCCAGGCTGAGGTCAAGGTCGCCGTCCAGGAGCTCGTCATGAGCGTCCCCGCCTGGTTCACCGACAAGCAGCGCAGGAGTATCTTGGATGCCGCCGAGATCGCCGGCCTCCGTCCCCTCCGCCTCATTAACGACACCACCGCTGCCGCTCTCGGCTGGGGTATCACAAAACTCGACCTTCCCGGCCCCGAGGAGAAGCCCAGGAGAGTCGCCTTCGTCGATGTCGGCTACTCCAACTACACCTGCTCCATTGTCGAGTTCAAGAAGGGTGAGCTTGCCGTCAAGGCCACCGCCTGGGATCGTCACTTCGGTGGCCGCAACTTCGACAAGGCCCTCCTCGACCATCTTCACAAGGAGTTCCTTGGCAAGTACAAGATCGACATCTTCACCAACCCCAAGGCCGTCTGCCGTGTCCTTGCCGCTGCTGAGAAGCTCAAGAAGATCCTTTCTGCCAACCAGCAGGCTCCTCTCAACATCGAGTCCCTCATGAACGACATCGATGTCCGCGCCATGATCACCCGCCAGGAGTTCGAGGCCATGGTTGAGCCCCTCCTCGCCAAGGTCCACGTTCCCCTCGAGCAGGCCCTCGCCGACGCCAAGCTCACCAAGGACGATATCGACATCATCGAGGTCGTCGGTGGTGGCTCTCGTGTCCCCTCCGTCAAGGAGCGCATCCAGGCTTTCTTCGGCAAGCAGCTTTCTTTCACCATGAACGCGGATGAGGCCATCGCCCGTGGCTGCGCTTTCAGCTGCGCTATTCTCTCCCCTGTCTTCAAGGTCCGCGACTTCCAGGTCCAGGATATCATCAGCTACCCCATCGAGTTCACCTGGGAGAAGGATGCCGATATTCCCGATGAGGACACCAGCCTCGTTGTCTTCAACAAGGGCAACGTCCTTCCCTCCACCAAGATTCTTACCTTCTACCGCAAGCAGCCTTTCGACCTCGAGGCCAGGTACACTAACCCCGATGAGCTCCCCGGCAAGACCTCTCCTTTCATTGGCCGCTTCTCGGTCAAGGGTGTTCATGCCACCGAGGGTCCTGAGGACTTCATGATCTGCAAGCTCAAGGCTCGCGTCAACATTCACGGTATTCTTAACGTCGAGAGCGCCTACTACGTCGAGGACCAGGAGGTCGAGGAGGAGGTCAAGGATGAGAACGGTGATGTGAGTAATATTCTTATTAGTGAAGACGGGATGTCATCGGACAGTCCTACGAAGCGCCGTAAACTTTTCGACGGTTCAACGCAGTCTCTCGATGGTGGAACGCACGAAAATTTGGACGATGGAAAGCTAACCCACGAAAAGGTTGTCATGGACGGCGACAAGCCCAAGACCCGCAAGGTCAAGAAGCAGGTCCGCAAGGGCGAGCTTCCTATCGTCAGCGCCACCCCGTCCCTCGACGACGCCGCCAAGAACGCTGCCTTGGAGAAGGAACAGGCCATGCTCATGGAGGACAAGCTCGTTGCCGATACCGAGGAGAAGAAGAACGAGCTCGAGACCTACATCTACGACCTCCGCAACAAGCTCGACGACCAGTACGCTGACCTCGCCTCCGAGGAGGAGAAGGAGAAGATCCGGGCCAAGCTCATGGATATTGAGGTATGTTACGATTTCCCCCCTGAGAAAGTGACCAGCTGATACTAATCAAATCAACAGGACTGGCTCTACGATGAGGGTGACGATGCCACCAAGGCCGTCTACGTCGCCAAGATCGAAGAGATCCGCGCCCTTGCCGGCCCCGTCGTCCAGCGCCACTTCGACAAGGTTGAGGCCGAGAGGCAAGCCCTCCAAGAGAAGCTCGAGGCCGAGAAGGCCGCCAAGAAGGCTGAGGAGGAGGCCCGCAAGGCCAAGGAGGCTGCCGAGAAGGCCGCCCAAGAAGGTGCTAAGGACGAGGAGATGACCGATGCCGATGCTCCGAAGCCTGTCGTCGAGGAGGCTTAGAAAGTTGTAGACTCGAAGCAGAAGCAGGAGGAAAAGGCCGAGGAGAAGTCGGAGTTGGACTCAGAGTCGGGGGCAACTCCATCCCGGGCCGGCTCTAGTCGTGAGACTCCCATTTGCCTCGAGATGGATGTGGATGAGGTGGATTGAATTGAGATATGACATGCTATGCCTACTCCAAAGAGAGAAAAGGCAAGCTTGTTAATGATGAATTGAAAGAAGAGAAGAGACCAGCATACCCAACCACACATACCCACTCATACTTTCACACACATTCACATTCCTGTTCACGTTTACGTTTTGTTGATGTCATGACCGATTCAATTTGGAACTTCAAAGACTTTGTAGGGTGTTGATATAGCTTTTGTATTTTTTCTCATGTTCTTATGACGGTTTCTCTAAATTCACGCACTTTCACGGGTAAGAAGGGGGAAAAAGACGGAAATAAAAGTTTCTTTTGATACAGCTTTCATAGAAGGAAAAGAATTTCAAAGAGAGATGTTTGATGATACTGATCAAGAGGCCATTGCAAATTTCCATGTGTTCAAATATGAAGACCGCTTCACAGGTACATGTTCACCAACTGCTAAGGAGAAAGTCAAAACTGTCATATGAATCTGGCTTCAGTAGTTCTTCAACAATGTTATGATTACCCATCACCCATCACCCATCCATCCAAACGAACCCTAAGCGCTGTTTCCCATAAATACCAAAAGCACCGAGGACGAAATGAACGAACCACGGCGAACTTTGGTCCCCGGTGAACCTTAACATGAGTCTTGCAGTTGCCTTGTACATATATATCCGTAACAATCTATCCGTGACCTGAGACTCCTCTTATCTTTAATCTCGGGCCTAAAGTATGGTGTGGCGAGTGAAGAGATAGAAGTAAGAGGGCAATTAGAAACTGAAAGAAAAAAGGGGGCGGAGAGAGGCGAGGAGAGCCGAAGTAGGGTGAAAAAACAGTGAAGCAGTGCGAAGAGAGAGGTAGATAGAGAGGTGAAAAGGGAGAGGTGAAGAGAGAGGTGAAGAGAGAGGTGAAGAGAGAGGTGAAGGGAGAGAGGTGAAGAGAGAGGTGAAGAGAGAGGTGAAGAGAGAGGTGAAGAGAGAGGTGAAGAGAGAGGTAAAGAGAGAGGTGAAGAAAGAGGTGAAGAAGGTGAAGAAGGTAAGGGAAAAAGTAAAGAGAGAGCTGAAAAAAGGCGAAGAGGAAAGTGAAGAGAGGAAGAAAGAAGTTGGTGGAATCATCTTCCGACCACGCTAGAATCGACTGTCTTCTTCGAATAGTTAGCAAGAGAGATATCGTCTACCCGTGTATAGCACGTTGATACTTTGGGTATGAGACGTTGAATCGGATTAGAGGGAGTCAGTAGATCGATGAACGTTCTTGACTACTGAATTCTAGCTTGCCGCTTCACGAGATCCAGACACTGATAACCACATCATTCGTCCTCCGTCCTTCGGTTCATGAGAACCTCCCATGTCGTCTCCCATCATACACTGAGACCCAACAATAGCAATACGCAACAACAACAGTACTAACCCAAATCGAAATCCTTTTATAGTACCTAGTAAGAAAGTTCATAAACGTACATACAGACATACTATATTTCCCAAACCACCACCAGCAAATGCAGTTTTTGTGTTTCCATTCCTTTCCTATTCCCCCCTTCCACCTGGCATCATTCTCATTCTCATTCTCATTTTATCCATGCATGCCATTGATGATGGGAATGCTCATAACAGTCCATCCATCTTTCTTCCTCCCTCCTATACCATCACCCTTACTGCTTCCCACCCGCCTATCCTGACCTCGCTAACCGCTCGGACAGTGTGGACAGAAAGAAAAGCCGCTTAAGCAATATCAAACATGGGCTTCAGCTTGATAATCAGCTGCCATTCGTCGTTGGTCACGTCCTTGCGGTAGAACTCCTTGAGGCAGTTGATCGAGGCACGCGAGATCTTGGAATAGAGCATGTCCTTCTCCTCGAGGTGGCGGCCGTACGTGGGCTGGTTGCCGCCCATTTCGATCTTGATGGCGACGGAGGGCTGGCCCTTCTTGCAGACGGGGATCTGCTTGTGGTCGCGCTCGATGGAGGTGCTGTTGTTTTATTTTATGTTAGTAAATGACCGGTAAAGAAGGGGGGTTAAGGGAGAGAGGGGATTAAAAAGGGGGAAACATACACTCTACCGAGATCGATAACCTCCTTAAGGCCGGTAACGGGGTTCTGCCTTACGGCGGAAATGGGCGTGTTGAGCTTCAGCTGACCCTCGACGACATCGACACCGATAACGATGGGACCAGACTTGTTGAAGACGGCAACGGGGGCGAGCACGCAGGGGAAGACAGCAAGGAGCTTGGACTCCTCCTTCTTCTTCTCGAGCAGCTCATCCATGTGCTTGGTGAACGAGTCGAACAAGTGGTAGATGATGTCGGCAGTGAAGATCTTGACGCCCTGCTGATCGGCATACTCCTGCGCTTCCTTGTCGACCTTGACGTCGAAGCAAAGCATGACCGCATAATCGGGCGCCTTCTCCAACATGACACCGCACTGCATGACATCGCGCTTGTAGACGGGGCCGATACCGACGTTGGCGACGGGGATCTTGCAGTCCTTGAGGAAGTCGAGCAAGGCCTCGAGCGAACCAAGGGTGGAGGCCTGGACGGAGACACCGCGGCCGGACTTCTCGACACGGCTGAAGAGCGAGGCGAGATCGGCCTCGACCTCATCCTCGAGATCGTCCTCGTCGTCGTCGGGGCCGACGACAAGGAGACGGGAACCGGCAATGGCACCCTCGAGGCCGGGGGCAGAAATCTTGACACCCAAGGCGGCCTTGACCTCCTTGTTGTGAACGTACTGCGACTTGAGACGCAGTTCCCTGAGCGGCGCGGGCGTAAGCAGGGCTCTGATATTTGTTTTGATGACGCCTTCTGTACCGCACAGGATAATGCGGTCGCCTTCCTTGAGGATACCGTTGGTGAGAATGACATCGATGGTCATACCGAAACCCTCAATGGCCTTGACTTCAAGGACAGTAGCCTGGACCTCGGAGAGGTACATGAGAGAGCCAACCATGCGCTCCTGGGTGAGCTGGACGATGAGCTTCAACATGTCGGGGATACCCTCACCGGTGTGGGCAGAGGTGGGGACCAAGGAGACGTATTTAGCCATAGACTTGTTCTGGTAGAACAGCTCAGAGTTGAAACCCTGCTCGGCGAAGGCAAGCTTGGTCTGCTCAAGACGGTTCTTGAACTCGTTCTGGACAGCCTTGTTCTGGAGGGCCAACGACTCCTGGAAGCCGTTGTTCTCGATCTTCTTCCAGCCGTAAAGACGATCGATCTTGTTGAGAGCGACGATGAAGGGCGTCTTCCTGTCACGGAGAAGCTTCATGGACTCGAGAGTCTGAGGCTCGAGACCGTGCATGATATCGACAACCAAGATGGCGATGTTGCAGAGCGAGGAACCACGCGAACGCAAGTTGGAGAAAGACTCGTGACCGGGGGTATCGATGATAAGGAGACCGGGAACCTTGAAATCGAACTTGCCGTCGCGGTTGACGACCTGGGTCTTCTGCTTGATGGCCTCAACGGGGAAGTAAGTGGCACCAATCTGCTGCGTGATACCACCGGCTTCACCCTCCTGGACGTTGGTCTGACGAATCTTGTCGAGCAGCTTCGTCTTACCGGTATCGACGTGACCAAGAATACAGCAAATGGGCGAGCGAAGGTTGTCCGCAGACCTGGCCGCCAGAGCAGCCTGGTGAGCCTTCTCGCGACGCTCGGCAGCCTCCTTCTTCCTCCGGGCCTCCTCTTGTTCCCTGGCAGTAGCCTCCTCGTCTTCGGAAGATTCATCTTCAGATTCCTCCTCAGAGTCCTCCTCAGACTCGGACTCGGACTCGTCCTTCTTGGCCTGAGCCTTGCCGTTGGCCGCGGCAGGCTTAGGAGCATCCTTCTTGGACTCCTCCTCCTCATCGGAGTCGGCGTCCCAGCTGTCCTTGACATCCTCCTTGTCAGAGGCAACGGCAGCCTCCCAGTCCTCGTCGACGCTGTCCTCAGCGGCGGCCTTAGCGGCAGCAGCCTTGGCAGCAGCCTCCTTCTCGGCCTTCTCGCGCTCGATGCGGGCCTTCTCCTCTTGCTCCTTGGCAAGAGCCTCAGCGGCGAGTCTTGCGCGCTCAGCGGCCTCGGCGAGAGCCTTCTCCTCGTCCCTCTGTAACAAGCACACCGGTTAGCGCCGTCCATGGCATAGTAAAGCAGAAATCCCGGCAAAACTCACCTTCTTGTTAGCAGCCCTCTTCTTCTTATCGTCGTAGACAGGCTTCTTCTTGGCCTCTTCACCCTCAAGCGCGTTGACCTTGATACCGGCCGCCAACATCTGCTGGAGCTTCCTCTCGTTGCGGGCCTTCTCCTCCCTCTGGGCCTTGGTCATGAACTTGCCCTCCTTCTTGAGCTGCTCGACCCTCTGCTTCTCTTTCTCCTTCTTGCGGGCCCTCTCCTCCTCCTTGCGCTTGGCCTCCTCGGCGGCGAGGCGCTCCTCCTCCTCTATCCTGGCCTTCTCCTCGGCGAGGAGCCTAGCCTCCTCCTCTTGGCGACGGCGCAGTTCCTCCTGCTGCTTCTGGAGGGCGGCCAGGTGGGCGGGGAGCTTCTTCTTCTTGCCACCGGCGGCTTCGGCGGCGGGAGCGGGGGTCGAGACGGGGCTGGGGGTTTCGTCCTTCTTCTCCTCCTTCGCGGGCTCGTCCTTGGCCGCGGCGGCGGGTGTGGTACCCTTCTTCTTAGCAGCAGCCTGTGTAGTGTGAAGAAGTTGGTCAGTCTTTCGTTGTTTGTGGTATATAGTCACTAGTGGTAATGATGACTACTCACCTGCTCCTTCTTGCGCTGCTTCTCACGCTCCTTCTTGAGCTTCTCCTTCTCGGCCTTGGTCAACACCCTAGGGCCATCCTCATCGGCGGCATCCTCGTCCTTCTTGGCGGCGGCGGCGGGGGCAGCCTTCTGCTGCTGCTGCTTGCCCTTGCCGCCCTTGCCCTTCTTCTCGGGGAGGGCGAACTCGTCGTCGAGGTTGGCCTCCTCGGCGACCTTGGCCGAGAGATCGGGGACGGGCTCCTCAGCGGGCTTCTCGGCGCCGGGAGCGTCCTCGCCCAGCTCGGCCTCCCAGTCGTCGACAAGACCCTTCTTCTTGCGCTTCTCCTTGGCCTTGCGCATTCTGTCCATCAGACCGCCACCACCGGAAGCCTCCTCGTCGGCGGCGGGAGAGGCGGCAGCATCGGCGGCAGCGCCGTTGTTGGCGGGGGCGATGGACTCGCCCAGCTCGGCCTCCCAGTCATCGTTGGCCTTCTTGTTTCCCTTCTTCTTGGGCGCCATGTTGGGCTGTTGGTAGTCGACCGGTAAGACGGGAATACCTCGAAGCGGATGTCGGTAGGATGGGGGGAGGATCCTGATGGCTCCTTCTCTTCCTTGTGACGAAGTCGAAGTACGGGTGAAGACCTCGTTACTCGTTAGGTGGTTCTGGTGGTGGGTTCGTGGGGCCGCAGACTGGGGCTACTGGGCCGTTATATGCGATACGGCTGGCTGCTAAAGAGGCAAGCGGCGTGCTTTTTTTGGTGCTGTAGGCCCTGTCGACGGGATAGGGCTTGTCACTTTTCGGTGCTGCAGTGTGGATCGATAGCACCGTGGATCTTTTTGTTCTTTATCGAGTCCCGCTCTGGTTAGGTTTGTTGGTAGAGGTCAGGTATCTCGGTACCTGTACTGTCTGCCTTGTGCTTCTTCTTTCAGCCCGTACTGAGTGTTTGATATTGTCTCCTTTTGCGGTCAAAAACGGCAACCATAGTATCCCGTTTCCTGATTCGATACCACGCAGATAGTGGAAGTCGCAAAGTCAAATGAGTCTCGATCGAGAAAAAATCTAGACAAGGATCCCGTCGCCACTGGAACCTTTTTTTGCCAGAGCCGGGTCACCTTGACCGGGCCTTGACTGCACAGACAGTTGGAGACCGACTGAGACGACCACTGTGCTGAGCACTGGGTGATGCGGGACGACAACTCTTTTCTGGCAGTGGTGCAAAAGCTCCTACAGGGGCGATTTGTTAGTGCAGATTGCGGGGCAACTCCATGTTTGTTTGGGGGCGACTGGTGACTGGGCGCAAACCACAAGTGGGGCACTTACTGGGCTAATTTTTGTGTTTACTTCCTACCACTTCGGTGCATTTTGTGCGATATTCCATCCAAGGGGGCCAGGCCTTTGTCAAGATCTACTGAGTGCACGATAACACGAGGGTAGATGAGTGAGGTTGAGAATGCTTGAATTGGTTGAAGAGAAGAAAAGAATGGAAGGAATGGGCAGTGGAGTCCATCCTTATGTAGCTACCTAGCTAGATACAAGAGTTGGGGAAACGTTTTTGGATCGATACCTATGCATGCGGGAATATTTGGTAGTGCATGCCGTCAATATTCAACAGCCTTCTTGTTCGCCTTGGGGGTCGTGGACAACACCTTCACAACACCCTCAACTTGTCATGGGTATTTCTATATTGGTTCAGTGAGCCATTCTGGGGACGGCATCTAAGAAGATCATGCTGATGATGTTGCTTATTCATTCATCTGCTATGCTGTAACAACACCGACATTGTCTTTCAGGGGGGCTTTTAGGCAGGTACTGGATCATATGTATGTTGGTCACCAGCTGTCTTGCCCTTCCTCCTTTTTCCCTTCCCCCCTCATCAGAATCCCAAGCAGTTAGTATACTTGCCTAAGATAATACACCAACACGTTATACGCCAGTTCAAAATAATGGTCCGCAGTTCCCTCGCCCATCCACTCGGCAGTGTGTATTCCCCCGTCCAACTTATCCAACAGGGTCTTGAACCGTGCCAACAGCTCCTCCGTGTTTATCAGCTCTTGCAAGACTTCTGCATCCAAGAGTGTTTTTAAAAAGTCACCATCCACATGCATCAGCCCAGTGTACTCCAGGTTCGGCTCCGCGTGTAGAAGCTTTTCTTCGTCTGTCCTCCCCCTGAGGTTATACAAGTTGACGATGAATCGCAACAAACGCAATGCGTGCTGGTCAAGCAACGTGAAGTGAACCATGGTGCCATCCATCGAGATTCCCAAGATCTCGGCATCGTTCGGTGTGCTGATGAGCCGGCCGTACTTGGGTGCGTTCCAGGCTCCTTGCTCCCATGTTGGCCGTGTCCTGCCATGCCGGAACTTCCTGATGCTGACTGGAAGTATCCCCTGGAAGAGCACCTTAAACTCGGTCCAGTCATGAGTTCCTGGTGCTCTAGACCATTGCCAGAGACCGGCCACACCACGGTCTTTATCTGCAACCAGGAATATGTTGCTTCCAATTTTCATCGACGAGGTTGGTACAACTGTGCGAGGATCGTGGAACTCGACTGTTGCAGACTTCTCACTGACGTCGTCAAGCGCCGGGTCGATGATCTGGAGTGACTGGCCCCATGTCAAGGCCAGAAGCTTGGTTTCGGAGATTTGAAGATCCAGAGCCATCGAGCCCAAGTTAAACACTTTGCGTGGCTTCAGCTTCTTCTCGACAGGGTCAAGCACATCCCAGTTGAGTACATGGTCGACGCAATAGATCACGCTTTCCTCATGTCCTATTACTGAGTAGACCGGTCTATCGCAGCTTTTCCTGAACCGTGTCCAGTACCTTATCGAAGGTGGGCGGTCCCCTTCCGATGGCTCCTTTTCCGTCGACACGATAATGAGCTGGCCCTGTTTGGTACCAACAAGAAGGTAGCGCCATGTCCCGCCACTCTTCTTGTACTCCCATTCGGCGAGACCATGGATTCTGTCGTCAGGCTTACCCAGCCCAACAATATACTGAACAGGAGTTCCTGCTTTGTGGATCGGTCTTCCGATGTCCTCTCCGGTGTCAGGATCCATGAACATCAGCGTGGACTTGTTTCCCTCCTCATTAACACCGACCACCAGGCAACGCAGGTTGGGTGAGAAGAGCGTCTTGACTGGTGTCTTTCCAATCCTGATATATCGATGAGCTGGACCAGGCTCCTGGTGTAGCTCGGCGATGATTACGCTCGGCCCCGCTAGCATGAGGATCGGGGTAAATCCTTCACTCGCGCATGGAATATCGATTGCCACGCCGTACTCAACAAGTGGTGGAGGAGCACCCAGATTACCTGCGTTGATAGGCACGACACGGTGTTTTTCCAAGTGATGAACAGAACCATTCGGCCCGTGCTCATCGAATTGTACTTCAATCAAGACCTGATCGCAGGAGACCAGTACTCTCGGTCTCGCGGTCTGAGAATGCCGGGCCGCAGTTACGTTCACCGCGGTCAGTCCGAGTTGCTGGTAGTAGGCCATTGTAGTACCGTTCCATTCTTTCGAAATGTGAATGAGCTCTCCACCTCTGGTTCCTAGAAGTATCGCGTTATTAACAGAAGCGATGCTTCCAATTGCTTTGAGAGGCACGCTATCTCGATATCCGGTATCTCCAGCCGATGTCATAAGTCCTATGAACACGTCAGTATAATGGAAACCGCAGCAGAACGCAGCATGGGAAAAGCTGCCCTAAGTGTGCTGGATCAACCTACGTTCCGTGATATCAACTTCCTCAATATTTGGTGTGTCCGTCTCCGTCGTCGGGGTACGGATGAGCAAATATGGACGTCCATCCTTCCAAAGACCGACAATGATCCCAAGGTCCTTGCTGTGGTGTAGCGAAGTAACGTCCCCAGGTACGTCGAACTGGATTTGAGAAACAACTGCAGTCCCATAGAACTTGAAACTGTAAATTCTGAACTGCGGTCCAACATGCGTTGAGACAGTGATCCAGTCGTCCGTAATGTAAGCGTCAGACACTGATACCTGCGGCTGATCCGGCAGAAGCTTGTCAAAAGGCAATCGGTTCCTGTAATATTGTTAGAATAACTCATACCCGTGGGCTCGGGAGCTTCGTACCATTCGTCTGTACTATACCGGGCCTCATTCTTGAAGAGTGTGATTGAGGCGGTGGTTACTTGAACAGTAGCCCCATTCACCTGCGCCACTGCCAAAGTGGGCGAAAACAAGTCGTAGAGGACCTGGTCGGGTTCCGGATCTGTCAAGTCTGAAAAATCATCTGGCAGTTCCCGAACCTGCGACTGAGTAGGGGTAGTCCACAACAAATCGTAACGCCCATGTGTTTTGGAGAAATTGAGAAGCCAGGCTTGTTTCAGCCCATCCCCAATTTCGAGCTCCAATCCAATGTCTGCTTTCAGTCCATGCCGGTATTCAGTGATGCAGCCTGTCAGTCCATGACCAGAGGCCGCAAATATCCTGTCGGGTGCTCTGAGCTGCCGGTCATTCGACGGTGCAATGCTCGTTCCAAAGGAGTCAGGAGTCTTATCTCCTGAAGAGAGAGAATCAGTCGTCGCGAAATCTAGGGTGGGGGCACCATTAGGTAAGGTGCCTATCTGCAATGGATGGTCTCGTGGGGGGATCTAGAATAACGTCAGTCAAAGACACCAAAGGCGAGGCTAATTCTGCAAACCTTCCAAACGCTCCCCGTGCCGTTATCGCTGCCCAGCACGAGAACATCTGCGTACTGATCAAACAAGTAGGCGAATGCCGACGAAATATTGCACTTGAAGGCGTCAATGAAGGTCGAGCGCTCCAACGCATGATCTTCATCAACTTCGATGTAGACAACAATGCCGTCCTCTCTGGCAAGGTATAAGCAGTCTTTGCCTTTGAGATAGCGTGGCAATCTATATGGCCTATCCCAGGCTATCCACAACGGTTTTCCAATACCGTAGTAATTTGGGCTCTTCGGAGGTGCCTCAAGCTCCAAAGTATCAAATCTGGGCGGGCCGTGCAAGCATTCGGTGCACACAGCAACCTGTTCTGGTGAAATGGCGATGAAAGCTGATCCGACGGTCAAGGGAATGAGAAGTTGAGGCATTTGATTCTCGACTGGCAATCGATGGCCACGCTTCTCTTCGGCGAAGACAGTGGCGAGGTCGTCTCCCAAGGTCCATTCGTAAATAACCATTCTTGATTTACCGTTGTTGACGACAATAAGAAGAAGAATGATGTGATCCTTGTCTTCGGGACGTGGGTACAGAAACGTGAGGCTTTGTATCACGCCTTGAACACTCCGCGGTCGCCAACTTTTGACTATCTCCACGGCGTTTTCGTCTTGAGGTTGAGTGAAATTGGCGAGAGACTCGAGCTCACCTACGACAAAGAGACCATGGTAGCTACTTAAGGCCATGTAACGCGAGCTTGGATCTACAGCCATGTGAGCCCCAAGATTACCGTTCGGAAACTGTGGAGGCCACCGCTGAAAGAATTGGGTAGAGGTGTAAAACTCGGGTCGGCCGTCGGCCCCTGGGCCAATCCAAAGGAAGACAACATCGGCATTGTCCATGGCCAGCGCAAGCAACTGGGGCGGCAGCTGAGACGTCGAACCATATGGGGGCGTGGAGTGTACGTCCTGGTCCTCCACCTTCACTGGGGGTTCAATGTCCATAGCAGGGTTGAGGTCGTCGACGCCATCTGGAATATCGAAAGAGCCAACTACACAAGCGTTGCGAATATTGTGTGGGAATCTGCGGAAGAGAATGTCTCGAAACTGGCCGTTGCTTTGAAACTCACGGATTTGGACAGAACGATGCTAGGGAAAAGGTCAGTTCCGTCAAAAGAAGTCTAGAACAATGTTTCGACTTACGCCTATAAAGGCAACATCATTGTGATGAGGCGATCTGAGCCTTACGGGTAGCACAGACTTCACCATCTGGCTGTCCGCCACGGTCCTTGTGAGTAGTCCGCATATTGGAGTTTCAGTCTGCTCTGCTCTCTTAGGACCTTGAGCAGACTTTGCCTTGAAGAGAGTCTGAACGTCGACTGTCTCGGTGACCCATTCGCCATTGCGGAGGACACTGGTTCGGAAGGAAGCCATGTTGGTAAAATTAGGCGGATCAACGCTTTGGTAGGGTATGCTCCGTCACGGGTCGGCCGGCTCGGAAACGTGCAGTAGTATTCAGCCTAGTCTTCAGGTTAGTTTCTGGTTAAAATGCATGTTCCTGGGTCGAAGGGCCTCTCAGATAACGAGATGAGGGTAATCCAACGAAGACATGAATTTCCAGGAAAGAAGGCGGAATGAAAAGAAATGGAGTAGCGGAGTGTTGAAGAGACACTTTGAGCGAAAAATGGAAGGCAGCAGTCCCTCTGCAGAGAGCAAGCTGGCGCGAGTCTCAGTGATAGGTAGCAGACCCCAACAAGCAAGAGCTATCAGATGTCATGCAGAGTCGACTCACCTTGGGCCGTAGTAGGTTGTACCGCCTTTCCGGGCTGCACAGAGATACTAAAGTGTTGTAAGTAAGTGGGAGGAAGTAAACTTTGCCAATGGTATCTGAGCAGTGGCACACTTTACCACCGCAATCAGAATACGGCGAGAGGTCTGTGAGAGGACGACGAGATGTCGGAGATCTCAAGACGGAGGCGTTACCGAAATGCCTGCAAAAAAGGTAAGGTACCCGCAACGCTTCCCGCAAGGCCGTCGTCCGGGTATTTTCCAGCTGTTTTTCTGCCGCAGTGCAAAAGAGCAGCAATAACCCGAGAAAGAAACAGCTGGTGTGCAGCAGAAAGAGAAATAACAGCAAAGTCCCGATTCAGCACCATCAACACCTGACCGGCTGAAGTGTTGATAGATTCATGTTGAAGAGATGGAAGGTTGAAGGTGGGGTGAAAAGAAGCTGTGTTGTTCGTGTTTGTACTCTATCTGAGGCAAGAAGTGATGGAAGTTCCAGGCGGCTAGATAGTGGGGCAGGGCAACTTCAAGCAGGTGGGTTCGGCTGTTTTCGTGACGTGCCTTCCTTCAGCAGGCATCAATATAAACAACCTTTAAGACTTGGATGTGACAATGCTGTGATCCCAATTTCAAATGCACCGTACATGAGAGATAATGGACGAGAATTGTTGGTTGACAGGGCATAAAACCCAAGAAGAAATAAAAGATTCAAGACAAGACAATTGCTGCAGCCCAAGATGGACCAAGAGTCCAAGACAGTCCCCACGTTCCACGCCCGCCCCGTTGGGTTGCTACAGCAGCCGCGAGATGTACCAGCAGCTACAAGTACCTCTACCTACGAGAGCCATTCCCTCTCAAACATGGAATGGGGATCCATTGGATGTTTCACGCATAAACAGATCATCTTATGTATCTGTTCATCTAGACACCGTGAATGGAAGACCTGAGATGTACACCCACAGGGCAGGCGCAGGGCAGCAGTCCAGTTAAGGTTTTGTCGGCAACCGGAACCTTGGATCTCGGGTTATCCTCTTTCGGCGCCGGGGCCGCAGTATACCTTACCTCTGAGTGATCCACTATCCGGACACGACTGGCCCTATGACACAGGCGCACGTTGCCCGTGCTGGAGGAGCTCCTCTCAACGCTAACAGCTAGCATGGATGCCCTAAAGTTCCAACTGTACATGTAACCTCACCCAAAGTCAACAACATCACATGTCCAGACTTTGGAAGCCCAACTCTCCACAGATACATCACCATTTGAAAGTCCGAACAGTCTAGAGATATATAAACATAACCGAGCGAGTGAAATACTCACAACGACGTCACTCATTCAACGTTGACAGACTGACGCTGTCTCGCTATCAGCAGTTGCGTAGGTAAGCTTCCTATAGCTTCTTCCAGGGGCACCGTCCTAACCGAGTTACAGATCCAAGGAGATCACGACATACGACAATTTCCGAAAAGTGGACAGTCTTGGTTCCTGAAGCTTCCGAATTGTCCTCAAGAGTTCAGGCAGTACCTGGGTCTCATTGCCAACCCATAGAACTCGAAACTACCGTCACAGTCGACGACCAGCCTTAGTCCAGTTCAGCCTACCCAGACAGATGTCACAGATGGACAGCTCAAGTGAAAGCGATAGTGATTCTCTTCCAGAGAAGGTCATCGACCCTTTCTACACCGAGAAGGAGGAGGCTATTCTCAAGGCGTGTAAACAGCGGGACCTTACCAAACTACGAGCGCTTGCAGAATCTCAGGGCGGATTCCTAAACGATGAGATTCGTCAACAAGCATGTAAGTGATACCAACCCCCTTTGTCACACATCACCGACCAAATGACTTATTTACCTTCTTCCCACCACCCAGGGCCCGTCCTACTAGGCCTACCATCAAAATGCTCCGAAGACGACGACTCCTGGCAGGACCTCCCCCATCACAAAGACGAAGACCAAGTCCAACTTGACGTCGACCGCGCCTTCACCTACTACCCCGACCACGAAACCGAAACGGAACGCAACACCCAAAAATCCCACCTCTCCTCCCTCATCCTCTCCGTCCTGCGCCGCCACCCCTACCTCCACTACTTCCAAGGCTACCACGACATCTCGCAAGTCCTCCTTTTGGTCCTCCCTGCCCACCTCCGCTCCCCCGCTCTCGCCCGCCTCTCCGCCCTCCGCATCCGCGACTTCATGTTACCGAACCTGCAAGCCGCCATAGCACAACTCCGGCTTATCCCCGACATTCTAAGGGTTTCTGACCCGAAACTCTGGCGCCACCTTTCAGGGACCGAGCCGTTCTTTGCGTTGAGTGGGACGCTGACGATGTATGCGCATGACATCACCACTTTGGGAGAGATTACCAGGTTGTTTGATGTCCTTTTGGCGAGGGAACCGGTGTTCAGTGTTTACATGTTCGCGGCGATTGTGAGGTCGAGGAGGGAAGAGCTGTTTGATACCCCCGAGGACGAGCCGGAGATGTTACATTCCATCCTTTCGAAGCTGCCGAAGCCGTTGGATTTGGAGGGCTTGATTGGGGATACGGTGGAGCTTTTTGAGGCGTATCCGCCGGAACGGCTGCCGAGTTGGAGGGGGGGGATTTCGGGGAGTAGTGTGCTTAAGACGGCGAGGGAGGGAGAGAAGAATAGAGGGGCGAGTAGGCAGACGATGGAAGATGGGAGGAGGTTTTTTGAGAGGCAGGTGAGGGAGTTGCAGTGGATGGAGAGGAGGGATAAGGCGAGGAAGTGGATGTGGAAGAATAGGAGGCCGGTGAGGACGTTGGGGCTGGCGGTGTTGGTGGGTATTATTGCTATACTCTTGAGGAGGGCGCCGGGGGGCCCGATGGCTTGGGTGATGGGGGTTGTGAATCGGTGGTGGTTGAGGTAGATGTGAGGAGTGAGATAGAGCATAATGAGAACCAAAGAACTCGAGACGCATTGAAAGAATTATCTTTTCGACACCATTCATTATGCCAGCCATATTATATACAAGGTAGGAACCCTCCCGACCAAATATTTTCTCTAACTATTAACCCACATACCATAACCTTCTAGCTATTCTCCTGTACGCTCGCCTTAAGTGACTCAAAGTGGTCCTGTTGCTCCGTCGCAAGCTTGCCGCTCACATCGCTAATGATAGTCAAAATCAAGCTGTAATTATTATAGAGGAACCTGTCCCGTTTCCTCGCATCCGCTCCCAGTTGCGCCTGGCTATGCTTGGCCAGGAACGCCTCCACCTCGATACGCAGTCTGTGTAGACTACTGACGATCGGCTCATCATCTCCTGCCTCGGCACTGAGGGCAAGCACACCGTGAAGGAATTGCCCGAATCGCTGGGTCACGACGTGCGGAGCCGCTGAGGCTGTCTTTGCCTGTGAAGCGGATCCGGCTTTGTTGGGGAGCGCAGAAGTCAGCGCCTTGACTGATTCGCAGTGGGCGTCCATGACGCTCTGCAGGCGTGGCCACAACACCATGGCGGTGCCGTTGATGTAACCATCTACGACGGGAACTCGGCGCCGTTGTAGTTCAAAGGCGAAATGCTGGTTCAGACGCACGCATAGCAGCAGACCGAGTCCGTCATAGGTGTCGGACACAAGCTGCTTGGTGAGGGCTTGCCCAAGGGCAAAGGTCTGATCGAAGATGTAGTTGAAGTGACGCGAAATGACCGAAAGTGATAGCGCCGGGCTGAAGAAGGACACGAGGAATGTGTACTCTGCCGTAGCGTTGTCGACAAGGGCGAGGTTGAAGTTGCGGAACGGAACCTCAAGATAATGTGTGGTCTGGTCCTCGTCGGCCAGGTAAGACGACATCGCTATTTGGTCCTTAGTCTTGAGCAGTTCGTTCCTCCGGCCGATGCTAAAGGCGTCATGGGGCGCGCCTCCAAGCTTGGATCCAGACAGGACAGTCGTTCTTCGAGAGGTATCCTCGTGTCCCATCGCGTCGTTCTTATCGATAATGTGAAGCTTCAGCTTGTCCAAGGATTGTTTGTAGCGGGTAAACTGGTTCAGGTAATACCACCGCATGGTGTTCATATAGGCCTGACATATCTCGCCGGCGAGTGTGGGTTGATGTTTTTGGAGGAACGCAAACAGATCCTTGAACCGGAGGAAGTTCTGCTGTTGAATGATCTGGGCGTTGATGTGAGGCGACCGCAATGCTTTGATTTGCGCAACCAGGAAGTCCCGTATTCGTTCGATAGCCTTCAGAAAAATGCATTAGAACAAAACAGCCAGACCCGAACAACAATCCTTACCTTGAGGATGAGCTTTTCCAGCAATGGGCCAACATCAGCAAGCGCTTTGCTCTGGGGTTGTTGCGCATTCTTCTTATGAGCCGTAGCTCTCTTGTCCACTTCGGCCAGAACCTTCACCCATGTTTCGTCGATATGACCTTCCGCGATCGTTGTTATTACGAGTGGAGAGACGCTCAACTCTTCCACTAAGGGTCCCAGGCCCTTCTCTACAGCCTTTCGGTTTTCCAGTCTCACGTTAAGAGCTTCTGATCGCGCCTGGAGGCTTTCAATATCGGCAGACACAGCAGCTAAGTCATTGCGAAAGTTGGTGAGGTTGGATTCAACAGAGCTCAGGATGTCATCGCACGCGTGGATCGACCGATGTAGGTCCTCGAATTTGGCCTTGTCTCGCTCATCTGGAAAGCACTTTATAAGCATGGATGGAGGGCAAGACAGCAGGAACAATAAGATGGCATCGTACAATCTTGGACACTTTGGGGTTTGTAGTTGTCGACTTGGCGCGAACTAACGTCAGGGCCGGCGAGCTCGGTCAGGGTCAAGCCGCCAAAGTCAACGTCGAAGTCCAGGTCATCTTCGGTGATGCCGCTGGCTGGTTTCGCCTCCGGTTGTTGCGTGGTATTGCTACTGGGAAACTGGCCTAGAATCCTAGCCAGGACCTCTTCGGGATCTGGCGCATCGTCCACGGTAGAGGACTGCCTCAAGGAGGAGCCATTGGTTTTCTTTGCCGAGGCGAGGAGGGAAGACGACGAGTCGTTCGAGACCAGAGATAATGCAGAGGACCCTCTCGTATTAAGTCCAGGCCTTTGGGGGGCAAGATATGGACCGCGCGAGCTGGTACGTTGTGGCAGCGGCGAGATGGAACGGTTGTTCGGCGGAGGAACTGCGCTTCCTGGATGCTGGCCGGGACGTCGATCAAGCCACATAGCGAATCAAGCACCGCCAGAGACGAGGCGCGAGGAGCATGCTGGTGCAGCAGGAAATCGATATGGGACAGGATCACACCGGCGGACTCGAAAGGTTGTTGTCGTCAGCGTCGTCGTCTTCTGTCATATGCCGATAGATGTTGGACTTGGGCGAGGACCGTATTGTCGCTCTCCGTCGCAGCTTCGTTGTCTCCAGGAGACCCTTGGAATCGTCGAATGCGCGCCAGCTTGGCTTGGCAAGTGGATGATGGGAGCTAGCAATTGGCGGCAGCGACCAGCTGGGTCCAGGGCGCCCGACACAAGGCTGGCCAGGCTAGCCCTCTGCCCTCCACCAGATGGTGAGGGTTACAGCTTATGCATGGATTCTGATTGGTGAATTCCCTCCGCCACCACTCACGTCGTGCGGGTCCCGTGCGAGACATTGGTGCCTTTCCGCATACGGCTAGCCTGGCCGCTTAGCCAGACAGAAGGCGGGGCGGGAGAACTGACCTCTCCAGTTCCGCAACACCACAAGAGGAGATCGATCACGATCGCGTGTACATGCCATTTGTACTTGGAGTGTTTGCTCAGAAGGGACGGCTGGATTCTGGCCATGAGATGACTGGAGGCTAAGATTGTTCAACAGTACCTATTAGAGGCATAATGCGAAGGCAATTGATGCTGTCTTGACTCTTATCGAGTAATTCAAACAAGTGGGAGCTTGCTGTGAAACCAACAGCAGGATTGAATTTACCGGCCAGTCAGAAGAGCCGGGGAAAAGAGAGGTCTCTGGTGCAGCCGCCTGCAGACAGTCCGTCGTCGTAACAGACAAGTGAGGAGACGACCAAAGAAGGGTGGGCGGGAGCGAAGGGGACTGGAGGGTTAGAGGTGAGTACCGTTTGAAAATGTGGCATGTGGGGAGGGTTAAGTGAGGGTTAATGCAACAAGCCCAGACCGGTTGGAGGGTCAATTTGTTAACAACTGAAACCTCAAAGAGGCAAAAACTGACTCTGTGGTGGCCCTGGCCTTTGGTGGGAGTGCAAGTTGTGCGCCAAAGTGTGAGTTGTGGGTGCTTCCCACCAGGTGGCAGGGAGGAGGGGCCTTTCCTGACTGGACCGCTGGCGGGGATGCTGCATTTTTTCGTCCCTCTCGACTCCCGTGCTCAAAATCGCTTTTTTTCCTTTTTCAACTCCCTCCATATTTTTCCTCCCCCGTGCCGCCCTTGATCCATCATCTTCTGTCTCTCCTTGCCCTTTCGACGGTTTATCCTTTGTCAATCCTTTCAAGATGTCTGACGCCCACGACGACGCTGTAAGTCCATCTTCCACCTGTTGTCGCGCCCTTTCATAATCATCGTCACACTCCATCATGGTGGTCGCTTGCGGGCGGCTGTCTGCGTAGGCAGAGTCGTCACCCCGCATCGCTCATCGCGCACCCCCTCTCGACGGGAATGGCCTCTTGTTCGCCCAACGCACGAAATCCGATTCGCATCATCTTCACCTGATCATCCGTCGCAATAGCCGCGTCCCATCATCAGCGAAGTATTGGATGCTAACCGCAATGACCCATTTATAGCAGCATGAGCACACCTTCGACTCCGTTGACGCTGGTGCGTCCGCCACCTACCCTATGCAGTGCTCTGCTCTGCGCAAGGGTGGCCACGTCGTGATTAAGAACCGTCCCTGCAAGATTGTCGACATGTCGACCTCCAAGACCGGCAAGCACGGTCACGCCAAGGTCCATCTTGTCGCTATCGACATCTTCACTGGCAAGAAGCTCGAGGATCTCTGCCCCTCCACCCACAACATGGACGTTCCCAACGTCAAGCGCACTGACTACCAGTTCGTACGTATTATCCGGACGCTCCCCCAATCGCTGGGTCAGGAGCCTGGAAGCTAACTTTGCAATAGTCCTACATCGATGACGACTTCCTTGTCCTTATCGACACCAACGGTGAGGAGAAGCGTGACGTCAAGATGCCCGAGGGTGAGCTTGCCAAGCGCATTGAGAAGCTTGAGGAGGAGGGCAAGGACTTCTGTAAGTTTCCCAACACTTGCGCCTTTCAGCTTGCGCAATACTAATACTACTATACAGTCGTCGGTGTCCAGACCGCCATGGGTGAGGAGGCTGTCATCGATGTCAAGGAGGCTGCCAACAAGGACTAAAGGAAGTTTGGAGGAGTTGGAGGGACACCGGACGTTTGGCATTTAACGATGGCTTCATGGGACGGTTCTGTTGGTTTTTGCCTGGCTAAGAGATATCCGTCTTTTTTGCGCTATATCTATGTGTTTATGGGTCACACATGAATGGTTTCACGTCTTCCCGTTTTGTTGGACCCGGTAGCTGCTGGAATAGGGCGCGACTTCTTCAGGAAATCGCAAGAAGCTAACGTCTGCCAAACATCTTGCGCGTCTCGTGGTCTTTTCTCGGTGCGAATCATTGAATCGAGTTGTTTGCAAATCGCAAAAGAGCTGTGCTGTTTGTTAGCACAAAGTTCGCTGGATTGAGTTGTTGGTCCGGCTCGGCTTCCCCGTTTCGAGCTGTTGAGTACCTTTCTGGTCTCGTTTAGTCTCCGATAGGACGAGCGAAGTTCATCCCGTGTGGGGATATGATACCGAGACATGACTGGCGGCGCAACTAACGTCGACATGTACATATCGACTTTCACGATTCAAGCATATGCTAGTCCATGTGAGTGTGTGGGTCATTCTATAGGATATTATAAAAGCATCAATGAAGGTAGTCTCTGCGTGTATCAATCATGCCTCCACTAGCGATCTAGAGGTCGTGTGTCCGGTGGGTCAGCCAGGCCTTCTCACTTTAATTTCACTTCATACGGCAGACGGCGAAACATCAGACTGAAGAGCAGCTTGTTGTCTGTCAAGTGATTCGCAGTTAGCAAAGCGGCGTTGCGTATTTTGGCGAGTTTCGCGACTTTCGTCAGAAGGAAGGTCAAAGGCAAAGTCGGTTTCGCGCTGTTCGGCTCAGGTTTGAAATTTTCATTATCTGTCGGCGAGTCGCATATCCGCCAACATGCTTTCAACACAAGTGTAACTATCGCCATTTCATCCTCTTTTCAGTTGAATTATACCCATTTTTACTTTTTACCCAGGAGACCTTGCAACTCTCAACCTCTCAATCATCTGACCTTCCCCTTGCGAACCCGTGCGCCCGTTTTCATTACTCACTCACCCCGCTCGACCTGCGTCATCAGTGACGGGACATAGCGAGGAACAACGTTACAGTCTTAACAGGCAGGCAGGCAAGCGCTACTATAGAGTATGGATGAACAGAGGCTCAGAAAGTTTCCCAACGGACAGCGATGTACCGAATGCCGTGCGCGAAAGTACTACTCGGAGAATGGACGAAGATATTGTCAGCGCGGTCATGAAGTTGAGGTACGTTTACTAACCATACAAGATACCATACAAGATCTTATTTACTTTCATGCCTATCAACCCAATTGATTTCAAGATCCATGCGCTGATCGTATAACTCTATTCCAGGGGTACATCCAATTCGACGTCGACGAAGACGACAACTACGGCAAAACCGGCAAGGTAGTGCGCAAAGAAAAGGAAGTCCGTGAAACCGAGCGCAAGCATCTCTCGGGTAACGACGCCAAAGAACTCTACCTCGACTGTCTCCAGATCATCTTGCGCAAGCAAATACTCTGGCTGATCCGCGAGAAAGGCTTCTCTGACGAACTCGAGTCTATCTGCCGCGACCTTTGGGACCTACGGATCCGCAAATTCATTGGCCTCAAAAGCGTGTCCAGGGCATCACTTCAGGAAAAAGGAAAGGGTACTGATCACGATGGAACGGGGTCGCAACATGGTGGTTCCGGTGCGCTCTCTCAGTCGGGCTCCGATAGCGAGATGGTCATGTACAGCTCGCAGGCGGAGACGACGGATACGTCGGCTGATGAGAGTGTGAAGAGCCAGAGGAAGCGGTCGAGTAGGGTGAAGGATTGGGAGAGCGAGTTGTGGGATTTGCCGGGGCCGATGGAGGTGTTGGCGCTGATTTATATGGGGTGTTTGATGAAGCAGGAGCCGGTGAGGGTGGGGGATATTTATCGGTGGGCGAAGAATAACCAGTTGCCGTTTCTTGGTGCGGTAAGTTGGTCTATGTTGTCATGTTGACGGTGAACGATTACTGACTCATACAATAGATCGAACTGGTACCCAACGAACTACGAGAACGTTTGCCTGGTTGGGCTCAGCGGACACTGTTAACACGATGGGCAAAGTTCGACGGAAGCGAGCTGCACAAGTCGTTGTTGACCTTGACCCTAGGTTTTAAGAAGAACTATGGCATGGTATCACCACCACTTCCAGCACCGTCATTACTGGTCTTATACCTCAAAGATCTGGCTCTTCCACGTATGTTCTACTACCCCTACCTCTCTAACAAGTAACCACAATCTAACCATCACATCCAGCTGAGGTCCACCTCCACGCCCGCCAAATCTGTCTCATGCTCAACCTCTCCTGGACCTTCCCGACTCGCCAAAACATTAAAGACGACACGTCCTCCTTCACCGGCAAGACCTCTCGCTACACCCTCCTCGACATCCCGGACGTGCTACTGGTCGCCTCCCTCGTGCTAGCAACCAAGTACATGTACCCCATGGATGGCGTTAAGCGGTACCCACGAGACAACAACGACCCATTGACGTTGAAGATGGACTGGGAGGCTTGGGAGGCTGAGTTCGCGGATCCGCCTGAAAAGCCGCTCAGGAGGCTGGACTTTGCGACCATGGATGCGGAGAAAGTCTGGACGTTGAGTAAGGAGCAGATGGTGGAGTACTTGGATTGGTATCAGGAGACGCAGTTGAAGGGTTGGAGCGCTGCTGGTTTGTTCCCTTTTTCCCTCTCCCGGAACGGAAAGAAGTGTGGAAGGTTGGTTGACTGACACGATAACAGACGAAACCGAAATCGATCGTCTCTTCCCCCTTGATAACGTACTACGATTACCAGAGCCCGGCAGCAAAGACATGACAGACGAAGAGCTTATTTCTCGGATGCACAGAGTGCAAAAGTCCATGACGCTGGTTGAACCGAGGCCCGAGACCAATGATGGCAAGAACATCAAGAGACTTGGTTCACTTCACCAGCGGTTTAGGTCTGTTGAGCAACTTGGGGAGTCTGGTCCTGCGAGGAGATTCCATGAGAAAGCTGCGGAGATTTCTGGACTGTCATTGAAGGCTTTGGTGAAGGCCGTTTACAGTCTGGAAGAGCTGTTGTTTGGTTGGGAGAAGAGGGAGAAGAGGAGGATGAGGTTGGGGGAGGCATGATCTGCCTAAACACTTGCCTAAGCAGATGCTCGATATCGGAAGAGTACTGGGTTGAGCCTGGGACGTAGATACTTATATCAAGCATCACAAGGACACAAATCCTGGTTATAATGTTGAGGACGATTGTTGCTGAGTGTTGTCCATCCGGCTAGGTCAAGTTCTCAGTAAGCTGTTGAAGATGAAGGTACAGTGCAGATATGAAGCTGGTAGGCACTGTGCTATGTGCACGTGCCACATTGCCCAGAAAGCCCTAGCGGCCGTTTCCATAACCCCCACCACGGTTTGACGTTCCTCGACATCATCACATCACTCCTTCACCACCAACCTCACCTAGGAATAATCGGTCAAGAGTAAGTTGCGATGTGCTGATTTCCAGACCAATCCTTCAACCTGACGAGATGTTAACCTGACCTAAATCGCAGTGCAAATGTAAGGTTTTCGCGCTTCCGACAGAGTCCGCGAAAGCACAAGTGCTACTACAATCTAGCGGCGGAGTCAGCCACTAACAAACGGACTGTACCCCTGGTGCAGCTTCGCGATCACCCTTGTTGGCAAGACCATCGCCCTCGAGGTCGAGTCCTCGGACACGATCGACAAGGTCAAGAAGAAGATCCAGGACAAGGAGGGTATTCCGCCCGGCCTCCAGCGCCTGATTTTCGCCTGCAAGCAGCTCGAGGATGGCCGCACCCTCTCCGACTACAACATCCAGAAGGTCAGTGAATGCGTGGCCCCACACTGTGCTTATGACGTACATGATATAGGGGAGGGAGATGGGAAAACATTTGTTGTGGTTAACGTCCGGTGCCGCGATGGCGATGGGACTGGAAATTGGTATCGGCTTGCTTGGTTTTCATGTTCGATTTGCTAACAAGGCTTTCTGCTATAGGAGTCCACCCTCCACTTGGCCCTCACTCTGCGCGGTGGTATGATCGAGCCCTCGCTCAAGGCGCTTGCCTCCGAATTCAACTGTGACAAGATGATTTGCCGCAAGTGCTACGTGCGTTTACTCTATATCTTTCCGCCTTCCCAAAATGTTGAATCAAGGCCTAACTTCTTTCAAGGCTCGTCTGCCTCCCCGTGCTACCAACTGCCGTAAGCGCAAGTGCGGACACACCAACCAGCTCCGCCCCAAGAAGAAGCTCAAATAGACGATTCTCTCCTACATACCAGCATCAGGATTTGGCGCATTTGGGTTTCAGGGGCAACGGGCATGGTTACGGCAACGGCATAAGGATCACAGGGCAGGGAAACACGGGACCTGCCTGGGTATGGCTATAGTTTAGAACGTCAAGTCGAAGACTCCTAGATAGTTCTTGAATGAACTCGGATATTACCCATGAAGGCATATAATAAGACATCTAAGTTCTCCTGCCAGTATCAAGTGAACTTGCAGGAAAACATGGTCTTGAATCGCGGATGTAGCTCGTAGCAGCTGAACTACCTTGATGGCCGCCTTGGACCCACGTGACATTTTGCGGGGAGTTAGTGCAGGGACGGGAAACCGTAGGGGGCTGCTGCAGTTTCAGGACCCCAACAGGGGGCGTGCACGCAATCGTACAGCGGTACGTACCGTTACGCGGCTCCTATTGAAACAGCTGTCCACCAGCTCCGGAGGGACCAGCTTGGAGGAGCTCATCAACAACACTTTCCGAACGACCGACTTACACCAAGCACAAACGAACCCTACCATTTGACTTCAAGGCGATTCCGATCACTCCAAAACAGCATCGACGTGTTCTGAGGCTGCAACGAGATAAACATCGAAGCATTCGTCATCCCAATACGCATTCGACCAGCAGACGAACAACCGAAAAGATGTCCAGATCCGGCTACGATGCAGTCGTAGACGTCGACGACGAGGTTCGTATCCCATTCTCAACTCTCATCTCTCCAAACCCAGACCGAACTAACCACTTCTCCTCCTCCCCAGGGCGACCTAGGCCACACCGACCTCCAAGAAGATCTCGAATTCCACCAATCCAACTTCTCCGAATCCTCCCCCCTCGGGCGCAAGGGAACCAAATCCACCCAACACACCACCACCTCCACCTCCTCCGGCGGCGGCTTGCTTCCCGCGCCCGTAACCGCCACATCCAACTCAGGAGGCGGCTCCAGCAAGCGCTTCCTCTGGACTTTGTCCTTCTACGCGCAGTTCTTCGACGTGGACACGTCCAGTGTGCTACAGCGGTGCTGGGCGGCGCTCTATCCCAGGGCGAACTTTTTGGATGTTTTGGAGGGAAACCCGGACCTGTACGGCCCGTTTTGGATCGCGACGACGGTGGTGTTGATTTTGTTTTTGGGCGGGACGATTAGTGATTATTTGGCGCAGACGGGGAAGGAGGCTTTTGCTTATGATTTTCGGTTGTTGAGCGGTAAGTCTTTTTCCTTCCTTCCTTCGGGCAAATGGGTGAAATGGGTGAAATGGGATTGCGGCTGACCGATATGTGATGTGATAAAAACAGGTGCCGCTGGTCTTATCTACGGCTACACCTTCGTCCTGCCGGTCGTTTTGTACCTCGCCCTGCGGTACTTCGGCTCCGAATCCGCCAACTTGCTCGAGTGCTGGGCGCTTTACGGATATTCCAACCTCATTTGGATCCCGGTGGCGCTGATTAGCTGGTCGCCGATTACTATCCTTAACTGGGTGTTTGTGGGCGTTGGGTTTGGTGTGTCGGTTGCCTTTTTGCTCAGGAACCTTTACCCTGTGCTCAGCGCTACGGATCGCCAGACGAGCAAGGTGTTGTTGTTCGTTGTGGTGGCGCTGCACTTTGGCTTGGCCCTGGCCATCAAGGTGCTCTTCTTTGCGCATGGAAGCCCGGCGCTGAAGGATGGTCCGAAGGGAGCTGCCCCTGGTGGTGGGGATGCGAAGCCTGCTGATCCGGCTGCGATGATGATGTTCTAAGAGGATGGGGGTTATAATATAAGGGAGACTGGTTTAATATGAAGAGGTACGTCTGGAGCTGTGATCTTGTATCTGATATTTCATGTTTCACTACTTTTATTACCACCAAAGGCTTGTGGGAAGGCGTTTGCCGCGATTGGTATCTGGGAATTGATAAGTTCAAGTTTAATCAGATTCAAGACTATGACTTCTGCTAAATTGCGCTGGCGGTTTGTTTCGCCCATCTGTCTTGCCTTTCCTTTGGTACGCTATCCTCCTCTTTCTATCCCGGGTATATGTATAGGTATGCATTCCATCCATCCAGTTCCCAGGTGGTTCGACCGTCAACCAAACCATAGCCCTTCCCAAGAAAAGCAGACAAAAAGCAAAGAATACCCGCTAGCCCGTACCAAGAAAGACATGAGAAACCCGCCTCTTAACCAATGCCCTTCTTTTCCTGACCATGCCTATGTATAACCATCCTCCCCACGTGCCCTGGCCACAGCACGAGGGAGGGATCCCTTCTATCCATGCTCGCTATGTTGTTTCACGGTCTGACCCGAACAAATTTCAGGCCAAACCGTTCATCTCGAAATCGCCTCGATCATCTCGTCTTAATACTGCCAACCACACAAGTACAACGATCAGTGCCCCATCCTGATTTGAGAACCGAGTAGAAATAGCCCTTGCTGTCTGGTGCTAGTCATGGGCTTGCTGTTGCTACTCACGGACTTGGTGTTGCTGTTGCTGCTGCTCTTGCTGTCCGAAGACGGCGAAGAGCCGGAAGAAGAAGAACCGTAAGAGCGGAACTTTTCTTTGAGGAGACCGGTTCGGCTCGAGAAGCTGGAGGTTGAGGTGGTGGACTCTGCGTAGTTGTTCTTCTTGGATGAGGAGGAGTTGTACTTCGAGGCAGAAGAGGTGGAAGAGGCGTGAGGAGATTGTTGCAGAGCGCGAGTGCCTTCGACGATTTGGAGGGCTTGAGAGCGGGAGGTGGGGTGGGAGGGGAAGTTGAAGTTTGTTGAGGCGGACATTTTGGTGGTTTTTGGAGTAGTTGCTGCTTGGTTGGTGGTGTTGATGATGTTGATGGTGATGGTTGGACGAAGAAGTCTTGATGGTGATGTCTTTTCAGGTGGTGTTTGAGTTGTTGGTGGTGTTCAAGTGTGTAAGTGAAGCTTCAAGTTGGTTGGAGGTAGTAGTTGCCCAGTTGTGTTCTTGTGGAAGGTAGGACTTGGAAGTCTGAAGTCTGAAGCTGTTGATGATGAAACAAAACAACATCCTGAAAGACGAGGCCAACAACTCCTCTTATACATCTTTCGACAACTCTACTCTCTTCCTCCATCTCCCCTTACCCATCTGACATGATCCCAAACAACAACACCTACTTTCGGTGAGGGTAAGGCCGACTTCGAACAAAGCAAAGCCACCCGACCTTCTCCTCCAACCGCCATCAAGGGTATCTAGGTATCAAGGTATCTCAGTACCTACCTATCCCCATTCCTCGATGTAAGTGCTTACCAGGTGTACGTACTCACGTACGTGTACCTTCTACCCTCATCCCCACAGTAACCAAAGAAAAAACAAGAGACATTACGCATTCCATGTCCCTGTCATGTCTGATCTCCTCCAAGTCCGAACCGAACGACGACAATGACAACAACAACAACAAATCGAATAACCCCCAAGGCTCCTGCATAAAACCACGTGGGAGCCCTGTCAGCTCAGCCCAACCGACTACTGAAAAGCATTCAAAGCCATCATGAGTCACAGACACATTTGACAACTCTGAAAACTCTTTATTGGCTGTTTGTTAATGTCAATGCATATTGAGTGGAGAGAAGCAAAGGAGACTTCGTAACGTCGTCGGTGTAAGACTAATATGAAGCTTGCCAAGCCAATGTGAAAGTAAAATCAAAGTAAGGCTAACTAGTTGTGGCTGCGCCATCCATCATGTGAAAACTTTTGGAAGTCCTGGAAGCCATAACTCCAAAGGTCTGTTACACAAACATTGGAAATAGCCGCGTGTACAGTACTCAACTAGTCAGACGGTCGATTTTGTAGACCTGACGAGTAGTGACAGCTCTAAGAGAAAGACTCGGTAGTGGGTTGCCGAACGGCTTAGTGCTGACAGCGGCAGGTAAAGCTAAGTTGACGGGTTACGTTCGTTTTAAGATCGGGGGTTGTCAGTTAAGTTAAGGTTGGTACGTAGGCTGACAGATTTTCTATGGGTTTTCAGTTTTGTGACTGAGCATTGAGAGGCATTGATTGGAAAGCACTGCCGTCGTCATACCACTTTCTCCCGTCTTTTTCGCTTTGGGATGTTGGAACGGGAGTTTTTTGTTGTTTGGGTTGACGTACGCAGCCACATGATAAGCAGCGGGGATGTAGACCGGAGGTTGGGGTAATAACGGGGTCGAGAAGCTTCCGGGGTAAAGGTCCAACACGTAAACCGGTGATGGTGATGGTGGTGTACGTAGTTCAGCCTTGTTTTTCATTGACAATTCCAGGGCTGACATTGGGCGGGAAAGGGATGGGTGATGATTCTGAGAATAAGCTGCTTGGAGGTTACGAATCCCGGCGTCCGTAAGAGGGAAAAGACTATTCCCAACTGGGATCTCACTCAAGTCTTCTGAGAGTTTCAAGCCAATGGGCTCTCTTGCCGTTGTGTGACACACACCGAAAGAAAACTTTCTTTTCGGGTTATCCGCTGTCAGTTTGAATTTGTCACTTTTGGCATCATAGCGTACGTAGGCTGTTGAAAACTCTTTGCCAAGTTCGTTCGTGGCTTTCTGTCAGTGACTATTGTAGCTTGCGCCATCCTCGAGTGTAACGCGCGTTCGAACGGTTTGTTCGTGAGCCGTCCTGCGTGAATCTTGCATAGAGGTTTTAGAAAAAAAAATCGGCCAGAAGAGTCACACAATGAGCCTTTTTCTTTTTTCTTGGGGAATTAAGTTTGCGGCCGTGATGCGATTGGGTGGCATTCCAAATGGAGGTCGTGATGGTTGGACTCTGGCTAATGCGTTGGTGTATCATGCTTCAAGCCACAACGACGGTCTGGAAGATGGATGAGTCAACGGACAACGACGTACACATGTAGGTCAGACTCGATCGAGCTGGCCGAAAAGGACGGTTTCCTTATTATTTCTGGAATTGAATTCGTTTGATGTTGTCCATCCAGTCTTTACCTCATGATGCTCTTCGAAGGTCTTTGACCCCCCACTGCGCTCCCAGGTCGACTTCGCTTATTGCCAAACGCTCTCGATAACGAAACCATTGCTCATCGCCATAGGTTCTCACAATGTCTTTCATCCCATGCCGACGCTGAGAAGAGTGCTGGTCATAGACCGCTTTCTTCCGACTGAATCGAGGAAGAATTTCGAGATCTACAGAGCGACGTTTACACCTCTCGGACGACGACCCCTGACAGCAGTGGACCTCGCTAGAAGCCTTCCAGAAGAAGCAGCCCAGTGAGCGCCAGGGGCAGAGCGGCCTGCGACACCGAGACGGCATTTCGCGACGCGACGCGACGAGTGGTTCGACCGATATTGCCAACGTCGACGCCATCATTGTGAATTGCGATTCTCTAATCTCCGTGAAAGACCGAAAGTTCGGCGGAGGACCCCGATGTATGATGGATGGTTTCGGTGAATCACTGACGCTGGAGCCAGTGCCTGGAGATCACTTCAGCCTCCGTTGTGGATTAGTCGACCCCTGATATGGGATGACATGCAGGTCAACAACAGCTGTCGTCCGAAATTCGAACCGGCCCTTTGGCACGGGATGACAAGCAGATCAGTAGGCGCCATGACATATGAAAGATCTGGACCACGAATCACCACACGTTGGTTTCTCAATCAAAAAGATTACACAAACCGCCGCTTTGTAATTCCCAGTCCAACATAACCATCGATTGGCTCACAGAGACGGCCCGGGTGAATACGAATACGACGGGAGCACGGGCCTCAATCGAGGATAGTGCGAGAGCGAACACTGCAGTGGACAAGCTGGGTAGACTGGGCTAGGCCCGATAGGGCACTGCACAGATGATGTGCCCATTTGATAGAGGTGATGGTACTATCAGACGCCATCAACCTGTGGTAGACTGCCCAGGTGATGGGTATACTCGCGATCTACACAGTTTCAAAACAATAATCAGTACAAAAACCCCAGATATTAGCAATTACCATTGCATCCGGACATCGTATGCTACTCATGCATCATCGTTCAAAGAAATGTTTGCTGTGTGTTGAGGTGAAATGACAAGGACTCTTTTTTGCTCGCCTAACACAACTCGATATTGGGAGCTAACAACAGACGGCTGTTGGCGAGCTTCCTCTTTGCGACAAAGTCTCGCAGAGCCATTCCCGAGGCCGAAAGCAAAGCTGTAGATCCGACTAAAAGTCTCACAATGTGGAGGAAGCTAAGGCAGGAACGCTCGGACAGCCGGGTGGTTGGTTGCACCTGTTGAACCCTGGGTTTGTTTGAACTCTTTGATCGCCAAAATCAAAGGGAAGCGGCTCTCTGTTCCGTGGATTCGAACATGGTGGTGCGGAATGGGGTGGTTCAGGTGGTTCCTGGTGTGGTTTTGCCAGCAAATGGCACTGATCGGGACCTGTTCGTGCCTGTTTAATCTCTTCTTTGCCCCACCCACCCGCTCGTCAAAACCGAATGGCCCAAGCTGGTCGAAGCTGGGCGTCGCTGCCGGGGTAAATGGCATGCTACTGGTCAATTGGCCCCCATCCCAGCTGGAGTTCGAATGTCGAGCTCGCCGGCGCCATAACGCCAAAATCTCTTTTCCGGTAGCTCGTCACGGCACGCCAGGGGTCACTTCAATAATCCTTGCTATCACCCGCCTATCGCCCTGTTGGACGGGCATTCGTTGTTATCCGCTGCCCGGGTCCCCTTTTTTCGCCCGGTGTCTTTGTTACTACCTCTACGTTATATTAGACATTGCACCTTCCTGGTACGACCTCCCAGGGGAAACCGCCCTTTTTTTCTTCTGCTTTCCCATCCTCACCTCCGCCTCCACCCTCCCTCCCCCCATATCTCGCTTCACACCGAGCTTCTCGTCGCTAGAGGCCGTATCGGTGTAGGTGAACTCTTGGGCCCCCGTCCGAAACCTTACAGGCTTCCTCGTCTATCGGTAACCTCAACGACGCGCAACATGGCTTCCAACGCAACTAGCTTCACCTCGCCTCTGGCCAGCGCCAAGCTCGGCACCGTCGCTGTCCCTCCCCAGCTCGAATACGTTATCGATACCATCTCCCAGGCGAGCGGCTGGACTATTGTCTTTACTCTTCTTGCTGTTCTTGTTGCTTGGGATCAGAGTATGTTGAACCGCGATTTACGGCAGTCCCGCTGGGCGCAAATGTCGAACGACAGATACTGACAAGTCTTGCGCGCGCAGTCAAGTACGTCCTCAACAAGGGCACAATCGCTGGCCCATCATGGAAGATCCCCTTCATCGGACCCTTCTTGGATTCCCTTGACCCCAAGTTCGAGGAATACTATGCCAAGTGGGTGAGTGGTCCTCTCAGCTGCGTTTCCGTCTTCCACAAGTAAGTCGAGCCCACGTCCGAATCGTGCCTAGAAATCCTAGTCGCAAAACTAACGCGACAAATCGCAGGTTTGTCGTCATTGCCTCGACTCGCGATATGGCCCGTAAGGTCTTCAACAGCCCCGGTTATGTCAAGCCCTGCGTCGTCGATGTCGCCCACAAGCTCCTCGGCGCCGATAACTGGGTCTTCCTCGATGGCCCCGCCCACGTCGAGTTCCGCAAGGGTCTCAATGGCCTCTTCACTCGCAGGGCCCTCGACATCTACCTCCCCGGACAGGAGGAGGTGTACAACCGCTACTTCAAGTCCTTCCTCGAGATCACCAAGAACGCCGGTGGAAAGCCCGTCCCCTGGATGCCCCACTTCCGTGAGGTTATTACTGCTGTCTCTTGCCGTACCTTCGTTGGCCATTACATTTCCGATGAGGCTGTCAAGAAGATCGCCGACGACTACTACCTGATCACCGCCGCTCTCGAGCTTGTCAACTTCCCCATCATTATCCCCTACACCAAGACCTGGTATGGCAAGAAGGCGGCTGATATGGTCCTCGCCGAATTTGCCAAGTGCGCTGCGAAGAGCAAGGTCCGCATGGCTGCTGGAGGCGAGACTACCTGCATCATGGATGCCTGGATCAAGCAAATGATTGACTCCAAGAAGTGGCGCGAGGCCGTGGCCAGCGGTAACACCGAGGGCATTGAGAAGCCTACTCACCTGCTCCGCGACTTCACCGACTATGAGATCTCCCAGACCATCTTCACCTTCCTCTTCGCTTCCCAGGATGCCACCAGCTCCGCCGCTACTTGGCTCTTCCAGACCATGGCTCAGCGCCCTGATGTCCTCGACCGTGTCCGTGAGGAGAACCTCAAGGTCCGCAACGGTGATATCCACGCCCCTGTCAACATGGAGCAGCTCGAGTCGATGACCTACACCCGTGCCGTTGTTCGTGAGCTCCTCCGTTACCGCCCTCCTGTGATCATGGTTCCCTACCTGGTCAAGAAGGCTTTCCCCATCACTGAGGACTACACCATCCCCAAGGGTTCCATGGTTGTTCCCACCACCTACATGGCCCTCCGCGACCCCGAAGTCTACCCCAACCCCGACTACTTTGACCCCGAGCGTTACTACTCCGGTGATGCCGAGGCCAAGGGTGCCAAGAACTTCCTCGTTTTCGGTGTCGGTCCTCACTACTGCCTCGGTCAGCAGTATGCTCAGCTTAACCTCGCCCTTTTCGTCGGCAAGGCTTCTCTTCTCCTCGACTGGAAGCACCACCCCACTCCTCTTTCTGAGGAGATCAAGGTGTTTGCCACCATCTTCCCCAAGGTGAGTCCCAATTGAACTGTTTTTTTTTTTTTTTTTTTTTTTTTGGTATAGGGCGCTTTGCTAACGTTGTTCAGGATGACTGCCCCCTCACTTTCGAGGAGCGCAAGTGGTAAATGCAGAGGGTGTTTGGTGTGGATATCGATATAAAAGAGAGATCTTCCTTTGATCTGGGAGATCGGCGGAACAAAAAAAGCATAATATCGCGGGTTTTGGTCAACTTTTAAGGGGCCACGGAAAGAACTTGACGAAACAGACACATGACGAACCAAAGTCCAGTCATCCCTCCGATTGCCCCCCCGACTGTACATGATACCCCCGCCGGAAAGAGCATTGCATTCTGGATGACGAAGATTTCACGAGGCGCGACAGGGATGTTGGTTGGAATGGGAGGCCGGCGCGAAAAGGGAAGGATGACATGGACCCTAATGATGGATAATGATGGTTTTCTGGGGCGTCGCTGGCCCTGACTGACAGATGTCGGTGGAAGGGGCTCCTGGAAAATAGAAACCGGCCGGGCGTGGCTTGATACCAACAAGAAGGATATAGTTAATATAATACCGTATGAAATAACTTGAGGCACCGAGTGAAAGGGAAGGGATCGACGTGGTGATATATGTACTTGAGCCTCATCCAGCCGAGCCAGCCCAAGGGATCCCAAGAGGATCCTGAACGGATGCCGACGGGAGGCACAATCCCGCTTCGGACGAGTCATGAGATTCCTTCATGTACGCCCACTCGTCATCGCACCCGGCTGGTTGGACAAGGGCCCAGAGCTGAGCCGGGGGTAGCTGCATCGAGCATTGGCATCTGACAGTTTTCCTTTCCTGACCACCAGTTGAAGAGCAGTAGCAAGTGATAAGGAACATGTTATACGTTCAATCCAAAAGCCAAGAACTCTCGTGCGACAAGGACACATGCTCGCGATGGTGAAGCTAACCTTTAAGAATGTCCGAATCAAGGCCAAGGTCCGAAACATCGCATCGCCAGTCGCCGTTGACTTTTTGAGTTGTTGTTTCGTTTCGAGTTCCACGGGACTTTCGACTCCACAATTGGGGAATGGGGTACATGAATTCGGCCCCACTATCTTAACGTCACCTCATCCCCGTACCCCGGGCGGCCCGCCTCCGCACCTCGGCGCCCGCTGGAGCATCGCATGCCCGGCCCGCACTGCTGCCGGCAAACTGACTGACATTGCACGAGGGATACTTGCTGACTTATACCTTCGGACTCGAATTCCCAAACTCCGATAATTCTCGCCACAGCATCTTCTTACCGTTACCACCACCCACACCCAAAGACTAGCCGGTAAACGACGATAAACATAACGACAATGTCCGCCCCAGCAAGACGTTCCATTGCGCGCATCGGCGCCGCCGCGCAATCCGTCTCTTTCGGTTCTACTTCTCCCGTTACCGTAACTAGCGCTACCCTGCGCAAGGCGGCGCAACAACCTAGATCCTTCTCGACCGCGACTGCGACCGCAACCGCTCCCGTACGGCCCAGGGTTCAAACGACTGGACCGGTAGCAGTTGCAACATGGACGGCCAGAGCCAAGGAAGCTCTGGAAAGGAGCAGGGCGAGGGCTTACTCGCAGGAGGCGCAAGGGAAGGGGGAGAATAAGATTTTGGGGTTTGAGGAGGTGGGTTTCCCCGTTTATTTACTATGGACTCTGGACTCTGGCAAACAGGTTGGGGGTTGGAACTGGACAACGACGGAAGTTCGGAATGAAAGAAAGGCTACGAAAGAAGAACGGCGTAATGAAGGGATACAGGACAGAACAGCTGACTGGGGTACAAAACAGATGCAAAAGTTGATTGAAGATCCCAAGAGGAGCGTTGTTATTGTTGGTATGTTCTTCTCTTCCCAGAGCTTATACCACTATCACTCCATCCCCCCTTTCCCCTCTCCTTACTTCTTCCCCCCTCTTCACCCTCTATTTCCTCAAACCTCCCCTCACCTTCTCCTTCCCAACCATCCATCCACTAACAATGCATCCCATAGACACCCGCGAACCAGGCGAACTCATCCAAACAGGCCGCATCCCCGGCGCCATCAACATCCCCATCACCACCTCTCCCGACTCCTTCTTCATTTCCGAAGACGAATTCGAGGACCGCTTCGGTTTCCCCCGCCCTTCCAAGGACAGCGAGGTAGTCTTTTACTGCAAGGCTGGGGTGCGCAGCAGAGGCGCGGCCGGTCTCGCGAGAGAGGCGGGGTGGGAGAAGGTGGGTGAGTACCCTGGGAGTTGGTTGGATTGGGCGGCGAAGGGGGGGAAGATCGAACATTAAGGGAAGGGGCGGATGAAGGGAGGAAGGGGAGTGTGTGGGATGGATATGTGAATGGGGCAGGATACGGACAAGGATGGAGCTGGGACGAAATTTCGTGTTTAAAGTTCCTAGCAGGCATAGACGGTTCCTTGAGCCTGCGTACAGACCAAAAGCAATAGACGATGTGGGTGTATGAATATGGGCTTGGTTAGGCCATGTGTTTATGGGACCTGGTACTTGGTCAATGTATATAGTCCATGTTCGATAAACGGAGCTGGACGGAAATCCTCACATTGAAAGCAACTGTGGGCTTCATCCAGTCTAGTGGTTACTCTTCCTAACAGACAAACAAAAGGGGTATATCATTCTACACAGCTAGCCTTTTCATCATTAGTCATCATCATCCATGCTGTCCCAAACCGTTAAACCCACCCGTTGTGCTCTCAACCCAAATCAAAAAGTCTCATCCATCAAATCCGGATTCATCTTCACCACACTCGGACTAAACTCCGACTCCTCCGGCATCTCCCCCGCCGTCAACAACAAATTCTCCACAATCTTCTTACTCGCCTCCCTCGCCGGCGTCTGCAACAACTTGGACGGCGGCAACGCAAACTGGATCGTCTTTGGCGGGCTCATCCCTCCGAAAGGATCCTGCTCGCTATCGCTCTCCCAATCGATCTCTTCCAGATACCTCTTCTTTGCTTCCACCGTCCCCTTGGGGATGGGCGTCTTGCCGGCGTTCGTGGCGTTGGTATTTGCGCTGAACACATCCTTGGTTTTCCGTCCAGCCATGGGTGTTTGAACACTTAGTCCTGGTGTTCTGGGCGCCGAGCGGGCAGCGTAGGCGGCTGCGGCTGCGCGAGTGTTTCCCCGGTAGGCAGACTTGATGGGAGACATGAATGCCGCGGAGCGTAGTTGGGGAACTTCCATTTCGGGAGAGGACATGAAGGAGTCTTGCCATAGTGGCCGGTCGTCCTTTGCTTTGCCCTTACCCTTGGGGTCGAGCAGGGGTTTCTTCTCGGTGACTTTCCACTTGATCGGAGATACGCCGCTCGCCTGGTGACCTTTGTGTGGTGTTGCCCCAACACGATAGTTCCTGTCTGGCATGCGGTGGAGGATGGGGTCTTTGTTGGCTGTTCCGCCGCGCTGTTGTTGTTGATCGCCGAAGGGAGTGTTTTGGGCTCGGTGGGGTGTCATGGACATGTCGGGTAGACGGGCTGTGTGTTGTTGGAAGATGAGTTCACTGTCGTCGTCTTCCATGGCGTCGCCGCCGGAACCGGAGCCGAAACCGGGTGTTTTGTTTGCTTCGGCGGCGGCTTTGAGCTCGCGACGCCGGAGTTGCTCGTAGGGGGAGTCGAGATTGGCGAACTGAGGACGCGAAGGTATCGATTTGGTCGCTGGTGGGCGGGGAGTGCTCCCGCTGAGGTCATCGCCAGTATCGGTCAAGACGGAATCGTTTGTTGTGCGCTGTCGGCCCTGATCTTGGCCTCGGGCATTGAATGTAGAGGATTCATCTTCTATTGTGATGTCGTGACTGCGGCCGGCGCTCTGGGGGTGAGGCGTTCGGGCTGGTGTGGTTTGATCGTGCGCGGATGTAGATTCTTCGTTGCTGTTCAAGACTGTGGTCTCGTTGCCATTGGCAAGCTCTTCGTATCCCGAAAGCGAAACATTGGCCGATGCCTCGAAGAATTGTTTCCAGAACTGAGAACACAACGGTTGTTAGTTGGATGTTCGGGGGAGGCGCTGAAGAGATGTCCCACCTTGGTTGATTCCCAGACTGATTTTGAATGCTCGCCGTATTGCTCGACTAGTGGTAAGATGTTCGTGGTGACAATGCGATGCGCTCTGCTAAAGTTGGAATCGATTTCTGTGAGAGAAGGTCAGCAATGGCTTGTTTGTCGGTCTTGTGGTGCTGGATGATCGGACCTTGTAGCGTCAAAGTAATGGACTGCTCGAGCTTTTCCAGCTCCTCCGTAAGAGTTAGCGGCCTCGTATTAGATGTCCCAGGGGCCGACATGATCTCGGAGTGCAAATCGGCTGGTCGGGTTTTGTCGTTGTTTTGTTTTGGATGTGAAGAGCCGGTAGAGGTCCGTAAAGGGCAGCAGGCATGGCTTGTAAGTTCCGGCGCGTCATGGGCCGTAGAGTCGCGTTGCGGGGCATTGATTGCCGGCCGTGGTGGGGCCGCTACCCGTGCCACGCCGCCCACTTCCCCTTATCTCAGCACTCAGACCTCCCTTCTTCGTTCCTTGCTTAGGTACGTACCTTGTCGGCTGGTGACAGTTGGGGGCCCACTTTTTTGGGCGTTCTCAAATAAAAGTGGGTCAAGAGTGGGCCCACCAGCTGTCAGGCTATAGACCACTGTAGAGTCCCTATAAAATACAGCGCCTGAAAAAGAAAGAGGTCTGAGCACTGAGATAAACTTCCCCTAAGTGCGAGTCTGGCGAGTCCCAAAAAAGTGGGGGCGAGGCACGGGTATTACAGGGATCGAGGGTGTAAGTTGTACACCACCAGCGACACTACCACTGACTGTTTACTGGATTATGAATGGTTCGTATCATACTATGGTTCTCGTTTATAATTCAACCATTGGCAATCTTCGTTCTTCCTGGGTATCTAATCATGCTGGTCACGTATCAATAAGCCATAGCCATCCATCCCTGTAGCGTGTTGCTCTTGTGGTTCCGTCCAGAAAACACCAGTACGCCCCAAATGCAGTGAGAAAGAGATAACATCCCCTCCGAGTCAACCAGCTAACTCTGACCGGCACCACGTCGACGAGAAGTACCCCGTGTGCGAGGCCCCTTCTAGCGGCGACTAGGTCTTGATCGACCACGGGCAACGGGTTTGGCCTTGGGAGCAGGACGAGCTCTCGTTCCCCTTCCTGTCTTTGCTGTGGATGCTTCGGCCTCCTCTTCATCTGATGCTTCCTCCTCATCGCCGGATTCCTCCTCTTCGTCCTCTTCTTCCTCCTCGCTTTCATCCTCATCAGGGGACTCCTCCTTCGTCTTGCGGGCCTTGCTAGCCGCCCGCTTCGCACTCCGGGCTCCTCTGGCCGACTTCCGCACCGGACTAGGGGCAGAAGTCTCGTTATCCGTATCCTCCACAGTACTACTGCGAGTCTTGGTACCAGCTTCGGTGCGCCTGCGCTTCTTTCTTTCGTCGCTTGGCTCGTTCGGGTCCCATTGCGGTGGGCTGCTGGGCGGGTCGCCCGGGGGAGCGAGCGCCGCTTGTAGCATCAAATCGCCGTAGTCGTCGCGAGGTAGGGAGAAGTCTTTGTAGCGCCGGGGCTTGCCCCATTCTTCGGGAGGGTCAAGGCTGTTCTCTCGCTCGTCGATCGCATCCAGGTCGTAAAACGTCCTAAGTTTAGCCCAGATTCCCGGTATGCGCGTGTGAGGATTCTTGAACGGGTCGAAGCCGTGGTTGCGGAGATGCTCGCTAATGGCTATAATGCGAAAATGCTTGTGCATACCTGGAGGAAAGTTGAGTGTTAGCTTGGTACTGTAAAGCTACTGATTAGTGCCCTACCCGCGGGTTTCCATTGAATCACACCCTTGAACAGTGAGGCGACCTGATCATCTGTCCAAGGATCGTTCGGGTCGAACTTGGGTTTCGGAGGTAGGGCAGCGGGCGGTGCAGGTACGGGAGTTGTTCCAGCAGCTGGCGTGTCAATGTCCATGGCATCGTCATCTCGGGGTGTGGCCGTTGACGGCGTTGCGGCGGCCGTGCTGCTACGGCCGCCCTTTTTCTTTGGGGGCATGTTCGCAGACGATGGATTTCCGGGATTCGAGTAGAAGTTTACTGGTATGCGGCCGAAGCTGAGTAGCGATATACCAATATTCTATGCTGTGCCCAAAATTTGTCTGGTCCTGGATGTTGTGGTGGTTGATGTTCGGTAGAAAGTTGAGAAGTGGAAGCTCAGATGCCCGCTGCTATCAAAGCTACCTATCGAAATAACGGCAGGCAGTTTGGAAAGTAGTACTTGCTCCAGAGGTACCCAAGTGCTCTTCACCTGCGGTGCTGAGACATTTCCGAGAAGTCACTAACAGCTGATGTTGTTGCAGGGATTAAAGACATCTCAGTGTTTACTTCAGCGGGGTTAGGCCTGGATTTGTCCACTCCCGTCCCGTCAACTCGATGCCGCTTGCTTGACACGCGACCGGCAGCGCGACACGACAGACGACAAGGGACGATACATCGTCTTTCAAAAAGAAACGGGAGACCCTGAAGCACAGGTGAAGAGAACCTGTCGATTCTGTGACTGAGCTGTTGAAGAACTGGAACTAGCTAGTGGTTCTTCAGGTTTATATATCCGCCACTTTGTCACTCGTCTTCAGTGGCCCGAATGGCTGCGCATCAAGGTTCTCACTCATTGACTGTTTGGTGAATCCTTAACCCGTCAATTGCTGCATTCAACAACCTCTTCAACTCCAATGCTGCCCGTATTGCTCACGACAAGCATCAGGCAAAATGGCTGAGGAAAGGGACACTTCTGCGGACCTCTTTGCAATTCCCAATTTCTGGCGCTCATCGAGGTTTTTGGACCAAGACAAAGCAGCAAACCCTCTCTTTTCACCCAACTTGGAAATATCCGGTATGTTAATGTGACTACATGTATGCTGATGCAGACAAAGATGCTAACTCAAACCCAGGCTCTTCCTTCCAATTCCTTCCATTCGGAAACCAAGACAAACCATTAGGATCCCTCAAACGCCCTCTACAAGAAGAAGGTCAAACCAGCTTCTTCAGACTACCTCCCGTTCTGCGTGAGGCGGCTCTCAACGATGAACCACAGTTGTCCGACGACCTCTTCTCCGATGGAATTGGGAGCGCTGAAAATAGGAAGAAAGGCGAATCACCGGCTGATCTAGATGACGATGAGGACTACTGGCTCACCCTGGACGACGTGGAACCGAAGACACCCGAGTACAAGTCCTGGGAGGCATTCAATCCGACAGCTCACCACGGTCCATCTGATGTTGTCTTCATCAGCGAGGCCGGACCCGTCGCTTTTGACGCCCTCATAACCGAAATTCCGGAAGATGGCACAGAGCCTGTTCCCGATATCCTCGACAATGCCTTGTACTACGCCTGTCTGTTAGGGCTGGCACAGGGGAGAAGCTCTGTCCTCTTCTCGTGGGATGCGGAAAAGGGCTCGTTTGTCAAGACGGCACCTCACCTTAGGATCTCGGGTGTCTCTGTTCAGTTGATACAGAGCATGGATCAGCTTTGCCTTGACTGTGGAAACGCCGTCAAGGCCCTTGGGTCCTTCTCCGAGTCGGCTTATTTCGAATCCCCCACGCCCACAAGCGTTGCCCTAGCAAAAGTGGTAGATCAACTGATCTTGGCTGTCCAAACCGAGGTTGCTGCCCGCAACAAGGATGTCAGGTCCATACTTCAGCTACAATCTGTTGTTATGCCTGCACACGCCATCCTAACGTACTTCCACGCGCTCAGCAAAAAGCTGGCTCAAGAGAAAACGGAAGAGGGAATGCTCTCATGCCTCTTCCGCGAAGCTCATGCCGTTGAGTACCAAGGTGGCCTACTACCTGAGGTCATCTGCGAAGTGCTACGGCTTGCCTCAAAGCCGTGGATCGAATTCGTTGAAGAATGGATCGGTCTGAAGAACGAAGAAGGCGCCCCAATATCCAAGACGGGTTCAGGAAAGTCCTTTGTGAAAGTGGCCGACAAGATGTGGATAGACGACCACGGGTTCGAGCTCGAGGAGCCTGACTTCTTCCTAGACGAGGACAGGATGCCGTCGTTTGTGCCTCAAGACATTGCTCGCTCCATATTCGACACTGGGCGAAATCTGCGCTTCCTCAAAGAGCACCATCCAGACCACTTTCTCTCAAAGCGGAACGTCGTTGCACTTACCCAACCACCCAAACTCGAGTGGCAATTCTCCTGGGATGCCATAACACTGCTGGAAACGAGAGTCAACGAGTACAAAGCTGCAGTGACTCGCTTGGTGCAAAACGCAACATCAGGAGATCAGCTCTCGACACGTCCATCAACTACACACGAGCCCAACGAGTACAAACTCACCTACTTCGGAAAAAGTGAAGAAGAAGTCGCCGCTGCTGTCCTCGCCTCAATCAACCAGCTAGCTCAACCTCTCGATAGTCACGAGTCCGACGATGAGCTCACCACCATGCTTCACAACCGCTTGTACTCAACAGTAGATCAACCGACCAACAAAGAGGAGGGCTTCAACCCGCACTGGTCCCTCGTTCCCTTACTCTCTTTCGGCTCCCTCGTTGACACCCAGTCAAAGTTGGTAAACGACGAATGCATGAAACTCCTCCTCGGCCCTCACAAACTCCGGGTGCACACCAATCTCATGAGACAATACTTCCTCCTAGGCAATGGTATGCTCTGCAGTCGCCTTTCCCACGCCCTCTTCGATCCCGACCTTGAGTCCGCCGAGCGCAAAGCCGGTGTTGCCTTCAGCGGTGGTGTCATGGGCCTCCGACTAGGCGGCCGAGACACCTGGCCACCAGCCAGCTCTGAACTCCGTCTGGCGCTCATGGGCGTTCTCTCCGATTGCTATGAGCCGCCCGCCGGCGAGAAGGACACTGACGGACAAGAGGAAGCGGCAGGAATGGGTAAATCCATGCTTTCCCGTACCTACAGCTCCGACCTACCTGGTGATCTCAGCTTCGCCGTGCGCGATCTGTCTTCGGAAGAGATCAACAACTGTATGGACCCCGACGGCTTGGAAGCGCTGGACTTCTTGCGGCTGTCATACAAAGCCCCGTCAGGGCTGCAGTATATCATGACGCCCGTTATCTTGCTAAAGTACGATCGCATCAACAAGCATCTACTCCGTATCCTACGGATGTTGTACGTAGTCAACCACCTCTCGCGCGACGTCCAGCTGCTTGCTCGCCGTACTCGCCTCAGCAACGCCAGCATCCGCTTCTGCGCGGAGGCGAACCACTTCGTTTCCAAGATGGCGGCCTATTTCTTTGACTCCGGGATCACTACCATCTGGAACCAGTTCGATGAGTGGTTAGACTCGATAGAAGCCGAGTTCCTCGGAGGAGCGGGTGACGGTGACGGTCACGGCGCCGACGACAGCGCCAGCGTCCTCCTCACAACCATCTCACAACCAGGAACTTCCCGCCCCTCCCAGAACAAAAAGAACAAAAAATCCTGCTCCCCCGACTTAGTCCGCGACAAACAATCCCACTGCCTAGACGAAATCATGTCCGCCCTCTTTTTACGCAAGCGCCAGACACCAGTCCTCAAGCTCCTCGAAGAAATCTTCACCATCATCCTCCGCTTCGCCAGACTACTGCGATCCCACAATACCCACAAGAAACCAACTGTTAGCAGAAAAGGAAAAAGCAAAGAACAATCCACCAAAGACTCAGAATACGCCACCGACACGCCAGAAAGTCTCTACGCCCTGTTCAGGAAGAACGTAGAGGTTTTCTTGACTGTGTGTAAAGGGTTGGGAGAGAAGGCGGCTGCTAGTAAGAATAAGGGGTATGGACACGGGAATGGCAGCGGATTGGGGAGGGTGGGGGAGAGCTTGGCGGAGATGATTCCTTTGGCGTTGGATATGATGGGGTACTATGAGGGGGGGAGGGGGAGGTATCAGGGGTAGGGTAAGGTAGGGTGGGTGTGAGGTGTGGGGTGGTGGTATAGAACGAGTACAGGATAGGATATTATGGTGTTGGTTGATGGTGTTGAGTTATAAACAGTTATGGAAAGGCAGAGAGCGGCATGGCATGGTTATGTTTACACTCGTAGGATAGCAGCAGGACTGATACCCATTTGCTTAAGCTTCTGTTTTGTGTGCTTTGTGTTTAGAACTTGATGCCGTGCCCATCAGGAAGTCTTCCGAGATGGAGAACGGATATTGGCATGGTCATTCAACATAACTTCGTTATGTATGTTTCTACATATACACCAGTCTTTTTGATGTCACTGGCAGTTGAGCTGTGACCGTTCCTTCCTTTGCTCGTACGCTTCAAGCTCCACCTGCCTTCCGTCTCAGTGACTTCAGTTGCCACTCGAGGGCCAACTAATCGTGTCATCGCTCCTTCCCTGACGAGTCTGACTGCCCTGCGGTTGAGTAGCCCAGCTACAGTCATCCCCTGTCCAAACTCAAGTGAAGTCTGTAAATTGATCCTTGTCTTTTTCGCTTCTTGACTTCACCCTGGCGGGCTGGAAGGCGGGCGAGAACCTTTAGGGGTTCAGTAAGGAGCAGGTGAGGGATGGGTCTTCCGTCTGATCTGGAGCTGATCCGTCTGTATCTGTCTGTGGAGCTCAGTCGGTTCAGTTATGCTTAAATCAATTACCTACTCCGCCAGAAGGGGAGGGGTAGAACTATTCGTTATAAACTGCGGTCGGTGAATGTACGGATATGCCTCTTATACTCATGGTGAACCCTTTCCACATTAGAGGTGTTGCGAACCTTTAAGGTTCAAGGAGAATGTGTTCACTGTCACTGCCACATGCTTCTTCCAAGTTCGCTTGTATCAACACTTCACTTCCATTCTCAACCTTCACCACTTAGCATCTAACTCTTATCTATAGACATGACTTCCCCCGACCATTCCATCCACCGAACAACCTGTGATGGTACATTCAAACCTATATCCCCATCAACCCTTCCACTCAAGATCTCTTTCCCTTACAGATTCACTCTCTTACTTTCCCTTTCCTCTCCTATGCCCCACTACCCGCCTTCACCCCCGCCCATTTCCTTTCCTTTTTTTGTTTAACTCTTCCCTTAAACCAGCCCAAAGACACCGGGTGACCGACCATGAAGACCGAAAGACCGAAGACCGTCATCATGCAATAGTAAAAACCATCTGTTCATCGTGTACTTAACAGAGGTCCTTGCATGATGAGATGATGCCGTGAAAAATGGAACGACGCCAAAACCATGTTGCCTCTTGCTTTGCTTTGCCTTGCCTCCTGTTGTTCCGTTTTTCTTTCCCCTTCTTCTTTTGTCTTTTGTCCCTGTGCCTGTGCCTGTGCCTGTCTATACTTGCCATTTTGCCTGCCATTGTGGGTGGTGGGAGAGCCTCTTCTCTTCTCTTCTAAAATGCAAAGCCCCGTCAAAAATGTAACAGAAAAACAGAAATCTATCAGTTCGTTCGTTCACAAAACACAACACAACACGACACAACACAATCGACCGACCCGACCCGACCCCGAAATCCCCCGAGCCCGGTGCTCATGATTGATGCAACAAAAAACATTCACTCCTGCCACTCACAATTCCTATGAGAGGCCGTCTGTGACGAAATAAAAAACACGCAAACAATGTGAAAACGAATGTAAAAATGCAAAAACAACCCGAAAAATAATGACGCCATTGATGCAAAACTGCTTGCTGTTGGATGTTGGAACGTATTTTGGTGCGTGAACGTTGTTTCCATTCCCTTCTCTTATTTTCTTTCCTCTTTATAACCGACCGCATGATTGAAGCGGAATTGCGGTGGGTGATATCTGACGGCTCAACTCGCCTCCCCTCGTAACTTGTCGTTTGTCCGAAGAGTTGCATCGTACCCAGTGAATGAATGAACCTGAATGAACCCGAAGTTCCGCAGAATGCCTCGGGTGATGTCGCTGACCAATCGCTAAATCGTCTCCTGAAAAGGCACACCTGTCGTAACCAGATCCTCCATTGGTCGTAGCCGCCACCAAAATCGTGAACGTGATGTATCGATCAACTAGCTTTTTGCATCGGTCGCTGAGGCCTTGTTTGGAAACCATGAGGAGCGCTTCGTGTTGACCCGAGATGATGCCCTAGTCTGATTGGTGTTCACTTTGCCCAAGTCAGCCCAAACAAGTCGGGACAGCGACCTAAAAGGCGGCACCGACCAGTCAATCAACCAAGAATCTGCGCTGTGCTCAATGACCTTCGCGTTTTGGAACGCTTGCTGACTCCCTTCCGCTGCTCGTCCAATATCTTCTCCGGCATGCGAACATTCAGAGGCGTTGGGTAGTGACCTTGGGGTGAGCGGTCCGGATCTCATTTAGTTGACAATCGTGGTGACAACCCTGTTGAAGCTAAGAGAGCCCCATGATATTTTCAGTTGCGTATCTGAGATCAAGGGCAACTGGGATCCGGAACATCGAACTGAAAGTCAATGCCGGAACAGCGCCAGGAACCAAGGGAACCGGGGACGTCAAACATGATGCGAAGTCGTTAGGTTAGGCTGATCGATCCAGTTCATCCAGAAAAGCAGGTAATGATATTGGGCCACACAATCGAGTCCATGGATTTGATGTACACAAGAGGCGGTCCTGGGATGTTTGGTATTCACTTCATTTTTTTGGGCTTCTCTTCATGCCAGAGGCTTGTACATATACCGAACAGGTATAATATATCGCAGCGCCTCTCAGTTTCCAGTGGTCCTCCATATCACAACACGCTTAGGTCCGCAAGGCCAGGCTTGCGTGTTTTCCGCGACTCAAGGAGACGTTCGGAAATGTTCAAGCAACGCCTCGGGGACCTTACCCATCAGGGCTCCAAACCACCACCGATCTCGAGACCTGACGAGTATTAGCTTGTAGGGCGACAGTGAAAAGCACATGGCTAATCAGCACACGCCGTAACAACGCTAACGTATGACATCCAATACGCAAAACGTGAGGATTCATGGGGACTGGTTTGTAGTGCGAGCAACGCTCGCGGATATTATCGGACCCGAAAACACTGCTTTATAATGCTAGTCGATCGGATTTCATGGCGGTGCCGGAGGGATCTGGCCAGGTAACTAAAGGATTTTGTTGATTTTGGTAATTTTGTTGATGAGGCTATTGGCTAGCCAGTTCACTCCGACAGGGGGGACGAGGGGCGGATCGAATCGATTGTCGTCAGATACTCCTACCGGTCGGGTTCTTCGCTCTTAACCGGCGATTCCTAAGCACGGGTTTGACTGCGTTCGGGACCTGAACCACACCATTAGATCAGAACACATATTATGTAGGACGAAATTTGAAATGGGTATGAGGCTGCGCACCATTCTGGAACATCTGGGACCAATCGGTACCGCCCGATCCACCGAACATTTGCATGCCATTCTGCTGCTGGGGCATGCTGTAGTTGGCAAGCTGGGGGTTGATGTTGGCGGTCATGTTGTTGTTAACCTCCTGACCGTTGTAAGTCTGATCGAAGCTGCCTCCGCGAGTGGTACCGCCCATAACGGAACCAGTCATGCTTCTCCTGTCGCGATTCGCGTCGTCAATCCTATTGATGCTGCTGGATCTCGACAGTTGATCCTGGTTGTTGCCCATGTTGTTCATGCTATCGGAGGTGGGGATGAGACCAAAAGGGTGGACCATGCCGTCAGCGGTCATGTTGCCCATTCCGTTCATGTGGTTCACATCGCCTCCCTCACCCATAGCCTTTTGTTGGGCCTGCGCATTCTTCTTAACATGGGCCTGGGGGTGCGACAAATGGCTGGCGCCAGTGGGGTTACCGCGACGAACGGAGCACTTGATGAAGTGGCGCTTCAAGATATCACTTCTCGAGAAGGTATCACGGCACAAGACACACATGTAGGGGCGGTCGCCGGTGTCTGCTCAACTGTCAGCACCTGATGACTAGGAGGAAAGCTTTTGGAGATGAAACTTACGGCGGAGTAGATGCCTCTTGAGGTGCTTGGCATGGAGGTAGGTTTTTGTGCAGTGCGGGCAAGGGAACTTGCCATCGGCATCCTTCTGGGGAATCTGGTTCTTAGCAGACGCGCTGCCGGCAGCCGGAGCGGCGGGCTTTCCAGGCGCGCTAGGAAGAATGCCACGGCGTCCCTGGGAGCCAACCACGTGGGTGGGCTGATCGCCCTCGGGAAGCATTGACGCTTGAGCGGCGATGAGTGGGCTCTGGCCGTAGGGAGAGTTCATGCCGGGCTGCATGACTCCACCAGCCGGCATCGGGCGGAGCACCGGGGGTACACGGCCGTTAGCCGGGGACGGGGCCGGGGCAATGGGCTGAGGATGCGAGGCGGCGGTGGTGGACTGGGGCATCATGGCCGAAGATGTCGCGTAGGACTGCTGGGGATACGGGTTGCTGCCCATCATGGGATAGCCAGCGCCGCGGCCAGCGCCGTTGGGGGGAGGGGGAGGGTAGCTGGCCATGTTGCTAGTAGAAGCAGGCGTGTTGGGGGTTGCAGTTCTCGGGGTGTGAGGGTAGCTGCCGTAGGAAGGAGGTTGCTGCATGACCGTGTTGCTGGGTTGGAGAGGAGGCAGTGTCTGCGGGGGGGGAGTCGCGGTGGATTGTTGTTGCTGGAGTTGGTGCGGAGAAATGGCTGAAGACGAAGGATTGTATGAAGCTGCCGACGTGTTTATGACATTCGTCGAGTAGTGCGGCAAACCTTCCATAATCCGTCTCGAAAATTACTCTGAAGCAGCGAGCACAGAAAAAACCATCCGGCAACGGGGGCGCGAATAGAATTCTTCTGGCGACTCTTTGTCTTGATCTTCAACGGAAGGCGCGTTGGCTGGAGAGACTCCTGAAGACCAATGGCTCGGAATTGGGTAGCAAGGCAAGGGAAAGACCTGCGTTGCGCTTGTTTGCCCGACGATGCACTCGAGCCCGTTGTCGGTAAAAGTCTGACAGTACAGGTGGACGGAACCCTTCTTGACAGTAATGCGACGACGCTACAACGCTGTTTTTGGTGGTGCGACAGGCCGCTGGGGGAGAATTCGTGTGCGGCGGTGGGAGATGAAGCTGCGATCCAGTATCGTGGTTGATGCCGGCGACGAGCTTGTTGGAGGAGTATACACACGTAGAGGTGGAGAATGCCCTAAGCCTGAACTTTGGGTTGAGGCTCAAAAGGAAAAAAGATTGGTAGGTGGAGAGAAAAAATGGGCGGAGGACAAAGTGGAGCCTTCGCTTTTTGTAGGTGCCGCTGCCGGTCACCCTTTTTGTATTTTGGAAGGATGGCCAGCGTCACTCTGAGAGGTACAAGGTACAAGAAATGTGCTAGGCCCTGCCTGTGCGCTGGTGAAGCTGCGAAGGGGGGAATCGGATGAGTGGATGGGGTGGGTCTTGCGTGGCCCCCAATCACATAGCGCAATTGAGGTACGTACCTTGCTGCGGGGGTTCGTGAATTCCAGCGGAGGATATTTTCACAGACCCTCCTCCAGATTGGACTGATTGAGACAGGAAATAAAAGGTCTGGGCATCCAGATGGTGACTTGTGAATGTCCACACGTCTCCGATGTATAAAATTTTGTGAACTTGCTGCTGTTGCTGTTGCTGCTTCATCATTGCTATTTGTCTATCTTTACGCCACTTGCTTTTGGTTCGGAAGGTGCTCGAACGGCCCAGGGCTGCTCGGTGCTCGTTTTGCTTCGACGGACGAGTTCAAATGTCACAGAGCGCAGAAACGTGAAGGGGGAAAACCAGGTGGTTGAAACGGACACAAAGCGGACATTGAAGGGCAACCGTCGGAGAGCGAGCACGGAGAGCAGGGGTTCCTTCGTTTCGGGCACGCGCGGACCAGAGAGACGACAGAGACAGAGAGAGTCGAGGTTGCCAGTCACTTCACACTATCATTCGACAACAATCGCGATGTGAATTGAGAGATGGTGTTTTGATGGTGTATTGTGACTTGCACCGGCGTGTTTGTGAGGGTTCTATCCCAGAGAGCAGAAGCGGGAATTGCCGGGTCTTATTCAACGTACAACAGCATGCCACCACCAGACTGCTTTCATCTGGTCTACTAGAGAACGACTTGGGCGTACCAATCTGGAACAGAGAAGAGAAGGTGGTTTAAAAGCTACCACCATCGTCTTGGTCTCCTAAGGACTCTGGGCACCATGTATTGAGTCCTTGACCTCCTTGTGTTACGACTCCTATGGCAACGGGAAGTCGAGGTTTGGTGATTGATAGTCAGCCTCTGGACAACGCGGTTGGAATCGCGGTGTTTTTCAGTTTTATTCGATTCCAGTCGCGCGATTCTGATAGCTCAGTTCACCAGAGTCTACTGCGTAGCAACGACTGACAAACGATGCGATCTGTTTGCTGGCAAATTGGGTTTTGGCTTCTCACCCTTCAACTCTCTATGCCCTTTTCTTTCCATCATCACTCGAGATCACCGAGTTGACAGCTGCTGCTGGTATACACAGCATTTCTCGTATACATGACCGTGACGGTGAACCTCGACGGAAAGAATCTGACAAAGTGACCTCATGGATGCACAGTGTAAGAATGTGGTTAGATTGCGGGAGTTTCTCTTTCGCAAGGTACATTTCTGTACCCAAGCTATTTTAGCGCTGCCTTTGCATCGCATTTGTACCCTACGGTACTTCCGAAGCGACCCCTTGGGCCATTGTAAAGTTACAAAAGTTACGACCTGTGTTGATTACGCCCCTGACTTCCTTCTACATCATGCCTCATGCATTCTTTGACGAAGGCCTTGCTAGACGAAGACGGATTGTCAGTTGTGGCGGCAAGTTGCAATTTCTCCCTTTCGATTGCGGTCGAGGCTTACGCAAAGCCATCAAGGCTTTTCTTAGTAATGGCTTCACCGTGTTCTATCTTGGTCTGGAAGCGGGAGGTGTATTTGTTATGCGAAGAGATCGAAATCCTGTGGCGCCCATTGTTTCGATTCTAGATGGTACTGTCTCGTCTACAAACGCGAGTTACTTCTGTCCGACATAGGAAGTGGTGGCAGTCATGGTGCAATCCGGACTGTCACAACCGGTAGCGCTTTTGTGTTCAAGCGATGCACTATCACTGCCACACCCAAAAGTAAGCGCTGTGATTGTTCTCGGGCAAAGAAGCAGCAGTGCAGAAGATCAATGACAACGTCTCAATCAGTTGAGAAGGATTCGCTGAAATGATGGTTATGGGAGGTCGGGCATGCTGAGCCTGCCAGAGTGTCCGAGATCTACACATACCGTAGCGCTCTGCTCTGGCAAGTTCGGTTTCCAATTGCGAGAAATGGAAGTGTCCATGTGCTTCCATAACGAGCTCAGCCATAGCTGACTAACGACATACCATATTGGAAGACTCTGAAAATGTCCCGGTCTTCAATCTGTTTTTCGCCGTTCGTATTCACATGTTTCCATAAACACTCTATCATCCGAGTTCTTGAGAGTCTCTAGGTTGTCTATCGTGTTAACTAGCCAGCTGCAACAAGTTAACCAGATCATAGTTTCACAAGCGCAGTTGGGGTCTGAAAGCCGTCTACCAAGCGTCCCGCTCGTAGAGAGCAGAAAAGTAGTGGACTAGTGTCATGTCTGCGCCGATCCGTGAACTTCCAAGCAGGAGCGCATCGAGACGCATCAGACTGTCCTGGGTTGGCTCACAGCACTGGAGGAAGGTTACCGTAATAACACCAAAGAACAACAATGCGGTGCTGGAGAGGGGTGTAAAAATTATAATAGAACTAGAAGCAACCAACTCGCCGAAACCGAACAGAAGAGAATGAAGGAAAACCGCGCATTACCATCCGCAGTAGCGCTTGCGCCTCTCCCGAAAGCAAATCCATGTTGGGTTGGGATTTTGCAGCATGATCCCCGACGCAATGGACATCCATTCCTCGAAGAGATATCGACGACGGCGAAGACAGCGACAAGCAGGAACAACTTGATTTGCTATCACGTCTTGGGCCAGCAGGGACCAGGTCTCCTGCGAAGAAGCCAGGGCGGCATTTGGTAGGTAGACACTTGCTGATTCTTATGTCGCTGATGTTAGCCTGCTGCACTTGGACAGAGCCCAGAAGTCCCTGAAGGCAATGATGCCCTGTTCGCCTGTTCATCGTCAGTATCAGGTTGCAGTGGTGAAGAGACTTTGGTAACTCGCTGATAGAGTGGCAATTGTAGTTGTCTTGGATGACTGACTGATACCTCTCATCCTTCGCGTTTTTGTTCATAAGTCTGAACAAGGGGAACCAATAGAGAGTGCAGAAGTTGCGGTGAGGGTCCGGTTCTCCCACACTCGCCAGTTCCTCTGCTCGAGGCGCCGTTTGTGCGAGGTACACCAGAAGTGCCCCGAGATCTCTGTAATGTACGCGTAGTTCGCGACTCGAGCCCTGTAAGCCCAGAGGGAGGGCCTACCTTTACGAACAAATCTGTGTACGGTAACCTTTCAGTACGCTACACCGACTGTATACTCGGGTGAGAAGTGAGCTCGTGCTAGTTGCTAACGACTAAAACGCCGCTGCTGCATTTTGGCATCTCCGGAAGTTTTCAGTGAATCCTAGTCCCCGGTCAACCCAATGCTCTGGAGAGATTAGCGTCAGCCCCAACTCTGGCCCAGATATTTCTTACTGTATCACCCACGAAGCTATGGCTTTGGACAACCATAACGAGAGCTCAAGTTGCACAAAAGAGCAACGTTGTCTTCGGCGACGGGAACGCTGTAACACAAACTCGATGCTGTTGCAAGTCGAGAGATGAGACTGCATCTGTCGGATGGGTCGAAGTTTTTCTGGCAGATTGGTGGGATGATGTGCAGCATCAACGAGTCAAGAGTCGAACGAAACGAGCCTGAAGAGAGAGCCCTGTCCTTGTCTTTTTCTTGATCCCTGTCTTCTGATGGCCTGTCTTGATCTGTGAATGGCTGCGTTAGCAGTTGATGCCGAACGGTGAGGGGGTTTGGCTTGAACAGGCTAGCACTGTGATGGATGTACCGCCCGTACCGCTCCATCGTCGACGATGAATGACGACGACCCAGACAAGGGACTGATGACCGAAGGACGCCAGGGTGATTTCGGTAATTTCAACCAAAATTACCACGAGACTTCGAGACGTCCGTCTACAACTGTCGTCGCTTTGCCTGCCATCGCTGAACTTGACGTTTCGTAACCGACCACAGGAAAAGGGGCTTGATAGGTAGCGGTTGATTGTTACCTTGGGCGCCGAGGAGGGAACATTGTTTACCCTATCGCTCACCACCTCACCGTCGACGATAGTGCACCAATAGGTCCAATACTACTGCTGCGTAGGTAGGTTTGGCTCGTTGGGTTTCAGGCTTTCTTGCATCGCTGCAAGATCTCATCAGTCAGATCTCTGGTTGCTGCGACACTGTCACGATGCGGCGGCGCGTTAGCCGCAACCGCAACCCGCACGCGTATCCGCGTTGGAGGCACCATTGGAGGGCCCAATGCCCCAATACCCCAAGGACCCCTCGAGGACCCCCAGCAGTGGCACTGTCGCGTGCTGGCCAGCATCATTTTTCGTTGGAGGGATCTGGAGGAATGCGATGCGAGCCGCTGCTGGTGTTCGGACTGGTGTCTCGAGTCTCACCAGTGGCGTCGTTGGGATGGCGGCAGCCCCCTCCCAGTGTGTCGAAACGGTGTGTGTGCCTGTGGAGAGCTGGGCAGCAGGGCAGATCCGAGAACTGAGGTGAGGCTCTGGGAGGGTCCTGATCGTGAACCCACTCCTGCGGGTGTTCTGTGCAACATATAAAAAATTGGAGATATGAGGGGCATGTTGGGGCATCTTCCACTTCTAGAAGCCGGCTGAACCCCCCACAGAGGTTAAAACCGATTGCTGGAGCTGGATGTTGGAGTATCGATATCAAAAGCAATGGGCAACATCCATCGTCAAAAGTGCAGTTTGTCGACAACAATTCGAAAATCGCTCCTCTCGCTTCAGGCTTTCGAGCGCCAATGTCGCAGCTATGTCCTGCCTGCCGCGGCATTTGCGACAGCCGTTACAAAGAGCATGCCACGTCGCTAGGAGACGAGTCAGGCTCATGACTGCACTGCTACAGTGCTTGGGCCACAGGACGTGAACTGTCTCTGCGGTAGCGTCAGTCCATCACCACATGCGACTAGAGAGTGCGATGGTATCGTACCAAAATACGCGCCTTGCATTCGCAAAGGCAAAGTGCAGAGCTCGTCGGCGACGACCTCGACGAACGGAAGCTGCCCGAAGGTGTCGAGCTTGAGGTGTCGTTGAAAAGACTTCCCCACCTGCCCACCTGCCCCGCGAAGGGACCCAACCTCCATCTTGTTGGTCGCTTGGCGATAGATATCTGGATGCACGGGTACCTTATCAATCACCTGCTACATTAGGGGGTGTCCAAATTTGGATGCTCACCACTGGCGACCGTGAGCCTCCCACGCCTTCCAAACGAACAACGCTCCTATCAGCCGGTCGGAACGGGAGAATAGGGCATCCTAAACCAGATTCTCGTGTGGTCACATTACTGCGTGAGATGTGTCGTCTTATCGAGTGAGAGACTGTCCAAAGACGTACAAAAGGCGGCAGGCGGGTGTGTTCGGCGTTCGCTTCGTTCAAATCACCTCCAACGACTCCCACAACCTTTTCCATCATCAAGTACCGGGATGTACTGCCAGTCCCCTGTCTCGAAGGTAGGCTGGTAGCGTTCTTGGATGCAACACTGTGTCATAAAACCCTCGTTGCTCACTCACTCCAACCACCTGGAAACGGGGGATGGAATGTCTCTGTAAGGACGATTCGACCCCGAAAAAGCGACCGAGACGGAGCTGGCATTGACGACGACGGATGGCCTTTCCTGTTCCAGGAAATTAGACTGCACCCTGGAAAGAGTGCTCAACACACAATGTGAGCATCTCCCACATCGGGCCGGTATGGCTACACTGCCTTCCTTATATTTCCCATTTGCCAGGTACCGCGGAAAGCGACACGATGGTTGTTGCTTGCCGACTCCTACAGAAAATTCATCATGGCAGTCTTCTCAAAGGGGCATTGCGGTCCAGGACGAACAGAAGAACGGAAGCCTTCGGTCGAAGGGAACATGGTCCAATTGGAAGTCATGGAGGTCGCTTCCATGAATTGGCATTGTTCCTGCCAGTTTGACAAGAAAATGGCCGATGCACAACCGATCAATTTCATCACCCATCATCGCAGGGCATCACAAACAGGCAAGAACGGCTAGGCTGCCGGCACAACGGAATATTCCCGTGATACCTGCTGCAGTGCCTCTTTCCAGCGTAAAACAACTTCCTCCGGAAGCGGAAGGGACGAGGTCGGAGTGTGACGAACAAGTTGCGTGATCTTTGCATACACCATTCTGTCCGAGCTTTGCCCGAGCTTACGAAATCCTGAATAGGCGGCACACTCTTTTCTTCCTTGTGAACCGAAGTCGATGGTGGTTTACAAGCCAACCGCAATTCCGCAACCGCCGCCGTCTTTGTTTTTTGTTTCTGGTATTCAATCACCGCATCAAATGCCCCCCACCCGGGTTCTCCATGATAGAACGGCCAAGCGGGCCAAGATATGTCGGATAAAAGAGGTGACAGTATCACGGGGCGAGAGGGCACCGTTGGGGGTAGGGTAAGATATGCGTTGTTGTACGAAGGAGGAGAAAGGGAAGTGTGCGTGGAGGACTGGCTATATGGGCGAGAGCCCAGATAGGCCAGTCCGTGCGCGCGCACGTGAGACTGCACGTGACGAAGTATATGACTAGTGCGAGTGCATAGCTCTGGGCTATGGTACGAAGTACTGGCATGGTATATGTGCGGTTAGTGCAGTGCAACCACATTATAGGCTAGCCCTATAATACTATCCCCCTTCAAAAGAAGCTCGTAGAGCTGAAAAATCTATATACATATATAATAATAGACCTATTCCTTTATAAACTATTATAATCCACGAACTGCGTCGGGGGCAGCTTTCCTAACTATATATCTATTAACCGTCGTAATACCTTACTAAATATTAGACACAATTTATCCTCTACCTCTTTATTGATTGTTATATCCATTTTAAACGTTGTAATTGTATTTGGGAGTAGCTTCGTTATGTCGATTACGGAAGCCGTTTCTTATTGGAGGCGGGCGGAGTAACGCCGAAGGGGGTTTAGTATTAGAGAGGGCGCCGGGGCGGCTAGAAAATCGGGGGCCGCGGTTGGAGAGTTAGAAGCGAAACGTTGGAGGAGGTTCTGGACTTTTGGGGGGATAAGTTTGTCCGGGTTCTCGCGATAGAACTATTATAGGCGGTACTCGCAATTAATAACGTTACTAACGGGCTCCTAAGTAGGATTACCGGTTTTCTATTTAATATAATACTTCTAGTAAAAGTTGGAGCCCTTCTGGGCGTAGTCGATAAACTTTTCGAACGCTTATTCCTCGTACTCCTCCTAATTATCCGTTTATATTATTACCCTCTTATCGTTAGCCTTAACGTTAATTGAGGTGTTTTAGCCGAATAGTCCCTTGCTGGACTATAACTATATTATAGAAATATAGAAGATTGGTAAATACTTTATATTAGTAGGTAAGGCGAGGTAAATTGTGTAAAACTCGGCTCGGACGACTTTAAAGGGTCCTTCCTACCGGGGGGAAAATTTAGTATAAGGGCGACCGCTAGCGAAGTTAATCGTATTTAATAAAACTATATTACTAATACAATATTTGGGCGAATCGATACGCTTCTTATTAGTATTATCCTCGTACTTTGCCTATATACGCCGAGATTACTAGATTACGAAGTCCTAGATCTTCTAGAAGCGATCTACTAATTCGTTAGCTTTATAATATTCTTTAAATTAAACCGGTAATAAATTTGGCGGCGGCGGGGTGTGGGGTTCGGTATTTATACGAGGGTAATAGCCGTAATTGGTAAAGAATAATAAAATTCCTATTAATAATGAAATAGTATTATTACTAGCGAATTCCGCGAGTACTAATTATTTTACTTAGTCCGTTTATGCCTAATTGATATAGAATTTTAAGAATTATTCTATCTCTACGTTAATCTATTCTATTTAAGTATTAATTTGCGGGTAGAAAGCGGAGGTTAATTTACAAATAATAGATAGCCTCTTATAAAGGGTAGACTAGAATTATAAAATAAATTAAATATTTCTATTAGATAGGATACTATTTAGTAGGCTATAAATCGAATAAATATAATCGATAAACCGGTCGGCCAATTCCTCGGCCTCGAGGGTTATAGTCGCAATATAATAATATATCTTTATAAAGCGGTCGATAATAACGGCAATATATTTAAAAGTTTAGCTAAGATAAGTACTTTCCGGTAACGGGGTAATATAGTCGATAGAGATATCCTTCCAAAGTATTAGAGAGATGGTTATAAGTTTAAAATAGCCGGTAGAATTGCGCTTTAAGGATTTAATCTTCGTATATAGGAAGTAGCCCTTATAGAAAAGTCTTATATTATTATATATCCCCTCCTAATAAAAATCGCGTTATAGGAATTTGTATATAACGTTACGGTTAAAATAGCCCGCGCCGGGGGTATTATATTATCGACTAATTAGTTAGAGTTGGAGATTCTTATTATAAGGGTCGATAATAACCTTATTCCGCTATTTTGTAATATTGTTAATAGTATAGTACTTTAAAAAGGCTTTATAGAAGACCTTCTTAATAATTAACGGCTATTGCCGATAGGAATTGTCCATTAAGTAGGAGACCAATTCCTATAGGAAGATAAATATTTTATAATTAATATAGATAAAGTCGTCGGTAAACTTAGTATCGAGGTCCTCCTAGCTTAGTAGGTATAGCGAAAAGTTAGCGGCGGGGTCTTTGAAGTAGCCTTCCTCGAATTACGAAGGGTTAAATAGGGCTCTTTTACGGGCAATTAGGCGATTATCCTCTTCGCTATTTAAGCGGTCGTTGGGTTTACGATTTAGGGCGTTTAGACGAAGGTTCTTTAAGCCGGGGGTATACTTAATTAGGAAGTTAAAACGCGATAAGAATTGAAATTAGTATATATACTACTAGGTAAGTTACTTGTTAGTCGTAAAGGTTTATAGATTCTTATAATCGGTTAAGATATCGAATAGCTATTAGGCTCCTTCGAGTTCTAGCTTCTATTTTTTTAGGGCCTTAATAATAGTTAGTAATTCTTTATTATAAACGTTATAATTATACTCCTACGAAATATATTTAGCCGAGAAGTAAGCTACGGGGTAGAAGATTCTATCGTTACCGTACTATAAAAGGGTGCCGCCGGCGGCCTAATTAGAAGTATCGGTTTCGACGATAATTTTCTTAGTCTAATCGTAAATCTTTAGGATGGGGCCCTTAGTGAAGGCCTTCTTAAAAGACTTAAATGCCTTCCGATAATTATCGTTCCAAATCCAAACCGCATCCTTTTTTATAAATTTGTAAAGTAGGGTCGCTATAATCGAAAAATCTTTAATAAATCGCCGGTAGAAGTTTACGAAGTTTAAGAAGGATTATAAGGATTTTTTTAATTCTAGGGCCTACTATTCTATAATTACCTTAACTTTTTTTAGGTTTATTTTAATACTGTTTAGGGTAATAATTAAGCCTAAATACTTTGTACGTATCGTATAGAATTTATATTTATTAATATTGATACTAAGGCCCGCCTTAGCGAATTAATTGAAAATATCGTTAATATACCGTTCGTAGTCTCGTATATTATCCGAATAAATAAGGACGTCGTCGAAGTATATAGTTATATAAACGTTGAAAATATTGTAAAGAATATTATTAATATAATTCTAGAAAGCCCCGGGGGCGCCTTATAAACCAAAAGGAATGATTAGGGACTCAAAAAGATTAAATTGTATTATAAAGGCGGTCAGCTATTCGTAGCCCTATTTAATATAGATCCTATTAAAGGCCGCGATAATATCGAACTTAGTGAAGATCTTAGCGCGGTAAATCGCGTTTAGGGTCTCTTTAATAAGCGGCAATAGGTAACGGGATTTAAAGGTTATATTATTAACGCTTCTATAGTCGATGTAAATATAGACCCCGCCTCCTAGTTTTTTAACGAGTAAGACGGGTGTTAATATTTTAAATTAGGAAGGCCGGATGAATTTCTTTTTAAGGTTGTTGTTGATTTATTTTTTAATAATGCTAAGTTCGTTTAGGTTGAAAGCGTGGCTACGAAAGGCGGGTAGTGACGTTCCCGGACGGAGTTTAAATTTAAAATCGTATAAGCGGTTAGGGGGAAGAATTTTGGCGCCCTTTTGCTTAAAAGTATTAATATAGTGCTAATATTGCTTGGGGAGTTTAATTTAGATTTGAGCGTTGGTTTTTGGAAGTTTATTTATTTTTTCGTAGAATTTTATAACGTTTTTAAACGTGATTTTACTAATATTAATACCGTTAGCGGCGAAATATTCATTAATAGTTTCTTTGTAGCGTAGGAAATTATCGCTAATATTATTAATTTATATAGAGTTAGCGATTTTTACGGTATGTAAAACGGCTGTATCCTCCTTCCCTATTAAAATATTAATTTACCGATAATAATTATTGCCGAAGAACCTCTTATACTTCTATCCTTTATTTATTAATACCTCTTTGATTATTTTTAGCGTTAAATTATCGCTTACGTTCTTAAAATTTAAAACGCTTCCTTCTTCCTTTATTTTATCCTCTTTTATTATCTTCTTAATATCCTTTTTTATATTGGTTTTAATTGTATAGATAATATAAAGTTTGTACGTTTCGGTTAATTAGTTGAAATTTATTGCGGAGAGCTCCTTAATATCGTTAAGGTTAATAGGATTATTAGGGATACTATAGAAATGAACCGGGATTCGGTAGTTTATAACCTTAATACAGATTCCTCTAGCGATATAATAGGGGGCCGGGCGGGGAATTAGAAATTTTATTAGGAATACTAATAATATAAATATTTAGCCAGGGTTGGAAGGAGTTTTACCGAGCGGGGTAGTATTTAGACGGTTAGCTACGCAATTCTTAAAATAGTTAAACCTTTAACGGGCGGCCCTCCTTACGATCGTAGAAATAAATAGGCGGCGAGTGGACTCCGTTTATAGTTAGAGATCCGGCTCTCTTTCGTCCGGTATTTCCTTATAGGAAAATTTTTTATACGCGGGGCGTATATTAGGCGCGTTAGGGCGAAGAATAGAGAAGTAGCGAATTATTAAGGGAGTATAATAGTTAGCGGCTCTATAAGGGAAATAGCCGTATTATTCGTAGGCGGGGCCGAAATAAAGGGAGTCGCTAGGCTAATCGATATTTAGGGCGTAATATATTAGCTAAGGGTAGCCGAGAATAATAGGGTTATCTTCGGCGAAGTTATAAATAAATAAATTAATAATTTCGTAGTAAATATTTATTTATATAATTAATTTAGAAAAGTAAGTAATATTACCTTTTACTTAGCTATTAGCGAAGTATAATAGTTTAGGGATTAGTAATTTAAAGAAGGGTAGCCGGTATTAAAAGACGAAGCGGCGGTTAATAAAATTAAGAGCGGTATAACTACTATTAATAAAGGTAGAATAATATAATTTACGCGGTCTATAGGATAGGTAAATAGAAAGATTTAATAAATTAGGGTATTTATAATAACTATCTACTAAAGATTTATTTATTTTAATAATATTTAATTGTATAGGGACGACCCTTTATCTTCCTCTTCCTTACCCGGTAAATTAGTATTTCCAAACGCGATTTAGCTAGGAGGTTATATATTTCCCTAGCTATAAATAGAATTATTCTCATTATTAACGAACGGGTTAATAAAGCCGGGCTAGTAAATGGGGATTGGGTAGTAATAACCGCCGGGGCCGGGGGTACCGGGAGTTAGAGCGCCCATCGGTATACTAATTATATTTATAGTATAGACCTAATAGCCGCTACCGTAATTAGAGCGCTATTAACTATAATTATATTAACCCTAGGCCGGCTATTGCTATTAACCGCCGTTATTACTATTATTATTATTACCGTTAGTATTATTATTATTACTATTCTTATCTTTACCCTTCTTTTTATTATAGGGTTTAACTTCTTTTTTAAAATTAATTTTAGAGCGGTATTCGGTTGAATAGTAACCCTTTTTATTATAGCGGGTGTATATTCCGTTCTTTATACGGAATTTAAAGACGTTATTATTGATAATACGAAAGATTTAGACATCGGAGGCGGATATAGTATTGAGGTCTATAGTATTGCCGTTTTAGTTAATAGTAACTTCGCCGGTAGAGGCGGAGGCGCTAGAGGTGCCGGCGGCGGTATTAGTACCAGTCTTATAGTAGGGGTTAATATTTTTATTATATTAATCTTTATCCTTTAAATTCTTTACGAAGTTGTAGGCGAGCGTTAATTATTCGTTATACTTATTATTAGCGGGCTAGGGGTTTTAATAAGTAATAGTAACGCGAACGTACTTAGAGATCTTTTAATGTAGGTAGTAAATCTTTATATTATTATTGAAATTATAACGGTTAATAAGGCGGGTGAAGTTGTCTTCGAATTCTTATTATTTTATACCTTTAGTCATCTTTAATTCTTCGAATTCGTAGCGAAAATAAACAATAATATTAATATTATTATACTTCTTAGTAAATTCTACTAATAATTCGCTTACCTTAATCTACTTAATAGGTAAATTTTCTAGGATTTTAATAAATTCTATTTTAATAATTTCGAAGGGAATGCCTTCGATAGAGCGGATAATAAGAAAGAACTTCTTACGTTTAATATCGAAGAGCTTAGGGTTATTAAATTAGGCGAATTAGACGCGAAGGCGCTAAATATAATATTTAATAATACGCTCGATAATAATACCTTTACCGTTAAACGCGGACAATATAATAATACGCGATACCGACTTATAGCCGCTACCGTCGTCCGTAGTAATTATAATTTTGGGCTCGTCGTTATTAGAGTCCTCGTCGTTACTAGGGTCCTTATCGAGTTCTCTATCCTCGGGCTTACTGTTTCCGTCTATAAGGACGTCGATATTAGGGATAGGGGTACTGGAGGCCTTAATTGTAATAATACGTTAGTGAAGGTCGTTAACCAATTTCTAATACTTCTCCTTCTACTTCTAATAAGAGGCTTTAGAATTAGTTTTTAAAGTCGAGAACTCTATTCTTAAAGTAGCAATATTAGCGCGGAAGGAGCCGATCTTATCCGAATAAGCGTCTTAGAAAGCTTTAACTTTAATTTCGTAATCTTTATAAATTTCTTATACGTAGAGTAGGGCCTTAGCTTAGATAGTGGCGACGTTATTACTAAATTATTTAATTTCTTACTAGGCGGTTACGAATTAGGCTTTAGAAATTTCGAATAGTTCTTCTACTTCCCGTATTTAAGTTTTAGCGCCAACGACGTTATTGTAAATTAGGCGGTTAAGGGCCGTAAAAACGACGCGAAAGATAGGGAGGTTAGAAAGACCGAAGGCGTTTTCAATAGGAATATTAATAATAACCGTTTAATTATTAAGGGTTTCGAGCGCTTACGAAATATTTGAGTAAAATTTATAATTAATTAGGTCGGCTGTTATAAGGGCACCGATCGTTATAATCGCTAAAAAGTTATTAATTATTAGGGGAGTGTTATTGGATATTGATTATTGGATTAATACGCTAGGTAGGTATAAGGGAGAAAGAGAGAGTACGAATTATTTAATAGCGAACTCGGTTTGGTAGTTACTTAATTCAATGGTTAGGATCGCGACGAAGGTTTTAATCGTATAGGGACGAATTTTAATTAATTAATTAATATAATTCGAATACGATTAATCTTCCTTTATTAAATAATAAGTGTATATAGTATAATAATTAAATATAATAAATTATTACGGGGCGAAAGGGTACCGTTAGGGGTAGGGTAAGATATACGTTATTATACGAAGGAGGAGAAAGGGAAGTATGCGTAGAGGATTGGCTATATGGGCGAGAGTTTAAATAGGCCAGTCCGTGCGCGCGTACGTGAGACTGCACGTAACGAAGTATGTAATTAGTACGAGTGTATGGCTCTGGGCTATGGTACGAAGTATTGGCATGGTATATGTGCGGTTAGTGTAGTGCAACCATATTATAGGCTAGCCCTGTGATAGATAGGGGTGGTTAGACCGCCCTGTCTTATGTAATCTGGGCCCGCTGGCATAACTAGCAAAACCCTAATATTAGAGATTCTATATAAGGGATTTACCTAGTAGATTTCTATATAATACATAGTCTGCACCCTACTTTCGTATATACATTTTAACCCCTACTCGTGCTCGTATTCTACAATTAAGAGTCTTATACGCAATATTATCGATTATAATCAACCGGGCAAATACAATACTTAGAAAATAACAATAAAGATAATAGAACCGAACCTCCCTTATATTCGATAATATCTACCTCTATCGATCTTAAGACCGTAAGCGAAGTTATCCTTAATAAATTTAAAGATTAGTATTTTTAGGAAAAGGGATTTAAAAATAAGGCTTTCAATAAAGAGCTTTAGTCTTTTATCGACCTTAATCCTAAGAAGAGAATCCCCTGGCCCGTTACTCCTCTTAAACTATTAATTATTAACTTTTAAGAATTAGCTATCGAAATAACTTAGGAGATTTAAATTTAGTAATAGATTTTCGAATTTATTAAAGAAGAGATTTCGATTGAAACTTCGAATAATTCTAGGCCTCTAATAGTTAATACCCGGGCTTTTCAAACCGCCCGGTCTACTACGGCCCCGGCTTATACCCCGGTATCTACGGACCTTACTCCCGCTTTAATTCAAGTGCCCGTCCTTCCCGGACCGGCTATTAAAGTATCTTTTACTGTTAAACGTTTAGACTTTACGTCTAAGTTTGACTTCCGTAATTATAAAGCCGCCCTAATTAAATACTATTACGAGAAAAAGGATTGGGATAAGTTTGTCCTAAATATTAACGAAGTTAAAGATTGGATAAAGAAATATATTATTAAAAAGCTTTATTTAATTTATTTCCTAAAGATTAAAACTATTACCATCTAGTACAATAAATTTCGTACTTCGATTAGCTATAACCTTATTAGAGTTAGAAAGGATGCTTACGTTAAGTATTGGGAAAAGGTTCGCTTTATTCGTCCCCCTAAGAATTAGACCGCTTAATTTAAAGAGTAAGAGGGAATTATAATTATTAACTAATACTATAAGGTCGATAAGTATATTAATTTAGAAAATTAGTATTAAAATTTCCTTTATATAGTAAATAAATTCCTTAATTCTCCCCTTAATATTTGGGCTATAGTATATCGCCAAATTAAAGATAATAAACTTTATACTTTTATAAATATAGCCCGAGAGTTTAAATAGGCGGTTTACGAAGCGTTCTTATTAAGTAAAGGTAACTCCTAAATTTATAAGGGCGGAACGTTTAAGGCTAGAACTATATTTGCCAAAGAAATTAGTAGGGACGTTCCTAATAACCCCCGGGATAATTAAAATAAAAGGCCGGCTAAAGGGTATTAAGACCGTAATCTTAATAATAAAAAATTAAAGAGGGTTTACCCTATTTACGAACGTATAGGTTATTAAATTGAATATTATTAGTATATTAATACCATTGACCGATTAGAATATTTTAAAGAGAATTCCTATATTCGTACGAAAGTAAATAAAAATTGCCAAAAAGACCCTAAATTCGCCCAACGAATAAAGGAGATCCTAAAGGAGGCCTAAACTAGAAAGGACAAGGAAGAGGCATCCTATATTAATAGCGTTAGTAATCTTTAACTCAATAATCGGCGTATTAGTAATACGAGCTGCGAAGCGAATTTCTTAGTACTAGAACCTTATAATAAGGGGCTAAAGTACCTACTAAAAAACTCAGCGATTCTTAATTTAGGTACAATAATCTATATTTTTAATGAGGCTGGCCGGTTTAAAGGCTTTATACCCGTAAAGGAAGGAGATTACGTCTAGGCGGGAAATAAATCTATTATAATCGAAGGGTATAATTTAATTTACTTAATAGTAAGTAACGACGAAGGTTTCCCTATCAATCTTAGACTTAACGATATCGCGCTTATACTAAGAATAGCCTATAACCTTATATTTCTAAGAAGGTTATTAGAAAAAGGACTATATTAGGATTATTCTTTTAACCCTAATTGCCTACGCTTCCACTTAAATAATATTTACCTTTACCGTCTCTCTTTAAAATTTAATTAATTTATATTAAAATATATACCCTTCGAAATACGTATTAACCAATCCTCTTTTTATATACAATTTTACTAATTTACTAACAAAATTATTAGGAAGTTTCTAAAGGGCGATACTTTATATTAGTACCTTCGCCTTAATTACCTAGGACCGAAAACTTTAATTTAATTAACGGATAAAGAATATAAAGTTTAATTTAAGGGCCCTAATCTCGTTTACTACAATTCCTATATAGTAGTTAAAATAAAGCGTTAAATATATAGAGAGGTCCGCGATACGCTAAAAAGTCTGAGACTCCGTCTCGTAGTCGATTTCTTTAACTATCCATTTATAAAGGTACCCGGTAGAAGGACGGTCTCTAATTTAATAATCGTCGTAAATCGCTAGTCCGGAATAATATAATTATATTACTTACTAAATTAGATAGCGGACTCAATTATTATTATATTAACGTTATTATTTAACGGTCTTAAACTTTATTATTAAATCCGACCTAGGGTAATCGAATATAATAATAAAATAACTATAATTAAACCCTATATTACCGCTTTTTTAATAATAAGAAATATAATTATTAAACCTTCGGCTCCATATATTTAAATATAGAACGGTAGCGCCGAACGCTCGGGGGGTATAATTAAAGAAAAATCGACAACTATAAGGGAGGGGGTAAAGCTACTTTAAAAATTTTAGAGAAAAATTACAATAGCGGTAATATATTTACTAAATATAACCCTACAATGGGAATACAATTGGAAGTCCTTAGAAGAGCGCTTTACAGTATATATAGTAAATCGCAATAGCGGTTAATAAAAAATAATACTACGGTTATTATACCTAAAGGTATATAGGTATAAAGCGTTCGTACTTATAATTAATATCCTACGTAGTTAAAAGCGGACTTAGAAGCTTAAAAGATGGGCTTAAGTAGGATATTTAATTAGTTATTAATTTAATAATATTTACCGCGTTTAGAATCTATATACGAATTAAATAGTTGCGACTAGGGACGTAATATTTAATAAGGACGAAATCTTTATAAATAATATCGAACAATTCTATAATATTCTTAATATTTCCCTTAAAAAATTAGCCGTACAATTAAACGATATTTATTAATTAGATTTCAATATATCTAACCCGTTGCCGATTAGAGGCGCTAAAATAGAAAATAAAGAAGCTAATCCAATCGTCGAATCCTTACCCACCGCCGATAGAACCGCAACTTCCAAACCGACCGAATCTATATATATATAAGAGGAGGAAAAATAAGTAAATTAAAAGGGTAAGGGTATTATAATTACCCCGGTAATAGCCTTAAAGCCGCGGCCGTAGGAGGATTGGTAAATAACGATAATAAATAAAAAGGAAGAGACGAATTATTTTACCCCTCTAAAAAATTTAGCGTCGTTCCTTATTAATAGTTTTAGCGTATTGCGCCCTTAAAAGAATTAGCCGACGTACGATAAATACCTCTATTAAGTCGGATCCTTCTTAATTACTTTAAATAAAATAAATATTGGATTATATAATAGATAATCTATTAATAAGGAAACCTTTAATTAAATAAGGCGGTTAGGGATATATAAAATAAAAAAGAAATTCTCTAATAATTCGAAGTTAACTAAAAATATTATAAATTATTATAACGCCTTTAAAACTTTATTTATATTTTATAAACGAAATTTCCTTCCCCTTCCTCGTTATTATAAAGACCTCTAAGGTTATCCCTTTAATAATATTTTTATAAAGGTAAAATAAAAATATATAAATAATTATAAAGAAAAGAAATTGTAGGTATAAGTTAATTAAAATAAGTAGTAAATTAATAAGACTGCTACTCCTCTTAACTCTATATAAGTATATACGTACAAATTTAATATAAAAGGTTACTTCCTTAAATATAAAATTCGTTTAGTTATATAAGGAGATTAATAATTACGCGATAACGTATATAAAATATACGCTATAACCCTCGCAATCCAATCTTTCCGGATTATAATAGCTATCGCCGTTTATTTTAATTTCGAATTTAAATAATATAATACTATTAACGCTTTTATTAATATAGTATTTAACGAGATTATTTATATAAAAGTACTATACAGTTAAGTATATCGAAGTAAAATATTAAAGTTACTACGAATTTTCTATAGTTTAAAACGGTTGCCTTTACTTTAATAAAAGGAGCTCACTAAAACCTTAATAAAAGTTAGCTTAGCCCCCATCCCTATAGAACTATATATTTTAATCTATAAGAGTATAATTATATTCTTCTATATTAATAATATTATCCTTACTTATAAAATAGAATACTTATTATTAGTAGATAGAGTAGTCGTTACCCTTAAAAGGTACTACTAATTAATTAACGGCTATAATATCTAATAATTTTTAAGAATCGAAATTATTCGAAACCGCCCTCGTCGATTAATCTAACTATTTTAGCGAAAATATATCCTTAAAATAATAGAAGGAATTATATAGATTAAGAAAGCCCCCGAAATCTCTATAATATTTAAAGAGTTAATCGCCTCGCTAGAAACTATTATTCAATATTTAATTAAAGAGTATTAGAAGGCGGTTAGTACTATTTTCTACCTTATTATTATTATTAGACTAAATATTTCGTTTATACTATTTCGACTAGCTTACTTCCTTACTAACCTTAAGCAAACTTACCATTCGGCGATCCGATAGTTAAAGGCCTACCTTCGAAGTACTAATTACTATACCCTTTAACTAGGAGGAAATAACAGCTTCGAAATCTATATTAATTTATCCTTTACTAATAACTCCTTTAACTAACGGAGCTCCTAAGGGTTCGTAATATAATTATTTAGTAGGACTATCGATTAGCGAATTAATAAATAAAATATAATAACGACCTTAATAATAGAGGTTAAATTATTATCTTTTATTTAAAGAGCGAAAGAAAGTATATAAGTAAAGAAGCTCTTCGATTCCCTTACCCTTCGGCTTAAATTCGAAATTATACCCCTCAATTATAATAATAAATAAATAATCCGCTTTATTACTAGGGAGAACTCTAAGCTCCAAACTAAATTTAAGTATATCGATATTTATAATTACTAGTTTAAAGAAGGATAATAACGAAGCCTCATTAACGTATACTATATACTAATAGGGTAAATAATTACTAATAGATTAATAAAAGCGTTAAATTTACGTAAATACTTTAAATTTATAAAGTAACTTAATTTAATAAATATTAGAGAAATAAGAAGAGAAAAAAGGGAATTATTAATAATTAAAGCGAACTATTTAATTGTAAGGGTCGATAAAGAGGATTAGGGAAAAGAGATCTATTAAGCGATAAAAAGAAGGGATAAGTATTAATACGGGTATAAATTACCTTCCTATATAATACGGTTAAAAAGACTTTTATAAATTGAGAGGTTCTAGTATGGTAATTACTATAAAGCGGAAAAGGGTAAAAAGATTGGCCCCGGCAGGATTCGAACCTACGATCTTTAGGTATAGTATTTAAAGATGAACTATTAATTATATTATTAAATATATTTAAAAGATAGTAGACGGATAGTTAAAATTATACCTTAACGCTCTAATTATTAAATTATAGAACCCTGTTTATTATTAGAAATAGTACCGTTGACCTTTTATATCTATAGTATACAATAACGGGCGATACTTTTAAAGGTGACCGTTGGGGGAGACGGAGAAAATAGGTGCAAAACTATGAATAGCTTTATTTAGCCAACTTCCTAAATTAAATCCAATTTAGCTGGGGGGGTGTATCGGATAAAAGAGGTAATAGGGGTAGTTAGACCGCCCTGTTTTATGTAATTTAGGCCCGCTAATATAACTAGTAAAACCCTGATATTAGAGATTCTATGTGAGGGATTTACCCAGCAGATTTCTATATAATACATAGTCTGCACCCTACTTTCGTACATACATTTTGACCCCTGCTCGTGCTCGTATTCTATAAGATGCCCCCAAACTGCCCCCCGGTCCAAACCAATCCAGCGGCGGCTTGAGGTGCTCCAGTGTTTCCCGTCTTCGTCTCCGGAATGACGGGCCATGCTATGCTGGATGGGAATCCGCTCTTGACAACAACCCAACATTGCAGTGGTGATGGGTATGCCATACAGGGCGTCGTTTATAGCTCTGCTGACCCGTAGACGACGACACCATCTCATATGAACAAGGCCATTCTCTTGAAACACGCACCTGGATCTGGGACCAAAGACCCCTAATAATTGACCATCGAGCCATCCACCATCCTCGCCGACACACCGATGGCCAGCCAATTTCACAGGCCAAGCTAACTCGCCCATGATCTTCATTTTGCAGCATGGTTAGCCAACCCTTTTACTCAACCGCTTCCTAGGCTTAATAACACGACATAATCAAGGCGGTTTCGTCGAAGCAGTCGGTGTCTTCCACCGGCAACTGAGGACCGTTCTCCGGAATGCCATGGTGAGGCGGTCCCTGGCTTTTCTCCCACCCTTCTCATCAAATGAAATGTTCCGACACCCGGGCTGCACCGTGGTCCAACCTCTTTGGGCATGTTGCACAGGCCGACAGAATTCAGAAAACCCGGAGTGTTCATTCCCGTTGCCGCGACACCCAAGCCTGCGAGTACATACGATACCGTAACGAGTAACGACACCTTCTCGAAGCAAGCCCTCGGCCCTTCTTCGTAACCCCCTGCGCTGTCGTCTCATCACTGCAAAGTTAAGGTGTACTATGTAAACACACTCACCCCCGGCACCCTTTGGCGGTCAGTTTCGTTTGTTCACACCAAATGACGGGCGACGACGACCAAAAACCGATTCTGCATCTCGCGGTAGAAATGAATGAGCGAGCGAACCATCTGCGAGCTGCGACCTCGGCGGTGATTCCTGAAATGGAAATCCGTCTTGGCGTTTTAAATCATGGCTGATGATCGCCGCCAGGATCCTGCAACGCTAACACAGATGCATTGTCCAACCTCGGTCTGAGGGAACTCACGCGAGGATTTCACGGCCGCAATCTGGCAACCGCAGTTGAAATTTCGAAATTTCGACTTCGTAACTGGCAAGCCTGGTCAGAGACACCGGAACCCTTCCAAATCCAAAAAGTTGGTGTAGACTTACGCAATTTGCGCAGGCCTGTCAAAGGGGAAGGGAAAGCAACGCCTTGGTGATCATGACCGTGCCCCTGGCTGCAACAAATGGCCTGATAATCTGACCAAAATGGGATCAAAAGGAACCCGACCGAACGAATGTGTATATCCCAGGTTGGCCGGTTGCTGAGTGTTCGTGATGTTGACCCAGGCCAATAAGAGTTTCTGCCCGATACTCGAGATCATCAATGACCTGCTCAACAATGCACCCCCTGTTCAGCCAGCGGTACAGAATGTCAACCAAGGGTGCCGATTACGCCGATGCAGCACTGATAAGCCTGCTGTAGGCGACCTATTACGGCATTTATTCGGCGTTGTTGCTGGCAACGAAGAACGGTGAAGTGCAAGGACAACCGCCTCGTTGGCTGTCCACACAACTCACGAGTTCACAGCCTACGAGGCATGAGACAATCTGAAGCTCTCCTGATTCGTATCATCTTGAGTCTATCAGAAGTTCAAGCTTTTGTGCTCCATCAGAGCGTATTCCACACGGGTGCAACGTCAACTGTTCTAAGCAGCCATTGCCGACGGCAGCTGTCCACTGGCAAGGGGCAACGGCAACGGCAGCGCCCGCAACAGCTTCTAGAAACCTGTTACAAAACAGGGTAAACAGCGAATGAGCTCGACAACGACTCCTACAGACGGTCTCGCATCATCTTCAAATCACTAGACCCCCCTCCCTATCTTCACCACCAACATCATCGCCAACATCAGCACAATCGGGATCGGAAGGTTGGCTTTTTGTGGCAAATGTACCTTTTGTAAAGCCTGGCCGGAACAAACCGTTTCGACAATCATCGACTTGGTTGCTCGCTTGTTAATTTCTCCCGAGTCATGGCTCCACGCCGCGGCATCGGCCTTTCGCGGCCTGGTCCTTGCCAGGAATGCTCCACCAGGCCGTGAGAAGAGGTCGGCTCACGGAGGCCCCGACTGGTCCGGCCTGCCGATTTGACTGCCGCTTGGCGGTCTGCTGCAGGCCGGCCTCCTCGCTCCGTTGTGCTCAACAACGTGGCTAGCGCTGTTCTTCGTTGCTGTGAGAATGTCTGAGATTTTTTTCCCTTTGCCTTGTTCGCTTGGCTTGCGTGCTGCATGTCGATTTTTCGACCAATGGCCATTCTCCATCTGACACTTGTCAAAGTCTTTTGGTGTAACCATGCAACTGCTTGGCCCCCAACTTGAACCAACTTCAAAAATCTCTTTGCTTTCATCTCGCGGCTGTGATGACCAGGGGGCCAGCGGTATTGCAATCGTATCGTGGTAATCTTGGTAAAGATCTGGTCCTTGACAAGCTACCTTAACCTTCCCTGATTTGATATCGGCGGCTTGGCTTTTCCAGGTTTGTTGAGGTCCCCTAGGGGCCGAAGAAGCCCTAACCGAAAACGGTTTGGTCAGGCGAGAGAAGAGAAGAGAACAGCACAAGTCACGGCTTTCTCTCGGGCGTGGGATTCTGATTTTGAGTTTGGTTGGATGTTGGCTGTTTATCAAAGTGTTTTGGTCGCCGAAGAGAAAGCACGCCAACGCTTCATTCACAGATCTGCTTTTCATCGTCCTCATCGAGCGAGTTGACGTTGCAGGTGGGATTTGGAGACCCCCCGTCATCTTCCCCTCCATCGCCCACGTCCCTTCCCCTTGTTGTTCCACAACCCCTCTTTTTGCTCTCCAAAGGGACCCAAAAGTTCCCAGTCCCTTGGTGACGTGGTGTGGTGGTGGCCGCCCGCGCCTTATACATGTACCAAGGTGGTAAATAGAGGGGTAGCTTCAAGTGAGGTCAGGCACCGCAACATCCATCCATACGGCTACGTGGGACACTACATGATCTAGCAGCTCGGCCGCTGGAGCAGAAGAATAAAAAAGGGGCTTAAAAAGTGGTTCGCGCGGGAGCGAGTGAGATGGAGGGGAACTTTTTTTGGAGCGTTCGGCGCGGGAGGGGCGGTGGGCGCACCGGGGAATACTGGGACTTCTTCTGCCCACCCCCACCGCCGAGCGACGGGAGGGTCCACGAAAAAAAAATGGAGAGAGTTTTCCATCGATCCCGTCCAATCCACCCACACACAACCCGCTTTCGCTCCCACTTTGTCCACCGCCCACCGCCCACCGTTCACGCGTTTCCTTCCTCCACCAGGCCCAAACCCACTCGAAAAGCGCCCGCATTCCCACAATTTTCTTGCGAATCGACTTTTTGCGGGCACGCACAAGACACCCACATCACGTCCAAACGGGAGGGGATGATGGGATGGCAGATGCCAGATGGATGGATAGAGTTGCTCGGAAGATGAGATGGAGGGCTGCCCAGAGATCTCGGGAACTCCACTGGACCCATGAGTTTAATGACAACCACGAGCCCACGGGCGAACCGCTGGATGGGCTGAACAACGGTTGAGTTTGCCGAACGCTGGTGGGCTGTGGATTTCCAACCACTCCAACAACAACCTAGAGATCAGATCACTGACTGCACACTAGAGGTTAGGTATCGCATAAAACTCCACTATCTGCAACGATGACCACCATCGTTATGACTGTCTCTCCCAGTGAAAGAAGACAAAAGCCAAAAGAGCCAAGCATGTTGCGTTTCTTTTGACACAATTGAAATGGCCGTCTATCATTCACCGCATCAAATCCCAAGACCCCAGAACCATGGAACTCGGCCAGATAGGGGCCAAAGGGGGAAGGGGAAATGGCACCACATGACCATAGTGTCTTTTTTATTCCCTCGCTCTTTGCTCGCTACAAACTCAAAGAGACGACAGACAGAGAAACGAAAGGCAAGCTGTGCCAAAAGGCGAACCTTGACGGCCAGCCAGTGATTGTGGTAGCCTGGCTCACTAGACTGCCAGATTGGCTAGTATCAGGCCTCGAGAAGGGCCCTGTACTAGGGCCTGTTGGCGTTGCTTGGTGTGCTTTTGAAGGACCCTTGATCCTGGGTTGACGACAACTGCCATTCACAGGCTGGAAAGAAACGAAAGGACTTTGATGCTCCTGGACTCTGGCCTGACTCCTGGGCTTCCATGAGTCGTTGTCGGTAGCAGACACGACATGCAAGAAAGTGTGGCATGAACTTTTGAGCAAGAAATGATGCTTGCCTGGATGAATGGAATAAAATAACCACGGCAATGCATTGATACCTTTCGCATGTCAAGGACTCGCTCAAGACAGTCCATTCATGGCAAGGCAAGGCAAGTTTGAACATGGACATGGAGCATGGGCCAGCCATGTGAAATGAATCGTTCGAGATGTTTAGGAAATTTGTCTTGGCGCCGAGGGGGTCTTTGAATTCCGCGAAATCACCAAATCACCATTTCACTCACGACATCGCCTATGGTCGGCGACAACCAATGTTTTTGAGCTTTCAGGAGAAGATGACAGCATGTGACTTATACGACTTGACGGCCCGGCATTCAGGCGTGAGAAACCGGCCCGGAAACCGCTTGGTCAACTGGTGTCGACTGGGCAGTGATGCTTGGCGCCGTTGTTGCTGGTCAAAATCATACCAGATGGTATTTTATGATCAGATTACGGGAGTGAGATAAGGTTTCTACATACTACGACGTTGCTACGTTACACGGTAACGGCGCTTGGAGAAAACTCTTTTCACAATATCAATATGCCAACGGGAACAACATTTCAAAGACAAGAGGACAATCTGTTGACTTCACAAAAGAGATCTTCCGACTCAAGTCCGATGTCATTAGCTGTTCTTTTTACTACTCATGTCCTCTGGTTGGCGCGTTTCAAAGGACATGACTTGAAAAGTTGAGAGCCTACCGTAGACTCTACATGCATGCCAGGTCAGTTAGGTGTAGTATATCTCACCTAATTGTTTCAACCCCTTGATCGACATTCGACCATTTCGACACCGAGGTAAAAGCCGCCAGGCTGGGTATTTCCGGTCAAATGAACGATCGAGCTGTCTTGTCTATCTGACTTCTTCAGCGAATTCTATTTTACTATACGCCAACGGTAAATGGCAACGGCAATGGCAATGTGTACAGCGCATATTGTCAGAACTACCTAAATCTCGTCTTCGCTTGGCTACTACCGGCAATAGCAACGGCAACGCAATGGTAAACCCAAGCTCACCAAGCCCAACTCGCACAAAAAACGAGGCGAACGAGGCGAGACAGGCGAGACAGGCGCCGTAAAGATTACCTTCTTTGGTATGGCCGACTACCTAGGAGACTACGTATGCTTCAATGCCTGTCTGCTATGCCATGCCACTCTCACCACTGTTGCCGTCAACCTATGAACTTGTGAGCCTTGTTGACGTGGTACAAGCAAACTGGCTTTTTGCTCTTCTAGTTCTCATTCTGTTTGTCTTTTGGTCAAATTACAGACAGAGGAGAAAACCTCCGTCGATTTGCATAGCATAACATAATGGCAGAGTGATGAACCGCACATTACAACCATACTATGCACACCTAGGTGCCTGACCTGAGTTTGACTGCGACTCCATAGAACTGTGATCTGCCAACTGCGTGGCACGATATGTATACTACTCTGCTACAGTGAGGAGTAGTGACCACTACCACCTCACTTACCTATCCACATTCAGCCTGCCTACCTATAACAGAGCTGAGCTCACACAAAGCCTACATTCTACAAGACAGACGGATACTTCCGATAGGATTCCAAGGGAAGATCTTATGACCTGTCGTGAAATCGCAATCCCTTTGCCATGTTCTGGCGGCTAGGAGAGGAAAATCTCCCATTGCTCGATTTCGCATCGAAGGATCTTTGAGACATTGAGACATCAAAGACCCTACATCCATCCCACTGCTTCCCGACCCTACGCTACTCTACCTCGCTACCAAACTGCGTTTGAATCGATCTAACTGGCTCGTGATGCGTGATGTCATGGCGAAAAAAGAAAAAGAAAAGGGCAAAGAAAAAGGGTAAAGAAATCGGCATCAGAGATTTCACCGTTTTCGCCAGCCAGATTTGCCCAGATTAGCGATGGTCACTACCACAGTAGATGGAGTGATCAACAGGGACTTAAGGGGGCCCAAGGGGGTCTTTGCTTCTTTCTTTCTAAGGGGTGGTAGTGTAGACACTACCTTGGCTCCTTGACTAGCAGGAATACCTAGGTAGTCGATCAAGCTGGTCGACACCGTCGAGATGGTGTAGTGTAGTAAGCTTTTGTAAGCGAACCTGGCATGGCAGTTTTGCTGTTGTAGATCTGTGGTAGAAATAGCGATTCTCAAGGTTCAATCGCCAGTACTGTACCGGAAGGTGACTGCCAGGATGGAAGTCAGAAGTGATGATGGGAGCTGAGACTGGAGGGTAGCTAGCTGGACAGGGTCCGCGGAGTTCGCTCCGCACAGATTAGGTATAGTGACATTGACACATTGACATGTGCCAAGTAAACAACAAAAAGCAATGTGACATGTCACCACCTTCATGTAGCTTTGTAAAGAAGGGGGGGCAAGTCGGAATTTGTTCCGGAGGAATGGGTCCGCCAACAACACTTCGTCACAATCAAGGAATGATCAAGGAGCTTGCTGATTGATTCCTCGGGTATCTGGAATAGAAATGATTGAAGTGATGGAAGTGAGAGGAATGTTCCTGGAATAGGTAGTTTGGCTGTGATTGAAGTATCATGGGTGTACAATTCACGTGAAGCTGGACTTGAACTCGAGGTTGAACGTTGAAATCAAGATCGAGATGTAAACAAATGCAAACGAAAAAGGAAAAGGAATACGGGTGGCGAAGAATGAAGATGAACTCCAAAGAAACCAGATTTGAACGTCCAGGAAGTAGTGTAAGTATCGTGAGATTTGTCAAGGGGCGAATCAGGGAAGTTACACTACGGAGAACTTCCTAGAAGGATATGGTCGTTAGCAATCTGCCATAGCTACCGGGTGGAAGGAAGGCACTGTCGCTCTGTCAGGTTCCTTCATCGTCGGTTCGACGAAAGAGGCATCGTCAGCTTCTTTGGATCAAGTCAGTTGAAAAACAGGGGAAGCAGTCAGAGCAAAGGAGATGGCATCCTTCGGCAAGAGCATCACGTCTGCCTCTGCCCAGGAAGAAAGATAGCAAACTAAGCCCGTGTTCTCCCATCGTCCTCCCGGTAAGCATCGTCAGATCCATCGGAGGCGTAAAAGAGGAAGGGTAAAGATTCCTGAGAATCAGGTTGTCTCCGGTCGCCATACAGGATCAACGTGAATAAGGATATGCCTCTGTGGTGAAGTGCATGTGAACTGCTGGTGAAGTGCCGGAGCGGGCAGCTAAAACAGAGATGAGGTATGTAAAGCTGCAAGTGAGAAGGAAATAGTCGGAGGAGGACGGGGATGAGAACATGAATAATACATTCTCCCGCCTTGAACCTTTCCCAAGCTCCATGGCTCGGTTAATGAGGACGATAGAGGTATCCTTCACTGTATGATCCATCATGACCTCAAAACACCTGATGCGAAAGAGTATCTGCCGTCAAATCTATGAGCCCCCCCATGCATTCACCACAGAGCTCGTAATGGATATAGGTATCCATGGCAGGAAGTTGTTCATCCATTACGCTCGCCATTTTCTCACGTATCATATAGTATGAGTGATAGACGACCAAAGGAGTAATGGCAAGGTAACACAGACACAACTCAGTGAACATCTGGTAAGCAGTCAGTAATTACATCGTCAATCGTTTAGTAGTTGAGAGCATCACATCACCTCTTCATGTTGTCTGTACTTTCACTTCCACTTCAGCTTAGACGTCCAATTTCACTTCTCATTCATTCGTCCCATGTTGTTCACCCAACACCTCTCCACCTTCTGGCGGAGTATGTCGTTGATTTAAGCATAACTGAACCGAACCGATGGAGCTCCACAGACGGATCCAGACGGATCAGCTTCAGATCAGACGGAAGGAAGGAACACATCTTTCATCTGCTCTCTCCCTTCACTCCACCTCTCTCTCACTTCTTTTCCACTTCTTGCCCGCTAGAATTCCGTCCTGAAAAGTAGAAAACTTTGGGAGCAATCATGTCCATTGACTACATGAGCTGCAGTGACTTTGAAAGGAAATGCCTTAACTGTGGCTACTCAACCAGGGCACGGTCAGGGAAGGAGTGACCGGAAACTGATCACCAGAGTATAAGTTTATCCAAAAGGAAGGAAGGAACGAACGGGTCGACCGAGGATGTACCTGCCCTGACTCTAGCGACCGCGGGAGTGATCTCTGCATCATCCAGAAGCGGCCTGTACTGCCACTCCCATCTTCAAGGCCCATGTTTCTGGGGAGATCTTCAAGTTGTCTGTCTGTCTACCAGCCTGGCAGCCTAGAGGCAGATAGGATCTCTTGAGCTTTTTCACGACCTCAAGTTGGCCCCAGAGTACCTCAGTGTCTGAACTTCAGCTCTTCCCGTCCCTTATGTTGCTTTTATGGGCTGTTCAGTTACCACTCCACATGTACCTGCTTTGCGGCGGTTTAAGATCTCTTCAGTATAGAGGTACGGAGGTCCGGCCTGTGTAGCACTGTCGGTGAACCGGATGTGATATGATGATGAATACGTGCTTGTTGGATGCGGGAGGGACACTGTCGTGGGGTCAGCCTCCGTTCAGGTAGTCCGAGGCGGACGGTCTTTCATTGTCGGAGAGCTTACCTTGGTTGCGAAGTCGAATTGGTTGGAGCCGATGAGAGATGGAACGCCAAACACTTGGGACCTGGGTGATTGTCCGTAGTTCCTCAAGGGTCCCTGAGGACAGAAGATTCTCTTTGCGCGGATGTGTTGGCACAGGCAGACTGTTTGAACAGGATCGAATCGGGTTGGCCATGGTGGGAGACGGGCGGTTGACGGTTGGTCAGCCTAATGGAGGACTGATGAAGTCTGCTAGTGGTATCGTTCTTGTTGTTGATGTTAGGAAACCTGGACAGTTTCTTGAAGGGACGAGAGGGTAGGACTGTTAAGGCGTTTCCTTGGTTTCGGCGCAAAAAGCTTTTGTGGACTATGCCTCTGATGCAGGAGAGAAGTCACAGTCATCGGAACTAAAGCAACTACGCGGAAAATTGTTGTGTCTCAACGCCAAAAATTGAAAGCCAAACCCGAAGTGAAAGAAACGAGGGCTCACAAGGAGAGAATGTTTCGTAGCTAGATATCACTCGCTTGAAGACCGGGCAAGTCGTTGGTTCTCTCCATAGGACTTGCTCCATTCACCCCCACCAAGTTCCAACACATCGGTATGGGCCCCAGGTTTTCACTCAGCGGCAGGACCTTCACTGGGACCATATAATCCTCAACTTCAGACCTTCCAACAACTCCCAGTAGCCGACGTGGTAGGTGTGCTGGTAGCCAGAAAATGCGTGGTATTTTCGTAGGTATGCAGCTGGCCTTGAGTTCAACTCCAGGCTTGGGCAGCTGAGCTTTTTGCTTTTTCCTATTTTCCTGCGTCGTCTTTCATCTTCTCTTCTTTAAGCAACGTTTATCGCCATGATCTTTTTGCTTCGGACGCCTATTCAAACGGAGAGTTTGACCTGTTGAAGATCTCACCACTAACTGAGAGTTGTCCGTCTCCAGGACATAAAGCAAACTTGCCAGAAAGATAAATCAACGAGAGTGTGTGGTTTTGATGTCATGTCGATGGTTGTTTTCCGCCTTTGAACAAGTCAGGTGCACAGCTCGTAGGTCTATAACTGGCTACACTCAACCGCTCATTCGGTCGGAAACCCAGAGTATACAAAAGTGTATATAGGGTATAGATAAGTGGTTGGTGCTTCAAGTTCTTTGTTAAAATGGCTTGCTTCTATCTTTCCCTGACTGGTGACAGGCGTTGCTGTTCTGTTTCTGTTGTTTCTGTTGCTGCTGTTGTTCGTGGTGCTGTTGTTGCCATGGAGAACCTATGCTCAACTGGCTCCTACTTCTTGTTCTGTCCATCGATCTCTCCGTGCTGTCGGGAAATGATATGTCCTGTTGCCCATCCATCTGTTCATGCTCGTTCGGTCTCCGTTCTCCCACTTTCGCTCGGCCTCTCTTGTCTTTTCGGAGTTCGAGCGTCAGAAGTGGACTGCCCATCATCCGGTGACGGTGCTGTTACCAACCGAATCGTCCTCTCTTCACATCCCCATCACCCCAAATTCACTCCCAGAAGAGAACATTACTTCTCGCCCCCAACGACTTTCTCAACCTCCTTCTCGACCTCGATAATCCGAGGCTTGAACCTCTCTAGCGCCTTGCGGTCCTCTTCAGTTGGAGTGTAGCCGAGTTTCTCTTCTGCCTTGTCAGACAGCTTGAGGCCGATGAGACCCCAGAGGGTGAAGGCGATGCCGACGCCGAGGCGGGCGCGTGGGGAGAGGTTGCGGTAGGTTCTGTGCTTTGTTAGAGTTCAAGAGGTTCAAGGATTTTGCAAATGAGTGATCAAAGTTGGTTGGATGGCATGTAATGGGAGACTTGGAGGTGACATGGGTTGAGGATGCTTCGGATAGAACATGTGCGTGGTGTAAGTGATGGACAGGGAGCCGGCGGGCAAGGAGTTCCAGTGACTGGGATGGGAATCGAGAAGCACTCACTGGAAAACCATGATGTCTACGAAAAGAATGACAGTTTCAGCTGCTCAACGATTGGTATGAGAAAGATCTGACTGAGTTGTGACTTGACAGCCAACGGCCTCGGGATGAAGAGAGGACGTTGACCTTGTGTCGTTCGATGAAAGTTGTCATTGGTAGGAATAGCGTCAAGTTAACTTCAAGTAAACAGCACAATGCCTTATAATTGGTCAGAAAAGCAATTGGAAGTTATAGTCAGGTTTAACCATGTTTGTACTAGAGTAAACATTTAGCGGCTGCTACCGTGCTTGCCGCGAATTCATCCGGCAATTCGCTGTCCGGACCGATCGAATGGGACCAATGAGGATCCGTTAGCGGCACGAACGGGGACCAAGCTCGGACCCACCTAAATTTTGCGGTGCCAGAGGCCGTGGAGCGAGTTGCTGCCGTCCCGGAGCCGCACCGCAGTCCGCACCGCGCCTACGATTGACCACCCACTGCGACTCGGACGACGGTGCATACGGAGCAGCGGGCATCGGGCTGGGACACACTTTCACCAACCACCACCACACACCACACCACAACCGTCCGCCATGGCCTCACCAGCCGCCCTCCGGCCCTCCATGGGCGCCATTATGCAGACCTGCCGCTCGGCCGCAACAGCACCCAAGGTCGCCGTCGCCGTCCCGGTCAGGGCGCTTTCGACAACCGCTGCCCTCCTCAAGCGCCACAAATACCCGACCGCCCGCGTGACCCGTGACAACTCCAAGAAGCGTGGCGAGTCTGCGCTGCGCAAGTCAGGCACCCGCTGGAAGCTCTCCGTCTCCGACGAACCCCTCCCCGAGCCCGTCCCGCGCGAGGAGCTGCCCCCGATCCAAGTCGACGAGAACCATGGCCTCTGGGACTTCTTCTACGACCGCGAGACCGTCGCCATGGCGCCCGTCGAGCACACCAAGCACGGCCGCGCCTGGACCGTTTCCGAGCTGCGCAAGAAGTCGTGGGACGACCTGCACCGGCTGTGGTGGGTCTGCGTCAAGGAGCGCAACCGCATTGCGACGGCGAACTGGGAGCGCAAGAAGAGCGAGTTGGGTTTCGGTCTTGCTGAGGCCAATGAGCGTGATCGCACTGTAGGTGGATGCCAGGAAGGAAGGCCCGTTTAATGGGTTACGGCAGAGAGCTGACAATGGTTCTCTTCAACTTTCTAGGTCAAGCAAACGATGCGCGGAATCAAGCATGTGCTCACCGAGCGCTTCTATGCTTGGGAGGATGCGGTGAAGATGGCCGAGCAGGACCCGGAGATCGACCTGTCCGACCCCGAGAACCCCTACAAGCCTAGCACATTCCTGGAGGCGGAAGAGACGGCGGAGGGCGCCGAGGCCAGCGAGGCGCAATCTACCACAGAAATCGACCCAACAACGATACCATCATCGAAGTCCCAAGCCGAAGCTCCTAGGGTATGAGCGAGGAAGTGGTTCGGAGAAGGAGACCATGAACTAGACGGACCGGTCGTGAAGCTGCCCTTGCGGTAGGAGGACGAGGGGAAACACGATACCCGTTTCCAAAAACAAACCACCACACATTGCAACCTGTATCGATAGTGTAACGAGCATCATATGTGTTCACTGTACAACAGCCAAATTCAACCGGACAGGCCACGTTCCAAAGAGGGAAGGACTATGGCCTGGGATATTTTCATCAAGAAGCCAACAAAAACGCCCCATGGGGTTCATGGGAATGGGTGTCCAATGGATTAGGCGGTCCCTGGTGAATAGTGATGGGCTGAACAACCGAGATCTGGGGTGTGTGAATCTCTGTATACCAACATCTCGCTTAGGATCTGTCTAGATTTCCATGGTAGCTGGGGAGATCATCATCGGCGCCAACCTGAACAGGCGAGACCATGGAGAGGTCAGGAGGAAGGGCATGACAGCATTGGCAGGATAGACGAGACAAGCTCGTCTCAATATCCAATTTTCGATACAAATGTCGAGTGGTATATCAGATATATATATAGGTTTGGCGATTCAATTATGATTGCGGGACCAGATGAAGCAAGCCAGGGTTCTTCCATCAAATGAATGGTCTTCATGTGCTTGTTGTCTTGGCCTGGCCATCAAATCATAGCGAGACATTCAGAGTCCCACCAGGGGACATTAGGGGGACATTACCGACCGTCTCCTTGGCTCCGGTCTAGCTCAAAGAAGCTCAAAGCGGGGTCCCGTTCCCGCCCCTCATTCTAAGACTCCCCCACTTACCACGACGGTGACGATCCAGGAGCCATCCGCTACCACTGGCTGGCAGCAAGCCTGGGCTAGGAGAGACCGCCTAGGAGACCGCCCAGGAGACACGACCATGCATTGGACATGCCCCCTACTTTCATCAGTCTCAATGGCTTTGAATGGTTGAGGTTGTCAATAGACGGGACCCATGCCTGACAGCTGCTACCTGCACCTGCACACCGTACTTGCGACAGGTGGGAGCTGCTGTCGCAGGCGGTGCGGGCGGTGCCAGCAATGCAGCGTGCAGTGGCAGCCCACAAGTGCGGCCCCAGTCCGTCAATGGACGTCGTCCCTCGTCTCGACTGGAGTGTCAGTGCCTGGTCGTGTCCAGTGTCCGGGGCGGCGAACGTGACCGACGCCGCCTCCTGTCAGTTGTCCAGTCTACGACGAGGTTCCAGTCATCTATCATCTCTCTGGCTACCCCGTACAATCCACAGGCGACTCCCCATTTAGTACCAAGTGATCCGCCTTCGACTTCGTTCTTCCCGTCCCATTCTTCTTGTTCTGCTTCTTCCATTCTCCGTGTCTTTACCCTGCTTGCTATATACCACCTACCTACAACAACCAACCCCACCACCCCCCTCTAATCCAAACAAGCTTCCTGCCTGTAGCTTGTTGCTTGTAGCTTGCAGACCGACTCGTCCAAAACAACTAATACTATCAACACCACAACCATGGCCGACGAGATCGCTAAGGAGTACGATGTCATTGTGCTGGGCACTGGCTTGACCGAGTGTATCCTCTCGGGTGTTCTCAGTGTCAAGGGAAAGAAGGTCCTCCATATCGACCGCAACGACCACTACGGCGGGTTCGTACTTCCCCCCTTCAACCCCCTATCGAACCATGATGAACTCAAGCTAACATGGCTCTTTGCGCAGTGAGGCGGCGTCCGTTAACCTCGAGACGCTCTTCAAGAAGTATGGCAACTATACCGAGGGTACCGAGCCCTGGAAGCAATACGGTCGCCCCAACGACTGGAACATCGACCTTGTTCCCAAGTTCCTCATGTCCTCTGGCGAGCTTACCAACATTCTCGTCTCTACCGATGTCACCCGTTACCTCGAGTTCAAGCAGGTTGCCGGCAGCTACGTACAGCAGGGTGCTGGTTCCAAGGCCACCATCGCCAAGGTCCCCTCAGATGCCGCCGAGGCTTTGCGCTCGCCCCTCATGGGCATCTTCGAGAAGCGTCGCATGAAGAGCTTCATCGAGTGGGTTGGCGAGTTCGACCCCAAGAACTCGGCCACACACAAGGGTAAGTTTCGGCCAAATACACTGCCTGTCATATCCGTCCACGGGCGCTAACTATGGGCGCTTTCAGGTCTCGACATGTCCACTTGCACCATGAAGGAGGTCTTTGACAAGTTCAGCCTCGAGACCGGCACCAAGGACTTCGTCGGCCACGCCATGGCCCTCTACCTCAACGACAACTACCTCGACACCCCTGGCGCCGCCCCTGAGACCATCGAGCGCATCCGCCTCTACGGCCAGTCCGTCGCCCGTTACGGCAAGTCGCCATACATCTACCCTCTCTACGGCCTCGGCGAGCTTCCCCAGGGCTTCGCCCGTCTCTCCGCCATCTACGGCGGTACCTACATGCTCAACACCAACGTCGACGAGCTCGTCTACGAGAACGGCAAGGCCGTCGGCATCAAGGCCACCATGACCGGTGTCGAGCCCGAGATGAAGTTCGAGACCCGCGCCAAGATGATCCTCGGCGACCCCAGCTACTTCCCCGACAAGGTCAAGGTTGTCGGCCACGTTCTCCGCGCCATCTGCATTCTCAAGCACCCTCTTGCTAGCACCAACGATGCCGATTCGTGCCAGTTGATTATCCCCCAGTCGCAGGTTGGCCGCAAGAACGGTAAGTTTTGCGCCCCATAACGAGAGTGAATCTGTGGGTCAGATCACTAACAAACGTGCTCCAGATATCTACATCGCTTGCGTCTCCTCCGCGCACAACGTCTGCCCCAAGGGCTACTGGATCGCCATCGTCTCGACCATTGCCGAGACCTCGGCGAACCACCACCTCGAGCTCGCCCCTGGTATCGAGCGCCTTGGCAAGATCGAGGAGCAGTTCATGGTATGTTTTCTTCCCGCCATCATTCATACCTTGCTTTTAGATAACTAACAGATTCCAAACAGGGTCCCCCCATTCCCCTCTACGAGCCCCTCGAGGACGGCCGCAACGACAACATCTTCATCTCCAAGAGCTACGACGCCACCAGCCACTTTGAGACCTCGACAGAGGACGTCAAGGACATCTACCGCCGGTGCGCGGGCGAGGAGCTTGTTGTTGAGGGTCTGAGGGAGGGTATCCAGATGTCGTCGGAGTAAATAGGACATGACACAGGGATGATGGATTAGGGCATAACATAACAACATTTAATTGATGGTCTCATTTTGAAGCACAAGTACTACATAGTACATACAGGCTGCTTGCTTTGCTTAGCAGGTTTATGGGCAGCCAGTCAGTCACTCACTGAGTCTCCAATCCAAACGTATGGATACGGATTTCTTGTAGATTTGGACGGGACGATAGAGGAGATGGGTAATAAATCACATAATCTCACGGGTAATCAAATGAAATGGAGGTGGTGCCCCCTGGTGTGCACAGTGAATGTTGACACCGTGGAGATATTGGATGTGGAATTTGAGTGTGGATAACCTCCAACTTGCAAGTAGCCCCTGAGTGACGAAGCTTTGTCAACCTGTGGACAGTGTATCCAAAGGAGGACACATTGTATCTTGTGAACATCGTGTCCAAATGAGAAGAGAACGTGTTAATGTAAGGTACATATGTCCTGCCCCAGACCGGCCAACATTCCTTTTTCAGAAGCTTGTAAATGAAACGGAGGATCAAGTAGCTGTACAGACAGAGACAGGCACATTAGACATACAAGCTACAGTCCACTTCCACTGAGGAACATATGTTGTTGTTAACTCGTTATGTTGTTGACATCCTTTTTTTCCCATTTTGCCCAAGAACGCCTCGAGATGGTAGTAGTCTACGTTATAAACATGAAAAAACCAATGACGCAGATATATGGAATCATTTCCCCAGAAACAGTAGAGAACACAACCGCGAAAAGATGAGACGAGACACCCCCACGACACGACCAAACATGGATCCAATTAACGACGCTGTGTCTTGCCAATAGTACGCTTGCCAGCGAACTGTAGTGAACATGTTGGTTAGTATATGGGTGATGACATAGAAATGGGGGGTAATTGGGGGAAAACATACCAAATGCTTGGGCATGGTAGCACCAATATGCCTGTCGGCCTCGCCGGCTCTGGCCATCCTGTTCATCTTGCGCTGGCCGAGCTTGGCCACCCTCTCGACCTTGGTACGGGCCGTCTCCGCGTCCATACCCACACCACCAGTAACACCGTCGTCGCGCCTGTTCGTCGCGCCCTGGCCACGCTGGGCCGGGCGAGACTGAGAGCGAAGACGCTCGGCGGCGCTCTTGGGAGTATCCACCTCCATGGCATCGGGGTCCTCGGTGGCGTTGCGGCTGCGGGCCAGCGAGCGACCGCGAGTGGGCTCGCGCACCTGGGCGCGGCCGCGCAGGTTGATCTCCTCGGTGTCGACGCCGAGCTGGTCGATGTGGTCCTCGAGCTGGGCGAACGACTTCTTCTGCATTTTCCTGGGGATTATGGCGCGGTTCTTGAGCGACTTCTTCATCTTGGCCTCGTTGCGGATCAGCTTGTGCTTCTCGCGGATGTACTCGGCCTTCTGCAGGATCTCCTCCTCCGATTCGTCGCCGAGGTCCGAGTCCGACTTGTAGAAGCCCTCCTTCTCGAGACGCTCCTCCTCCTCTTCGAGAGCGGCCAGCTTGGCCTCGATATCGGGATCGATGAAATCGTAGACGTTCTTGCCGTCGACAATCTGTTCAAAGCACAACATGTTAGTAACCAGGTTTCTGGGGAAGTCGGAATGCGGAAGTTACTGACCTCGGGAATCTTGTCGTACTTCCACTCGGGGTTGGCCAAGATCCACTTCTCCCTGAGATCGACGTTGAAGACACCAGCACCACCGTTCTGCTCCTCGATATCCCTGGCCAAAAGTCTCCTCTCGGGGTCGGCCTTGTCGTACTTCTTGAGGCCCTTGACACCCTCGGGAATGAAGGTCTCGCGGAGAACACCATCGGCGGGCTGGGCGACGTGGATACGGGACATGACCTCGGTAAGACGAGAGCCCATGGTACCGTTGCTGCTGGTACCGGCCTTGTACTTTTGGTTGACGCGCTCAACGAGGAGAGCCTCGCAAACGGTGTTCTTGACTTCTTGGACACCGTCCTGGGTAGCGCAAGAGGCGCGCAAAAGCTGAATGTTGCCGGACTTGGTAAGATCCATAATATCGGCCTGAGATTCGGGGTCGAGCTCCTCGACGGTCTTGATATCCATCTTGTTCAGGACAACGTAGACCATCTTGTTCTCGAAAAGGGGCTTGATCGACCTGAACAAGTTGCACTGGGCCTTAAGCGAGTAACCGCACTGCTCAGAGATATCGATGAAGAACATGACGGCGGCTCTGAGATGGGCGAGGGCAGTAACGGACTGCATTTCAATGGTGTTCATCTCCTCGAGAGGGTGGTCGAGAATACCAGGGGTATCGATGACCTGGTAACGAAGGTACTTGTAGTCGAGATGGCCGACGAACAAGCTCTTGGTGGTGAAAGCATAGGGCTCGACCGGGGTATCAGCGCGGGTGACGGAGCGCACGAACGAAGACTTGCCGACGTTGGGGAAGCCGGCGACGAGGAGGGTACGGGTGGTAGGGTTGATATCGGGCAATCTGGCCAAATGCTGGCGGACCTGGTCGAGGTAGGCGAGAGGGTCTTTCAGACGCTTGATGAGGGTGGCCATACGACCGAGGGCGGCTCTCTTCAACTGCTTGCACTGGTACAAAGATTGCGAGTACTTGAGGAGACGGACGTAATCACGAGAGATGGTCTCGATCAAGTGCTTGGCGGTCGAGACCTGACCGAGGGCAACCTTGAAATGGTCGGCATCTATCCATCATCTTGTCAGCCATTGTTCCCGACAAGACCGGGCGGTTTCGCAAGCCGTTTTTGGAAACCTCGGATCGAAGAGGAATGTGGGATGCCTACCGTAGAGAATGTTCATCAAATCGCGGTGGAAAGGATGCTGGTCGGTGAGCATGGGGAAGCTCGAGACGATGGCGCCGAACTTTTCGCTGCATGTTTCCTGTGTGAACTTGACCTTACGGGTGTAGAAGGCTCTAATTCTGCTGACTGTTCGGTGTCGCGTGTTAATGGTCTGTTCGGGTTCTCATAAGGTATCTGGTTCGAGACGACATACTCTTGAAACCGGCACGAACTGTTCGAAGTAGAGGTTAGCGATAATGTCCGATTCACGTGTATCTCCAGATTGAACATACTCTGAGTCGGCAAGCGACGCTGTGTCCTCCTGTTAAACAGTTAATATCCTTCACCACACTATCCAAGCCATCGGACTCGAACTCGAAGATTTCGCATCGTCGTGGTCGGGGGGCTGTCGATGTCGACTTACGAGAGGATGATGTCGATGAATTCCTGTGCCCTGTAGAACAGAGTTAGCGATGCCGAACAACAACAATACAATCCACCAACATAGATGTACTTACGTAGGCACAGGGGCAATGTCCTTCCACGTCATTTTGGGTATAGATGTCAAGCACTTGCTAGTGAGAAATCTCGGACTGGAAGTGCAAGACAATGAGGACGGTCTGAAGGATAGGGACCGGCTGCGGGGGCGGTGTTGGAGGGCGACGGGAGGCGCTGTGCTGCCAAAGTCTACTTCGAAATATTTTTCCAGCGGCTGCTCCAATCGATAAGATAAGCAGAGTGTCAAAGTGGATTGAAGTGTGCGCTGCCAAGACATCCTGCCAAGGGGTAGGATTCGGCTAGGATTTGGGATTTTCTAACCCCACATTTTCCCAGGAACCCCACCGCGCCCACCGGCCGATGACCGGGCTTCGCGAACCTGAAGTTCCCGTCACGGGCCTGGCTCCTTGAACTGGCCCACTCGTAACCCACCATCTGATTGACTCAATTGAAAGGCTTCCGCGTGTGACGCCAGGAACTGAACCCTTCTGCCCCTCCATTCTTCTCAATTCTCTCCAGGTTCCTCCAGCTTTTGTCCAGACGTCAAGGTTCTTCTTCTGGGATCTATCCATCTTCTTCTTCAAGCTTCAATTCCAATCCTACAGATACCCTCCTCCTACCAGCACAATGGCCGCTCTCTCGCCTTACAAGGCTGACTTCCTCAAGGCCTCCATCGACGGCGGCGTCCTCAAGTTCGGCAGCTTCGAGCTCAAGTCCAAGCGCATCTCCCCATACTTCTTCAACGCCGGCGATTTCTACCGCGCCGACCTTCTCCAGGCCATCTCTACTGCCTACGCCAAGTGCATCATCGAGGCTCACAAGAGCGGCCAATTGGACTTTGACATTGTCTTTGGCCCCGCCTACAAGGGCATTCCCCTCGCTACCGCCGCCACCGACAAGCTTGCCCAGCTTGACCCCGAGACCTACGGCAAGATCTGCTACTCTTTCGACCGCAAGGAGGCCAAGGACCATGGCGAGGGAGGCAACATTGTTGGCGCCCCTCTGAAGGGCAAGAGAATTCTCATCGTTGACGATGTCATCACTGCCGGCACCGCTAAGCGTGAGGCCATTGCCAAGATCGAGAAGGAGGGCGGCATTGTTGCTGGCATTGTGGTTGCTCTTGATCGCATGGAGAAGCTCCCCGCTGCCGATGGTGATGATAGCAAGCCCGGTCCCAGTGCTATGGGCGAGCTCCGCAAGGAGTACGGCATTCCCATCTTTGCCATCCTTACTCTGGACGACATCATCGAGGGTATGAGGGGTCTTGCTTCCCCTGAGGACGTCAAGAAGACGGAGGAGTATCGCGCCAAGTACAAGGCTACCGACTAAAAGCTGGAGTAGAATTCTAATAAAAGTAACATGTATATCACAGGTACGTTTCCCCAAACCCTCTGACCATAGCCACAACAGCAACCCTGTGGCTGACACTCCAGAAGAAGAAGAAAATGGGGTTGTCAGGTTCTATTTGCGCATCCAATAAGCTATCCGCCGACTTTGGGATCCTCTCCAAGATCTGACCTGATCTGATTCAACAAGTTTGGGGCCGCGCCGATTTTTGTCGTTTCAGGAATTTTGCCGTTCTGGAATACCATATGATACCCACTAGGACGGGGTTTTGACGGCTTTCACTTCATAACTCACTAAGTCGATGATCTGCAGAACTGGTGAATTTCGAGAACGTCGACAAAAATCCGAGGATGCTTAGGAAGTGTGACTCACCATGTCTTGCCATCCACCTCCTCCGAACTGGGCGGGACTCTTGCCGACGTGCTTGAACCCAAGCCGCTCATAGTAGGAAACAAGGTACTGTATATCTGGTTAACTCTCGTCTTCAAGGTAAGCCAAAGGCACAGCAGCTGGTTCTCACATCTTGACATATCAACGCCACGCGATCAGCTATTCCCGCGTCCTTCATCTGCTGCAAGTAGGCCTTGACAATCATCTGGCCAATTCCACATCCATGAAGCTTTGGAGCCACGGCCAAGGAGTGCACCGCAACGGTACGCCCACTCTCTTGATGTCCTACGTCTGCCGACCGACCGTGACGAGTGCGCCAGTCTTTTGGATAGTCCATATCCTTGTCTGTGATGGTGTCTCCGGCGCAGCGCGTAGACACGATATGTGCCACCAGTACGCTCTTTGCGCCATTGGGACGATCGGTTTCGACAGGCTTGGCAGCATCCAAGGTTTCGATTGTCCAATTCTTGGCTTTGTCTGGCACAACTGTGCAAAAGACACCCAGGCTCAGCTCAGGACAGGTTGAGAGTCGGTAATCGAACTGCGGTTGCTGTTAGTCAAGCTTCGGCCCGGCGCATACCGCCCATATTGGGATAAGGTGAACTCGCCTTCTCAGGTGTAGCTCTGTGTTCTGGGTCCGGAAAGGCCGCATTTTCCAGGGCAATACACGATTCGTAGTCAGACTTGTTGAGGGGTCTGATGTTGGGGTGAAAGGTGAAGGGGAATGCTCGCTGCAAACGAGCTTGGGGAGTCTCCCTAGCTTCCCGCCTCTCCTTGCTGATGGTTTTCTGCAACTTGACGAAGTCGCTATCAGCGTCCGAGGACTCGTCAATGGCGTTGTCTGAAATCCGATGAAACATTTGCGGGCGGTTTGGGCTGGACCCCTCAATGGACGATGGAGGTTCTTGCTCTATGGCCGCCATGATTCTCGTGACTCAAGCCTCTCAGATGTTGGGTGCGAGAGATTCGATGTTTGAGGTGGTTGGTTACCAGCGTCGGTGATACGAAATAACCTGAGGAGGGGCTCAACCAAGCAAAGTTCAGGTATGACCTAATAGTCAAGAAACTAAGCTATTTGAGAAAAGCGAAAACCCCAAGCTGCTCACCAGTCACAAGCGAAAGCAAAGATTCTGGAAAAAGGAATGTGGGATGATGGGATGGATCGATGTTTGCCCTTTTGCATTCGGTTTTAAACTTCTATGACCAGGTGACTACGAGTGCAAGCAAGTGGACGGAAATGGACCCCAACTTGTCCAAGTCCCCAAATGTGGAGGTACATAAACGTCCAGAAGTCCCAAGGAAGGATGGATCGTCAGGTGTTTATACACGACGATCCAAGCTCCCAATCTTGGGGCGAACGGCCAATGACTATCAGTCCCTTTGCGCGTGACCTTTCTTTGACAGGTACACGCCCGGGAACACATGAGGGGTTCGCTTTTCCCGGGTTGGATTGGCGAATGTCAGGATCGGTGACCGTCGTGTTACTCGAGACTCCTCGACGTAGGTCTAACGATAAGACGACAACCCTGGATGCATCTCCGGATTTTGGGAAATGGAACCCCTTAAACATTGTTCACATGGTTACTTATGCTGCCCCTGATTTTATACAGCACATGAACGAAGAAATATGGCAAGCATAATCTTACCGATTTCCAACCCAATGGCACTCCTGAGTCTTGTACCTCTCGGTGATATCTTCCACTTTAGTTGTTCATCTCACCCCCACCAAACTCGCAAGCTCCCAAAACCTCACTGTGAGCACTGCACCTGGTCCCGGACGCCATCCCACATTCCAATTCATGACTCGAAGAAGCAAAGAGCTACGTAAGAGCTTTGACGCCGGGATCCGAAGCTGCCGCCACCTCAGTCCCGAGCTCTTATTCAAGCTCCCAAGGCTGTATGTAGAATGTGAAGCTATTTAGATTCACTTTCCAGGGCTTCCCTTCTTGTCACTGATGGATTGAACTTCACAAGACCCACTTCTTACTCAATGAAGGGATGCGCCGCGGAGATCCGCTTACAGTGCCTTACAGTGAATTGACGTCACCGGCAAGTCATTTGCAACGGGCGAACGCCCGGAGAGTACAAAGGCAAGCTTCTAGTTCGGAAACATCACAACTCAAATCGCAAAACGTCCAATTGTATAGTAGATGAATAAAACAACCTAAGCCAATGCTTTCACCTCATCATCTCAAGAACCTCATTGTGTAAATGAAGTCAAGTTGCAACACAAGGGGTGGCAAGGCAGGGTCAGGTGGCGGGAAAGCTAAAACTGCACTCCAACTTTTTAGTGCACAGAATTTCCCGATAAGGAGGCTCGGAGCGGGGCAGGTTGCTGGCGATAAGGGAGGGGATGGGAACCTTTACGGATGGTGAATTTCAAGCTTCAACCTTCGAGCTTCTTCCAGCATCCCATTGACTCACTTCAAGGCTTGAACGGCAGTTTGTTTTTGTCAGAGTATTTGTGAAAGGTTCAGCGGACCATGCAAACAAGAAAGGAAGATTGTTTCTCTAGCTAAAACATGAGGCTCTAGAGACAGGTTATTGCCGTGCTCAGCAGCTGTGCTCAGCAATTACAGGCTGACATCACATCACCAACATCACGAGGGAGACATGAGATTTATGATGTTTGATGTTTGCTGCCCATCATCTGGATACGTTGTGCCGAGCACACTTCCACTTTGTACGCAAAATCCCTGATATCACGACGCCCAACACGCCAAAAAGCCGCCGCAATCACTACTAGGGATGTCCCCCACCTACCATGCCTCCAGTTCTCAAACGGAAAGTCCAGCCCCATGAGTGATACCCTCGGCGTAAGTAAGTAGCCCGGAGACTGGACTTCACCGGCTTTAGCATACGACTTCTCAAAAGGCGCCAACCTGCATGATGATGGGTTTTTGACACTTGACAAGCCCTGGCGAGCTTAGCATTCCGGCCCCCGGAACGCTGTCAGATACCGAAGTGGACTGAAGGGCAGGTCGGGCTGGACGGGTTGGACGAGTGGAAAGCCTTGTATGCGAGTCATCGGGGCAGGTTGTCGGGATAGTCAGAGGTAGGTATCAGAGCTCGGAGGGGAGCCGGTGGACTTTTCCTGGCTTGGTTAGAGCTTCTTAAAGTTCAAATTGATATATATATAGACTTTTGACTTCAACTACCGCAACTGATAACCTGGAAGCTGCTTCATGAATACAGCTTGGTAGCATAGCGTAAAACTATGGACTACAAGCACAACATGCTCACCTGGCAACTACAAAGTTCCACAAAGTCAACATGTACTTATAAGGCTCCGAAGGCTCCGAAGGCTTGGATGTCGTATACCATGTTTGCTTATTCCACCCTATTCGCCTCAAAAAAGAAGCCTCCACGGACTTCCGACACCTTCCATTGCGCAATTCCTGAAAAAAGCCAGGCACAGCGTGACAGTTCCAAATTCGATCACAGGCAGAAATCGCTGAGGTGTCGTATGTGCACTTACAAGACGACATCCACTGTCCGTTTACGTCCAGGCCGTTACCAAGTAGGAACCACTTGCATGTGGGAACTTCCGCATTGAGCCTCATGCCTTTCGGCAGATTCGCGAGCATTCACTGGAAGCGGAGAGGCTGGATGATGGAAGAAGACAAGTCATCTCAAGTTGTTCCAAAAAGAGAAGAGAGGACAGTTGGCTTTGAATCTAGCGGAGCGGAGATGCTTGGAAGTTGCCGAAGAAACAAATAGGAAGCAAGACGTTGTCATCTCAACCCGATCCTGCGCAAGTTGAAACTGAATTTGTTTACATGATCATGATGCTTTCACCGGGCCAACGTAGGCTTAGCCCCACTGACGGGGAGCTTCATGTCAGATGGAGCTGCTAAACGGACAGTCCGATTGCACTTTACCTTGGCACCTGTTTACCTAGTCTGTACCTGTATAGTCAACTGCTATTGACGGGTTACAGTGGAAGTTGCACTGCAACTTTGACGGACCCGAGCGTGTCAATTGCAACCGAGAGTCCAGGACCCTTGCATGCGGGCCCGGTCCAGAAAGCGGACGGCTCTCCTCGGATCCACTGGATCGCCCGGGTGCCTGCCCCAGAGCCCCTCAATAACTGCCACCCGCCCGGCCGCCTCCCTTCACTTCTGGAATCTTGAAGTACAATTACTCAGCCTGGCCTTCCTTCCGTTTGTAAACATCTTTAGAAAATCCGCTTCTTCCTCGTTTACACTTCCTCCGTCTTCCCCCTCATCCAGAGACTCTTTGGTGCCTCTACTCTTCTAGGTGTGGCCGGTGACGCCATCTCCCTTCAACATCTACTTACCGCGCTCTTGCTATCCCGCCTAGAACGAACGACGTCACCATGTAAGTTCACCAAACTGAAGTTACTCCCACAGCCGCTAACACTGTTCTTTGACAGGCAAATAACCATCGCCATCCAGGACACGACGGGAGAGGATCAAGACTTCCTCTCCCTTCAAGTCTTCCCCGACATGACACTCGAGACCCTGCGCAACTCGATCCAGGCGGAAACCAGCCACCACCCCAGCACACAACACCTCTACCACAACGGCAACCTGATCACCGACAACACCAAGACCCTGACCCAGCTAAACGTCACCGACGGCGACATGCTGGCCCTCCACGTCCGCGAGACGCAACGGACCACGGCGGTTCCCGAGCCACAGCAAGGCAGGCCAGCGGCGCCTCCCCAACAAGATCCCGAGTTTTTGCGTCTGCAGTTCCTGGCGAATCCGGCTCTGAGGGCCGAGGTGGAGAGGACAGCCCCCGACTTGGCGGCCGCTATCAACGACCCCCAACGGTGGGCGCAGCTCTTCCGGGAAAGGTACGACAGGGAACAGAGGGAGAGGGCGGAGCGTCATCGGATAATTCAGCAGTTGAACGAGGATCCGTTCAACGCGGAGGCGCAGGCGAGGATCGAGGAGATCATTCGTCAGGAGCGGGTTACGGAGAACCTGCAGACGGCTATGGAGCATAATCCTGAGGGTAAGCATAGGTAGAGTCGGAGGGTTTTTGCTGTGGTCGGGAAGTTTACCGCTAACTTTGTTTGCGTTTGCAGTATTCGGTACCGTACACATGCTGTATCTGGATGTTGAGGTGAACGGAGCCAAGGTCAAGGCCCTCGTCGATTCCGGAGCACAAGCAACGATCATGAGTCCCGACATCGCCGAGGCGTGTGGTATCATGCGCCTGGTCGACAAGCGGTACGGTGGCATCGCCAAGGGCGTCGGATTTGCCAAGATTATCGGCCGTGTGCACACGGCCCCTATCAAGATCGGCCCGCTCTTCCTGCCATGCAGTTTTACCGTCATGGAGGGAAAGAATGTCGATATGCTTCTCGGCTTGGACATGTTGAAGCGTTACCAGGCTTGCATTGACCTGGCCAAGAACGCCCTCGTCATCCAGGGCGAGGAGATTCCCTTCCTGGGTGAGGCGGACATCCCGAAGGCGACGGAGGAGGCTCTTCAGGATGAGCCGACGATTGAGGGCCCCGGCGGTACCACTATCGGCCAGCGTACCGGCGCAGTTTCGGGACCTGGTACTGCGCAGCAACGTCAGGGTCAGGCTGGCCCGTCTGCTGCACAGCCGGGTCCTTCTGCTCCCTCTCCCGCTCTCGCACCTCGAGCGCCTCAGGCTCCGCCGGCTCAAGCCTCGCAGGCTCGTCCGCAAGCGCCTCCAGCCCGGTCTTTTCCCCGTGAGCATATTGAGCAGCTTGTAGCACTCGGAGCGGATGAGCAGAAGGCGATTCGGGCTTTGGAGGCGACGGACGGGAATGTTGAGTATGCGGCCAGCCTGATCTTTGAGGGGTTCTAATGATTTAATGAAGTTGGGAGGGTTGGCATGAACATAGAGAGCATGTATCTGCTTTTAAGGGTTGGAGTCGGAGCGGCGCAAATCCATGACACATGGTCGTTATGAGATCGATGGAATGTAAAGAGACGGTAACCAAGGTTTATGATATGGAAAATCAAGCGAAAGATCTCAACTTTTGAAGCGTTCTTAGACCGTGTTCACTTCTTTACCACTTTTTGTGGGCTGTAGATACGATAGGACTCGTAACAGAAGAGATGGACCACATATTGACCGGTATGTAGTATACAACCACATAAGACATACCAAGCTTACATATCAATGCCAGGATGTTGTGTGCGTAAAGAGAAACTAGTTCCTAAAACCTTTCATTAAGTGATCGTACTACTTGACCACACACCACAACCGTCTACCTAATCTTGTACACACAGGGCTTCAGAAGAGCGTTCTCATTGAACGACGCCTCCCCATCGGCGTCAATGAACTTGGGCGTCTTGATAGGCCGTCCCTTGGCATCCGTCTGCGTCGTCTTGAGCGCCTCCTTCTTCAGGTCCGCGCACTTGCCCTTGATGGCCGGCACCGCCTTGACAAAGTGCATCTTGACAAACATCTTGTTATCCATGTCCACCGCCTTCTGACCGTACTCCCTCTGCAAAAGGAATCCTCTCTTCCTCAACGCCTCCACAAAAGCAGTGACATCCGTCTCCTGCTGGCGGAGCTCAACACCATCCACATGAACAGCCAACTGCTGCTCCTCCTCCGCCTCCTCCTCCTCCTTGATCTTGGCCTTATCCTTTTTTCCAACAGGTCCATTACCGGCGGCACCGGCCTTCCTGCGGTTGCCCACACTGTGGCTAACCACATTACCAGGCCCGCCCTTTTTCCTGGTCGGGTCCACGAAACGGGACTTGATCTCGGCCACCCACAACTCGCCCTTCCACCTGAGAACTCTATACGCCTCCTCGACAAAATCAATCCAGTTCGTCCCCATCAGCGCCAAACAAAAGATCACCACATCTACACTGCCCTCCTTCACCGGCAAATTCGCAATATCCGCCCGCGTAATCAACTCCGGCTTGCCACCATCCTGCAAATCATAGCTCTTGACTTCAATCCCCAGTTTTCTTTTGAGGGGGACAAGCGCCTCAGCAAGCTTCGCATCTCCACACCCCAAATCGGCAATCGTGCACAGCCCGTTTCTATCTCTCGGCAAAGGGTACTTGGTTCCCTCGGAGGTACCATCGGCAGGCCGGAAGCGCGGCGCGTTGCGCAGCTTCCCGCGCACTTTGATGTCCGCGATGTACCCGTTTACGGGGTTTTCCGGCCACACGTCGACTTGGCGACGGAAGCCTTCGTGGTACTCGGTGAACATCTCGGGAGAATCGGAGAAGAGGGAGAAGGCTTCGCGAGAGGGGCGGGTGTAGAGGGTCTCGTTGAGGTGGCGGAAGCGGGCGCTGATGAGCTTTTCGCGCATGGCGGCTTGGAGGGGGGTGAGTTTGGGTGCGGCGGCGGGTGCGGGGGTAGGGGCCGGGGCGGGCTTCTTTTCTGTGTTGGCATCTTCCTTCTTTTCGGCGGGCTTGGAGTCTTGCTTGTTCTTCTTCTTCTTGTCCTTCTTCTCGGAGCTGGCTGTGACTGGCTGGGGAGTGGCGACCTCGGCGGAATCGGCAGCAGGCTGCTGCTCGCCATCCTTCTCCGTCTTCTGCTTCTTAGCCTTGTGGGCTTCCCTCTTCGCATCTTCTTTGGCCTTCTTGGCCTTGGCGTCGCCGCCCTCGATCACCTTCTCCCAGAGGTCGGCGACGTTCTCGAGGTTCACATCCGTGTTGTTGGACCGGCCGGCTCTCTTGCGCTTCTTGTTCTTGTTCTTGAAGGCGGGAGCGCCCTCTTCGCCGGCGGCGACGGTACGGGGCATCGGGGTCGCCAGGACGGAGCCATGCTCGGTCTCGACTTTGAGCTTGTCGGTGGAGACTTTGAGGCCTTTGACGGCGAACATGATGGCTGCTTCTTGTGGGGAAGAAGCCTATGTGGAAGATGGAGAAAAGATGCGAAAATGAGATCGCAATGATGATAAGAGGTTTGTTGTTCACGCAACTCGAAGATGGGAAGGTTGGTTGTGATAGACTACGAAGAAAATTTAGGTGGGGCCATTGGCTTTGGAAGCAACGTCAATTACAGAACCCCTGCAAATCCCCGAGCAACTGCCCCCGCATGGTGCTTGACCGCCCGCAGACAGACCTAAGCACTTCCCTTGCCTGAGTGCGATAAGAATCCCACTGGGCAGGCACCGATCGATAACCTTTCCCAGACATCCCGTCAACACAACGCTGCGATAAGAAGGTCCATGGACATCCCACTTCCCAGCGGCCGTACTTTGTGCACATTGGTGAGACGGGTGAGCCGCAATGGAAGTTTCATCAGTTGCTTCCGTAACATTATCCGGAGGTTTTCTTTGCTTCGATCAAGTACAGCAATGGAACACTGGAAGGCCCTGACAGTCGGGAGCCACCCAGGTTTGCGGTGCACACCCGACGACGGCAGGAGATGCAACCACAGGATGACTGGCCACAGGATGAAGCCCGAAAGTTCTACGGACGTATAAAAGATCTCCTTGTCTTTGACTCTCGGTTGAGTCTTCTTGGGAGTCGAGAGATCCCTTAACCCCAACCACCCATAGTACATATATCTCGGAGCAAAACATACGGGATGTTCCCGTATTCATCACTCTTTATACGCGGAACATGCCACAGAAGGAATCACGAACTGCAAGCCACTGGCTTCTAGCCTAGCTTCTGGTCGGAGACTCGGAACAGAGGCACAGTTTGATACCGGCGCGGCCAATTCATGCAAGATACACCTGCATAGCGGTCAGTGTATTATGATGGACATGGTTGTCTGCATCCTTCGACTCTTTGGTATCGGCATGACATGCCGTCGTTTATTGTCCGGTTCCGTTAGCAGCCTGCTGAGACCACGGTGTGAATTGACTCGGCCTTCCTCGGGCATTTTGGAGGTTTGGACTTTGGACTTGTTTGGTAGGCTTCATCATCCCCGCATCTGTCGTGGATATTTCTTCCACATTTAACGCCGGTCGATCTTATGTTGAATGTTTGCTGTCTCGGACTCGCTTGGTTAGAATTGGTTTCGACGGATCATGAGCCAACGCCCGAGGCCATGGATGAGGGTACAAAAAAGAAAAAGTATAAGGCTTGAATAAGGCACCCTTGGCTTGCTTACCCTGGACTATGATGCCCATGATCCATCCTTCTCAAGCTCACCTGTCCTCTTCCTCCAGTCTGTAAGCATTGAAGTCCTTGCCGTCTGTCACATTGTGACTTGGGCTGCAGAACGTGGCACCCGAAGCGATCAATGCAAGGTCGAGACTGACGGAGCCGTCTTACTGTTCTTGTCTTGTCACCTCGCTTGTCTCTCTTCCTCCTTGCCGTCCGGCCTCTCATCTGCGTCTCTGTGCCTGCGCTTCCAGCGCTGTGCCTGGCACACCCACAGGCAGGACAGGCACACTTTACAGTACCCCACTTTTGCCAAGCTCAGGTACCCACCGGCCGGACCTCCCTCTTCGACCTCTCGCATCTCCACCTGCCTGGTGCTCCGGGGTTCCATTCCCACTCCCCCGGGCCATTTTGGAGCTCAAAGACCGCGGATCGTCCACTTCATCGCCGGGGTGCCTCGTGTTTTTCACAGCACTCCGCCCTTTTCTGGGTCGGCAAGACTGCCCTAACGAATCAGCTATGCTCTGTTTGGGGATGGGGCTAGAGTCTAGACAACATGGCAAGGAAAGGGTGCTATTTCCAAGGCCATGGACTTTACAGAAGGCCAACAAGATGGCTGCCATCGTCACCACCGCTCTATCATGACCTGTCTAGAGACCTCTCAGTCTCTTCAGTCAAAGAGAGGCTGACGAACGTAGGTGGTGACAACTCCCGTCCGTGCAATAGGCACACCACCACCACACCCACCACACCACGGCGTCTTCCCGAAGGTGGCCCGATGCTACACTAACACAGTTTGACTATCCCTTCTGTGGACTTGTGTGTCTCTTGTGCAATCCAAGCATGCAGCTAGAAAGTGGCTTGACCCCCTTGTCTACTTGTCTTTCGACCTCTACACCACACGGTACAAGAACCTGATACCCAAACACACGACGCTTTTACGTGCTCAGCCAGCTACGCTACGACTGAGGAGGCTAGTCAAGTACTCGAAGAGAGCTTCTAGAGGTAACAGTGGCACTTCAAAAGCGTGAGCCATCCCCGGGCATCTTCACCATCGGAATGGCACAACGGTGCTAGGCGATAAAGAGAACAATTCTGCAAAGCCTACCTACTACTGGTGCATATCCGACCCTCCGGTACCAGGTCATCTATCCGACTCACTCCTCAGGAGCTCTGAAGCTAGGCGATCGGAGTCACCTTATGCCTCCTCGATCTGAAGAGAGGTAGAGTCTAGGTATCCTCGACCACATGTCCCGTTCCTCTCCGCCCCTCCCACTCTCTCTCCGTGCCCCCTTTACACGTCTTCCACACCCAAAATACCCACTCCGATATACATCTTGATCTATACAAGAGTGCTGATTAGTTGCCCCAACTAGTCACAGCTCCAGACACCTATCCCAAGTCTGTGGAGAGTTGCTTGGAATCTTAGTCTACTAGCCAATATAAACCATCTTGGAGATCATTGCATAGAGCTTTGCTGGTCCTAGATCGGGCTATATGTATATCCCAGAAGAGTACTGGACCACAAACCTACCCCTGGACAAGCCTAAACCTTAGCTGGGTGGGCTTTTCACTTTTAGGTCCTCGTATACTACAGTGTCACCACGGCAAGCTCCGCCCTACCCGTTCGTCTATGGTAGCCTACAACCGACAACCGTCATTCAGTCTCTTCTCTTCCAACAGCACCGTAAAGATACCTCAGCTCTGTCAAGCTCTCTTCTGTCTTTGACACCTCGGCAAAAGCAAAGCTGAGGTTGCGGCCTACTTTTGCACTCTACCCATCTCTTTTCATTCTTTCACCTTACTCCCGAGGTCCAAAGTCTCCGGCAACTAAACCTCCACTGCCGGATACTTGACGGAAGGGTCTTTGTTGTCCGCAACATTCGCGGCCGAGTGCCGGATTGCGGGTTACAAGTCACACCAGGTGTCTCACCCACACACCTTCGAACTATCTGCGTTGTTGCGGTATCTTCCCCGTCCCTTCTTCGCTGTCACCGGCTGCTTCGCGGTTCGTACAGCAGGCGGAGATTTATTATCCACTCGCCGCCCTCACTTATACTTGTCACTTTGTCTCAGTTGGCCAATCCAGACTTGGGTGGACTTTCGGCTCAGTGTTTCGGAGACGGAGAGACATAGCAACATTCCTTTACACCTGGCCTTGTCACCACTTCTCCGCCACTCAACCTTGAGTGGTCTTCTTGATGGTATTGTTTGACCAGGTTAATTTCTCACTCTTAAGCTATCTCAGCGTAGCATCAAAGAGTCGGGACCTTCTCAAACCTTTACCTCAATATCGTCCGACAGATCGCATACGACACCCATTAAGGAAGCTTTACCATGGATTCCACCGGGGCTGGAGGTTCTCCAGAGGGAATCTCCTCTCCAGAAACAAAGCCGCCAGCATCTTCATCCGAAGCCAACGCGGGCACTGGCGCTTCTGCAAGTGCCGGTACCGGTGCGGCGGGAGCGGGTAGCCAAGAGAACCCCCCCAAAAAGGCTTCAGTCAGGAAGAGAACAAAGACTGGTTGTCTCAGTACGTGATATCCCGAGGCTGCAATACGCAACCCAACCGCTGCTGCTTATGATTGCTGACACGCCGCAGCTTGTCGAAAGCGACGCATCAAATGTGACGAAGCCAAGCCGATCTGTAACAACTGCACCAAATCCAAGAGACAATGTGAAGGCTACAACCAACGACTCACTTTCAAGGAGCCTCTGGGATCTTACGGCCATGGCCCTACTCACTTTGGACATCCTGTATACCATCAGCAGAACCGAAACCAACCTATCGGTGCTCCTTTAACGGCTACCCAGGCGAAAGCAGCAGCACAACAAGGACCACTTGCTGCTATTGCTCCGAAACCACCGCAAGTTGACTTTACGGGCACGGTGCCCATGTCCTTTGCGCCGCAACAACAACAGGCACACGACCCCTTTCTGGCCGCTCAAGCTGGAGGTCCGGCTTTACAAACATCCTTCTATGGACAACTGCCTAGTCCTAGCCAAAGTATCTCTTCAGTTGGCCCCCCGCCACCTCCAGGCCACCTCCCTCAACATGCACACGAGAGTACCTTCCAGTTGATGTCTCCGGCACATGGCTATGACCCGAACCAGGTGATTGAGGCAGGTCCATCCAACTACAGCCACATCTGGACACCGACACCTAAACAACACCGCCGTATCCTTGAAGAGGATGGATTACAACTTGGCGTCAATCCCTTCGTCAAGGAGGGAATGTACTGGCAGTCCGACGATGAGGCGTCCATGGCCGACTCGGAAGACGACGATATCCCCATGGATGTCCACGATGCGCATCTCGAGTCTAATGACCTCGGTATCCACGTAGCCAGGCGGCTGGAAGCCACCGCGGACGCATACGGTGTTCGGATGAGAACCGTTGCTGGGTTCCCGGAGCTGAACATCTTACAAACGTACATCCCCTCGTCTATGAGCTCGCCTCTCAACGACTCCCAGACTGCCGCGGTATTCTGGTACTTCGTCAACGTCACCGGGCAGAGCATGTCCCTTTACGAAAGACATCCGTTCGATCCCACACCCATGTTCCAAGGTCAACCAGTGCCCAAGACTCGGCAACATATCTGGACCTACACATTCCCCATCATGGCCTTCAACCATCCCGCCTTGATGCAAGCCATTCTCGCCCTAGCCAGTCTGCAAATAGCCAACTTAGCCCGAGTCCCCGCCACAGCAGCCATGAAGCACTACCACCTCAGTCTGCGCCGAATCGCCCGAAACTACCAAAGCCCCAGCCGGCGCACGCAACCCGCCACGCTCGCAGCCACGCTGCTGCTCGGCTACTACGAAGTCTGGAACTCGGACCACGACAAGTGGTGCCGACACATGTGGGGAGCGCACGCCATCATGAAGGAGATCCCCTTCCTGAAGATGACCAAGGATATCTTTGCTCATCAACGAGAACGACGGCAAGCCGGGTTTGTCGGACATCCGTGGATGGATCCCACTGCTCCTCTCGATCCTGATCTCAACCTCTACGAGGTCGATACGGAGCTGATCAGCCAGCTGATGGGCAGGAAGATTACTTATGATGATGATCCGGAGGTGGCGAGCAAGAAGAAGCCGTATACGGAGAAGGACATTGAGACTTATCAGCAGCTGAGGGATCTGTATTGGTGGTATTGTAAGATGGATGTTTATCAGAGTATTTTGGGAGGGACGAGGTTATTGTGAGTTTTGTTGTTGCTGATGGGAGTTGACAAGACAACTTGCTGACGAGGATGAACAGTATGCCGTTTGATCAATGGGCTCAATGTGCGCCGAGAGGAGAGTGCGGGAGGATGGATGCCATGTAAGCCGAGCCCCTACCCGTTATTTCACAGTGTCTAGGCTAATCATCTCTCAGTTACGGCACTTTCGACCACCTAATGCTCCTCCTAGGCCGCGTAGCCAACTTTGCCTCCCGAGACCTAGCCCGCAAGCGAAAGGCGCGTCGAGCCGGTGGCCCTCCCGGCAGCGCCGGACGAGGCCAAGGCCCACCAGGACAAGGCCCACCACCACCAGGCCAGATGCCCCCAGGCCAAGGAGGTCCCCCTCCCGGTCCCCCACCCGGCCAGGGCGGCGCCCCCGGCGGCGGTCCACCCGGCGGTCCCCCCTCCTCCTCCGCCGGGCGCGGCCAATCCCCCCCTCTCTTCGCCGGCCTCATGCCCACCAAAGGCAAATTCGTCCCACCCCAAGGCTTCTCCCCCCCGCGCGACCAGACCCCCGAGACCGACTCAACCGATGACATCGACTACGACACCGCCACGCTCGCCGCCTTCCGCGAATGGGAAGAGATCCGCTCGGCCTTTGAGCTCTTCAAGTCCCGCCTCGGCCCAGACTTCGAGCCCATGGGCCCCGATCTAGCCACGCCGGAAATGACGCCCTTTGGGCCCGCGCTGATGTACAGGACTTATTCGATAGCAGGGATCTGGATGAATTATTACATGGGTTTGATAGCGCTGCAGAGGGCGCACCCTGGGATGCCGCCTGTGGCGATGATTGCTGCTGGTATGAGCGCGGGACAGACGGCGCCGTGGGCGTATACGGTTGCGAGGATTGCCGCGGGACTGCATGAGGATACGAGCCATGTTAGTGCGGTGAGTACGTTGGTGGGGGCGGCGTTTATTGAGAGTGGGTTTTGTTTGTTTGTTGCTGGTATTCAGGTATGTGTTTTCTCCTCCTTCCCCGACCCCCCTTTCTTGTCTACCCCTTTCCCCCCCCTTTTCCCAGCAGTCCCTAACAACCCCCCAGTTCCAAGACCCCCCCCAACGGCACTGGCTAATCTCCCGCCTGCACGACATCGCCCGCCTAACGGGTTGGCAATCCGCCCGCCAAATCGCCGACGGTTGCGAATCCGGCTGGATGAAAGCCGCAGAGATGGGTCGGGGCCCCCCCTACCGTAGGCCGCCAGAGCTCGACAAGATTTTCCCTTCGAGTTTACCGGTGTGGATGAGACCCCGAAGAATCGATAAGAAGATTAGGGAGCAGCAGGCTGGGGATAATAGGCTTGTGCTGGCGAGGACGGAGCAATCGCATTTTGCGCTGGGGTTACTTACGGTGGAACAGGATTTGGATCGGTTGGAGTTGAGTGAGGGGGAGTAAAGGGAGGGAACTGAACGGCTGGTATTTGAAAGTAGGATATGGTTGTTTGGGGTGGGTTTGGGTAGGGAAGGGGGGGATGGGCGTTGCGGTGACTTGGCTTGGGATGGGATGAGGGCATGGGGGTAATATGGGACTTATATAATTCGGGAGTTGAGGGTGGGCTGGGAAACATCAGTGAGCGGACTTCAGCGAGCGGATTTCGGACGAAGATATCGGCGTATGGATGACTTGGAGGGTACGTACTGTATCAGATGTACTGCTTGAGAGGGTGAACGGAACCCAGGAAGATGGTGTGGAATGAATGGCGTGCCTGCCGACCGACTTTCAGGTCGTTACTTTCACGCACATTCGTCCCTTGTAAACTTGTAACCATGGGATTGCAACGTGTGCTTCACAACTCGCATATGTTATGAAAAGGGGGCAAGTGGAGGCTACCGACCACCAAGAGTACTTCATGAACATCAGTTGGATTCGATTCATTAGACAGTTCTCCCATCAAAACCGGGAGAATGCTGCTTTCCATCCGTTCGCCTGCTACCACCAGCTATGCTTTAGTAGTTTCCATTCCCTTCAACAACAAACATGACATGCTTCTTTAGTTGGCGGGCAACCGCGCAACAACAGCGGCCATCTCCTCATCTGTGTATATCCTGAAGCCCTTCTCCTTGGTGACGCTCGCCAGCTGCACGTTCTTGGCATCGAGCTTCTCCTCCATGACCTGCTTGAGCGTCTTGAGGACGAGTGTCTCGGCGTCTTCGATAGTGAGGGACTGCACAAGAAAAGAAGAACGCTGTTAGTAAGAAAGCCCTAATCGCAACTTCGAACATCCTGGGCAAACCCACCTTGTGATACTCATTCTGCAACTCCGCCTGCGCGCCCTCGCTACCGCTTCCAATCGCCTTCGCATCATAGCGATAGAACGTTCCCGACGGCTCAGCATGGTACAGACTCGGACCGTCCTCATCGTACCCCGCAATCAGCAGCGCCACACCGAAGGGGCGGGACATGATGCTCTCCTCTCCGTCGGCGCTCTCGCCGAAGCGCAGGGCCAAATCACAAATAGCCTGCGTGCAGCTCTCGACCCGCAGCTTCTCGTTGTAGTTGAACGCGTGGCTCTGGCATTCGACGCGGGCGTGCTCGATCATCGAGCGCGCGTCGGCTTGAAGGCCGGACATGGCGCATCCGATGTGTCGGTCGATCTCGACGATCTTCTCGACTGAGGAGGTCTCGAGGAGAGTGGAGGTCACGCGCTTCTCGACGCCTAGGATCACGCCCTCGGAGGTGGCGACGCCGATGGCGGTTGAGCCGAGCTTGATGGCCTCGAGGGAGTACTCGACTTGGAAGAGGCGGCCTTCGGGGGAGAAGGTGCTGTGGGTAGTGTGTTAGTCTGGTTGGAGTAGATGGGTGAATGGATGTAGGTATTGGTAGGTTGTGGTGTTTTATCGGTAGTTAGAGAGTTTCATCGAAGGACATGCGATCGAGTAGTGGCTGGAGCATGGGGAGAGGGTGTGGCCAAGCGTGAGAGTCGTTTGTATGTCACTTACTTGATACCCCGATCTGGACGCGCGCAAGCAGGTCAGCCTTCAGTCCATAGTGTTTGGTATAGCTCATCCACTCAAGTCGCATCACTTCAAGCTTGTGTTGCCAAGCGAATATCGCAAACAAGTGAGGGTGGTAGCGACATACCGTATTCAGACCTTGCCATAAACATCTTGACGGTGTTGAGGGGAGCTCGAGTGGGGAGAGGGGACCGGGATGTGTTGCTGTCGGGAGTTAAGCCTGGGTTTGCGGATTATGCGCCGGGCTTGGTTGGTGACGGTCGAAAAGATGGTATTGCCGTCGAGGGTCTCAAAGTGGAGGACTGGTGATGTGAGTGGTTGTTTGTTTGGGGAGAGATGCCGTGGTGGTTTGGATGGGAAGCTGAGGCCTGAACTGGGACCGACGTCAAGCAGTGGATGGAAGCTCCAGGCACGACAGGCCGACGAAGCTCCTCTGCCAGGCGGCCAATCCCCTGCAAGCTGTCCCAAAAGGTACTTGAGGGTACGTACCTTCCCCAGCACTGTCCCAGGCGATTTCAGCCTCAAAAGACAGCGCCTGGGGGAACCCCTCAGGCGGGTGCCCCTCCCTGTGACGGAAGCCGCTGGGCCATCCACCGAGACCGCTTGCTTGGCGGGCAGTTGCGGGTCCTCCCTCTGATAACGCGTCCAATTGTTGCTTGTCGCGTCACTTCAAGCGTCTTCCGCCGGCACTCCAACATTCAACGGGACGGCATCCTCTCTCACTGTTTGAGTGCGATTGCTATCTTCTTGGCATCGTAATTCCATTTCCATATCGAATAATCTATCGCCAGAAGCGTCTCCTTGCAGGACAACCCTGTTGTTGCCCGGCAGATTCCCGACCACCGCTACCGCCGACATTCAACAACCATCATAAGGCTGACAAGCTAAAGTCCAAAGATAATGTACCCTTAGAAGGGGGCAACATCACCGGGTCTCAGACCGTCAACCTTTATCAAACCCAGGCCCGATACGCCCGACCCCAGATCAAGTCCAGCGACCCACGATAGAACGCGCGAGGTCGTACATGGCCACGAGCCGCCAAACATAGCGATAACCATCTCCCACTTCCCCGACCGCAGCGCCGCCAGATTGACCTCCGCAATGGGATCATCAGCAACCTTGGCTCCGACCCAATCCACATCACAGACACGTCCCACCAGCAGAACCCTCGTCAATGAGCGCCGCCCAACTAAAGTCCAAGTGACAACACGCGAACCTACCATGGCTCGATCCGGCCGAAACGCCGACCCGCTCAGCGCTGGTAGCGACAACCTCAAGTCCAGATCACGGAATGTCGAGTCGAGGGCGACAAGAGGAGACAGCCGCGCTGCTGAACAACCACCGCCAGCCCCTTGGGAACCCGCCGCCTCCCTACTGCCTCACACATCGGCCCCTTTAGCTTCGCGAGTTTCGATACCGCCAGTTGCTTCGTCCGCTCCTCAGGCACTACAGCCGCGACCGCTTGCCGAGCTGTCACTCAATGCGCAGGAGGCCGCGATAATCGAGGACCTGCTCTTCGTGTTTATGGGCTTCGAGGGACAGTACATCCGATTCGCAAAAGGCTATAATCCCTACGAGGAACGAGACCGCTTGTCTGGGCCACAATGGCGCATCCTGTCTGGGCTGGATCCCAGCTTGCTGGACCTTACACAATCCATGCTGCGCATGGCTTCCCACTACACGGCGCTTGAGACGTTTGTCGATGTCCAGAGCCGTGAAGAATTCGGCGCCGTCAACCACGCCTTGTGCGCCTCGATACGGAGGTATTTGCAGGAGTACCTGGTCATGGTTGTCCAGCTGGAAACACAATTTCTGAACGACAAGAACTTTACATTACAGCAACTCAACGTCCACATCCTTCCTAGCAGTCATCTGATGGCTCAGATGTATGGGTTGGCCTTGGAACTACTAAAGCGGAATGCGCTTCTGGATGACGATACGGATGAATCAAGCGATAGTTCCGACGACGACTTCGATCACATTATTGAGCAGTTGAGAGATGGCGGTGATCTTGTACCAGGAAACATGACGGGCAAGAAAATATGCAAGGGAGGCGTGGTATTGGGGCTGATAACCAAGAGACTGGAGTCACTATCTGGAGACCCATCCGCAAGAGTATTACTCACAACTCTGCTACGGGACGCAAGCCGTCCGTATATGGCAATGTTGAACGAATGGTTGCACCATGGAAGCATCAACGACCCACATTCCGAGTTTTTGATCAAAGAACAAAAAAGCATTCGCAGGGAGCGGTTAGAGCAGGATTATACCGACGAATACTGGGAGAGGCGATATACGATACGTGATCACGACGTACCACCCCAACTGGAGGCCGTCAAGGACAAGGTTTTGCTTGCTGGCAAATACCTAAACGTTGTTCGAGAGTGCGGAGGCGTCGATGTTAGTCGTAAGATGCAAGACGTACCAAACTCGTTTGACGACAATAGGTTTCTGGAGAACGTCAGCAGCGCCTACGCTCATGCGAACGGATCGCTAATGCAGTTGCTTCTTACCACACACGAGCTGCCGGCGAGACTTAGGTCGTTGAAGCACTACTTTTTCCTTGACCCATCGGATTATTTCAACTACTTCCTGGAACTAGGAACGTCCGAACTACGAAAGCCCGTCAAGGTGGTGAACACTGGCAAGCTACAGTCTTTGCTCGATTTAGTCCTACGACAACCAGGAAGCATAGTCTGTCTTGACAAGTTCAAGGAGGATGTCAAGGTGGAGATGAACGAGATTACGCTGCTCAAATCGCTTCAGCGGGTTGTCAACATTACCGGTATCGAGCAAGGCGAGGCGCTTCAGCTCACATCAAATCAACCGTTGGAAGGTGACAAAAACGCCACTGGATTCACCTCCCTACAACTCGACTATACCGTTCCTTTCCCTGTGTCTCTTGTTATTAGCAGGAAGACAATATGGCGTTATCAGGCGTTGTTCCGCTACCTACTATCACTGCGGTATCTTGAGACCCAACTCTCGGTAACATGGTATACCCACGCAAGCGGCACGGCTTGGACACATCGTTCATCTAACCGCATGCTGGAGATATGGAAGCGAAGGGTATGGACACTGCGAGCTCGTATGCTTGTATTCGTTCAGCAGCTGCTTTATTTTTGCACTGCTGAGGTAATCGAGCCGAACTGGCAGAAGCTGATGAACACGCTTCGGGAGATTGAAAACAACTGTGCTGGGGTGACCACACAAGACGGTACTTCTACGCCTAGGGCATCGTCTTCCAAGAAGCCTCATACCGTCGATGGGCTGATGCAGGAACATGTGGATTTCTTGGACACTTGCTTGAAGGAGTGCATGTTGACCAACAGCAAGTTGTTAAGGGTATGCCTTCCCCGTTTGTCTCCTACTCTCATCCGAATACTAACAACCCCCAGATCCACTCCAAACTAATGCAAACCTGCTCCATCTTCGCCACCTACACCAACTGGCTCTCACGAGAGCTCGAAAAGTCTGATCCAGACCTAACAGGCAACACCAAGCCACCTAACATGACCGACGACCAATGGCGACAGTTCCTTGTGATCCGGGGACAACGACAACAACAATCATCCGCATCAAAAGACGGCGACACAAACATGGAAAACGACAAAAACCCAGAGACGAGGATGAACGAGCTATTCGAGGTCATCAGAAAGTGGGAAAGCAACTTTAGTCGACACCTGCAGATCCTGCTGGACGCGCTGAATCACTATGCGGCGACGGAGACGGTGGTGTTGTTGAGTCTTTGTGCGAGGCTGAGCACGGCTAATCAGGGGACGGAGTATGCTGGGTTGAGGAGTGAGGAGGAGGGGCATGGTGGGGGGTCATGATGATGTTCGCATTGGGGTGTGGAGTGTGTGTGGGCAGAGGATGAAAGGGGTGAGAGAGGGAAGAGGGAATGGAGGAAGGGAGGAAAGGGGCATTATTATCTTGATACCACCCATGAGCAAGCAAAAGAAGAATAATTCAAAGAAGCATTATTACTGGACAGTGTTGATGACTTTTTGCGAATTGAATGTAATGAGAAGCGAGCGGTTGAAACGGGAAGTTGTCATTGCGGCAATGTTTCATCCCAACTGGGACCAGATCTCATCCGGAGATGCTTTTTTCGCCCTCCATGCCATCCAGATATCAAACTGCAGGCGGCTGGCTATGCTATCCGGATATCGGAATGCTCCCGTTCTTTTCGCCCGCGCGGCCCGTCACCGAACGCGGGGGGCAGGACGCCCCTTGATCGATTCATGGATCTCCGAGCCCCTATCTATCAACCGGAACGGCACCCTGCTCGCCTTATCAACAAATCTGATTTGCCAAGAAATTTGATGGTTCTGGAAATCCCATGGTTTTTCTTATCTATGACTTTCAGCTTCCGCTTTCTGGAAGTGGTTGACAACTCCGCGGAATGATTAGTACTGCAAAAGTGGCTTCTCCGTGGGAGCGGCGATGTTGGAACTTGGGACTGGGAGTCTCGAAACAGAAACAAGTTGGACCCCTTGGACCGTTGGAAGAAAATTACTGCAGATGGGATGACAGGAGCAGAAAGGTACATGTGCTTATACGGTAAGAAGTACGTAGATTTGATGTACCCACACGTTTGTATGAGCTTAACAGCTCGGTGCTACTGTCGTGATGTGACCCTCGGACTGAAGGTGAATTCGTGATACCAAAGCTTGTCTGATAATTCGCTATTGAGGGTTTTTGGCTTCAACCTAGTATACCGCGATCGTTGATGCTGCTCTCTTATCTCTTCCCCGTTAAGCTTTTGTTACAGTTTGTCCAGGTCTAAATCACTGCAGCGCATCCATCTAATGTTCGTTATTTAAAGTGCAACATTTCCCGGCGCACCTGGTGCATCAAGGCCCATTGACCTCTTGCGTGTTTCTGTTAGCAGTCTTATCGGTTCGCTTATCACTTACACCTCGTCAACACCATGGAGGTCATCGCCAACTTGGACCCTCCCGCTCTCGAGCGTCAGACTCTCGACTCCGAACGCCAACATAATTTCACATCGACAACACCGTCGACTCTTATCCTGCCGAATGGCGCCCAAGAGAACCCAATGGCGGACTGTCCGTCTGACATTGACGAACTCGCTAGTCGCACCGCCAGCCCGACAACAACGGACTTCTCCTCATCCTCTTCAACCTTCTCCGACAACACCACAGAATCCGACAATGTCTCTTCAGACAACACTCAATCCTCCCATCCCTCGACACCACCTTCCCCAGTATCAGCCATCTCAAAGCCACCCTCCTCAGTGACAGCACCATCCTACCCCCTCCCCCCACCCTCGACCCCCCTAACCACCATCCTCCCCACCGACCTCAAAACCCCCGACCACCTCATCCCCCGCGACCCGCGCCTCATCCGCCTCACCGGCACCCACCCCTTTAACGTCGAACCGCCGCTCTCCGCGCTTTTTGAGCACGGGTTTTTGACGCCGCAGAATTTACATTATGTTAGGAATCACGGGGCTGTTCCTGCTTCTGCTGTGTCTGGTTTTTCTGCCGCTGCTGGCGAGGGGGAAACAGAGGACTTGTTAGATTGGGAGTTCACCGTCGAAGGGCTGGTGGAGAAGCCGTTGCGGATAAACCTGAGGGAGTTGATGAGTGAAGAGTGGGAAAATGTTACGTATCCCGTAACCCTAGTATGTGCGGGAAATAGGAGGAAGGAACAGAATATGGTTAGGAAGTCAAAGGGTTTCTCATGGGGGGCGGCGGGGTTATCGACTGCGTTGTGGACGGGTGTTGCCCTCTCCGAGATACTAGCCAAAGCCAAGCCCTTAACTAAAAAGGGAGCGAGGTATGTCTGCTTTGAGGGCGCCGATCAGCTGCCAAACGGGGTGTACGGAACCAGCGTCAAACTCGCCTGGGCGATGGATCCCCACAAGGGCATAATGGTGGCGCATAAGATGAACGGAGAGGAATTGCACCCTGATCACGGACGGCCGGTGAGGGTGGTGGTACCCGGACAGATTGGCGGGAGGAGTGTGAAGTGGTTGAAGAGGATTGTGGTTACGAGGGGGCCGAGTGAGAATTGGTATCATGTTTTTGATAATAGGGTGTTGCCGACGACGGTGGGGCCGGAGGAGAGTGGGGAGAAGACGAGGGAGATGGAAGGGGTGTGGAGGGATGAGAGGTATGCGATTTATGATTTGAATGTTAATAGTGTGGTTTGTGAGCCGGGCCATGGGGAGGTTGTGTCGCTGAGAGGGGATGAAGGGGGGAAGACGTATAAGTTGAGGGGGTATGCGTATGCTGGGGGTGGGAGGAGGGTGACGAGGTTGGAGGTGACGCTTGATCGGGGGAAGAGCTGGAGGCTTGCGGAGATTGAGTATCCGGAGGACCGGTATCGGGAGGCCCAGGAGGGGGAGGAGCTGTTTGGGGGAAGGCTGGATGTGTCGTGGCGGGAGAGCTGCTTTTGTTGGTGTTTCTGGGATTTGGAAATTCCTCTTTCTGAGCTGCGCGAGGCAAAGGATGTGTGCATCCGAGCGATGGATGAATCCCTCGCGCTTCAACCGAGGGAGATGTACTGGAGTGTGCTGGGAATGATGAATAACCCTTGGTATCGGGTTGTTATTCACCATGAGGGCGACACCTTGCGCTTTGAGCATCCCACTCAACCGACGCTGATGTCGGGTGGATGGATGGAGCGAGTGAAGAAGGAGGGAGGGAATCTTGCTAATGGCTTTTGGGGCGAGAAATTTCCCGGGATTGAGGAAATCGTGGTCGAAGAAGAACCTGTCAAGGAGATCAGCATGGTGGATGACAAAGTCAATCGACTTATCACCCTCGAAGAGCTCCGTGAGCACGAAGGTGAGGAGCCCTGGTTCGTCGTGAACGGTCAAGTGTACGACGGCACACCGTTCCTTGAGGGTCATCCAGGTGGTGCTGCCTCCATCACCGGTGCTGCTGGACAGGACGTAACAGACGAGTTCCTAGCCATTCGTAAGTCCACCTCTTGGTCCATCGCCATGAGTCCATCTGACTGACCCTTCACAGACAGCGAAAACGCCAAAGCAATGATGCCAACCTACCACATCGGCACCCTCACTCCCTCCGCCCTCGCGGCCCTCAAATCCTCCTCGACTTACGACCCAACCCTGAACGACCCCAACCGCCCCATCTTCCTCCAGCCCAAAACCTGGAGCAGCGCCATCCTGTCTCGCAAAGAATCCATCTCCTCCGACACCAAAATCTTCCACTTCACTCTGTCCCACCCTGCCCAATCCATCGGCCTCCCTGTCGGCCAACACCTCATGGTGCGACTCCCCGATCCCTCCAAACCCACCGAGTCCATCATCCGCGCTTACACACCCATCTCCGACGGTACTTCCGAGCGCGGAACTCTCCGTGTGCTGATAAAGGTCTACTACGCCTCTCCCGCAAAAGACATCAAAGGAGGACAAATGACGCAAGCTCTCGATGCTTTACCACTAGGAAAAGCAGTGGAGTTCAAAGGACCCGTCGGTAAGTTCGTCTACCAAGGGCGGGGCGTCTGCTCCGTCAACGGACGGGAAAGGAAAGTCAAGAGGTTTGTGATGATTTGTGCTGGGTCGGGCGTGACACCTATATACCAGGTTCTGAGAGCTATTGCCATGGATGATCAAGATGGGACGGAGTGTTTGGTGTTGGATGGGAATAGGGTAGAGGGAGATATTTTGATGAACAGGGAGTTGGATGAGTTGGTGGAGGGGGCGAGGCCGGAGGGGAGGTGTAGGGTGAAGTACACTTTGAGTAGGCCGGGCGAGGAGTGGAAAGGGTTGAGAGGAAGGTTGGATAGGAAGATGCTGGAAAGAGAGGTTGGAGGGCCGGATGGCAGAGGGGAGACGATGGTGTTGCTTTGTGGACCGGAGGGCATGCAGGCGATGGTTCAGGAGGTGTTGAAGAAATTGGGGTGGAAGGATGAGGATGTGTTAGTTTTCTGAGTCATGTTTTCAGCGTAGCGTAGCAATGAAAGGAGAACTTTCAGATGACGTTTTGTGTTCATCCTGAGAAGTGTTGTGAGCCGCATCATGAAGCTGAGTGGTGTTGGAGAAGTGGCCTGGGGGACGACATCTCCGCGGAGTGACAGGTGACAAGGCGTTTGAAAGCACAGCTTGATGTAGTTGAAATAGGCGTAAGCTACCCCGCTGTAGCTTGCTGTGTGCAATCATTTGTCCGAAAGCTTCAGGAGGCAATTGGCCAATGAGAGCACGAGCGGAGAGCTCCCGTGCACGTGCAGCATCATGTGAGCCGCTCAAGCACTGTGCCGGAGCTCTGACGTCCATCAATGAGTGCCAGGCGCTGTACCTCTGGCATCCCGGTCCACCTTCTGGACTCTGGAGCCTCGTCCCCTCGACAACCCACATCCACCCCACCGGACCCGAGTCAGTCAACACACTCGGGAGTAAACACTCACGACCGGAACCATGCGCGCGGCACTCCGATTGCTCGCGACCGCGACGGGTACCGTCCGCCCGTCCGCCCGCTTCCTCAAGCCCGGCTCCCCGACCGGCCTCACCGGCCTCGGCACCCACCCGTCTCCGCGCTCCGCCCTGCTGTACCTCTACAACCACACCCTCGACAAGCTCAAGCAGATCCCCGAGCACTCGCTGTACCGCCAGTCCGCAGAGGCCCTGACCAAGCACCGCCTCGCCATCGTCGAGCAGTACGTGCCCGAGGGCTACGACGCCTGGCAGGAGCGCGCCCGCAAGCTTCTCGAGAAGTACAAGGATGATCTCACGGCCCGCCAGTTTGACGGCCAGCATGCGCGCCTAGCTGAGGGCCCCGATGGCCGCGTTTACTTCATCCGCCAGATGGTGACCCCCAAGGACTGGCGCGACGTCGAGTGGGATGATGCGGTTATGGATCCGCACGTTTTAAGGGTTCAGACTGGCGAGGATGTCGTGGGGACGGTCGAGGTGGAAGACCATGAGAGGCTGGACAAACTGTATGAGAACAAGGACTCGGACCCGGCTGCGTGGCGCCAAGGTGCCAGGGAAATCGGTATCAAGTTGGGCGGTGTTGTTGAGGAGAAGAGCCCCGTGGAGTGGGAGTCGGAGCCGCCTTTGAGCGCTGAACAGTGGGTGTTCCCTTGTGGATAGTGGCTTTTGTGGCCCTGATCCCTGTCTTTGTCCCGCTGTTGCAGCTCTCCACATGGGTGCTGGAAATGAATGAAATATGCTGACATGTGGTTTTCGTACAGGATCGCTGAGATGGAGGCCAGGATTGGTTCTGGCCTGATTGAAGAGGTTGTTCAGGTTGCCGAGGGCGAACTCAAGCTCGTGGATATCATGGCAAAGGCCAGGTCGTAAGTCTTGTCTTTTGAGCATCACATTGTTGGTCAGGTGGACTAACCCGTCACAGTTGGGAAACTCTTGAGGAGGAGGCGCCAGAGGGTCAATGGACTTACTTTGAGCGTAAGGAGTGAAGAAATATCGACAGACATAGAGAATGGGAACACAGAACCACTCTGGCTAAGATCGCCAGTTGCTTTATGAGCGTTATGAGGAAGGAAGGGGAGGGCATTTCCCAGCCAGTTGTACCAATACCACGCCGGGAGATGTATATAATCATAGACTTTGGCAGGCGGGAATGAATGTGCCCTCCCCAGGGTGTTGTGGGCTTTGCATCATCAGCTTCACGTTTGAAGAGTTTGTGAAAAGAAGTAAAGATACCTTTCGTCGGGAGACACAGTGGTGAAGTTAGATGTGGTGTAAGTGGCATGACTGAGGATGCTATATCACCCGAGTGGGTCTAAGATTTGTCTTGCGGAACAACCTTCAACTACATGAGGTATACTCTCAAGGCAGTCATAACAGGAAAGTATTTCTACTGAAGAAGCAAAGAAAACATACCGCGTGTTTACTTATGTTGGAAGTCTTCCAACGGGTAATGCACGGTTCACAAGGCGGGGTTGACCAACCGAAGATTTTGCAGTTTTGGGTTTTCTTTCACTCCCTTTCCAGTTCACAAAACTTTCACCAAAACATCACAACATCACTCATCAACAAATACCCCAAAAACCAACTACAATCATCACCAACCTCAAAAACACTACGGAAACTGACAAAGACTTGGGTTTACACAACCATCAACCCCATGGACCATCGCTCCCCAACCAAGCGCAAACGCGCCCTCTCAACAACCTCCACCACCTACTCAGCAACCCCCTCCTCCTCAACCATCATCAACCCCCTCTCCCACCCTCCCTCCACCCTCAAACAATTCCTCCCAGCCGGCAACTCCTCCGACGCGCCCCTCCCCTCCTCCATCTACCCCGACTTCCCCCACCGACCACTCCCCTCCTCCCACCCCCGATCCCACTCTCGCTCTCGCTCCCGCTCCCGCCGCGGCAGCTTTGCCTCCACTATCTACGACTCCGAACTAGATGGCCACACAGAAGCCGGCACCGACGCTGGCACCGCTACAGACGGGTGGACAACAGACCCCGACACCCTCTCCGTAACCTCCACCGGCAAACCCTACGCCAAGCGCGACCCCGTCCGCAGCACAGCCAAGCTACACAAAGCGCATCAATCCCGCGTCGGCGCGCTGGTGGCTATCATCCAGCGCTGCTTGGCCGAGGGTGATATAGCGTTGGCAAGGAGAGCGTTCGGCTTGCTGGCTAGGGCGGACGTCAATGGACGGAAGGTGGATCTGAGATTTGGGGGGTTTTGGGAACTGGGTGCTGAGGTTTTGATGAGGGCTGGGGAGGATAGGGAGGCAGCACTTTCGCAGGGGTTGTTTGGGGATGGGGATGGGACGCAGATGGAAGAGGGGGAGGATGGGTTAGAAGGCGAGGATTCGAAAGAGAGGAGGGAGCGGAAACGACTGTTGAGGGCGGCGAAGAATCGGGAGCAGGTACGGGCATACTATGAATGCCTGATCAACCTCCACCCCTGGAGCCGTCTACACCCGAACAAAATGGGCGCATTGGATTTTTATCCTGCGCTTTTTGGGTTCGAGATGGAGTCTTGTTTTGCGGAACATAAATACGGAATCGAAGAACTCGACAGACAGCCTTTGTCTCTCGATCCCATCGACGACGAGGACTTACCGATGGAAGACGGGTTTGGTAGGGACGACATGCAAATCGACGAATTCGGCCAGTCAACCCTCGACCCCTTACGATCCTCACCACCATCGCCATCTGGTTACCACGGAGCGGGAGGGGACAGAGGGATGGATAACGTCCACCCTCTCTACCGGTCAGAGATGGAGGAGGATGAAAGGAGAAGCAGGCGGCCGGAAGTAAGACTGAGGAGAGAGAAAGATAAATTAAGACTGAAAGCGTTGGAGCAGATGAGGGATGTGGCGAGACGGATGGATGCCGTGATGGAGAATACGCCGTATAATAAGGATGTGGAGATGTTGAGGTTGAGAGCGATGGTGGCGCTTTATGTGGGGGATTTGAGCGTGCCTGTTTCTGCTGAGGAGATGGAGGCGGAGGGGGGTGCTGGGAAGTCGCATGAGGAAAGGGTGAACGAAGAGGAGGGGAGGAGGGCGCAGGCTGCTGAGAGGGATAGGGCGAGGGTACTGTTTTTGAAGATGAGGGAGATGAGAGGGGGTGAGTTGGAGGAGGGGGATGAGTGGATTTTGGAATTGATTAGTGGTGGTGATGATGGGGAAGATGAGGATGGGGATGGGGAGGAGGAAGGGGGAGTTAGGGGGAGGAGTAGAGGTACGTTTTCTTTGGCTATGAGGTGAAGTTGGCTAGTTGAGCTCACCATCGTTTAACAGCAGCTTGATATCCTAAACCAATTGAATAACAGAATCTTGTCTTAAGGTTATCAAAGCCAAACCAGTCAAAGTCTTTCACGTGCAGCTATCAATGATCTATACACATTCCTTTCTCTTCTCCCAACTGTCCTCCTACAGCCCTTCCCCTCTATTTTTTTTTCTCCCAACCACACTTTCATTCCCCTCCGCCTCTTCACTTCCCCCACCGCTGAAAAATCATAGCCCGATTCGTATTTCCCACCACCACACACCAATCCCCCTCCGGGCTCCACGCCACCTGTCTCCCCACAAAATGCTGTCCCTTCGGATCAACCGTCACCGTCTTATGCGGCTTGATCTCGTTATGTGAGTCCGTTATGTCGCACATGTCGCGCCACTCATCCATCTGCTTTTGGGTGTATCCTCCTAGTCCAATGCCCGGGGGGCGGCTTGCTGTCTGGGTAGCAGCGGTGGCCGTAGCCGTGGTGGTAGTAGAGCCCCTCGAACCCGGTCTCTCCCTCGAACTCGAACCGGGTCTACCACCAGCAGCAGAAAGCAAAGTCTCAGGGTCGGGACTAGCGGACGTCCCAAGTCTTCCTGCTCGTCCAGTAGCAGAAGAAGCAACGCTCGCCAAAGCCCCGGCAGCACGAAAGTTCGCCGCCGTAGAAGGATACGTACTCCCCCCCTCTCCAGCTGTCTTCCTCGGCTGTTTCCTCGCCGGCATCCACCCCGGCTGCTCAACCACCCTCACCACCTCCCCCCGTCCCCCTTTTTCCCTCGCCTCCCTCGCCTCCTCCTCCGCCTCCTTCACCTCCTGCACAAAACGATTCCACGTCCCCAACCTGCTCAAATCCCAAAACATGAATTTATTCCTCGCATTACAAAATGCCAACACGGGATGTTTCCCCCCGGGGGAATGCAGAACTTTAAACCGGAGATAAAACTGCCCTTTACAATCCGCCGTCTTGAACTGTAACAGTCTCGTAAAATACGCCGGTCGGGTGTCAGGACTGAGGTCGGGGGCTTGCCAGAATGCGGAGCGGGTTAGTTTGGAGGGGTCAAAGGTTGTTGGTGCTGCTTCTAGCGGTAGCGGGGGGTTACTAAGGGAAGAAGAGGAGGAGGAAAAGCCGGAGATGGACCAGAGGACGATGGTTTCCTCCCAGCAGGCTCTTGACAGGATAAGGTCGCCGAAGAAGGAGACGCAGTCCACCAGCGAATTATGGATTTCTTTGGTGGAAAAGTGCGGGTAGTGGATGACGAGCGGGTGGGTGACGGGTTCAGTTGGGCAGGAGGGGATGGTCCAGAGGTTGATGGTTTGGTCGTGCCCCGCGGATAATAGATAGCGGCCGGTGTCGTGGAAGGAGATGCTCAACAAGTCCCAGGTGTGGGCGTCGCCGCCGAGGATGAACATGCACGGTTGCTGGGAGTGGATGGGGAGGAGGGACCAGATGCGCACGGTGGTGTCGTCGGAGCAGGAGGCGATGAGGGAGGGGTTGAGGGGAGAGGTGACGAGGTCGTTTATGCCGCCGCCGTGGCCTACTAGGGTCTGTTTTCTTGTTAGAATCTCGGTATTTATGAACCATCATGATGGGCGTTGGGGTGATGCGAACCTTGACTAACTTCCCCTCTTTAACATCGTATACTTTCACCTTCGCATCTGCCCCGGCTATGCAAAGCCATGGCTGGCCGGTCTCCATGTCTTTGGACCAGCAGCAGGAACAGTTTGCTGCGTTTTCCTATAACCACGCCATCAGCACTCGTCATCTCGCTACCTACAGTCCAAAAGACCACAGGGCAGTGTACTCACATCATCATCCCTGATAAGTTTCAACACCTCGACAGGGTTGGCGTTGCTGTCTGCATTCTGGGTGATGCGGCATACGATTACCTTTGGTTACCAGTTAGCATATTGAAGACCTGGTCCTTGCCTACCCGTTGGTTTGAGATGACATATTGGGTTAAGCGTCGGAAACGGGGGAGGAGGGTAGGCCGGTGTTAGAAGGAGGAGATATGATGAAAGTGACAGTGAAACGGACGTACATGCTTCTTACTAGTTATCGCAAAAACCGGAGGTGCACCAACGGGGTTGTAGGGGTAGAATTTCACGTCGAAGAATTCTGGGTGATGGTTGTTAGTTTGAGCTTCAACCAGGGACTATTCTGAACGATAGACTCTGCGAATCAACGAAGGATAGCGGAAGTGATGACGACTTACCGTGTGCTATCGACTCGCCGGAGACGGGATCTTTCCAGTCGTCCTGTTGAGGGTGAAGAGAAGCTGATCAGCATGTGCCTGTTATTTTTGGCTTGGGCCTGTATGCAAGAAAACGAGCCTGTGGTATCCAATCGCCATACCTGAAAGTTTATCGAAGCCCTCAACTTGGGTAGATCCCACTCGTTCGAGGACGGAGACTTATTTGAAGGCATTGCGTTCGGCCCTTCAACCAGTCGAAGTTTGAACCGTAACGAAGCGCACTCAACGACTGCAATTGAATACTAATAACAAACGGCTGCTCGGGCGCCTATCGGAACTAATTCAACCTTCTTGCTTCAAAATGACTGTAGTGGCTGGAGCGTGAATGTCGACGGTTCGTGGGGCAAGGTCGAGGTCGGAAGACAAAGACAAGTTTGCGCGACAAATTTTCAAAGGATTCCGTTTACGTTCAGTCTACTGATCCACTAATATTCGGATATGCTGATGATACCTCAATCATTGTCCAATAACTCCAAGAAGTGGTCGCTGGTGGTGTTTGGAGTCGGTGCCGATTGAAAGGTGCGCGTTCCGGGACGCGACGTGCAGTGGATGTGAAGTGGAAGTCAAAGGTTTCAACGAGGTACTCGGGAGGTACCTCGAAAGCACAGTCCTTACGCCGCTTCACAAAGTACCGCCGAGGTATACGAACAACGACATCCCATCACCCCGTTTGGCAAGCACGTCACAACATTTTCATTTTCCGAATCCCAAGAACTCGATTTGATCGAACAATAAATGCATTCCCCAGTGAAAAACCTATGAAACCAGTTCAGCTAAAAACTCCCTCTCTATCTAGTAGACGAATGCTGAAGTTTTATCTACCCATCCACAGCACACAAGAAACAGGTCCATGTATTCCCTTTTATGCCAGAAAATTACGCCTCAACCAGAAGAAAATCAACCAAGTTAAGCAGTGGGCTCCTCCTTCATAGAGACATCGCCCTCGGCATCCTTAACCTGCTCTTCGGCAGCAGCCGCGGGAGCCTCGACAGTGCCATCAGTCTGCATCTCCACGGGGGCCTCCTCAGTCTTGACCTCCACAGGGGTCTCGGTCTCCTCGGCCTTAACCTCCTCCTCGCCCTCCTTCTTCGCCTCGGCACCCTCCTTGGGGGCATCCCTCTTGATACCCATGTTGATCAAGGGAGTGGTATCGTTGTAGATACGGAGCAACATCGCACTGCGATCCTCCTTGGGCAACATGAGGTTCAACGACTGGAAGCTCTTCCACAACGGGAGAGCCATATGCTCATTGAACTCGGGGTCGTCGCCATCAGGCTCAACGCGGAGGACGCAGCATCCGAGAGCCAAGTCGCGGACGCGCTCGCCAATCTCATCGAGCTTCTGCCACTCGCCGTTGGCGATCTTGGGGAACATCTCGATGAGCAGCTTCTTAAGCGTCTCCTTCTTCTTGAGCACGACGACGCGCTCGGGGCCGACGTAGCCGTGGAGAATGGGCATACCCTCGGACTGGATGCGCCAGCGGCAGACCTCGGCGGAAGGAGCGTCCTGCTTGACGTACATCTTGACACCACCGTGGATGAACTTGACGCCACGGCCCTCGTTCATGACGAGAATGTCGCGAACCAGGGCGCTGGTGTAGTAGATGGCCTTGGCGGGCTCGCCAGTGGCGTTGCGGATCATGTAGCGGTCCGAGGGGAAGCGGGAAGAAATCTTGTAGAAGTCGGCAATGTTCTTGATGACTTCGTGGTCGGCGGGGAGGTACTTGAAGGGCTCCTCATAAGGGCCCTGCTGCTTCTGCTTGCGCTCTGGTTGGGCCTCGCCCTCCTTGGGAGTCTCAGCAGGGGTCTCGGCGGGGGTCTCGGTAGCCTCCTCCTTGACAGCGGGCTCCTCGGTAGCAGGAGTCTCCTCAACGGGGGCAACCTCCTCAGCCTTGACCTCCTCGACGGGCTCAACGGGAGCCTCCTCAATCACAACGTCCTCGGTCTTGGCAGCCTCATCAGCCTCAGTCTTCTGCTTCTTAGCCTCCTCAGTGCTCTCAGCCTCCTCCAAGGGGCGCTTAGGAGCCTGCTTCTTCTCCTTCGGCCTGATCTCCTCGGGCTTAGCCTTGAACTCAGCCTTCTTGTGAAGCACAGTGATGAAGAAACCACCGGTATCCTGCTGGTGAGCGTAGACGCGCATGCACCTCTCGAGAGGGAGATCGGCGCAAATGTTGCCCTCGGGACGGGGGAACATGGACTCGACGAGACGGCTGGGGGCAATACCGTCCTCAGTGGACTTGGTGTGATCCTCAACCTCCTGCCAGCTGTTCCAGACACGGCCGGGCTTGTCCATGATCTGCCACTTGCGCATACCGGGCTTGCGCTGGAGCAGAGGGAGCTGGTCGGCGCAGTCGACGATTTCGATCTTGTCAGGACCACCGCAGCGCTCGATGGCGGCGGCGACGACGGACTCGTTCTCGACGGGGTTCATGGAGCAGGTAGAGTAGACCATGCGGCCGCCGGGCTTGAGCATCTGGAGAGCACGCACGAGGATGCGGACCTGCGTAAGGTGCAGACCCAAGGCGGCAGCAGGAGCCCAGTCCTTCCATAGGTTGACGTTCTTCCTAAGGGTACCATCACCGGAGCAGGGAACATCGGCCAAGATACGGTCGAACTTGAGGTAGTTGGGCTTGGTAGGGTCCTCGGGGTTGGGTATCCTGAGGGAGGGGTACATGGTGGCGTCATGGTTGGTGACGATCATGTTGGGGGAAGAGAGACGCTTGAGCTGATGGATCAGCATGTGGGATCTCTTGTAGTCGGCATCGTTGGCAATGAGCATGCCGGTAGCTCTGCCGTCGTCGCTGGGGTCGGCCTCAAGGCGGGCGGCGTCCTCATCGGCGCTCTTGATCTCGTCGACGGAACCGCCGAACTGCTTGATGACGTGACGAATTCTGGCCTCCTCGCCGCGGTGGATCATCTCAAGGAGCTGAGCGGCTTTGCTGCCGGGGGCGGCGCACATGTCGAGGACGGTCATACCGGGGCGGAGATCCATAAGAAGAGGAGGAATCATGGAGACGACCTCCTGACGACTGATGTTGCCGACGCTGGTCTCGGAAACCAAGAACTTCTGGAAGGCCGAGAAGGGAGGGAACTTGCGAATCACGTTCTTGGGGGTGGTCATCCACCAGGCGAGGCCGTCGGGGTACCAGGGCACAGGCTTGGGGGGGTCGACGATGGCGCCATCGTAGGTGATTCTGGTAATCTCGGGGATGTAACGGGTCTGGAGGAGGTTCTTGACGGCGAGAGCGTGTCTGTGAAAAGATGGTAAGCAATTGGATGAGACGGCCAAAGTGCCAGGCTAAGGTGACTGTACCCCTTGGAACCGCAGAATCTGAAGCTGTTGGGGAGCTCCCTCTTCAGCGCAGCCCAGAACTGCTCACGCTCCTCCTCGGGAAGCTGGAGAAGATCGTTGTAGTAGCGTTCGAGTTTGTCGTTCTGCTTGACGACCTCGGGGTATCTGGTGTAAGGCTGGTGACCTCCAGGGTTGTCATTACGGCTACGCTTGCCGCCACGGCCGCCGCCACGACCCTTCTGTAACACACACACACATCGGTCAGTATACGTCAGTCTTGGAAGGTGAGGATTGCATCACTACAGCAATGACTGGGAAGTATGGCCAAGTTGGAAAAGACCAGGTGAAAAAGAAGAGCTGGTGATGGTACGTACTCTGAAATGACCACCGCGACCCATGTTTAAGAGATTCGCAATTGGGGATACAAAGATGTGTCCGCTTGCGATACTCAACTTTGGTAACCGGAGTCGTGTTGAAGGAAGAAAAAAAAGTGACATGCGGCAACGCCAGTCTCTGTCGCGTGCAAGTCGAGACTCCGAAACAAAAGCCGTCGCCGCAAACTTAAATGTGGGGGTGGGGGACTAAGGATTACGCTAACCCAGGGAACTTGTGACTACGTGTTTTGATTGGTCATTATTCTGCATAAAGCTAATGTAATGGATCCACTATCTATACAGGCTAACCGGGTAGGGCTAGTGTGAATTTCTTCCAAGCCCGGTTAACGTTGCTTATCAGTAATTGCTGATAAGGAGTTAAGGGTCCAACCACCGAGCAGTCAACGTACTAACTACTGGTCGGCTGTACCAGCGAGACTAGTTCAGAAGTTTGTAACGGTACTGAACTCTGAGTATTTATGTTCTGAGTAGAATAGGCATTGGGTATCTCATGATAAAGCCCTGTTGGTTTTATGTGAGCTGTGGTTGAAAGACAGAGAAACTTCAGTTGTGAGTTTGTTCAACCATCCAGCAAGCCAACCGTCCAATGAACAATCCTCTCCACGCCGTGACCATTGATGGCACTGACGGGAATGGCTTCCACGTTTTCAACCCAAGCACCTTGAACGCCGCTAGGATGGGGCTCATCCCCACGTGTGACAGCCGCACAGTAATCTCTGAGCTCCATGAAGTTGGCCTGAGTTTCCGGCAAGTCTCCCTTGGTGGCTACCACAAACCACGGCTTCCCTGCGATGGACAACCCTGCAGGTTCGGCAGCAGATGGCGGATAGTCGGCCATGCCGTTCGAGGCGGGCCATCCACCTGACATGCTCACATCGTCGATACCGGCCTCGGGACTCCAGTCAATCCTCGCTGCGCGCTCCCGGTCGGCCTCCTCATCCTCGCGCATTTGCGCGTACAAGCCCACCTCGTTCCACAGCGCCTTCAATGCTTTCACAGCATTGCCGGCACCCAGGTCAATGACGAAGGCGAGCACACCAGCACGCTCGACGTGACGCAGGAAGGCGATACCGAGACCCTTGTCGAGATGGGCACCCTCAATCAGGCCCGGGATATCAGCGACAGTGAACCTCGTTCTTTGCTCGACTTCGTCCGGCGCACCAGTGAGAGCGAAGGGATCATCGACAGGAGCATCGCTGATTCGCTTGTAGCTCTTTACCGAGGGACGGCCTTTGTTGTTATCGAGCACGACGGTGCCGATATTGGGTTGTAGCGTGGTGAACGCCCAGTGGCCAACGCGAGCTCGGCTATTGGTTAGGGCGCGAAGGAGGGTGCTCTTGCCGGCATTGGGTAGACCAACCAGACCAATATCGGCAAGCAGCTTTAGCTCGAGCTCGATCTCTAGAGACATAGCCGGCTCTCCCTTTGTCGCAAACATGGGCCTTGGTCTGTCCTTGTTTGCGAAATGGGGATTGCCCAGTCCACCGAGGCCACCTGCCGCCAGCAGGATCGGCCGTGGTGTAGGACGGTTCAGGTCCAGATATATGGGTGCTGACGGTTGTTGAAACAGTCGGTCGCGACGGGGCAGTCGTGGCAGTTCGGCGCCGACTCTTCTGGCATCTGACGAGGAGATGCCGGGATATAGCAGCCATCGGTCCATGTCTGGGTTGATGGGCGGCTCCTCCTCTACTATCGTTCCTTCTACCCCTTCCTCCTCCTCCTTTGGCGCCTCAACAGCAGCGGCGTTTCGGAAGTCCTTTTTCCTCTTGCGCTTGTACTTGGCTCTGTCAATGAGTTGCCTCTCGCCTTCGGGGTCGTCGCGAGTGATCTCGGTAACGACTGTTCCGACTGGTACAGTTATGATAACGTCCTCTCCGCGCTGTCCACCCTGAGCGCTGCCCTGGCCATGTTTTCCTCGACCAGCGCGGATATGCCTTCTTCGTGCCAACTTGTGTAGCGAGGTCTCGCCGTGGACAGCTTGGATATAGACATTGCCGCCATGGCCTCCATCACCTCCGTTCGCCGGGCCTTCGGGAATGAACAACTCTCTGAGGAAGGATATACAGCCGTTGCCACCGGGGCCAGCGTAGACGTTCAGCTTGGCCTTGTCGGCGAAGTATGGGTTCGAGTAGTCATCGGGGGCGGGATTAAGTCTCGATTTCGTCTCGTCGTTCTCGGGGTGCTGGGGATTCAATGTCGCTGTGGCGTCTGTGCTGCTGTAACGAAGGTTTCGGGCGAGGGCCAAGTTGACACGGGGTACGCTTCCGGCACTGGTACGAAACAATGATGGGTATAAAAAGGGCATAAGCAGCCGGGGGCTATGAGCACAACGAGACGCCATCTCGAGCAGGACAATGGCGCATAATCTACATTGACAGGCTTAGGTTTCGGTTCTTGCCCCCCGGCCGCCAACTTTTTGGATCGCGACGGGAGTTCCGTTAGCGCGCGCTGATAAGATAAGAAGCCATTAACATTTCCAAAGACCCACTGCGGGGAGTGCATGGCAGGTGGATTGGACTAAAAGTCTTGGCGAACCGGGGGGCCCTTCTGAAGTTGTCAGAAAGCACGAAATGTGGAGCAATGAGATATGCAGTAAAAGGTGTTGATTCTGATGATCCTTGTCCCTTATCCTTCGTGAGGCTTCCAGGGTTTATATACAAGAACCAGGGATTCTGGGAGGCTATTCCTCATGCGGTAGTATCGTCAGACAGCCCATATATCGAGCCATAACTATAGGGGGATTCCTATATTATATATACCATATACAATTATTCAAATAGGGAGGCACATACTGGACTAGAAGTCTAGCCATCTATATATACCCGGATAATCCGACACACCCCCTCAACTGAAAGCATCAAAACAAAATTGAACGAACCGCTAAATATATAAAGCTATTACTAAATTAATTGTCAACTACATCCAAATCTAATAAGAATCCTTTATCCTAATCCTTTTTATCCTTCATAATATCCCTAATAAATTCCATTCCTAACATCTTTTTAAATTCGGTATATTTATTAATAAATAATACTTTAATTAATCCGTCTATTAGCATTTTCTTTATTTTATAATATATAACTTTAATAAATCCTTCTTAAACCTCCTATCGTAACTAGTAATTATAAATATCGATATAGCGGAATTTAGTAGAGAGGTTATTATTCTCAGCAGTAACGAAGCGAATCGTTTATTAGTTATTATACTAAATTGTAAATATTAAATTAACGAGATTAATTAGCCTTTTAATTAATTTAACTATAAATATTACTTCCTTAACTACGAATCCTAAGGCTAATAATTCTACTTCGGTTATTAAGGTCGTAACTATTATTTACTTAATAGCTCCCCAATATATAAGACTTCTAAATAATTTAATCGTAAAGCTTTATAAACTCTTACGGTCAAAATAATTGTCAATAAATGAAGCATTTAAAGCTACTTTAAATATATCGTTACCCCTAAAGGCTAAGGCGAGATCCCTAGTAGCGTAAAAATAGTATAACACTTTGTCCGCTACTTTATAATAATCTAAACTAGGGTTATAACTATAACGAACGAATCGGTTTATAGCGAAGGCCACGTTTAGTCTAGTAATTACAACGCCGTAGAATATTAAACTAATCTTAATTTAATATTAATATATCGACTTCCCTAAAATTCTATTTTTATAAAGTATTAATTCCTAATTTAATATAGGGATAAAAGTAGTACGCTGGTCGTTAATAAGGGCGTAAATCTTTTCGAAATACGACCGTTAAAATAACTATATCTTTCTTTATTTATAATCCCTAATTATTTCGATACTAAGGAACCATTATAGCTCATCACCTCCTATAAAATAATACTATTATTTTAAGTCGATTATATATTATTTAACTTTTATCTCTCGCCTCTTAGGATAAACAAAAACGATATCATCTACGTAGTAAAAGATAAAAATACCGTTTTTAATAAGAATATAGGGTTCTTTAAATATAGGTTTAAAGCTATTATTAGTAAAAACGTTAGTAAGCTCTTATTATTATAGTAATAATAACCGTTTTAAACTATAGAGAGCCTTCTAAATTCGTAAGACTTTACCCCCCTTCTAATACCTTAGTAGCATTCTTATAAAAATTTCTTCATCGAGGTTAGTATTAACGAAAGTATTAATAACATTATATTAAATAAGCTCGAAATTAAATTAGGTAGCGATAGCGATAATAATTCGAAACGAACGCCTTATTAGTATTAAAGTATATATTTCTTACCTTATCTTTTACTATTAATTTCCTTATACGACTAACTTTGCCTTAACTTTCTTAAAGCAACCGTTTTTAAAGAATTTATATATATATACCTATATATAATCGAAGATTTACTTCCTTCGAATCTTAAGCTCGTTAATATCGACCTCGACCTATATCCTTATTTTTCAATAATTATCGAAATATTTTTATTTAATATTAAGGAACTATTATCGAAAGAGGTGATTATTAAAGTTTTAATAACGTTTAAATAACGGAGGAAGGTTATAACAATATATAGTATTAAATTTATCCTTTTTTATTAAATAATCGAACTAAACTTTCGTAATAACCTCCCTATAATAGAAGGCAATTAGTTAATATAATCGACTAATATTAAAAATTATTTTCTAAAGAGCGAAACCTTCTATAAATATATCCTTTAACTAATCATTTTAAAAGAAGCCAATGAAGAAGGATAATAAAGGCGGTATATTAGAAGGAATAAGGTAATTAAAAATATAATTAAGAAACATCTTTATTACGTTGTAACGTTCAAATTAAATTTCTTCCATTTCCTCGTCGCTCTTTTAATTTATTAATAGGGTAAATAACCGTTCTAGGAATTCGATTATATTAGTATCTTCGAAATCGACGTAACTACCGAAATAATTGTAAATCTTTTAAGGCTAGTCGATTTGTTTGAATAGGTTGGCGAATTCGTTAGAAGTAACTTTAAGGACGGCCTTCTCTTTAAGTACGTCCTTCGTAAATATAATATTTTCATTAAAAATCACATCTCTTATATTAACAATTTAATTTGTATGAAGGTTCCAAATTCAATAAATCGAAGAGGATAAATAGCCGATAAAATAGCCAATCTAAACTTTCGGGTTAAATTTCTTTCGCTTTTCTTTCTTAAATTAGGCGGCGGTAATTATAGTATATACTTTATAGCTATAAACTTTAAAATATAATAAGTCTAATTTTCGTAGAGTTATAAAACCGTATTAGTAAGCAATAGCCGTATAGAATCGTTTATATAGGGATTTCCAATCGTAAAAGTAACGAAGTAATTTATTAATAAAATATATTACTACGGATATAATCTTTAGCTATATATTATTTAGGAATTAAGAGCTCTAGGTTATTACCTTACCCTTCTCTTTAATTATACCCCTTAAACGTTCTACTCCGCCGTTTTATATTTATATATTAGGAGCGCAAGCTTCAATTTAAACTCTTTTAATAGCAAAAAAATCTTCTACCGCTTAAACTTTAATAATTTCATTATCGTACTCAATATAATTTAATTTAATATTATAACGGTTCTCGAAAATAATAAATAAATTGGTTAATATAATAATAATAAATACCGCTATCCTATCTTTAAAATAATAATCCTATATATAACCAGTATATCGATAGGTAATAAATATAACGCTAAAATATCCTAATTTACTTAATTTAAAATCGAAGAAATTAATAGCCAGCCGTTCTCCTAATCTATCGCCTCGTAATTTATAGCGTCTTTTTACTTATTATTTAATTTTCGAAACAGTATACGCATTATATTAAACCGTTATTAGTCCTTTAAAACGCGCTCCTTCAATATTATAAAAGTAATTAAGCACCTAAAGGCTATAGTAACCAAAGCGGTAATACTAAAGATAACCACTCTTCTTATAATACTTATAGCCGGTATAAGAATTAAATTAATTCCTTTTTATAAAAAAGCTAGCCTACATTTTAGTAAAGGGAAAATCTTCGAAAATAATTTAACCGTATCGTATAAATAGTTTACAAAAGAATATATTATTTAAGGATCGAAAATAATTATTAAGCGGCTTATAATCCTAATAATATCCTTACTATTGTAAAATCTAAAGAGAAACGAAATTAATAATAAAATCGGGTATAAAAGCTACGTTTTTTAACCTTAACCTCTTTAATCCCTTCTTTCCTTAAATAGTAATATTAATTATCCTATACCCTCGTATTAATACAGTTAAATCGCCAACCCAAAGAACTTCGCCATAAAGGACGCGTCGAAATAAAATAAAACGAATAATTTTATTAAATATATATAACGAATTTTTAAAATCGAATATCGTACAATTCTTAAATAAATAAATTGTATCTTCGCTTTCCCCTACTTAAAGGGTTACCTAATTAACGCTAAAGGTAGTTTAATAAATACCTTTATTAGCGAATTAATTAAAGGTATCGTTATCGTTAATATTATCGTTTTCCTAATTGTTTTAACGATCTTTATTATTAGCGTTATTATTACTAATCTTCTTAGATAATTCCTTTATAATAGGAATATTATACTCTTTAACTAATTATTTATAATAAACCTCAATTTCTCGGCAAAATTCGTTATTATTACGTAAATTCTTCTTAATAATCTTTTAAACCTTCTTATCCGCCTTCCAAATAAATTTAGCTAAGAAGGGGAAGAAATACCAATACCTTTTAACAAAATAAATACCCTTATCGCAAACTTAATAGCGAAGAAGAGACTTATTTAAAGAATTAGCTAAAGTAGCCCTTTTCCTCTTATTCTAATTCAGTTTATCTTAACGAGCGTCCCTATTATCGACTTCACCTTCATTCAAAGTCAATCCTATTCCGAAGCCTCCCCTTTTAATATTATAAAATTTACTTATTAATATAGCGAAGGTTTTTTTATAGACTCTTATCCTTCGGAAATTACTAAAAACTTTATAAAAATTTAACGTATCGGCTTCGATTTAAATAAAATAATAACGGCTAACGCCGGCTACCTATAGGGGGCAAACCGTATTAAAATATATAAATAAATCGTTAAACTAAGCGTTAATTTAGGTAGCTTCAAGGATCTTATAACGTTTAGTTAGAACTATAAAAGCATCCTATCTATCGATCTACTTAGCTATACCTTCCTTAAATACTTTATCGAAAGGCTTAAAATAATCGCGGTATTAACGGCGAATATCTATTTAAATATTAATAGGACGATAATTATAAACTAGTCTAAGAGTAATTAGTTATATTAGTATTATATATAATACTTCGAAGGCGCTAGCCTTAAATTTAAAGCTTATAGTCTCTTATATCCAAGTCCTAATTTTACTATTATATAATTTAAAGTCGCTAATAATCTTATATTAAAGGCCGTTAGAATTCTAATCGTTAGTAAAACTCTCTATTCCAACTTAGGTAAGGTTAGATAAGGATACTTTTAAATCCTTAGCCCAATCTTTAAAAGATCTATTAGTAGTTTTAGTAGTTAATAGTGTTTAAATACCTTCTTAAGCTTAATTACTTAAGGCGGCTAAATCGGTAGACGTTAAAATAGAGGGTATTGCCGTAGAAGAAGAAACTAATACTCGTATTACTGGCCGAAGAGTAGCCGCGGTTATAGAAAGTTAACCGGTATCGTCTATACCTTTAAGGACGTATCGTAGGGTTCTATTCTTTAGCCTCGTAATATTCGTTTATATTAAAGTAATACGGCTAATTACCGCGGCTAAAAAAGGATATAAAGAAATAGGTTATCTATTAAAGATAGGAGTTAGCTCTTTACCAAAAATATAGTCGGTTAATTAATATCCCTTAACGAAACTAAGGAATTCGTTCTCCTAATCCCTATATTTATTTAGAGTATTAAAATAGGGACGAGAAGTCTTACTAGAATCAACGTTATTAATAGTAGAAGAGGAAATTATAATAATAATTTTAATAAGGGTATTAATTTAGAAGGTAAAGTATTAAGTATAAGTGCTTCTAAATAACGTCTCGTAGCGTAGCGATTCGACATTTAGACTATTAATTGTTAGAAAGTACGAAATGTAGAGTAATAAGATATATAGTAAAAGGTGTTAATTCTAATGATCCTTGTCCCTTATCCTTCGTAAGGCTTCCAGGGTTTATATACAAGAACCAGGGATTCTAGGAGGCTATTCCTCATACGGTAGTATTGTTAAACAGCCTATATATCGAACTATAATTATAGGGGGATTCCTATATTATATATACCATATGCAGTTATTTAGACAGGGAGGCACATACTGGACCAGAAGTCTGGCCATCCATGCATGCCCGGATAATCCGATAGAAGTTGTTCTGATTGACGCTCGGACTAGAGGTCCATCCTCATTTCCTGACTAGCGGTAATTTCCAAAATTTTGGAAATTTTCATGAAATAATGGATCATTTTTTCATTTTTTCATGTCATGTGACTGAAATCCGATATTTTTCGTGCTTTTTACTATCAGACTAGCCACATAAAATCGTAATTTTCATGCAAATTGAATAAATCGTGTGTAAATTGTATAAATCTATTAATTTATAGATAAATGCCAGCGCTGGATTTTACTATTATTCTGGCATTTCTAGGCCTTCTAGAGTAAAGTATAGATATTATATTTAATAATTATCTCCCTAATTCGTATGCCCTCTCTTTTATTTATTAAATTTACTCCTCCTCCTTCTTATCGTTGTAATCCTCCTATTATATATATTTATACAACTACTCTTCGATTTGTAATAATAGATTGTCCCTATTTATAGTAGAAAGGCCAGTAAAGGACTGTTAGAGGTTTCTAAGCTTCTTACCATTTATATAAATAAATATAGTTATATCTATTTTATCGGCGGCGAGGCGGTTACGCCTTAGGTTTTCTAGAAAATTTATAGTAGAGAAGGTTCACTTATATAGTATACTATTAATTGGCGTACTAAATACCTTTATAGTAAGGGGGGTAATAATAGAGCCTTCGTTTTATAGTATACTCTAGAAGGATATAGGATCGATACCCTTAAAGTCCTAAATACGTTGGTTTGGTATATATATCCTATAGCGAATCCTCTACTATAAGAAATCTTAGATTAGCCATTCCTTTATAACGTTATTCAAAGTACGAATATATAGCTTAATAAAGTCTAAGACCGAAGTAGTAAAGTTGGCAATAGGGGGACGAATAGCGGTTACTATATTTTATATAGTATTTTAGTATAGGAGGAAACTTAATTAATTAAGAGGAGTTAATTATTTATTCTTTTTAAAAATAAATAATCATTCGAATTTATATTAATCGTTATTATAGAGGGAGATACAGTCGGCCTCCTATATAGTCTATATAGTATTCTAGCGCAGTATAACGTAATTAACGGTAGCCCTATCCATTTTTAATATTAATTAAGCCTTATAAAGAGGTTTTATAAACTTCTTAAGAGTTTCGAAATTATCTTAGAATTAGGTATTATCGATAATATTAAATATTATTCCTATTTAAACCGGTTCGTCTTATTATAGTACGGCTAATATAGGGAATATAGTAGGAAGGGGGCCCTATTAAGGGAGGGGAAAGAGACGAGGGGGGTCTTAATACCAACCGTTATTTATACGGGCTAACTATATAAATATTCTAAGGGTTAATTTAGTACGTTGTATTAACTATAGAGATTTATATTATAAACCCTATTTAGTAATTATACTAATTAATTCGTTAGTTAATAATATAAATAAAGGTATTAATTATCAAGGGATAACTTATTTTACTAAGATAGAGACGAACTTACTATAATATACTATTATTAAACTTTTAAAGCGAACTAACTATAATTTAAAGGTACGAAAGAAATTTACTACTACAGCTACTTAATAATTTAATATTCGAAATAGCAGTAAAGTAAATAAATCTTTCATTAGCAATTAAAGCGAATAAGAATCGTATAATACTAAAAATACCCGTGTTATAGCCCAGTACTATAACTTCCCAGAAGCTACATAGTTCGGTTGGGTCACGTGGGCGCGTGCCGCTTTCGCGGCTCGCATTCACTTAAGACCTACCGGCCCAGGTAGGTCTGGCGTACACCTACTTAATCTCGTACAGCCAACTCACTTTTACACTTTCCTTCTTTCTTTCTTTAACTTTAATTTTATATTTAATTTACGCTACAATCCTCCTTAAACTAGCTTTCTCTTATAATTGTACGTACCCTTACATAAAATTAAAATTATTAATATTATATAACCGGGGACAATAATTATAATATCCTAAATTTAAAACCCCGATACCCGAAGTCGCGATACAATTACGTATCGCCAACGACGAAAACCCGATAGCGCTCGAAATTATTATAATTAACTATTCGAATCGTAAGAACTCGAATTACGATTATTATAGCGCGAACCCGGCACAAGAAGATTCTACTTCGAAACCCGTACCCTTTATAATCGAAAATAACGAACCCTAATGTCACGGGGCAAGGCGATACGGAACGTTAGGGGTTAACTAAGACTTATATAATTATATAAGGAAGAAGGGAAACTATAGAATCTATACGTAGCAGCTCATCCTATATACCCGTAGTTAAGCCCCATCCTTAATATACGTAACTAACCTACTTACCGGAATAGCAAATAGTTAACTACAGCCTCTAAAGCAGTATAACTAATTAGAGAGCGTATATCAACCCGGTAATTATTACCGTAGTAATACTACGACCAAATAATAGTTATAAGCTAACTTTATAATACTTCCCCGGGTTAAAAATACCCCCGGAGTCTAACTATATTAAAATTATAAATTATCCCTCTCTAAGGATTTAAAACCTTCTACTACAATACTTATAACCCTCTCCAGCGTTATTATTACTAATACTTTACCCACTTAGTTATATCGTAATAACCGTCTTAAGGCCGGGGCTGGGGCCGTCCTGGCCAGGCCGGGCGCCTCCTATCCAATAGCCTTTATAAGTACTTTAGCGGCCCTCTACCGCTTCCTCTCGTTAACCGCCTACCTCGGAGGGATTAGGACCTCTAGGTTATTAGCGTAAAATTTATAAAAATTATCGATATAATTTTTTACATCTTTATACGGTTGTTAATTTAAGTCGTAAAGCTTACCCTAAACGACGTAATACTCCTATACGCCATCTTCGAAACGGCAGCCGTTAATACCTTCGTACAACTACTCTACTACATCCTCGGCATCGTCAATATATTTTATAACCTTCCTATAATTAACCCGGATATCCTACGTACTATTTTAACCGGGAATACCTTTAACTACCTACGGTTTTACTATACTAATATAGAAGGTATAACTACATTTTATATTAACCGGCAACTTTAAAATAATATAATAATTATTAATTATTAGGACTTCGAAAAGGCCTTCCCAAAATAGTAATAATTTTATTTAGGGGCGCCCAAAAACTAAATTAATAATATTAAAAAGGACTATATCGCCTAACTAATACTATAGCGAATTTAATTATTTTTTATTAGTATTCTCCTTATAATATATTTAGGTCCGTTTTATTATAATAATAAACTTATCCAAGATTATACTAAATTAATTCGCAATTTCCCCTACTTTAAAATATTCGGTCTACTATTATATTAAAAAGCCGGGTAAATAAAGCTATACGGACTTAACGCCTATATAGGGGTAAAAACCGTAATTAGCGAAGAATAAGGAAACTCCTATTAAATTTAACTATATATTATTACCTACGAACTCAACCAATGGGAGCCAATCGACCTAATCGTCCTATAACCAATTCATATATACCCTCAAATAATATTCTATTTTAACGTTTATATATTCTATTTAACCGTTTATTTATTAATAGAAAACGTTAAACGGCTTTAACGTAATACCCAACCTTATAAATAAGGCGCGCTAAAACTAAAATATAAATTAAAACTTATAATCTAATATAATAGTATTAAATAAACTATAAAAGGTATAAACCTTTTTAATAAAATATTTAACTAACTCTTCGGTTATTAAAGTTTTAACGGGGATATAGTAACGTATTTTAATTAAATAATCAACGACTATAATAATATATTTAAATTCTTAGCCGCGTCTCTTACAAAGGGTTATAAGTATAACGTAATTGATAATAATATCCTTCTATATTACGAAAAGGACGGGGAACGGCTTTAAAAGACCCATTAATAACCAGCGTAATAATTTAATCTTTATATATTAAAGGTAAGCCTTATAATACACCCTCATAGCCTTATTTATACCGGGCTAATAAAAGGACCGGCTTAGCGTTATAAAAGTCTTATCCCTACCTTAATAACTAATTAGGGCGGATTCGTAATACCGCCGAATAAATTAAAAGTATAGAACGTAATCCTCGGGATCGATAATTAAAGCTACGTAACGGTATACCTTTCTATTAATAATATAATATTTAATAAAAATAATTTTATTTATTTACTTCTTAACGGCTTTAGACTATATCTTCCTATCGGAATCGTTAATTAAAGTTATAATATTTTAGCAAAACGTTAAATTATAATAATTAGCCTCTACTAATTCGTCGGTAAAGAGCTCTTCGGCGTTTAATTCGTAGGCCTAAATATAATTAACGAATATAAAGGGGTCGAGGAGCACTTTATTCCTAATTAATAACCTATTATTATTAATATTATTAGGTATATCCTTTAGCTTCCTACTCAAAATATCCGGGCGGACTTACAATGTCCCCAATCGGTATTTAATTATAAAATTGAATTATAATAAGAATTAGGACCACCGTATATACCTAGGCAAAAACTTCTTATTCTTAATAAAGGTTTATAAACCTTTATAATTAATTATAATTATAAAAAGCTTTTAAGCTCCTTACAACTCCGGCGACCATTCTTCCAAAGCTTTAATAATAACGAATAATTCCTTATTATAAATATTATAATTATATTCGGCCGCGGAATATTTCTAAGAAAAGTAAGCAATTAAATATAAAACGTCGTTATCGTCGTACTAAAAGAAGGTACCGCTTATAGCCCAATTAAAAACATTAATTTCAACTACCGTTAACCGGAACTAATTATAAATCCTTAAAACTAGCCCTATTATAAAAATTATCTTTAAAGAATCGAACGCCTATTAATAGGCTTTAACCCACTTTTAATTTATAGACTTCTTCGTAAACTCGTATAAAGGGGCGGCTATAATAGAGAAGTAATTAATAAAACGGCGGTAGAAATTAACAAACCCAAAGAATCTTTAGAATTAATACTTTAATTATAAAGCCTCCTATTTAACAACCGCCTTTACCTTCTTAAGGTTTATTTCAATACCGCCCGGTATAATAATTAAATTTAAATATTTAATACGTTTTATATTAAATTTATATTTATCAATATCTAACTATAAGCCTATATTAATTATACGCTAGAATACTTCGTTTATATATATTATATATTCCTCCTCGTTCTCGGAATATATTAGGATATTATCGAAGTAAGCAGTAGCGTAAACGTCTAAAATATCGTATAAAATATTATTAATATAATTCTAAAAAGTACTTAGGGCGTTTTACAAATTAAAAAGGAGGATAAAGGATTCGAAAAGACCGAAACGTATAATAAAAGTAGTAAATTATTTATAGCCTTCCTATACGTAAATATAATTAAATACCGTAATAACGTCGAATTTAATAAAGATTTTAATATAGTAAATAGTATTAAAGGTCTCTTTAATTAAAGGAAGGGGATAATGCGTTTTTAAAATAATATTATTAATACTATAATAATTAATATAAATTCGGACTCCGCCGCCCGGTTTCTTTATAAATAGGAGCGGTAAGGTTGTAGCTAATTAGGACGGCCGGATAAAGCCTTTTTAAAATTAATTATTAACCTATTTTTTAATAATAGAAACTTCTATAAAAAATATTATACGGTACTTAACATTTAATATTTTTAAATTAAAGGCTAGTTCGATTTTATAATTATATATACGAAAGGGAGGTAATATATTTATATTACAATTACAAAAGGCTATAAACTTCCTTTAATACTTCTAAGGTAATTTCTTTATAATTTCTTCGTCGGTTTTAATCGGCTAATTAATTTTCTTATAAAACTTTTATACGTCCTCCTCGATAATTTTAATAATAATAGCCTTACAAATATAAATATCTACTTCTAATTCGCCCGTAAATTCTATAACGCTAATAAATACTACGGCTTCCAATTCCGCCGTATTAATATAACTAATATAAATATTAATAAAGCTATAAAATTATTAAGGAAGACAATCTTTATACTATTAACCTCTACCTACGTAAATATCCTCGATTATCTATTTAATAATATTATTACAAATTTCGACCTCGTAAATAGTCGCCAGGCGCTTAAATTCAATATAATTAATTAAATATAACTATAAATTACTACATTTATATAACTAATTAAATACTATAATATTAAAATTAATAATATCTTTAGGGTTAAGCGGCTCATTTACTTCGTTAAAACTAATAATAATAGAACATTATAATACTAATATAATACGAGCCCCATTTACCTTCTAATAAAATAATAAAACCGTCCGAAGCGGTTTAATTTTATCAATAAGAACGTCCGTTAATAAAGCGGCGTTACTACTAATACTTTCTATAGGGCAATTCGTACAATAAACGAATAACGCTTTAAAATATAGCGAAGTAAAACCCGGTCTCTCGTAAGGTTCGTAATATAATATAGCTTTACGGGTCCTATAATAGGACTAAGCTTCGCGGGTCCCGTAATAGGATTAAATTTCGTATAAATAACCGGCGCCGATTATTACATTTTCCTAATTTAATTCGCTAATTAATATTATATTTTCCTAATCTAATTCGCGAATCGTTATAAATTCTTAATTAGCCTCGTTAACTTTATTAATAAATTCTAGCCTTTTAATCCTATAGAGGATTAGGCTATTAACAGCTTTTAACTTTTTTAAAGGGGCGGTTTCTAACTTTCCTAAGGAAATTATTTCTAACCTCCCAATCCATTAAAGGGCTAGGCTATTAACGGCCTTTAATTTCCTTAGTAAAACGGCCTCTAAACTTCGAATATAATAATCCGATAAAGACGGTTATTAAAGGACCGGGCTATTAATATTAATACTATAATATAGCGTTAAATATTTATAGTAAATTCTATTAATAGCTTATAATATAATATTAATATTAATATTCGAAGCGGCTCTCGCTAGCCTAGGAGCCCCTAATATAGCCGGAACGGAGCGGCTAAACGGGCCTTCTCTATTTCTAATATTACTAAGAAAAATAGCCATCTTCTTAATATAATTGACTATCTTTATTTTAAATCCTAACGTCGTTGGAATATTACCATTTATTCTTTCGTTTATATAATTAACCTCTATCTAATATTATATATTTATAGGGCATTATTAAACGCTAGGGGTAATCCTTATAAATAAAGAAAGGCTAATTAATAAATAACGGTTAGTATATTGGTCGGTAAATTAAATCTATCCCTCTATCTAAAATATTAAAGGTTTATACTTCTTTAATTAGGGCATCCCGAGAATAATCGGATAGGTAGGGGAGAGGTTATAAATTAAAAACGTAACGTTCTCGAAATAATAGCTAATATATAAATTTATTATTAAACTTTTAATAATTAAACCTTTTATAATACTATTAACGAGGGTAAACTTTTTTAATTTTAATAATTTGAAAGTAGTAAGCCCGTTCTTTTTTATAAAGGAACGGTCGATAAAAGTTAATATTAAATAACTATTATTAATAAGAGTAGTATATAGGATTTTGTACGGTTTAAGGAGTAAATAAGAGGAAAGGAATATAGAATTTTAACTAAAATTATTTAAAGAATTAATAACGATTATTTTTAAATTTTTATTAATTTCCCGAAACCTCCCTTATATAGACTTTTCTTACTTCTATAAATAATTATTTATAAAATTCAAATATTTCCCTAATTAGCGCCGCTATTAGCGTTATAATATTCTTTACCCTCATCTTTAATATTTTTTACGTTAGCGCTATAGAATTTAATATTACCGTAACTTTTCTAACTAGCGGCGGGGCGACTAAATAAATTAGAGCTCTAGCCGCCGCGGCTACTACGGCTACTTCGGCCGCCTCGGTTGCCGCGACTATAGTAACTTCCGTAATTATTATAAGAATTGCTATAACCGCTATTTTAAAGGCCTTTATTACTATAATTAATACTATTTCTATAAATATATATAATATAACCTTCCTAACTACACTTTCAATATAGGCCGTCTCTTATATATTAATTAAAAACGTCCGAATAAATAACGTAATTAATATAAATAGTATTTAAATTTATAGCATCACCTCCTTAATTAATAGTACGTTCCTTTAAATTACTATTCCCGCTAAAATTACTACTAATATTAATATTACTACTACCCTTATTAACCTATAGCTAATTAAACTTAATATAATATTCATTGTCTTTTAAATTACGTACTAAATTATAATAAAGGGATAACTAGCCTTCGAAATCGTCGTCCTTAAAATAAATATATTAATTCGAAACGGCAATATAGAATTTATTAGAAATTTTATTCCGAAGGTAATAAATTTTTATAACTTCGTTCAATTAGCAATAGTCGACCGTTTTAACAAAATTTATTTCAAAATCGGCAAAGAAATAATTACTTTACTTTAATTCGTTAAAATAACGTACAATATCGAATCTTAAATCGATATTATTAAAACGGGAATTTATAAACGCTATAAAAATAATATTTATTTCCTATTTCTACTTTTTAAAATTACCGGGGTTAATTAAAATAATATTAAAGTCGTTTTAAAAGATTATTACTACTATAGGGCCTAAAAAGTAATTCGTATAAAGGATTTTAATATATTCATTAAAGAAACGGAACGTATTAAGGGCCTAGACTATTATAATACGGTTTCTCTAAATAATATAGGCTTTATTCCGCTAAACGGAATTCTTCTAATCGGTTATAAAGGGATTAAGGTCGGAAAATAACGCTTTAGGGTTGGTTACAATTACAAAAGGAGCCTTAAGGGAACCAACCGTAAAAGTATACCCCAGATTATTTCCTAACGCGTTTCTAATCCCCGTACCTAATCCTCTGCCAGTATTACTACTCTCCCTACCATTATAATTAAAATTAATTATAGTATTATTATTATTAATTCGTCTAATTTAATTAAACTCTTTTAATATCTTCGAAAAGATTAACTACGTCGTTTCGGCAATATATTCTATTTTTCTAAAGGCTATTTTGAAAGCTTCGTTCTTACTTATCCCTATCCAGAATTAAACTTTAAAATCTTCGAACTAATTTACAAAATTGGCAATACTATAATTAAATATCTAAACTACGCGTACAATAGGGTAAATAATAGTACGGAAGGTATTATTATCGGTTAAATTAATAACGTTAATAATAAAGCCTTTAATAACCTATAAAAATATAAATTTATTTATTACAAGGGTATTAAAGAAGGTTTCGATAGCCGGGGTTCTAAAGATATTATTTAAAATTATAAAATAAATTTCCTTATTTATTAAGGGGGGAATAGAATTCTCTAACTTAATAAAACTCTATAATTTATTATTTTAAAGGGTATTTAAGACGTTAACGTCCTCCTAAATATATACTAATAATAATTATTATTCTTCTAGTAAAATACCTACGTCGGTAATAATAATATCGGTATTAAGAGTTATAGACTCTACCTATTGCAAGATTTTTTCTTCAATAATTAACGGCGTTATAATAAATATACTAAATAATATACTTCTTCTTTATAATAATATACATTCGCAACGTAATAATAGAAGTACAATTAACTATTACGGGGTAAGGTAATATAAAACGTTAGGGGTTAACTAAAATTTATATAATTATATAAAGAAGAAGGGAAATTATAGAATTTATACGTAGCGGCTTATCCTATATACCCGTGGTTAAGCCCCATCCTTAGTATACGTAACTAACCCACTTACTGGGACGGCAAATAGTTGGCTGCAACCTCTGGGGCAGTACAGCCAATTAGAGAGCGTATATCAACCCGGCAACCATTGCCGTAGTAATGCCGCGACCAGATGACAGTCACAGGCTAGCCCTGTGACACCTAATATAATATTAACGAACCCTAGCGGCTAGCCTAAGGGCAGCCTAACGACGGCCGAGAATTACACCCTATATAACGATAACGTCGAATCTATCGAAGAGAGCAATTTACTATCTCCTTCTATTATATACCTTATTCTACCTTTAATAAACCCGACCTTCAATTATTAACCCTTTAATACGACTTTTATTAATAATTATAAAAAAAATCGTAAAATTAATAGCCCTAATTCTACAATTCGCGACTTATTTACCTTACGCGAGCGTATTACCTAATAAAATATACCGAATCGTCCGCCCCCCTCTAAGGGTAAAACGATTAAAGGCCCTCTTAATAATACTTAATTTTTACACTACTATAAAACCCGCTTTAATATTGAATTTTTCTATAACTTCGAAAATAAAGTACCTACAAATCTTTTATTAATTAAGCGTATATCTTTCGATACTTATAAATTTAATAAAATAGTCCCTACTATTTTAAAAGATAAAGCTAACCTTAAGACCAAGGATTTCGCGGAATTTACCCTATAATAACTATATAACCTCTATTAAATTAATATCATTCTTAAAATTAATAGTAAACGCCTCGCCCTATCCTTCGACAATTTAATAAATAATATTATTAATCGCATTAATTATATAACTAATAATTTTAAAAATCGATATAATTTTAGCTATATCTACTTCCAGCCGGTTACCAAAGACGGTTAAAAGTCCGCAACGGCTATAGGCACTTAAAAGGGTATAATAATATCCGCGCAATTTACAAACGCGTATAATTAAAACCCTACTACAATATAAAACAAGATCCGTATCTACTTTATTTCCTTATAAACCTTCTATACTTCTATTAATAATTTAATAAAGATAATAAGTTATATAAATACTATAGTCCGTAAAATACACTCTTTTATTATTTACTTTATTTAGAAGATAAAAGAGTAAAATACTACTATCGCTCGCATTAAAGATAAGCGTAATATAATTATAAAAGCCTCTCGTAGAACCGACCTATAGAAATACTTAGTAAATACAGAAATTATTTATCGTTAATTAGAAAACGAATTATATAAAGAGTACGAGAAAGTTAAACGTATTCGTAATTTATATAATTAATCGCTCTTAGAAATAGCCGAGGATTACGATTTACGTACCAATAAAGTTACCTAAATTTATATAAACGCTTTAAGTATTAAAAGAACTACGAATTAAGTAAAGATTACTTAATTTAAAAGCAAAATTAATACCCTAATAATTTAATTTAACAGCGCTAATAAAATCGTAACGCCTAATAAAACTAGTAAACTCTAAGAACGTATTAATAAATTAAAATAAGATATCGATATAATAAAGGCCGAATTAATCCCTTTACGCGAAGAAAAGAAAGCGGCCGACCTCTCTATTAATTATACCTATTAGAAGCTTTAAACTATTAAGGAGAAGTTAGCTACTACCGAAGATAAATTAATTAAATTAGAAAAAAGTAATAAATTCTTCAAACGTTCCTTAATAATTAAAATTAACGGCCCTACTATTTTATATATATTTATTAAATACGATAAATAGAAGTTTATTAATAAATTCGTTGAGTTTATTTTAAACGACTTTTATTAAAAACGCCGTATTAGCTTCTCTCCCAAATTTATCGCCGAGGCCTTCGATAAAATCCCTTCTAAGAACCGGACTACTAATAAAACCGATAAATTATTTTAAATTAATAATATTTTTAGTAGAAGAAATAATAGTAGTAGTAGTAGAAGAAGTAATAATTAAGTAGTTAATATCGGTAACCCCGACTCTTTTAATAACGAATTTAATTCGGATTAATTAAATAATTTTAAAAGTAAGTATTATAATAATAATAAATATTCTAAAAACGATAAGCGTAACGATAAACGTTATAAACAATCCTCTTATACCCCATTTAATTTATTACCCCGCCCTAATTCTAAACGCTCTTTTTATTCTTTTAGCGGTAGCCGTAATAAGAAATTTACTAAAGTACCCGATATCCCCCTCTTTTATATCGAATTAAATAAAAATAAAATATCTTTCGAAATATAATTATTCTAAATTTATAGTATATTAGAAATTAATATAAATTATTTCGTTATTAAATACGCTATATTTAACGTTATCGTAGGCCGCCTAGGCGGCAAGGTAGCCGAAGCTATCTTCCCTTTCGTTTACAAATATAATAGTAACCCCCCCCGCCTAACTATTATTAACCAACTCTTAAACCACTTAAAGGAAAGCTACCTAAACAAGAATACCGTCGAGAAGGTTAATATAGAATTCGAAAAGCTTACTATAAAGGATAACGAGAAATTCTAAGACTTTAAAATCAAATTTGTTCAATTTATTAAATAAATTTATATTTCCGCCTATTATTAAAAGCTAACTTTAAAGCGCAAATTGTTAAAGTGTTTCTACGAACCGACGACGTTTACCTACCTCGACCCTAGCAAAACCTTTAAAAATTACTATATAATTATTCAATCTATTAATAAGAATTATTAATTAGATTCTATATTTTTATTGTCCTCTTACTTTAAAAAGTCCTACTACGAGGGATTCGGTACGAAGACTATAGCCGCTATTACGTTTAACCCTACGAGGAATCGCCTGCCGGATTCTTCCTTCTTCTATAAAAAGCCTAACGCCGAGGAGTTATATAAATTTTAAACCGAGAATAAATATTTTATTTATTAAAAGGAAGGATATTATTAAATAGATTATCTAGATTAGGCTTACGTTAAAAAAGCGGCCGAGAAGTATAAGGCCTCGCAAATTAATGCCCTACTAATTAATTTTCCTAATATCCTTAAGGGTATTATAATTACCGAATCGGACCTAAAGGAATCTTTTAAGGAGGAAGCTAACGAAACCGCTACTACCGAGGAGGAACCGAAAAACTAATTTCCCTAGGGTAAGCAACCTCCTTTTTAAGAGAAATATCGATTATTAAAAAGGAAATAATAAAAATAATGATAATAATACCGATATATCCTATTAGTATAAAATTAATATTTCGATTAAATAATTATTTGGGTAAGGGATTTTCTTTTCTAATTAAATATAATATAATTTAAAATAAATTGTCCGTTTCTACTACCAAAACTTTAATCGATATAAGAGCAAACGCTTATATTATTATAAGCGATGCCTTTGTAGAAAGACTATAATATTTATAATTTAAAATATATATAAATTTCGAACCCGGCTATATTACGCCTTATAAACGAACTACGCCGGATATTATTAACCGTACTATAAAGGGATATATATATATTTAAAGATATAAGTTCTATAACGAATAGATAATTATTCTATCCGGGTTAAGCCGAAATATAATTATTAAACAAATATAACTAGAATACTACAAAGTAATAATCGATTACTATAATCGTCTATTATACTTTCCTAATTCCCTTATCCCCATTCCCAATACGCGTAATCTATAAATAAAATAAATTAAATTATTATAGGACCCCCAATTCCAACGGGACGTCGCCCGTAAGGATACTTTAATAATTAAAAAAAATAAACGTTGTATAAATAGGGCCCTATTATAAGTCCGCTAAAGAAAGGAATAAAGGACGGATATTAGGGCTAAAACTACGGATAAGGCCGACGAAATCGAGGATATAGAAGAATTTAAAAAAGTAATAGAAGAATTAAGGGGAGGATTGGTAATAAGGAGGGCGGAGGAAGCGGTTTACCTAAATTCTAGAGCTATAGACCTGTGACGACTAGGATCCAGTGCCATAGACCAGACCCCATTCGTCTCATTGGCAATACCCACAGGACCTACCGGTGCCATCGATACGCGCTCTCTAATTAGTTACACTAGCGGTACGGGCGGCATTAATATGCGCGACTATTCAATTGGTACCGCATCCGTATTTACGTATATTATTAGATTAGATAAGGAAGGCGGTCGAGGCTGGCAGAATCTGGGCTATCCTATATAAAGATGCAATTTTAAGGCCTAGATTTTAACCTCTCCCTTTTTCCTTCTTTAGCTTTAATTATTTTATATATTTATATTTAATTACGCGATACGGAACTACGTAAGCTAGTATATTATAATATTTAATTAAAGTTTACTACGTCCGTTTGGGAAGGTATTATAATATCCCTAACCGAATCCGAAAACCCGATAAATCGCTTCGTCGATTTACAACCCCAAACTCTTATCGCCCCATCGATATCGCAAACCTACTATTAAACCCGAAACCCCTCTACCAATTATAATAAAAATTAATTTCTATAGCTAATTACACTTAAAACGCGCCTTCGGGTCGTCCTTTCGTCCCCGATAAATAATAACCTCTTCCCGTTGATTATAATAAAAACGATTATAATAATAATACTTTTTAATAAAATAACGATAAAAGAGACCCTAATTAGGAAAACGAAGACGACGAAGCTTCTTTTCGTACTAGAGCTAACAACGAATCATTTAACAACGAATTAATCGTAGCGTTTACCCCCGTTAGGAAATAATATATTTTTAATAAATAATTACCCTAAGATGCTTCTATTCCTTACGACCCTAAGAAGGAAATACCTGCTAAATTCGCGGTATAATTTAAGTGCGGTATTAAATACATTTCTAAAACGAATTCCCCGTTCAACCCTTATTATACTTTAAGCGAACTAAACCTAATAACCGTACATAAGTACGTACCCCCTTATAAGTGGCAAACTACTAAAGAGATCCCTTATTATTATATTTAATTTAGTTAGGGTAATTTCGATAGTATTTCGGACCTTCGATGCAATAGTATTATTATTTAGAATTTCTAAGTCCGTCGTATTTCCGTTGATATTAGAGAATTTAATAATTAAATAATAAATTTGTCGGCCAAATCCCCCTCGCCCTTAATTATTTATTTTATAGGAGGATAATTATAACGAAATTTGGCTAGTAATTTAGTTATTTATATAAATAAACTTTACCTATTAATTAAAGTATATTATTATATTTTGAAGGTAAATAAGATTATTGTAGATAGTATAGCCTGTATTAATCTATTTAGCGATAATAATAAAGATAATAAAAGAAATTGCGTTATTAATTTTTATATTATTACTTAGGATAAATATTGTTTATATATTATTAGGAATTGGAATGGCCCTTTTACTTTCTAAGAGTTTTTTAACCTATTAAATTAAAACCTTGACGCTATGTAATATAAATTTAATATTCGAGCCTACGCTTTGGAAGCCTTTATTAGTATTATTAAAGAAATGGTTCAAACCCTTTATTATATTTACGAAATTATAATTAAGATAGATAAATAAGTTATATATTTCGTTTAAAAGGTAAAGGAGTACTAAATTAACGTTGATAGCCGTTCTAGAGTTGGTAGTCCTAATAAATTTATTTAAATAGAAGAAATAATTAACTTCGAATAATAATTAAAAGTAATAAATTAGGATAAAGTAGATTTGGTAAACGAAATTTAACGAGTGAGGGATAAATATTACAAATTTTATTAAAATTATAATAAATAAAGTAAGCTATCCGAAAGGTCTATTGACGCTATTACAAAGGCGATTGAAAATGCTATCTTAATTTGTAAAGAATGCGTCCGAAATTAAGTTAAAGGATTTAAGAAGGATTATATTAAGGAACTTAATTACGTACAAGCTTAATACGCCTTTAAAGTATCCTACCTCGAAGCTTAAATTAATAGTTTAAAACGTATCGTTACTTTAATAGGTATAATAAAAGAAGAGCTAGAAGTAACCGATTTAATTAAATTAAATAAAATTAAAAAAAGGGTTACTTTTTATAAATCTATCGAATATAACCCTAATATTATCCTTTTAATTAATATTATTTATTATAAGTACAATAAATTACCCGGTAATAATAAACGTCTTTCGAAAACCCTTAGCTTCGATTATCGACTTTCGAAGACCCCGCTATATCGTTTCGGTACTAGGGGTAGCAATCCTAATAACAATAACGATCTAGATAATAATAATAATAATAGAGATAATACCGGCGACCCCCTTCGGCGTCTTCCTTATAGTCCCCCCCGTTTTAATAATATTAAACCCCACAATTGCGATACTATTCCTACTAATTTATATTCGTTTAATAAAGGATATTATAAAAGTAAAATTATTAAAGTAAATATACTTACCTTTTTAAGAGAGGAAGGCGATAAATTTAATTTCGATATATAGTACTTCTAAATATACTATCGGTTAAAAATTAACGCCGATTACTTTACTAACGACGAAGCGGCCTTTAATAATATTATTTCTAAATTATTTAAATAAACGTTAAAATATCTCTTTCCTTTTATTTATTTAAACGTTAATTCGGTACGTCTAGAAATTGTAAAGTAATTAATAATTTACTTATAGGTTAATTACTATAATTTTAACGCTAACGAAAAGGTATATAAAAATTATAAAAAATTATTTATATATTCTAGCGACCGCTTTAAAAACTTTAAAATCGCCTTTATTCATTTAATTAATTATTATAATATTTCCGAGGATTAGTAGAAGGTTGAATTCTATTATAAAATTACTATACATTTCTGTAATTGCGCCGAATTAATTTACCGTTCGAAGAGTACTTATAACGAATATATAGAGATATTATAAGGCTTCGATAAAAGTTTTTATATAGGTTAAAATTAAGCGGAAGAGAAGGATAAGAAAGCTTCGATAGTTAAACCTTTTAGCTATAAGAAGCCTCCTAAGGACGTAATATTTAATCCCCCTCGTAACCGTCTTCCTAATTTATCCTTTATATATAAAAAGCCTTCTAAAGAAGAGATTCGTACTCTATAAGCGGAAGGTAAGTGCTTTATTTATCGAAAACCCAGCTATATATCGACTTCGTATCCCCGCCGAAATTAATTCTATAAAGCTACCGAAGCTAAGCTCAACACTATATAGGTTGAGCTCCTTAATAACGAGATTGAATTTGAAGGAAATAGATCTAATACCGTAATTAAATAGGAGGAGGACTTTAAAGAATCGAAAAATGAATAAACTTAAAAAAAGAGGTCTCCCTTTTAAGTAAAGTATCGGTTAGTAGTTTGCGGATTAATTTAAAGAACGGATTAAATAAATATAATAATAAATTTATTCTACGAAATTATTTAGGAGGAGGTTCTTCCTTCTTTATTAAATATACTATAGTTAATAATAGACTATTAATTTTAATTTATAAAATACTTATAAATACAGGAGTAGACGTATATTTTATTATAAATGAAAGATTTGTTTAATAATTATATAAGTACTTCTAATTTAAATTAAATAATAGTTTCAATCTAGGATACGTTTAATTATATAAAGCATCTTAGCCTAACGTTATTTTATAAGCTTTGAAAGGCTATATTAAAATCTAAGGGTTCCGATTTAAAGATTAATAAATGATCGTATTCCCTAGTATAAAAAGGGATATGATTATTAGCCGTATATAGTTAGTAGAGTATAATATACTCCCCAATTATCGAAGTAATTAGTTATAATTCCCGGAGGAAATAGACCGATATCCCAATATTAAGGATATCGACGTATTACAGGGCTAGCCTGTAACTGTCATCTGGTCGCAGCATTACTACGGTAATAGTTGCCAGGTTAATATACGCTCTCTAATTAATTATATTGCCCCAGAGGCTGCAGCTAACTATTTACCGTCCCGGCAAATAGGTTAATTACGTATACTAAGGATAAGGCTCAACTACAGGTATATAGAATAAACCGCTACGTATAGATTCTATAGTTTCCCTTCTTCCTTGTGTAATTATATAAATTTTAATTAACCCCCAACGTTTTGTATCGCCTTACCTTATAATAATTAATTATACCTCTACTATTACGCTACGAGCGTATATTATTACAAGGAAGAAGCACGCCGTTTAATATACTTATTGCAACGCCGTTAATTACTAAAGAAGAAATCCCGTAATAGGTAGAATTTATAATTCTTAATACCAATATTATTATTACCAATGTAAATATCCTACTAAAAGAATAATAACCGTTACTAATATATATTTAAAAAGATATCGACGTCCTAAACGCCCTTTAGAATAACGAATTATAGAGTTTTAACGAATTAGAGAATTCTATTCCCCCTCTAATAAATAAAGAAGTTTATTTTATAACTTTAAATAATATTCTTAAAACCCCGGCTATTAAAACCCTCTTCAATACCCTTATAATAAATAAATCCGTACTTTTATAAATCGCTAAAAGCTCTATTATTAATACTATTAACTTAATTAATAATAATACCTTCCGTACTATTATCTACCCTATTGCGTACGTAGTCTAGATATTTAATTATAATGCTACTAATTTTATAAATTAATTCGAAGATTTTAAAGTTCAACTCCGGATAAGGATAAATAAGAACGAAGCTTTTAAAATAGCTTTTAAAAAGATAAAACATATTATTAAAATAATATAATTAATTTTTTCGAAGATATTAGAAGAGTTTAATTAAATTAAATGAATTAATAATAATAATATTATAATTAATCTTGGTTATAACGGTAGGGAGAGTAATAATACCGGCGGAAGATTGGATATAGGGATTAGAAATATATTAAAAAATAACCCAGAGTATATTTTTATAGTTAATTCCTTTAAGGCTCCTTTCGTAATTATAATTAATTTTAAAGTATTATTTTCTAACTTTAATCCCTTTATAACTAATTAAAAGAACCTTATCCAGCGGAACGAAGCCTATATTATTTAGAAAAACCGCGTTATAATAATCTAGGCTTTTAATACGTTCTATTTCCCTAATAAATATATTAAAATCCTTTATATAAATTACTTTTTAAGCTCCGTAATAGTAATAACCCTTTAAAACAATTTTAATATCGTTTTAACTAACCTTAGTAACCCTAAAAAGTAGAAATAAGAGATAAGTACTACCTTTATAATATTTATAAATTCCTATTTTAATAATATTAATTTGAGATTTAATACTATACGCTACCTTAACGAATTAAAGTAAAGTAACCGTTTCTTTACCGACTTTAAAATAAATTTCGTTAAAACGGTCGACCGTTACTAATTAAACGAAATTATAAAGATTTATTACCTTCGGAATAAGATCTCTAATAAATTCTATATTACTATTTCGAACTAATATATTTACTCTAAGGATAATAATTTCGAAGGCTAGCTATCCTTTTACTATAATTTAATACGTAATTTAAAAAACGACGAATACTGTACTAAATTCAATTAGCTGTAGGCTAATAAAGGTAGTAGTAATGTTAATATTAGTAGTAACCCTAGTAAGAATAATAATTTAAAGGAACGTACCACTAATTAAAGAGGTAATACTATAGATTTAAATGCTGTTTATATTAATTGCGTTATCTATTTAAACGTTTTTAATTAACATATAAGAGACGGCCTATATTGAAAGTACGGTTAGGAAGGTTATATTATACGTATTTATAAAAATAATATTAATTATAATAATAAGGGCCCTTAAAATAATAATTATAATAATTTTTACGGTAATTACGGAGGCTATTGTAATTACGGTAATTAAAGTGGCTAAAGCGGTTATAACGGCCGCGGCGGTTGGAAATCTAATTCATCCGGTCGCTCCGTTACCGGTTAGAGAGGCTATAATAATATTAAATTCCGTAACGCCGACGTAGAGGACGCTAAGGATAAAGGTAAAGAATATTATAATGCCGATAGTAGCGCCAATTAGGGAAATATTTAAATTCTATAGATAATCGCCTATAAAGGTAAGAAAAATCTATATAAGGGAGGTTTTAGAAGATTAACGAGAATTTAAAAATAATCGTTATTAATTTTTTAAATAATTTTAATTAAAATTCTATATTCTTTTCTTCCTACCTACTCTTTAGATTATATAAAATCCTATATACCGTTCTCGTCGATAGTAGTTATTTAGTATTAACTTTTATCGACTATTCCTTTATAAAAAAGAACGGGCTTACTATTTTCAAATTATTAAAACTAAAGAAATTTACCCTCGCTAATAATATTGTAAAAAACCTAATTATTAAAAGTTTAATAATAAACTTATATATCGGCTATTATTTCGAGAACGTTATATTCTTAATTTACGACCTCTCCCCTACCTACCCGATTATTTTCAGAATATTTTAATTAAAGAAATATAAGCTTTTAATATCTTAAATAGAAGGATAAATTTAATTTACCAATTAATATACCGACCGTTATTTATTAATTAACCTCTTTCTATTTATAAAGACCGCCCCTAACGCTTAATAATACCTTATAAATATATAATACTAAATAAAGGCTAATTATATAAACGAAAGAATAAACGGTAATACTCTAATAATATTAAAATTTAAAATAAAAATAATTAATTATATTAAAAAGACAGCTATTTCTTTTAATAATATTAGAAACGGAGAAGGCCCGCTTGGCCGCTCCGTTCTAACTATATTAGGGACTCCCGGGCTAGTAAGAGCCGCTTCGAATATTAATATTAATATTACGTTATAAACTATTAATAGAATTTACTATAAACGTCTAATACTATATTATAATACTAATATTAATAGTCCGGTCCTTTAACGACCGTCCTTATCGGATTACTATATTCGAAATTCAAAAGCCGTTTCGCTAAAGAAATTAAAGGCTATTAATAGCCTAGCCCCTTAACGGATTGGGAGGTTAGAAATAACCCCCCTAAAAAGGCTAGAAACCGCCCCCTTAAGAAGGTTAGAAGCCGCTAATAGCCTAACCTTCTATAGGACTAAAAGGTTAGAATTTACTAATAAAATTAGTAAAGCTAATTAAAAATTTATAACGGCTCGCGAATTAAATTAGGAAAATACAATACTAACTAGCGAATTGGACTAAGAAAACGTAATAATTAGTACCGGTTACCTATACGAAATTTAATCCTATTACGGGACCTACGAAGCTCAATCCTATTATAGGACCTACGAAGCTATATTATATTACGAACCCCGTAAGAGATTAAGTCCTACTTCGCTATACTTTAAAGCGTTATTCATTTATTATATAAATTATCTTATAAAAGGTATTAGTAATAACGCCGCTTTATTAACGGATATTCCTATCGATAAAACTAAGCCGCCTCGGGCGGTTTTACTATTTTACTAGAAGGTAAATAAAATTCGTATTATATTAATATTATAATATTCCATCGCCGCCAGCCCTAACAAAGTGAACGAACTACTCAACCCTAAAGATATTACTAATTTTAACGCCGCGGCGTTCAATTAACTATACGAATATAATAACCTATAGCTATATTTAACCAATTATACCGAATTCGAGCGCTTAGCAACCGTTCACAAAGTCGAGACCTATAATAATATTATTGAATAAATAATTGAAAATATTTATATAAATAAAGGTTAATAGTATAAAGACTATCTTCCTTAATGGCTCTATAATTTTATTAATATTTATACTAATTATACTAATATAGCGGAATTAAAAGCCGTAGCGTTTACTAACGTTATAGAATTTATAAGCGAATTAGAGGCGGATATTTATATTTATAAGGCTATTATTACTAAAGTTATTAAGGAGGACGCGTAAAAATTCTATAAAAAAATTAATTGGCCGATTAAAATTAATAAAGAAATTATAAAGAAATTGCCCTAGAAGTATTAGAAGAGGCTTATAGCCTTTCGTAACCGTAACGCAAGTATATTACCTCCCTTTTATATATATAACTATAAAATTAAATTAGCTCTTAATTTAAAAGTACCGAACGTTAAATATTATATAATATCCCCTATAGAAGCTTCTATTATTAAAAAATAAGTTAACGACTAACTTTAAAAAGGCTTTATCCGGCCGTCCTAATTAGCCGCGGCCTTACCGCTCCTACTTATAAAGAAATTAAGTAGTAGAATCCGAATTTATATTAATTACTATAATATTAATAATATTACCCTAAAAACGTATTATCCCCTCCCCTTAATTAAAAAGACCCTTAATATTATCTATTATATTAAGATCTTTATTAAATTCGACGTTATTACAATATTTAACTATATCCGTATATAGGAAGGCTACGAATAATTTATTACTTTTATTATATATTTCGGTCTTTTCGAATCCTTTATCCTCCTTTTCAGTCTATAAAGCGCCTTAAGCACTTTCTAGAATTATATTAATAATATTTTATATAATATCCTAAATGTTTACGCTACTATTTACTTTAATAATATCTTAATATATTCCGAGAACGAAGAGGAATATATAATATATATAGACGAAATATTTTAATATATAATTAATATAAATTTATAGTTGGATATTAATAAATACGAATTTAATATAAAATATATTAAGTATTTAAATTTAATTATTATATTAGGCGGTATCGAAATAGACCCCGAAAAGGTAAAGGTAATCGTTAAATAGGAGGCCTTATAATCGAAGCGCTAATTTTAAAGATTCTTTAAATTTATTAATTTCTACTACTATTTTATTAATTACTTCTCTATTATAACCGCCCCCTTATACGAATTTATAAAGAAATTTATAAATTAAAAATAAGTTAAAGCCTATTAATAAGCGTTCAATTCCTTAAAGACGGCTTTTATAATAGGGCTAATCCTAAGGATTTATAATTAGTCCCGGCCAACAGTAATCGAAACCGATATTTCCAATTAAACTATAAGTAATACCCTCTTTTAATATAATAATAATAATATCCTATACCCAATTATTTACTTCTTCTAAAAATATTCCGCAGCTAAATATAATTATAATATTTATAATAAGGAATTATTCGCTATTATTAAAGTTTTAAAAGAATAATTACCGGAATTATAAGGAATTTAAAAGCCTTTTATAATTATAATTAATTATAAAGGCTTATAGACCTTTATTAAGAATAAGAAGTTTTCGCCTAAATATATATAGTAGTCCTAATTCCTATTATAATTCAATTTCATAATTAAATACCGACTAGGGACGTTACAAATCCGCCCGGATACTTTAAATAAAAAGCTAAAGGATATACCTAATAATATTAATAATAATAAATTACTAGCTAGGAATAAGGCGCTCCTTAACCCCTCTATATTCATTAATTATATTTAAATTTACGAATTAAACGCCGAAGAACTCTTTACCGACGAATTAATAGAGGCTAGTTATTATAATTCAACGTTTTACTAAAATATTATAACTTTAATTAATAATCCCGATAAGAAAATATAATCTAAAGCCGTTAGGAAATAAATAAATAAAATCGCTTTTACTAAATATTATATTATTAATAAAAAGGTATACCGCCGTATAATTTTAATTATCGACCCCGAAGACTATACTCTATACTTCCAATTTATCCGGTAGTACTACAAATCCGCCTTAATTAATTACTAAAGTAGGGATAAGACTTTTATAATATTAAATTAATCCTTTTATTAGCCTAATATAAATAAAGTTATAAAAGTGTATTATAAGGCTTACTTTTAATATATAAAGATTAAACTATTATACTAGTTATTAACGGGTTTCCTAAAGCCGCTCCCTATCCCTTTCGTAGTATAGAAGGATATTACTATTAATTATATTATACTTATAACCCCCTATAAGAAACGCGGCCAAAAGTTTAAATATATTATTATAATTATCGATTATTTAATTAAAATACGCTATTATATCCCTATCGAAACTTTAATAACCGAAGAGCTAATTAAACGTTTTATTAAGAAGGTCTATACCCTTTATAATTTACCTAATATTATTATATTAGACCGCGGGTCTTAATTTATATCCTAATTCTAGTGCGTTTTATTTATAAAATTAAATATTATATTAAAGCCGTCTAACGCTTTTTATTAATAGATAAACGGCTAAATAGAATGTATAAACGCCGAAATAGAACGTTATTTAAAGGCATACGTAAATTAATTATAGGATAATTAAATCGATTAGCTCCCGCTAATTAAATTCGTAAATAATAACGTACAATTAAATTTAATAAAAATCTCCCTATTCTTTACTAATTATAATTTTCACCCCTATATAAGCGTCGAGCCCGTATAGCCTTACCTACCTAGCCTCTCAATATAATAATAGACCGAATATTTCAAAATAAAGGAAATTACGAACCGGTTTAATATAATCCTAAATAAACTTACTACTATAGCAAAATAAACCTAAATATATTATAAAGAGAATACCAACAAGAAACGATCGGACTCGTTACAATATTAGCTAGGCGATATAATCCTTTTCAATACTACTAACCTAATTTCCGGGCGCCCTTAAACAAAACTATTACTACTCTAGGAAGGCCCCTTCGAAATCTTAATAATTAATAACTACTATATTACTTTAAAGTTACCGGCTAATATAAAATATAATTGCACCTTCTATATTAATATAATAAAACCGTAGGTAGCCGAAGGTATTCTCGGTCAAAATAATATATAAAATATCCAGGCTAACTATAGGAAGGTTATAAAATGTACTAATAACGCCGAAGACGTAGTAAAATAATTGTATAAAGGTATTAACGGCTGCCGCCTCGAAAATAGCGTATAAGAGTATTATATTATTTAGAATAAACCTTACAACCTAAATTAGCAACTATATAAAGATATAAAAGACTATATCGATAACCTCTATAAATTTCATACTAATAACCTAAAGGTCCTAATCCCCCCGAAGTAGGCGGTTAATAAAAGGAAGCGGTAAAAGGCCGCTAAAGTACTTATAAAGGCTACCGGATAGGAAGCGCCTAGCCCGGCTAGAACGGCCCCAACCCCAGCCCCAAAATAGTTATTACGATATAACTAAGTAGGCGAAATACTAATAATAATAGTATTAAAGAAAGTTATAAATATTATAGTAAAAGGTTTTAAATCCTTAAAGAAGGATAGTTTATAATTTTAATATAGTTAGACCCCGGGGGTATTTTTAACCCGGGGAAATATTATAGGGCTAATTTATAATTATTATTTAGTTGCGGTATTATTACGGTAATAGTTGCCGGGTTAATATACGCTTTCTAATTAGTTATACTGCCTTAGAAGCTATAGCCAACCACTTACCGTCCTAGCAAGTGGGTCAATTACGTATACTAAGGATGGGGCTCAACCACGGGTATATAGGATGAGCCGCTACGTATAAATTCCATAGTTTCCCTTCTTCCTTATGTAATTACACAAGTCTTAGTTAACCCCTAACGTTCCGTATCGCCTTGCCCCGTGACACGACGTTAGTAAATAAAGGCCTCTAATATTAGACCCGTCCTTTAAAAACGATATAAAAAAGAGGGAATAATTAATAGTTATAAAAGATAAACACCGAACGGATAGCATTCTATTATAAGTTAAATATTTAAAGGAATTTATAGAAGAGGTAGCAAAGGAGATAGATACAATTATTATAGAACTATAAAGCAAAATAAAGGAAGTAAGGAAGGCGAACGCTACAGTAGTAAAAGAAAAGGTTATTAAAAAGAAGATCGAAGAATTAGAAAAATAAGCTCCCGCTATATAATTATTAATAAAGGAGGATTTAAAAGAAAAACAGAAAATTCTTAACGAGACCCTAAAGGGTAAATTATTATCGGACTAATAATTTAAGGGTATTTATAGCGCTATATATTATACTATTAACGATTTTGTATCGGATATTAATTAAATAGAATAATAATTCTTCGATAGAATTAAATATAAGTACGCCTCTATTTTTAAAATTATAAAAATAAAATAGTTAATAAAAGATATTTATCGTTAAAATAAAGACTTCTACCCGTACTATAACGAGTAAGGCCTATATTATATAGAATGCGAATTTAGTTAAATAAAAAGGAAACCCCGCAATTATATTATAGTTAGCACGATTGCAATAGACTTTTACGCCAAATATAGTAAGGTTATTAAGGAAATTAATTTATACGAAATTAATAGGTTAATTGAATTTATAAAGACCGGTACTATACTCCTAGAAGACGATGAAAAATACCGATAATTCGTTATAGAAAAGCTCCCTAAAAAGTATTAGAATTATATTAATATATTTAGTAAGAAAGAGTCTAATACCTTACTCGAATTGAAGGATAAAATTAATTATAAAATCGAGTTCGAAGAGGGTAAATCCCTTTAAGACTTCGGTTATAATTTATTATATAAAATAATATTAAAAGAATTAGAAGAGTATAAATAGTATATTATTAATAACCTTTAAAAAGGATTTATCGAGGCTAATTTAATATTATAGGCGGCACCCATATTATTCGTACCTAAAGTAAATAGAAGACTACAATTTTACGTAAATTATTATAAAATTAACGCCCTATTTAGGAAGGACCGTTATCCTCTACCGTTTATCAACGAAATTTTAGTATATATTAATTAAGTAAAAATATTTATTAAGGTAAATATCCGTTAAGTATTTTATTATATACGAATGTATCCGGATTATAAAGACCTTATAATATTTAGGATTCAATATAAAATATATAAATATAAAGTACTACCTTTCGGACTTACGGGAAGCCCCTCTTCGTTCTAACGATTTATTAACAAAGTTTTAATAGGGTATTTAAATTTCTTCTATAGCGCTTATATTAACGATATTCTAATCTATTCCGATAATTAGGAAAATTATAATAAATACATTAATATAGTACTATAAAGATTCGAGGAAGTAAAATTCTAAACCGATATTAAAAAATATAAATTTAATATTACTAAAATTAAATTCCTAGGATTTATTATCGGTATTAATAGTATTTCTATAGACCCGGAAAAAGTAGTAGCTATAAAGGATTAAAAGACCCCTACTATAATAAAAAGTATATAGGCTTTCCTAAGTTTTTATAATTTTTACCGGAAATTTATATAGGACTTTAATCGGAAGGTAAAACTATTTACTAATTTAATAAAAAAAGATTTAACTTTTAAATAGGACGACCGTTATAAAGAGGTATTCGACTCCTTAAAAAGGAATTTACTTAGCGCCCTTATATTATTTTACTTCGATTACGAAAAAGAGACCCGAATTAAAACGGATATTAATAATAGAATTTATATTAAAATAATAAGTTAATTCTAATTTAAGGACGACGAATAGTACCCGGTAGCCTTTTATTTTAAAATTATAAATTTAACGGAATTTAATTACCCAGTTTACAATAAGGAGCTCTTAATAATTATAAAAAATATCGGTTAATAACGTCCGGAATTTAAAGGTACTACGTTATTTACAATATATATAAATTATTAAATATTTAAATACTTTAGCGAGAAGAGGGTATTAAATAAAAAATAAGTATAGTAGTCGGAAATCCTATTGGAATACTAATTTAAAATAATTTACCGCCCCAGAAAGGAAAATGTAGCCGCCAATACATTATTACGTAAATTAGAAGATCTAAAGACAGTAAAAAATAAGAAAAAAGATTAATTTACTTTATAAATGCTTAAACCTACTAATAACGGCTTCTTTACTTTTATTAATAATAAATTTGTAAACCTAGAACCCCTAACTAATTCGGAGGGGGAAGATAAAGCGATTAGAATTAAAACGATCGAAATTATTAAATTAGAAGTTAATTATAATTTAATTAACGAATTTATTTAAGCCAACCGTTCTTCGGAATTACTATCGATCTATAGAAAAAAAGTAAAAAAGGACAATTCGCCTTTTATTATTAAAGACGGTTTATTAATTAAAAATTATAAATTAATAATTCTTAAAGATAGTAATTTACGTACCCGGCTTATCGAAGTAGTTTACTACCTAATAATATTAATATACCTGGGTAAGAATAAGACTAAGCGGATAGTATATAAATAGTATTAGTAAGCGGGATTAATAATTAACGTAGATTGATATATTAATAATTATTAAACTTATAAAATATTAAAGGCTCTTAAAAATAAGACCCCCGGCCTAATATATTTAATCCCTTTAAAAGAAGATTATAGACCGTAGAAATTATTAGTAATCGATTTTAAATCGATACCTATAGACTGATACGGTTATAATATATTAATAATTATTATAGACCGTTTTACAAAAGCGAATTAAAATATCCTTTATAAAGATATAATTATTGCAAGGGAAGCCGCTATCCTATATTATTATAATCCTTACTACTTCTTTAAATTACCTAATAAAGTAATTAGTAATAAGGGACTATAATTCGTATCCTAAATAATATAGGAAGTAATTTCTTTATTAAATATTAAATAGAAGTTAGTTATATTAAGATACTCGTAGACCGTTAAATAGGTCGAGAATTTATATTAATATATCGATTAACGATTAAAACTATATATTAATTATAATTAAAATAATTGGTTAAAATTTATCCTAACGTTAGATACGGTTTAAATAAATTTACCTTACAATAGTTTAAACGGTTTATCCCTTCGAGAAGTTATTATAAGATTCCTTATACTTAATATATTAGATTAGAAGGACTATATTAAATTAAAGTTTTTTAAGACCGAAATTAATTATTAAAATATTTATTAATTAGTAAGCTAGTTAAAGACTTTCTACGCTACGGCCTATTATACTATTAATAAGGCTTAATAATAATAAATTATTTAGGCGAATAAATATAGAAGGGAATTAAACTTCGGTATTAGAAATTATATTTTTATTATTAAAAAGGGATAAATTACAAATTGACTTAATAATAAATTTGATTAGCGATAAATACGTATCCTTTACCGGATTAAAATTATAAAAAAATATTTTTATAAGCTAGAAGTTCCTAAAGAATAGAGAAGAACTACCGTTTATTACGTTAACTATTTAAGGAAGTATGTTAATAACTTAATACCGGGCTAAAGTAATAATAACCTAACTAGCGAACTAATTGGTAATTAAGAGGAATAAGAAGTTTTGAAAGTAGTTTTATTAAAAGTAATTAGGGGAAAGCTAGAATATTAAATAGAATAGAAAGGATAAGACCCCGACCTAGAGTTTTGGCCGGCAAGCAACTTTATTAATTTAATAGAATTTTTGAAGGAATATTACGACGCAAATCCTACGATATTAGGACCCCCCAAACGGCTAAATTAATAGTTGAAGGGTAATAAGTCGGACTATAACAATAACGATATATTAATAGAAGGATTACAAATTAATTTAAGAAGGAGAATAATAGTGAGGAAAAAGTAGGAAGATATTAAAAGAAGGACGTTAAAGGAAGTATTCGAATTATATTTATATTAGAATTTTTTCTTTTTATTCTTAAAACTTTAGAACTAAGCTTTAACCCGGGGGGGAAGGTAGTATAACGATTAGGATTTAGTACTATAGACCAAACCCTATTCGTCTCATTAGTAATACTTATAGGACCTACCGGTACTATCGATACGCGCTCTCTAATTGGCTATATTGGCGGTACGGGCGGCATTAATATACGCGACTATTTAATTGGCACCGCGTCCGTATTTACGTACATTATTAGATTAAATAAGGAAGGCGGTCGAGGCTAGCAGAATCTGGGCCATCCTATATAAAGATGCAACTCCAAGGCCCAGATCTCAACCTCTCCCTCTTTCCTTCTTTAGCTTTAGTTATTTTATATATTTGTACCCAACTACGCGATACGGAACTACGTGAGCTGGTGCATCGTAACAAGACCCATAGGAAAAGGAATCTAATATAAAAAACGGAGCGGTAATATTTAGGCTACGGAACGTATTTCCCGAAGAACGGCTCTTATAAGATAAGATTATAATATTAGAAGCTTCGTAGATAGCGGAGCCCCGGGAAAAACTTATAATATCTCCCAACGACGGACTACTATTTCCTAATTAGCAATTAAAGGAATTATATATTATTAAGCACTATACTCGTAGAATAGCGGTATCGCTAATTAAATATATAGAATAGGAACTATTTAATAGAATTAAATATAAATACATATTAGAAATTGAAGTAGAATTAATAGAATAAGAAATTAAAAAAGTAAAACGGTAAGACCGTCAACTTCCTACTTACCCCCTATCTAACGAACGGGGCCCCTACTAATTAAAGAAAATATTCGGTTAAATTAAAGAACGCCCTAAGGATATAGTAATCGTTAACGTAGTAACTTTCGAATATTATTTTAATTATAGCGCGCAAGTAGAATCTATTAATCTATACGAAATTAACGGACTAATTAATAGCCTAAAAACTTAAATATTACTTATAAACAATAAGGAATACCGAGCCTTAATCTTCGAAAAATTACTTAATAAATACTATAGTTATATCGACGTATTCTCCAAATATAATTCCAATATATTACCGAACTATTAGAATAAAGTAAATTATTAAATCCTATTCGAAGAGGGTAAATCCCCTTCCGACCTAAATTATAATTCACTATATAAAATAATTCTAAAAGAATTAAAAGAATATCGGAAGTATATTATTGAAAATTTATAGAAAGGATTTATCGAAGTAAATTCAACGCTTTAAGCGGCTCTAATATTATTTATTCCTAAAGTAAATAGCGGATTATAATTCTATATAAATTACCGGAAATTAAATATATTATCTAAGAAAGACCGCTACTCCTTACCCCTTATCGATAAAATATTAATACGAATTAGATAGGTTAAAGTATTTTCTAAAATCAATATCCAATAAACCTTCTATTATATATAAATATACCTTAATTATAAAGATTTAACAACGTTCCACACTAAATATAGGTCTTATAGGTATAAGGTTCTTCCCTTCGGTCTTACTAATAAACCTTCGTCCTTCTAATAATTTATTAATAATATTTTAGTAAATTACTTAAATATATTTTATAGTACATATATTAATAATATCCTTATTTATTCGGAAAACGTAGAGGATTATAATAAGTACGTCTAGAAGGTCCTAGACCGATTAAGAGATACTAGTCTATAAACGGATATTAAAAAATACGAATTCGGAGTAACCCGAATAAAATTCCTAAACTTTATTATTAGTATAAATAATATTTCCATAGACCCGGAGAAGGTAACGGCTATAAAAGACTAGAAGTAGCCTACAATAATAAAAGGGATATAGGCCTTTTTAGGGTTTTATAATTTCTACCGGAAATTTATTTAGAATTTTAACTATATAGCGCGTTTATTTACTAATTTAATTAAGAAGGAATCCCCGTTCTAATAGACAGATCGTTATTAAGAAGTATTCGAGGAATTTAAGAAGGTACTATTAAACGTACCGGTATTAGTCTACTTTAACTACTATTAGGATACGAAGGTCGAAATTAACGTATCCGATAGTATATATACAAACGTAATAAATTAGAAATAAGAAAATAAGGAATAGTACCTAATTACGTTCTATTCGGAAATTATAGGCTCCGTCGAATTTAATTACCCTATTTATAATAAAGAATTATTAATTGTAATAAAGGCGTTCGAATAATAGCGCTTAAAATTAAAAGGAGTAACCCCTTTTATAATTATTATAGATTATTAGGCTTTAGAATACTTCGGTATAAAGAGGGTGGTAAATAGAAGATAGGTTTATTAATTAGAATAATTATTTAAATATTAATTTCGTATAACCTACCGGCTAAGTAAGGAGAATATTATAATTAACGTACTATCGAAGAAGCTAGAGGATTTAAAGATTATTAAAATAAAAAAGGAAGATTAATTTATACTCTACTTATTAAAGCCGGACGAAGAAGGATTTTTAATCTTTACTAGTAATAAGGAGGAGATTAATATAGCGGAATTAAGCACTATTTTAGCGGCCGGTACTATTATAATTATTAAAATAATAAGCCTCTACCCCGTAGAAATACCCCCCGTATCCGAACTATTAAGAACGGCGTTAATTAATAAATTATTAACGCTAAACCGGGAAGCGGAATTCTTATTAATATATTGGGCTAAGGTTAAATAGTTAGATATATCGTTTTCTCTAACCAATAGTCTATTATATTATAAAGGAAAGCTAGTAGTACCGGAGGACGAAGATATACGGACGTACTTTATCCGGGATATTTATAATTAAATACCTATTATATACCTTAAGAAAGTAAAGACTAAGAAATTGGTATAGAGATAATATTAATAGCCCGCGATAATTTCGGACGTAGACCGATATATCGCGAATTATTAAAAATATAAAATATTAAAATATCCTTACGATAAGACCCCCGGTAAATTATACCCTATTCCGATTATTAATAGCCGGCTATAGCGTAACGTTATAATTAATTTTAAATCGATGCCGGCAAATAAGAAAGGATATAACAACGTCTTTATAATAGTAGATCGTTTTTCAAAAATATTATAATATATCCCTTATAAAAATACTATTATAATTAAGTAAACCGTAGAAATATATTACTACGGCCCTTATTAAGTATTTAAATACCCTAATAAAATTATTAACGACCGGAGCCCCTAATTTGTATTAAATTTTATATAAGAATTAGCGAAGTTATTGGGTATTATTTAGAAGTTTAATAATCCCAGCCATTTATAAATAGCGGGCTAGGCGGAGGTTATAAATTAATACTTCGATTAGCATTTAAGACTATTCGTAAATTATAATTAAAACGATTAGTTAACCGCGTTGCCGGCCCTAGATTCTATTTAAATAATTTTACTATACAAAAGCTTCGACGGACTTTTACTATATAAAATAGTTATAGGGTATTTAATACTTACTTCCTTCGATTAGTAGAATCGGATTCGCTTAATAAGTCTACCCTTAAAAAAGCGATTAAACCGTACGAAAATTTAAGCGGCCGTAAAGAGGCTTTAAAGGTTGAAAGAATTTATTATACAAGCAATTAATAAAATATAGGAATAGTAGATTATTTAAGCGAATTACTATTATTATAAACCTAATTTTGGAGTAGGTAATCGGGTATTTATTATTAAAAAGAATTAATCTACCGATAGGCCTAACAATAAATTAAATTACTTATTAACTTATATCCTATACTGGATTAAAGCGATAAAAAAGTATTTATACAAATTGAAACTACTTTAATTATAGCGGGGTAAACGCATTTTTTATACAGATAAATTACGTAAAGATATAAGTAATCCCCTTCCGGGATAGGTTAAAGAGAACCCTTCGAATAAAATAATAGGCGGTAACAAAGAAGAATAAGAAGTTTATAAAATATTATCTTCGAAAATAACCGACGGCAAGTTATAGTATTAGGTAAAATAGTATAAATAGGATCCGGATCCTAAATAATATCTAATAAAGGGTTTTAAAAATGCGGCGGAGGTATTAAAAACGTATTACGATAATGTCATGGGGCTAGAGCCCAGGGGTTAACCTTGGCTGATGCCAAGGCACCGAAGGCTCTGGGTCGCCTACCAAGCCTATACGCCGCTGCCTACAAAACCCTTTTCTAGACTGCGCCTTCTACGTAGTCTTCTCTCTTACTCTCTTTATCAATTATAGTATTTCAACCTTATACGACTATTCGCTATACCTTACTCTTATAGACCCGTTACATTATAATTAACCCTCTTTTTAATACCCTATTACTATTCTCTCGTAAGTACGCCTAAAAAATTTCCCTCTCGTCGCCTCGGTCTCTCGCGACGCCCTCTCTGTATTACTCTCGTCTCCCTTAGTAATACTGTCGCTTTCGTCCCTCAGCGATAACCCTATTATCTACAATTACTAACGATTTTATCTTTGCTCTATCCTATTTGCCTACGGTCAAGCCAAATCTCTATTACTTAGACTCCCGTCCTTCCCAATAACGGTACTAAAATTCCGAACGTTCAAACTCCCTGTAATTAAATTCTTTATAATATAAGTTCGCTTACCCTTCGTAACTATTTCTAATAATAAAATTTTTCTTTTAACCTTTACCTCCGTTAGGTATACTTCGGTTAATAATAAAGTAGTCTATTTAATACCTCAATTATAATTTTAGTAATAAGGAGGAGGAGGAAGAAAGAAAGGAGGTAAGAGTAGAGGCTCGGTTAATTATTTTATTCGCCTAAGGAATAATATAGAAGGAGTATAATAATTATACGAAATAAAATTAATCTATTTCGACCCGGTAAGGGCTTAGATAATTATAATAATAATAATTATAAAAAAAAGGAATACTCAAACTAAATAATTATTATATTGATAAATAATAACGCCCTAATAATACTATAGGTAGGAGAGAGCTATTACGGTTTAAAAGGAGGAGCCGATCTAGATAACTAGGAGGGCGAAGTCTTTATAAGGGTAAATAAATAAGGTACTAATTCATCTTATTATATATTACCTTATAGTTAACGAAGTAAAAATCCCTCCTATACCTCTCATCGCGTAGCTAGTAAGATACTAATATCGGTCTTAATTACGTAGCTATAAGAAGTAAGACGGACGTAAACATTTCGTAGGTATAAGGATAATTAAACTATTGTTATAGTGGTAATAATAAGGCTACTATTAGTAGGAGAAGTAGAGCGATATAAAGTATTGGGTAATAGTTTTATTTCTAACCGCTACCGCTATAGATTTAGTTAGTGGAAGAGGACTACCGGATAGGTAAGACCTAGACCCCTAGTAAGTCTTAATACTTAGGCTAATAGGCGTAGCTCTATAAGGGTAAGTGCCTAATAGGGTATCGCCAACTCGGGTAGGGAGTAAGTTGCTGTACAACGTTTATTTAGGGGCTCAAATAGAAAGATCTTATCTTTTCTAATATTATTAATTCTTCCCCGTACGGTAGGCATTTAGTTAAGCATAGTTATTAATAGATTTCGTTACCTTATTATAATTAGCTATACTTTAATACTTTATATAGTAGGGAGTAGGGGGGTAATATCATAGGGCTAGAGCCCAAGGGTTAACCTTGGTTAATGCCAAGGCACCGAAGGCTCTGGGTCGCCTGCCAGGCCTGTGCGCCGCCGCCTACAAAACCCTTTTCTAAACTACGCCTTCTACGCAATCTTCTCTCTTGCTCTCTTTATCAATTATAGCATTTCAACCTTACACGACTGTTCGCTGTGCCTTACTCTTGCAGACCCGTTACAGATAAATACCCCGATAAACCCGGCCCCCCAATATATTTATAATAATAATTAATAGGAGTTAAGGATAATTATAAAGAGGATAATTGTCCGGTTATAATAAAGAGGATAATAAAAAGGAAATAAATTTAATTAAGAATAGCGGATATATTTATTTTAAAGGAGGACAAAGCCTACGTACGGGATTATAAATTATATTCTGCGAATATTTTATAATAAATTAGCGACGACTATAGAATTAATTAAATAATATAGCGGAATTATATTTCCCTACCCTAAAGGCAAATATATTTAGAAAGCGGGACGTCGTAAGTTTAAAATAGGTTTGTATTAGAGTTTTTTTCTCTTTTTTATACTTTTAGCCTCGGCTTTAGGTCTAAGCCTTTTAAAGGGAGGGGGGGTAATATTATAGCCTAGTACTATAACTTCCTAAAAGCTATATAGTTCAGTTAGATTACGTGGGCGCGTACCGCTTTCGCGGTTCGTATTCACTTAAAACCCACCGGCCTAAATGGGTCTAGCGCGCACCTACTTAATCTCGTACAGCCAGCTCACCTTTGCACTTTCCTTCTTTCTTTCTTTAGCTTTAGTTTTGTATTTAATTTGCGCTACGATCCTCCTTGAGCTGGCTTTCTCTTATGATTGTGCGTGCCCTCACAACCCGACTAAAACGCTTAATTATAAGTACGTATATTGTATATCGGGTAGTAGTATATATATCGGTAATAAAATTATTAATTTTAATTAATAAATTAATTATATTATTATACGCTTCTATAATAAGGTTGGCGAGGTTTATAATAATATACTTTATAGCGTTTATATAGCGGTTTAATTAGAAGAAAGTACTTCCGTTATTTAATATTGAGAAGGAGATATTAAAGATTCGTCTACTAGCGTAATCGTTTAACTTATCGTAGAATATATTAATATAATTAGCCTTATCGATATACTTTTCTTTTATTTATACCCTTATTTAATTATAAATAAGAAGTAGCTATTCGTTTATAATAGAGTTCGCGTTAGGTAGGATATATAAGGGGTTGAAAGTATATAAAAATGCCTTTACGGGAGAGGATTCGAAAATATTAAATAATTTACTATCGAAAAGGATCTATTTAACCGCGTACTAATTAACCTTCTTTATTTAAACGGTCGTTAGGGACGTCGTATAATTATAAATATCCTTATAGTATTCAACTTATTAACGAACGTAGTAATACTAATATTATTAATATTCGGTATTGAAATACTAACGCATACGGGTAATATTCATCGAGGCGCGCTATTTGTAGTAGTTGCAAATAGCGATTTAGGCCGCGCGCCCAGGTTCATTAGCGAGGGTGAACTCTCTAATAATACCCTCGGTTCGTTTATTTTGTATAGTGGGTATAGTATTAAGGGGTAAGAAATTGGCGATAAGGCGAATCGAGGAGGCTTATCAATATATTAAAAGGTATAAAGATAGCCTAGTTGATACTTAGTATGGGGTGGAGAGGGGAGGGCACGGACGGTAGTACGGACCATTGAATTAGCGGTAATTTCAACAAAAATGAAATTTCATAAAAAAATGGATCATTTTCCGTATGGATCGATCCCTAGCTCGGATAGTCTCTGTCACAGACGCCCTCGTCACGAGTTCAATCCACTCTTACCCCACATGAAATGTGGGTCTCCGCGAACAAAGTGAGAGGAGGTCTGTGACTACTTTGAGCATTTCTGGGCTTGGCAACAACTTTTATATAGAAGATTCTACTTTTTCCCAAAGCCTTTTCCTTAATATTTAAATGAAGAAAAATCGTATAAATATAAAGAAGTATATGCTGAAGATGGCCTTTTCAAGACCATCTTCGTAATACTTTTCCTGAAACGCTCGGACCACTCTCTATTAAAATCCAGCCCCAAAGGTATTACTTCGTCGACAACAAAATTTCTATCTTTTAGACACTATGGATTTTAAAGGCCAATATAATTTATACAAATATGGAAAACATATGTAGAGGATGGCCTTGACGAGACGGTTCTAATGGTACTACTTTTGTAACGCACGGGCCACTCGTTACTATGATGCAGCCTCGAGGGGGTGGGGTTAAGTTTTTTCCTTTTTTTAATTTTAACCTTATATTTATTCACATTTAATTAATTATTAATAATGTAATAAAAGTAAAGGTATATTAATGATCGTCTCAACGAGACGGTTCTAATGGTATTATTTTTGTAACGTACAGACCACTCCCTATTATAATGCAACCTCGAAAGAGTAGTTTTTCCTTTTATCTTTCTATCTTTGAAGCCTTGCATCCGAGCCAATATTCACTGTATGAAAAAACTAAGACTACCGTTAGAACCGCTGTATCGTATTCTATATCAATAGTATTCAGTTCTATTAATAATTATTTTAGTTGATTTATTACATTTAATAATAATATTTTTAGCCGACGGCCGAAATGCGCAAAGTCGACTCAGACCTGCTGCCGCAGAAACGGGTGGTGTGGGGTAGGGTGGGGTGGTTTTGGAGGCCCAGCGGGTCTGACTGAGACTAAGCTCGGACGGCTCCCTGAAGCTGGACGGGCACCAATTCCAATGGCGGGGAATGGAAAGCTGAGTCCGGATGATCGAAGGTATCCCCACCATTTCACAAGCACTCCTCCTGTCTCCCACCCAACAACACTTCAATCATTTCTCTTCACATTCCGATCAACTTTTGTCTCTTTGCCCATGTTGCCGTCTTCCGTCTCGGCCACCGCACGGCTCTGGCTCTGTCGCAAGTGCGCCGCACCATCACTCCCTGTCTTCAATTGGAAACCGGACATGCCCATTGTTTCTTTCCGACCTTCTTCTCAATTGGAAGAAGGGCTCTCAAAAGGCTATGCTACCTATGCCGGCGGGCTGACATGCAGCTGCTGCTCAGCTCACTGTGTCTGATACGAATGAGGAAAACTATGGTAATAACCTGACGTTCGGCGGCGGCGGCACTGAACAACTCACACTCACGGGATAGCATAGCGTCAAGTAATGCAGCACAGCACAAGTGAGACGTGCAATGTTGCTTCTGTCTGTTTCCTTCCCGTCATGTCCACAGTCCCGTCCGACCTGACCCCAATTCCCCAGCCTCCCCATCTTTCGGAGAAGGGAGAATGGCAGCAGAATGGATGATGACAAGTCGATTCCCGTTGGACGATGTTGTTCAGCTACATTGGTACCTCAGGATCCAAGGTATCCAAAATCCGGCTGGGAACCGAACCTCATCTCATGTGGTTGCGCATGAAGAAGGGGGGGGGGGAAACTGGAAAGGGGGCAATGTCAACACACACAGTCGGCCGGATGACTTTGCATGCCTACTCGGGTTAGAGAAAACGCCAATCACATATTTTCTCTGACACTTGTTACATGCTTTCTCACGGCTTTCGAGTCTCGGGTAGGACACAGTGTCTTGGCCTCTTTTCCGTTGCCCGTTGTCCGTTGCCCGTCTCCTCTGTTGTTGTTGATGTTGACATTTTGTTTCTATTTGACAGGGCAACGGGAACTGTTCTCTCGAGCTCTTCTAGATCGTCTCAGGACTCTTATCAACACTGCCTATCATATTCTTGTCAGATATTGCACTTATCTGAATACTACGCCTCTATCCTCTTCGGCAGCGCGGCTCTTCTTTTCTTTTTGCCTCCTTCAGTCTCCTGTCGGCAGCTTTGTTTTGCTCCGCGTCTCCGTCTGTTGCTGCCCGTCTGCTCATCGCCAGTTGCCCATCAAGCCGGTAGCCAACCGGTCGTCTTGCCCGTCACCCCACTTCTCCCTCAAGAAGTTTCAAGACGCTGATAACCTTTGACATCGCCGCCAATCTGGGGGATCGTCTGCTGCAAGAGTGCGCTGTCTTGCTGCTGCAGAGCGAATCGATTATCCGCCACCACCTAAACAGAAAGGGTCGCAGTCTTGGTCCTCACAAGGTCGTAGACGGAGTGCAAACGACCTCGCCTCCAGTCGGGAAAACTGGGTCCCGGAACGGCCACGCCGTCTCGGACTGGTCGACGAGGCATTGGGCCGCTGCAAGCTGCAGACCACTGCTGCCAAAGGGGCCAAGCGGGCCCGCATTCGAGCCACGACAGACATCCCAGCCGGCCAACGTGGTTTTCCAGAGGACAGACCTGAGACTGGAGTGCATTGGGAGTGCAGGGAATGGCATGGACTGACCATCGACTTGCTGCAACCTCTCTATCCCAACAGCCAAACAGAGGAGTCTCGGTCTTCTTTGCCTGCCCATCACCTCTCCTCTTGCTTGATCCGGCCGCACCGTTCTGCTGCTGCACGGAAGCTTGAACCCGACCTGCTGCTTGCTGCTTGACACTCACTCACTCCACACTTGACTTCCAACCTGTCTTGCCTGGCCTGCCTCCTGGCTCCTCTTTTCACCTCTCACCCCTCTCAACTCCTGCTTCTCCTCCTTCTTCTCCCATTCATCAGTCGTGTTTTCCCTCATCCTCGTTCGCCATCTCATCCTGCACACTGCGTGGTCGCGCTGCTGTGGTGTTTCCCCTCCGGTACCTTGTTGACTTACATACATACCTACATCCACATACATCCACCTGCGGACCTGCCTGCTTGCTCACTTCTTCCCGCCTGTGCTGCTTGCCTGCTTCTCGTCGATTCCACTCGATCGACACCTCCTCGACTTTGATACATCAGGTCAGTGAATCTGCTGCCTTATCCCAAGACCGAGAGTCTTGTCTTGTACTCCCTCACACCAGCTTCATAACATCCGCATCTTTCCCCTCCTCCCTCTGCCTCTTGCTCCATCTACTCTTAGCTGCTTCATCATCAAGCTTCTCTACCTCGCTGCTGCTGGGCTGGTCCCTTTGTCGGTCATGAGAAAGAGCGTGAACGTTGTCAACATAGCAACACATACTCTGTGATAGAAGCAGCAAGGCCTCATACTTCACTCCTTACTATACCAAATTCGGAATATCACACCACTCATCGCCTCATATAACACGACACTAAACAATGTACTCGGTAGAAACCTTCCAACAGTCACAAAAGTCAGTCGTCAGGATGGACCCCGATTGCGCTATTTGCCATGCTCCGGCAACCGTTGCCTGTGACTGTGAGGCCAAGGGCCTCGAGATGGCCGTCAAGCAGGCTGAGGCCCGTATGATGCAGTCTATCTACAATGACATCCGGTGAGTAGGCCCGTCATTCATCTGCTTGTCGCCAGGAACCGTGCTAACAGCCTTTTAGATCATGGGTGCGAGCTCACGCTCAAGACTACATCCTCGATCACTTCCGCCAGTTGACTGAGCGACGAAAGACGGCACATGCCACACACCTGGACCGCATCACAGCTCACGCCTGGCAATACTACCAGGCACCACCTCACCCCAATGAACTCGCCAACGCCCAAGCCCAGTTGAAGCGCGGCATCGACGAAGACTGGCAGGCTTCAGTACAACGATACCCCGAGGTGCTCGAGTACTTCTACAGCCTAGTCGAGCTGACGCTTCCGGATGATGGTGACGCATCTGTCAAGGACCCTCCTCTCAATGCTCTCAGCGGACCCAGGAGACTCAGCACAAGGACGGCGCCCGGTGCTCCAGCAACTGTGGCCAGCGGCCGTAGCATGACCTACGACAGAGAGATTGCCCCCATGCCTGCCATGCGACGGACGCCGCCTCCCATCGAGCCAGTCCGTGGAAGTGACAGGCGGACACCAGGACCAAGGGAGCGCAGACACTCTTACCGGGCACCACACCCTGGACCCCCGACTTACTATCCCCAACAACCATACTAAACGGTTAGCAACCTCGACGACTTCACAACACTACGTTCGCTTAAAACCGAAATTCCCTTTGTCATCACTTGCCTCATGCTCTACGAAAACACCAACCATACCCATGGCCTCGATAAGGGGTCACACATCTACGGCATGAGGATTTTTACATGCCATTCCTGCATATCACGGCCGCATTGTTGCATATCACATTTTGGGAAAGCGGCGGCGGCATTTGTTCTCAAAAAATCAAGTACACGATTACAAACATCTTCTCTGGAACTCGGGACGGAAGGGAAACGGAACGGAATGGAACGGATGAATGAACGGGTTTTACGGATGGTCAATGGGCGGTTGACTCGGTGTTCAGGGATCGTAATCGTGTTTTAACTTGAATTTTATTTCTTCTTTTTTTTTCACTTGGGAAGGGTGGGTTGGCAGGCCTGGGTTTTTACGTATGATTGGGATGATGGGATGGATACCTCACGAAAGAAACAACAATCAATTCAAACCGAATATCAAAAATGGGCGGAATGTTATGTTATGATGGGATATGATGACGATCTCACCTCATAAACTGGTATACCTCGAAGGGATATATGTCATGGAGGAAACACTCCGCCTGGTCTTTGGAGACGGAAGCTGAAAAGTATAGCGCTCAGGCAGAGATACTCGAGGAGAGGTAGTTCACTCCTCACTCAATGAATCAGATCTTCTCACCATGTCTGCTATCCCTCATTATCATGTTGTAGTACGCATCATGTACATATCGGAGGTAGTCCAGTTCTTCAAGATCTAAATCTAGATGGACATCGCGCCGTTGTCCCTTGTGTTCGGGCCACGAACTTGTCTCAGGAGCCGCAGTATGACGATCCTCTTCTCGGTTCAGGTCACTCACATGATGAAGTCGTGATACCTCACTTGGAGATGAAAACGGCTTGTACACTGATTACCGCACATGAACCGCATACTCGGCAACGGTCATGAATCGACATCCGAGCACTTGGATATACTTGAAGCGGCCGGCTTCGGTAGACGGGTTCTTGAACAGAATCCTGATGAAACCAAGAGACTCACTAGACTAACACATTCAACTACATTTTTGACAGTTTTCCCTGACCTTTTCCCAGACACCCCAGAAGAACAGTGTTCCAGAAATTAGCACTTTCACCAACCTCCTCAAGCATTTGATAACCACAAAAAGGACATGACACACCCAGCTGAAGCTGGATTGCATCACCAAAGGAACTTCCACGGAAAGAGAAAAAGGAAAGAGAAGGACCAAGCCACCCAGCCACCTGATTCTTTGCACCCGTCTGTCTTGCTTTGCTGCCGGCAGCTGTACAATGATTCCTCAGCACCGATCTCGGCTACTCACACCACTTGCGGCTGGGACTGCCAGTCGTGCAAGAAATGAATGTCACCCCCAGCCTGACCCAAACTTTTGAAACAGCTTGATAGATGCCCGATGCCCGATGACGCTATATCCCGTCTTCACGGGTATTCGTCCGTCCACTTCCGTCTCGCTTCGATTTCATTTGCCGGATTTTCTGGGTGGTGAAATCTGGATTCCCGACGAATGGAAAACGTGGGGAGAGATACATATGTATAGAATACCACGGAAGAAGGTGCAGAGAATACGACCATACCTCTACCTAATGTCACCAAGTTGACCAACTTACCTGACATACCTATGTACCTACGGCGATATCTCCCCACAATCCATCCATCCCGCAATCAACTATCGCGATGCATTAGTACCTACTTGCCTAGTTACCTTACCTTTTATCGGTAGTAGGTACTTCCCAGTACTTGTGCCGGGTTCCAGCCAGTCTAGGTTACCTACCCCTAGGTACCTACATGCGTTTGATGTTATTCTATCTGACGGCTTTTCCTACCTACCGGGGAATCCATTACAAGAAGACCACATTTGTACTATCGCCATCAACCTTCTTGATACTTGAACAAGTAATAAGTGGAAGCAACTGAACTGTATCTTTGTACTACCTACCTACCTACGCCCATTGCCCAGCGGGAGAGCACGGTGGGTAAAAAAGATGGGACGTTGAGAGACGTTGAGATAAGCCCTTGCTTGCCCCAGCCAACCGCCGCCGGTCAATCATATCCGGACGAATGAGAATCCATGACAAGAGAAACCAGTACCGTGACGCCGGGAACTGGCGTTATTTCTACACGTGTAGATAACATGGGGAAGATATGGGACGGAATCCACTACCCCGGTATGTAACGTGCTTTGATGCCCATGCCCATGGTATTGGCCAAGGCGGGTTGTAATGAGATAGATATTGGGCTGCGATTTGTATGTCGGGTGTTTTCTGGTGTCTCGCACCTACGTACTTATCTCCACTTCGTCAGGTGATATCGGGTAAGTTTACTTTATCTCAGACACGAAAGACACTCGTAGATAGGTAGCTATCCTTTCTTGTTGACAGCTGTCGTTGCGGTGAGAAGCGAGGAAGGATGATGGTTGTTGATCTCTGTGGTTGACGGAACCTGGCAGGCAAGCAGTCAGTGAAAGCAAACATCCAATAACGGTTGATAGGCAGGCGGCATGGAAGTGCGAGTGTGGAAGATGGGTATCAAAGTCCCTCATGTTCTCTCACTTTCGTATCTAACCTATCTCAAGATTCTTTTCACATGTTCCCATCAGTCTCTTCCATTCCCACTTCTGGCCGTGCTTTCGTTTAGGGGCCTACGATACCTCAGAGTTGGTGTGGTCTCCTTTTCTTGTCGACTCCCCTGTGTTCCCATGGAGACGAAAGAACAGCCGTCATCAACTTCATTTCCATACCAAATACGTTGGGAGAAGAATCGCGTGAGTCCAGCTATTAAAGTATTTTGCCCTGTGAAGGTAAGGATGAGTTAAGAAAGCCACCCCAGATTTTGAATTCCCGAAAATCTCCTCTTTTCTTTACCGCGATGAACATGCTAACATTTGAGAGAAGAGCCGGAGGGTAATGATAACTAAGAGACCACTAAGGCAAAAAGGACGAATATCGGGGATATATATGTGAATGATAATGTGCCGGGATAGATGCGCACAACATCTGACACGGGTACAAACGTCTTTGCGGGCAACAGACGGTGGTGGTAAAGATGAAGAAGAGGGATGGCAGGACCCAAATACCCGCTTAAACTGGCAACCTGAACCTCGTCGGAGTCCTGGCCTCCCTCAAATCATGCTTTCCCAGAAGTCAGAGAACGAGACGATCTGTGACGCCGATGGCGTGGCTTCTATGCCGAAGCCTCGACAGCCTCAGTCTTCTCCTCAATGGTGGCGTTCTTGACGCCCTCGGTGACCTCCTCGACGGCCTTGGTCTCACCGTCGGCCTTCTTGGGGGTGGCAGAACCGGAAGCTTCACCGGCCTCCTCAGCCTCGAGGCGCTCAATCTCCTTCTTGGCCTTCTCGATGTTCTGCAAGCGGCATTGTTAGCAACGTCGACATAAACAGGAACAAAACAAAATCAACATACCTTGCGAGTTGTCTCAGGCTGGTCGGCCTTCCACTGCTCGAGCTTGGCCTTGATCTTCTCAATGGCAGCAGGGATATCGGCAGCAGCCATGGGGGGCTCGACACCGACGAAGCTGCAGTCCTCAATGACGGAGGGAGGGAGGCTGAAGGTCTTGCCGGTGGCGGCAGGGGCGGCACCAGTGGGCTTCTTGGACTTCTTGCCCTTCTTGACGGCAGGAAGGTAGTCGTCATCACGCTCCTTCTTGCTGACGATCTTCATGCCCTTGAGGCCAGAGTCGTCAACCTTGCGGAGATCCTGGGCACCGAGGCCCTTGTCGGCAAGGAGAGGAGCCTTCTCGGCGACCTCGTGGCTGGGGTCGAAGTACTTGAGGAGAGAGTTGGCACGGCGGATCTCCTCGAGGTAGGCGGGGTCAGAAGCCTCGGCAAGCATCTTCTGAGCACGCTCCATGCGGCGCTCCTTGGCGATGCGCTCACGCTCGGCCTGCTGTCTCTCGCGAGCCTTCTCGCGAGCCTCACGCTCCCACTTGGCGAACTCCTTCTTGGCGCCGTAGTACTCATCCTTGAGCTTCTTGATGGCCTGGTACTTCTCAGACTGAAGCTGCTGGAGCTTGGTGCGCTCGTCACGAAGGCTGGAGAGGTTCTTGTAGGCCTCGTCCTGCTCGGCCTTGATGGCGTCAAGCTCAGCCTGAAGCTTGTTATACTTCTCGCTGAGGGCCTTAGCCTCAGGGTCCTCCAAGCTGTCCTTGATCTCCTTGATCTTGGCCTTGAGATCGTCGATCTGCTTCTGGGCATCGTCGAAACCAGCAAAGCTCTTGCGCTGCTTGCGGAGGTTGGAGATCTCGGCGAGGGCCTTCTTCTCGTCGACGAGCTTCATCATGCCGCCGTTAACCTCCTTGTCCAGGCGCTCAATCTCGCGGTCGAGGTCCTCGGTGGACTTGAAGTTAACCTTGCTGCGGGCAGTCTTCTGCTCGGCAATGCGGCTGCGGAGCTGCTCATCGAAGCGCTTGATCTGGTCGAGCTTGGAGGTGCGGGCATTCTTGCCACCGGCCTGCTGCTGACGGATCTCGTTGAGCTGGGAGATGAGCTCCTGGCGCTTCTTCTGGGTGGGGCTGGGCTGGTCCTTGTTCTTGCTAGGAGCGGCGAGCTCAACCTTGGCCTTGACCTCGTTCTATATCGACGACAATTGGTTAGTCTGGCGTTGTCACAGGACAATTGGAGGCAGCAGCTTAGAGCAGGAGGCGTGGTGGTAGTAGTGCTGGTGGGAATCTGTGGACGGTAGGGTGCATCGTGATCCGCGGTCCATCTGCGTGATGCGTGCTCCGACTCCACGGTATCGGGTAGATGCGCTCTTGTAGCGGCCAGGGCAGGGGACTTACGTATTTCTTCAGGGCCTCCTGATACTCCTTCTCGGCCTGAGCGAGCTTCTCGTTGAAGGCATCCTGATCAGGCTTGACGGGCTTGGTGACCGCAGGGGCGGCAGCGGGGGATTGCGACTCGGCCATTGTGTTTGGTTGCTGTGGTTGCTGAAGAGAAAGAGGAAAGAAGAGACGGATCGACGAAAGGAAGGGAATGGTAAGATAAAGAAAGAGGGACCGCTGGGCCAAGGGCAGGCGTGGGTCGGTGCCGGTGGGTGGGAGAGCTAAGTGGAAGGCAGTGCACGTCCGAAGACCGCTTTTCGGGTCCTGTAGGGTGTAGGGTAATCGCTGCTTAGGTATGTGGTTATAGTGGAAAATGGGGTCCAGACTAGGGAGAACAATGGCTAGCACGGGTGCTGTCAATGGGTTTCGCCCGCAATTGACAATTGAACGGGAACCTTTGAAACCTCAATTCAGTCGCCAGTTCCCCAAAATGCGGGCCCTGAACTTCCCAAAATTTCCAAAATTTGTCCCGCCTGAGGCGTGTTCCAGATCCGCAGATCGTGGCCTTTCCCGACACCGTCGCGTGTCACCGTCTTGGCCTGTGCGCTATGGTGCGTTGGTTGCTTGGAGGAAGGTAATTGGTTGAATTGGCTCTCGAACGCCAATTCACTTGCCGAGCGATGTCCCTCAAGTCTATTGAGGTTGAGAAGGTTGGCGAAGGAAGAAAGATTTCTTGTTCTATATGTACCAGACAAGAAAGTGAATGTCCGAAATTCCTCTGATGCACGTCCTAAATCCGAAACCAGAGCAGACTGCAGTTCTTCTTTCCCCAGACTTCAACAATCAGAAGCCGACCAACGGACATTGAAGCACAGCACAGACCATCTGCGCGCTTGATGTCCGACAGGGGTGAAGGCGACCTCACTGTGGACCCTTTTCTTATCGGCCGGCGTGGAAACCTGGAGTGGCCGTTCAGATCAATGCGGCCACGCCACTGGTCTTTTTCGACACCCACCCTTCCCGCAATTTTTTGAGAGCCTTTGTCCTTCAGCCTCGTAAACAGGAAAGTCCTCCAGCTATCAATCCACCACAGGCCATCCACCACCGCGAACCATCTCACCTGCGCAACCTCCGCATCATCACCACTCCGCGACGACAAAACCACGGTTTATTTGATCGCCAATACACACAGTCAAAATGGAGGACGACAGCGGCCCCACCAGTGCCTCCAAGGAAGTCTCCCGCCTGTGGAGAGCCTGGAGGACTGTTCACGAGATGGTTCAGGACAGGGTACGCCATCCTTATCGCGCTTGCTCAACGCGCCATCACCCACCATGTTTCGACTTTATCTGACGCGGATATCTCTGGACTATAGGGTTACGAGTTGGCAGAAGACGAAGTCAAGATCTCGCTCGAGCGTTTCAAGGCTGAATACACGACCGAGGATGGAACACCAAAGTGAGTTGTTCCCCTCTATCATCACCCCTCCATCACCACCACTTTACGCGTCGCATCCAAACCCAACCACCATCACCTCCCAATCCAGACACCCAAACTAACATGACGACACCAACAGCCGCGCCAAGCTCCAATTCTCCGCCCGTCCCTCCGAAGCCATGATCAAAAAGTTCACCGCCCCTCCCACGCCCTCCAACCCCAACCCCGTTCCCGAATGCGGCACCATCTGGGTCGAGTTCTGCACCGAGAAGGGCTCCATCGGCGTCTCGGTCATGAAGAAGTTCGTCACGCACTGCTCCGACAACAAGTTCAAAGCCGGCATCTTCATCACCGCCGTTCCCTTGTCCGCCCAGGCCCGCAAGGTCATGTCCGTCACCTCGCAGTACACCCAGGTCGAGTGCTTTCTGGAGGAGGACCTGCTGGTCAACATCACCCACCACGAGCTCGTGCCGAAGCACGTTTTGCTGTCCAAGGAGGAGAAGGCCGCGCTCCTGAAGAGGTACAGACTCAAGGAGACGCAGCTGCCCAGAATCTTGAGCAAGGATCCGATTGCGCGGTATTTGGGACTCAAGAGGGGCCAGGTGGTCAAGATCATTCGTGTGTCGGAGACGGCGGGTCGCTATGCTTCTTACAGGCTTTGCGTATAAGGGGCGCGCGCGCGTGCGTGCGTGAGAGAAGGGTGGTTGCGTGCGGTTGGGAAAGCTGGGCTGGCTGGCGGGCAGTACACTGACCCATCCAATCCCCGGGCTTGGTTTGCTCTCCGACGGTCTCCGACGGGGCTTACTGTCCGGCCAACGCGGGTTTGGTGGGAATCAAAGGATTATAGGGCAACTGGATAAGCCTTGGGAAGAGAACGGCCAGCAGCAAAGCAAGAAAGAAAGCACGGCAGCACCAGCGGACAGGAAGGGGTTCGGTTGTGTAATACAAAAACTTGGGCGTTTTTTAACCATTCTAGCATTATGGGGATACAGGGAAATCAGTTTCTGTTCTTTCGAAAGAGAAGAAAGAAAGGCGTTACGGAGTGGCTTTTGTACGTAGCTTGAGATACCGACAAGAGAATATCCGAGCTATCATCATCATGAATTTCGAAAGGGAGATATCAGAGCAATTTGGTCATTTTTGCTAATGGGCATATGCAACACCGAGTATAATATGTCAGGCTGCTCTTTTGAGCTAGAAGTGCCCCCTGACTCTATCTTCAACATCCAGGTGTTGACGCTGACTGAAAGAAACTTGCATCAATGCCCTTGGAAATCGAGCATGAGATTCATGAGCTACTGAGCTGTTGATTTGATTGCTTAGGATTTAGTGACTGATGACACTATATATAGACATGAACCGAACCAGCCGCGGCCTCTTCTATGAAGTCAAGACACTTAGTCTCACACTGTAATTCGTTCTTAAATGGCAAGTCGACTATTCAGTCATTCATTCAGTGACGTCCAACTTCCTCTGGCAATACACACCCGAAAGACTCAGTCCAAGTCATGAACCAAACCAATCCCTCACGGCCAAACCTCAACCTTTTCCCACTCCCCCTCCACCTCCCCACCCGCCTCCCTCGACTGATAACTATTCCCCCTCCATAAATACAACCACCGTCTCGGCCTCCTCGCATCCGACAAATCGACCTGATCAACCTCAGTCGGCACAATAACCACCACCCTAAAATTCCTCCTCGCCACCTCATCCTGCAAGTCCTCCACCTCCTGCCCCAGCTCCTCGCCCTTCCCGGGCGGGAACGCCACCGGCTGCCCCGGCGGTGGTCCCCGAAACGTGCCCCTCATCACCGGACTCAAATTCCCAAAATGCGCCGTAACCTCCCTACTCCAGCTCCACCCTGCCTCATCTTTTGGTGACTTTCCGGGAACCCTCCTCATCCTCTGCCGCAAAACCTCCCTCACCTTCGCCGCGCCTTCAGTGTCGGCATCAGGACCTAACAACCACGCCGACCCGCGAATGCGCCACTGCGTCATCACTTTCTTCTCTTTTTTGTTTGATGGATACTCATGGTCCTTGACAGACTCGATCCAAAACACAGCCTCAACCGGTCCTCCCCCTCCCGTCATCCCTCCCCCTTCCTCAATCTCCTTTGCAGGAGCGGTATCGACGATCTCCGCTGCTTTTTCCATCCTGGCATCCGTCGTAAACGTCAACAGATCGCTTTCGTACACCGAAGGGTTCAGTTCGGCCGGGTTCTTGTCGCTGGTGGGAAGCTGCGCCCAGAGACCGCGGTAGATGCATGTCCGGGCTCGAGGGAGGACGGGGACGGTGGACGAGAAGGGAGTGGGTGCTGAGGTGGAGCAGAAGGAGGGTGGTAAGGGGTGGAGAGTGGAGAGGGTGAAGGAGCGAGAGGGAGGGGGGAGGGAGGTCAGGTGCGAGAGGAAGGGGGAGAGCCAGGGGGGTGGGGTGGAGGGGGAGGGTTGGCGGTTGTGAGGGTGTTGCCCGGTGGCGGTGGTTGAGGTGGACATTTTGATGGTGGTTGTTGAGGAGGTTGAGGTGGTTGAGGTGGTTGTGAGGAAGCGGTTGATGAGTGGTTTGTTGTAGCTCGGTGGTGATGTTTTCGAGATCCTCTGAGCGAGATTGGTGGTCGTTGCGGGGAGACCGGGCTTATTTGGTAGAGAACCAAAGGAGGAAGTTGAGAGTATCTGAGCGTTCGATGGCAAGTTTCGATAACTGGTGATGTTGAGCTTCAGGTAGTTGTTCAGAGGCAGTCTAGCCATTCATCGATGACGTCCGTGATCAAGAACGGGTATTGAGATGCTCGGTGGAAGTCTGCAGTGCCCTCTTAGTTTTGACGGCTGCGCTTCTCCAACTAATGATGCTGGCCAACTCAAATGACTGAACTGAAGGGCAGTTGCGATGATGATCTGAAAGATTCCGGAGGAAGGTGTATTAAAGGAAAGGAGAGTTTTAATGTAGGACAAACAAAAGTCGTAGCTGCTAGTTATGATGACATTGGCCCCGATCCCACCAAACGGCTGCATGTCTTACCCCACGCTGCGATGACGGAGTCGATCGGCCCTACCCCGCTGTTTACCCCATACAACAACCATCAAGGTGCTTCGCTCCTTTGAAAGAAGCTGAAAACCTCACAAGTAATCAAAAGCAATATTTCGATAGGATGATTGTTGGAAAAAGAGCTTGAGGTTTTGACAAGAACTCAGTTTAAGTCCAGAAACGCCGCACTCCACCCCCAAGAGCACGTCAGCCTCCTACAAAGGAACCGCCCGGTGCTAGTTCTCGCCCGCACTCACCTTATACACAGTAGGTACGCTTTGATGATGAATCGGATGAACTGAGCCTCCATCACGTTCAATGGTCTCCCGAAGAGGTTGGTAGTTTTGAAATACTTCAGGTGTTAAGGAGGAAGAATAATGGTAATCTCTTTGACTGAGACTAAAGGACTTTCTTGCTATGATCACTTTTGGACCAATGATGTGTTATGATCGCTAACAATTTCCATGGTTTGTACAGGAAATCCTTCTTGTCCAAATTGAAGTGGCACGTTAAAAAGCTGTATCTTGTGTGAGTTCCGTCTTGGGGAAAAAGTGCATTAGTCGTGATCAAAGGGGGTGCGGTGGAGATTAGGTAGTCGTCTACGTGAGGGAACTTCAAAGTCAAATATTTACCGGACAAGATCTTTTTCAAGGCTTTCGAAATTCTAAAGGAACATTTACGAGAAATCTAGGTTTAACAACTGCCTAACAATATGAGCCAAGTTAACGGGTGTCGTTGGATATGGTCAATGCAATGATGGCCTTTCACGGGTATCCAAGTCTATCTACCGCGTATGTTGTTGACTATTCTAGTTGTTGGTTCGTCAGAGAGTTGATATCGGTGAGCAGGAACATCTGCAGTCAGCTTAATAACGCTAGATCATAAAGACCGGAACGCCAGTAATTTATCGCCAAACGAAGAGACTTGAGTTTGGACCACCAAAGCACTTGACGACCAGCAGCTTTCATGACGACGACACCAGATTCATTCCTCCTTTGCGACCAGGACTGCTTCTGTATCAATTATTCCTTCATCTCCTGTCAACACACGCGTCGCAAGCCACTTATTTCTCTGTCACCTACCTAGTTCACCACCCCCTTGTTCCATCCTTCCGCCACTTCCCGTCACCACCCGTGGTCACCAACAACCACCACGCATGTGATTGTGATACCGCCATCCCGGGCGCGCCACCACTTTAAGCCCATTCTGTACATAGTAACTCCATATACCGACAGAGCGTTTTGACTCGTCAGAGTACGTGTGTGTGCGTACGTATGAGATATGCGTGTGAATGCGGGGGAATGTGACTTAATATAAAGAAGATGCGCTGTAACTTGCAATTTGGTTTCCAGTATCTGGTACGGGTCTAGGGCGTTGAGTTTCCGTGTCCCGAGGAGACGGTAACGGTCTGTCGGGTGTACATGTGTGTGTTGGTTCACTTGAACTTGCTTGCTGCATTCGTGGGTTTTGGTTCCGAGGCGGCATCCGGGACGGAAAATTCACCCAAGGGAGAAGGTAGTTGGGTAGCGAGATTTCCGGGTTGTTTTTGTGTAACGGATGGGTGGTAATGGTGAAGAGAGTGACGGTGACTTGGGGAATAGGAGTGCATGCGACTTTGCCTTGTGTTCTCTTATTCGTGGGTAATATAAATGCAAAGGAAACCCTGTGTAAGAGTTCGGGGAACATGTGAAGATGCCGCTACCAATATCGTCAACGTTGGTCCGGCAAGGCGGAAGAAAACCGCCTGAATCTTGCATCGACAGAGTGGTGTATACCAACCAAGTTGATGGGACAGCCTTTATAACGACCGACGGGAGGTCTGTCGGATTAGGGGGTAGGAGACCTTTGGTGATCAAAGGATGCGATCCCGTAGCTCTCGTCAATGTGGACAAGCTGGCCGGGTCTGCGCCGCAAATGGCACACTTGAAAATCCCATCATCTTGAAGCTTATTGCTGCTCTGAGTACGGTATTTTGATTTGCTCCGCCCGCTCTTCCGGATTGACATCTCCATATCGTACAGTCTAGCATGTTCGATCCATCCACGGAGCTGGGAGCAACGGGGGTCAAAATCGGCTCCCGGGTGTACCAAACTGTTGGGACTGTCCTTTTCGGACGAGACTCGGGAATAGGGGGAAGCAAGCAAGCATCATTTTGTTTGTAGTGGATAAAGATAAGGAAAATCCGAAAAGAGGAACTCCTCTTCACGATCACTAGGGGAGAGATGATGCTAGAATTAATAAGGATGTGCCTTTGGTACCCATCAGACATTAGTCATCCGTCATCAGTAGCAGATCTTGGGCCCAAAAAGAGGTCCAATGTCCATAACCAAAAATAACACGGACGAACCTCCGGTCTGAAGTGGAATTTTCGTTCAACGCCTCAATGTCTCAAACTTGGTGACACTGACAGAAAACGGACGGTTTGATAAATGGGGCAGTCCCTAAACCATTCCGCAAAGAGGGCAAGTGCTGGAAAACAATGGTTGGAGTAAGCAGGGTCATCATGAAAATGACACCTACCTTGTTTCCTAGCATCGCATCCCGCGGCGTCCCTGGAGGCTAAGAAGAGAGCAGTGACAAGGTGCCCTTCACCCTCACCGGTCTCGTCCCTTCGTTCCCCCGTCGGGAGGTTTCGTGATTTCGAGAGTTGGCGCCGGAGAAGGAAAGTGGCGAGCAGCAGTAGGCAGTGGACAATGGGGGTCCCCGCATGGGGTCGCCAAAATCTCGGGATGGGTCTCGAGATTTTGTATCTCTTGTTGTCCAATCGAAAAAGAGGCTGGGGGATGGCCCAGGGTCTCCAGGGTATGGTCCTGAAAACGTGCGTGGGTAGGAGGTTGTGGACCGTATCACCATGTAATCCAGGCTCCGTGGCTTCTCTACTACCTGAACGCAAGCCAGCTTTGTGTGATGATAGCAGGAGCAGAAAGAGAGGCGTGGGAGGCAGACGGGAGAAAGGGATGGGAGATACGAGTTGGGCTGATTAAGGTGAGGTTTCACCAACCTTGCCAATCTTTCTGGGCAACGGTTTGGAGAAAGCTGAAGTGTTCCAATCGTGTAACCGAAACGCGGGTTGTCGCATTGCATCAAGAGAGAAGGAGAAAAAACTTTGACGGTCATTCCCCGGCCGAATATCTGCATTGAGCGTCAAAAGTGTTTTGCATTCCAGGTTTTGAGTTTCTCACAGGCGGTGAAAGAAAAGAGGAAAGAGAGGAGTGAACATTTGGTGAACATTAAAATGGGCGGAGTATAGGGTGGAGACCCGACGCCTGGGCAGCTAAAGCACCCGTTCGCGGATCGTAAAGTGATCCCGGCGTTAGCTCTTGGTAGAGGTACTTTACCTGAAGTACTTCGGTGACTTCCCTTCTGGGCCAGACCAATCACAGGTCCTGACTCCCGAGGCATAACACCGAGTGAAAAGGACAACAACTCACGAGCTTCATCAGCTTTTACTGTATTCGAAGGTGGGATGAGATGAGGAGTACAATGGACACACACGAGACCTGGCCGAGGGTTTCCGTTAAGATTTCATCCCTCCCTCGTTCACACGTGGAATTTTGAGTTTTTGTGCATCCATCCGATCCCCTCTTTCCTTGTTATCTGTGTGTTTCAAAATCTGGACCACCGAGCCGAGTTTAAAATTGAACCCTTTCCACTTCTCTTGACACCTGAACGAAGCTTGATAGGGTGACGACGCGAGTGGGTTCGAAGTGCTACCGTGCGTTATTAAACGGTACGGAGGCCTGTTCTTGGCTGCTGACAGTTCGGACAGTGGCCGGTGTCATTTTTTTTTGTCTTTTTGACTTTGGCGAGATCCATCCATCCCATGCTATCCCGCAGTGCACAGACGCTGACTTGTTCAGTTGAAGTTTTGTAATTCAGACGGTGCAATCTACCACGGCGGAATTGATGCCGCATACAGTATGATTGACACGACACTCAACGTCCCAGATGATGATTTGCAGTGTTGCTTTCTGGACACGAGGCAAAAACGGAGTCTTGGGCGGCAAGCTGCACGAGACATGATGGCATCAACGGCACTTGTTCACAATGGAGCAAGCTAAGAGGAGACGGCGATGCGGATGTTATTTTCCTCCCGTCTCCCGCCCAGCGCCAAGACTGCTAGAACTGCTAGACTGGGGCCTGGATCGTGGAAATTGCGATGCGAGTGACGGCCTCTTGGCTGAATGGCTCGTGCTTTTCTTATCTCTCTTTCTCTCTTTCTCTCCCGAGAGCGAATACTGTTGCGCTATCACCATCACGGCATAGAAGCTAGCCGCCAACACCATCAAAAGCACCGGCGCTTTCAGATTCGCTAATTCGCTACGTTGCCGATTCGTTCGTTCGTCACTTTATCACCAACAGCCAGGTGGAAAAGCAACGGGTGTCCAGGTCGCCATGCACTCCCTCATTATGCGGCCATGGCAAAGTGGCGACACAAGAGAGAGCGGACCAGGAGCTCCCTGATAAGACTGTTTCCAGGTGTAGTACACCTACAACTCGCACTCGGATTATCTCTACTATTATCAGTTTCCTACCCGAGTTCAGAGGCACAAGTGTTGCCCTGACGTCGTTGCCCAGATAGGCAAACACCTCGCAATAGGAAGCTCGGTAACCAAACGGGATGACGGGATTCGCTACCAAGCAGCAGGTAGAGCAAGATGTGGAAGCTGGCAGCAGGGCAGGCTGGGGTCATCCAGTCCCAGGTCATGAATATCGACAACCACACACCTCCCCAGCCATTCGCTACACTAGAGCTAAGGATTGGAGGATGAGACGCAGGGTTGGGGAGAGAGGCACAGACAGAAAGGATACAGAGAGGGGAAGACAAAGTTCCATTGCATTTACTTGGCCTCTCACCTCCCAAATTCGCCCAGACACCAACGAACCCACCAGCCCGCTATTCCTTGTCCACTTCGTCCTCCATCACTCCATCAGGTCACAATAAAAGTGACCCGCAGCCACCTCTCACCCGACTTTTCAGTATCAAAAGATACAAAGGTACTTACTGTTTTGGCCCCATCTCACTCTCAGCTTGCCTTTTGAATTTCCAGTCCCGCCAAAGATAGGCGGATCGACATTGGTTTTCGGTTCTCGCTTCAACTTTTCCCACTCACTGGACACTTGCAGGCTCTGCCTCGCTTCTCCTCTGACAGCCCTTGACGAGAGGTCGCCTATCTATCCTTTCCAATCCCCAACCTTACCCTTTTACCTTCTTCTCCTCTTTTCTCACAATCTCCATATCAACAAACAACTGAGATAGCTTCTTCAAACCTGTCAACCAAAAGAAGGCATCTTCGATTTCGGACCACACCGTTCCTCTCTCGATCCGCGATAGTGTCTACATCCTCGGCGATCCAGGACCCCTGCTTTCGAAACCAGAGAACGACCATAGCATGCTCACACAAGGACCGCCACCACCACTAAACGAAACCGAAGGCTTTATATCTACGCATTGCGACACTCACTTCATACTATCGGAACCGAATTATATACACAGCTGTTTATCCGCCCTGACATCGCCTCGTCCGAAAAAGTTTTACGCACAGATCTCCGTCATCCGAACTCAGACGTCATCGGACGAAGAAGGACCATTGAGCAGCAGCCCGGCAGACAGCAGCCTGAAAGTCTAAAACCACCACCCGAGTCAGATCCAGGAACGCCGTTTCAGCACCACAGTCAGCCCTGTTCACGGACCATTTTCACTTGAACAAAACCCTCGCATCGGGGTATACCATCTTCTCCGCTCGTCCCTCTCCGGAGGATGACGGGCGGCATGTCCCGGGTGCCGCCATCACTATGACACTTTACTCGGACCCTCCTCCATTGCGTGCATTCAGCGCCGACAAGCCGACCTTGCTGGTATGTTGGTGGATGACCATCTTCTGCGTCGTCCTGATCCTGCTGCGCGTGGTTGGCCGCTTCGTCCGGACCGAGACGCTGTTCAGCGAGGACAAGACGGCCGCTCTGGCTTTGGTGCCGTTGTTACTGCGCATGGGTTGCGTCCACTTTATCTTGATTCATGGGACAAATAATGCCGATCTTTCGCATGTTCGGCTCTCGGAGCAGCAAATGAGGAGGAAGGCAGTAGCGAGTGGCTTGGTGCTGCTCAGCAGGGTGCTTTATGCCTTGACGTGAGTACTGGCTGAGACATGGCGCTCATTGTTTCTTGTCCGAAACCTCACTGACAGTCTGCAGGCTATGGATTCTCAAATACGCCATCCTGGAATTCTTCAAACGGCTCAACGTCAGCTGGGAGCGTTCCTATGAAATAACCCTCGTCTTCATTCGGGTCACCCTCGTTACCACCTTCATCGCCGTCATCATCTCCGACGTCGTCGAATGCCGGCCCTTCCACATGTACTCGCAAGTCCTTCCGGACCCTGGAGGTCAATGCCGCCAAGGCTACGCCCAACTCATCACCATGGCCGTCTGCAACATCATCACCGACCTCCTCCTCGTTTTCTTCCCCATCCCTATGATCATCCGCTCCCAAATGAGCCTGACCCGCAAGATCCAGCTGGTCCTGCTCTTCTCCCTCTCCCTCGGCGTCGTCGGCGTCACCGTCTACCGCGTCCCGCACATCATCCGCGCCCACGGCTCCCAACAATCCCGCTCTTTATACGCCGCCGTCGAACTGCTCTTCGCCACCGCCGCCTCCAACGCCCTCGTGCTCGGCTCCTTCGTCCGCGACCGCGGTGTCAAAAAGCGCAAGTACAAATACAGCTCCATCGCCGCCGGTTCTCTCGAGCGCTCCCCCGGCTCGGGTCCCGGCGGGGGCGCCCCCAACGGTGGCCGCCGCCCTACCCTGCGTCACTGGGGTTCCGACGAGGATCTAGTCCGCGACGTCGGCTACGGCGTCAAGCCCGATTTGCGCGAACGGCTGATCCCCTATTCGGACGGAAACGGCGGCGGCTATTACACCCCTGCCCCTATGGCCCAAATTCACCAGCACGACAATGATGCCATCCACTCGTGGGATTTTCCACCATCTTCTTCATCCCAGGCTCGCTCTACCGCCCGTAGTGATGACTACCTGATGTCTATGTCAGGCCAGTCAAGCCAACCCGGCTCTCCACGCAACACTACCCACAACCACCTCCCCGTCCTCTCCTCCCCTCGCCGCGTCTCCTTCTTCGACTACGGCGGCCTTCTATCTGACGAACCCACCCGCGGTCGACGAGAATCCTCCGCTTCCACCACCGTCGAGCCACCGCGCCCCAACACCGTCCCCGTCGCCGCCGTTCCCGCCAGCGCCAGTGGGCTACGAAGAGGATCGGCGGCGTTGCTACAAGATTTGGGAGGTTTCCTAAGTCCGTTGACGTTGGCGGGATCGGCGAGATCGGCAAGGAGGAGTTTGAGTCGGGGGAGGGGGAGACCGAAGAGTACGAGTGATTTGGAGAGTATTCCGCAGATGCAGGAGGGGGAGAATGGGGAGAGGGAGGAGTTGCCTACGTATTCGTCGGAGGAGAGGAGGCTGGGTTTGGGGGGACAGGGACAAGAATTGGAGTTGGTGGATGCTGGCGGGTTGCTGAAGGAGCCACCGGTGGAAGGGCCGCCGAAGAGGAGTACGACGCAATAACCACGGCATGGGCATGGTAGACCAGATACCGCGAGGAGGTGTCTTGGTCGATCGAACCGAGATGAAGCAAACGAACGCAAACGAAGCAAATGATCGCGATGAAGGGACACCAGGGACACACCAGGAAGGACGGATCGGATTGGATAGATGGATGGGAACACCGGATGGATGCTTGCTTCACGGCTCAAGCGGGGCCTTACAAGCACTCAACACTTCAACACCACAACACGCACGCGAGCCCCGTATTCATACTAATGGGGTATGGAATAGGCTCCATGAAAGAGGAGAATTATACCACGGATGGATGGATGGGAGGAACCATTTGCTTTTCATATATCACACACTGGCAGCACTGAGTAACTGCAACTGCAACCATATACCCCGGCGACAATTGAGATGTCGCCAATCTTGTTTTTGTTTTTTTCTCTCTCAATTTTGTTTCTTTTGTTTCATCGAAGTAGATAGGGCCATGTAGATGGTGATATCGAATAATGGGCATATATTCAAACAATCATTGACCTCCGGAAGTGAATAAGATGTGTACAATAACTCTGTGGTGGATGGGCACTCACTCCTCCATCAAGGTGGTAGTGTCACGTCCTTTGACGTAGGGGTCTGTCTTTATAGGATCGTCCTCAGTGCCAAAAGACATTTGATCTGAGTGGTCCGGTGTACTTATTGATGGACTTATGTGTGCCATATGCTTATCTCAGCGCTCAAACCTCCCTTTCTTCGTTCGGATCTCATAGGTACGTACCTGGCAGCTGTGTCGGGCTGGCAGGCCCACTTTTTTAGAACTCCCGAAAGGGAGGTCTGAGTTCACAATTAGACGGGAACCGTACAGATGTTAACCCAGAAAAGAAACACTCCTTAACAACGACACCACCATTTGGATGCAAATATTCAAAATACACTCGGAAGTAGAGTTTTGAGCTGGCGTTCTAATGGTACCATTCTTTTTATTGTACGAGGTGGAAAAGTGCTGACCTTGATGCCCATCCTTGGGAACATGGCCAAAAAAAGGAGGTTAATACGTAACTTTTTCAAGAATGGGCATCACGACTAGCACTTTTCAACATCAGAGCCCAATAAAAATGGTATCATCAGAAAGCCAGCTCAAAACTCTACCTTCGAGTAAAGTTTGGCTCTTTTCCGTTTGGAAATAGTGGTTTGCATTGAGAAACGGTCGAAGCCATTTTTTCGTTTTGTATGGGGGAGGTAAATATCTAACGAATTAATGCCAATTGGGAACTCAGACCTCTTTTTCGGGTGTTCTCAAATAAAAGTGGGTCTGTCAGCTGCCACACCATGGACCCACTGAACCGAAGGTACGTACCCAGGTATAAGACTGCACCCGGGAAAGAGAGGTCTGAATGCTGAGATAACCATATGCCAGAGATTCATTGTTTATGTTAAGTACTTTAAGCAGTATATTAGCAGTCCTCCCAACCCTTCCGCTCACCACCGGAAAGTAATTCTTATCACATACGACCATAGGCGCTCGGAAAACTCGGGATCCCGTCCGATCTCCTCTCGATAAGCCAGTGACCGCCAGACCAGTAGTCGGATCGGTGACGACTGGCGAATCACCTGGTGTTGTATGTTTCTTTGCTCCTTCCTTTTTGTTTCTTGCTGTTGATGGTCGCAGCAGAAAGATGGATGGGACAGTTCTCAAAGAACATCGTCGGTTAGTATGGCAGCTACGACTTCGTTCACTGGTCGAGTATTTCATAGTGATTTTGGGGTGTCTTTCTTGGTGTCCTTGCGCCAATCCATCATCGCCATGGATTATAGGTACTTCAGTATCCTGCTCCAAGCCGAGTTATATCGCAAAATTGTCACTTTGTGTTGTAATCGTATCTTATATAGGGTTCTTGTCATTAATCGCTGGTCGCTCATCGCTCTTCCAACTCCTAACACCAAGCAAAGCCCGCTCGCTCATCGCCTCAAAGAAACTCGCTCAAAACCTGTACCCTCGTCCTCGCCGTTTCCGACCCCTGCTCACCCTCACTCATCGCCCTCATGATATTAAGCATTTGATCTGTTTTACCTTGGTCAGCATCATCCATTCATCACTCTCAACCACCCCTCCATGTCATCAAAAGAAAGAAGAAAGAAAGAAGCAAACTCACGAATATCCCCCCTAGCCCTAACAAACAACGGATCCTTCGCCATCGCTTCCACCCCTCCCTCCTCCTTGGCCGCCTCCCTCAACACATTCCCGATACACAGCGCCTCCAGGAACGCCCGATGGTTAAAAACCCACCACACCCTCGCCTCCGTCTCAAACAGACTAAAAAGCACGAAAAACGCCGTGATGGCATCATGCGCCGCCTCTAGCGTCCCCCTTACATTGACGGGAACGTCTGCGCTTTCGGAAGCGTGAACAAGCATTAGGTTGTGGAAGTAGTTTGAGCTCAAAAAAAGAGTTTGGCGGACGATACGCTTGTTGCGTTCAGCCATTTGGGTTAACATCGCCACGTCCCAGGACCTAAAAATATCCGGAAACGAGCGGTAGACGGCGCGGAAATCGGCGACTAGTTTTGATTTGTGGCGGACGGTGGTGCAGATTGGTACATCCAAAGAACGGGGACTGCAGATGGTTTCTTGGACGAGGTTGGCGAGGGTCCAGGAGCCGCGGAGGTAGGCGATGTCGGTGGGGTCGTCGGAGGCGTCGATGGAGATTTGGGACATGGAAGAGGACGAGGAGGGGTCCAGGTTGGAGACTAGGTCTTCGACTTTGACGTCGGTGTGGGTGGCGGAGGGGGGGAGGGAGAGGAGCACGGTCATGAAGGTGTCTTGGAGGAGGACGGCTTGCCAGACTTTTCGGCGTTGTTGTTTTATGAAGAGGGGGGCGGTGGGGACGACTACATGTTAAGAGAGTTAGTGGTGGGTTGAGAAGGGGGAGAAAGGGGGAACAGAGCGGGAAGGACGAAGGGGAAGAGGGAAGGGAGACATACCGATGTTAGGATCGCGGTGCAACCCCATAGCATACGCCTGCCGGATCAAAATCCCCCCAAACGCCCATCCATCAGAAGCATGATTATCGTTAATCAAAAAGTACGTCATCAACACCATGGCCTGAATACTCGTAATGCTCGCCATGCTCATATAACTCCCCACCCTCAACGCCTGGTTCGCCGCGCTCGCATAAAACTCGGCAGTCTGCTGGCGCTCCCTCGCGCTGAGTTTACTCTCCACAAACTGCGTGCCTAGCGCCAGCATCACAAACACCAGCGCAATAAACGCCGAATCGCACTTGTGTTTCTCCTCCAGGCTCATAGTCCAAAAGTGTTCGTAGTCGGCGAAGAACGTCTGGCGGTGGATCATGGGATACACAGGGTCGACGCATTCGAAGTATCGGTCGAGAACGAGGTCGACCTGCATTTTGGCCGGAAGGACGTCGATGACTTCGGGTAGGCCGCCGTTGCAGGTCCAGTAGTTGGCGAAGGGGTGTTCGGAGCCGATGCCGAAGACGTTGGAGGAGCCCGGGGCGGAAAAGGGCACGTTGGAGAGGAGGCCGGTCGAGGTCGCTATGGAGCCAAGAGGTATTCGGCCGTTGCTCAAAACGCGGTCTGCGGCGTTGGGGAGGACGGTGGGGAAAGTGCTGGTGTTCGAGGACGCCTGGTCGCTCTTTTTCCGTGGTGGTTTGGTCATTCGGCGGCCGTTGGCGGCGCTTCGGGAGGTTTCTCTGGAGGTGGTGGTTAGTATAGGTATCCTGGGGAAGGGAGAAAGGGGGGACTTACTCAAGGAGGTTGGCGACGTGGGCATATTTGCATTCGGTTTGGCGTTTGATGCCTGGGTTTCGGTAAGTAGATGATCAGGACTCAAGTAGTAGAATAAAATAGATGGGAAGACTTACATGCTAAACAATGAGGTCGACCACGATCACACTGATGCAAGTGTTAGTGCGTCATCAAAATATGCTTAAGTTCGGATGAAGGGGGATAGACAATGACATCAGATGAGAGGAAATATCAATGCCATGCACTCCCGCACTAACTCACCTTCGTCTTCCTCTCAACACACTCAAAACACGACAAAGTCGGTTTATTCCGTTTCTGCTTCTTCCTCTGGGGTCCTCCCCCTCCCGTTATTGTCGACGTCGGCGAAGTGGCACTGCTGTCTCCCTCGACGCTCTCACTCGGACCGCCACTCCACCTGGAAGTGGTGCCGCCAAGCCCGCCGGGTCCATTGTGGAGGTGACCGTTGGAGGAATAGTCCCCGTTGACGCCTTGTAGATCATCGGTGGGTTCGCGCTTAACGCCGGCAACGTTGGTGTTGTTGCTGCTGTTGTTGTACCCCGCCGCTCCAGCTCTTGTTAACCGGGTACCGTATGGGGTTGATGTTGATGACGATGCTGCACCACCGGGTCCGGGTCCGGCGGCGGCTGTAACACTGCTCGTGTTGGACAAGGAGCGGGAGTGGGAGTGGGAGTGGTGTTGACCATAGTGGTGGTAGTGCGAAGGGTACGCATCGGCCGGACTCGGTGAGGCGGCGTACACGGTGGAAGAAGTGGCCGAGTTCGGGGTGAGGACGATCGGCCCCGGCCCCGCATGAGGATGGGTCAGACTCACGGGCCCGGACCGGGATCTGGTATCCACCGGACCCGGCACATTTCTTGGCTGTGCGGAGGTAGCGGATACCGATGTGGATCCGGATGCGGCAGCGGTGACCGGCTCCGCTGACGAGAGCGGATGCGGATCCATCGAACCACGACTGCTGCCGTTGCCGAGGCGCCGCTGATTGTCACCACCGACAGGATGCCCTGACATCCACATGCGCCGAGCTGCGTCAGTTCCGCAGCTGGGGTAGCCCCGGGAGCCGAAACGGAGGGTAGAAATGCCCGACTGGGTGTGAATGGGTCCGCTCTATCGAGGAACGTGGTGCAAATCACCTACGGCCTCGGCACTTGTGTGTTTGACTGTTTGTCACCCTCTGTAGCTTTCTCACTTTTCCCGTCGGCCAGCTGTGCTGTGGTAGGCTCGGAAATAACGCAACCTTTCAAATATGGTTTGCTGTGACTGATGACGGCAGACGAGCAGCAGCGAAAATGCAGCCCAAACAGATGCTGCAGTCGGGAATGTTTGCAGATGGGAATAAGAGGTTGCCGGGAGACTGGTTCGACTGTTTTGGTATTCAGGCGGAATGGGAGCGGGATGCCAAGAGTAGCGGCTGGATGCCAAGAGTAGCGGGATGCCAAGAGTAAAGAGTTGTGAGAATGATGGGACGTCACTGGGGAACCCAGTTCCGTTGACGGAAATCGAAATGCCAAGCGATTTGGGGGAACTTGTGTGTGTGACGATGAAAAGCGATGGGAATAATCGAAGGAAATAAAGACGGGAATGAGATGAAAAGCAGAAGAAAGTGGAAAAACACACGAATTGACGGAGCGGGAACAACAAAAGCCAAGCAAAGTGGGTGGAGTTTGCCAAGTGGATGAAAAATGATAACGAGACTAAAATCCTTCCGATTCCCTACCTTTTTGCTCTCCCCCTTCTCTTTACTAGCTCCAAAGCCTGTTCACAGCCTCACTGTGGTCCAAGTGGAGGATCGCGTCCAGATGAGAGTCGAAATGAGGGGGAAGGGAGATAGGTACCCGACTACGGTACCGTAGTTCGGAAGACAAGGAACATGGAGTGTGAATGCGGTGGCTGACAAAGACTGAATGGACGCATCCGAATGGCGGCGACCTGGACTGGGGGCCTTTCGCGATCGATAGCTGTTATAGCTGGCGGATAGGTATCGATATAAGTTGCCCCCGGACCATTATCGGTAAGGTCATCGCTTCACTGTGAAATCACCACTGTGGTTATCGACGCCTCTTCATGATTGCTCGGCCAGATAAATCGACTGTGTGGATCGGGTGCAGCCAATGAGGGTACCAGCAGGGCATGACAACCTCAACGGCTCAACCATCAGCGTTCGCTATGATCATTCTCACGATGTGCCCGAGGTGCCCAAGAAGAGGAAAGCCGCGGCGATGTTAGAGAACTAAAGGAGCAGGAGATGAGGGCGGAAGCAAAGTACGCGAAGTAGGAGGCGGTTCGTCCAGAAGTCTCCGACTTAAAAGTCACGCCAAAGAGAGGCACAACTATGGGAGTTCCAAACTCAGCAAACCGCCGAGTTCCGTACAGCGCATGCCCCTGGTGATGCACTCACCCATGCCAAATTAGGCCCCGCGTATGAATGTCATTTGAACGCTTCGAAAAAGGTCGTTCTAAGCTCTCGTTGTCGTAGTCCGAAACAATGACTTTTGGTGAGCATTTGGTCATGGTTGCCAGCGCGCACGAAGTTGATGCCAAGCTTGGGGTCTTGGCTTGAGCTTGGCTGTCCTGGCTGTCAGTTTGTATGGCCCCACACAGTCGATTTATCCGACCCGTTATTGTTTGGTATTGTGAGAACTAATTATCACAACTCTGAAGAGCGAATCGCAACAATTCCTATCTGTTGGGAACGTCAAGTAGAGCACCTCAGCACCTTCCTGAGCTAGAAGAGCAAGTTATTACTAATATTTTGCGACTGAGGATTTCTTCTCTTTGACTCACATCCCAGTTCATCATATTTTGGCACTTGGTCTTTTCACAGTGGTTGATGTTTCGTTTTCCAAAAAATTCAACAATTGTCCCAGCGAGATCGGCACCTGAGACAACGATCCAGAACGTTTGATAGGCGCTAAATCATACACTGGAAGTGCAGTGTCTCATAGGCGCCATGCAATGCACATGTCTGAACTGCCGGCTGGAAACGGTGACAACCCTGACGGGTTCGTTGTGGCAGTAAAAAGATGACAAGGCGAACCAAACCAAAATGGTAGAATTTTGTAGCTTGCTTGGAGGTTCCAGGGAAGAGGGAAGAGAGGGAATGCTCCGCCTGGTCTGGGTTTAAAGACAGGAAATTGGTAGTGTCGGTAGTACCTGCTCAGGCAGACACTGCACTGCCAGACGCGCTCGATCCCTCGGGCCCCTCCTCGGAGATAGCTGAGTGCTGACAAAATCTGTGACATGAGAGGAGAAGCTTGCGAACGTCTCTGTTCCGGTTCCGGAAGGAGTAAGCGAAGATCTTCTCGTTTAGCCACCCTGTAAAGAAAATGTTAGTGCCGTTGATCAACAGGCACGAAGGGTTACCCCAGACATTTCTAGTTGGACCCCCAGCATTGGACCGGGCCGATTCGGCGATAGACTTCAGAAGAAAAACACCAAGGGCTGAGAAAAGAGGATGGCTTGCTTCAAATAATGCTACCACTTCTATGCAGTAACTCCATCTAGGTTCTACGGTTCTTCTAAAGTCACGACGCTCAACCAAACAAAAACTCCTCATAATTCCTCCTTATCCTCCTCATCCCCTCCTCCAACCCCCACCCCTTAACCTCACATATCCTCCTCGCAATATCCTCCAAATACCCATCCATATCCTCGCCCGCCACATGCAAATCGCTCTCCACCAGCACCTGCCCATCCGGACACGCCCTGATCACATCCGCGAACTTGGCCTCTCCGCCCGCCGTCCCCAGATTAACCCCCATCGAAAACGAAAAGTAGCATTTGACCGGGATCTTGGGATCCAAGTACTGCTTCAACATCTGCGGCGGGCCGCTGAAAGAATGTAGACACGCTCTAGGCGGGAACGGTTTCGGTTTGTATGGCTTCTTGACCTTTTGTTGTTGCTTGGGCTCCCCAAGCCCAAATTCCGAGTCGTCAGACTCATCATCGCTAGACGAAAAATCCTCCGACACGCCCTTGGCAATCATCTTCTGCTTCTTTTTCGAGACTACCTCTTTTTCGTGTCCCTTCCACAGCGAAGCCAGGGCGTCGAATAGCACTCCGTGAGCTTGCACGCCGTGCAAACTAACTGGTCTTCCCAGCTCTCCAGCCAAGCGCAGTTGGGCTTTGAGGATCTCCACCTGGTGCGCCATCTTGACGTGGTGAGGACTTAGCGTCCTTCCTTCTCTACCGCCGGGGGTTAGGTCCCCGTTGCGCGAGGACCCGTCGACCTTGCCCCATGGGAGACGGAAGGCTTTATCGAGGCCGATTTCGCCCACCAGAGCTGTGGGATGGGCGAGCAGACGTTGACGGGTTTCTTCGAGGAATTTGCTCAGAGGGATAGGATCGGAGAGAGAAGAGATGAAGTCCGCATCGGGAGTGGGCGATAGAACGGCGGAGTAGTGCTTGGTTTTGTGCGCCTGTACATCCGTGACTTCTTCCTTCGCGTCGTCGTAGAGTTGGTGCGAGAACCAGGGGTGCCAACCGAACGCTGGGACGACCTTCTTTGGGTTTTCGGATGACGTTTCGCGCAGCTCTTTCAGGTCTGTGACGCCGTGCTGCTCGGCTACCGAGGCGACGAGGTCCTGGTCTTGGCCGCGGGTGGCCATGATGGTGAGGAGTCGGGCTTGCATGTCTTTTATGCTAGAGATGGAGGTCATGGTGTCGGTGGGATGACAGTGGGCGTCGTAGACGCCGATGAGCCATGGGAAGGGCTCTTTGGGAGTTCCATCGTCAGCTCTTTTGGGAGCTTCATGGGGTGTTGATTCGCCGGTAGGGGAACACATGGCTGCGGTGCGTGGAGATGATGTGACGAGTACCGAGATACCCGACGGGTGTTGACACTGTCGGGAAAGTTGATCGCCGGAAGCTGTAAGGAGTTGAACGCAAGTGATATTTATGTCCGGTATGTTGTTGACATTGAAGCAGTTGGAAGATCACGGACGCAAAGTTATCTCGGCCCGTTCACCGTCCTGTCGTCCTGTCAGCCTTCAGGTACGCCTTTTCCAACGGATGATGTCAGTTGGAGATGTATGTGGGGAAGCTATTCCCTGTCCACAAAATATTACCCTTGCCCCTCTTGAGCTCAGCCTCAACCCGTCACGATAGTTCACCCCGCAAAGGGGGCTGTAGATATCTCTGAGGTTAACACTTGTTGACTTTTCCTCCCCTATTTCATCGTTTGATTGAGACTATCAGTTGATATTCATTTCACCGCTGGCTATGTAGCGGATGTTGCTTCGATCTAGACCTCATAATTTGGAGAAGTTGGAAGCTGTTGCCTAGAGAGATGCCCGGTCTTGGCATCAGAATAAAGTCTCATAACTTATGGTCTGGCCATCGGAAACTCCCCGTTGCGTTCGAATAAAGATATATAGCGGAGGCGCCTGCGTCGATAAGGAACACTCGCAACATGGAAAATGTCTTTGAATCCTGGCAGCAGGGCCACTCGAACCGGCGTCTTTATCAACCTGATTGATCGTCGAGAACTTTTCCCTCGTTCAACCTTATCTTCAGCTGCATCCATGTTCGTCGAGAACTTGCTGTCATGTTGACTTCATTGATGGTTGGGGATTCAAAACTCGACCGAAACCTTCCCCAGCTTTGACACCAATGCCGATGGGTCGATAAGACGAAGCGATGGGACGACCGCGGGGCTCCTGTGGTACGAACTAAGTTGGAAACGACATCTGTCAGTGTCAAGCGGGGTGCATTGTCGGTGGGTGACACAAAGGGACCGGTGAACACATATGCAATCTGTGGCCGTCAAACAGGAATCTCGATTCTTCGCAGCTTCCATTCCTGTATCTCCGTCGATGAAGTGGAAAGAGGGGAAGCTTTCTGGTGTTCTCGCAATTCTTGCGCAAAGAAATGGAAAGGTGTGGCTGCCGCCCTGCCAAGACCTCCTATTCCGGGGCACTTCAACCGCTGTTCACGGCCCTAAAAACGGCCCCTGTGGTGATCTGGTCGCTCATCCGGCGCCTGCCGAAGTGTCAAAGCGGGTGTTGTGGACCCTGAAACCAGCATGTTCCCCGGGCGGGCTTCCCCAGCTTTTCCAACTTAAGCTCCGACCCCTGTTCAAAACGGCTTTCGTCCCCTTTGCTTTCCCCGGTCACTCCATGTTTTTGTCTTGCGCACTTGCACTTCACATGTTCGTCACTGATAAGTTCCCGTCATGAGGTGATTCTCTGAGCCTCAAGAACTCTCTCCAAAACAAAAAACTTCTGGCTGTTGAACTCTTCTGTCATGTCTTAAACTCAACTAGTTCAGCGCCAGAACCTCGGGTCAGTGAACAAGATAACTGTGCTTCAAGCACGCGCATCTTGGTCTCAGCGGCAGATATGCCCCTCGCCAGCAAGAAAATTCGATAAGCTGCATACAACTTCAAAGACTCCTCACCTCACTCTTCAACTCACGATCAAACCAGAAAACCGACAGCTTTCACTCACGGATTTCGTCTCACACCAAGCTTGCGTACAAATACATCTTGTCAACTCTGCTGGGCAGAGTGTGCTTTTCCATCTGTCACTCTCAGATATCCGTCCCTTGAAGGGCTTCACATCGCTTCAACATCATTCGTCGCCACTGGCCCAAAACACCATCATACATCATGCCCTTCCTCAACCCCGTCCACGGGCTCGTCGTCCCCTTCCTCTGCCTCTTCACCCTCCCCATGGCCATCTTCGCCGGCATCACCTCCGCCTTCGCCTTCTCCCTGCTCATGTTCCGCGTAGCCATCGTCTACGTCGACATAGCCATGGCTTTCGTCCCGCAGTTCATCAAAGGCCGTCACTATCACAGCATCACCGACGGCGAACTCCCCACCCCACGCCTCCTCCCCTCCAGCAGCAGAGGCAGCTACGGAAGCAGCCGAGCCGGAACTGAAGACAACTCCCCCTCAGCCATCATCTCTCCCTCCCCCTACTATCAATACGGCTACGATTCCCACCAACGAAGTCCCCTCCGCCGTAAGAGCAGCTACGGTTTTGGCGCTGTTCGTCGCTCCCGTCGCTCTAGTCAAGCATCTATCTCTCCTACCATTACTTCCATCCGTGAAGACGCCGAGATAATCCCTCCTCTTCCCGAGTCCGGAGGGCTGGCTCCCTCCGTAGGCATCGAGCGAGACTTTGAAGGAGTAGGCGGCTGGAGACTCAAGGACAACGACGACGACGCCTGGGAGAACATCAACTCACGTCTGGAACTGCCGATGGAAAGGTGCTCCAGCTTTGTGGGTCGGTACCATCACAGCCTGAGCCATCGGTCGCATAGTGTTGGACCGTCGCAATCGTTGGAAGGGGGTTGGATGGGGGGAAGTACTAATAGAAAGGGGATGTTCAGGAATGGAAGTGGAAATGGAAGTGGGATTGGATCGGGACATGTCGCCGAGGCGCAAACGAGTTGGAATGGTACGGGTGCCAGGGCGAATAGGACCGCTTCGGGGAGCATTTCGAAGACGTTGGCGCTGACGCCGAGTGGCGGGAGGAATAATCATAATGGGAATGGGGCGTCGCCTATGGGGATGTTGGAGCAGGAGCAGGAGCAGGGGTATTTTGCTGGTTTCTTATCGCAGAAAGGGAAGTGGAGGCCTATGGCGTGAAGACTCGCGATGTACAATTTGATGTCTCCGGTTAATACTGTTTTTGGGCAATGCTGTAACATCCAGTATCTTTAGGATATCACTGGCTTTCCTTTTGTCAGCGGAGACAAATGTTGTATGATAGATCAATGGGATAGAACAAGGCTGGGTATCAACGGAAAGCGAGAATCACACAGAACATACTTCGATATGATCATACTAAAAAATATGACAAGGTTTCCAAACAACAATAATTCAACATGGTATTATTCCCACCCAAACTCCACCAGACGCCAATTCCATCCATGCATATCCCTTTCATAACCAGCCATAATCGCATATTCAGCCCTTCACAAACCCAACATCTCCCTTCCTATCCTCAACCTCCATGTTCTTACTCCTGGCAAACGCCCCTACAACGTCTGCCAAAAATAATTCGCATAAAAAAACCTCGAAAACCGATGCCGGTCCACATTAACCACGCACACATCCCCCCTCCGATCATTCCTCACCACGGCCCTCGTAAACTCCCCATCTTGCTCCTCCCTCTCAATCTCGATTCCCAAACTCCTATACACCTTCAATCTCAGCAGTACCTCATCCTCTACGCTCCTGACCTGCCCCCCATTCCCACTCCCATTTTCTCCTGTTGATGTGGCAGCATCCCCATCAACCCCCTGCAGCTCCAACTCCTGCAACCTCGCCTGTAACTCCGCCAACTGCGTCTGCAGCCGTTCCGTTTCCATTTCTAGATCGCTGACATTTTTCGCGACGCGGAATTTCTGGGTGTCGAGACGCGAAATCAAGGACGCGTGCTCGGCGGAACTGTGGGAAGAGGTAACTTCTTGATGTTGTGATTGGAGAGTGTTGAGCGTGCGAGCGAGTTTCTTGAGGTTGGTTTCGGATTCGCGGAGGCGCAGGTCGCGCGCTTGTTGGAGAGTCGATAGGGATTCGGCGACGCGCGAGACGGCGTGGCGGTCGGGGGTTATGTTGAAGTTTTGGGTTGTGTGGGCGATTAGCTGGGAGCAAAGGAGGTTAGTGATGAGTGAACAGGGAAAAGGAATGGGGTAAGGAAAATGGGAATGGAGGAAGTTAAGTTCAAGGGAGTTTCTTTGGCAAGTTGAAGTGACTGTTTATCGGGCTGTAGAATAGAATGAAGGGGAGCTTACGGTGGAGGGGTCTTCTTCGAGAAGCATTTTGGCGGTTTTTGTCTGGTTCTAGTTGGGGATTTTATTTCGCTCGGTTTATGTGATAATTGGTTTCCGCAACCGAATTGGGTTATGAGTTCCGTGACCGAAGGTGTGCTGGTTGTTTGTTGTACAGCCGTGTTTGCAATGCCGCGATGTTTGTTGTTGCGTCGCAATTGTCGAGTCCCAAACCAAACAATGGACCCATCACTCCGGGCGACGAGACGCAACAAGTGGGGCAAGTCCTTATCTTATCGCAGATTTACACGGGGATAACCGGGCAAGGGTCATGCTGTTTCCAGTGTCCTTCGTCATCGGTGGCACCCGACATTCCACTTGACAGAGCTCCAGCCACGCGACCCGACTGCGGGCGGCACTCAGCTATCACTAAATTCCAGAACCTTGCTGTCCACCTCTCACACCACCTACCTACAGACTCGATCCCATAGTCGCTGCCGCACAATTTACGACCATATACCTATCCAGGATACCAGTTTTCTTGTTCCCTCAACCAAATACCCCCAGCTTGCCAAAATGACACAACTTCCCTGTAGGTGGTCAGCTCATGGGACTTGTTTTCATTGTTCTCCAAGCTTGGCAGAGGTAGCTAACAACCGTGGTTACAGATGCAGTGGATGCGGAAACGTGAGTCCCCGAGTTGCACAATCGCCCCAGGATTCCCGAGTCCATCTAACGAACGACGATACCGATGCAGTCCGCTCAATGCCGCCGAGCTCAATGTTCTCCGGGCGCAATATGAGAAGGAGGGGGAGATGGTCGGCGTCCAGACCAAGTTCAACTACGCATGGGTACGAACCAACCCTCGATTCCCGTCGCCAAAAAAACATACACTAAACAAACCTCTTCCGAATGCTACAGGGCCTAGTAAAGTCCAACGTACGAGCCGACCAACACCTCGGCGTCATGCTGCTATCAGAAATCTTCCGAACATCCCCCGAGCGCCGCCGCGAATGCCTATACTACCTCGCCCTCGGCAACTACAAGCTCGGTAACTACGCGCAAGCGAGGAAATACAACGACGCCCTCCTAGAAAACGAGCCGGCGAACCTCCAGGCCGCCAACCTCCGGGCCCTGATCGACGACAAGGTGACCAAGGAGGGCCTGATGGGCGTGGCCATCATTAGTGGTGTGGCCGTTGCTGCTGGTGTCATAGGAGGCGTTCTGCTCAGGAACTTGGGCCGCAAGAGGTGATAGGTAGGAGGATTACCGGCCGACTGATGGATGACATATGACACAAGGTGAAAGAGCAGAAAGTGCCGCTCCTTTGACGATATGGGACAACAGGGTCCGGTGTGTATAATACGGGCGATGATTTGTGACGAGCCAATCCCCCTTTCCTTGGTTGAAATTCCGATAACTGGACTACAGACATTCCCTTCTATAAGATATAGGCGTTTGGATTCACATCCCCCAGTTGTCCTAGCTACCTGTCCTGGACTGGTGTTTGCTCGTTAGACCTACTCTCTGGAGATGCTCTTCCTTTGAATCGAACTCGGCTCATGTCCGACATTAGGCTTTCGTGACGGCGTGGACTTCATTTACTGGATTCAGGAGCAGCCCCAGATATTGGATGCTCGAGGATGTCGTGTCAGTCCTTGGCGCTAGCCTTGAAGAACTGTGACAACTCAAACATGCTCCTCTTTGAAGGCTTTAGCCCTGTGCCAGTGTGATTGGCTTTAACCACCACTCGCTTTGTTCAAGTTAGAAAGCCCTGGTATCACATTGTCATCCCAAAACCATGTTGTAGCGTTATCAACCGCATTGCTAAATGAAATATCAACACATCCAATACTGTACCGTACCATCGTTGCACCTCTGAAAGATGTGTGCCTTGCCGTGCCTTGCCCCCGTCATAGCCCACTTTCGTGCATGCGGGACCATTTGTCTCAGGGTCAGGCCGCAGCTCGACGCCGACACATTGGCTCACCACTCCCGTTAACGGCCTGCGACATGCTAGATTGGGTCCCTTGGGCTTCTCATTGCTGCGAGTATTGAGGCCCGGGGCAGACTTTCAACTTTTCCCCTCATCAGGCCATTAAAAAGTGCATTTTCGATGTGACATGAGAAACATTGTCAGATTCAACTTTGAACCCCATCCGATTCACGGATCGTGGATATCGTGGATGACCTAGTTGGCCTAGGATGGATGGAAAAGGACAACTTGCAACATTGTAATGTGTCTCCGATGTTTGAACATCAACATCGGACGGATACATTAATGAAACATGCAAAGAGATAAAAGATGAGGGCCAGAATGACCCGTGGCGAGTATAAGAAGGGAAAAGAACAATACCGGGATTCATTGTACATCCTAGAAACGAAATACCGTAACGCTGTGACGCATGGCCGCCGACTTTCCGAGGCCCAACCAAATACAGCGGTTACAGCGATTGCAAGGCTATTCAGGGTCCAATGGGATGCCGCATTACCTCATCCAGTCAGGCCTCGTTCCCTCCCTCTTTTATTGCTCGGTCGGATCCCCAGCGCAAGGTACAGACATCCATCTAGCAAACGGCTGAACCTTCTCCAACAAACTGACGTTGTGCCATCCATTCCCTTCTCTCCCAACAATAGAATCCTCGCCACAAAAGAGCTAAGCTCCCGGCCTCGAACGACGAAAGAATCCCCTTGACGGCGAAGCAAAGACCGATATTTGTCCATTTAAGCTGCGCCTGGCGGCTGTTCCCTCCCGTTGACGTCGCCGGTGCGGTCCTTCAATAGGACACCAATCTTGCAGATTACAGCAGCTGTATCAATAACGTCGACTCCATCATAGTGGGGCGGCGACTTCACTTCACTCGAACAACATCACCTACTGCAAGTACACGACCTCCACCTACTACAAATAGTATCTTTGCCATATCACGCGCGGGCTTCTTGCTTTCCGAAGCCGACTGTATAATACTTGGAATCTCCCTTCCGTCATACAAAGCACCCGCCGATCCCGATATCACACATCAAAGTGGCCTTGCGAGCGCTCCAAAACATCGGCCTCACCGTCCAGTTAGGGCTCGCCGCCTTTGCTGCTTACAACGCAACCCAAAGGCTGCTGAGCCGACCGACGGCGATGGCGTCTCCCGGGTTTCCCCAGAGGCATCTTGATGCGACAACAGGCAGAGAAGTCGTCTACTGCTATGGCTGCGAAAACGAGTGGTATCGCGACGACTACCCTCACCTGGACCTAGAATGCCCCAGATGTCACAACGATTTCGTACAGATTGTATGTTCCCCCCTCCTACTGTCCAGCTATCGCCATGCTAACTTTCCTACAGGTCGAACCCGACAATGACCCCCGACCAGGTGTTCAACAACAAGGTCCCCGTTCAGACTCAGACCCGGAAGAAGATGATATAGAGCAATTCCTCGAGCGTGGTCCAGGGTCCTTCTTTATGCGGCGATCGGTATACCACTCGCCAGATAGTCCGTCCCAAAGTCCCTTCAACCGTCCAAATGGGAACGGTGTTGAAGATCTCGACAGCAGTCCGGACCGGCCCCGCGCCCGTCCAGATGATTCTGGCGAGGCCGTTCTGTCGCGGTTCGCCGATATGTTCGTCGAGTTAGGCGGCGCGAGGCCGGGACAACAAGGGGGAAACGCGTTTGGGACACAGCCGCGAATACAGCGTACAACCTTCACCAGATCAGGAGACGGCATGACCAGCTTTACCTTCACGACAACGGCAACTACAGGAGGCGCAGCGGGAGACGGGCCGGAAGTGCCCGCTTTTGACACGTATGTTCGCTCGCGACATGGCAATGGTTTCCCTGGAATTCGCAGACACACGATCATTATTGTGACTAATGGGAGGGCTAACTCTAATGGTGATGGCAGTCTGTTTAGGGGTCTCTTTGGCAACATCCCGTCGCCGGGTGCAGAAGACTCCGGTGGTGGTCCGGGCCAAGGCGGTGGCCCACGAGGGCCCCCTCTTGGGTTTGCGGCTGGCCTGCAGGACTTCATCGCTGCGTTGCTGAACCCACAGGCGGCAGTCCATGGCGATGCCGTGTATACCCAGGAAGCACTCGACCGCATCATAACGACCCTCATGGAGGCCAACCCGCAATCCAATGCGGCTCCTCCAGCAACGCAAGCCGCTATTGAGAAATTACCCAAGAAGATCCTCGACGAGCAGATGGTCGGTCCAGAGGGTAAAGCTGAGTGCACTATCTGCATCGACGAGATGTACAAGGGCGAAGAGGCCACCGTGCTACCGTGTAAGCACTGGTTCCACGGGGAATGCGTCATCCTATGGCTTAAGGAGCACAACACGTGCCCTATTTGCCGAATGCCGATCGAGGGTAACAGGAATCCATCCGGGAGCAACAGCAACAGTAACAACAACAATCAACCGTCCGAATCGCGCCAAGAAGCCAGCACCAGCTCTGCATCAGCCTTCGCTTCCTCATCAGCACCAGGACGAAACCCCTTCGAATCACTAAACCCCTTCGGATCACAAAGCCAATCAGCCAGAGAGCGACTTCGGCGCAGCGAGCAGGAAAGAGAAGAGCGTCTTGAGCGGATCCGTAACGTGGCCGGTGTTAGGCGTACCGACTCTCAATCCGAGGGAGTCTCGCGCCGTACCTCACACTCGCCTCCCAGCCGTGAGAACTCCAGTTTCAACATGCGATCGCGCGTTAGGGACCCGTCGCCACCGAGAGATAGGGGTACCTCGACGGCTTGGCAGAATACGAGCAGCAGCAATTCTCAGAGCAACGTTAGTAGCAGGTACGGTGGTGGGCTCAGTAACATCTGGGGCCGCAACAACAGTAATAGCGGGGGGGGAAGTTCGCGGGATCGAGATGGACAGCGTGAGGGAGCTGGACAGCAACAGCAAAACCAGCAGCAGCAGCAGCAGCAGAGTTCGAGTTCTGGTAATGGCGCGCTAGGGTGGCTTAGGGACCACTTCGGCCGTGGTTCTTCCGGTTCTGGCTCCGGGTCGGATAGGGATAGGGAGCGCAGACGCTGAGCTTGGCAGGAGCGGTCATGGCAATGTTAAGGGCTGGGTTGATCGCTCGGTTATACAATTGTCTTCTGAAGAATCGGCTCAAGTACACATACAGACAAGGGAAACGGAACACAGGGGTTATTGGTTCATCATGAATGGGCTTTCAGGCTTTTGATGGGACAACCAGATATGGTCCTTAATGCTACTAGACAAATCAATCAGATTGGGAAATAGCTGGACATATGGATAGAGGGTGAAGATGGGGGTAGGGTACTATGCTGCGTCAAAGAGCAAGCAATGGATAAGGTGCGAAATTATATGCCAGGGCTTGTATCATATCTGTTCTTTGTCTTTCCTGGTGCTCGTTTGTTGCTTGGTCGGTCGCTGCTTTCCAGCCTTGCGCTGTTTTTGTCTTCACTCCCACCTTGGTCAACATCGCATGAGCTGAAGATCACTTCCTGATCTTTGACCCAAGAGACGCATCGCTTAGATACTTGTTTACTTAAACACGTGCTTTACTGCGATGATTCGCTTGTTACAGTACAATTATATCCTCACTATCGATACACCATCGTCATTTAGCAACACCTTCATCATCTTTTTGATAACAATATGCCATTGAGAGAGATATCATCCCTCAATATGATCAAGCCCACCCAACCCACCTCTTTCAACACCTTACCTTAACGGAAACAAGGTTATGCTGTCATCATTTAGTGGCGTGCCCCTCACCTCTCCCCAGATGTCGCGTGGCTCGGTCTGGGGGGGAATTTGGAGAAAGCAAGGGTCGTCGTCGTAAGCTTCCCACTTTTTTTTCGGTAAGCTTGGTCAGTTCCTGGTCCGTTCCGTGTAAGCTGATTGGTTGGTTAGGTCAATCGCCCGGCGGCCTCTCGATTTTGGGATTGAGTGATGGGAATTGGGAAAGGGTCGTCTTGCATTTCTCGCATGGTGAATTAAACGGCTGCCTGGCGATCAAGAGGGGCTGGGATCGTCTTGTTTGTGGTGTTGAGGAAATGGTGTTTTCAGAAGAGGGGGCCATCTGTCCTTTTTATCTTTTCACCTACTCTCCTCTTTAACTATTGAGTCACAGAGGTCAGGCAGGTCAAGACTGTTAGGCAACCTTTGTTGGTTCAGGACTTCAGGATTTCAGGTGACGACGCTGGCTAGGTTGACCAACTCCATTCGGACGACCTAACCACCTCACGATACTGGAACTGGAGACGGTGCATCGCCACTTCATTCGCTTGTTCGGTCGGAGCCTATTCCCACCTACGAATCTATCGGTGTCGGACAATCGGTACCGGACAATCAGCGGAAGACGTCTAGTGAAGCGTCTCCGTCCCGTCATCCCGCGCGTTAGCCGAGGAGGTATCGCCGCCGCGCCGCGCCACGCCGTGGTCAATCGGGTCACTCGGCGCAAGAATTAGGCCACCCTACCAACACCTGTCCACCAACCCGCAACCACACCTTCGGCTTTTGGACACTCGGCCACAGCATCACCTCAGCGATGCACGGCTCAAAACATAGGGCGGCGTTGTTGGCGCTGGCTTTTGGACATGTTGTCTTGGGATTAGAGGGTATGCAAACCCTTACCAGCATTCGAAATCAATTGAGTGATTATTGGCAAGGTGGATTGATTGAATGACTGACTGACTGACCAACCTTTAGATGTCGCGCCAGTAGTTGCCGCGGTTCCCAACCCGCAAAGTTTGTATATACAGTTTATGCATCCTACTCCGAGGTCTTATATTTATGGTCAAGATTTGGTATGCTATTTCATCCCCTATTCAATTACCAGCTTACCAACTAGCTCTCCCCTAACCCCTCGACTCAAAGGACTTCAAGAAGTGTGGGCTGACTCGAGGTAAACAAAACAGGGTTTCCGCCTCAACATCAACCCCTCCACCTCTCCATCTGTTAGCAGTTGCGCATCCCCCAACATAACCATCAACAACCAACCCCTTCTTTCCTCGCAAGACGGGTCGTTTGTGCTTGATAACGATATCAAGGTTGATTTAACTTGGGAATCAAGGTGTTTTCCTTTTGTTGATCCTGATGCCGATGCCGATACCGATTCTGTCTCTACCATTGACGGGGACAGTGACGGCAACAGCAACGGCTACAGCAACGACAAGGGGGGTAATGAGGGGGAAGTAAATTCCACCCAACGATCACAATCCGTAACCCTCACCTTACAAGCCGTCGACGGCCAGCCGGTAAAAGAGGATTTAAGTTGTACGATCTGGTTCAGACAAGAGGAACCCGTGTGGGCGTTTGGAGTAGCGGGGTGGTGCGTTGATGCGAGGATTAGGGATGTTAGGGGAAAGGCTGGGGGGTGGGAGGTTGTTTCTGATGGCGATGGGGAGGACGCAGAGGCGAATATGGTGGGGGAGACGGAGGGAAAGGGAGAAAATAGGGAGGGGAGGTTGGTCAGGGAGAGGAAGGAGTTTGAGAGGGAGGTGGAGTGTTTGGAGTTTCGGAGGAGCGTTGCTGCAGACCAGCGAGGGGAGCAGGCTGGTGAGGTCGGTCACGGCTATGCGCAAAAGCCGGTCGTGAGCAGGGAGTACGAGGAACGGCGGCAGCGGCTTGAAACGCTTTGCGCCAATCTTCCGCCAAGAGCAAACGACACCAGCACCCCCTCTGTCCACCCGCCATGGCAACTCCCGCATCACCGACCGGCGAAACCCGCCCGGCTGCCATTCCCAGGTCTGCTCTTGGACTCAACCCCCGCATCAGCCCAACAAAAGACCCTAGCGTCCCTTCTAGCTTCACTCCGCGCCTCCCTCCACGCTCATCTCACCACCCTCTCGCCCACCCGCCTCGCCGCCTACCTTATTTTCCTCTCCCTCCCCATCTTCGCTTGCGTCTTCCACTGCCTACGCAGGTTACGCAACCGGCAAAGAATATTGGCCCAGAGAAACGGGAAAGGAGAGCCAGTGGTGGTGATAGAATCGCTGTGTCCCGGATTTTACGGCAGTGATGAAAGCTGCGAGGAGTGCAAAGCAAGTTACTTTGCTCAGTTGCAAGCTGGAGATGAATCTGGGACTGGGGAGAATACCGGGCAGTGGGAAGGTGAGTGGCATGATGGAGTGGGGGAGAAGCTGGGTGAGGAAGAGGAGAAAAGAGAGAAAGAGAGGTTGTCAGAAAGAGAGTACCAGCGGTATTGTGAGTATCATGCGGTTCCGGAGGATGGGTTTGCGTTGAGGTATGAACCTGGGTCTGAACTCCGGACGCCACATGAGCCTGTGGGCGAGGTTGTTGATGATGAGAGGGTATGGGATGAGAAGGAAACGTTAGTTGACTCGGAAGACGAGCGGGAGAAGGAGCGCGGAGATGAAGTCGGGGAGAGCAGTGGTGAGGATAGTGGAGGCGAGGATAGCGATGATGATTTGTCCATTGGGGGCGAACTAGCTTCGTTCATGAGGGCTGCGAATCTGGTTGAAGATATGATTCGGGCTGGAGCGAGGCGAGAAGCGGCTCCAAGGCCTGAAGTGGCTCCGGTGAATGTCAGGCGGCAGGCACCTGGGACGCCTCCACCGCCGAGTTATGTGGAGGTGGTAGGGCTGAGGGGCGTTGTTGATGACGAAGGGTTACCGCCTCGGTATGAGGAGTATATGAGGAGTCGAAGGTGACAGGTTCTTTCTTCCTTGGTCGGGAGGCTCTTCGGGATATTTATGGGTTTATGGGTAATGCTTAATGGTTGTAATGAGTGCTGGGAAATGCTGGGGCGGATAGGGCATAGGCGATGCAATTCCTCATGTGCATCAAGATGGTGTACAGGTACTTCTTACCTCTTTTAGAGGCGTACATTTGCATGAACATTACATACGATACGAATGTAATTACCTCCTCCAAAATCTTTGTCGACGATGCAAGTGTTGACCTTTGTTGGGGGTCAACTTGTCGCGGCTTCTGAAGCCAAAACGTCCCCTGACCCACCAACGTACAACAAGGTTGCTGTGGTAACCTGTGATCCGGAAGTCAATATTTGGTCCGGTGCTTGGCGCTATTCCGAGATGTCTAGTGGACCAAAATCGTCTTCTCAGAGACGCTTTTTGTGCACAATCAGTTTAATCTCTAGGCGGAAGACCTCAAGATCTTTCTTTCTGCCACCTTACCGCATTAATTGGATTCATGGTGGCTTCTGTAAAGCTGTCGGGCTCTCCCTCATGATAGAAAGGACCGGGGAATGGCTCTCAGCGTCTCAGGTCCTAACTCATAATTGGATGCCTTCTGCCCTGCCAATGTGTCACTGCACTGACTGACGTGATAGAGGGTTCCCCGCAGCTGTGTGGCAGGTGCCGAGGCGCGCCGCGTTTCCGTCCAACGCAGAGTGATGCTGCATTGAGGTGAGGTTGAGTTTTGAGCAGGCTGCGGATGCGATACTTCTGGGATTCATTTGGCGATATTTTCACCCAACGAAGCCTTTGTCCCATCGCGGGTACAAGATCAGGATTGTGACGGCGCTGGATCAAACTTGTTCAATGACGAGGCCGGTTGACGGTAGGCAACTTGATGGCCTGCGATCCAAAGGTTAGATTGGGCTGTCGGTCTGCCTGCTTCAATCCGTGGGGATTTGGCATGGGGAATGTCGCCAATGTACTGGAGCGGGATGCCTATCATTTTGAAGTGAATATCGACGATTTCGATATCACAAGGTTGAGGTTCCAGGTTGTATTGCGCAAGTCCAACCTCAACCCGTCACAAGCTGGAAATAACGTTGTGACCAACCACTGTAGCGAAGCGCGCGGAGGGCCCCAACTGCCCGCCCTGCCCTGTGCTAATCTCCACTTCCACTTCCACCCGCCCCCGCTGAGCCTGGTACCCCATTTTCGGGAGACGCCCAGACATTCGATTTCAGATCCGCTTCGCACTTTGCAAACTCCGTCTCTGCCACTTTCTTTTGCTCTTGCTCTTGTCTGGTATTGGTAACTCTTCCGAAACCGAGACCTTCTCGTTTCTTATCCTTGCTACCCATTTGTATCCTCTTCGTACCGCCGCGTCTAGCCCGGTCCCCTTTGCAACACCAAGCTCTTTGGCGATTTGTCCAGTTTGCTGCCACAGCCCTCCTCCTCACTTGACGACCACATCACCAACCCCGCGATCCATCAGACACTCTGACATCATGGCCGACCCTTCGCAAAACCCAACCGACACCGTGGACCCCGTCGTCGCGCCAGTCGCTAAGGAAGACGCCGAGACTACGGCCGCCCGCCGCGAACTGAAGCATACATCCATCTCCGAGCAAAGCGCTGCCGCAGCCCAAGATAGCGGATCAGACAATGGCACCCCTACAGCCGGATCAAGGAAGGCCACTCCAGAGCCTGCAATTGGCGACGACAAGGACACCGAGATGAAGGAGCAGGTTTCGTCTCCCAAGAAGAAGCGAGCACACGACGAGCTTGACGAGAGCAAGGACGCCAACGACGCTGAATCCGGGGACCAGGCTTCCACAGAGGAGGCCAAGTCCACCGCGACCCAAAGTAGGACAGACAGGTCCGAGCCGGAGAAGAAGCGTGCCCGTGACGAGACATCCACGTCGGATGACGAAGTAAAGGTGGGACATATCACGGACACATGCTATTTGGGACCCTCAACTAACCCGACGGTCACTAGGAGGAGACTACTACCTCAGTATCTGTCGAGACAACCACCACCGAGACGACTTCGAAGCCCGCCGAGCCAGCAGCAGAAGTCAAGCCCACGACCGAAGAAAAGCCCCAAACATCCCCCTCCGCCTTCGCCCAGTCGGGTTTCGCCAAGCTTGCCAGCTCTACAACCTCTCCCTTCGGCGCCCTAGGCGGCTCGGCAGCCCCCAGCCTTTTCGGCTCTACAAACTCTGGATCTGCCTCTCCCTTCGGTACTCTCGGCGCTTCCACCACAGCAGCGGCCCCCGCGCCCCCCAAGCTCAGCTTCGGCAGCTCAGCCGCCGCACCATCGCCCTTTGCCGGCTTTAACAGCGCCAGCACCGGCTCCGTGTTCGGCGGCGGGTTCTCGAGCGGGTTTGGAGGCAGTGCGCTTGGTGGAGCGAAGCTCACAAGTTTTGGTGGCAAGCCGGGTGAGACTTTGACGAGCAGCAAGCCTGCCAAGCCGTTTGGTGCGCCAGAGAGTGACGCGGAGGAGAGTGAAGAGGAGGGAGATAACGATAAGGAGGATGCGGGGTCGAATGAGGAAAAGGAGGGGGAGAATGATGAGGCTAAGACTGCGGCCGAGGAAGAGAAGAAGTTGAAGCTGCGGAAGGGTGAGTTTTCCATGGTCCAGATACCGGCATGATTACACCAATGTGGCGATGCTAACTTTTGATCAGTCGTGGTCGACGACGGCGAGGGCGAGGATGCCACGCTACTAGCGGTACGCGCCAAGATCTTCGTTATGGAGAAGGGTGTCGGCTGGAAGGAGAGGGGAGCCGGCATGCTCAAGGTCAACGTACCCAAGGCGAGCGTCGAGCGAGACCACAACGGCAATTGGGATTCCACTTCCTTCGATGCCTCAGCACTGGTGGAGGACAGCGGCGATGGCGAGGCTGGCAGCGGTGGCGGCCGTAAGAGTGTCCGTCTCGTCATGCGCCAAGACCATACCCTCCGTGTAATTCTCAACACGGCGATCGTACCGGCCATGACGTTTGTCGTGACCAAGAAGCTCAAGGCGGCATATGTGCTGTTTACGGCGTTTGACGGCACGGAGCCGACACAGGTGCAGGTTAAGGTATGTCTGATCGTCTTCCCGGAATAGTCTCAAGCTGCTAACAATGACCGCGTACAGCTGAGCGAGGCCAACGCTACTGCCTTCAAGAACCTTATGGATCTTATACAGAAGGAACTTTCCGACGAGTAAGAGAGTTGAAAACTACCTCTATACAACATTTTGTTTCACCTAGACGAGAGCGAAGTCGGACTTGCGAGACAGCGGACATCAAGACGCTGTCTAGTTTACTTTGTGCGTGGGTGTTGTGGAATGGATGGACGGCGGACGGCTGAGGTGACGGGCGGGAAAGTGGAGGCGCGAAAATACCAGGGCAGTCGCTTTTTCTGAGGGACTGGCTCGCTTGCATTTGTTATTACGGAACTCCTCGCAAAGGAGTATCTCGGGTCGTCACATAAGGAGGGTGGCGCTTCGATTTTTGATATCGATCCTGTGTTACTAGATGGGTGTGAGGAAGACATAAGGTACCGAGCACTGAAGACAGTTAGAGGTATAGCATCCGCTAAGTTTTTCCAACCCCCCTGATCACCATCTTCTCTCCCGTTGTTGATTTTTCTTGTTGTTCTTCCTGTCTCACGTCTCTCTTGCTTCTCTGCACGGGACGGTGGGAGAAGGGGGGTGTCAGGTACTCACCGTAGGTATTGTAGAATGGGCCTTCTGGGCCTTCCTGTCGGGTTCTCTTCGCCAGATATTCCTGCCTGGAAGGTGGGCTGTCCTCACTTTGCTGTGAGTGAACGGAGAGAAGGCTCCGAGTTCCTCATCGCTCCTTCGAGTGGTGGGTGAAAACGCGCTATGAAGCCTTCCAATTTCCGAGTGTACCTTCCATTTCCATTCAGAGTGGGCAGATACTTTTGAGTTGGGCAGTCGCTGATCACAATAGTTGTTAGGCAAATTGGCTGTGTTTCGCAACCAGCGCCGACTTTTCCTCCTTCAATGAAGCCCACTCGTTAACCACTTCCCGTCTCTCGCCCAAGTCGTGCCTATCAACCTCGCTGCAAGATACACGACTCAAATATCACCACGGCATTCAGGTAATCACGATTCGCTCTGCATGTGCTTCATCGTGGCATTCTCACTTCTTCATCCCACGACACAGCCCTCGGCAGTATCCAATGGGAACCCTCCATTGCCCGCTTGTCCAGTGCCGTCGAAACTAGACGCCATGTTTGGCTGTGCAGAGATTGGGCTCCATCAGGCTGCGCGAGCTGAAAGTTCCTTAATGCTTACGAGCATGGACAGCTTGACAACTTCACCAGCGATTCGTGCTGGAATGCCTTGAATGGGGACAGATACACTAGCCCGCACCTAAGGTATGCATCTCTTCCAATTTGGTCACGCGTGGGGATGGCTTGTTAATGGCTGTGCATTAGCTGATATACCTACTCCTCTTTGCCAGAGCCTTACTTCTCCAGATGTCTCTGAGCCTTTCCCGGTTACTTTCTCAGTTGATCACCCGCCGATTCTGAGAAGTCTTTCTTTCAGGCTCCTTCGCGCTCCTACACCCTCAACCATCATCACTTCGCACAAACTATATCACACCATTCCCTCTCGGCTGCTCCCTCCTCTGCGTCTTTAACAAACCAGCGGTCGCAAGCGTAAACCGAACACCTCACGGCCGAATATATCACGCCTTCGGGATACTCTTGCACGCATTCATGCGTCTTGATCACATCTGTGGACCGAAAGTCAAAACATTTCCAGGATCGAAATATCCCTAATAGACTCTGGTCGACGTGCTTCCAAATTATTGCAAAGCATATCACAGTTTTGCAACGGCCTTTCTTAACCACAACGAGCGGTATTGGACTGTCCAAGTTCGGTTTATTTTACGCGACATACCTCCGTTACTGACCGACCAGTCTTCTACGAGATGGCAACCGAACGTGCCGATAACCCCAGGTCCCATAGAGATTACACAATAGGCTGGGTTTGCGCACTCGCCCACGAACGAGCAGCAGCAACGGCGATGCTAGACGTCGAACATGGGCCTCTCTCGCAAGGACCTAACGATACCAATTCATACACCCTCGGTTCGATAGAAAAACATAACATCGTCATTTCTTGCCTCCCAAAGGGGGAAATTGGCACAACCGCAGCAACGACCGTTGTGGAGCGAATGCTATCTACCTTCCCCTCTATCCGATTCGGGTTAATGGTCGGTATTGGCGGAGGCATGCCGCCCAAAGTTCGTCTAGGAGACGTTGTTGTATCCGTACCGTCAAGTCATTATCCTGGCGTGGTTCAGTGGGACATGGGAAAGGCAATACAAGGGCCAAAAGCCGGAAGTGAATCCTTCGAACGGACTGGATCACTGAACAGACCGCCTCATATTCTATTGACAGCGGTGCACAATCTCGAAGCACAGCATGAGCGGCGGTCGTCCCGAATCCCCGAATTTCTTGAACAGCTGAAGGAAAACTCGCCGATGATGGCTGCATGGTATCTGAGATCAGAGGCTCTGAAGGATGTACTATTCCACTCTGATTACTCCCATCAAACACACAGCGATAAATCATGGCTTTGGCTGCGACTGCTGTTACAATCTGCGCTTTCGGTTCTCAACTTCCTTTTTCAAGTATTTGGCCTCTTTCTGTGGAAACACAAACTACCGCAACCGCAACCGCAATCGCTTACGCACCCTCAACATGTCCAACCTAGCCAAAATGACTCCGATCAACTCTGCGCCTTAGCTATGAAGTCTAGTGAGCTTGAAGATGAGGAAGACGACGGTGACTGTCGCTTTTGTGATCCTACTGAGATCATCAAGAGAAAGCCACCTGCACGGGCGATGCGGATCCACTACGGATTGGTACTCTCGGGAAATCAAGTCATCAAGGACGCCGTCTTTCGGGATAAGCTTAACGCTAAGCATGGTGGCGGTGTCCTCTGTATAGAGATGGAAGCCGCTGGATTGATGAACAACTTTCCATGTCTGGTCATACGGGGAATTTGTGATTATGCGGACTCGCACAAGAATAAGAGGTGGCAGAGACATGCCGCCGCTGTTGCGGCTGCCTATGCCAAGGAGCTCCTACAAGTGGTGCGGCCGGTGGACGTGAACGGAGAGCGAGCAGCATTGGAGGTCATCCAAGAAGGTCGGTTCCACTCTTTTCGCTGAACGTTTATGGCTGGGAAGCCTTCCCGCAATCTACAATTTCTTATGCGTACCCTAAATTTCGAGACCTTTCATTATTCACTACCACGACTTTATTACCGGCCAAAGCCTCGTATTTCACAGTCAGGAGTTCTGATCTGACGTACCAAAGATGTTTCCTTTCTGACAGTGCTTATTCCAACCTTATTATCAGCGAGTTGCTTCCCAATTGCATTCACAGCGTGGCCCCTTACAACTGACTCCCAAGGAGACTCTTCAAAGAAAAGTGAGGCTCGAGATAGGAGAGTAGAGCCTGAACGATATACTGAATATCTCTTTCTGAAAGGTGTGGCCTAAATAGGGTAAACAACCCCGGGGACTGTGGAAAATAGGGTACGTGTAGGAAATCGTAGGGTGCGGGCAGGTTTTTCCTTTTGCCTTCAGTACTTGTCAGGGCTCAAGATGCCTTCTTCCCCCATCCAAGCGGATAAGATGATTTGAATACTGACGAGTATCCCCCGCCAATGCGGTCAGTTTCCAATTCCCGCTTACATCTCCATCACCCATTAAGAAACATGGAGCTTACATAGTGATGGGCATTATCTCTCCTGGATTGACCCTTCTATCATTGACAACAATACTACTTCACCGACTCGGGCAGACAAATGATTGCTTTACCCCTATGATTCAAGTTTTACTTCCAATTCTAACATCTTTCTAGTCAAGCAGAAGGTTGTGGAGACGGCGGAGAATGTAAACTACCTTAAACGCGGACTGCAACGGCGAGAAGATTTAGACGTACTGGACTGGCTCACACCGATAAACTTTGGGTCACAACACAGCCTTTATCGGGATAAACAACAAAGAGGAACCGGTACGTGGTTCCTCAATTCGGCCGAGTACCAATCATGGAGAGATGAGGACCGGAAGGTCCTGTTCTGTCAAGGCATCCCAGGGGCGGGGAAAACAATACTGTCTTCCATTGTCATCGAAGATTTAGCGAATGTTTCTCATTCTCTGGCCGGTAAAACCGAGGCTGCTTATATATACTGTGATTACAGACGCCAGGACGAGCAAACAGCCCTCGGACTTCTTTCCAGTCTCACAAAGCAGCTGTGTCTCTCAAAGGAATCTTTGTCGCCGGGTGTAGGAGCACTACATGCGAAACACACATCAAAGTCCACCAGGCCATCTCTTCAGGAAGTAACTCGGGCATTGGAGGACGTCATCCAGCGCTTTACTCGAGTCTATGTCGTTATCGACGCGCTTGACGAATTGCTCGATGATGACGACCATCGAAATGCCTTTGTGGACGGACTTCGAAATCTTGGACAGTCTTCCCCAAATCTTAGGCTATTTGTCACTTCAAGACCACTTCTTGCAGACATCAGCCAATTCTTCTACGATGCCGCCAAAGTGGAAATATCTGCCAACCAGGATGACCTGGGGAAATACGTGGACGGCCGCTTTTCAACAATGCCAGTCTCATCGCCGCTCCGTACCAACGAAGTTCTCCAGCAAGAGGTGAAAGATACAATATCACAAGTCGCCCGCGGAATGTAAGTTTCGATTATGGCTTTGCGTCTGGCATCATGCTAATTGTTTTGCACCAGGTTCCTTTTGGCGCAATTATATATGGACTCGCTCAGAGACAAGTGTACGGCCAAAGAAGTGCGTGATGTATTGCGAGGTATGCAACATCAGAACAACACATCAAACAAGCTCTCGGTAGAGGAACGACTCTACAAAGCCTATGGCGAAACCCTAGCGCGAATCGACAAGCAAGAACTAGGCTTTCGGGACCGTGCAATGCAAATTCTCCTCTGGATCACGCACGCAAAACGACCTCTTTTGACAGATGAACTCAGGCATGCCCTGGCTGTTGAAGTGGGACACAACGACCTAGATGAAGATAACATTATGGCCAACCTGGATGTGTCAATCTGTGCCGGATTGGCAATCGTTGACAACAAGAGCCAAGAAGTCCGTCTGGTCCACTATACTACGCAAGAATATCTGGAACAGCGCCACTTCAAGCAAACTCTGAACATGAACCCGCATGCTACGATTACGGACGTTTGTGTCACATACCTGATGTTCTCTGTCTTCAAAAGCGGACCTTGCAGTCACAACGACAAGTATGTTGAGAGAACCTCAACCTACCCGCTTTATTTCTATGCTGCAGCATACTGGGCACATCATGCTCGTCTCAGTTCTGAGTCCTCCGAACTTCTTCTCAGATTCTTGCAGTGTAAAGAGGCCACGGGGGCTGCAGCTCAGGCTGATGACGTCCAATCTTTTGGTAGTGGCGTCGAGCGCTGGAATGATTATTATGGGAAAGACTTCTGCAAACAATCCGCATTACACTTGGCTGTGAAGTATGGCCTTCACACAGCTGCAGAAGCGCTTCCCGAAGGAATTGAGGATCTGGACGCCCTATATGACCACAAGACACCACTCTACGTGGCCTTGGAAGGCGGAGACATGACTATGGCCCGGATTCTCCTCCGTAAGGGAGCGCAAGTTTGCGTATTGGGCGGATTCCCAGTACTTAAAGCCTTTTGCAATGAAAGATATGACACAACTGAGGTTGACGTTTCGATGGTTGAAGATTTGCTCAACCGGGGAGCTGAGATAGGAGATGCTAATGGTGACTGTCAATTGCTAGTCCACGCAGCTGGATATGGCCGGGAGCAGCTTGTCAGTCTCCTATTACGAAGGGGTACAAAAGTGGAGAGTTTGGGTCATTTTAGTTGGGATTACAAGTATGAGAAAGTTACGCCCTTGTTTGCCGCAGCTGCGGGCGGGCACGTGAAGACAGCAATGTCTTTATGGAAATCCGGAGCCAATCCAAATTGGAGGGTCTGGAGGGTCTGGAGGGATTGGGCCGAATCAGTCAAACGCGAGTGGCATTCACGTCAGTTGTCCGCGTTCCATGTAGCTGTCGAAGGTGGGCATGAACGACTTGTCAAAGCGTTTCTTGGAAAAGAAGATGGTATGGGACTTATAAGCCACGCAAACTCCTCGCTTGATGATTCCAGTGTCAAGTTCCTGGATCATGGCCCTCAAGCAGAGAACCAGGGCTTTGCTAAGGAGTGCATTCCGATCTTAGCCAAGATAGCTGTGGACATTGAGTTGCAGGACAGCGATGGCTATACCCCGTTAGCCTTGGCCGCAAAGTCAGGCCATCGTCGTATTGCCGAGCTCTTGTTATGCTGTGGCGCTGATATTGAAGCTAAGAACCACGAGGGGGACACACCACTCTTAGTGGCAGTGAAGGCCCGGAAAAGCCATATGGTTGAGATGGCAGTGGAGGGTCGGAAAAGCCGTATGGTTGAGCTACTTCTACAGAATGGTGCCAATACTGAAGCTACGGATCGAAACGGGCGTACACCATTGTTAGCGGCAGCAGAAAAGGGAGATGCTCATTTAGTCGAGCTACTTCATGGGTATACGCCATTGTTTGCAGCAGTATACAGAGGGAATGCTCATCTCGTTGAGCTACTTGTCCACAAGGGGGCCGACACTCTCGCAAGAAATGTTTTCGGAGATACTTTGCTAATTCCAGCAGTGGCGGGGGGACACTATGATACGGCCGACATTTGGCTCCAAAAGGGTCTCGAAATCAATGCGGTAAATGAGCTAGGAGAGACCGCGCTATTCAGCGCGGTTTTCTATGGGCACGCTTCTCTCGTTAAGCTCCTTCTCAACAACGGTGCGACTATCGAGCCTCAGGACAAACATGGATTGCTAAAGCCCTTAGCTTGGGCAGAGCTTTTAGGAGAGGCGGATGTTGCTCGGGTGCTCATTGAACACTTTCCTGATATCAGAAGTAGGGAGGACGACGGTGAGACTCTGTTGTGTCTAGCTGCAAGGGGAACAGACGAGTATTGGGCCGGGGAAGTCTTGCAGAAGGGCGCTCAAAGGAGAAAAAGAAACAAGTGGGGTGAGACACCATTGGATGTTGCTTTGGACTCCGGTAACCCAACCATGGTCTCCACGCTCTGCATCGGAGGTGATGATGTAAAGCAACTTGAAACGAACTCCCAGGGTCTCAATCCCTTGGAATATGCTATGTCTAAAGGGTCGGTAAGAGTATGAGATGGATCACGAATGAAGGGAATGATGATATATTGAGTGAGAGATCCAGCTAACTGCTAGAGGGGATCGCCAGCTATATAGAGCTGGCGATCAAAGAGACGAAGGTCTGCAAAGGAGGGGATTCTAGGACGTGCTAGAACCGCTATTAAAGAGAGGAGTGTAAGGCAAAGGCCCTATAACGTAAAAGACTAGCGGTCTAGCTAGTAAACGGGCCTAGAAATCTCACACACCCCCACAGACCTGAGAAAAGCAAATCTAAGTACAAATAATCGCGAGTAAACAAATTAAGTATCCTCCTTTTTCTTCATAGTATTAAGCTAGGGGATATCCCTCTTAGTAAAGCCCAACATCTTTACAAATCGCCCATATTTATCCGCCTTAAGGCCTTTTATCAGGCCATTAACTACCATCTCAATACCAAGAACGTAAATAACTTTAAACCTCTTCTATTCTATCTACTCTATAACCTACTTTAACCGTATATTAATACAACGGTTTCTCCCTAGGGTTCTAAGAGCTATAACTCTCGCGTTGGTACTATCTATAAAGAGGATACGCTATAACTATATTATACCCAATTCTTTTAGTATTTAAGCTACCTAATTAACTAATTTAGCTGCTAGGATTAGATTAGTGAACTCTACCTCTATTATATTTAGTATAACGAAGGCTTATTTCTTTAATTTCTAAAATACCGGTCTAATCGTAATAAATATAATATAGCCAACCGTACTATATTTTGTCTCGATATTATCCGTATATAAGGCATCTACGTATATCCTAAAGCTAAGGTTTAATTACTGTAGAAATAATAGGCCTCCAAGTAATAGTCCTAAATTTAAATTGTCTACTAGATATCTAAAGAAGTAACGCATTACGTAATTATACCAATCTATCGGTTTAACGTTACCCTCATATAATTTATTAATTATAAATGTAATATTAAAGCGTAAGTTTATAAATGCATAATTAAAGGAGCCAATCTTCCTAATATAAAATTTCTAGATTTCTAGCATCTCCACCGGTATTACACCCCCATAGATCTTATAATCTAGTGGCTATAGGGTATTAGCGCCTTTCAAACTATTATATTCAAACTTTTTAATAATTATTTATACGTATCTTTATTGTAATATAAATACTGTATACTCTCTTCTATTACGGACAATATTATACCCTAGGAAGGTTCTAACCTCGCTTATAGATTTAAATTTGAATCTAAATTACAATTGTTTAAAGATATTGGTAATATCCTTATTTAATAGTATTACGATAAGGAGATTATTAACGTAGAATATAATTAATATTCCTCTTTTATTATTAATATAGAGATAGGTATCTATATATAATAGAAGGAAGCCTAATACTTTCAATATCGAATTTATAGTATTAAATTAGTATAGGGGACTCCGTCTCAACCCGTATAGAGCCCTACCTAGTAAGTATACCAAATCTGACTTAGTTAGTCCAATTAATTATTCAATATAATACTTCTTTCCCTTAGGAATAGGGGCATTAAAAAAGGCTATATTAAAATCGAACTATTAATACTCCAAATTATAAATAACCATATAAACTAAGAAGATTCGAAGACTTATACTATTAGCCATAGCGGCATATATATCCTCGATATCCTATAATTCTTATTCTTTATTACTATAAGCTACCTATCTAATTCTAGCTTCAAACTTTTATATATTGAGGTTGAATTTCTCGTTATATACCTATTTCCTAGGTAGAATATCTATATTAACCGTCTTCTTTACCAAGGTCTATACTTATTGGTCTTTTAATACTTTCACCTACTTTTATATAGTTAGAAGCCAATATAAATCGAAGTTTGAAAGCTTTTTAGCTTATTTATAGTTCTTTAGAATAATTCGTTCGATATTAATATAGTTATTAATCTCTTTTAGTACTTTTATAGTTATAAAGTACCAAGTAATTAGTAGTCTCGTCAAACAATTCGGTTCTATTACTCTATAGTAGAGTAGTAATTTCCCTAGCTCATCCGTCTATTATTCTTAACTATATTTAAATCCTTCTAATTTTTATACTTTATTTTTCTTTAGTTGATATTGACCTTCGCGTACTTCTAAGGGCTCAGAATTATCTATAGCGTTAACTATAATTTCTAAAGAGGGTTAGTCTATTAATAAAGGAATTAGGGGAGTAAAGGGTCCTTATAAGGGGTTTAGGGATAGCGGTAGTATTGGGGGTATTACCGATGAGGTTAGAAACGACGGCGGGTCTATTAGAAGTCTAGGAATTAGAGACGACGGTATATTCTAAAGCTCTATAGGGTTCTATAGAAGTCTAAAGGTCAATAGAAATATAAACCTTCTAATTATATTAGGTATTTTAAAATTATTACGCGGGGTAGGTACTATATCTTTCGAGGATTTACTAGGAATTGTTATATCCTTTGAGGATTTGTTAGGAGTTACTATATCTTTTAAAGATTTGTTAAATATATTGGGAGAATATAGTTTATTGAATAGGCTATTTTTTAGTAGGATAGGATCCTCCTCGTCCAAATTATTAAAGTCTATTATATTTTCTTCCTCCTCTTACTCCTCTTCTTATTATTACTCCTCCTCTTATTCCTCTTCTTACTCCTCAATAAATTATAGAGGTTAATTTTAAAGTAGTATATTCTATAGCTCCTAAATTAGCGGCCCTAGAAATATTAATAATAGTATAGGGTAGTAATGCGGTATTTCAAGGACTGTAGGGGGAAGCTTGGGTTGGGACTATTGAGGGGTAGCTTCCTACTACGCTTCTACTAACTGTAGTACTATACCCGTTACCCTAATTATTACCTCCTTTTCTTATTCAATTACGTCTTCGATCTCTTAAACGCTATAATTTTTAAAGACTATTGTATATTAAGGTTTATCCTCTCTTTCTTTATCCTCTTTATTATCCTCCTTTTCTACAAATTTAATTACGCTAATTCGGATTATTTCGTAAGATTTAAGATCGTATAACCAATAAATACGGCCGTATTTGTTATTGTAGTTGAGGAAATAGGCTTTACGTATTCGTAGGGCAAATTTATCGCTTTATTTACGTTTCTAGGGCTTAATATAATAATATGCGGTATACTAGTACTTTCGTAAGTATTTAAAATATAGTTTCCTCTAATTTATAAGAGAATTAATGTAAATATAAAGAAATTTATAGGGACTTATCTTATTATTATCTTTATTTATTTTGGTAGAAAGGAAATTTATAATTCTAATTACTATATCTATTATAAATAGCCAAAGGATTATAGGAATCTTATTTTCTTAGATAATAGTTTTGGTCTTTATTATAATCAGTCGGCCGGTTAATTCAACTAGACTGTTTATCTATAGTATATATAGTATTGTTTTCTAGATTTCAATACCTTCTTACTTTACCTATTTATCGAGTTTACTATTTTTAAACTCTATTATAGCTAGTCCGAACTTTGGGCCGCTATTAAAGTTAATAATATAAATTTTCAGACTAGTCTGCAACTCTATAAATCTTTTCCATTCAATTATTACTCTAAAAGCATCGCCTTTATTCATAATAAAGCGAACCTATCTATAAGTTATTACTATATAAATAAAGTATATAACGTATTTAACGCCTATATACCCTAATTAGTTATAGCTAGTAACATCTATACATACGTATTGTAAAGCCTTCTTTACTACTATACTATAGATTACCTTAGATATTTTATCGGTTATTTTTAATATATTATATACTTTATAATCATCCTCCTTTTACTTACTCAAGGGAATCCCTACTTTTTAATATACTTTAACGACCTATTGTTTACCTATATATATAAATCGTTTGTATATCGTTTTATATATTATTAACGCTATTAAAGCTTTAGGAAACTCTCGTCGTTAATCGAAGTTATTTAGAGGTATCGTTGGGAGAGTAAGGACGTTACCTTCCTAATTGCATTATATAATATATTCGCTATTATTCTTATATAATATTTAATTACTCTTCATTATCTACTCTATACCGTTATAGAGAAGGCTAATAGTAGTAATGAGATTAGTTAGGATATTAGGGTAATATTGAACGTTCTTAATTTTTACCCTAATTATACGTTAATTAAATATAGGGAGGGTCAATTCTACCGTACCTATATAGTACGAATATATAGAATTCCCATTACCTACGATATATTCTAATCGTTCGTTGAATAGTTCTATATATATAAATTATTTAAAATAATTAAATATATTAATAGTGCACCCAGAATTATAGAGGACTTTATCACGTAACGTATTATTATTATTAATATTATTATTTACTTTGAAAGCCTATTAGATTTTAACGTTTATATTAATTACGGGCTCTATTAAAAATCCTAATCAGAATCAGGGTTTTTACGGCTTAACGCTATAAAATTATTAATACTACTATATAGAAGGGAGCTCTTTAATAAGGGATAAGTAAATCTATTATTCGTATTAACCGTAATTGCAACCGTACTAAATCTAAACCCAGATTCAGCCTTTACTTCTATTAACTCCTTTTTCTTTCTCTACGTATCCGGTACCTTCTCTAAATTATACATTTAATAGTCTAGAGTCTTTAAATGTCTATAATAGCTATAATCGAAGTATTTGTAGCCTTTAGTAATGTCCCTACCATACGTAGAGCATTTCTCCATCTCTCTCTTCTTATCCTTATTATTTTTATCGTTATTAAACTTATTAGCATTATTGATCTGTATGGAGATATTGAGGGCTGGGTTTCGTTTCTCGCTATTGCCAATAGTACTAAGCTTTCCCAGGAAGACTAAAGGAACCAACTTCTTTATTTCTATATCCGCCGCTTAGAGGCGGGCCTCAATAAGGTATTAGTTTCTAACTATATTAAATAAAATAACTATTTCGAAATCCTTGTTAATATTGAGATTGGCATTGGTTATACGTTTACGATAGACGTTGTATTGTTGTAAGAATAATTCTATTATATTAAACGACTATCTTTTGAATGATAAATATTCTTAAAGGATATTAATTTTAGCTTCGTCTATTACTTTCGTAACTACTTTTAGAACTAGTTAGTAATAATAGCTAGGGTCTCTATCTTTAGGATTCTAACCGTTAATTTAGAAGGTTATTCTAATATTCTCTACTTTTAAAGTACTATAAATAGTGGCAATTACTCTAGCTTTATTAGCTCGCTACGTCTCGTATACTATTGAATTTTTATCTTCGGGTTCTAGTTTGTCTATAGGACTGAATATATAATCTATAAGGTTGGCGCAGTCTAATACGACCTAGAGAGCTAATTCCCAATCACCTAGATTCCTATCGCCTTTAAATTAAATAAGTATTACTATATCGGCGAGGTTGTTACTATTATTAGTAGTTATAGTTAAAAATGCTAATAATTATAGGGGGGTTTCGTTGTAGGATTGATTAGAGGTATCGTTTTAAAGCTAGATGATCTTTATAGGGTAGGGTGTTGGTAGATCGTCGATTTAGAAGGTTGCTAGGAAAATCGTCTAATTTGGAGGGGTTGTTAAGGCGTAAATTGCGTCGCTAATTTGAGGGATTAATTATTAGTTATTATTAGAAGGTTGCGTCGATTTAGTATAGCGATAGAGGGCTTATAATTTATAAGATGGATTACGAATGAAGGGAATGATGATGTATTGAGTGAGAGATCTAGCTAATTGCTGGAGGGGATCGCCAGCTATATAGAGTTGGCGATCAAAGAGACGAAGGTCTGCAAAGGAGGGGATTCTGGGACGTGCCAGAACCGCTGTCAAAGAGAGGGGTGCAGGGCAAAGGCCCTGCAGCGCAAAGGACTAGCGGTCTGGCCAGCAAACGGGCCCAGAAATCTCACAAAGAGTCATCAAGATGTTTCGTGACAGGGGCGAGTTCAAAACGGACATTGCAAACGCTAGTTTGCCGAGGTTGTTTGAACTGGCTTATGAGGGTGGCTCGCGAGATCATCGAGAAGTTTATCGGGTGCTGATGTGGCACAAAAAAATTTCAATGGAAACAAGACCAGCGGAACACCATGCTTGGCTGAAGCGAGGCCAGAATAACTCGGTGGATAAGATATTGGCGACTGAGAAAAGCGATGGACGACGCCTCAAGGAAGGATTCAGGGAGGACGGGCTTGCAAGGTGCGACTTTAGACGGAACATCACCGATCGGGGATCCGCTAGCGGAAACACTACCTGAAGAAGCATCACCTAAAGAGGGGTCACCAGAGGAAGCATCACCAGAGGAGTCATCAACAGAGAAAGAATTACTAGTGGAAGCATCGCCAGTGGAAGGACCAGCAGCTGATAATTCACGTAGGGGGGGTTCAAAACGGAGGCATTCACCAGGAAAGAATACCTCCCATGAAGAATCTACCAAGCGAAGGCCCACCGGGAAGGACACCGTCAGAAGATGATAATTGAGGTGGATTGCGCGCAACTAGGATATGGGAATGGTATGGATTGACTCATCCAAGGGATGAAGCCAGGACCACGAAGCTCTTATAGCCAGTGGCGGCGAAGAGGGGAGATTTGATGAGGCTACAGTACGTGAAGAGATTGTGAGCAAAAAGAGACCGCTGAATGAAGGATGGGGGATGCATGATGAGAGATGTCACTCAAGGTTTCGAGGCAAAATAGAGACAGGCTGCGTTGCGAACTGGGAATGTTTTTCCTTTTCTTTTCCTTTCTTTCTTCTCTTTTTCTTTTTCTTTTCTTTCTTTTTCTTCCGTATTCTTATTTTCCTTTGCTTTATCTTCTTTTCGCTTCAAAGTTTCAGTACCGCACAATAGAATATCGGGGATTCTCCGTGTTTGACGCTTGAAGGAGATGGATAGACTAGCAGAGATTTCTTTACGTGTGCTATCAATATGCAGGTTTCCATTCATGAGTTCCTGTAATTGTCCCTGGCGAGTGACCATGAGAAGTATCCGACAATGTACAGAACATAAAAAGGCATCTTTGTAGTTCAAAACGGTCAGTGAGTGACACCAAAACACCTTCTAATGAGTCAGACATGTGTCAACGAAGATGTGTCCTGGATTTGTAAAGGACGAAAAGCCTTGACACTGAAGCAGCACTCAGGAAATGCTCGGTTGGGTATCTTCTCCCTACGTGGTGGCGTTTCATCATTTCGAAACAGATCGAGGACAGAGTGAAGATGTATATGGAAGACAAGGTGACGCCGTTGCGGTCTAGGGCATTATCGTACTTGAATATTTGATTCGTTCTGGTTCATGTTGCGGCTACCAGAGTTGAGTGGATTGGCAACCACGTAATATGATCTACTGTGGTTCCGAGCAAAAGAAAAACCCCCTTGTCAGGTACCTGTCAGGTACCTGGCACGAACCACCACGGCCAAAATTTCGGGGTTGTCAAGACGGGTTTTGACGTCTAATATATGGTATAGAATATACGTCTTGCTCTCTCTATTTTCATCCAAGAACGTGTCTTGTATATCAGAAACGGCGTTATGTCTAATCTATATGATTGAATGGAAGTTTGTTTATCAATTATGTCCTCCGGGATAAAATGTTTTGTCGGCTTAAGAAGGGATACTTAGATATTCCTATTCTCGGAACAACCTGTGTAAGTCATCTAGTAAATCCCCCACTTAACATCCTGACCATGAATGTTACCATTGCAGCGCATGTCCCCCTTCGCCCCAACCTTCCCTCCTCCACCAAACTGCTTAATAGCCTCATTAATAATATCAATCACATCCTGCCCACCGACCGTAAAGTCGGCATTTCCATCCACCTTCGTCGCCTCCACGCCGAAACTGCATCCACCAGCATTGGCAATCGCGCGCTGGGGTTTGCCGACAACCTGCGTCGTCCAATCCGTTCCACCATCTCCTTGAATGTTCTTGATGATCTGGAGACAATCATCCACACTGGGGCTGGCGTCGCTGGTTTGGTTTTCGAAACTAGAATCGCCGCAGTCGTCCTTGCCGGGCGGGATGTCGCAGGGGTAGTTATCGGACGATCCCTTGCTGGAGGTATCCCAGGATTGGAAGGCGCGCTCGGGGGTGCAGACGGGGAGGCGGACGTAGCCCGGGGTGGTGATGTCTACCTTCAGGAGGTTATCGATGGTGCCGCCGTCGCGCGGGTCGGGGGAGGAACCGCCGTTCTTTTGGCCGTTTTGCTTATACGTGCGGACCGAGCCCGTGATCAGGTCGTCCTTGGAGATGTGGCCGAAGCTGTCGAGGGAGCCGATACCGGGGGGAGCGGAGAACTTGTTATCGCGGCAGATGGTCTGGCAGGGCCCGTGGTCGCCGACGATTTGGCACTCGCACTTTTTGCTGTCGCCGTCGGGCTGCACGAGGTAGTACCACGTGCCGTCGACGCAGGAGCCGGTGTCGTTCATGGTGTCGTCTTCAAGATAATCGCCGAGCGGGTTGGACGTGCTGCAGGAGATGCCCGAGTCGATGACGAAGGCGTAGGTCTTGGCGGAGCGCCAGAGGTTCGGGATGGCGTAGGCGTAGAAGGACTTGGCCAGGTTGGCGCGCAGGTCGTTGGATGCGTTGGAGCTGTTGACGACGTTGTTGCCTCCTGAGCCCCGGATCAGCTTGCCGTCCGAGATGAGCTCGCCGATGGTGTCGAGCGTGCCGTCGGTGCCGTCAAAGAGCTTGCCGAGGGAGAGAGAGGTGACGTTGGCCCAGCCGGCGATGGCTTGGCCCATGTAGTTGGAGTACTCGTTTTGGGCCTCGGGCGTCCAGGGGGAGTCTTTGCTGGGTAGCACGTCCTTGGCGATGGTTGTGCTCTGGCCGACCAAGGTCATGGTGGTGTCCTTGAGGTTGTCGATGGCCGAAGAACCCTCCTTTGCGGCGAAGTACGCGGTGCTCTTGAGGATTGTGTTGAAAAAGGGACCGGCGATCGAGAGGGTTCCGAGAGTGATAAGATCGATGAGGAGATACGTCCACTTATTCTCAGGCGGCGCTGGGATGGGCGCGAATGTATCCTCCATGTTATCGAGAGCCGTGCTGATGATACCGGCAACGTCGTACAAAGCGTTGTAGTACTCATGGTAGGCCTCATGGATCCATACCAGTGAGTTCCAGATCAATTGCGCCGCAGGACCAGACCTGTCCCCGTTCGCACTGGCGGGACAATCCTCGGTATTGTCGCAATTGTCCTGATTGCCCAGCGTGCCGCACTGCACGGTGCCTCCGGCTCCCATGCCCAAAGTAAGCCCAACCGAGTCCATAAAGGTGAGGCCCCCTCTGTCACGGTTGTAGTCTTTCCAGTTCCTGACAACATCATCCCACGCAGCATCCGCATTGAGCTCCTTCCAGATCTCCTCGGGCGTATGCTGGTTCCAGTTAATGGTATAGTCATTGTCGCAGGTCAACTTGGTCCAGTTACCATCACGAACGCCATCGTCACCCTTGGGGTCCAAGCCGGAACGGATGGCAAGCTTGAAGGAGTTCCAGTCCTTGGAAGGCGCGGGAACATCGTTGTACGTTTGCAGATCGCTGGCCCAGTCCGTGGTGCCTCCCATTCCCCACGCCGCGTAGAGCGATGAGCGGGATTTCTTGGTGGCGGCGCTCATATAGCCGACCCACTGGTTGTTATCGTACACAAGAATGTCGCTGTTGCTGCTTGCGTCGACAAAGCTGGCGGTGACTCGGCCCGAACGTTTCGAGCCGGTTCCGGCCATGATCTCCGCAATCTCGGCGTCGGCAATGTAACCCGCAGTGCCGGTGCACACGCCCGGTTTCGCGTTTGAGTTCGTGCGGTCACCGGTGAAGGTGCAGCCGGGGCCCCAGCAGCCGGGCTGCGCCATTTCGAAAGAGCGACCGTAGCTAGTCACGCCGACGATGACCTTCCTTCCGGGAACGCCGGCCTTGGTGATCATGGCCAACGACTGCTTGGTCTCCGTCAGGTTGACCTGGCTGCGCAGGCAGTTGCCGGTGTCACATCCCTCCTGAGAGTAACCGTTGTGGGCATCCCACTGACCTAGGTTTAGGGGTTAGCTAGGGTTGGGGTTAGGGTAGGGGGTTAGAGATGGAAAGAAAGGAAGTTGGGAAGAATGAAAAGAAGTTGGGAAAAAAATACCGTGGAGATCATAACTCATGTATATGATATAATCCACTACGGCACCGATCTGCTTGAGAGGGTACTGCTTTAGATACCAGTAGGAGGAGGGAGCGGCGATCGAGATCGACTTGCCAGGCAGCAGGTTCTTCAAAACGACGAGGAAGGCGAGATAGTTGGGGCCATCATCCGGGCTGGCGGCCGGGATGTCAGGAAGATCGGGTGCTCCGGGGTATTCCCAGTCAATGTCAACACCGTCGAGATCGTGCTCCTTGATGAAGTTGGCAATGTTGGTGGCCATCTTAAGACGATTAGCGGAGGTGACACCGTTGCGGAAGATGAAGTAGGTGGCAGGCAGCGCGGAAAAGTCCCAACCGCCAAACGACAAGATACGCTTAGCGCCCCTGATGCGCTTGAACTCCTGGAACTGGTAAGAGGACAGGACATCGCCGACCTCGACCTGATAATCAGGGGTCAAAGTACCAAAAGCAAAGTGGATGTGGGTGTACTGGGAAGTGTCGACTTGAGAGGCGTCTTGGAAGAGGCACTCTCGGCCCAGATTGTACGCTTCGAAATAAGCAACCTTGATGGCGCCGGACCCATCGCCCTTGACAATGTCGGTGCCGCAGTTGGAGATGCAGCCGTAGGTGCCCGGCTTGGCAGTTCCCGGAGCGCCGGTGTTGGTGTCAACGCAGAAGTCCTTGGTGATACCGCACTGGCCCCAGATGTTGCAGCAGGCGTTGAGAGGGCAAGGGTTCATGTCGGCAATGTTGGAGCCATCAGTCGGCGCCTTAGAGCCCGGCTTTTGCGGACCGCACACAGCGTTGGCGATCGGGGCGGGGAAAGGCGGGTTTCCCTTGCTCAAGCACATGACGGTGTCGGTGAACAGAAGCTCACAGCCGTTCCAGCCCCAGGTGTTGTTGTTGAAGCCTTCAATGTCCTCGTTGGTTAGGCCATACTCGGCACCAAGGTTGGCGCAGTTGTCATCGGCCTTGACCTGGTACGAGAAGCAAGAGCCATCAGAGTTGGGGACGGGACGGAAATCAGGAAGGTCTCCGGTGGTGCAGCAGATGTGCTGCTTCGGCTTCAGTTTGGCGCAGAAGTCGGAGTCGGGATGGAGCTTTGTGAAGTCAGCGCCCGAAATACCACACTTTGTGGCCAGCGACGCACAGCTATCACCAGATTCGACCTGCACACTCTTGCACTCGGCACGAGCATGAAGAGCCCTGTGATACCTGAGACCGTGTCCCCTGGCCTGGATGGTGGAGTTGGAGCCGATGGTGGAGTTCGATCCAACAGTGCCATTTGTTGGCAAAAGCGGCGTGGCAAACACAGCCTGGCCGGCGAAGCTCTTGGAGCCAGCAAAGGACAAGCAAGTGGCATTGGCCCAGGTCTTGATAGCGTCTTGGATGGGAGCAAAGGTAGCATTGCTGGTAAGCATAACGCCAAAAGTATGGGTGCTGTCGTAGCCAGGGCCGCAAAGCTGCATAGCCAGGCTAGGTGTCGAGACATTGAGAGTGTCGAGATTGTCCTGCAAGATGCTCAGGGCAGACTCGCTGAGGCCTTGGTTCTGCAGACCTTGGCCGATGTAGAGACCGACAGTGGCTTGACCAGACTGAGCATAGAGGATGAAGGGCCTGTCGGTGGCTCCATGTCCGTTATCGACATACTTGCGGATTTGCTTGATGAGGGAGCGGAGGCCAGAAGCAGCCAAGCCAAATCCCTCCTCTTGCCATCCAACCTCGAATTCAACGTTGACAGGGTCAACGGAAGCAATTCGTGCGGCCGAGTTGTTGGGAGGTAACAGGGAGAAATCAGGACCAAACGAAGTGCAAGCAGCGATGCGGGAGTTGGTGTCGGGATTGTCGACTTGGTCATAGAGGTTGAAGTCGTAGAACATGGTCTGGGTGCACTTCTTGATCTGCTTGAAGTTGGGATAGACAGACCAGTTTCCCGAGTTTGGCCCGGAAACGATGCATCGCTCAGGGCAAACCTCGCGATAGGCTGGGCTCGAAGGGAAGCGGAAACCTGGCTGTTTGGCAGCCATGACTCCATCGGCAGAGAGCAGGAGGCCAAGAACCCCCATGCCCGCCGTGAACCATGATGAAGCCACCATGGTTGCACAATGGAATTGATAGAGACTGTTATGATGTTAGTTTGGATGGTAGCCTTGGGTTTCAGGGAACACTTACATCTAAACGACAGTTCAGTCCAACACAGGCCTTGATGGCCAGGAGAGTGAATGGAGCTGATGGACCTTGATCAATCCTGACCCAACGGGGACAGCGAAGGAGTGGCCTTTATATCTAGCTTCTCTATCCATCTTTGCGAGTTATCGCCTCGAGGTCATTGAACATGTTAGTGTAGTTCCATACTCCCCCACTCCCTCTCACTCTCCCAGGTGCCCAAAGTTCCAAGACTCCGAGGCTCCAGGGCTCCATCCACTTGGTTGTAGCATCGGCAAGGATTAGCACCCCATCGTACGGTCACCCCGAGGCTGACTTGCAAGAGGCGACTGTTGGCGGCGACTGTTTGCCGAAGGATTCGAAGGATATGACTATTGTTCTGCTGATCCGTAGCAAACTATTGCTGCACTAACGCCCAGAAGGATTCCGGAGGGCACCATGAGCGGAAATTGACGGACAATTCTTCACGGAAAGTTCGTAGCTAGAGTCAAAGAGTGTGAAAACTCTGCGCGCCAAGGTTGTTCGTTCTTCGTTGAGGGCATCCGAAGGTGGACGGAACCAGAGGATGTCAACCCTGTAGGGCTGGGTACCTGGAAGTGGCGGAATCACAGAATGCAACGGTGCCGTGAAAGATGTAACCAAGCCATGCGAGGGTCTAAAAGATGGTCCGTTAGGGATCCGCACCTCAATTTCGCGAGAAGTGATCAAAGTGGTCAGGGGAGCAGCACTTCTGTCTGCAGGTGGACATCTGATGATGACATGGATGGTTGCTTGAAGTTTGAAATGGCGGGCTGTTGGTGATGACTGTGGAATTGTCTAAGACTGCAACCCCGGTTCGTTTATTGAGTCCCCAAGGAGGCCATCGCCGCGCAAATCCTTCACCCATTAGGTCGAAGGGAAAGAGCACGAGGCTCTGATGACGGTGTGGGAACAATCAGCCCAGTGTCCCAGCCTGGTGAAAATACAGGGCATCGAATACCACGTTGGCGGTGTAGGGGGATTTTTGGATGACATTTGGGGTAAAGATGCTATGGGTGACCTAGGTGATGGGAGAGTGTGGTGGTGGTGAAGGAAGAGGTTGAGGAGGTGTCGTTGATGAGTCCGAGATGTGGAGAAATGAAAAGTGGAGGAGACGCTGTACCCACCCACGTGGATCCAGTCTAGCCTTGTGCACGGAGCAGCCTCGCTAGACTTTACCCAATCAGGCCTCTTTCATCCGTTCCACTGCCGTCGGCCTCTCCACTTCCCGTCTTGTATCCGTCACGGCCCGCAACGCCTCGCAGCCGCATGTATGTGGAGTTCTGCACCTAACGGGAAGGTCGTAGCCTTGCTGTTAGTGCTGACATTGCCTTCCATGGTTTTTCCGCAAGGGCCTTACTTCACCTCGGAAACTCGGCAATTTAGTCACTTCCTTGGTCGTCCTTAGGCACCTCCTTCGTCATTTCTACATTCTTTTCCGCGGAGGGGGCTAGCCTCGCCGGCTGGTGAACCTCGGTCACAAAGATCACCTTCCGATGACATGTCTGATCAAGAGCAAGATAAGATGGATGCAAGCTAGGTAGTTGTACTCTGCCTTGCAGGCTTGCTGCAGCCTAGCTTGGACCCTGAGCCATGTACGTGGGACTGTAAAAGAGACTGTTATTGTTATGGCCGCCGATATTCCCGAATTTTCCGTTGCTTGGCCCCGTTCGATCACATTTCCATTGCATAGGGGTTATGAGCCAAGAAAATAGTTTTCCTTAGCTAGTCCGTGGCAGGTAGGTAGCATCGTGAGAACCCTTTGACTCGAAGTCCGAAGGCTTGCTTAGCGATCTGACTAGGTCACTCCATGGCTCTTGGGAAACATGGAGAACCCACATGGCAATTTCCGATTTTCTGTTCTTCCACGGCACAGCGGTGAGAGCGGATAAGGGTTTAGTTTGTATTAGGTGAGGCTTAGTTAAGGTTCTCGGCGTAAGCCCTAAATCATAGCGCCATGGGAAATGTTTTTGCGTTGGTTGAGAGTGGTATTGGATTTGTAGGATTATTGTCGAATATAGGGGGTTCAGAGCTGGCACTAATCCATCACCTCGATGGAGCTCCAATTTTTGGGTGTTTGGTGCAGTGGTCAGTATCTGACAATTATCCAGGGTGGAAAGACGGTGCGTTGTGACAATTTGCAAAAGTCACGAGCAAAACAGGATTTATGCTGGGAAGAAATAAAATAAAAAAACAGCTTTTTTGCCATGACGATTACATACATGGCTACATTACATGCATCTTGCATAACGCTACATGTTCCTGCATAAAGCATAAAATACCTGCACAAGATGCACAATTAAGTCATACTACCAAGATCCCATCATGTTCAAGCCAAAAATCCAAACATCCCCACTGCAGCTGCTAAGCACGCCACACCAGCAACGGCCAGCCTCTGGGCGGCATTGTCCGCTGGACAGTCGGCCGGTTTTTGTAGGCTGAAGACATCACACAATTTGGCCCTCAACGAAGCCGTCATGCTGGCGGCAACGGCCGAGTCCACCTTGACCTGGCAAGGGGTGGGAGTCGGTTGAGGGGATCCCACCACTGCACAGGTATCGTCTGGCATTTCTTCTAAGGCGGAAACAGACTTAGTCTTGCCGGTGATGTTGATCGCAGCTCCGTTCTCCTTGGAACATGTCTTGTCGTTGGCCGTGGCAGCAACGAGATCTACCGCCTGGCCGCCCTCTTTGATGGTGAACGTGACGCTTCGAAAGGTTCTGTTGTAATTCACGGGAGTGCCAACACTCTTCAAGTCCCAATAGCGTTCGTTGCAGTTGCCATACCAAAATTCCCAGTCGAGTTCCCAGCTTCCCTCGTGGACGCCGTTCTCGAAGCGGTAGACAAAGTAGGGCTCGTGGCTGGACCAGTTCGCCCATTGCAGGTTGTCATGGGTGTAACCAAAGCTGTTTCCTCCTTCGGACTGGTTCCATACCGAGTATTTGATTCTGGGAGCGAGATATTTTGCAAGCTCGGCATTTCGGAAGGCAAAGACGTAGGGCATCCATTCGGTGGGCGCATATGTCTCGTTGCGCGGGAAAAGAAGGTCGACCTCGAGGATGCCGGAATCGGCAGCGTCGACAACGGCCCCAAGACTGACCAAAGAGGCCAGGAGGGACCAAATTGTCCGTGATTTGAAGTGCATGTTTTCCGATAACTGGTGTCGAGCGGTGATGTGGGTGATTCTCAGAGGTGGTCGTGGGCAACACTGGAAGCGTGTCAGAAGAGAAGCACGACGATGGATGAGGAAGGGAGGAAAAGGGTCCAAACAAAGAAAGGGTGCGCTATCATGTTGTCTCGGCAAAGGCGAATCAGGTGAACACTCCGAGACACGCTAGGCTAGACGACCCTGACGATAGAAACCAATCCAAGCGTGGCCGTCTTCGCCGTTGGTGACCGCAAGCGCAGACGGCCGCTTAAGCCGGCTTGGCGGGAAGAGGCGAAGAAAGTCGAAAGATGGAATAGGTAAGGAGTGGCACCTCAGCTGCAGCCTTGCAGGCGGGGAAAAAGGGTTTGGTGGGTGGGACTGGCACTAGGGATCGATCCATTCTGAAAATTGAGCATTTTTTCATGTAATTACATATTTTCCGAATTTACCGCTAATTCAATGGTCCGTGCCACCGTCCGTACACCCCAAAATATTAGGCACAACTGGGCCATCTTTATACTTTTCAATATATCGACAAGCCTCCTCGATTCGCTTCATTACTAGTAATCTAACTCTACCCCTTAATACTATGCCTCCCGTACGAAACGGTCGAAATAAGTATATCGTTAGTTAATTTACCCTACGCGATAAACCCGGGCGTACATACCAAATCGCTACTTGTACGTACTATAGATAGATTAGCGTATTTAATATTACCCATTTACGCGACCACTTTAATAGCGATTATTAATAGTATCGAGATTACCGCCTTCGCTAGTAAGTTGAATATTGTGAAGATATACGTAATTACGCCGTCTCCCTAATAATTGCGTAAGTAAAGAAGGTTGATTAGTATGCGGTTGAAATTATATTTTTCGACGGTCGACCTTTCAACCTATTCGAATTATCCCTTATACGGGCCTTCTTCTATTCCCTTAACCCTTTATATATTTTATTTAATTCGGCCTCTATTGTAAATAAGTGGTTACCCTTTATTTATAATTAAATGAGGGTAGAAATAAAAGAAAAGTATATTAATAAAACTAATTATATTAATATATTTTTTAATAAATTAAACGATTATATTGGTAAACGAATTTTTAATATTTCTTTTTCGATATTTAACGATAGAATTGCTTTCTTTTAATTAAACCGCTATATAGAAGTTATAGAATATATTGCTATAAACCTCGCTAATATAATTTTAGAAGTTTGTAATATAATAATTAATATTATAGTTAAAATTAATAATTTTGTTACTGATATATATGCTTTAGCCCGGCGGGTAATATACGAATTTAAGACGGGGCGTTTTAGCCGGGTATTTCTAATATTATATAATTTATATTCGCTTTAATTATTAATAAAAGATTTAATTTCTTTATTACTATTTAGAGTATTAAATTATTAAGTCTTTATAATTATAAATTTCTTTCGTATTTCGAAGTTGTAGTTGGCTCGCTTTAGAAGGTTAATAATAGTATATTATAGTAAGTTCATCTCTATTTTAGTAAGGTAAATTAGAAATAATTAGGGTAATCCTTTAATCCTTTTATTTATATTATTAATTAACCGAATTAGTATAATTATTAGATAGGGTTTATAATATAGATTTTTATAATTAATATAATATATTAAGTTAGCCTTTAAAGTATTTATACGGCGAGCCTATATAAATAACGGCTGGTATTAAAAACCCCCCCGTCTCCCTTATCCCCTTTAATAATACTTTTAATAATATAGCGGTTTATTACTAGCGATATTCTTTGCCCCCCCTATAGTATAATAAGACGAACCGGTTCGATTGGGAGTAATATTCGATATTATTGATAGTATAGACTTCTAGTATAGTTTCGAGACTTTCTGTTACAGGGTTAGCCTTGTGACGGATTAGCGCATGTGATTGGCCTCATGGCATCGGCCCATGGATGAGGTTATAAATGTAGCCTTATCGCAATCATTATTACGCTAGTCGTACTAGCTCTATAACGCTTATAAAATTGCTACAAGCTAATTAATTAGTTGGCGATAGGGTACTTAAGTACGGGCACCCTTATAAAGCTAACTATTAAGTATAACCTTAAGCCCTTTCCTCTAACTCTTCGTACAATTATGTATATTCTTATCTTCCTTGTGCCTTTACACTATAATAATTAATTATATTTTCAAAATACTACGTTCATAGCGTAATACGATAGACCCGTAGAATCGTACGGCGAAAGTTACGTAATCTATACGTATTAGGATCGCTTTATCGTTAAATTACGGAACTTAGTATATAGAATCGCCTTATTAAAACGCGGATTCCAACTCTACCGAATCGCGGATTTCGGTAGTTCGAAAGGATTTAACCGTACCTTTTTATTGCAACGGATTAATTCCTTTCTAAATTCGGACTACGCCCTTATAATCGTAGTAATCCGGTTCCCGTTTCTTTATTTAACGAATAAAAGATATCCCTTATATCTTTAATTAATTTCTACGCTAACGACGATAGTAATAACCCTTCCCTCTCCGACGGTAATAATAGTAATAGTAACGATAATAACGATGGTAATGGAGGTCCGGATATTTTCTTATTTAATTTCGTCGCCCCTAGCCTAAAATCTACTAGTAGGCTTAGTATATTAAATAATTCTTCTAATCCTTTCGATTTCGGTAACTTTTACGAAGTATTAATAGAGGAATTAATTATAAATTCGTAAATATATTAATCCGCTCTATAATACCTTACGGGCGTTACGTATAGAATCTATAATTTTATAATCGGTTTTAATAGTAATAAACGGCTACATTATATCTCTTAGGACTATTTGAATTTCGTAATTATAATTATTAATTAACCGGCTTTCCGCTCTATTATCGAACTATTAAGCCGAATCCTTTCTACCGTCCTTAAAAATTTCAATAACGCTACTACGGAATTTAATATTATACAACGCCTCGCCGACGATATTTAAATCTACTTTAACGACCTACGTTTCGAGTATATTTAATTCCAATAGTAATTCGGTACTATAATTACCCCAGTCGTCGTTACGCTACCTAAATATATTATTAATAACCCGCCTATCTTTATAGGCGAGGATAAAAATAATATTAATTATTATAAGAACTTTCGGGTTTAAAAATTCTAAATTATTACAGTATAGGAATTCAATAAAGTTTATTTTTTTATAGAAAGATTTAAAATTATCCATACTATAATACATTTAGACCTAAATTTATAAATAGGAATATAGTCCAACCTAAATATTATTATCGTTAATAAGGGTAATACTACAAATTAGCGTTAGAAAATAGAAGAGCTTTTCCTAAAATATTTAAAGGACCGTTATAATAATATAAATATAAAAATAAACGCTTTTCGCCGCCTAATCGACTTTTATTAAAAAAATACGCCGTTCCTTAAATTCGAAATCGAATTTACTAAACTTATAGACCGGTATAATTTTAATAATATTATAAAAGTTTACTACTTTTATAATAAAATTAATAAACGCTTCCGCTAGGCCCTAATTAATTAGGAATTCCCCATTAATAATATATATATAAAATAGTTTATTCTCGTCTATAAAGTTAACCGGAAGTTCGAGGACGCTAATTATTGCGATTGAATTATAAACGTTATTTATAAAGAGTTAAATTCGAATTTTAATAATAATAATAATAGGAATACCGGTATTAACGCCGCGGCGGTAGATTGCCCCGTAAGTTAAAGAAGTATTAAAATAAATTTAGATACTATTAACTTCGCGGCTATCCTTAGCCCTAAAATTCTAGAGAAACGTTAGTAGGAAGGATTGTATTACCGTTATAAATAATTGGGTTATTTAGCCTAGAACTATTTGGGCTCTATTAATTACGGCGACCGTCCCCGCGCCGATAATAAAAAAATTAGTAAGGATAAGAAGAAGGGTAAGAATAATTATAGTAATTAGGGAAGTAGTAGTAATAATTAAGAAACGGAGGTTTGCGCTATTAAAATTAGGGCCGCTAATACTATTCCCGCTATTCCCAAAACTATTATAAGCGACGAATATTATAACGAATTGGGAAACGTTTAGTTTCTATACTTAATTGTGTATAGAGGCCTAGCCGATTATTAATATTATAGAAACGGGGATTAAATTTATTAGAGCCTAGGGATTTAGAAGAAGTACGAATCTAATTATTAAATAATATTATAATTCTAAATTCAATCCTTTTATCCTCGTATATAATTACTAATATATATAAAAATTATTATATTACCCTCGTTAATAATAAATATTCTACGTTTACTTTTATTGATTATTCTTTCGTTAAGAAGTATAACCTTCCCTATTTCCAACTCCTTCGTCCTAAAAAATTAGTTTTCGCCGACAATATCGTTAAAAATATTATTTCCGAAATAGTAAAGGCGAAGTTTCGAGTAGGCTATTATAAGGAGGTAATTACCTTCTTAATTTATAATATTTCTAATAATTACTCTATTATTTTAAATTTTCTTTGGATATAATTTTATAAATTTTAGATCGATTATAAAGAGGGCGGTATACGATTTAATTACCCGGAATACCGAGATTACTATTTACCGACGGGGCTTTTTAGCGACCAAACGGTAGCGTCTTAGGCTTTTACTAACTATATTTCTATAGCTTCCGTTCGCTATTATAAAAAAGTAATTTCCTAATTCCCTTCTTTACTCTTTCTTTCTTCTCCTACTAAATTAGTTAAAGGTACTATTAATAATAACCCTCGGAATGAAGAAATTGAAGATAAGCTTATTAAAACTCCCTTACCCTAGGACGGAGGATTCGAAGAGCGGATCGCCGCCCTTTAGAAGGAAGAGATTAAAAGTCGGTTTCCTACCGCTCCTACGAACGAACCTAAATCCGTAAGCGCCTTAATTAAAGCGTTTATAATTTGGCGGGCGGGTATTAAAATCTAAGGTATCTTTAGTATTGCCGTCCTCTTTATTAAAATAAAGAGTTTTACTCTTTACGAATTTTATATTTAATTTAAAAGTAGACGGATTTTAATAAAAACACGCTATACTATTATATATAAATATAATTATATAAATAACGAATTTAATCCGAAGGATATCCGTAAATTTAATATAACTACTTTTAATTTCGTATACGAAAGGGACGGGCTATAATTATATATTATTAACTATATATAATTCGAACGCTTAATTATAGTATTAGAATTATGAAAAATAAATTTAACGAAGGAAATAGCGGAAGATATTATAGATAAATAGGGCGAATAATATAAATCCGTCCTCCCTATAAATCTTTACTATTTTATCGATAATATAATTAATAAATATAATTTTAAGGAAGAAAGAAAAGTAATTATTATAGTTAGAACGATTATCCTTTTAAATGATTTAACAAAGGATATACTTTTCTATAAAGAAACTATCCGGCGGATATATTTCGCTAAAATTACGGACAAAAATATAAAAAAATTCTTCGATAAGGCCGACCAACTAATAAAGACTAATAAAGAAATTAGAACATTATTACCGGAGGAATACTATAATTATATCGCCGCTTTTCTACTAATTTTCGCTAATAAAGTCCCCCCAACCTATTCTTATAATTATAAAATCGAACTCCTCCCGGATATAGAGCTACCTAACGTACGCCTACGCCCTATATCGCTGATCGAAATAATAATAATTAAGAAATAAATCGATAAGAACCTTAGGAAGAAATTTATCCGTCCTTCGCAATTTATTACCGCTTCGCCTATTTTATTTATTAAAAAGCCGGGCGGCGGAATATATATTTACGTAAATTACCGGGGTATTAATAACGTTACAATAAAAATATATTATCCGCTTCCCTTTATTAAAGAAACTTTCGATACTATTTATAAAATAAAGATTTTTACTAAATTAAACGTTATTATAACATTTAATAAAATACGGGTAAAAGAAGGCTATAAATAGTTTACTACTTTTATTATTCGTTTTAACTTATTCGAATCCTTAATATACCCATTTAAATTATAGGGCGTACCGGGGACTTTCTAGAATTATATTAATAATATATTATATAATATCCTTAATATCTATATTACCGCTTACCTAAATAATATTTTCATTTATTTAGAAAACGAGGAAGACTATATTAATTATATTAAGGAAGTTTTAAAGCGGATAATTAAGGCTAAGTTATAAATCGATATCGATAAATACAAATTCTATATTAAATAAACGAAGTATTTAAAGTTAATTATTACTCCGAATAGTATCGAAATAGATTTAGAAAAAGTATCCGCTATAATAATATAGGAGGCTCCGGATATTAAAAGGGCGCTATAACGATTTTTAAATTTCGCTAACTTCTACCGCTATTTTATAAAATACTTTTTTATTATTACGGGCCTTCTATATAAATTTACGAAGAAAATAATAGAATAATATTAGACAAATTAGTATTAACACTCTTTTAAAGCCTTTAAGAAAGCTTTTACGAGCGGGCTAATACTCCGTATTTATAATTAGTCGAAATAGATAATTATAAAAATAGACGCGTTAAATTAGGCCTATAGAAATATTCTATTATAATATAATAATAAAGAGATCTTATAACCGGTCGCCTATTTTAATTAAAAGTATTCCTCGGCGGAATATAACTACAATATTTATAATAAAGAATTATTCGCTATTATTAAAATATTAAAAGAGTAATAACCCGAATTAAAAGGTACTTAACGGCCTTTCGAGGTTCTTACAGATTATAAAAGATTAAAATCGTTTACTATTAATAAATAATTAACCCTTAGGTATATACGATAATTATAATTCCTATTACAATTTAACTTTATTATTTAATACCGCCCAGGCTCCTTATAAGTCCGCCCTAATACTTTAAGCCGTAAACTGGAAGATATACCCAAGTACGAAGACAACGAACGCTTACTAATAAGGAATAAAGTCCTATTAAATAAAGATATTTTCGTTAATAAAGTTTTCGTCCTAAAAAATGAATAGGGAAACGTTTTTATAGGCCCCGAATATATATATAATTTAAAAATTATAAATAAAACGTTAATAAACGACTTAGTAGCCGAAAGCTATAAGAAGTTAATAATACTTTAAAACGCTTTCACTTACTTATCGGATCCGCTACGTAAAGAATAATTAAAGGAAGTTAAAGAATATTTAAAGAAAATTTTATTCGCAAAGTACCGGGCTTTTTAGGGCCGGATTTATTACTATAGCACTATCCTCCTTAACCCCGGTAATACTAATACTTACTTCCAATTACTCCGCCGGGTATATAACGCCCCTACGGCTAAATACCCGGGGAGGGAGAAAACTTATTCCCTCCTCTTCGAATTATTCTTTTAATTAAAAATATATAATACAGTTCGAATATATTATAAGAATTATCTTTCTTATACTAAGACGAAGCCGTCGTAATATTCGCTATATAGATTATTAAAACCTCTACTAGTACTATTCGTACCTTAAAAAGATATTTTAATCGATTACGTAACGCCATTAACACCCTACGTACATAAGGGATAAACGTTTAAATATATTATTATTATAATCGATAAGCTTACTAAAATACACTATTTTATTCCAACGGAAGGATTAATAATAAAGGAACTAACTAATCGTTTTATTAAACGAATCTATAGTATTTACGGATTACCTAATTCGATTATATTAGACCGCGGCTTCTAATTTATATTATAATTCTAGCGGGCCTTATTATTATAATTAGAAGTTATACTTAAACCCTCTTCTACTTTCTATTTTACTATAAACGGATAAATAAAGTAGATTAATACTAAAATAGAACGCTACTTATAAATTTATATTAATTAGGCTTAGGATAATTAGGTCGATTAGCTACCTATTATAGAATTCGCAAACAATAACCTAATTTCGGAAATTACCAGCATTTTACTATTCTTTACTAATTATAATTATTACCCTTATATAAGTATTAAGCCGGCTAAGCCTTACCCCCCAGAGCTATTAGAAATTTAAGAAACCGAATATTTCAAAGTTAATAAAATTATAAATTATTTTAAAGCAATATTAAACTACATTATAATATAAATAAAGTAAATCTAACGCCAATATAAGGATAATATTAATATTCGGCGGTCGGATACCCTAAAGTATCGAATAAGTAATTAAATTTTATTTAATATATAGAATTTCGAAACCGGCCGCCCGTATATTAAATTCACTCCGCTCTTTAAAGGACTATTCAAAATTTTGAAAACGAATAATTATAACGTTATTCTACGGCTCTCCATTAATATAAAATATAATCCTACCTTTTACATTAGTAAAGTTAAACCTTAAGGAAGAAATACCCCGAAGAAATAGAATATCCGTACTAATTATAGGCGGGTAATAAAACGGACCAACGACGGGAAAGATTCGGTAGAATAAAAATTCGAATATATTAATAATTATCGGAAGAACGAAAAAAACGGCCGCTAAGAGTATTACGTTATTTAAGCGCCGCTTTATAACCCTTTATAATAAAAATAATTAAATATAATTATATATCTAAACGAAGTTAGGAAATTTTACGAAGTATACCCGGAGGCGTTAGTACCGCCCAATTAGGCCGCCGCTAAAAAGAAAAGATAAAGGTAATTAGAAGATAGAACCCGGGATAAGACTGCCGAAGCCGCTCAGGAAGAGCGGCCGGAAGCAAAATATAAAAGACTAAAGAAGTCGCCGCAAAGGGCTACAGCGGCTATAGAGGCCTTTAAAAGGTAAATTAAATAATTAATAAGTATTTCAATTATTTCATATATTATTAGTTAACTATATAGCTTCTTTTAGTCCAAGGCAATATTATAGGGTTAACCTTATAACGGATTAGCGCATATGATTGGCCTTATAGCATCGGCCTATAGATGAGGCTACAAATACAGCCTCATCGCAATTATTACTACGCTAGTCGTGCCAACTCTATAACGCTCATAAGACTACTGTAGGCTAATCAGCTAGTTGGCGATGGGGTACCCAAGTACGGGCACCCTTATAAAGCCAACCGCTAGGCACAGCCTTAAGCCCTTTCCTCTAGCTCTTCGTACAATTACGTATATTCTCATCTTCCTTGTGCCCTTACACCGTGATACTTTCGAAAGGTTTATAAAACCCTTCTATAAGGCCCAATTAATATTAGAAGCGGATAAGGCGATTGTTAATTATGTTATCCTACGTTAGAATATTATATAAATTATATAGGAGGCCGACCGTATCTCCCTCTATAATAACGATTAGTATAAATTCGAGCGTTTATTTATTTTTAGAAGGAGTAAGTAGTTAATTCCTTTAAATTAGCTAGGCTTCCTCTTATATTAAAATACTATATAAAAAATAATAATTAACGTTCGTCCCGCTATTATTAATTTTACTACTTTAGTCTTAAATTTTATTAAATTATATATTCGTACTTTGTATAATGTTATAGAGGAGCGGTTCGTATAGGATTTCTTATAGTTTAGGATTCGATATAGGATTTATATACTAAATTAGTACATTTAGGAGTATAGAAATATCGATCCTATAAGTTTTTAGAATATATTAATCGAATAGGGCTCAATTATTACCCCCCTTACTATAAGGGTATTTAGTACGCTAGTTAATAGTGTACTATATAAGCGAGCCTTCTCTATTATAAATTTTTTAGAAAATTTAAAGCGTAACTACTTTAATACCGATAAAATAGATATAATTATATTTATTTATATAAATAGGAAGAAGTTTAGAAACCTTTAGAAGTCCTTTGCCGGCCTTTCTATTATAGATAAGGATAATTTATTATTGTAAATCGAGGAGTAGCTATATAAATATATATAAGACGGCGATTAAAATAACCGGAGGGAGGAGGAGTAATTTAGAGAGTTCAAACGAAGGTATATAAATAAGAGTATTAGTTATTAAATATACGTATTTATACTTTATACTAGAAGGCCCAGAAGGCCCAAATTACTAGTAATATCTAGTGCGGGTATTTATTTATGGATAAATGCGATATTTGTACGAAAAGCACGATTTTCACCCTATTTGTGTGGCCTGTCTGACAGCTGAAAATACGATAAAAAACGCGATTTCAGTTATATGACTAGGTAAAAATGGTAAAAATGAGCATTTTTTCATGAAATTTACCATATTTATGGTATTTACCGCTAGTCGGAATATTCGGATCGATCTCTAACTGGCACAGGCCATGTTCGTCTGGCAAGAGGTGGGTCGGGTGTGAAAAGAGCGGAGACGATCCACTGTGCCTGCCAAGGCTGTAAGGCTTGGCGTGAAGGATTTGCATCCTAGCCGGGATGCTCCTTGCAGTGCTGATTGGTGAGCCGCGTTCCGAACGACGTCGGATATCCCTCGGTAATCCGCACGTAATCGCCGTCGGTAACTTTGCTCTTTACAACCTCACATTCGAACAAACACATCACCACACCGTTGTCCAAAGATATCCACGCTCCCATCCACTACCGTGATTATCAAGTTACATCGTACGCTGCCGAACCATCGAAGGATTCGCACCACCACATTTATCGAAAGATGATGCCAGTATCCATTTCCCATACTACGACACTACATTCCGGCTGACTGTCAGCCTTGCTCTCTTGCCTGCCTGACGGGCTGACTTCCCAGAGGCCATCGACTGGGAATACCGGTAGCGGGCGAAACCCTTCTCCATAGTAATATCTGGATGCGCGTAGCGAACATCACCGACAATCTCCACGAACTACGGTTCCCACTCAACGTTGCAATGCAGTCAAACTATCGATTGTTGCTCTCGAGGATCTTCCTTCGTCCAGTCCGTATGCAGTCAGCCGTGATATCACCGACGGTGGATCACTGTCATCTCTCTCTGGCAACCTGGTTTTCCCATGGCCGTGAACTTGGGGACATCGAGAACAGGCCATCTCGGCCGATACGTCCCATCTAGGCATCAAGGAAGAGCAGGCTTCCATGAAGATGGTCGGAGTATCGAGTCAAGATGCTTTCCAAAAGGATTTATAAGATGGTAGTTTGGACTTCATCTTGGTGAGTCTCTCTTTTGCTTCAGGACACCGGCCTTTGACTCTCTTTTCACCAGTCCCAACACCATCAGGATGCAGCTGACACGCCTTCAAGTTCTTGCCGCCGGGCTCGTCCCCGGCATGGTCTCTGCTCGGGCCCTCTCCCCCCGTGCCGTTGACTGTGCCTTTGCCACGACTGCTGATGCCGGCGCGACCTGCGAGAGCTTCGCTGCCAGCTGGGGACAGTCTGTCGACGAGCTCAAGAAGTTGAACCCTGGTATCACCTGCCCCAACCTCGACAGCAGCAAGACCTACTGCGTCATCGGCACCGTCACTGCTGATCCTACCTCGTCCTCGTCCTCGTCCTCGTCCTCGAGCACCAGCACGAGCACGAGCACCACGCTCAAGACGACGACCACCACGATTAGCACCACCACCACCAAGGTCTCTACCACTTCTTCCTCGACCTCTATATCGTCCTCGACTACCGCCGCCCCTGCCCCTAGCAACTCCCCTGCTATGCCCGGGTTGGCGGCGAACTGTGATGGCTTTTACAAGGTAGCTTCTGGCGACTCGTGCGATACCATTGCCTCCAAGAATGGAATCACCACCACGCAGTTCAAGACCTGGAACACCGAAATCAACGCTGGTATGTCTAGATCTCTCTACAGTGTGTACAATGACATGTTAGAGTCGATTCACTAACACAAATCTCTTACAGAGAACCTTTGGCTTGACTACTATGTCTGTGTCCACGTGCCCGGCGCGGCTGCCCCGACAACATCCACCAAGGTCACCAGCACCACCGCTGCGCCGGCTGCGACCAACTCTCCCCAGATGCCCGGGTTGGCGGCGAACTGCGATGGCTTCTACAAGGTAGCATCCGGAGATTCTTGCGAGACCATTGCCTCCAAGAACAGCATTACCACAACTCAATTCAAGAGCTGGAACACCGAGATCGACGCTGGTACGTATCTGCCCTATAATCCAAACCCCTACGGCGCCCATTGCTAAGACCCCCTAACAGCATGCACCAACCTCTGGCTCGACTACTACGTCTGCGTCCACGTCCCCGGTGCTGTGACCCAAAAGCCGACAACCACCACCAAGGCTACCTCCACCAGCACCGCCGCTCCTACCGCGACCAACTCCCCCCAGATGCCCGGCATCGTCGCCAACTGCGACGGTTACCACAAGGTTGCCTCCGGCGACCAGTGCGGCACCATCGCTGCCAAGTACGGAATCACCACCGATCAGTTCCTGAGCTATAACAGCTATATCAATGCTCGTACGTTTTACCCCTTTAGCCCCTTTACCACTTTCCCCTTTATTCGTCCCAACTAACCCCCCCTATTCGTAACAGAATGCTCCAACCTCTGGGTTGATTACTACGTCTGCGTCCACGTGTCTCCCACCCCCCAGATGCCCGGCATCGTGAGCAACTGCAAGAAGTACTACCAGGTCAAGAGCGGTGACAGCTGCTCGAGCATCTCCTCGAGCGCTGGAATTACGGTTGACCAGTTCAGGAAGTATAATACTCAGGTTAATGCTGCTTGCAATAACTTGTGGTTGGGGTACTATGTTTGCACTGGTGTTTAAGAGGGTCGTTTAAGGTGTTGGTTTGAGGGGTGGAGGAAAGGGGAGGTCAGGAAAGGAGGTGGAGAGGATGAGGTGGAAGGGGATTGGCGATTTAGCTGGTCGCCTCTTTCTCTACTCTAGTCGTTAGTAATAATCCTAATGTTTTTGCATCGCAGTTTGGTGTTTATCTTTTGTTTTGACATCTTCGTGGACAAGTATCCACCGTCTTTTTGAATGGGCACGGTTAATGTCGTTGGCGACACTCGCGCGTCAGAATAGTGTCAATCGCACGGAGTTCGCGGCACAGTTCGTACTTCTTTGACGAACGTTAAGTTTGGTGTTGGTATCGTTACTGTTGTTGGTGTTGGTGTTGGTTTTGGTTGTTGCTAGGGAGCACCACGCAAACTTGAATCGCTGCTTTTAGGAGACCGGTCTCCACCACACTGAAGTCAACTGTTCACCTCCGGCTTCTTTCATGTTATGCTCTTGATGATTCGTACGTTTCCGGTAGCACACTTTTCCATGGCCAACCATCCTGAAAAAACAAGACAGAATTCTCAGGGTGAATGATAACGAGGTGTCGTACTTCTGATTCTAGGTCGGCTCCTCCTTCGCTCCTCGGATGGTCGAGCAGGCGCCGGATGCGTTTGTCTCCTACACCAGGGATGACCTCTTCAAGAGAAGTGCTTCTACGGCGGCAAAAGTGGAGTGTGGTTGCTGTTGGTTGGAGTCGCGATCGTTGTTGGTCAAGCGCCGAATGTCCTCTTTTCAATGCGGAGCATCTGAGAAAAGATCTTTGTCTGTCAGGCAAATATTCTGTTTCCAGACGATGGGGTGGGAAGTGACCAGCGCGAGATTTCAGGCTCACTCCAGGTCTTCTTGTCATTCTTTTTGTCGAATGGGCAAATGTTGGTCCCGCGACCAAATGGTCACGGTGATGGTTACTGGCACCAAAGGTTGGTGCTAGTATGTTGGTGCTGTTCGAACGATCTCGCCTCTTGTCGCCCTCTGATCATGCGATCTTCGTTCGCTCCGTCGTCACTCGAAGTCTTTGTATTCGACTGCGCGCGCGTCTCTGCAAGCCGGAGATGTTGGTTCAAGAACGGCGTCTGTCAGGAGGCAGAGATCGAGGGAAGTTGAGTATAAGATGAGATGGACCAGCTCGGATGTGGTGATTAGTCTGCAACAACATCATCCCAAGCCATTTAAACAGAGCATTACGACCTTCAAGCACTCAGCATATCCGCTTTGAACCTCATATATTCCAAGACACGCTACAATGGAGCCCCGCTCAATCGGACACCGTCGCCAACGCTCATCGGTCACCTCGACTCCCGATCTCAAACTTGATGGGCTCATAGAATACATCAAAGGTTTCTTTGATGAAGTTCACATGTATGATCTTGATGTTCAAACCAAGCTCAAGGAGGCCAAGGATGTCTTCCGGAAATGGACAGACAAAAATCTCGAGGCTGCCAAGGACCTTGGAGAGAATTATATGAGAAACCCAGATGAGACAGCGAGGCACACAACGCTCTGGTATATCCTCTGCAAGATTTGGGGCCACGCATGCACACGTAAGACCGCTTAGCATATCCTTCTTGAAGTGATGACAACTAACGAGTTTGGTTGAAGTGGAAGAGAATCAGTGGGACGATGTCTTGGAAAAGGCAGCAGCCTCCGTGAACCCGGCAACCCCATCCGGAGCTACCGACATGCAGAAGCTCACTGATGATTATCTCTCAGGGTTGCACCAAGTAGCGTTGAATGCAGAACTTCATAAGGAACCGCCGAATGAGGCTATCAGTGGTATTAAGGAGAGTGTTGAGAAGCTCAAAGAGGAGTTCAAGAGCTTAAGCTCTCCCAATGAGCCTGACTCGGAGAACAGTGAGCCTGAATCTAACGCTTCGAGCGGTGACGCGGATGGTGCCTTTCAGCGCCTCGAAAACGACAAGGCAGAGAAGCGCAAGCAAATTGCCGAAGAGTTATCCACGAGAGACCGCCCAGGGAGGTCTGATAACAACTCGATCGGTAACGCCCCTCCAACTTCCCTCACACTTGATAAAATAATTGTCTCCTTCGGAAAACGACCGAACGGCGGCGGCCGCTAGGAACGCGCTGCTCTTTTGCCGCCCTGAAGTTGCATAAGGGTCCTATGGCACCGCTTGGTACGGCTCTAGCAGCAGTCAACCAGGGGCTCACACGCTTCAGCCATGGCACAACCACGATTGTGAGGGTGTTTCCTATGGATGGAAGGCTTTCTCAATGGGGTATACGGGTTTTTGCTCGGAGTGTGTTCTGGAAATACACAGGGATATCGGTCATGGTCAAATCAGTGGAAAGAGACTTGCGGGCAAGTCTATGGAAATAGGAGTTAGCACGAGATTTTTGCTGCTTTGGTTCAGCTGGCAAGGAATCAATTGACGGTCGTTACCTGCATAACTCTTGTTCTCGTGAAATTTGTGGTTTTGCTCCTAATATCTGGGGCTCGGTCGAAAAGATGAGATAGACACTCCGACTATACAAGCGCCAATTCAGATCCAGCCATTAACAAACCATTGGAACAGACAGTCATAGCTGAGTAGATCCCATCGTTATCTCTTTCCTTGTCTTTTCATATTGTCATCGCCGTTTGACATCCCCCTAGATGGATTTCGTCAAGTGTCTCAGTCTGTGTGTCATAAGGGGCGACAATCAAACTGCACCAGGTTTGCTTCAAGACCTGACACATACCGCGTCAGTCACCTTCGTTATGCCTGATACAAGAGCAAATGGAACAGCAGTCCGAAGTGAAATGAGGATAAAAGTCCATGGACCAGCTTCCACTTATGACAATGTCTTCCCATATTTTACCCCCAGCTTTACATCTCTACCTTCTCCAAGACGAAGCCAACCACCCTCCCACAGTACCTACCTGCCTTGCCTAGGTAAAATAGGGCACATCTCAATCATGTCCCAACAGAACCCCTCTACCCCAATCCACCCCCTCTTCATCTTCCTTTTTGACACCGAGCACTTCTTGTTGGAAGCGCTCAAGAGTGGTGATCTGGAGCCTGCGGTACACGCAAAGCTCAAAAACGCCTATCGGAAATTCAGAAAATGGAGTATAGAGAATTACAAGTATCTAGTGGACATGGCTGATGATCTCGAAAACAGTGAAGTCCACAAGCCGAAAAATTATAAAGGGTATCAGATGCTTTTCTGGAGGTTTAGGAAGATGTGGCCTAATGTTTGTTTGGGTAAGACTCGATGGTTTCGAGACCCGAGAAGAGCATAAGAGAGAACATGGGTTAGGTAGCTGACACGAAAGGGGCGTAGTCAAACAAGTCATGAATGATCGAGCAAAAGCTAAGGGAGGTCAAGAAACTCCGACCACGACTGAGGGGGGTTCTTCCACGGCTAATACCTCCCAGCAGAACCCAGCCAAGTCGGAGCATCCTCCTCCCACCAGTGAGACCACCAAACTCTTCGCGAGATTCAAAAGCCCAGTCATGCTTCCCTTCGCCAAGTGGTGGGCCGAGGCCCAAGACAAGAAAGAAGGCCCACTGCTGCCCGCATCGAGCTTTGAACAGGCTGTTGAGGGGATTTGCAGCTCCATTTCTCTTATGCTGGATGATTGGGCAACGGATATTGCGCCTGATTTGGTGCCGGAAGTGGTACCGCGGGAATTGAGTGGTGGTGAGGGTCATAGTGGGTAAAAGGACCGTAAATCGTTTGTTGGTTACGGTACCTAGGCAGCTTTGAGATAGGAGGTAGGTAGGAAGAATGAGGGGGCGAGTAGTCGTAAGAATAAATCGAACATAAGACAGTCCAATACCGCTCGCTTTGGTTAAGAAAGACCATTGCAATACTGTGATGTGCCTCGTAATAAGTTGGAAGTATATCTAGAAGAATCCATTGAGCATTATTTGGACCTGGAAATGTTGAAATATTGGTCCACAGGTGTAATAAAGATATATGAATGCGTGTAAGAGTATCCCGAAGGTGTGATGTAGTAGACCGTAAGGTGTTCGGTTTATTTTATACGACCGCTCGGCATCCAAGTGCTTGAACAGCAAGCAGAGCCAACCCAATGACTTACATGTGCATGTTGGGCATGATCTCACGCCTTGGATATTGTGCCAGATGTGTAAAAACGCTGATCATTACAACTACTTCGCTAGTCCTACTCAGAGCAAAATTAACAGTTACCCAAAATCCGCTGACATTCGCGACCTCGGCCACGATTTCATATCCCAACTTTGATGAGAGCGGAGGTGAAGAGTCATTCTCCCAGATGTGCTCTCGTTACTCGTCCTTCTTCAGTTTCCGGAGGGAGCTCCGGGGGAGTACCAGCGTTAAGTTCTACCATCTCGAGGCTACTGTCGCTACTCCAAGTAGAGAGCTCCTCCTCAGCGAAGATGATTTATTCCTTTCCTTTGCCCTTCCAATCACTCTTCTTACCATAAGCGGTTGCAGAAGAAGATGAAGCCTCAGCCAATGGTTTCGCGTCGTCCTCCGCAGTATCCGACTTCTTGTCTTCCTCCTCATTATCCGACTTCTTGTCTTCCTCCTCACTATCCATCGTCTTAAATTTCGGAGACTCCGGAGGCTCACTAACCTCTCCGCGCCTCTTGACTTGCGTGGGACGCTCCACAGGTGGTGGGGAACGCTTTTTAGCTTGACCATAAGCATTTGCAGAAGAAGAGGAGGCATTTGCAGAAGAAGAGGAAGCATGTGCAGAAGAAGAAGAGGCCTCCGCCAACGGACTCCCGTCCTCCTCCTCATCATCCGACGACTTATCGTCCTCCTCGTCATCCAGCATCTTGAATTTTGGAGACTCCGGAGGCTCACCAACCTCCCCGCGCCTCTTGACTTCCGTGGGCTGTTGCACAAATGATGGGGAGCGCCTTTTAGCTTTAGGGGTCGGAGAGATGTCGAGGGGTGGGAAGATTTCAGCGGGTTCCGAGAGTCCGGCTGACTTGGAGGACTCGGCGGGCGGTGGGGACTCAGGGGGGCGCAAAATTTCGGGGGGCTTTGGGAATCCGATGTTCTGAGAGACTCCAGCGGGCTCAGAGGATTCAGTGGCCTTCGAGGATTCGGCCGGCGTTGGGGATTCCGCGGGCTGCGCGATATTGGGGGATGGGAAGATCTCAGCGGGTTCTAAGAGTCCGGCCGACTTGGGGGACTCGGCGGGCGTGTTCTGAGAAGCTCCAGCAGGCTGAGAGAATCTGGCAGATTGAAAGGTTCTAGGGAACGTTGCGAATCCGGTGGGCCTCCAGAATCCCTCCAAGGCTTTCAAACTTTTGCCGAGCTTTTCGAATTCAGTGGGCTTTCTCGATTGCTCCAAGGATTTCAAACTTTCGCCGAACTTTTCGAATTCAGTGGGCTTTCTCGATTCAGCGGTCTTTGAGGACTCGGCGATCGTTGGGGATTCGGGGGGCTTTCGGAACCCGGTGTTCTGAGAAGCTCTAGAAGGCGGTAAGATTCCAACAGACTGAAAAAGTTCAGCGAGACTTCCGAATCTGGCGGACTTCAAGCCTTTCTCGGGGAGCTTTGCGGATTCGGCGGGCTTTCTGGCCTCAGCAGTCTTTGAGGACTCGGCGATCGTTGGGGATTCGGCGGGCAGAGGTTGTCTGGGGGGCTGAAAGAGTCCAGGGATATTTGCAACTCCGGCGGGATTTGCGGATGCGGCCGACTTTGAGGGCCCAGCGGTCGTTGGGGATTCGGTGGGCAGAGGTTGTCCGGGGCGCTGGAAGAGTCCAGGGATATTTGCAATTCCGGCGTGCTTCCAGAGATCGGGGCGATTATAGAGTGCCTTAGCGAGAGCGGTCTGGTTCATGTTCTATTTGACCTTTGCGACCTGGCGCCGCTTCAAGATTATGGCAGGCTGATCCTCATCGAGAGTTTTACGCGGAATCCCCAAGCGCGAAGCGGTCCTGAGACCTATTGGCCTTTTGAACGGTTTTTCCCCAGGCTCACGCTTCGTCGTTCTTTCATTGACCAAGTCTAGGTATTCCTTCTCGCTCAGGGGCTCGGGAGGTGGTGGTGCTGGGAGATGTTCAGGGCTTATGAATTCCGATACACCATCTATAGTCATAAAAAGCTGTTCTGCTGCATATTGATATCGAGGGGCGGCTTTCTTCTTCCCCTTTCGAGAGTGCATATTCCAGTTGAATTCTAACAGCTTCTTGACTTTTGGGTGTACGTAGTATTCTTCGCTCAAATCTTGGAATTCTTGCTCGCTGAGGTGTTCCAGTGATTTTGCTGCTGCGTAGAATTTCGGGTCTAAAACTTCCGATGGGTCATCTACCTCCGGGTCGGCTTCGGCGGACTCGTTGGAGGACTCGTCGGAGAACTCATCGGAGGACTCATCGGAGAACTCATCGCTGGATTCGTCAATGGACTCGTCGGCGGGCTTGTCGGTGGACTCTGCGATGGGCTTGTCAGGAGACTCATCGGTGGGCTTGTCGGTAGAGTCTTCGGCGGGCTTGTCAGTAGACTCATCGGCGGGCTTGTCGGTAGAGTCTTCGGTGTCGCAGGGATCCGTGAGTTCCCGCAAAACCCACCAGTCATCGTATATCGGTTTCTTGGGTAGCGCTCCAGGAGTGGCAGGGGCGAGCCGTCCGACAGCTCCTCCAAAGTCCCAATATATAATATCGTGGAGCAGCCCGTATAGCCTTCTCAAGCAGTCTTCCAGTGCCCACTCCGATTCAGGCGGTTCTGAAGTCTGTTGAAGACCGGAATGTTAGGTACACTACTTGGTTTCGCTGCAGAGGTAACATCGAAGTTCATCACGTACCGTCCCTCTCACGTCGAGCAGCCTGTGCGCTAGCGAAACGTCAGTGTCTGGCTGCTAGAAATAAAGGCCCGTAAGCATGTTGTGGCGTCAGAAAGTTCCTCACCTGCGTTCATCTCGCCCAGAGCCAGTCCCAGAAGTGTCCCGACATCCTTTTCTTGATTCGGATGGGTCCAGTCCACGGCCCAATCTTCATCGTCGTCTTCTGGATCAAGCTCTTGTCGGTGATAGGCCTTGACCCACCTGCCAAAAAGACCGGCGGCTTGTTCGATACCAATGAACTCAAGGCGGCGATCCCTCATTATCTCAACCAGTGTTTGCACCCTATGAGCGGCGCGACTAACCCTTTCGGGCGAAGCGAATAAAGGGTCGGACATCTTGAAAGTGATACAAGTTTGTCGTATGCAAAACGGAACAAGATAATAAGGTGTGTTGGGTACGGAAGAATACTCATCTAGAGTCTGGAGATGGCGATGAGAAGAAAGAAAGCAAAACAAACCAAAAACGGAAACGGGGACTGGGACTGGGACTGGGACTGGTGGACTCCGGACTGTGCAGTTGTAATTCCGTTCGCTTGCCTATTTTTGATCCGATCCATCATGGAGCGGGCTTGCCTGTTTCGGGGGGTGCTCGGCAGCCATGGGGTGGTCGAAACTGCACACGTTTTCCCCTCGACCTATTCCTTCCTCGCAAAAGGGTCCTTGATCAAGGGTGCACCTTCACTTCAGTTTGGAAGAGACAATTCACCACACACAAAATCAATGAACGCAAAGGAGTTCCTCAGCCAGCATGCTTCTGACAATATGGCACAGGCAAGGATGTTTGACCCTTCTTTCACCCTCAAGAACCAACCTGCTTCTTTCCCCAGTCCCGACCTATGATTGAAGACCATCATCGTGTCCTTCCAGACCTGGATGAGCTGGCCCCCTCCTATACCGCGGACTACACTCACGAATAATTTCAAGCTTTTTGGGACAGAAGTGGAAAGCACCAGGGTCATCATCTTGAGTCCGGTTACCTGCGCCTGTGCCAGCTCCCTCCTGGGCCTCCCGAATGTCCCGGTCGCAGATCTCGTCAATCTCGCGGGCAGTGTACCACCGGCGGGTCTTCACGTCGAGCAGCCGAATGTCTTCGCGGGAGCGCAAATTCGCATTGAGATGGGTCGCCACAAACCATGAACTCAGGGTAAACGCGCCCCATATGCAGCAGATATGGGCTTCCTTGAGGTTGCAAAATGGTTGGAAGATCCCAGGAAGTTGCCAGTCATCGAAGGAGACGGCTGCATACCTAAACCTCGTAACCCGCTCGGCAACTGGTAGGAAGTCCTTGATGTTGCGAATGTCAAGGTCAAGCATGTCGATATCGAGGTTCAGCCAGACGTAACGCTTCTCGACACCTTCTGGGGCGATTTCAAGCTCGGAAAAGCACTTTTGGTATAATCCGAGGAAGCGAGCTTCGCGGCATGTGTGCAGCGTTGCTGGCACAGGTGTATTTGAAACAATTCGCTTCAAGTCGTCCCGTTCAGATCCGTCGGGCAATCTCTTGAAATATTCATGAGTATGAACCTCGACAACGCGAGGCTCGACGGTCATCTTCCAGATTCGAGCGCGGAGTTCCCAAGGGAGGAAAGGGAAGAGGTGGAAAGTGGTGGCCATGACCGATACCTGGTAAACAGCCTCGTTAGTTCTCGTGAAAACATGAACGTGGAGGGACGAATGCGAGGAACAGTGTTTGACTTTGACGTTGCCATCTTGCCGACACCTACCTGAACGGCCTGCAAGCCAAATCGCTCCGGGACCACCGACAATAGTATCCTGGTCATTCTCTGCGTTGGCCGTCACAACTTTCAGCACGCGTACGCCCCTCAAGTAGATTGCTTAGATGGTATGCGCTCCGCGGTGGTTCTGAAGATGTCGATGTTGAAGGGAAGGGAAGAACCAAACTAGGTAGGCAGAATGGTAAAAGGCGGGGTGACGAAGTTGAGCTGGAGGTTGGAGCTACACTGCACGTGGTCTGGTGAGCGGGTGCCTGCAGGATGTCTTTGAGAGCCTTGTCCGAAGCAAACAAGCGAGCAGTCGCCTGGCCATGAACGCTGACACGATGGATATCTCGCCCTGGAGATTTTGATACCGAAATGGAGCTTTTGGGACAGTTTTCCGACAGACAGCAGACCGACTGCCCCCATCGTAACGGCGAGACAGGTCAGTTGTCAGCGTGGCATTGGTGTTGGCGGGATGACAGTCCATTTTGAAGGTCCAGAATATGCATCGTTTTAAAGGCTGCAATGCCCAAACTCTTGGGGTTTTTACAGGCTTCGTAGTTTTTTCCTTTGCAGACGTGTGTTGTCGGTATTCGAGAAGCCATCACGGCGATGCAAAGAGGGTGGAGCTTACTCGACCTTTGAACGGAGAGTGACGGGACTTGACTCATAATGGGTACTGCGGAGCCACTTCTCCATCAAAATCGGACCATATCAGTTCAATCGGGTATGGTGTAGCGGTAACATCGTTGACTCTCACTTCTCAGGAGTGACTGCTCTCTCAACAGCCCCGGGTTCGACTCCCGGTATCCGAGTCTCAATATCTTTTTTTTTTTTTTGCCTTTTTTTGCTCGCATCCCTTTTTCAAAGACCCCAAGGCGACAAGACAGGCCCATCCTCTCGGTCGCCAGTGTTTTGAGTTAGTCCTGGACAACAGGGGCAGCAGTGCGAACCTGGCTAACCAACAATCTAAACGACATCACCCGTGAGGCTGAGAGACACGCATAGTTTGTGTAGCAGGAGGTTTTCCTTCGTGTAACCCAGCTGCAGGGAGAGCGGCGTAGGCGGCTCACAAGGCTTCTTGCCCAGTGCTTTCGCAGTTGATCGGAATTCTCCGCGGGCCATGGTGAGATCGGGACCGAAACCTGGAAAAGTAAAGAGGTTTGTTTCAAGTTGAGTGACTGGAAGGCAAAGAGGCCCAGACCGAGAGCGGCGTCGTGGTGGCATCCAACCACGAGTGTCATAACCGCGAGAAGGTGATGGAGTCGCGCGATAGGCTGGGGATGTCGTCAGACCGTGGCCGCGAGAATGGACTAGAGCGACATTTGACGGGCGGGTATTGGGGGAGGCATGGTTGGCGAAGACCTATCGGTGAGCTGGATGATGTTGAGGTCCATGGTGATCTCCTGAGGTTCTTTCAGCACTTCCACTCATGAGGAGGAGCCAGGAGAATGACGTCGGACTTGTGCCTAACGCGAGCGGGAAGTCGGATATCGGACCATCAGCCGACTCCTAGTCTCCAGCCGTTGCGGCTGATGTTTGATGAGCAGGGTATTGGGGATGTTGTTATTCATTTCGGCTGCTGGAGTGGTTGGGGTGAGGAAGAGACGCAGGCAGCTTGTTGGTTTGACATTGACATGGCCTCGTTGGTTTTGTGGAAATTGTGCAAGTGGAGACTGAGTCTGTTGTGCAGATCCGGTCTCCACAAGTTTTGAAGACCCGCCAGTGGGGGCCCTCTGTTGAGGCTATTCCGTACAAGGTCTAGCTGCCGTCTTGTTTTCTTCAGGGGTTGGGATCCTGGTTGTTGATCACACGGACAGAGCAAGCAACGGCTGTCCTGTTTCCTTCCGTCTTCTTCATTACGGCCTACTGGCCTCTCAAATTTCGGCCCTTGCTGAGAAAAGAGCAACATTCCAGCATTCTCAGTTATCGAAATCCTCCCACGAGCGGCGAGGCAAACACAGCAACCGACATGTCCAGCATCACCTCCATCGTCGTCTTGGGTTCCCGTATCCGATGGAGGTTAACTATAGGGGAATTGATGATGGCTGGCGCAGATGCGCAGTAGCAGGACCCTCGCCGCCTGCGCGCATGTCAACATTCCAGTGACGATGCGCTGCAATGCATCTGGTGTGCAGACCGTCCATCTGTGTGCGACATCCGGCATCGAGTACCGTCCGTCTGTCCAACGTCAACGTTCCATATCCGATTCCAGAGGTTCCAGAATGCTCAGAGATGATTCAGTTGGTTCCCATGAAGGTTAGCCTGAAGCTCAAGATGGCATGGCGCCCAGCCCCAAGTCCCAAGCCCCAACACACTGTCACTTTTCATCTCTTTTTGCAACCTGACAACCTGACCCCGAAACCTTATTTGGACCGCAGTCAACGGGCGGGACGACATTGGCGACAGTGGCAGCTGAGCAACACCGCAGACCGAGTCGAAACAACCGTCAGCACTAGAGAAACTCCGGATGATGCCCACCCTATGACCCGCCCTTGTCAAACAACTTGCTTCTCTCCCACACGGTTTGTCCGTCTGTCTTGGGGGCTTCTCCAAGAGCGAGCCCTTCACCATCCGAAATCCGAGGTCCTTCGGCATTCTTACTGCTCACTGCCTCAAACCCAGTGCGACGCAAAGGATCCCCACGAGATAACTTCTCTCTTCGTTCCCTCCTGCTGTGTCTCCAATGGCGTTGTGGGGCGCATCAGCAACTCCCTGGCTCCCGGCTTGTTGGGACCGATCCAAGGTTGGTCGCTCAACGCCGGGGAAATGCGAGTTGATGATCCGTCTTACCTCAACCACCCTCGGTAAAGATAGACATGCTACGAGCATGCTTACCGCGGTCATCCATGCTATATACGCTACCTGTTATAGGGCGTGGGTACGATGGACCGTTAGTGCTCTGCACTTTGCAAGCAGAAGCATACCTACAGATCACTTCACGCTCCTTTCACTGATACTGGGTTTAGGTAGTATCAATCATCTCCAGCGGCTCTAATAACCTGAAATCCTCCAGGCCTGACGATCCTATCAACAAAAGAACAGGTGTGTCTGCTGTGCCTGACCGTCCCTATCTCACCACCAATCCCACCACGGCCAAGCCCCAACATCTACATGTCGATACTTATACCATACCTACTATACCAAGTACATCCATATACCTCACCCACTCACAAAGCTACCTTACATACAATCTCGCGTTAACGTTTCCCTGCAGCACTGCAAGCGCAGACGTTGCTGCAGCGTAGTATCCGCCCACCCACCCACACATCCATCACAACACCCAACCCTTCCCTCCTTTACATCGACTCTATGAGCAATTGCTTGGCGCGCAGATTGCCAGATTAACACTCTGCCTTACATGCACACCGGTCTTGCGCCCAGTTTTCCCAGCTTCGCCAGGGCTCCAACTGCCTTCCTATTCCGAACTGCCTTTCCCACTCTTTACCATGTTACTTACGGTACGGCTCATGCATGTCATGTATGCGTATGCTTACAGCATGGTACATATAACCAACCCGTTATTGACGGCAGCTAGTGTAGTAACTGTGAAATATGTACCGACTGGACCATCCAAGGGACCAAGCTCCGCAGGTTGGTATTGGCGCGAGACTGTTAGGTGCAGTGCAGGCAACCAAGTTGATATCATATTCCGGTCCCTCGCGACTGACTGGACCCCGCTTGCTTGCCGTCTCCCCGAGCCGGGTGGCTTACACATCTACACCGAGAACTGAGGGGTCCAGGCAGGGTCGGCCCGGTATCATGAGACAATGAGGTAATGTCAGGAGGGATGAGCAAGTTCAATCACAAAGCGGAGACGGTAATAGAAGAACGTGAAAGGGGGAAGAAAGAAGCCAGAGCATGTCAAAGAGGAGCAAAAAAAAAAAGAAAACGGAAAATTCTGACTACCGATGCAGCATATCAGGGTTTTGGAAGCCCCTAATCCCTATCAACGCCACAAAACTCCCTGATATCGGGCCCTTCCACATCCCCAGACGGCAAATCCCCGTTATCAGTCCACAATCCCAAGCCATCGGGCTCCAAGCGTGGTGTAGCCATTCCCTAGCTTCCCGCCCTTACACAACTTGAAATCCCACCGGTCGGCTATCTGTGTCATACCCCCTTTCTTCTCCCCAGCTCCCATTGTCTCCTTGGCTTCTCACGTATGGCAAGATTGATCATACCACTCTATAAGCCCAAGGAGAAGAAGCAATGGGCAAGCAAGGCCGGGGGACAACGGACGGCACGGCTTGTTCCGCAATTCCGGATCCTTCCCCCCAACGAAGAGAGAGAAGAAAGAGGGTGTTGTGAGATGTCAGCTCGGCTTGTCTCTCAAGTTTTCGCCCCCTCCCCCCCTATAACACTTAGAGCAAGGGCTGCGTGCACTTCGTTCAGACCTGAGCCTAAGGTACCTTAACTTCTCGACCAGATGAGAGGACTTTAAGTGAGTGCATGCTGGTTGGTCCGTTGCCGAAAAGACAAGCGAGAAGGCAGAGCACTGTGGTAGACTGGAGAGGAGAAAGAGGGAAGGAGAGCGAGGCGGGACGGAGAGAGCAGTCACCCAGTTACCCATCCATCCGAGTCCAGGAAGGAGGGTAGGAGGGTAGGAGCCGAGAGCAAGATGGAGATGGAGTACTGCCGGGGAGAGCAGTCACTCAGTCAGATTGCCACCAGCGAGCTTGTCAGAGTGCCAGGCCGGAACGGCTCGCGTGTGAGTAGCATGTGAATGAGTAAGGTAAGCTCTGTGTGTGTCACTCAATCAGATCATGTTTCATTGTAACATCTCTGTTACCGTTGATCCTTGATAACTGACTACTGTAGTGAAAGTGACTATTCCAGGCGGTGTGGTGAGTGAACTGATGATAATTGAGGTCCTACTTCTTTCTTTCTTCATCTAGAAAAATTACCTCTAGGGAGGGGAATCAGTTACAGCAGGCAGTCATAATCTTGTTGGCCGCGATGGTTAACTCAATGTTTCAACCCCCAGCTTCCAGCGGCGGGAGCGGCGCTTCCCTCATATTTCTTACACCCTTGTCGATGTGAGACTTTGTGCTACCACATCCGCAATGTCTACTCCGACGCCAGACGGCATCTGTAGGTGGACTGGTGGGCGGATTGCCGGGTACCTCTAGGAAGGTGTCACAGACTGGACGGCCGGCTCTGTAGATCAACCCCGCCAGGCCGCCACAGCCTAGGTGACAGCCTACGTGAAGTTTTTGAGTTTCCAGGGTTTTGGACGTTGGCTGTGTTACGTTGGCATGCCGTTACGTGAGCTGAGTGACGACTCGAGGTGTGCCGAAAATTGCGCGCACTGAATTCCAGATGGCTACGATGGCTGAGAAAAAGCACAGTGTCGTGAGTGTTTGCAAGTGGGCAGTGAGCACCTGGCACCGAGCACCTGGAAGTGATTCAGCCTGGTGAGTGTTCGAAAGTCTGGACAAGTCGGCAAGCGGGCACTGAAGAAGCCTAAGGCATAACGCTGCCGCATCATTTGGACTGAGTGTACCGTACTTAGTACCTGAATGAATGTGCAAGACGTCTTGGGCTTGGCCGTCCTCTCTTGAGTTGTTGTTCCGGCTTCCGTTGCCACAGCACGGCAAGTTCAGAGAGCTGAGCGAGTAACGAAGGCAGTTGATCTGCTAACTGAGCGGACTAAAACACAAGGTACCATCACCAAAAATCTGTTAAGAGGGGTAGTAGATCGATCGATTTTACCATAGTCAAGATTTGGCTCACTAACAGAGGTACATATTGGGGAACTGGTTTGTCAACGGAACTGAACTGGAAGGAGTGTTGGACGTTTTGTTGAGTGAGCTGAGCCTGACGTAAGAGGGCCGGCTGGTAGCTGTTTACATCACGATTATTGCTCCTTCTTTGGTTGCGAAGTCGTGACTGCCCTTGCTTTGCAATGTAGTAGTGTAGGTCGGTGCCCTAGGGGCCTCCAGTCGCAGGAGGGCCCAGTTTCTTTGACTGCCGCGCGAGGGGCGGACAGATCGTAGAGGTACTTACCTGCTGCATGCGATTATCGTGATGTACGACTGACTTTCTTTGGTTCATTGGTTGATTGGTCGGTAGTGGTCAAAAACTGGAAGGCTCATCTTTGACACTCGACCTTTTGCTGGGGTCTTCCTATCACGGTCGCACAAGAATTCGGCAAGAGCCTAGAGTGTGGCATATGCACCGCAAAGTCAGAGTGATGATCAGCGCAGCACTCATTTTGCGAAAGGTGATCACGTAGTGACTGCCAACAATTGCCAGATAGTCTGTTAGAAAGCGTGGAGGTTTTGGCTCAGCCCTGCTTGACCGAATGCATCGATCGCGCTGTAACTAGTGGCAAAACCTCAACTCAAGGAATCTCCCTTTTCATGCCCGTTGAGAGCTTCTTGTTTCATCATGAACTCAAGACGACCGATGAATGCAAAACTAAGGCAACGCACAAATCTGAGAAAGCTGGTTTAAAATAGTAATAACGAAGGTAACGCGAAAAATAATACTTTCAGTACAGCGAATGAAGAGGGAAAAAGCCATCGACGGAATCGAGTGTCCGAAAAGCCGGTGTTCTCCTTGCCAGAAATAACCACCTTGGAGACACCTCTAGAGCTGGGGAGGGGTGTGTACCACTACGCTCAGCCTTGTTTCTCCGTCGCGGTGAATGGTATACGCAATGCCAGAAGGCACAGCGACCCAACCAGCCGGTCGGGATCGTGCCTTGTGAGAAATCAAGACTGAAAAAGGGAGTGACCACCAACAATGTATATCCACCCGCCTTCACAGCCTCGATGTGCCGCAAACACACCCGAGCGCCACCAGTCCGGTTTCCGTCCCTGCGACCGGTCTGAGTGGACCAAGAGAGAGACGGAGACGATTCGTGGATGAGAACAAGCTCCGAAAGTGTGCCTATCGTGCCCTGGGGAAGTCTGCCTCGCCCTTCTTAAGTCTTCCCGCCCGGGGACCACCGCCGTGTTCCCGTCTCAGCCCAGTTCCTCAAACCTGTTTAGCCCCTTGGACCCCAAATCTTCCGCAATCTGTCCGTCTCCCGTCTCCATCATCTCCACCCTTTCCTCTGCACTCATCTCGGAAAACCGTAGCGAACGTGTAAAGTGCCCGAAGTTCCTCGTCAATGTGTACTGACATGGAAAACATCGTGACTTGTTGTTTGGCGAGCAAAAAGAAGTAGTAATAAGCCAAGTAACGGAAGACTAAATAAAGAGAGCAAAAACCCGGGTATCCTTTGCAAATGCCGCGCGATATTTCATGCCATGAACCAGTACCCTTATCCTTGCCTTTGCCTTGTTTCCCATTTTCCGTCTTTAGACCCATTTTGATATCCCTACAAGGAAGAGAAGATAAACACAGTAAGAAACGAAATGAGAAAGACATGGCCGAGAAGGATGTTTTAGAAATGTTCGCTCCATAGAATTTGGCGACGGAGAAGGATGGTGAAAAAGAGAAACCGCAAAGATCAACAGGGGAAGAATGATATGTGTTCCTTCGCCGATTGTCCTGTATCCCCGATCCCTTAAGTTGCTGCCTTATCCTATCCTTAACCCAAGCCCCTGCCCGATGTGTGTTACCAAATCCGCGATGAAATCAGCGCAATGAAAGCAATGAAAGGTCCATCATCATTAGTATCGTAGCCATCCACGTGTGCGCATACGTTCGTCCTCCCATAACTCTCCTTTCAGCAAGTGACTGACATCGTCTTGCTTGGGAAACATCAACCAGCTCGAGACAATGCAAATGCTTTTCTCTATTCATGGTCTTCGTTTGACGTTTCTTCTTGACGACATCACATTGTTGGACCATGATACAATGGTTCCGGATCGCATGCCCACGAACCAGTCCTCCTTTCCGGGAGTCTATGTCATGTTCATTGTCGAAGATGGCGGAATGCTGGTGGGGTAGTACCCACTAGAGCTGCTTTTGCCCTCAAATCTTCCGCAGCGTTGCTGCGAGTAGTATGAGCTGACTGGTGGATAAAACATACTGGGAAGGCCATTCTCCCCCTCGGGCTTGACTTTTGTCGGATCATAGCCGCTGGTCATTGAGGGAACAGTGTTGCTTTCTGCCTCTGTGCGACTGTGGGAGAACAGTTCAACCTGTTGATGTCTTGGGTCCGCATGCTCACTCTCGTAGATCGTTGCGGGGAAGTATTGGTATCCCTTGTGTTCCGTCATCGACTTGGCTTCGTCATGGGACATCATGGGTTCCATGGTAAGCTCATGGTGATGCCGTGCTCCATAGCCTCCTCTCGGGTCACCAAATTGCGTGAAGCCGCCAGGGAGCATCGAGCCACCAGGGTGGTAATCGCCGCCAGGCCCGAGAACTGAAGAATAACCGCCGCCAATGCTACCGGCGCCGGAACCCCCTGGCCCGCTGCTAGTGCTTCCTCTCCTCTCATTCTGATAGTGACCTGGAGACCGGCCGCGGACAATCATTTTAGCTGACTTTCTGTAGGCTACCTTGATGTAATTGTCTGCCCCTCCCTGGCTTCCAACATCAGCCCATAGCTCGACGATGAGGTGGTAGTATTGTTGAGCAGCCCTCCTCTTGCCGTTGTTCGCCGTGGCCTGCTTGAACTGTATACGCTCAAAGGTGTGCTCAGTTGGGAGAGGGCTTTGTTGTTGCCCATATGGCTGGTGGTCGTATGCTCTGGATGAAGAGAGACTTCCGTCGGGGTTGCTGTACAATCCGCTCAGAGGGTGGTGGGTTTGTTGAGCCGGCTTTGGTAGCAACCGGACCTTCTCGGGCTTGGCAACCGGCCCCTTGTCTCGCTTTGGCGTATGCTGAACCAGCTCGATTGTTTGGTTGTCGCTGTCGGCTACAGCTGCAGAGATAGACATGGCAAAGCCATAGACTGTATAAGGCTGTGGCGATCCAGTTTGAACAAATTGGATCTCCGTGCTGGGAAGGTTGGGGGTCAAAGAGAAGGAGCAAACACAGGAAAAGTAGTTGCGCCTGTAGCAGGTCCACTGCTCCTCGGCAAGGAAAAATCCCTTGTCGATGATGCCGGTAATTTCCACCTTGATGGGTGTTGCTTGAGGGCCGCCATATGAAAGGACACCGCACTCGACGATGCTGGTAAGGGGGGGTATGTTGGGTTGGGTCTTTGACCCGTATGTGCCGTCCATCCTGTGTGTGTTGTAGGTTGCCGGACTAGGAGTGGGCGATAGTGGATGCCGTCTCGAGGTTATGCCGCCGAAGGATGGGGAGCGTGGAATATGATGGTCTTGCCTTCTGAAGGTTGGTGTCGTGGTTGCGTAGCTGTCTCGAATGCTGAGCTGGGAGCCTGGGTGCGGCAATGCGTTGGATCGAGGGGCATGTGCCATGCCCGAGGCAGAGGTGCTACTAGTCGGCGTGTAAGCCTCGGAAAAGGGGTGGTGTTCCATGGCACGATAGACGGAGGTGGTGCTTAGGGGAAAATGTTTGGTATGGAGGCTCAAAGAGGAGGGGAGATGTGACACATACTTGGAGCCCAGTCGAGGCCTGACGTCCAGGCTGGTGGAATAAACAGTGGGAGCGGTAGGGAAATAGCCGTGGGCACCTCCCTCAGTGTAGCCGGTTGGTGGAGGGATCGATAGGGGGTTCAGGTTTATGAAGGAAGGCTGAGGCGGCGCCTCGATCGTCGACAGCGACGCGGTATTGTCTGTATAGCTGCTTGAGTGAGAAGAGCGGATGGGTTAGCAACAGGTACCTTGACTGTAGAGCGTCTTGCTTTGGCTAGATTGCCGAGAAGCCAACCACCCCGGACTTGAGGTGTCTGCCTGTCGTGCACCTCGACGGTACAAAGCTCCTGCTTGCCTGACCAGGTGCTTAACGCTGCTTTGCTTGCTCAGACTGGCTGGCTGACTGGCTGGCATTCAGTCTTCGCGCACCAGGCCTATCTGGCTGCCAATGCTCGCAGCTTCTCGCAACTTGAACGCTGTGTACTTTGATGCAGCGTTCAGGTTTCCCATGCGAGACACAAGTGCGCCTGTAGGACGGGGCTACGGTAGCTCCCACAACTCTCTGGTTGTACTGCCAACACTTGGCGTTGCACGGCTAGCGATGCCGACAGGATCGGAAGCGCGAACACAGCGCCTTGCGGCAGGGCAACTTGCGCAAGTGGATGTAGATCGAATGAGAGCGACAACAATGGCGAGAGCAGTAATCTGGGTACTCTAACTTGCTGGAGGCTGTAAACTGCGATGAGGCAGATCTAGCGCCGAAAGCAAGTACCCATGTTTTTTCTCTGTTTTGATCCTATGCCTCGTCTTTTCTGCCCCTAACGACAACGGTTCTTATCGAAGGTGTAATCGTTGACGAGTGATGGATGGCAAGAGCGGCGGGAAGGTAGAGGTATTGCTCTTTTTCTCAGTGCTGCCGCAAGCTATCTCGCCAGTGCTGAACGGGAAGAAGCCGAAGGAGGCGGAGGAGATTGAGAAAGATGAGTGAAAATTGGAAACCGGGTAACGGTAGCAGCCGGCGGTCTTGATGTGAGGTGAGGTAGGGTAACTCAAAACCGGTAGCTCGTGTAATATGAGATAGCCGTGATGGTAACGGCGTTCGTGACGGGGAGATCGGGGCAGGCGGAGAGAAAAGACTAAGAAATGGGAAAGTGTGTGCGGAGAGCGGACCGCGATATGGCTTTTAACGCTGACAGGAGCTTAGTTACCCATTCCTTCGCTCCACTCGCACACTTGGGTTGCGGGAGCTTCGAATTTGCGGTGCCTTTTAGTGTGAATGGCAAGGGTAGGAGGCGGGCAAGGGTAGCTAACTGCCCACTGGTGCTGAAGAATGATGGAATAAGGAAAGAGGCCGGGTAGAATGCAGGACATCTACACACCATGCCCAGTATGTTTAACCAGTCCGCTGCCCCTTGTACAGTTTGTGAAAATGATACTTCGGTGAGGTAAAGGTAAGGTACGGAGACGAACCAAAGTTACCTTGACAGACCACCCACTGTCATACTACCACCATATGATGCAGAAGACGGACAGTGCCAGTGTGAATAATGACACTGAGATGCGATTTAATCCTCCACTCACGAGGGTGCAGAAAGGAAGGGAAGCAGAGAACGATAGTACACAGCCGATGAATCGAAACGTAAGAAAGCTTGTAGTGTAGTTACTTACCGCATGTCGGCTGTGGTTGGGGGGATGTCGAGACCGTAGTCAAGCTCGGCAGACGGCCCAAAGTCCTGCTAAAAATACAGCGTCAGTCAGATTTCTTTGCGGACTGCCACTTTTAGTTTCATCTGATTCCCTGGGCATGTCATATGCTTCCATTCCTCTCTTGTCCCATGTCTTCCGTCCGACAGCAAGCAGCAGCGAGATGAGGCAAGCAAGCAAGGCGTGATTTAATGAAAAGCCAAAGACAAATTAGTTGTCTGCCGTTTTCAGGCAGGGGAGGGTGTTCACTGAGCGGTCCTGATCGGTCCTGCGGGGGGCAACATGACAAGACGGCAGTGGCACCGCTAGAAGAAGCTCATAGTGATGTACCCATCAGCTATGTAAGCGGATATGGATGCGGTGCCAGGCGACTGGAGGAGCATTGAGCCAAGTGATGATGCCGTTCCTGGACCATAACCATTACCGGGCTATAGGAGCCATCGGGATTGATTGGAGAGCCTAAAAGAAGCCGCAAGAGTAAGTGTTAGCGAATGATCACCACAGTCCCCATGCTATAATGCTACCTGAACGAGTCGCATCGGTGATAGGTATCGTTCACGAAACAAGGGGGCTGGAAGGGAGATAGCATAACGGGAGCGAGACGTGCCAATGGAAGGGAAAATGGAAAAATTCGAGGCATTTCGAAGACGGGATAGAGTAGGGAAGCAAATCGTCTGGTCCAAAGTGGGAGGCAACATGATGTTTGCTCGCTGAGCTGCACTGTTGTTGCCATGCCTCGTCCAGTCTCATTCCGTATTGTCCTGTCCTGACATGCTAGGGTGTATGCAAGCAAAGCTTAGGTACATGGTACCAGACAGTGCCCCCAGCCGCGCAACGGCAACAGGGGAGTCAGAGACAAGAGGCAGGCTGACAGGCAGAGAGGATGGTTGATGGGACTGCAAGTACACACATAGTGGTACAAGCAAGTACCGCCTGCCATGCAGAGGTACATCGAGTCCTAAACAGTGAGCTTGCAGTTGGCCGTCTTTGGCCCGGCCAGACCAGTCGGAACAAGAGCAACACGGGATTCGCTTCGTAGGGTTGCCCCTCAAACGATCGGGATGGAACCCTGCCGTCGTACAAAACGCGTCCAGAGCTGCATCAACTTGTTCCTTTCAACTGATGCTCTGATGGCGTATCCAGTACAGATCTTCCAACCTTTGCCCGAGAGCGCTTGCCCAAGACAAAAACTAGAGACGTCTGGAGCTTAGGAAAACTCATAGACTGTGAGCCAGGGCATCCGCCAGCCAGCGAGAGGCCGCAAGACCGACCTGGTGGGCCAGACTAATACGAGCTAGAAGAGCGGAATGGAACGCACTGGCGGCCGAATATGGAGTCGATGTGCAAGCCTTGTCAAAAAAAGGATCAAGACAAAGCCGGGAAAGGCCGAAAGACGTGAAAATTGTGCAGGAGGTGAGGGATAAGATCATCAAAACTGCCTTTCACTAACCTCTAGGATTGAACATAATTCATTTCTTCCATCTGCGCCGCCGCTGGCTACAGCATTGAAAGACCCCGTTGTTTTTCACCTCTGACTAGCCGCGTATTTGTCGTGGAAAACTCGGCTTATTCGTCTTGATTGCGCTTATATTGATGTCATCAACCTGGCCCTGGTACAGCCGAGTAAGATTTCCATGCCGTACAGATAGCTGTCGTCTGGTTCGATCGCCGAAGGGTCCAGGTCCAGGTCCAGGGTGCTGCATACGGCCGTAGTGGCCGCAAGAATCAAGGGTCGGATGGGATAGGCCGGCAACGCAAAACAAGACCATGTTGTATCAAGAAAATTTAAAGGAAAAAGAAACGTGAATTAGATGGAATGCGTATTTACCTTTGAAAGCGGCGGATTCATACGAGGCTCGTGAGTGAGAAAGTTCGCTAGTGAGTGCGTTCCCTATACGAAGTTCCCTCTCCGGGGAGTAAGTCAGTGAATCTCTTCCGCTACAGTGCCAGTGCTGCCCCAAAAAATGGTGGAAAAGAGAGGCCATATCGCGCTCCAATTGGGAGTCAGACCTCCCAGGCGAGTCGTAAGAGGAAAAGAGAGCAAGTTGCTAGTGTCCGGGTAAAAGCGAATCCAAAGGCCATGCCTCGATTCCATTGTTTGCCTCATTCTCTCCTTCCTCTTGTTCTCCATCTTCTGTTGTTTTCTTCATCCTCTTGGTTCTCGACTCAGCAGCTCAGAGTGTATTTCTTTCCGATGTGGCTTGCTAAAACTTGGTTGAGGGTTTGATTGGTTGACTGACCTTGATATGCGCCCCTGTCATGCCAAGCGGTCAATCTACACCCCCTGTACAGCGACGAGAAAACAGCGGTTGGTGCTTGCGTCGTTATAACCTAACGAGAGAAAAAAAGGGTCCCGTTAGCATAACTGATCAAGTCGTTGAGCTACTCCACGAAGGGAGGCTCGGTATAAGCTTGTATAGGCAGATGTATAAAGATGGAGGGCACGGGCAGGGACGTGGGCAGGGAGCGAGAGGGCAAGCCCGCTGGCACAGAAAGCGACGAATGGACCAGATGGCCCGAGACGTAATCTGAATCTGTAGCCAGGGCTCACGAGATCCAGGCTCGAAGCTCTCTTCCAAATCCATAGAAACTTGATGTTATTGGAGAGAGCTGCAGTCCTCTTTTTCCGACCTCTGCCCCTAGCTCCCCATAGCTGGCTCGATGTCCCGAGTTCTTGGTGGTATCGCAGCAAGGGCTTGGAGCCCGGCCATCACGGACAGCGTTTTAGAAGGGGTGATGCACTAACATGCAAGTCAGAGAAGAAGTGTGTGTGCCTGGTCGGGATCAGTGCTTGTCCTACGTGATCAATGTCCGCTCCGATTGCTCAAAGTGATAATATGTGCAGGAAGAGTGGTCGCTGCAGCCGGGAACCACAACCCCGGGTTTATCGGTCCTTCCAAGCAGGGTTCCGGCCGACAACGAGAAAACGGGGGAAGGGCAAAAAAGAGGGACAGGCTGCGGAAACACATTATCTGTGATCCTCGTCATCTTCAGCTCACCTTGTTCGAAACTTTTCTTGTCCCTCAGATTCTGGTCTGGTATCTTTGCGAAATGGGTACGTCGGCTGACCGCCAGGTTATGGCTTGCGGAAAATACGGCGCGGTAGAAGAGAGGCTTGCCGATGGTCTTGCGGGGATGTGGAAGTCGGAAAAAGAAGTCGCTCTGGAGATTCGCTCGGTGGTGCCGTAGCTTTTCCTCGACCGTATGTTTCCGAGCGACGATGGCGACCGTGATTCTAGGCTGTTCCCAGCGCGCCTTCACCTGATAAACCAAGGCAACGACGCCGTACAATCTGCTCGAGTGCAGGATCGCAAATAGGTGGCTTTCTAGTGCCCTCGATGGGACCCCGGGTGCGGTGGCTTGAAGAGGATCGTACAGAGGTGGCAAGAAGAGCGAAGGGAGTGCGGGAGTTCGTTCGGAAGTACGTCCAGCACAGCGGTGAGTCGTACAGGCAGTATGTGTGTATCTCCAGGCTAGGGCTCTCAGAACGCCAAAGAGCTCGTAGAGTAAAGGGAAAACAAAAAGATGCAGGACGGGATGGTCAGAAGGGATAACTATACCTTCTTAAGTTCAAACACGAACAAGATGGGTAGCGCAGGGGTTTGAGACAACGACGATGGGACACATGGATGCGGAGAGAAGTCAAGAGTCCCTGGTCTTTTTAATCTTAAGACAAAGCCTGACGTCCTTCCTCAGACGAGGCGATTAGGTGGACCGCGCTTTTGGTTGGCATTTCCATGCAGTAGCAGCCAGAGAGTATGATGACCCGTGGAAGCCCACGTGTGAGTCTGGGTAGAGGGTCCCCCAAAAGCCTACTCCGGTGATTGAATCGAAAACACTACGCAAGACTTCAAAGCAGGGGGCCGCTCGAGTCGCAAACCAACACTTCCTCTTGTCTTAACCGATAACTTGATCGTCGACCGGGATGTCAACACAGTTGATGTCCTTTCTACAAAGAAGGCAATACGCATTTCTTGGGCAAGCAAGGAAAGGAAGCAAAAATTCACCAAACATATCTGCGTGAGGTGACAGTTGGGCGATGTTGTGATGATGGTGCTGCCTCAAAAGGTCCTGCTCTTTCACTTACCTCATCGTTAACCTTGAAATGCTGAGTGGTATCCGTTGCAGTACCGTAAGGACCCGTATTTGCCAGTGATAAACATCCGCAATCTTGAGGTCGAGGTATCAAAAGGTTCCGCGCCAGGGTAAATCGCTTCTCTCCTGGCTTCTTTGGAAACCTCGTCTTCTATGCATCAGGGTATGCACGTATCCTCCCTCCAAGGACTTCTACAATGCGCCACAAACATCTGTTTTGATTTGAAGAGAAACCCGCCGGGCAAGGAGTGATGCCCCAGAGACGGGTAAGTGCAGACGGTTGACAGGCTTTGGGCCATTGAGAGTTGGAATCCTGCCACCCTAATCGGATGTCCCAGTCCTTAAGCCCAGTACTGCTTCATCAGGGTAGATTGCTGCAGTAAGTTCGCCTGCGCAGTTCTTTGGCTGACTGCCTGCATCACTCAAAGTCAGGCGTCGGTGATGAAGAGGCGGAAAGGTGAGAACAGGGTCAGGCCAAGATCCAACCCACAACGGACCAGACATTGTCAGCCAGAGGAAGGGAAATTCCGTATTGCAGTAACGACGTGCCAGCGCAGAGCTGAAGGCCCAGTCCAGAAATGCAGCACGCCTTCAGCTTTCGGCCCTATAGGTTTGACGTGTTCGGCAACGGCCGAACAAAGCTCTTGCAGGGAGACCAAATCAAGGCCATACAGGTCTGTCTTACTCGATGGAGCGGGGCCCCTTGTACCGACACGTGAGGTATACAGTCGACGATGTAGTTCCTCTTCGAGACACGGGTCCAAATATGCCTCTTTTCTGTTTCCAGGAACCTCTCGGCCACGATCCCGACGTGGAGCCTCACAGGCAGATTTGGACGGGCACCTCTTCAGACACAGCCGTTGGAGTGGCCCGGGCGATACGTCCGTTACCGGGATCGTGATGCACGCCATCGAGAGAGCATGCAAACTGCCCGGGGCCCGGCAAGGTAGTGTTCGGTGTCCCGTCTCTTTCTTGCCCCCACACACCAAAGACCAAACGAGTAAGGGGATGTTCTGCGGTAGGGAGGTCAGCAGCTGGGCTGAGGGAAGTTTGTTTTGCTCCATGATCCATTGGATTTGCCCGTTTCAGCATTGGGGTCCAATCATGTCCTACTGTGTTGGGACCACCCTTGGTGTCCCATGACTGAAGGTCCAGCGAGACGACGGGCAGGGGGGGACGAATGATCAATCTGGGAGGCACGGACGAAAATACCGCTCGGCCGTTCTTTTCCCCCCTCGTCAAAAGCTTGACTTGGCCGTATCGGTACTATTCTCCTTGTTGCTGCTGCCGCTGCTGATCTGATGGTTGCTCTATCGCGTGGCCAGTATGAGCTGATGCTGCCGATCCATGAGGAAAGGGGTGAGTGGATGAAGGGCAGGAGGTCGTTTGTGCAGGTTTCCGTCTTTCTTCGAATAGATGCATGTGTCCAGCCACCAAACCCGAGGCTGGCGCTAGGCTTGCTGGCGTAGAGCGCTCCTATGACTCCATAGCGGAAGGGGGCAAGAGGTTCATCCAATTGTTTCAGATGAGATATTCTTTCGGCCGTTTCGTCTGCTACCCGGGGGGTTCAGGCAGGTTCGACCAGCGATTGGCTAAGGACTTGCACAGGATGACAATAGAGGTACTCGGAAGAACTGCTTGTCCTTGAGGAAGCAGGTCGTTTTCCTAGCTGATCCGGGGTAATTAGAGTGAGTGGCATGGCTTTGCGTTCCTGTTTCGACGATAGCAAATCTCGGATGAGGGCTGTTGTAGTGCATTATCTTGAAGTCGTTGAAAACTGACCATACGGAAGCGGGTGAGACTTGGCAGACGAAGAGGTTATGGAAACAGGTCTTCTCCTCAATGAAGTACCGGTATCATGACTGCCTCAGCGATCGGTTCGGGCCGCTCAGCGAAACGGCCCAGGTTGCGTTGGCGTCCAGGTTCCGGCTCAAACAAGAAACGCACAAAGCGAAAGGTTTTGTGAGCGCAGCAGATGTTTGTTCTTCTCGAATGCGCTGAATGCCGGTTTCATGGGCCATTCCACACACCAGCCTTCAGAAACACTGCACCTGAATCTAGCAGAGCAGGCTGGCAGCCTAGCAACAGGGGCAGCAGTACTACACAATGTCAGCATGGCAGTTAAGCAGTCTGCAAGCCTGCTGGGCGGATGGTTGGAACACAAAAAACGCCCTCGGGGCTTGTTTCTGGCGCACCCCATGTTTTCCCACACCTCTTTTGCTGCAAAAGAGATCTGTGCCATGTGACACATCACTCCCCGGCTTTTGACAACTCCAGGGTCCTTGCGTGGGAAACATGGATTGCAACGACGGTTTGGCAACAATGGTGGTGGTGATGATGGTAATGGTGAGATTGGTGATGGGTGGATTTGGTGAAAGTGCTGCCGAGTTGCACGCCATAAAAAGTGAAGATATTCGGACTTGACACCCGGACCTCTAGTCAAACCCACTAATAACATGGTCAAACCCACTAGAGAAGATGGAATTAGCATCAGCGTCAGGCCGGGTTGGGACTGTATGTACCTGTTTGACTCTGACTGGGAGACGACGTAGTCTGCTAGCTCTGGCTGTCTCACCTCTTCAGCGGTGCATCCACTGGACGGTACCTGGTTCTTCTGGTAGGGTGCATGAACACGCTCACATTGGGTAACTGAGATGCCATTTTTTTCTCTCTGAACGTCGTTTGTTCCGTCACCACCACAGTCCACGCCAATGAACCAACCGAATGCAGAGGTCATGACCTGGAGGTAACACATGTCGTGCAGCCACTGCCGCAACGAGACTGTATCGCGTCTAGAGTACCTGGAAATTCAATTAGAGATGAGCTGGTTGCTTGTTTGTATGAGGCCAAAATTACCCGCTCGGATGCCTACCCTGATGTTCGCCTGAAGAGAGATGGGGAGTCGGGAGACAGAGATTCTGGAAGCTGATCGCCCGTGCATGTTGATCCGAAAATCCAAACGTGTCGTGAGGCGCCATGAACGAAGATGCAGACGACTGGAAGATCACCCATCCATGAAGGATCATCCTCCTCCGAGACGGGTGGTCGAAAGGGTGCAGTGGGAAAGACGAGCTCAGATCCCGTCTGTCTGTCGAGAAATTCTCTCGTCAATCCGGAAGGCATACAGCTGGGATACTACCTTAGCTCAGGTTCAGAGACTCATAATTCAAGACCGGAAGCTGCTAATCCCTCCAACGATTGGCTCATTCGAAAGAGAGACTGATAAGACTTTGATGGGAGAAGAGAAGCGTCCGTCCATCTTGCTGGATTGAAATGGGACAAGTTCGAATCGAAAACCAACGCCAAGCTCCTTCCCTCCATTTGCAGCGACAGGGGACAACGGGCACGACCTGCCGACCGAGAGCACCCCCACTCGGGACAAAGTCTCCACTTCTCCTCGCATCCTGAGTGGGCACTACCGCAACCCATTTCATCGCTCTTTCCCGGTCTCCGCACCGGGACTACTCAAGACCCACTTCGAGAACCTCAACGTCAAACCGGTCAAGGTCTCAGAATGAAATGGAAGTCGCAGAGTGAACTCATGTCTTCTTCATGGTCGCGGTACTTTATCTTGCATGTCTCTAACACCTCTTTCTTTTGGATAGGCTTGGACTAAGTCACATGGCAAGTGACGGCTTCGTCCTGCTCTTCTCACTCAACACAGTGCCAGCTCCAGGCAGACATACTTACCTAACTTATCCTCAGCTTTGGCTGCGACTGCCCTCTCTGGCAAACTGAATTCGACTTCGACTGCAGTACATGGGGAATTTCGGATGGGAAAGAGCGCGGGACAAAATCGAACCATAGAGGTAAGTAGGACCCAATCTCTTTCCATCGATCCTGGAGGATACGCGGGTTGCTCTGGGGGGTAAGGGGCGCTTTCCATCTCTGTTGCGACAAAATTACAACCCAGATTCCCAGATTCGGTTCCGAGGGGAAATAAGGAAGTGCAGGTGTCGACGTTCCTTCCCGTCATGATACCTTCCATACCTACATGGTCACATCACCTCACTCGGTCACTGCAATCCATCGATTTGGGATACCCGGACATGGCCCATCGCGACGGACTTGGCGATTCATTGCTGTCAGCACTCAACAGCAGTTTCCCACTCCGTTCCAATCTCGCCACGAAATCACTCGCTCCTGTCCCTTACTTCAATCGCACATGACGAGACGACATCATTAGAACCACAAGAACTGAGAGCATCGTCAGCTTCCCTCCAAATCCACCACACTAGCCCGGATGCTGCCGATATGATGCGGATACTCCAGGAAGTCGCTCCTTGGTCTCATCTTGTCGCACAGTCTGTCTCTCTCGGTATTTGCGATGGAACAAATGAGTTTATTGCGAACAATCCGTGTCACCCGCTTCGTCCCCCATGCTCCTGCTCGTGATGTATGGGGTGCCAGTGTCACTTGGCCGCTCAGGCCTGCCTTTCCGAATTCCGTGACTGGCTCAGGAAAAGTAGGTACAAGCCAGCCCCAGGTACAGTCTGGTCGGGAAGAAAAGAGGCAGGAGAGAGAGGTATGCACCACCCCATCACGATTCCTTAACATTCCTGCCCTCAAATCACACCACAAACTGTTAGCAGTTGATGCTGTTTCATTACCGAGACCTTTACTCAGCACGAGATATCGACCGGATCCAATCAGCATTCGCCGCCGCCTTTGTCATCAAAACTACTGACAATTCACTGATGCTTTTCCAGGTATCCGTCATGATCTGCCCTCACCGGTCGCAGGTCTCTGTCCAGCCCGGCGGTTGCTTCACCGGCGACGATTGGTTGGTTCACCATTCCATCTCCAGAGGGTGTGAAGCTGGACCGGGATGTGACGCGATTCTATGCAGACATTAATGCGCCCGGGCTCTCTCTGTCTCCTCATCGATGAGTCGAGACGGTCCATAGTATCATCCAGGGCTTGCCGTCTGCCTGCTTGTTGCCCTTAGCGAGCCTTCGGTTCTCCATGTCTGCCTGCGCACTCGTCCGCTTTCATCAGAATCCAGGACCTTTTCCACCCTCTACGATGGACGGCATCTGCGGGAGGTCGAGCCCGCCACTGACAATGGCTGACATGCACGGAGCTCGAATCATGAAATTCCACCGGGCATACAGGCATATTGTATGTGCTGTTAGGCACAAACAGTTGCTCCCTCAACACATGCCAGGTAGCTCGGCATATCTGCTAGAGGTACAACGAGTGTGACCCATCTGTGTCCTGGCTATAGGCACTCACGAGCTGCTTGGCCTATCTAGGACAGAGAAGCCGCTTCCCGGTTGGTTCCCGGAGGTTTCCGGGCACCTTCAACAAAACGGTACGAGCAGGTACATAGCCGTCACGGCCGGTACAACACCACGCTTTGATGGTATCAAGTCCTTCGGCACAAGTTGGGCTCCAAATGGGTTGGGAAACAGACAGTCTACCCAATGGCTGTCTTGAGTCTGGTTACAGCAGAATGTGACAAGCTTGGCTAAGACGGAGGGCTTATGACGCCGAGAAACCTTTCCAATACATGACACCCAAACAAAAGGTAAGATGATGAGCCGTGCTCTTGGTGTCAGACGGACATATCACGGCCCCTAATTATTGAGTGCTTAGGCAGTCTGTCCGCGATCAGTCGCCTGAGGGTGTTTGAAGATTGTTTGGTCGGATCTCAGTATGTCATTTTCCCAAGGTAAGATGTATTCAATTACACTCCAAGGTAGGCCACCTAGCAGTGATGCTGGCATCCTATGCTTTTTTAGCACATTTACTGCCGGTCTCCCAGTTGTTTTCTGTTTCCCGCCTTGCAGGCTCTTGATGTAGGCCATAATGCCACATGGTGGCAGTCGGGCAGCACATCGGTTTAACAGGTCCTTTGCGCGTCTTCAATACGGTTAATCAAGCTCAACTCCCAGTAAAGGCCATCGAGCGAGATGGCTTTGCCATCCCTGACAATTCACATCCTTGGGCCTGTTATTCGGTCGTTGCAGTCGACAAGAACATCATTGGACTCGGCGTCGAGTATGACCGGAATCCCCTGCGAATGATCATCAATGGATTACCGATATCATGGGTATCTGAGATTCCAGCCCCATACCCAAGGTGTTGAGAAAGGCAGACATACGAAAACACAAAAAGGCCTCAGAGGTTACATACGATGCGTTCACTACACCCTTACCAAACATGATAGCTTCGGTTGCCTGCCTACTCGAAGGGGCTATAGATTGTCCAATCAACAAACAAGAAGGGCGCAGGTGTAACTACGCCGCTTCTCCATAGAAAGCGTCTTCCATTTCCCACCCCAACTCGACTCCGACGTCTGGACAGACACATCCCGACGCTTGGTACGTGCATTCATATCGACATCTCCGTCATGGTCGTTGCAATCGGGCAATCACCGGTCGTTCTTTTCAGCGACTGACTTGATACGGCAGTAAGGCGTCAAAGCAGGAAGCTGTCTGCATTCTCGTCCCGGGCCCTCCTCCCTTCACGCAATTTGGCCATGGACTGGAAAGAATAAGGAGCTTCGTACGAGACCACCCTGCTGGGAGCGGTCACCACATACCCGAACTTGCGCAAGTCGCTGCAGACGGGTATCCTCAGTCCACGACCGCTACAACTACCGAGCCAGGGGCTATCTGTGGTGCTTGGACGCTCTTTGAGGGCACTTCGGGCTAATTTGAGTTTGCCAGAGGTTGCTCAAACATCGCCTTCGTCTCCGAATCTAGGTTTGTTTTTACTACGACTTCCAAATTCGATCGCTAACCCCTTCCGAATCCGGCCCTTTAGACTTTTGTTTTTGTTCAACTATGCCACGACAGACAGGACCGCATCCTTTTGCCACCGAATGCCCCGCCGAGACGAACCATAGATTGCACCGCCGCAAGCGTCATGCCGTGACCGATGTGGGCTCCTTCGATCTAGCCCAAGGTGGATAAGGAGGCTATCACAAGAAAGAGCTTGGCAAGGCAGGCTTCCTGGAGGAGCGAAATACCGTCCCCATGATGATCTCAGACCGGCTGGGTGCCTACGTGGCGCATACTCCGAAGCGGGTGGAGTCTTGAGTTGATTTCATGGGCCTGGTGAAGACCCATGAGTCTCCGGCCTCTGCGTCTCTTGCTTGTCTCGAAACCGCACCCGCATTTGCCTGTCCCACAAGCATGTCACTACACGCCTCATATCTCGGCCCGTCAGCTATGTCGCTCAAGACGGTAGATCATGGTTACTCGATGGTATTCCCCACTTGACCCGTGGTAATGTGTGACAGGCTTTCAGTTCGAACTTTACGCTTGACACATTAATCGGACGATGATCTGCTTGTCTCATGGGAGGCCGTGGCCTGCTGTCAGGGAACTGCTAGTCTCACCAAAATGGTCTAGGGCGTAACACGGCGCCGATGTGTCTCCGATTATGGCAGAAGTCTTGTGTGGACATGCTGGGGGTTGAATGGCTGTCTGGGATTGCCCAGGGGCTGGGCGTCAGTTGGCCCATTGTTGTCCACCGTGGATTAGGGTGAGACAAGATTCAGAAACCACCCTGACTTCTCTAACATCAAATGAACCAGCAATCTAGCGTTGCCCAGTTTGGCTCGGAAGTCTCGGAATCCGTAAGTCATCACCAAGTCGAAGGGACAAGCAGCCGATGGTGATGGTTGATAACGTCAGAAAGGCAGGTGAGCAAAGCTGCAATCAGCATACGGCTATGCCTCCAAAGTCCAGACCATCTTTGCCTCCCAGTGCATAGACTGTGGAACACTATCAGGTAACGGGATCTTTCGTGATGGCTGGTACCTGCACGGAAAGGTTGGATGCCTGCCATGCAGAGATATCTTGGTTGGGGCAGCTTACTCACGATCCCGTCGGAGCGACACCTCCTGATTCCTCGAGACTCACCAAACATGGCACCACGACGACACGGAAGATGGGCAACCCTTCACACCCGATTCGTAAAGAATATCTAAGGAGGGAGGATTTCTGGCTTGGAAACTAAGAATAGCACCGACAGACGGATCATGAGAGGGGATAGGCGCCTCGTTCTTAATGCATGCGAGGTCCGGACACGAGATCACACTCCGATCAGGGCGCGAACATCCCGGGGCTCTCATAGGCGCTTCGCCGTCATCGCCCTCCTGGTCGGTCTCCCAATATGAAGATGCAGAAGGTTGTTTGAATCGGCAAGTGCAGGAAACACCCGGGATCATCTCCATTGCTGGCTATGTCGGATCCGGGATGGAGGCCTTCGGTCTTGAGAGCATGATCAGGGGCCTTGCAAGCTGACGATTGAGCTGGCATACGTGGTTCAGTTGCTTCACTTGATTGGCAAGCCGGAGATATTTTGGGGCTTCCTTTTCATCGGACTGTGTCTATGTGAAGCAATAGTCACGGACAAATATTCGGCGCAAGACAATCATCAAATCTGCCCAGGCAAGCCACCCATCTTGAGGCTTATCGAAGGCTTCCGGAAGCCAACCTAATCCCCATTGGGAGGGCCGCGCAAAAGGTAAACAAGAATTCCGAAGATAATGAGGACATCAAGGGTCTTCTTCCGCTGGGGTAACGGATGCGCCAATATCATTCGAATAGATGCTAATGATCCACCTCTCCTGCTTTCTGATTTCCATAGACGGTTAGCTTCTCAGTCACTTTCCGGATTGTTCTCCGGTCTTTCTGCAAGCTGTAAGGGTACGAGACAATTCAAACCAGCTAGTCGTCCACGGGGTTTGTTTTGTGCGAGGGTGGCTTCTAGAAGGCAGGAGGTGAAGCCACCAAAGAAAAGCTGGAGAAATGTGGAAGTCGTCAAAACATGCACCCCCTACGATGATGGCGGGGCTCCAGCACGGGCCTCAGCACACCCCATGCCCGGAAGCATGACCTGCATTTGGGACAGGGTTTGGGCGCCCGGACCCGTTCAGGGCCTTTTTCCACCGGGATTCAGCGGTTGACCACTCAGAGGCATCGGAGGCGCGAGAAGTCTTGGCCTCCGTGTTTGCCTGCCCGTGCCGTTCCTTCACCTTGACTGTTCCTTCTTCTTTCTAGACCTACTCCTTGACCATCATTATCATCAGCATCCAGATCTCGGACTTGAGTGGTTGGATGACGTACCCAAGCTGATCCAAAATACCTTGCATGCGATGGAAGTTGCCATCCACACGATACAGTCATTTGCACCATTGCCATCCACGACGTGATCCATAACCGCCCTGCAGGGCCCCATCTCGTCGTTGCCTGGAGGACACTGCATTGGTCAGTTTGAAAGGCAGGCGGCGACGACGACTCATCCGGTCTGCGAGCCTCTCTGCTTACAACAGCATCGATCTCTTCTCCAAGAATCTCAAGGTACCTCTCTCTACGTGTAAAATTACCCACTCAGCACAGTTACACGACAACGAACAACATCAAGCTTGACATTCTCCAAGTACCAAGAGATCAAAACACGTACCAAGTCACTTCACGGCAGGCAAATCTCCAAAGTCCAGTCGTGATTGACTCTTCATGCGCCCGGGCCGGCGTCTGAATCAGAAGCTGCGTGTTTCCGACAAAGAAGCTGCATGCCTATTGCAGGAGACTACAGCCTCACCACATATCTGTCCTCGTGTAGTCCTCAAGATTCGTTTCTTGGGTTTCGAAGCACAAGAGAAGACCACTTCCAGGGTTACCCAATGGCGAAGAAGAGACTCCATGTCAAAATCAAACAATATTCCAAACCGCAGTCAACTGCTCCAGCTTCATTGAGCTCCACCGCTGCGGGCGCCGGCAGCCACAATGGTGCGTTACCTGAACTGCTACACCACCCTCTCTCTGTGTAGCCCGTCAAACCCATCCATCATCTCATTCCCTTTCATCCCTTGCCTTACCCTGATAGCCCTCACCCCCTGCCTGTCTGTCTAATCCGGTGAATGGGCGGGTGCATGACCCGCAAAGCCATCGTGCTCCTCGAGCCTCGCCCGGTGCCCTTGGCAGAGACTGTTCATACACCGGTGATGGATGCCAAGAGGGTGGGCATAGTGTATCTAGCATGGCTTGTTGTACTAACACACTGGACTTTAGGTGAATCAGAAAGCCGCGGTGTCAATCAGCGGCTCGCTGAAATGCGCCGTTCCGGTGTGAACACTAATAGTAATGCTCAAGGTGCATTAGATGTTCGGCCGACGGTGCCACCGGTCATCCGGGACATTTTACAGCTACCCGAGACACCGGCGCCTAGGCCGCGTCCGGGTCGGGGCCGGGGTGGACCCCGTGTGGATGCCACCGGTAGAAGGCTGCCTCCCGGTCCGGCCCCGCCACAGAGCTGGCTGAATCGGCCGGCACACGGAATAGTTTCCACAGTGCCTCGTCAGTCCGGCTTAGAGGGGCGACAGCTAGATCAGCACATGCTGCCTGAGTTGTACCTTCCGGCCAGAGGTAGTCTAATCGACTTGACTCTCCGTCAGTTCGCGCACAGCTGGGATTTTCAACGAGAGTATTGTCACTACCATCTTTACCATCTACCTACACACCTGCGCGAAGCACTAGTGGCCTACCTCAGCATCTGGAAAGACCCCGGCCACGTCACCCTAGCAGATCTTAAAGCCATTCTCCTCCCTCCACAAAAGCAAGAAGGCGACGACGACGAAGACGTCGAGCTGCTAGAAGATGACTACCTCGACCCCAGCATCGCCAACAAAGACTTCCGCCACCTCGACCTCTCCCACTCCATCGGCACGTCCCTCTCCCTCCGCGAACTAACCGACCTGCTCTTCCCTCCCAAACCTTCCACCACCAAAACCATCACCGCCGCGTCCCTCAAAACCGCCGAACCAAAAGAATCCTGGGAAGACTCCGCAGACGAAGATGAACAACAAACCGAAACCCCCTCCATCCCCCGCCCCCTCCTCCCCAACCTAACGCACCTCTCCCTCTCCCTCCCTCCCAATCCTTTCTCCTCCTCCACATTTACCTCACCCCATACCAACAACTCACTCCCAACGGTGTCCTGGCGCCACCTCCTGTCCTTCGCCTCTCACCACCCCACCCTCACCCACCTCTCCCTCGCCAACTGGCCCGAACCGTCTTTAACCCCCAACGCCAAATACGCATCCTTCGTCACCGCCCAGGGGAGGAGGGTGCAATACGGCGGTACGGGCCCCTATAGCCACTCGCTGGATAATGATTGGTCCGAGGCTATTCTAGTCCTAAGAAGGTTGAGCAGGGCTTGGTACCAGCTGGAGTGGTTAGACCTAAGAGGGTGTGGGGGGTGGTGGGAGGCTTTGTGGGCGTGTAGTAGGGGGCCGATGGGGGATTTGGATCAGGATGGTATTGAGACTGGGGGAGGGAGTGAAGGGGATAGAGTGGATTGGATGGTGGATTGGGGGAAGGTGGAGACTGTTGTGCTTGGTCTTGAAGAGGAAAGGGGGAAGTTTTTGGGTGGGGATGAGGACGTGGTGGAGAAGGGGAAGAGGTTGGAGAGACATGTTAGGGGGGTGAGGAAGGGGAGGGGGAGGTGGTTTGCTGTTTGTTGAGTTGATGAGTGACGAGGTTGTGTGGATGAGGTCTAAAGGACGAGGTCTAAAGGACGAGGTCGAGTGAATGAGACGGATGTACTATGTGATGGATGTTTATAGGGAGTAAACGAGGACATATGCATGCAGCATGTAGATACGAAGCATATGACAGCGAAAGCATAACTGTATCAGCAAGCCTTCCTACTACCGATCACCAACTTAATCGGAACTGTTGGCGTCTTTCAAATGTTACGTGTTTGTGACTAGCCCTTTCCGTCCAAAAAAAACTCAAAAAAAAAGTGAATAGTTAGCTGCGAGTCCATTCATCGCCACTGGCACCGCTCGTCTTTTTTGCTTTCTTTTTTCCTAGGGGAAACCTCGTCGGTGGCCTTCTGTCTTTGTCCAGCCATTCTCGAACGGGAACACTCTACAATTATGGATGAGCGTCTCACATCTTCCAAAGCATCAGAATGAAGTATCATAAATCCAGATAGGTAGCTTCCTTTCCTGGTTCGTTTTATCGAATATGTACATCACGGCAACTAATGTGAAATACGAACAAAAAAAAAACCAAGAGGAGAAAGGAAATGGAAGCCAAAAGAAAACAACAAAAAACATACAGCACCTGGGATTCGCTGGTCGTCACCGACCCAACTACTAGTCAGGCGATTGGTGGCTTATCTATGGGAGAGCGGACGGGATCCCGAGTTTTCCACCATCTATGGCCGTATGTGCTTATTATGTCAATAATTCTAGATTATATACCCAAGCTCTCCCTACAGTGAGCATGCCTGGGTGTTCATTGCCGAGAACGTCACAAACGTCGTCGCCGTCGGTGGGTGTGGAGCCGGATGTTCACCATCGTTGTATGACCTTTGGGTTCTCTAGTCTACAAGTATAGTGAATGAAAGAAGGCCGAGTGGCACGGAAGCGGCCCTTTCCCGTCTACGGCTTTCCGATGACTGCTTTATTCTTTGCTGAACCGTGCCTGTTTGACGACGTCGGTACTGGACTGTCGAAACCATGTCACGAATTTGCGTGTAAAATGGATGGATTGGATCCTTCTTGGAGTACCAGGATGGTCGGGCCTTCTGAAAGAGCGTTTAGTAAACAAAATTACTGTCGAAAGAGTTAAGAGACGATGACATCCAGGGGACCTTCACTTGTCAAAGTCGAAAACGACGGGAGAGAACCCAGTTGAACCACAAGTTTCAGTTTCAACGGTTACCGGATTCCAGAATTACATAGGGTTCGGCAACAACAGTCGTCGGCATGATATGCTGGGAAGTGAAAGTCAAGCGGGTGAATTTGTTGGCTGATTCCATATCGAAAGCGGAAAGCCATCCTCCAAACATTCCGCATGTCATGACAAGCGCGAGGCATCCCGGTCACCGGCGCTTGTTTTGGGCGTTGGTTAGGGAAAGCGTTGGCTCTGGTTGCTCGTTCGCCCGTTGGTGACTGGCGACCGAACTGGAAAGAGTCAATGGCGTCGGACATGTGTGGCTGACTGAATGACGTGAGAGGTCGAATCCGTTCTCCACCGAAATACCCGAGGAGGGAGCTCTGTGTGGAAGAAAGTTGCACCCCGCGATTTCATGGGACTCAAGTGGAAGAAGGAAAAAAGGAAGGGTTCTGGACGACCCAAACTTGAAGAAAGTAAGATCCTTGCCAGTAATGCAGAAAGCACGAGCCAAGGTGGATCTTTTCTGAAACAAGCGGAAAGTGTCAGATTTACTGGTTTGATCTGGTTGATTGATTCTGTGTGTGTGTAACTGACTCGAGCGGTCTGCTCTAGAAGGTCTAGGGGTTCTGGGGGTAACCTATATTTGCCAAGACCTATAATATAGGTGGCTAGGACTCTAGCATCTAACCTCCATCTGGCTAGAATGCTACCCTGGAATCTAATACACCCCCTTATTTACAGACCTTTTATTGCCTCTTTAAGGTTAAAAGTGAAGCTATTTATATATTTCTATCGTCTTTTCATATTTTTAATCCTAATATTTCGTCTAGATTATTGAAATTAACTTCCTTCGGTACTAGATTATCCTCTCCTCCGCTATCCTTCCGCGGCGGTACCTCGGCTATGCCTAGCAATTCCCTAAATTTCTTGTGCTCTAGAATCCCTAGTGCCTTTGTCAGTCTATTTGCTAGCATCGATTTCGTTTCTAAATATTTAATATTGAACGTCTTCTTATTAATAATCTCCTCCTTCAATTAATATCTATAAATATTTACGTATCTTATTTTCGTATTGAAAGTAAGGGTCTCTTTAGTAAGCACTCTAATAGTTTGCTAGTTATTATATTATAGAATAGGGATATGATCTTCCAATAATTTTACCCCTAAAATTAATATTAACCGGCTTATAAATAGGATTTCTTTTACTATTTTCTCAACCGTATACAATTTTATTTCTATTGTTAATATAGTAACCGTAATCTATTTAATTATTCCCTAGTAAATTAAACTTTTATAAAATTTAATTATAAACCCTTAAGAACTTTTACGGTCGCTTTTATTATTAGTAAACGAGGTATTAAAAATAATTTTTAGCCGGTTACTATTATTAAAGTAGAGGGCCTATATTTTCGTTATTCGAAGGTATTATATTACCTTTTTACTAGCGGCTATATAAGTAGGATTAGGGTTATAATTATATCGAATTAATTTATTTAATAAGAATACGACGTTTAATTAAGTATTAATTATTACGTATAATAGTAATCTTATATTGATTTAGTAAATATATATCTCTATATAATTAGCGATACTATCGTAAGGAATTAACTCTTTATAGCCTATAGGTACTAAAATAGGTCGATAATTAGATTTAAATAATTTCGAAATCTTTTCGATATATACTTTTTATAATAGCCAAATCTTTCCTTACTCTTAATCGTATATAACCTCAATACCTAAGAACTATTGGAACTCGTCTCCTCTAATTAAATAATATTTCGATTATAGTTCTACAATATATTTTTTAATTTCTTCTATCTTACTTTTATCGAATATAAAGACGATATTATCGATGTAGTAGAGTATAAGGATACTATTCTTCTTTATAATATAGGGATTTTTAAGAATTGTTTCGAATTTTATTAATTTAAATATTCCATTAAATTCTCGTTATTATAGTAAGGGTATTCGTCGGAAATTATATAAGGCTTTAATTAATTTAAGGATTTTACTGGGGATCTAATACCCTAATAGTATACGTATATAAATTTCTTTATCGAAGAAGGTATTAATAAAGGTATTAATAGCGTCGTATTAAATAAATTCGAGGTTGAAACGTATAGCGAGAGCGATAATAAATTTGAATGACCGCCCTATTAGAATAGAAGTGTACGTATCCGCTCCTATTTTACTTTATTAATTATTTTTTACGACGAATTTCGCTTTATATTTATTGAGGGTACCGTTCTTATTAAATTTGTATATATATATTTATATATAATCGAAGATCTACTTCCTTCGTACCCGCGGTATATTATTATTAACTTTAATCTACGTTTTTATATCCTTATAATTTTATAAATAAGCTTTTTCTACTTCCTTAAATTATTAACCGAGTAAGTAATTATCGAAGTCTTTATAATATTTAGGTACGGGTAGTAATCCTCGTCGGTAAATTCTATTGAGACGGTTAGGTTTAGTAATTAGCCGTTGTATTTCCGCTTTAATAATTATTTTGCCGGTCGTTTTAATTATTAGCTATAATAATCTACTAGCGTAAAAGGCAGCTTCCTATAGTTTTTACTAATAGAAGTACTTATCGATAGCTCGGTTAATCGAATAATTAATATAAAGTATAACCGGCGGGGTAAATAGAAGTAACGGGTATAATCCTATAATATATTCGATAAATATTTTTCTTATATTAAGCTATTAATTAACAATTTTTTATAATTAATTACTTTCCTCTTAGGAGTCTTTTTAATTCTATTCGTAATCTCTATCGAGGAGGTTCGATAGGAGCGGCTTAATATCTACATTATCGACGTCGTTCTATAGGCTATAGCCTTCTCTTTCTAATAGTTCGGATACCTCCGAAGGTTAATTATGTGGTTCGTTAATTTTATTAAGTAAATCCGCTAATTCTTTACTATTTATTTAGAAGTCCTCTTTTAACTTTTTAAGGTTTGGGTTATAGGTAATCTCTTTATTAAAAATTATATCCCTAGTCTAAATAATCCGATTTGTATATAGATTCTATATATAATAGATAGAAGTCGTTGAGTAATTAATAAAGAACCTTATTTATACTTTAAGTAAATACTTTTAGCGCCGCTTCTCTTTCTTTTATATAGTATTCGTTATAGTAAATACTTTATAGCCGTAGATTTTAAAGTAGTTTAAATCTAATTTACGAGCTTCTTATTAACCGTTTTATTATATAATATAAATATAAAATCGTTCGAAAAGGGATTTCTAATTATAGAAGTAATAAAGGGACCGATTAATAAAGTAAACTACTACGCTAATAATTTCTAGCCACAAATCTATTAGGAATTTCGAGTTTATTAATATAGTATTGTATCTCTTTTTAACAATACCCCCTAAACGTTCTACCCTACCGTTCTATATTTATATATTAGGAATAGAAAGTTCAAAAATCGCTCCTCGCTATAATAATCTATATTAGACCTTATTATTTATAAATTCGTTATTGAATTTGAAGATTTTAATTTTAATATTATATTAGTACCGTAGTATATTAATATAGGATACGAATATAATAGTTATAGTAATTGCTTAACGATTTGAGAGGTAATAATCCTAAATATAGCCGGACTATCGATAGGTAATAAGGAGGAGATATTTAATACTATTTCTTCCTTCGTTAAATTCGAGGAAATTAATAGCGAATCTCTCTCCTGGCCTATAACCGCGGTCTTTAGTTATACGGTTAATTTATTATTTAATTTTTATTATAGTGTACGCATCGTATTTAATTGAAGGAATATTACGTAGTTTAATTCTATTAATATTCTAAAGGTGGTCGATTACTTGAAGTCCCGGGTAGCCGAATTGTAAATACTAAACGTTTACTATCTATTTAGAGGGGCGCTTTATATATAAATTAATTTCGTAATAGCGCGTTACGAATAAGGCTTTGGTAAATGAAAGTAAGTAATATAGGACATGTACGATAGATAGATAGATAGCATGCCCGCCTGCCCTGGAAGGTCCACCTTCCAGATCCTTTGGCAGGCACCGGGCCGGCTCCGCCGGCCTTGCCGGCTTTGCCGGCCTTGCCGGCCTTGTCAAGGCTACAAAGGTTCTTACAACCTTTGTGACCGCCTTTACTAAGGCCACTATTTACTAGGAGAAAGGCGGAGCCTTCTAGAAGCTTTACGGTTACCTACTTAACCAGACCGTAAGGCCCCCTCCAATTGGCCTGCTCTTTTCCTTCTATATTACTTTCCTACCTAAAATACCAAAATATATAGTCTTCTATAGGATTACTCCTAAATTTCTATATTAAATAGTAACTGCAATTAAACGATTAAACTAACTACTATTATAAATATTATTATTATTAACCCCGCATTAGCGAATAATATTACTAATAAATTTTTAACCCTACATATTATACATTCGATTATCTTAACTACCGTTTAGCTAAGTCGTAGTAGGCTAAATAGTAATTATTTTAATTACTTACCTAGAGTCGGTATCGCGATAAATATTTAATTTTTACAAACTATTTAATTATTACGCGCCTCTCGTACCTATTATAGAAATTTCCGAAATAATAGCTGAATTGTAGTAAGCTATCGTTAACGAATATCTTTTTACCTAATTGCTAAAAACCAAATCTAGCCGAATTATAGTAGACGAAACGAAGTAGAAAGCAATTCCCCTTTTATTATTAATCTTTACTAATATTCCTACTTCACCTACTCCCACCCTATCGAAAAACTTATTTATAAGTAGAAATAACAGCGTACCTTCACTATTTAGATCCGTAAACGAAATATAATTGAATTGTAATAAATTATAAATTATAATCGACGCTAAAAGTTTCCCCTATATCCGAAACGTAGTAAAATTATAGTATCCCTTCCTCTATATTTACTATTACCCATCGTAATTAAATAATTTATTATTTAGAACTTTCTAATATAATTAACGAAAATATAAATACCTTTAGTAGACTACCTCCCCTCCCTAACGACGGGACTGTATATACTACTAATAGGCCGCCTCCCGTCCCCAATGGAAGCCCGCGAATCGACCCTATTAATATACCTATACCCATTACAAATAATTAGGACCTCCTACCCGAAATAGGAAAGCGCTACGCGTATAATACTAAATCTACGTTTAGAACTACGTCCCTAAACCTTCCTCCCGAATTACTTAACCCCCCCTTACTATTAAAACCGTCGATCCGCGTAAGAAAGAGAATTATAGAAATATTAATAAAGAGAATACAGGATTCTAAAACGTTAGATTTTAAGGATCTACTAGAACTAAGAGAATAGTTAAGAAATTTCGGGAATAATAGGCCGATAATTATATATATTAGAAAGTATATTAAACGTTTATAATAAGATATAGTATATCGGTAACTACCGATGGAAGCGATAAATTAAAAATTAATAGTAATAAAGACGGATTTAATAAAATTTTCTAATACCTTTAATAACTATATATAACTTTACAATAATAAATTGAATAATTATATAATAGAACGTAATAAATTCGGTAAATAATTTACCAACTTTTATAATAATATAGAAAATACCGTAAATAACCTAGTAAAAAGAGTAGAAGGTTTTAATAAAATAATTAATTAAACTAATTTAAAAATAATAAACGAAGTAAAAGGCTTAACGGATAAAAATAAGGATATCCTTCTTAAATTGACCGCTTTAGAATAAACTATTAAAAATCTGGAAGTAAAATTAATAAAATTAATAGACCGAATAAATATTCCCAACGACTCTTAATTAAAAGGATTAATAAGAACTTTAATTAATCGATTTTAAACATTTAATAATATCGGTTAAAATAAGAGAAGTAATAACGGTATAAATAATAATAATAATATATTTAACGATACTACCCCCGACTTAAATATATTATTTACACGCGTTATAGTAACTCTATAAACCGACCCTACGTATATTAACCTTACCCCCGAAATCACCACCGTTTAATAAATAGCCTAAACCGCTACTAATCTAAATAATACTAATAATAATAATAATACCAACCCTATTAATAACGGCGATATTAATAACTCTCTATCTAAGGATAATAAACTTCGTCGCGAAGATATTAACTAATTTAACCCCTACTTTAAAGACCTAAATAATATTAATATAATCGTCGATAGAAAGAATACAATCTATATTAACGTCTTCTATTTTATAGACTATTTAAAGTCTTTTACAAAAGACCCTATTTCGGGCAAGACTATTAAAAAATAGATTATATCTATTTTCTAAACCCTTTTAACCGGCCCCGCCGTATTATAATAAATTAATAAAATTACCCCTTCTAAAAGAAATACCTTATATATTATTAATTTTACCAATTTAATCGACACCTTATCCGAGCGCTTCTAGCCGGACTTTACCATAATTATACGCAAATTTATAGAATTTACCCTTCGCTTGAAGAATATTATTAAAAATTAAAATTCTCTTTCTAACTTCGTCTAGAAAAAGCTTCGTTAAACTAAGGCTATAGGAATCCTGAATAAAGATAGCGATAATTAGCACGGAATAATAGTATAAATTTAATTAAATATAAATATTAGTATTCAATAATACTTAAAAGCCCCTCCGAAGTAAGGTCCTTTAACCGAATATATATAAATTATCGATAAATCGCACGCTTTCCTTTACGTTACTACTATAAATCGGTACCCGTATCTAATAAATAAGGCTGTCGGCTCTAATTCCAAGGACGATAAAAGATCGGACTCCCGAAGTAATTATTATAGTAATTAGAGGATTAAGGATAAGTATAATAACCGCTCTAAAAATCGATATAATAACTATTCTAAGGACCGTTACAATAATTACTCTAAGGACCGCTACAATAACCGCTCTAAGGATTATTATAATAACCGCTTTAAGGATTATAATAATAATTAATTACGGGACTATAATGATAATTATACTAGTTAATTATAAGACTAGTATAAGGATTTTAAAATAAATTTTAAATATAATAAGGTCTATTTTATTAAAAATATTTTAAATTCCCTATCCGAACTAAAATTTAACTATTTTATTTATAATAGCGACCGAATTTATTAAAGGTATTTAAAATAATACGATTCCGAGAATAATAAAAGAGCCTATATACGGAAATGCCGTTAGTTAATTGTAATTAAGGCCGAAACTCGAAGAATTAATAAAAATATTAGAAGTAAATATAATTATTATAGTAGGGAGTTCGAATTACGTAATAAATTCTTTATTTACTTAAAGACTTACCTAGAAAAGGACTTAGACTTACCCCGCCTTCAGATTATTACCTATATTCTATTAATTCTAATAATTAATTAGGTAGCCTACCTAATAGAATATAATATTAAGGAGGTATTCGAAGTCGATAAATAAAACGTAGAATAGGGCCTTTTATTAAGCTATATTCACTTATAAATTAATATTAAGACTGCCCCCGAAATTAAGCCTATAGAAGTATATATTAACCCAGGAACCGGACGTTCGATAATATCTAAGGACCTTTTAAACTAATTAAAATACACTATTACATTTAAAAATCCGAGGAAAATTAAGGGCGTCGGCGGTATATCGACTATTAAAAAATAGGCAACCTTTTAACTATACCTAATTAATAAAAACGAAAATCTTTACCCTACCCTAATAAAGATTAAGAAATTAATTTAAGTAATAAATTCTTTAGAACCCAACGCCCTCCTAATAAATAATTTTATAAATTCCTATAGAAATATTATCGACTATTCCTAATCTAAAATAATATTTACTAAATTTAATAATTTTCGGGTAGACTTTTTTATCAATAGGAAGTTCAACCTATACTACTAGAAGGTTATAACTACTAAAGAAATTACAATTCGTCTAAATTAGCAAACTTATATCCCAGTATTATATAAACCCTTACTTTCGGGAAAATACTTCGCCTTCTATACAAAGTACCTAAATACTATCGATATTATAATAATTAATAAAACCCCCTAAATCGTCCTTATAAAGAACTATAATACCAATATATTACTAATAATCCCTAAAAAAACCAAGATTAATACAATTAAGGAATATACGAACAAGGCGTATACCGTTTCGGATTAGAAATATATTAAAACGGACGTATCTAACAATAATTAGGACGGAGAGGCCGAAAAAGACAATAGACCGAGAATCCCCAAAAAATACTTACTACTAAAAATTAAAAAGATAAGTAATACCTTAAAGATCGTTACCGATAACAAGGTCTATATTTACATTACTAACCCCGAATTAGCTACTAAATTAAAAATAATAATAAAGAAATATCTAACCCTTTAGGAAGAAAGTGGTATTATTAATATTAAGGAAAAAAATATAATAAAAATCCCTTTAATCGAAGGTTAATAGAACTAAAAAACTAATATTCGTATCTATCCACTAAATAAAAAAGATTAAAAAGTAGTAAACAAAATATTCGATAAACTAAAGAAATAAAGCAAATTCGAAGACTATTTAAACGCCACCCCTTTCTCTTACCTAATCTTTATAATTTAGAAAATTATTAAAGAGAAGGCTAAAGGAAGGCCTATAGTAAATTTAAGGGCTCTAAATAAAGTATTAATACTAAATAATTACCCCTTACCTAAGTAAAAAGCTATTATCGCTAGGATAAGAAGGAAGAGATTTATTACGGTAATTAACGTAATATCTTTCTTCTACTAATTTAGCGTTTAATTCCTATATAAAAATAAATTAACCTTAATTACGTATAGAAATTTAAAAATACCTAACGTCGTATTAATAAAATATAGAAATTCCCTTACCTACGTATAAAAATTTATAAATCGATTCCTCGCCCTATATACCGCCTATTACTACGCCTTTATTAACAATATTATTATCGCTTCTAATATAGCTAAAAAGTATTTAACCTATTTAAATATAATTTTCAAATTATTTTATAGTAAAAATATCGCTATTTTACCTAAGAAATCTTTTATCGGCTATTTAAATATAGAATTACTCGGGTTCTACGTCGATGCCTTTAAATTATTAATTACGAAGGAAAGAATTAAAGTAATAAGGACCCTTAATTTCCCTATATAATTAAAGGCTCTAAAGACGTATATTAATAGTACTAGCTTTTTAAAATACTTTATCCCCTATTACGCTTAATTAATTAAACTATTATAAATACAAAAAGTTAATTTCTTGGCTAAAGGCTGCAAATCCAGAGAAATATAGACCGGCAATATAAGGAAATAGGCAATATACTATAATAAAACTACGTACAAACCTACCGATAAAGAGCGCTTATCCTTCTAAATTATTTAAAATACAATATACGGGAAGGACTAGAATAATAACGATACTATATTCTATTACCTTAACGAAAATAAATAATTATTCATTTAATTCGATAGTTCCTTTAAATAAAGCTATAATATAATACTCTTCTACCTAAAGGAGTATAAATAAATCCCTAATAAATATATCCCCTCTATAATAATTATATTTATTATATTTTTAAATAAATACTTAATTAAAGTAGAAATATAATATAAGCTATCCGAATTAGAAATAATATACTTAATATAAACCGTAAAAAGGTTACGCACTTAAATTTATTTAATTAAATTCCTAATAATCGTTCTTACTAATTACTTAGTAATTAAAAGTATTATAGAATAGATAATATTAAAAATAACGTTTATCGATAAAATTAATAAGAGGCTAATTAACGCTTTAATTTACTTATCCTAATATAATTTAAAAGTCTATTATATACCCGGAAAATTAAATTTTATACCGGATACTTTAAATCGTCTTCGCTATATTAATAATTAAAGTAATTTAAACAGTAAAGTAGTCTTAAATATAATTTAGTTTATAACGGCGGAACCCTAAATAGATAAAGATTTAAAAAATAGAATTATAGCGATATACACTAATAATAAAAAATTTTTTAGAGTCCTCTACGACCTTTCCGCCGTTAATCCTAAGGATAAAATCGTTTACCGTACCGGGTACCCCTTTATAATCGCCGAAAATCGTATAATATACTACTTGTAAAATAATAGTAAAATTAGGAGCTTATATATTCTAGAAATATACGTCGTAAAAATTCTAACCGCCGTCTATAATGAAAAATATTATTTCGGAAGAAATAGGATAATATACAACCTTCGAAACTTAATAATTAATAATAAAATTAGACAAATTAAGAAGTATATAGAATATTACCCTACCTATCAATTGAATTAAACTAATAAGTTACAGCCTATTAGAAATTATTAACTATTTCGCTCGGATACTCTCCCTATATATATTATTACTATCAATTTTATAGTCGGCCTTTCCGAAGTTCCTACAAAAGGAACCCTATAGCAATTACTAGGAGGAAAATATATTACTTTCAATATTATATTTATAGCAACGTACCTTAATTCGAAGAAATCCCTACTAATCCCCGGATATACTATATATACAATTAATAAATAGAATTAAACCTTAATAAAGCAATTAATTTTAACCGATTAGAAAATTCCTACCGGGATTATTTTAAATCGAGACCGTAAATTTACCTTTATATTATAAAAAGGAATATAGTAAACTTAAAGTATATCACGGGGCGAGAGGGCACCGTTGGGGGTAGGGTAAGATATGCGTTGTTGTACGAAGGAGAGAAAGGGAAGTGTGCGTGGAGGATTGGCTATATGGGCGAGAGCCCAGACAGGCCAGTCCGTGCGCGCGCACGTGAGACTGCACGTGACGAAGCATGTGACCAGTGCGAGTGTATAGCTCTAGGCTATGGCACAAAGTACTGGCATGGCATATGTGCGGTTAGTGTAGTGCAACTACATTATAGGCTAGCCCTATAATACTATCCCCCCTTAAAAGAAGCTCGTAGAGCTGAAAAATCTATATATACGTGTAATAATAGACCCATTCCTTTATAAACCATCGTAATCCACGAACTGCGTTGGGGGCAGCTTTCTTGACCATATATCTATCAACCGTCGTAACACCTTGCCAAACACTAGGCACAACTTATCCTCCACCTCCTTACTGACCGTTAGAGGAGGCTCTGGACCTCTGGAGGGATAGGTTTATCCGGGTTCTCGCGATGGAACTACTATAGGCGGTGCTCGCAGTCGATAACGTTGCTGACGGGCTCCTAGGTAGGGTTACCGGTCTTCTATTTAATGTAGTATTTCTAGTGAAAGTTGGAGCCCTTTTAAGTGTAATCGATGAATTTCTCGAATGCCTACTCTTTGTATTCCTCTTAATTATCTATCTGTATTATTACCCTCCCGTCGTTAACTTTAACGTTGGTCGAAATATTCTGGCCGGGCAATCCTTTGCTGGACTACGGCTATATTATAGAAACGTAGAAGATTGGTAAGCACTTTATATTAATAGGTAGGGCGAGGTAAACCGTATAGAATTTGGCCCGGACGATTTTGAAGGGCCCTTCCTACCGGGGGGAGAATTTAGCGTAAGGGCGACCGCTAGCGAAATTGGTCGTATTTAGTAGGACTATATTACTAATATGATATTTAGGCGAATCGACGCGCTTTTTATTGGCATTATCCTCGTACCGTACTTATATACGTTGAAATTACTAAATTATAAAGTCCTAGATCTTCTAGAAGCGATCCGCTAGTTCGTTAGCCTTATAGTACTCCTTGAACTAAGCCGGTAATAGGTTTAGCGGCGGCGGGGTATGGGGTTCGGTACTTATATAGGGGTAATAGCTATAATTAATAAAAAACGGTAAGATTCCTGTTAACGATGAAATAGCGTTATTATTAGCGAATTCTATAAATGCTAGCTACTTCGCTTAGTCCGTTTATACTTAATTAATATAGAGCTTTAAGAACTATTTTATCTCTACGTTAATTCGCTCCGTTTAGGCGTTAGTTTACGGGTAGAAAGCGGATATTAATTTATAAATAACGGATAATTTTTTATAAAGGGTAGATTAAAATTGTAAAATAAATTAGGTACCCCTATTGGATAGGATACTATCTAGTAGGCTGTAAATCGAATAAATACGATCGATAAAGCGGTCGGCTAATTCCTCGGCCTTGAGGGTTATAATCGTAATATAATAATGTATTTTAATAAAGTGGTTAATAATAATGGTAATGTATTTAAAGGTTTGGCTAAAGTAGGTATTTTCCGGCAATAGGGTAATGTAATTGATAGAAATATTCTTCTAAGGCGCTAGAGAAACGGCTACGGGCTTAAAGTAGCCGGTAGAGCCGCGTTTTAAAGATTTAATCTTCGTATATAGGAGGCAACTTCTGTAAAAAAGTCTTACGTTATTATATATCCCTTCTTAATAGAAATCGTATTATAGAAATTCGTATATAGCGTCGCGGTTAGGGTAGCCCGCGCCGGGGGTATTGTATTGTCGATTAATTAATTAAAATTGAAGATTCTTATTGTAAGGATTGATAATAATTTTATTACGCTATTTCGTAATATTGTTAATAGTATAGTATTTTAAGAAGGCTTTATAAAAAACCTTTTTAATAATTAATAGTTATTACCGGCGGGTCTCGTCCGTTAGGTAGGAGACTAGCTCTTATAAAAAAACGGATATTTTGTAATTTATATGGATTAGGTTATTGGTAGATTTAGTATCGAAGTCCTTTTGGTTTAATAGGTATAGTGAGAAGTTGGCGGCGGGGTTTTCGAAGTAACTTTCTTCGAATTATAAAGGGTCGAATAAAGTTCGTTTACGGGTAATTAAGCGGTCGTCTTCTTTATTGTCTAGGCGATCGTTAGGTTTACGATTTAGGGTATTTAGTTGTAAATTCTTTAAGCTGGGGGTATATTTAATTAAAAAGTTAAAGTGAGATAAGAATTAAAATTAGCGTATATATTGTTAGGTAAATTACTTATTAATTGTAAAGGTTTATAAATTCTTATAATTGGTTAAGATATCGAACGGTTACTAGGTTCCTTCGAACTTTAGCCTCTATTCTTTTAAGGCTTTAATAATAGCTAATAATTCTTTATTATAAACGTTGTAATTATATTCCTATAAAGTATATTTAGCCGAAAAGTAAGTTATAGGGTAAAGAATATTGTCGTTACTATATTATAAGAAGGTACCGCCGGCGGCCTAATTAGAAGTATCTATTTCGACGATAATTTTCTTAGTTTAATTGTAAATCTTTAAGATAAGGCCTTTAATGAAAGCTTTCTTAAAAGATTTAAATACCGTTCGATAATTATCGTTCTAAATTTAAACCGTATCCTTCTTTGTAAGTTCGTAAAGTAGGGTCGCTATAATCGAAAAGTTTTTAATAAATCGTCGGTAGAAGTTTGCGAAGTTTAAAAAAGACTATAGGGATTTCTTTAATTCCGGGGCCTACTACTTGGTAATTACTTTAATTTTCTCTAGGTTTATTTTAATATTGCCCGGGGTGATAATAAAGCTTAAATATTTTGTACGAATCGTATAGAATTCGTATTTATTAATATTGATATTAAGGTTTACTTTAGTAAATCGGTCGAAGATATTATTAATATATTATTCGTAGTCTCGTACGTTGTTCGAATAAATAAGGACGTTGTTGAAATATACGGTCGTGTAAACGTTGAAGATATTATAAAGAATATTATTAATATAATTCTAAAAAGCCTTAGGGGCGCTTTATAAATTAAAAAGAATAATTAGGGATTTAAATAGGCTAAATTGTATAATAAAGGCGGTTAATTATTTGTAGCCCTATTTAATACGAATTTTATTAAAGGCTATAATAATATCGAATTTAGTAAAGATTTTAGTACGGTAAATTATATTCAAAATTTCCTTAATAAACGGTAGTAGATAGTGGGATTTAAGGGTTACGTTATTAATATTTCTATAGTCGACGTAAATACGGATTCCGCTTCTTAGCTTCTTAATGAGTAAGATTAGTATTAATGCCTCAGATTAGGAAGGCCGGATAAATTTCTTTTTAAGGTTATTATTAATCTATTTTTTAATAACGTTAAATTTGTTTAGGTTAAAAGTATAATTGTAAAAAGCGGGTAGTAACGCTCCCGGACGGAATTTAAGTTTAAAATCGTACGAACGGTTAAAGGGAAGAACTTCGGCGCCCTCTTGTTTAAAAGTGTTAATATAATACTAATATTACTTAGGGAGTTTAGTTTAGATTTAAGCGTCGGTCTTAGGAAGTTTATTTACTTTCTTATAGAATTTTGTAACGTTTTTAAACGTAATTTTACTAATATTAATACCGTTAATAGCGAAATATTCGTTAATAGCTTCTTTATAACGTAGGAAATTATTGCTAGTATTGTTAATTTATATAGAATTAGCGACTTTTATAGTACGTAAAACGGTTATATTACCTTCCTTTACTAAAGTATCGATTTATTAATAGTAATTACTATTGAAAAACCTCTTATACCTCTATCTTTTACTTATTAATACTTCTTTAACTATATCCTCCGTTAAATTATTATTTACGCTCCTAGGATTTAGGACGCTTCCTTCTTCTTTTATTTTATCTTCTTCTATTATCCTTCTAATATCCTCCTCTATATTAGCCCTAATTGTATAGATAATATAGAATTTATATGTTTTGGCTAATTAATTAAAGTTTATTATAAAGAGCTTTTTAATATCGTTAGGGTTAATAGGACCGCTAAGGATACTATAGAGGCGGATTGGAATGCGGTAGTTTATAATTTTAATATAAATTCTTCTAACGATATAGTAAGGGATTAGGATTATATAGGGAATTTAAAGTCCCGCCGGGAGCGTAAAGAGTATAATAGTTTTATTTCCTATAATTTTACTAATTAAAATCGTACTTAATTAGTTAGCTATTCGATTTTTAAAACGGTTAAACCTCTAATGGGCGGCCCTTCTTATAATTGTAAAAATAAATAGGCGGTAAATAGACTCCGTTTACGGCGAATCCTCTAATTCTCCCTTGTCGGGCACTTCTTCGTAGGAAAGCTTTTTATACGCGGGGTGTATATTGGGCGCGTTTAGGTAAAGAATAGAGAAGTAGCGGGCTATTAACGGAGTATAACGATTAGTAGTTCTATAAAGGAAGTAGCCTTATTATTCGTAGGCGGGGCCGAAATAAAGAGAGTCGCTAAGCTAGTCGATACCTAGGGTATAATATATTAATTAGGGGTGGCCGAGAATAACGGGGTTATCTTTAGCGAAGTCGTAAATAAGTAAGTCGATAACTTTATAATAAATGTTTATTTATATTGTTAATTTAGAGAAGTAGGTAATATTACCCTTTATTTAATTGTTAATGAAATATAATAATTTAGGGACGGGTAATTTGAAGAAGGGTAATTAATATTGAAAAACGAAACGACGGTTAATAAAATTAAGAGTAGTATAACCGCTATTAACGAGAGTAGAATAATATAATTTATGTGGTCTATAGGATAAGTAGATAGAGAAATTTAATAAATTAGGGTATTTATAACGGCTATTTATTAAAGATCGGTTTATTTTAATAATATTTAATTATATAAGGACGGTCCTTTATTTTCCCCCTCCTCTTTATCCGGTAGATTAGTATTTTTAAGTGTAATTTAGTTAAGAGGCTATATATTTCCCTAGTTGTAAATAGAACCGTTCTCGTTACTAACGAGCGGGCCGATGAAGCCGGGCTAGTAAATAGGGACTGGGTGGTAGTAACTGCCGGGGCTAGGGGTACTGGGAATTAAAGCGCCTATTAGTATACTAATTATACTTATAGCGTAGATTTAATAGCCGCCGCCGTAGTTAGGGCGCTACTAACTGTAGCTGTATTAACCTTAGGCCGGCTACTACTATTGGCCGTTATTACCGCTACCGTTATTATTACCGTTAGTATTATTATTACTACTATTTTTATCTTTGCCCTTCTTCTTATTACGGGGTTTAACCTCTTTCTTAAAGTTAATTTTAAAGTAGTATTCGGCTAAATAGTAACCCTTTTTACCGTAGTGGGTATATATTCCGTTCTTTATACGGAATTTAAAGATATTGTTATTAATAATACGAAAAATTTAAACGTCGGAAGCGGATATAATATTGAAATCTATAGCGTTACCGCCCTAGTTAACGGTAGTTTCGCCGGTAGAGGCGGAGGTACTAGAGGTACTGGCGGCAGTATTAGTGCTAATTTTATAGTAGGGGTTAGTGGTCTTATTACGCTAATCCTTATCCTTTAAATTCTTTATAAAGTTACGGGCGAGCGTTAATTATTCGTTGTACTTATTATTAACGGACTAGGGGTTCTAATAAATAATAGTAGTGTGGATGCGCTTAAAGATCTTCTAATGTAAATAGTAAATCTTTATACTATCGTCGAAGCTATAATAGTCGATAAAGCGGGTAAAGTTATTTTCGAAATCCTACTATTTTATACCTTTAATCATCTTTAATTTTTCGAATTCGTAGCGAGAGTAAACGATAATGTTAACGTTATTATACTTCTTAATAAACTCTACTAATAATTCGCTTACTTTAGTCTATTTAATGGATAGGTCTTCTAAAATCTTGGTAAATTCTATTTTAATAGCTTCGAAGGGAACGCCTTCGATAAAACGGGCGATAAAAAAGAATTTTTTACGTTCCGTATCGAAGAGTTTAGGGTTATTAAATTAAGTGAATTAAATGCGAAGGTGCTAAGTATAATACTTAGTAGTACGTTTAATAGTAGTACTTTTATTGTTAAATGTAAGTAATATAATAATATATAATACTAACCTATAGCCGCTATTATCGTCCGTAGTAATTATAATTTCGGGTTCGTCGTTATTAGGGTCCTCGTCGTCCTCGGGCTTACTATTTCCGTTCGTAGGGACGTCGATATCGGGGATAAGGGTGCCGGAGGCCTTAACTATAATAATATATTAGCGAAAGTTATTAATTAGTTTCTAGTACTTCTCCTTCTACTTTTAATAAGAAATTTTAGAGTTAATTTTTAAGGTCGAGAACTCTATTTTTAAAGCGGCGATATCGGCGTAGAAGGAGCCGATTTCGTTCGAATAAACTTTTTAGAAGGCTTTAATTTTAGCCTTATAATCCTTATAGGTTTCTTATGCGTAGAGTAGGGCTTTGGCTTAGATAGTAGTAACGTTATTACTGAATCGTTTAATTTCCTATTAGGCGGTTGCGAATTAGGCCTTAAAAATTTCGAGTAGTTCCTCTATTTCCCGCGCTTAAATTCTAGTACCGACGACGTTGTTGTAAATTAGGTAGTTAAGGGCCGTAAAGACGATACGAAAGACGGGGAGGCTAGAAAGACCGAAGGCGTTTTTAATAAGGATATTAATAATAACCGTTTAATTATTAAGGGTTTTGAACGCTTGCGAGATATTTGAATAGAACTTATAATTGGTTAGGTCGGTTATTATAAAGGTACCGATCGCTATAATTGTTAGGAAATTATCGGTTATTAAGGGAATATTGTTAAATATTAATTGCTAAATTAATACGCCGGGTAGGTATAAGGGAGAAAGAGAAAGTGCGAATTGTTTAATAGCGAACTCGGTTTAGTAATTACCTAGTTCGACGGTTAGGATCGCGACGAAGGTTTTAATCGCGTAGGGACGAGTTTTAATTAATTAATTAATACGATTCGAATGCGATTAATCTTCCTCTATTGAATAATAAGCGCGCGTAGCGTAATAGTTAAGTATAATAAATTATTACGGGGCGAGAGGGCACCGTTAGGGGTAGGGTAAAATATATATTATTATACGAAGGAGAGAAAGGGAAGTATGTGTAGAGGATTGGCTATATGGGCGAGAGCCCAGATAGGCCAGTCTGTGCGCGCGTACGTGAGATTGTACGTAACGAAGTATATAACTAGTACGAATGTATAGCTCTGGGCCATAGTACGAAGCACTGGCATGGCACATGTGCGGTCAGTGCAGTGCAACTACATCACAGGCTAGCCTTGTGATAAAGTACTAAACTCTTTATAATTATTATTTATTATTCTTAAAGTAATAAATTCGTTAAACGAAAGAATTAATTTATAGAAATCGCTATCCGCTTTTACTATTTCGAAAACCCCTAAATACTATAAACTAATATTATCTTACCTTTATAATAGAACCTTAATAATTCGTATTCGGAAACTATTAAATTTATACCCTACGAACAATTCTATAAATTTAAATTTAGAAGACTCCTAAATATTCTTACCGGAATTTAATATAAAAATAATTTAGCTTTTAAAAAATATATTCGATAAAATATATAATTAGTTATAGATTTCGCTATAACTAAAACTAAAATATAATACGACGAATACTATAAGGATATCGAATTCTAACCCGGAAATAGCGTTTTCCTTTAATTTTACTATAAATACTACCTTTCCGGTAGACTATTATATAAATTATTATAGTAACGAACGGGACCCTTTAAAGTTTTAAAACGCGTAAGTAAATTAGCGTACCAATTAGACTTACCCTAAAATATAAAGATTTACCCTATTATATTATATATTTACTTATTACTAGCGCCTAACGAGGAGGACCCTTTTAGAAGGTATACTCCGCTACCCAAACCGGTAGAAAACTCTTAAAATTCGAGAGAGGACGGAAAGAAATATAAAATCAATATCGTATTAAAGTATAAGCTAATAAGCAAGTATTATTTTCAATATTTAATTAAATAGAAGGGATAAAATAACGAATATAATATTTAAATAATAAAATAATAGTTAAGAGATTGTAAGGAATTAATAGAAGAATATTAAGAAAGGTAGGGAGGCCGTCCTAAAGAATTAATTCCAAATATTCGTTAGGAAGGTCGTAGTATTAGCCGCCCTAAAATAAGGGGAGGTCGTAGTACTTATATTCGCTATAAAAATTCGTCCAACTTAATTATTAAAATAGAGGAAGAGATTTAATCGGATATAAATTAAATTGAATTATAAAGTATAGTCTTCAAAGAATAAAGATTAATAAATAAATTATTAAGGATAATAATAGTTTCTTTATAAGGCCGGGACTTAATATAGAATATATACAATAGATAAATAAATAATATACCCGCCTACCCTAGAAGGTCTACCTTCCAAATCCTTTGGCAAGTACCGGGCCGGCTCCGCCGGCCTTACCGGCTTTACCGGCTTTACCAACCTTATTAAGGCTACAAAGGTTCTTATAACCTTTATAACCGCCTTTACTAAGGCTACTATTTATTAAGAGAAAGGCGGAGCCTTCTAGAAGCCTTGCGGTCACCTACTTAACCAGACCGTAAGGCCCCCTCCAGCTGGCCTGCTCCTTTCCTTCTACATCGCTTTCCTACCTAGAATACTAGAATATATAGTCTTCTACAAGATTGCTCCCAGACTTCCGCATCAGTAAGATAGTTTCGATAACCGTTTATTTATAAATAGTATTTAAATAGTAAAAGAATAAGCCGTTAGACTTCCTTAAATAGTTATTTAGTAGTTGGTAATCCTAGTAGAAACTTTACTTTCGTAATTGGAAGTAGGAAACGAAATTAGTAGCGAAGTTAGGGTAAAAGGCGACTTCCTTTAACTGTAATTTTAAAGGACCGTTCTTACCCTTAATAATAATATTAACTTCCTTAAAACCTTTAATCGTTACTTAAGTATTACTAGCCTATAAAGAATTATCCGGATTAATATAATAAAAGTAAAGGAAACGAATAATTTTATTAAATATATAAAGCGAATTATTAGAATTGAAAATTGTTAAATTCTTAAGAAGGTAAATCTCCTCTCTAATTTAATATACCCCGCTAATTTAAAAGGTTATTCTATAAGTAAAATTTCGAATTGCGATAAGTAGTTACGTATTCTCTTCCTTCTTAAGAGCTTTTTCTTTACCGCTATTTTTAATTGCGATTTTTGTAACCTTTTTAGTAAATTTAGTATCCTTCGCGAAGTTGGCTTTAATAATATATTAAATAGAAGGGAATAGCTTCGTAATATATTTCGGCTTTGTATTTAAATTAATATACTAATAATTTTTAAGGGAGTGTGGTCCTTTTTCGTATATTTTATATATAGGAACGTTAAATCTTTTACGTAGTTAAGTCTCGGTCTTGTTTAATTGGAGCTTCCTTTTTCCTTTAAAACCTTTTAATTTCTTATTTTTACTTTTTTAACGAGCGTCTTTATCGTTAGTATTTTTATTTTAATTTTCGCTACTATATTTCTAACTATTATATTCGATACTAATCTTGCTAATATTAAAAGCGCCGTAATATCCTCCCTTCTTAACGGCGACCCTGCGTTTCGTAGTATTAATATTATATTTTTTAAAGTTTTTATAGACTATTATATAAATAAGCGTACCGTTAATTATTTCTTTATTGAACTTCCAAGTATTTTCGTACTATTTAGGACGAACGATCCTAATTATATTAACGAAGTCGATATATTAAGAGTTAGCGACTTTAATCTCCCTAATTCCTATAGTCTAATCGTTATTTATAGCGGTAGATTAAGTTTAAAGCTAATTAATCCAATTCTTAAATTCCTTCGTTAAGACGGCGATAGCTTTATAATACTACTTCCTAGCCTTAATCTATTTATTAACGGCCTTATAATTTATTATACTCTTGAGTCTTTAATATTATTTATTAATCTATTATTCTTCCTTTATAGCACTATCTTATAATTTATAATTGACTAATAATTTTATTTAAGTATATACGGCCTTATTACTAATTATAAACTCCTTCTAATCCTTTTTATTATTGGGGTAGAGTATAAATTTTAATTTAAAGAGTTGCTTATTAATTAAATCCTCTTTATTCGTAAAGGTATTAAATAATATTTCGTTTCTAGTTCGATATTCAATAAGGACTTCCCGGGTTTCCCTTACTACGTTCGTAATAATACGAATAATTATTCTACTATCGAATAAAATGAGTTCCGCTTTAGCTTCGTTAATACGGATTCTAGTAACCTTCGTAATAGGGTAATAGTTAGGATAAAGCTATTTCGGTGCGATAGGCTTCTCGATAATACTCTAAAACTATTCCTTAAGTATATCCGAATTGTATTTTGATTAAAGTATAGGCTCCCAACGGATCTAATCGTCGCTATTTTTTAAGTAGGTAACGTTCTCTTTAATATCGTTGAACAGCTTTAATTAAGATATTGTATAAGTATTATTATTGTATTATTTATTACTAGTTCGTAATATTAATCGTTATATTAATAGGGCGCGTATCAGACTGTTAATTGTCAAATTTATTGGTTTGATCTGGTTGATTGATTCTGTATGTGTGTAACTGACTCGAGCGGTCTGCTCCAGAAGGTCTGGGGGTTCTGGGGGTAACCCATATTTGCCAAGACCTGTAATACAGGTGGCTGGGACTCTGGCATCTAACCTCCATCTGGCTAGAATGCTACCCTGGAATCTGACAGAAAGAGCAATCAATCAAAATTCGGTGCCTGGCGGGCGGTTCCACGATGTGGTCGCGACCCTGAATGAGAAAGAGGAAAAAAGACCAGACCCCAAAATAATTTCCAAGAACCACTGGGCACTCAATGCGCCGCAACTTTCATTCCAGTTGAAACATTGCAAAGAAATGGAAGCACATACACAAAGGGGAAGAAGGGGGCCCTTTTTCTGGTACTTTCCGCATTGTTGGCAACGAATTCCTTTCATTCCTTGTTTTTTGGAAAAGTAAAGCAAACAAAGGCAGCGGCGACATTGATCCATTTGTTGGCTTGATGATGATCGCTCATCAATGACATTGGACAATGGAGCACGGCGGGAGCGGCCGACGAGGATGCACTGTCAATCACTGACCGTCAATCTGGACTTTCTCCGTACCATCCGGTGTCAACTACACCGTGGCCAACGCCCGTGAATCCGGACCATCATTGAAAAATCAACGTGGGACAGTTTTTGACAAGGACAAGAGAGGAAAATGTGAGTGTGAAGAGTCCATCACGGAACTGGTTAACACCGCCGATAATGCTCGGGGCATGAAGACAAATTTCAGACGGCGTCGCGCTATTTGCCAGACTGGCCCAGCGTCCCGCCCGCCGGATGCTTCATTTGCACGATGCGACGATCTGGCTTGGTCGAGTCTAGCAACAACAGCCGGCCCTTCTTGGCCCCCGCCCGGTTATTTGCTCTTGATAGGGAAGCGATCCATCATCACTTCCAAGTGTAAGGTCAGGGGCAGAAGACGGGAGTCAAGGGAGGAGGTGATGATAAAATAACAGCTTATCGGCATGCGCAAATAAGGCACATTCAAAGTTCTGACCTCGTTGGGATTTGACAGCAAGCGTCATGCACCCAGAACTGAAATGTACAAACGCCACGTGAAGCACATGTCTGCAAATTGAGATGAGAGAAGGAAAAAGTCCATGATGCGGGGCGGCTGCGACGGTCGCTTCTCGGTTGCTGTTTGGTCCAAAGGGATGCTTCCTGCCAGGAACAACGCACACCCAGACGCAGGTACCGTTCAGTGGGCGACGCGACGATTGGGTGACGAGTGGAAGGAGAGTGGAACCTCGTCGATTCTCGGCGCCCAATCTTGAAATTAAGGAAATTGGATGCTTGTGCACCTCAAGCGGCCAAGTACCCTCACCGCTGGTTGCTGGTGTAGGGGTACCTGTGGGCGCTTGCCGGGGTAACAAGCAGGTAGCAGCCAGAGAGGACCTATTCGTTTCCCCAAAGTGGCCCCTTCCCCCCTCCCCCCAGGTTTACAGCGGTCGCCAGCTTCCCTTTCCAGGCGGTCTCAGACTTTCGCAGGCTCCCCCCAGGTCCCCCGTCGGCACGCTTGACTCCTCTTTGTTGCTGCGTGGATTCTTATTTGATTCCCCATCCACTCTCTTCTCCATCACACTCCTTTTTGTTTCTCCTTCTTTTTCGCCTTAACTTCTGATATAATCTCGCCTTCATCTTGTTCTCGTCTGAAGAACCTGCCGCTCCCTACATCCAAACAAGAGTCTCGCTACTCTACGACATTCGTTTCTCAGCATCACCTACGTGACAGCCCTATTAACGACGCCCGCGTCCTAAATATCTAATCAACTCTCCGACCGTCTTTACTCGATCGCGAAATATCAAAACAAATCAGTCAAAATGCTTGTCAAGTCCTTCACTGCTCTGGCGGCTCTCGCCCTTGCCGCTCAGGCCGTCGCCGAGCCCATCATTCGCACGCCCTACAGGGCCAACAAGATTCACAAGGCCTCCGTCCGTCAGTTGTTCGGCGTCGTCCGCCGCCAGGACAACCCCGGATACCAGCCCGAGCAGACCGTCTGCGGTACCGGCAACACCTGCTCTGAGGCTTGCGGTGCTGGTTTCGAGACTTGCGCGTCCAAGGACGACTCGGTCCACTGCTACAACGCCGGCGCCGCTCAGATCTGCTGCCCTAATGGTTCTGGCAGTAAGTTGCTCTGACTTGTTGATATGCGATAAAGAGACCATGATGCTGACTAGGCTTTTGCAGGCTCGTGCGATGCTGGCTACTACTGCGCTGCCGATAACAAGGATGAGACCTGGTGCTGCCCCGATGGCATGGGCCTTGAGGAGTGCGCCGCCGCCTACGGTGTCGACACCGGCCTTGTCTCCCAGACCGCCGAGGCCACCTCTACCTCTACCAGCTCGACCTCCTCGGTCGCCAGCTCCACCTCGACCTCTAGCACCGTCGTCAGCACCACCACCAGCAGCGTCGTTGTTACCACCACCAGCTCCGCCGTCGTTATTCCCCTCTCGACCAGCTCGGCCGCTCTGACCACCTCGTCTGCTCCCGCCATCACCATCCCCGTTGTGTCCTCTTCCTCTATCGTCCTCGTCCCCACTGGCGCCATCCCCACTGGCGGCGCACCTTCTGGTGCTAACGGCACCTCTGTCGTGGTTGTCTCTCCCCAGCCCACGCAGTCCGAGGTTGCCATTGGCGCTGGCAGCGTTGCCAAGCCCGCCGGTGCCTTCCTCCTGGTTGCGGCCGGTCTCGCCGCCCTTCTCTAAACCCTCGCTGTGGAATCAAGCCTTTGGACTACTTGAAAGGGCTTCACCCGATATCTACCGGTAGCTCAAGGGCACTGTTGCTTTACTACGAGATATGAGACACGACAAACCGAATTCACCATGGTGGCTCCCTCACATTTCTTTTTTTGTGCAAAGTTGGGATGCTTGTTAGACTCTGGACATAACTCTGTTTCTCCACGTTACGTCATTGAGCGCAAGATTTACATTGGACGCTCGGGGCGAATACGCACTAGTTACTTTTTCTGATGTGCTTTTTTTTCGGGAGGTTTGGGGTGTTGCAGGCGAAAAGGAGTGGGAAGGCAGTATAGTATGGCGGCTTTGTCCGTTTGCGTTGATAAGAAAGACGGACCACATACACATGCATTCACGAACCTCTCTGTATGCTTCGGGTAAAAAAGGGATATACCGCCAGGGCTTGACCCTCGAGGCGTTTTGAGTGATTTACCTTTGTTGTTTTTATTGCGTTCGAAAGTCACCATAATATTCTTGTTCCTAATTTTCCCTGAAGTCAATAACATGCCAACTTTTGCACAACATTGTGATACTTTCCCCATGGGGAACTTTGTAGGTGTCTTGACGTCGTTCAACAGGCGCCTGTGATCTTGTGCTCTTATCGGTGACAGCCAGAAACATAGTTACTGGACGAGTGGTTCCCCTCCAATGCTTTGTCTCACCGACACGCGAGTGGCACCGGCGTGCCGCTAGTATTCCCCAGGTCAGTCCCGCAATCCGTTCACACTTCCCAGAGTTTTTTCGATGCCCATTACCCAGTTACAGACTGCGATATTTCTAACCGGACAGCCCAGCCTCCAACTGAACACACCAAAAACCCCGCAAAACTTACGAGCTACGAAGAAGTGTCTTTCTCCCGTCACTGGTCATCCTCGACGCCAAGTTGAAACTAGGAAAATCTGTATAACGTCAACTTGGAACCTTATGGGACCTTGTTGGATCCTCGATGGGCCTTGAGGGGGTAGCTAGACCGGATTCGTGCAATTCTCGGGTTTGTACATGTCGATGAGACAAGAGTGGACGAGAGTCGTTAGCGTTGTTAGTTCTGGTGACACGGCAGGGAAAGTGGAAGGCAGGGAAGCAAGAGGGACCCGGACTGGGGCCGGGGACGAAACAAAGAACGCGAGTCACACCAAGTCTGAGGTCACTGAAGTCAATGGAGGAGTGTCACTGGGGTCACTGGGAGGTCGCTACAGCGGAAATGGGATATATCCAGGGACCTCGAAGAGTTATCCGAGGGAGGGTAAGCTATGGGCTCGAGATCCGAAGGCTGGTGTTCGGGATCGTGAGCCGTACGCCGGAGGCGGGCAGGGTCTTTTGCTTCGTGGCCTGTGGCCTGTGGGTGGTGGGATATTATCGACTCGGGCGGATGGAAGGGGGATCTGAGGGGGGAAGAGGTGCGAGGAGGTGTAGTGAATGAAGGGTTCAGTGGTTGCTTAGATGAAAAATTCGCCGAGGAGCATCGATGAGGCGTTTGGCTTGATGTTGAGTGTTGGTTGTGGTGGGTTGGCTCGATGGGTATGGTACTTCAGGCTACCTGGTGAGATTCTCTGTATCCTTCTGGGTCTCTGGGAAGAGGAGTAGATGGAGGAGGAGTGTCCCTAGCCTCCTCTCCTTCTCGGACCTGGAGTAAGAGTGCTTTCTCTTGATGACTGCTTCTCACCTACCCACCCACCCACCTTATCCTCTTCCTTTACAGTGTGAGCCCGTAGCAAGCGACAGCAGGACGTAATGGGACAGAGGGAAAATACTGAGCTGTGTGGCTTGCGATTAAAGACATGCCTCCTGCCGTCATGCTCCTTGATAGTTTGATGTTGTGCACCGGGAGAGTGCAGGGCGTAACAGGGTAGGGGCTGGTTGGATGTTTTCGAAGGTTCGATGCATCTCACTGGGCGTCTGAGGCGTATCATAGTCGGCCCGGGGGCTGTTTTTTTTTCTGGAAGGGAGGCGTGTAGGTGGCTTGGGTTTGTTTTCATTTCTTTTTCGGAAGCTGGTTGAGATGCTTTTCGATGGTGTGTAGAGGTTATCGAAGCCACTGGGTGAGATTTCTTGCAATTGTTGAATGTTTTGCTTGGAGAAACAGATACACGGGGTGAGAATCGGTCAGGGTACTTTTGGGTATCTTTTTCATGACTTTGCACAAAGTATCTGGTGTGTGTTGGTGGTTTGAAGAAATGCATGCATCAACTCGATGTACGAAAGAGTTCCCCAGCGTGATGATTCCACTATGCGCACCGGAAAAAAACAAAATCGTCTACAATGAACGAAACTAACAGAAAAGAGAGATAAGAGCAGAGACATGTAAAAAGAAAAGTAAACAAGATACCCGTATAAAGTAAAAAAAAAAAACCAAAAAAAAAAACCACTTGTCAAGATTATGGCAAAAAAGGAATAGGCATCACCAAAAAAATGCAAACAAAAAGTTATGATATTGATCCGACTGAGGCTCGATCTCAGGACCTTCAGTGTGTTAGACTGACGTGATAACCAACTACACCATCGGACCTATCGTTGTTGTTGTAAGTTTTGCCCGTAGTGGAGCTTATAACCCCTTGCCCACTTTCGTGTCAGGATTCTGGTCCTCTGAGCACAACGAACGATTTTCGAGATGATGTTGCTGAAATGCTGTACCGGATGGGTTTGTCACCCTTAAAATGTCTATTGAACTCTGTTACCTACCAGCTATTTGCATCCAGTTAACTTACGTGTGGACTTTGGGCGAGGCAAAGTCGTGGACGAGGAGTGACCGCTGTGTTCAAGAGATACTCGACATATTGGAGTAGATGGTATGCCAGGGATAAAAGTCCAGTCTCCAACCACTTGAGTTGTGCTTTCTTCTACCTTTTAACCTTTTCTAGATGCCTATTGCTTTACAGAAAATGCATCTATCTATGCCATGATCATCACCATGTTCATATCCCAACCTAGATACAGAGGGCCCCATGCTGTTGAACCTGCCCATAATGCTGTTAAAGAACCATCATTTACCCAAACGTAGACAAACTCTCAAACCCAGCCTCATACATCATACTTAATACCTCCAAATAGCATCAGCCATAGCAACCACCTGCGCCATCTCCTTGACATCATGCACCCTCACCACATCCGCTCCACCCTGCACCGCAGCCGCGACCGTCGCCGCCGTGCCCCAAATCCTCTCCTTAGGAGTCGGCACCCCCGTCACCTGCCCAATAAAGCTCTTCCTACTCGAGCCCACCAGCCACGGCAGCCCCTGCAGACCAGGCCAGCTCCTCAACTCCTCCAAGTGCCTCAACACATCAACATTCTGCGGTCCGACCTTCGCAAACCCCAACCCCGGGTCGAGCACGATCCTCCAGCGCCTGATCCCCGCCGCCTCCGCTGCCGCTACCCTCCCCACCAGCTCCTTCGCGATCCCACCGATCAACCCGCCCTCCGCCTCGGGGTACTCATTGAGGCTAGACATGTTGGCCGGCGTTCCGCGCATGTGCATCAAGCAAATGGTACTGCCGAGCCTGGCAACAGTAGGTAACATCTCCGGATCCATGCTGCCTCCGGACACATCATTGACGATATCCGCGCCCGCGGCGACCGCCGCCTCAGCCACCGACGCCCGGTACGTGTCGACGCTGATCAGCACGTCGCGCTGCGAAAACTTTTCGCGGATCATCTTGATAGCCGGCACCACGCGACCGATCTCCTCTTCGGCGGAGACCTGCGGCGTGCGAGGCGCCGTGGACTGCCCGCCTACGTCGATCATGGTGGCGCCCGCGTCGAGGAAGGATTGGATGGTGGATTCGAGGCCGGAGGAGGCGTGCTGCCCGCCGTCGGAAAAGGAGTCGGGCGTCATGTTGAGGATGGCCATGACGTGCGTCTTGCGCGAGGGGTTGAGGGCTTGGATGGGCGGGTGGCCGTGGGAGGAGAGGGGCGTCATGGTGGTGATGGGGGTGGGCGAGGGGGGGAGGGCGTCGAGGAGGTCGCGGGTGAGGGTCCAGGGGCGGGTGTGGTCGAGGGGTTTGTCGGGGATGAGTCTAGGGTGGGTGTTAGTCTGGGAGTTGATGAGGAAGAGGTGAGGCGAGTGGAAACTTACTCTGCTAGAGGCCGGAGGACGAACTCGCGCTCGGGAATGCCGATGTGAGGGATCTTGAGACGTTCATGATCGAACTTGAGGTTTTCGTAGAGAAGAATGTCGAGGTCGATGTTACGGGGACCCTTGTCGATAATCTTCTTGCGACCTAGGGAGTTCTCAATATCTTGAAGTGCGTCTAGAAGCCCAAGAGGCTCTAGAGTGGTTTCAACCTGAGAATTGGTTCAGTACAATATCACAAGATTTTCTGAGGACAGTGATCTTGGACCGACCTCGCATGCTCCATTGACAAATCTATCCTGGTCTAAGACGTACATGGGCTCCGTCTCCCACAGACAACTGGTCCGCTTAACCTTGATACCGCGGGCATCCATCTCCTTGCAAGCCTTCTCGATCCATCCTATCCTGTCGCCGAGGTTGCTGCCCAGGGCGATATAAGCAGTACGCACAGTGGGGGCGGCGGGCTTGGAGGAAGCCGGTAGGTCAATTGAATCTGTCATTTTGCCCTTGGGAGGCAATGTGTATTTTTTGAAAGACAATGCTGAGAAGTGAGTGGAGGCCGAGTGAAAAGTGCGTGCCGATTTCGGATTGGTGATTGAGAGTTGTGGTGTGCGTGGTGATGTTGTGATTAGTTGTGCTCTGCCGGAGAGCAATCGTTTTGTCAGAACCCTATGCTGACAGGTCAATGGCCAGGTCGAGGAGGAGATGGTTGGGAATCGCTTCATGGTAGGGCTGAAGAATGACTCCAGTCTTCGATAATTTTGGTGGGCCTTTCGTCTGAAGATTTGCAGAATTGGAGTGGGTGCACTGACGCACGCGATGGCGTCAGATGGAGAGAGGGTTAGGGTTTAAGGGTGAGGTCTTTGGACGATCTCGTTGAGGACTTGCGGCTCAACTTTTGTTCGCCAGTGAGAACCCTTTTGGTTAGATGCCGCCGCATCTTCGCTCCGAGGTCGTCGTCTCCAACATGTTTTTAAACGATGCTGCATTGGGGATGGTTCCACAACGCTGGTTTGAGAAATCTGGGGTCGAACTTTCTCCCAGAACCCTGACCAGGCTCAGCCAGGTTCCCATTTCGATGTGGTTCGGGAACGGGAGGATGGGGTGGCAGATGACGCTGGTTGGGGACTGGGGCTACAATTTATTGTCGACTGACATGCTTCACATGTCTGGCCTGATGTCTTTTGGACGCCAATGTTGAGTCTGCATATTGAAATGTAGATGGCATCAGCAAGTACATAGCTGCTGTGCATATCCGTCCATATTGTCTGGTAGTGTTTTGAACATTACAACATCACCACCCAAGCCTCTCCTTGAAACCATTCGAGCCATTGTCATATCGGCGTCCCATTGACTGTACAGGAAAACGGTAGTCGGTGCCTCGGTACAGGTCGCACACTCCGCACGACGGCCCCGCTGGCAACGCACCCCAGACGCTGTAATGGTGCCTGAAAACGGACTAGCGCCCCCCATGACAGGAACCTCGGCACATGTCTGGCCACAGGCAAGGACGCCTCCTCGACATTCAAGATCCCCGGATTCCCACCTGACCTCCTCTTTCGACTCCTTCAAAACATCACCAGCCCTTTGTCTTCTCTCGTCTTTTGCACTTCCTCGCGTCTTCATCTTTTTTGTTGCAAGTGATACCACTGTTATTTAGTTGTTGCACATCACATCCTTCAAAATGGCCTCTCCTCGTAAGTCACATCTGTCCATCTCCATCTCCCTTGCAAGCGCATCGCATCGCATCGCATCGCGAGCGCAACGAATTGCCTATTACTTCCGAGACAAGAAGACTAACAACAATGTCACAACAACAGAGCAGATCCGCACTCCCATCACCGATCTTTTCAAGATCAACCACCCCATCTTCTTGGCTGGTATGAACGTCGCTGCCGGCCCTAAGCTGGCTGCTGCTGTTACCAATGCCGGTGGTCTCGGTGTCCTCGGTGGTATCAACTACACCCCCGACATGCTTCGCGACCAGATCGAGGAGCTCAAGTCCCACCTGAACGACAAGAACGCTCCCTTCGGTGTCGATCTCCTCCTTCCCCAGGTCGGTGGTAACGCCCGCAAGACCAAGTAAGTCTGAATTGCATCAAGTCGAATGTCTTGCCGAACTCTAGCTAACCAGGGTTCCCCGCGCAGCTACGACTACACCAAGGGCAAGCTTAACGAGCTCGTCGACATCATCATCCAGTCCGGTGCCAAGCTCTTCGTCTCCGCCGTCGGTGTTCCCCCCAAGCACGTCGTCGACAAGCTCCACGCCCACGGCATCGTCTACATGAACATGATTGGCCACCCCAAGCACGTCAAGAAGTGCCTCGACCTCGGTGTCGACATCATCTGCGCCCAGGGTGGTGAGGGTGGTGGTCACACCGGTGACATTGCCACCACCATCCTCATCCCCGCCGTCGTTGAGGCCTGCAAGGGTGCCATCTCCCCCCTTACCAAGAAGGAGGTCCTCGTTGTCGCTGCCGGTGGTATCCACAGCGGTCCCCTTCTCGCCTCTTCCCTCATGATGGGCGCTTCCGCCGTCTGGGTTGGTACCCGCTTCGTCCTCTCCGAGGAGGCCGGTGCCTCCGAGGCCCACAAGGAGGCTGTCCGCACCGCCAGCTTCTCCGACACCATCCGCACCCTCATCTTCACCGGCCGTCCCCTCCGTGTCCGCAAGAACCCCTACATCGAGAACTGGGAGACCGAGCGCGCCCAGGAGATCAAGGAGCTCACCTCCAAGGGCAAGCTCCCCTACGAGTCCGATATCGACAAGCTCATGTCCGGCGCTGCCGAGATCCCCAAGGCCATGAAGGATGCCTTCAAGGCCGACGGCGGCAGCGACGACGTCGATGTCGATGACCTCCTCGACCACTTCCAGCCCTTCCTCATGGGCCAGTGCGCCGCCGTGTGCAACGAGAAGAAGAACGCCAGGGAGATCGTTGACGAGTTCATCAACGACGCTGTTGCCGTCATTCGCAAGGGCAACTCCTTCATCACCGTCCCTGCCAAGCTCTAAAATAATGTTGTCGCATCTGGTTTCGTTTTTCTGATTTAGGGGTTCTCTAGAGGTGCCTGATTTGTTGGCTAGCATATACCACTCTCGCATACCCTACATGTATTGATAGCTTTGGCGCTTCTTTTTTTTTATTTTTGGTTATGAGGACAATGACATGACATTTGGACTATCTTTTCGTTCCGCATTTGCTTCAACGTGCTTTTACATGCGATTCAATGCATGCCCTGGAGCATGAAGCCGCTGTCGCGCCGCAGCCGCGAGTGTGGCCTTCTCCGGTTACGATCCGTCCCGAAAGCCCGCACAGGTTTGTTTATCCTTGTACTTTCGGAGTTCATCAAATTAAGAAATACGCTGGTTGTTGACGTCTCTTAGCTTTGCATAGCACCAAGGAGCCTGGTAGGGATTTATACATGGGGTTGAAGATGACTAGGGTCCGGCTTGCTGCGTTGTCTCTTTACTTTTGATGTTGGTGAGTTGATCTGCAACTGATCCCCAGCTAATACCCACTCGATCTTTATGCATCTTATCGTCGTGCATACCCAAAGTGGATTATCTGACTCCATTCCCAACTAGTCTCCTGCGAGCTCTTTGCGGTTCCCCTCAATTGCGACCCAAACGACTTGTCCTACGATGGCGGTTTTGGCGGTGATAAGAAAGTCAAGAGACAGGTGAGTTGTGACAATGGTAACCAGATTGGCCAACCATCAGAGGTAAACCCGCAAATGTGGTTTGATGGTATCGTGAAACAAGGGCAAATGCAAGATTCGTTGGCTGGTCTCGCTGGTCTACAGTGGTGGCATCGTCAAAAGAGCGCGCCCAACGGCTTGTGAGGACCTGGCCCCGTGTGCGAGTGACGTCTGTCTATACCGCTTTGGGACATCGCGTGCCTGCGGCCCGTCTCCATACTTTATCTCCTCCTCTCTCCGACTCCCCGCCTTCAAAGAATAAGACGGAATCATCTCATCTTCATCTTCACTCGAGCCGTTCTTCTCTCTTTTGCCTTCTTGTTTGAGTGCTGGACATTCTTCACGCATTATCGCTCTCTTCATCAATCTCCGGTTCGGATCTCGGATTGCACCATATTTCACACCACTCCACCACACTACCACATCACCACCACCATGCCAAGACTTGAAGACACTCAGGTCTACGACCACGACGAGGAAGATGACCTCCTCAACCGTAACCGCCGGAGGGTTGTGCGTCTCTGGGAAGACTTTGTCGGGTTCGCATTTCAGGGGAATGTCCTCGAGATCGCTTTTGGTTTGATGTAAGGATTGCCATCTATGACCGCGAATGAACAACAAAAAGCTCACAAATATCAACAACAGCCTAGCCACAATGTTCACAGCCCTCGTCACCTCCTTCGTCTCCGACATTGTCCTCCCGCCCATCTCGGTGCTTCTCCCACTGAACAAGAACTTGGAGGAGAAATTCGCCGTCCTCCGGTCCGGAGCCAACCATCCCGAGGAAGGGTACAATACCCTGAAGCAGGCGCAGGCGGATGGTGCTGTTGTTATGGCTTACGGGTAGGTCACTCACCAGTGCTTTACATTTGGGGGTGAGGATACTCACAAAAACTAGGTTCTTCATGAACCGCCTCCTCAACTTCATGGGCGTCGGCTTCTCGCTTTACAGCATCGCCTCCATTTACCAGTGGATGTCCAAGGACCCTATCATCAAGAAGACTGTTCCGTGCCCGTATTGCTGCAAGTTTATTAATATTAACGTTTGTCTCTCCATTTCTCTACTGTATCTTTCCTTCTCCCTCCGATATCGGCACTAACAAAAACCAGTCAATCCGCTGCATAAACTGCACCTCCTGGCTCGACGGCCGCGAAGACATCCACCGACCAATCCACACCCCTCCCAGCCTCACCACCGCAGGCACCGCAGGCGCCGCAGGACCTTCTTCCGCTTCGAAATAGGGACGGTGGCATCCGGATCGTGATTCCAACCCCAACATGAACTTTGATGACATGACGACAAATAGTGCTTACCAAGGCGATGGCTATAGTGGAGGCGGGGGCGATGGAGGTGGAGGTAGTGGTGATGGTGATGGAGATGGTGCGGGAGGAGGAGGAGGAGGAGGAGGAGGAGGACCGGTGGGAGTGACTGGCTTTGGCTTTGGGGCTGCGTCTGCATCTGCGTCTGTGTCTTATGGGGCTTCGGTATCTACAAGTCGATTCGGATCATTTGGGGCTGGGGGTGCGGGTGCTGGGTCTAGGTTCGGATCGTATGGTGGTGGAGCTGGGGCTGGGGCTGGATCTAGGTTCGGATCGTATGGGACTGGGGGTGGAGGTAGGTTCGGGTCCTACGGGGCTGGATCCTTTGGGGGAGGTTCATATGGTGGTGGGGGAGGGGGTGGTAGGGGAGATCGCGGAGGTTGATGAAAATATTGAGTTTGTTGCGTTGTTGCGTTGTTAGAAGGTGTGGAATATGATACCCTTACAGTTATATCACTGTCCACTGTCCATTCGCCTTTTCACACCCTATTCACAAGTCATTCGCCTTGCATTTTACCACCACTTCACCCATGTCATTTCATTTACCCACTCAAATGGTCGTCAGAATAAACCAAACACATCATGGTCAATACACCACACCATCCTTATACTCTTTCACACACCCAGGCGCCTTTATCATACCTTTTGACCGAAAATTAGAACATATCCTGGACCAAACAATCCCCAATACACGAAAAAGCAAAAAGCTCAGCTGCCCAAGCCTGGAGTTGAACTCGAGGCCAGCTACATACCTACAAAAACACCACGCGTTTTCTGGCTACCACCAGCACACCTACCACGTCGGCTACTGGGAGTTGTTGGGAGGTCTGAACTTGGGGCTTATATGGTCAGGTCTCAGTGAAGTTCCTGCGGGTGGAAAGCTGGGGCCGGCATTCTAGAAAGAAGCCCGCCAAACTCGGAACCTCAAGGAGTTACTCTCGTTTCACCTAACTCTGTTTTGACTGCTAATCTTCCACTTGTCAATTCTTGCTACCCTACCTCAACAGGGGACGAAAATCCTTCTTTTGATCCCGGCCATCATCTCTCTTGTCGGCAACTATACTCGATATCACCCGCCCCTTTGACCGCAACTTCAAACCTACTACTACTACGGACATCGGGAACTCCCCCTCCCATCCAGTCCATTATTTATCCAACCCAATCCCTATACCATCCTACCTAAACTCACAACACCAACCCCAAAACCCCAACCACCACCCCAACCAATCCCGCAACCACCACCGCCCCAATATCCCCCCCGATCCCCATCCCCATCCTCATCCCAAGCGGCCCCATCCCCATCCTTACCGCACCAGAATCCTCCCCCTCCGCCTTCCCGTTCGTCTCCGTCGGCTTCGGTACCCACCTCGCCCCCGCCGTGACCGTCACAGGCGTGATATTCGCAAGACTAGCGCTTATGCTCGTCACGCGCGTCGAGACTTTGGTGGTTGGCGCGTCGGTGGGGCCGTAGATGGAGGTGCAGATGCCGATGTCGTCTTGACCGTTTTTGAGGGCGCCGGGGGAGAGGGGGTGGTGGCAGTGGTAGTGTTTTGTGTGCCTTTTGGGGAGGGGGGAAGGGGTTGTTAGTGGGGAGCTTTTGGGACTGAAGGGGGGAGGGAGAGGGAGTGGAATAGGGGGGGAGGACGGGGAGAGGAGGATAAGGGGAAAAGGAGAGGAAAGGAGGAGGAAAGGGAAAGGGGAAGGGGAAGGGAAGGGGCAAGGAAAAGGGAAAAGTAATGGAAGGAAGGAAAAGGGGCAAAGAGATAAGGAAGGGGAAAAGGAAAAGGGTAACGAAAATGGAGAGAGGAAAGAAATACGTACCACTCACTACCAACCGTATACATAAAGTTGTACCCATAATACATCGGCCCCGTCTGTACGGTTATTCCGCCATGATAGAAAGACTCGCAATCTTTGATAGCGGCCTTCTTGGGATCGATGCATTTTACTGTGTAAGTAGCTATTTCGGAAGTGTCCACATTGGCGAGGGAAGCGCCCCAGTGGATGTCTTTGTCCTTGGCGTCTTTGGTTACTATAGGGAAGTGGAGGGGGATGACTGTTGTTGTTGAGGAATTGATGGTAGTGGGTTTAGTGGAGTTGGAGAGAGTATTAGTGGAGATGGAGGGGGTATTAGTGATCAAGATTGTGATTGTGGGATTGTAGGAGTAGTATTGGTCCTGGGGGGGCACGAGCTTTTCGACGCCGCCCGTTAAGCCAACTGGGACTTTGAGTTTGTAGTATTGGGAGAGGGCGAAGGTTGTCACGTCGGTTTGCCCGGTGACGATGTTGGTGCAGGTGTAGGATGAGGAGGTGAGAGTGCAGTATTGACGCATTGACCTGTTACATGTTTGTCCGTGTTAATATCATCAGAATGTTGATCCCGCAGAAACATGAACCAAAGCAACAACAACATACCAAAACGGTTGAGTCCCATCTTGCTCAATAGTGAAACTAACCCCATAACTATTGGTCCCTTCCCATACTTTCATTCCGGTATGTACACCGCATTCAGTCGGCTTCACGCTACCTGGGCATGCAACCCAGAAGCTTGTGAGGCCTGGAACGGAGGTGATGACGGAGCCTACGAACTTTGCTGAGGTAAGAGAGCCGGTGGCAGTTTTGACAGTCCGGGGCGTCAGGGTGGGAATGACGAGGTCGATGGTTACTGTTACAACCACTGATACCGGGGGGCCGTTCGTAGCGATGGTGGATTCTGCAGAGGCAGAGGGGGAGGAGGTAGAGGGGGCCGAGGAGGGGGAGGCCGGGGAAGAGGGAGGAGAAGACGCTGGTAGGGCAGAGGAGGAGCGGGAGGAGGTAGTGGAGAAGGAGGAGGAGGAAAAAGAAGAAGAGGAGGAGGATAAGGATGATGAGGAGGGAGAAGCAGACGACGATGTTACTAGGACTGGGGAAGGGAGGAAAATTGATGCTGCTTCGGCTGCGGAAGCGGATGAGGATGATGCTGCTAGGACTGGAGGGATGAGCCCGGCCGCTAAGGACGCGCATATTATGGCGAGGTTCTGGAGGAGGAGCATCGTGATCGGCTCGTGATATTAGCTATGGGAGACGTAACTGAAGATTGATGATAGGGGTGATTCGGGTAGTTGACGGTTGAGAGGCCTCTATCTCTATCTTGGCCACGGTGAGAGAGAGTGGGCAGTGAGTATCCAGTTGTGATTGAGCGCAGGATATCACGATGTTGAGTACACGAAGTAAAACGATGTTCTTGGCATGCTCAAATCTTACCTTTATCACCCTTTCGACAGGACTGCTGTCAAAGCCACAGTGTCTGCCTGTTGAGCCATGTCGGGGTCGTGACTGTGTTGCTTTTTTCCGCTTTCCCTCTTGAATCTCCAGACAATCTTGTGCCTGATTCTGGTTGCGGGCGGAAAGAGTCAAACTTCAGAGGCAGGTGTATGAAATGGCGGAACATGAAAAACAAAGACTTGTTCTTCGCTGGCAGCTGTCTTGCGCCCCCTGGCTTCTTTGTGACTTTGGGCGGCTTGTCGACCCCTTACCGATTGTTTGCTCTTAACATAGCACATACTTTGCAACAGCCTTTCATTGTCTTGGAGTTTCTGCGTATGGAGCCTGACAAGTTCTGCCCTTTTCACCGGTAACTTGTCCACAACATCAACATCATAACCCAATGAACTTGGAGCTTCGACTCCCACTTTAAAGCTGTGTGTAGGGGGGAAGAAAACGAACAGAAGGAAGGGTGACGATCATGGCGACCGGGAGCCCATATTTAAGCCAGATAAACAAAGGAGAGCAACGTTGTTGTGAAAGACAACTTTGACAGCGAAAAAGGTAAGACCTGGGGATCACTAATCAGAATCCAATTGTCAACGTTGGATATGTATACCAGAAGGAGGACTGGCATATTCGACTCAAACCGAGACAGATTTTTATCGGCGAAATAGGCCCAAGTAACGGAAAAGATCGAGGGTAGTTGATTGTATGCCCATTGCCCTGATATTCGTTCGAGACCTTAAGTGTAAACCCGGAATTTCTAGCCCACAGTAGAATATGCGGACGTGCCGCGGGATGGCGTCGAGGTTGATCCATGTAAAAGCTTCCATCTTTTCAAGCATTTACTCGGAATTATTCGAAAGGTGGTTCAGTGTCAGTGCTACCCCAGAGTCGTGAATAGTTGTTTCCTAGGGTTCTTGCTCGGTCTCGGCCAATGCTTCGGAGAAGGTTGTTGGCAAGGTTACACCAGGATTTTGCCGCTCAAACTGGGGTCCATGTTGTCTTTTTCTGTTACTAAAATCATTGGAGGCCGGAGAATTGAAGATTACTGATCATCTCGACCAGTGAATAGTGAGTGAAGTGGCGGCATCTTGCTTCAGCGAAAGCCAAGATCCGAGTATGAATTCGGCCGCTCTATCCTCGTCGATAACCATCAGAAAGGTCGGCGCCGATCGAATTTCGATATCTGGTCACGCGGCCAAATTGACCGGTGGAAGTCTGGTCAGTGTCTGACCGCTACCTCAACGGATATCGCGGAGTGTCTCAGTTGGGTGTCTTCCTTATATACAAGCGGCAGCATAATGCCCCAAGTCCACTATAGGGCCGTCTTGGTGCCGAAATGTATCCTGGGATAATGGATTTTCAAAGCGAGACAGAACTGGAGGGGAAGGGAAATGGGACTGCTTACATCACTCGAGCAAACAATCATGATGGTGTTGGGAGAGTAGGCGGTAGTGAACGGGACATGGTCGAAAGGGTGGGAATGCACTAGGCGGGAAGACTATGTGGATACTGTATCCCGTGCTGAGAGAGACACACAACGTCCTGCAATGAATTGACGGTGAAAAGACTGTGACAACCGGGAAATTCGTTGATTCTGCTGTTAGTCAAGCCAGTTTGGTACGATGCCGGCAGTGTCGTCCCGGCAGGTTGGGACTAACGGGCTCGGATCCGGCCGGGTAGGGCTGGCGGACGCTATTCCGAAAACAGAACGGGATGGACGCCATTCACGTCGATGCTCGAGTCGGGGCGGCGACCGGACACTCAACGACAGATCGACTTGTCAGGAGTGCGAGTCAGAGTCGGACGGCAGGCTTTGACGATGACGAAGCCCTATTACCATTGATAAAACTTGGATTGGTTCCTCTGCCCACAGGCGAAAATTCCGATGATACTGTCGAAGCAAGTGCGGATGGGTGCGGAGAGAAAGAGCAAAAGAAAACCCTTCACGCCTTCCAAAATTAACGAGCGGTGGTAATTTCATCAGGCTCCACCTTTCAAAGTCAACGGCATAAGGCAGGTCGCTAAAACACCAGGCAGATCCTTCCTCTCGCCAGGCGCGACGGACCACAAAGTCGCACAACGGCACCCAACCGTGACCCGACCGCACCATGTTCGGCATTGTCGCAGTCGGTGTCGTGATGTTGCGCCCAAGACTTTGATAAGAGAAAGCGCGTGTTCACCTTGCCGAGTTGCGGGTTTCATCACCAGCCAAGCGTCTTGGCGAGTTAAAGTCTGACACTGTGGAATCCCGAACCGGCACCGCATTTCGAGTCTGACTGACGAGTGACGATCCCGCGACATTGTAATCAAAGCAGCTCAGCCTGAAAAGGAAGAAAAGAAAAGAGCAACGCAAAGGAAACGTCAAGGGCGAATATAAACTCTTGGCGTGTCTCTGCCAGGGAACTTCCGCTGTGAGGGATATCGCCAAAACACATCGCTGTGGTCAGTATGCAAAATGGAAGCTGCAGCAGCGGGCGCCCGGCAACCGTCACTGCCGTCCAGCGATGTTCAGCGACGCCCAGAGCATCCAGCCCGCTCTGCCAAGCACGCCAAGTGCCGCCAAGGCCAAACAATGCACCCACAGACGAGTCTTGGTCGGGCTTGGATGGCGATCGCGAGCGGGTTCCGGGCTCTTTTGCGGGCAGTCCAATTCCCTGGATGCTGCATTCCCCCCTTTCCCTTTTTTTTCTATTTTACTTTTGTCATCGCCTTTCCCCATCCATCCCCCTCCTTCAAATTGTTTGTTTTCGTTGTGAAATGTTGACGGTACTGCCATTGGAAGGAGAAGAACAACCCAGTTCGCGATCGCACGGCTTGACTCGGTGAACAAGAGAATAGGGAAAAGGGACACAGTCAGCACAGAAGCACAAAAAGGAGAATGCGCCTATCATCACTGCAACGCATGGCCACCGGCTTATCAGCAGCACCAGCACCAGCACAACTAGCAACACAACCAGCGCGGGGTCACAGTCAGAATGTCGCCGCCGCCGCCGTCGGAAGAGCTCCTTCTCTCGCTACAGTAGCCGCCAAACTTGTATTGCTATGTGCGGTCGGCACAGGACTTGTTGGTGGTCCTCTTGGTGTCAATGGCCAGACCTTGACCACGGCGACAACCGCAGCATCGGCGGCAGTAGCGTCCGCGGCTCCGTTGGATATCGCAACTCCGACTAGTACCACTACCGCCGATCACCACAAGCATGGGTCCTCCTCCGACTCCGCTCCCGCCTCTATATCCGGGTCCGACGTGATCACATCCGTGGCCAAGCCGGCTGCCGAGCCCACAACCGTCTCTATCTGGGTTCCCGGGTATGAAAAGCATGATTGGGAGGAGTTGAGGGGCAGCATCATCAGCAGTGTAGGTTCTCTTTTGTCCTCTACCGGATCCATGGTTCACGTTTCCGCTCGTGTACTTTCTGCGGTCCCGGTTCATCATGCTCCGATCCCCACAACGTCTTCATGATCGTCGGCTCTAATGCATGTCATTGTCGCAATACAGGACGAATCCATGACCGCCTACACCATCTTTTGCGCCGAAGGACAGCCAAGTTGCGCCCTGTCCGCCGATGCACCCTTTGTGTTTACAGAAGGCCCCAAGTCCTTCAAGTATACAGGGGTAGCGGAGCCAACCTTGTATGTCAACCTCTCTGTCCACTTTCCCTTTCATCCCACTTCTTTTCCTTCCCTCCTTCTTACCTTTTCTCCCCTACCTACCAAACAATGACTAACACCCCCTCCCCTCTTGACAGTACACAAGAGATGCACTGCAGCTTCAATGGCACCACCGCCGCAACCTGCGCCGGCACCTCCTCAGTTGGCTCGAACTACGTCGTGGGCACCGTCACAGGCCCCGCGGCGACGACATGGACAAAGACCTACAGCAGCTCCAACATCACCTGGGTCGCCTTGACGCTTGCAACGCCCGGCCCCATGGTTGGCACCACGGACATTGACGGCACGGCGGTGGCGTCGGCGACCGGCGGAGATCCTGATAGCATTTTGGGAAGCGAGGGACTATTCGCCCCCACGGGTGCCCCCAAGAATGGCGCTGCTGGGGGTTCGATGGTGGAGAGGATAGGTCTTTTGGGGGTTGCTGTGGCGGGTGTGGTTGGAGGGGTGTTGATGCTTTAAAGTGTCTGCAAAGATCAAAAGCATTGAGGGTCGAGTTTTCTTTTTCTGTCTTTGCACTTTTTGGCATTGGCGCTGGCGTTGGGACGGGGATTGATTGGAGGATATACCGTTTCGTTTCAAGTTTCAGCACTTCCTGTTGGGATATGACATTGCAGGGTTGGCATGGTATGGAATGTGGGGGAAAGGAGGGGGGCGAGCTAAAGCATCTGGTGGCCGAGCGTAGGACGCTATCAAAAATGGGAAGTAACAAGGAATGCATCAGGCATCGAACAGAAGATGTTTGTCGGTTGTTGTAACGGATCAAGTTGAGGTTGTGGTTGATAGCCTCGTGACAGCGAATTTGGGTTACGTTCCAGACACTTAAGTGTTCATTAAAGATCCAGTTACTTTTGTATTCTTCATGTCTTATCGTGGTTTCATCAAGAACGAAGGCTGAATTGTTACCCAGGAAGAGATGAGCTCGGGTTTGGTACTTGGATCTTACCGTACTTTGTTCCCGTGTGTACGACACGGTGCCTGGCTGTATCTGGGTTTGACAGAACGCAAAACCTTCCCGTCGGGATCACAGAACGGGTGTGCGAGGGATCGACGAGTGAGCTGGTCGAGCACGGTTTGATATCATATCTCAAGGCGATTCGATATCCAACTCTGTGACATCTTCACAAGCTGTTCATGTGAGCAAACAGGTCAACTGGCTCAGCTTCACCCGAAAAGAACCTCGAGGACAGCAGACACAGTTCATGATTTGATTAGCAAGTACTTCTTCGTTTGACGCCGCGAAACGTCTCTATCCTTTTTCCTGACGTGGGAGAAGCGAGGCACGAAAGATGTCTCAAGCCAGCAATCACCAAAGTCAAAATGACGCCCAAAAACCGACGAATGACCCGAAACACGGTGGTTAACCGCAATCGCAACCGCAACCGCAGCCAGTCCTGACCAGATCTACCAAAATAGCCAAAATAGTAGAAAAGTCTCACTACTAAACAGTCGCGCGGCTGTTGGCAAGTGGTAACCGGTAACCGCTGACGACTGGAGAAGAAGCTCAAACTCACAAGCGAAAAGAGATGGACGTCGCCAGTGTCGCATTATCCAGCCAGCATCCTCGGCCTATCAATGCCCATTTTTGAGTGTTTCATGTTTCTAGGCTCAATGGGGGACCGACGATCCCGCCAATCATGACCCCTGGCGTTCCTGAATTCTTCCTCGCAGGACCCACTTACGGCGGGCGCTCCAGAAGAAGAAGGAGCGGGGACCCGAGGAGCGTCGTCAAATGGAACCCCTGTGGCTGCCACATGCACAGCTGCACAACTTTGTTCCTGCCAATTACCCCTGGCAAATTTCAACCGCAATTCTTTCTTGGCGGGGTGCACGTTCTTTGTGGATTGCACTTCACTTCTTTTGATCATCTGGGTTTGCTCTCACAAAAGTGAGGGAGAAGGGACACAATGAATGGCAATCAGAGCTGCGAAACCTCACACATGCCAAGTTTGCTCCTGGCAGAATGGAAGACAGCCCCCGGCGGAACAAGTACGAGCGAGCGAGCGAGTGCACACAGATGCTGATTAGCACGGACAAATCGACTGGTTGTTGTTGCCCCTCTCTCTTGCTTCAAGGTTTCTTCCTTGTCGCTGTCCATCATCGATAGCCGTCTGATGGAACTGGAACAATTCCCGCCGTCAGCATTCACGGCAATCAACCACAACGCCTCGCCCCCCCCATCCACGCCTCCATCGAACAGCCGCCCATCTATCCAAACACAGATCTTTTTGCCGATCCCCGTCAGCATGCGGTGCAGCGCAAAACCTAGGGTGTTCCCTGCAAGTTTGGGGAAACGAAACAAAGCTACACCCAAAATAAGAAAGGTTCGGGGCAGTCGGAGCGAATCCGCTTGCAATGGTACCTGAACGAACGCCTTCGACGCGCATCTTTCCGCCCGTCGTCAAGCTACCTTAGTGGAAAGCAAGCATCCACAATGATCTGGAACTCCTCGATTGGCCATCTTGTTTCCATCAAGGCATGTGTTTGTCGATTACCAGAACCCAGTGGTCCAGAGCACACAGCAGGACACAGCACCACGAGAGAGAGAGCGAGAGAGCACGGGTGTTTCCCCGTCAGTCCCGGTCCCCTCATTTTTCCCATCTGATACCTCGCTCTACGTATCCATGTTCACACCATGCAAGCCCCAGTCGCTGCAGTGTTCATCCTTCCTCCGGCCATTCATCCCCATTGACCACTGAGGTTGCCATGTCCCCCATCCCCGTCCCCCGATCCCCTCCTTCTTGCATACCGGGTGGGGTCCGGATCACCGAGGCACCCTTGGAACATCCTTGAGGCTGGACTCTGTCGCCTGCATGGGTTGGAGCTCAGCCTGCCCCTTTCATCCTATCCCCGGATCCCGGGGTGGGACTCCTCCACTGCCACGGGGCTCCTATTGTGGTGGTGTCTGGTTAATAAAGCTGACGGTAGCCCAGCCCAACATGCCCGCCCGTCCTATTCAACTTTGTGTTGGTACCATTGTCTTTGTTCTATTTCATCTTCCTCTCCTTTCTTCGTCATCGGGCTGTTGCTTGCAATAAGGCTTGACGCCAACAATAGTGTTGACCACTCAAACCCGATCCTTCATCTTCTGTCCTTTTCTTCTTCAACCTGAAGCCTTGACTGTGCTTCATTTCTCTCCTTCTCGAAAATCGACAGTCCATCTAAAACGCCACTCAGCAACGAGTCATTACTTGCAACTCACATTTGCCTTCCTTCTCTTACGACCTGGTCACACTCACCACTCGCTGGACGATAAAGTGCTGGATTGGAACTACACGACACAAGGGAAAGAATAAAAAAAAGACCAAAACCTTCAACAAGAACTTAACGACATACAACAACTCGTCGCAATGAGGTTCGTCAAGTCAGTACGGCCCGTGGCAGCGGCCATCTCTTTGATCTCCGCCGGCGTTCCCAAGGAACTGGATATCAGCAGCACTAGTAAGTCGGCATACCTGGTCAGGTCACACTTCGTCATCGGGTGCTAACACAATCCCAGCTTCGGTCCAAAGTGTCGCCAAGACCATTGCCCAAAATACCATGTCCTTCTACAAGGGCACGGACGACCAGTTTGTTGATCTCGATGCCCCCTACTACTGGTGGCAATGTGGTGCCATGATGGGTAGCATGCTCGACTACTCCCACTACACTGGCGATCACACTTACGACAAGAAGATTGCAACTGCTATTCTCGCCCAAACCGGCCCCGACTTCGACTACATGTCCCCGGCCCATGCTGGCCAAGAAGGAAACGATGACCAGGCCTTCTGGGGTTTCGCCGTTCTCGCCGCTGCCGAGCGTAACTTCCCTCAGCCGCGATCTGACATCCCGGGATACCTTGAACTTGGTGAAAACATCTGGAAATCACTTGCCTCGCGATGGGATACATCGACCTGCAACGGTGGCCTTCGTTGGCAAATCTTTGCCTCGAACCCTAACGGTCTTGACTACAAGAACGCGGTCAGCAACGGCGGTTTTTTCCAGCTCTCGGCACGTCTGGCTCGCATTACTGGTAACCAGACCTACGTCGAGTGGGCAAACAAGGTGTGGGACTGGACCCAGGGAACTGGTATAATTAACGACTACTACCAGGTCCTGGACGGTGCCAGCTCCGCCAAGAACTGCTCCGACGTCAACGCCGCCCACACGCCCTCCTTCTCCTACAGCCAGGGCATTTACATCTACGGCGCCGCCATCATGGCCAACATCAGCACCGGCGCCGACCAGGATAAATGGACCGACCGCACCGAGAGACTCCTCGAGAGCTCGCAAAACTACTTCACCCCCTTCGGCGACGTCAAGAACTCCACCGACGTCATGTACGAGCACGCATGCGAGCACATCGACATTTGCAACACGGACATGCGCTCCTTCAAGGGGTACTTCTCGCGGTTTGTTTACGCCTCCAAGATCATGGTCCCCTCCATCAAGCCCACGGTCGATCGGTTGCTGCACACCTCTGCCAAGGCCGCTGCCCAGGGGTGCCAGGGTGGTTCTAAGGGAACCATGTGCGGAACGAAGTGGTATGTTGACGGGTTCTATGGAAATGCTGGGTTGGGAGAGCAGATGAGCGCTTTGGAAACGATTCAGGGAATCTTGATCGATCAGGCGAAGCCGCCGCTGAAGGGGAATGATATCAAGACTGTGAGGACTTTTTCGTCATCGTAACAGACGTCGAGTGATGAGACTCCGACTGGGAGTGAAAGTCCAAAGACGAGTTATGAGCCGGAGAGCGTGGCGTCAAGGGGAAATGATGTCAATTGGCAATGGCTGTTATCGATATTTGGGCTGGCTTGTGTTTTGGGTCTATGAGAAGCAGTCCGCCATGGAGGGGGCGGTACCGTCACATCTTTTGACTTTCTTTTTGTGCATCTTCAATTTGATTCTACTTCTTCCTTATTCTTCGATTCTTTCTGTATATATAACATATTTGGGATAGGCTTGGCAATATCGCCGGAAGGAGACAAAATCGATCATTACTTACACTTGCAAACCGAAGGACATATGTCACAGGAAGAAGACACTTCGACGCATTCTTCCGTACGAATGCTGTCTCCTATACAGAACCATTTGCAGTCATCATGCCGCTTCTGCTCTCCCTGAATAACATCTTTTCGTCCCGTTGCCAAGAGTCAGTGCGGGGGTGCTGTGTTTGTCGCTCCCTTCCCCTCGCCCCAGCTCCCCGGTTATGCTTCAGACCTTTGTTTTGTTTTGAGTGACATCAAAGCGATGCCTGCAGAACACGCAAAAGATCGCCATGGAATTCCTTCACAGTCAAAGACCGATATATCTATTCTGACACATGATGCCGTCTTCGAAACCGTCACTCATTCGTATCCGAGACCATGCTCCAGTCAATGGAGGGTAAAGAACTGTTGGTATATATAGAATCATGAATACCCACGGGGCATGGACTGCTTCATGAAGCAGGCTGGACATCGTGAACACTTCTACCCATTCATCCATCCGTCCATCCGTCCATCACTCCCTACCCAGCTCCTATCTGTTGCGTGGCTCAAGAGTAGCTCTCATCGACATGATGACCTACAACCTCATCATCTCCTGCCTCACTGGATTCCTGGCTACTACAGCCCTAGCCCTCCCAGCTCCCGACCACAACGCGGAGTCGAACATCGACTTGGCCCGTCCAGTAACCCATCCCGCTCCGCATATCCAGTATCCCCGTGCCGATTCTTCTCAAGAAGACCGTAGACCACCTATCCCAATCACCGAAGGCGAAGATACCCTCCCCCCCTCTCCCGAAAACACAAACACAACCACCCCAATAAGCCCCCGCGCCTGGCCCGGCGTCGGCCCCCGCAAATGGTGCAAAGACTTCACCTGGATCGACGAAACCTCCGACGCCTCCCCGCTCCTCAAAGACTGCGTCCAAATCGTTGCCAACCACGCCGCCGGCAAGAACCACGGCGGCGACTGGGTCTTCATGGCCGGCCAACACCGGACCATTGCCACAGCGGGCACTTGCGCGTTCGGGGTGTCGGCGGGGGGAGGGGTGGCAAGGGGGCAGTGGCTGCTTTTTGGAAGTGAGGATGTTAAGAAAGTGGTGGAGAAACTTTGGTGGGAGGCCGGGGGGAAGGATGCGAAGATTGGGGGGGACGCGGGGGAGGGGGAGGGGTTGTCGAAGTTGAGGGAGAAGATGGGGGGCAAGGGGATGGCGAGGTGTGCGAATACGATATTGCCGGGGGATTGGGAGGTTGAGTGGAGTGTTTATCATACTTAGTTGGAGGGGACTCGGAGGAGGGGAGGTGGGAGGGAAATAGAAATGATGATGAATGATGGCGATCAGTAGGTACATGTAGTTGACTTGGGGTCAGAAACGGACATAACGAACAGGAATGAAGCCGTGGTTGTGCTAGGTATCATGATTGTGCTGTGAGTTCTCTGTGAGCATCCGGTCAAAAAAAAAAAAACAAGAAAACCTGCGCCGGGCGGGGATTGGATTCAATCCCATCCCCTCGAAGGCACCCCACAGGGTGGTCAAACGGCAACGACGAACTTTCTAGCATGTTGCCCTTCACAGTCGCTCCTTCCACTTTACTTTACTTTTTGCAATCTTTCTGCCAGGTCTGATATTGACCGCCTTGGAGACCACCCCGCGCACGTCGGGCGTACATACAAGTAATCCAAAAACCACCTTCCGATTGAACTTCTCCTTGTGGTTTCTCACCTGCCATTCAACGCATCACCTCCACCTGACTAGGTGATTCCGAGTTTCGAGCACACGGAGGTCAAGACTCCGCCTCTAGAAGCGACAACCTCGCGCTCTGGAGCATCCCAGTTGTCTACCGCCTCAGCACATCCGTCAGAACGACCCTTTGTCTCTCAAGCAGGCTGTATGCGCCCGGATCTTGCTCAACTCGGGCTCAGTTCACACAAAGACGACAAGCCTCCCAGCGCGTTCGTCTTCTTATCACCGCCACGCCACGCTTTACTTCCGCCTGACGTGCCGCTGGGACGATCTCGTCGAATGATACGAGTCGCGGCAACGGCCCCTTCGATCGTCACGTTTGTTCCGGAAGACCAGTTTCGCGAGAGAAGTCGTTGACTTCCGCGTCAGCGGCACGCACAAAGAATTGTACCTGCAGTACATGTAGGTTCCTGCATTCGGCTCGCTCTACATACAGGTAAGTGCCATCAACCTCCATTCACCCAACAACCCATCCCACAGCCCTTTGTTACCTTTGATCTTTCCACGTTATTTGTCTCGCAGGTGCTGACAACGATGGTTTAATCAGACATCTACAACCGTCCTTAAACCGGAGAAGACGAATCACGACATGAACCATGGCTACGACTTTCCACCTGTTCTCTTTCCTCCCCTGGGAGCTGCGTGCTCGCATTTGGGAACTGACGGTTGAGCCTCGGACAGTCGAAGTCCACACGATTAGCCCGCCTCAGGTATATGCTGGCGGTCGGCAACCATACTATCGGCTGGTCTCAACCACGCCTGTGCCAGCACCACTACACACTTGCCGCGAGGCGCGCAGTCTCGGGCTGTACCAAAAGGCCTTTTCTGAGGTTGAACATGTCCCAGAAGACAGCGAGAAGCGTTATATCTGGTTGAATCTGGACATTGACATGATCGACTTTGGGCGGGAAGACCTCAGAAAGTACGATTTGGTTGCGAAGTCTGTCAGGCGGCTCAAAGTCAAGTACTCAACCTCCGTTTTTATTTCGCGCGGACATTTCACGAACCTGGAAGAGGTTCACATAGATTACATCGGTGACTGGATTTCATATCCCGGTGACTGGATTTCATATCCTGACTTACTAGATTCAAGCTACTGCTACCTCCCCTTGGATAAAAGAAATATTCTGTTCATTGAGTCGAAGGATGGTCGCACAACCAGCGTACGGGAACTGTGGGATCTCTACTACGACAGTGAACAGGAACTGTTTGATGACTACTACGATCCCGAAGACTACGAACCCGAATACTACGAACCCGAATACTAGCAACAGCTTGGAGAGGAACTGGTGGAAGAGGAATTGTGGGCAGAGGGATTTGGGGCGTTAGAGCTGGACATGTTCTCCACGCTCGTAGGTTTAGAGGAAATCGGGATTCACATGTAAACGTTATAACCAAGGATTTAGGGAGATTATTCCTGTCATGAAGCTTGACAAATGAAGAAGAGGTCTCTTTAACAGCGAAGAGAACTCCGGTGGTTTACGTTTACTGTTCGTACGACGCCTTGACTACTTGGCTACCATCAATAGATCTCGATTTCACAAGGAACCACTCGCAAATTGCAACTGTTGATGGCTAGATGGAGATCGCGAGCAGACCTTCCTGACAGGTATCCGCAGGATAGTTGAGCAGCAACTGAAGAGACTTCACATCTATCCAGGTTTTTTTCAACACTTGCTCGTTCCTTCTATCTGTCTCTCACTCTTTCTAACTGCTCTCTTTTCAACATTATTTGGCAAGTTTTCTTCCGGCGAAATTTCTCACGGCGATGCTTTGCACCCGTCTGTGGTCTAGGGCGAGCTCGTGACCCACCTACCAATGTCAGCCCTCTCTAGGCAAGTATTTATAACCACTCTTGTTTCCGCTATAAGTTGGTCTGAGATTCCGAGATAAAGTGGACTTGAGGTCATGGCCAAACATAAAGGGAAACGTCCTTGTGCTGTCGTGCTGTGACTTCTACTGCTGGGAAGTTCGGTTGCGGGTAGTTCAAACATGAAAGGCTACATTGAAGAAGGGGGGGTGAGTGAGGTGAGTGCACTGGTAAACACCTGACGGCCTGTCAGAACCAGCCGGCAGATCAGTCAAACTATAACGACGGGGCTTCCATCCCAACATGCCCTCTTCTGCAGCCGCTCCTTCCACTTCCACGTCACTTGTTGCAATTATTCTGCCTGGTTAATACTGACCGCCTTACGTCGGACAACCCCGCGCGCGCACGTAGGTACCTAATCAAAACTGAAGTTCTTCCCCTCCTCTGGTCTTTCACCCCGCCGCCACTCAACCCGTCCCTGCCACTCCTTCCATATCGCCGGGCTTGCAGAACCCAAGCCTCATCTTCAGGACAGGAAGCAGCATTCCTGTGCTTTGAAGCATCTCAGGTCGAGATACGTCCAACGGCGGTTCTCTATTTCCTCAGCGCTTCCTCCAGAAGGAGCTCTGGTCCCTCAAGTAAACCGTATGCGCCCGACTCCTCCTCAGCTCAGCTTCAGATTGTACGAAAACGGCATTCATATTGGATCCCGAACTAACTCCCGTCCTCACGCGTAGATTATCTCATCACCACCACTCCACTACCTGTACTGCTGTCGCCTGCGCGACGCTGGAATATACTCGTCGAGTGTTACGGGTCGCGACCACAGCCCCTTCGACCCCGGAGGGTTCCTTCCCAAGACCAGTTTTACGACCGAAAGTTATTGACTTCCACGTCAACGGCGCTCACGAAGAAGATTGTGCCTGCGGTGCATTCTGGTCACTACATGCGGCTCAGTCTTTACCGTTCAAGTAGGTGCCAACAACATCCAAGCCTCCCTCTGTGGTGCCCGCAAGTTGCTGATGACAGTGTGTTTATTAGGAATCGACAAATGACGACTTGAACAATGGCCACCACCTTCCACCCTTTTCCTTACCTCCCCTGGGAGCTGCGTGCTCGGATCTGGGAACTTTCCGCTGAGCCTCGCACAGTCCAGGTTGGCACGAAGGAGTATGGAAAACCACTGACGGATGCGTCTGTCGGCAAAAAGCAATACAAGGCGCTTTTTTCCCTTACGCCCATCCCGGCAATGCTGCAAGCGTGCCGCGAGTCACGTAACCTTGGAGTATATCGACAGAGTTTTGCTGAGGTTGAACGCGTCCCCGATGAGAGCTGGAGGCGATACGTCTGGCTGAATCTCGATCTTGACATCATCGACATCGGAATGCAGGACCTTCGCGATCTAAAGTTGGTTGCCCCATCCATCAAGCGGCTCAAGTTGGAGCGGGTAGGGTTTGTCTACGAGGACGCCAATGCATTGGGGCTTTTTAAGAACTTGAAAGAAGTTCACATTGTTTGCCCAAATGAGCGCAGCTTGGGTCTCTGCGCTTTCAATTGGATGTTTTACCATGGCCCCTTGGACAAAAAAGATGTCATATTGATCGACCAAGTCAATGATCGAATGACGACTTTGTTCGAATGGACTAAGGAAGCTGAAGAGCGCTTCGAGCCGTACCGAGAGGAGTGGGAGGCTATAGTCCGGGAGGGTGATATTGAATTTTCTGAAGTGGAACGCAGGTACTTAATGGTACCCATTTTCTACGCTCTTGAGGGGTATCGCAGGGGACAGAACGGAGGAGAAGAAATGCCCCTGGTTAATATTGAGGAACTTTGAGAGAAGGAACGCGCGAATCAGGTCGGGCTTCACGGCATGTATACCATGGGAAAGAACTGGCAACTACATCTCAACTGGACTACCAGAGACGACAATCCTCGACTGCTGGAGCAACACACCGGTTGAGTTCTTAGTTAGTACCTTCTTTATGCGGTAAAGTTAATTGACGAAATTAAAGGCACTTGCACTAATTGTGTCCTTCCTGTGATGACACGGATTCAATACGTGTCTTTCTGGGTTGCGGGACAGTCCATGTCGAAATCTCACAACTTTGACATCTTGGCCTCCCATGCAGGTGGTGTGAAAAAAAGTCCGGACACTCACTGGATCTGGTTTGGTACAGTCCAATCAATACTGGTTTGATTGTTAGCTCGAGAGTTCGAGTAAACTTCCTTACCTAGGCGTTTTCATGCTGTGGATATGCTTTCTCCAAAATAAAATACACCGTATTGGATCTCGTTAGTACCTTTCGGATCCGTACCTAGGTAGCTATTCATTTAGTCGAAAGGTTTGGGACAATTCGGAAGATATATCGTCTAGTATACTATGAGTAACTAGGTACCAAGCTAACAAACAAACAAACCAGATTGTAAAGCATGTCCGGACTATTTTTCACATCACCTCGCTGCCATGTTAACTCGCTCCATCCATCTGCTTGCTCATTGTTTTTGCCTGATTTTTTTCACCGTCTTCTGGCAAGCTCGTAGTTCTCTCCCAGCGCAAATCTCACGGTGATGCTCTGAACCCGTCTGTTGCGAAGAGAGAGCTTGCACCCATCTATACTCTTCCACTCGAATATTCAGGTTAATAACTAGTCCTGTGTCCAATTGAACTTTGTCCTTTATTTCTCAACCGCTACCTTTTCCTTCCAAAAAAAAAGACTCTTCAGGAAAGTCGTCCAATCCACAGGCTTACAAGATCGGTTCCTAGATCCGAGCCCGGAGCTCCCAGGGCAGCGTAGGTCAGTAAGAAGCAGATAAAAGATGGCCCGCTCTTATCTGAGTGCAAAGCATCAAGTGGACGCGAATAGCTTGAATGGAGTAGTTAATTAGTAACTAACAAGATTGCAATGATCACGCCACGTAGAATATATGGCCAAGCGGACCGGATGACAATACCCGATACCGGGACGGATCCGGGCATGGAAACTCTTCTCGGCGTTGGAAGTTTGGGAAGGAGCGGCCCTTATGAATTCTAAATGTCACGACTGAGAAACGCCTGCAGCCTGTCCCCAGAACATGGAAGAAGTGTCCAGCGATGCTATGCATCGGTCTGCTCCTTCCCCACCCACGCATTCTTACCCCTTCCGCCCTTTCTGCAGGTACCCTACGTACCGTACGTACCGCTTGGGTGACTGCCTGGTGGCCAGGTCGGGACAAGTTGGCATGGTCAACTCTCTCCTCGACATGAACTTTTGTTGGGGAGGCTCCCCACGCACTCAACCTCCCGTCGCATTCTCCGCCATTCGTTGTCGCGTATTCAATTACCACCTCCAGAGCAAAGACCCAGATTCTCGTGTCATCAGCCTTTTCCCCCTCAGACGACACTGCCCTCGTTTTCGGCAACTCTAATCCCTCAGGCCGACCGGGTTGCTACGTTTCTGGCGCCCTTTTGTTGGCGGCGCTGATCCTCACCGATAACCACGACCTTTTGACCACAAACCTACGCGTTCTACATCTTCCCAGACCGAGTGTCAGCGGAGGCCCCCATTTTAGACTCTTCTTCAAGCGTAGTGCATTGGTGGAGGAAACACCATACCTTGTATCTACATTTGTTGCACGTAAGTACACTTCTCTTGAATTTTTGATTCACGCCGGTACAGTTTTTCATTCTTCAATGGACTCGACAAGTTTCTTCTACTCTGTCTTCTTGAACGAAACACTAACGATGTCGTGTCTTTTAGGTGGAACAGCTCTCGGAAACTCAGCAAATACGATGGCGAACAGGGGGCGCACCTTCCACCCATTTCCGCGCCTCCCAGCAGAGCTTCGTCTACAAGTTTGGGAGCAGTCGCTGGATTATTCTCGTGAGGTTGATATCCGCGTCAAAGACGGGAAGAACCGGATAGGCTGGTATACTTCTATACATCTTCTCTCACGAACGCCTACTCCTACAATCCTCCACACCTGCCAAGAGAGTCGCTACTCACGGTTGTACCAGCAAGCCTTCTCGGAGATCCCACACCGAACAGCAGAAAATGAGCGGAAATATGTTTGGGTCAACTGGGACTGTGATATCATCAGGATTGGGAAGACGTCTTTTTTTATGTATAGATTTTCGAGTGAGAGGGATTGGGCATCCATACAATACCTACATTTTGCGACGGACAAACTCTATGACGACGAGGTTGAAGAACTCAAGCGTTGTGTAAGCCTCAAGCGGGTTGTTGTAACCTGTAAGTCTGGGAAGTACAGTTGGCGTCGGGCCTTCCCAGGCTGCCCGACTAGTTGCGACAGAGTTTTTACGGTTGGGGTTGGTCCAGATGGCATTCAGAACTTGGACGGCGACGAAGATAGAGCTGGTGGCGACCCGCACGAGGAGTGGTCTGTCGAGATAACACCGTAGTTTTTCCGCGGCTCTTGATAACTTCTACTTTTCGTCTCCTAACCAGCTCGTTACCTAGCGTATCTAGAAAGGTAGACTTGGAAGATCAACGTTTATCGTTGAAGCGCCTGCTGTCTCAAAGCGAGCAAGTGACAATTCTGTATACATCTACTGAATCCCAAAAACAAACGCACCGAATTAAGTATACATCAATATACTCCTTCCCAACCCACTCTTTCTCCTCCCATCATTTTTGCAGATATGTACGGTCCGGGTAGTTGGCCTGGGGAAAAGTTGGCGGCATCGTCAACTCTCTCCTTCAGATGAAATATGGTTGGAGAGGCCTCCCCTTACTCTGTCTCCCATTCACTGGCTTTTCCCCTTCACTGGGCCAGGATACCTTCAGTTACCCTTCACCTTATCTTTCCCTCCCTTTGCTATTTAATCATTACTCGCTTGCTTTGCACCATTTCTTGCACAATTTCCTCACCACTTTGCTGGCCCGCAACACTCGAGCCGGTCCGTCGCGTTTTGCGCCATTCGTTGTCGCGCATTCAACCGCCACCTCCAAAGTAACGACCCAGATTCTCGTGTCATCAAGCTTTGCCCGTCGAGGCGATACCACCACCCGCTCACCCGCCCATAACGGGGGTCTCATAGCGGAGCAATACCTGCTTAGCAGTCAACACATCTGGACTGCTGGACGGAGGAGCACGAAGTGGAAAGACACCGACGTCAGGACGGGACCTCGCGCTCTCGATCTTGCGATATCGTCAACTCTAGCCCCTCGGAGCGACTGGGTTGTTCCGTTGCTGGCGCCCGCTTGTCGGCGGTCGACATTGATCCCAAGAAATACGGTTTTCCACGACGAGGCTACGCGCCCTACATCTCCCCAGGCCCAGACAGACTCGAGACAGAGTGGCGGCAAAGACGCCGTTGTCAGATTCTCTTTCAAGCGCAGTGCATTAGTTGCGCATGCAGCACTAGTACCGGCATTCTTCCGACCGGACCTGCATTGGTCACACAGGTAATTATTTCTGACGTTCTTCCGTGACTACTCCCCCTCCTGACTTTGTTCCAAGTGCTGACAACGTTGTCATCTTCAGCTACAAGTGACTACCTTCAGGGCTCGGAGAACACAGCGACAGCGTGCCCCCCTCTCGCACCGGCAACATGTCCACCACAGGGACGTTTCATCTATTCCCTCGCCTGCCATGGGAACTACGTGCCATGATATGGGAGTTCACGATCCAGCCTCGCGAGGTTGACGTCCGTGTGGTTTCCCGACGGATACAAGGGAAACTTCGCATAGATTTGCGTTCGGTGAATGAAGTGCCAGCGATACTCCAAGTCTGCAAGCAGTCCCGCTACCTGGGAGTGTATAAACAGGCATTCGCCGAAATTCCATTGCGCACATTCGACTTCCAGCGAAAATATGTTTGGGTCAACTGGGAGTATGATACTATCCGGGCGGGGACGACCGACCTTTACCACTTTAGGTACGAAAGCATCCAAACTTCCATTCAGCGGCTCGACATCGACAGATCACGGCTCTACCCCGGGGAGATAAAGGATCTTCAGGCCTTCGTAAAGCTGAAGAAGCTTTATATACACGGCGATGGCTATTTTTTCCGATGGGTCTTTCGCAGAAACCCCCTTCCATGTGGTCAGAAAAACATCATCCTACACGACACAGAGGATTCTACTACAATGAACACCTTCGACTGGGATGAGACGTGGGACGAGCACCTTGACTTCATGGTAACACTGTTGGGTGCAGATCTATATGTCAATGTTTAAGATGCGTAGCCACGTCTGTTCTCGGTATGCGAGGGCTATCTTGGCTGGTCATGAAGACGCACCTTGGAGGGCAGATGAAACCAAAAAGCCTAATATATTCTGCTCAATCGGCACGGTTATATGATGTGTTTCCATGTCCGAGCGGAGAAAAAAAACATGAGGCGATTTTGAGCGGGGATTTGCGTGTCTGAGTGGTGGCTGTACGTACATATGGACACGATCGCATATATTCAGCATTGGAGTGTTGCATATGACCGATTCTTGTGGAAGCTGAATGTACTTCTCTGTCTATGATCATTCGATTTCGAATTGATCTTTGAACAGATCTCCGGAAATGGCTGGCATAAATGAAGAAAAACCGTGGACCAGGAGCAGAACAGCAGATGAGATGCAAAGCACCCTCTATCTAGGCATGATGTATGAGAGATAAATGCAACGGACTTCCGTATTCCTTCGGCGTGTGGGTATTGCATTTATTTTTCACACAGTCTGCTATGTACTCTTTCCATATGTCTTCCCTTGCAGTCTTTTTGTCACGCAATAGTTGACCGCATGAGAGCAACGTGGCCCCTACGCGCGACCTATTTATTTCTACCTGACCAGACTGCTTTGGGATTTTCTTCATCACCGCAGACCATCATCAAGTCTGACGAACTCTTCACATATCTGACTCGTCCCAAAAATTCAGCAAAGACGGCGAGGGTGCTGCTAGACTATCTATCTTCCTTTAGCCAACTTATCTCCCTCCACATTTTGTGGCCGTCGACCATCACGATCAAGCTCCACACGGTCTTGTCGCCTCAATCGGTTTCACGACAAGAGAATAGCGACAATCAGATACCTTCCAGTCATTGCAAGATTCTACGAGGTATGTGTTAGCTCCTTGCAAGCAGACGGTGGGACTGGCTCGTTCCTGTGATGTCCATTCGACACTCAACTTCCATTTCTTCTTTTGCAAGTGCTAACATTTCGTCATCTTCCATAGCTAGGTACCCACAATACATTTTACGAACAACAACATTATGGCCACCACCTTCCCCAGGTTTCTTGAGCTTCCCTGGGAAATCCAAGCTCGCATATGGGAACTTACTGTCGAGCCTCGGACCGTCAAGGTTCGCAGAGTACGGGTCACGGACGACAGATGCCCTAACCACCTCCACGAAGGCCGCGGCCCAGTCTACGAACTCGTCACGAGCACGCCGGTCCCGGCAGCACTACAGACCTGCTACCAAGCCCGTTACAAACACCGGCTGTACCAACGAGTTTTTTCCCAGGTGGACACTGTCAGATCTTGCGAAGAGCGCCGATATGTCTGGCTGAACTTGGACATCGACACGGTCGACGCGGGCTTTTCCAACGGGCTCACTGTATTCGATTTGAGGCATGTTGGACGATCAATCCGGCGCCTCAAGTTTGAGACGGCTCGGATTACGATGGGCGATCAAGCTGCCCTCCACGAATATTTCGTAAACTTGCAGGAGCTTCACATAACCTCTTCGGACGAGAAGCTTCTTGAGCTGGCCACACCGAGAGATTATTTATCCGGTTTTTTGCCACGCTCTCTGAAGAAACTGGTTGTACACCATACTGTGGGCGGCTTTACGCGCCAATGGGATGAGTCCGTGGGCGATGACGACCCTCAACATATCAGATGGGTACGGGGCAAGATCACGAAGACACAGTTGATACACTTGAGGGTTATGGCATTAATCTTGAGCAGACGTGCAGATGGTTGGAGCCCAATTCCTGCCACTATTGCTCACTAGGACTCAGAGTGCCCCGGTCCTAATGTTCCAAGATCTACAAACGTTCGAATCAGGTGGCACTCCGTGATTTGATTAGTAGCATAAGCGGGAGTATGAAGGCACGACGTGTGCGGAACTATGTATGAGGATGAGAGCAAGTCATGTATTAGGCCGCGTCAAACATTTTGGGAAGGAGGAAAGAAATTTCTGTCGGGCAGACTTGGATACATCAAGGTTTCAACACTTTAAGACCACCTCAGAGTAATATCTTTTGTTGCTGTCCAACATATTCGATATACATCTATGGTGATACTATGTGAACCACCGGGTAGTTGGAAGAATAAACCAAACCTGGACGGTCCGACCCTGTCTCCTGGGTTGGATAAGGCCCTTTATTATGGTTGTACGTTCAAGAGGCGTACCAGAGCTACGATCTGACTTGGCGGCAGCAACCTCGGATGACAAGGCTGTGCCTTGCCTTCACTGGTACGCTCTTTCCTCCTTCACTTCACCTCCTTTCTGCCTAAGGTACCAAACTTTCTGCCTCGTTCCATGTTTGACCGCCTTTGGACCTGGACCCCGCGCACGCCCACCTATTTCTGTATTTCTTCTCCCACCCTTCTGAATTCCTTTTTTACTGCTTCACGAACCGCGTACCATATTTTTCCAAGCAGCGCGGCACCCAATCAACACCGCTTTGCACGACTCTGGAAGCACAGCAGAAGGCGCAACACACCACGACGTTCTGACCCTGGCGTAGCCGTCAGCGGTGACTCTTCCTCTCGTCGACATTACCACTCGCGACAAGCGCGACTCTTTTTCCCATTCTGAGCTTGTCTCCGCCAGCTCTCTCGACCGTTGCGACAATAATCCCTCCACGGCTGGAAGGCGGCACTCGGCCACTTGAAGAGATCACCCAGTTTCGCGTGACGGACTTCTGCACCTCTCCTCTCCCCAGACCAGCACAAAGATACGAGACGCTTTCTCCAGTACATCCGTTGCAGGCAGTCATTTGCTGGCTACTTCATCTGGTCGCTTCTAATTCCCGCTCAGTCGGCCACAGCAGGTAAGTTATCGCGAGTAGATCAGTTCAACTTTATCTTCCTTTCCGTAGCGATCAGCTATCTCAATTTTGTCTCATATGTCGCAAAGCTGACGAGGTTGCTCTAACCAGGCACCCGAACAACAAGAAAGTCACTACCCAATCGACAAACAACGAGCAAGATGGCTGCTACCAGCTTTCCTCTGTTCATGTACCTGCCGTTTGAGCTCCGGGCTCGGGTGTGGGAGCTGACTGCGGAACCTCGGACCGTCAAAATTTCTCGGGATGTCGAAGTTCTTCTTCATTACCCAGTTCCAGCAATTGTACAAGTCTGTCGCGAAGCTCGCCAGCTGGGAATTTACCGAAAGGTCTTCTTCGAGTTAGATGAATGGCTCTTAACCCGGCGCTATGTCTGGTTGAGTATGGAGCTCGACATGGTCGACATCTCGGGAAGCGTTTTTTTGAGTTCATTTAAGCCCAGTGCAGCCTCGATCACACGGCTCAAGTTCCAGAAAGATAGTATCGTCACTGACGAGATCATTTTTCTTGGAGAATGTGTCAACTTGAAAGAGCTGCATATAGTCCCCTATGGATATACATCGCTCAATTGGTATGAGGTCTTCACGAGACTTCCTCTCGCTTGCGGCTTGGAGAACATCTTCATGGTTGATTCTCTGTTAGGTCTGGTACCCCTGAAGCCCGAATACACAAGCCAAAGTGAGAGGCTGATAACAGAATTGACGGTTCAAAGCGTCGAGAGGACCCTAAGAGCTTTGGGTATCCAATGGGGCCTGTGGGGAGGAGCGACTTCCGGTTCTGTCAACCTCTGAACGTACAGTGTACCTCTGACAAAAAGCTGGCAGAGTGAAGATTGAAAAAGGGAAACCATCAGAGAAGGTTGTGGGGCAAGGGGGTCGGCAGGCCAGAACAGAAGCGTGTAGATAACGGATAGGATCTCGCGTCATGGGTCTTTAGATGCACAGTGTTGCGTCCAATTCGAAAATGTATATTCCGTTCCCAATCCCACTCAACATTTGTGTTTCAAGGACCTTCTACGTAATTTGATTGCTCTTCCACCAGACTCAAAACCTACAACGAGAATGGAATAGCCTCAAAAATGTGATGGCGGTGGTCACGGTGTCGAAAGGCGACCTTAGCTTCCAAAGCTCCCGGGCCAACTTGATATAGCTCCGGCTATCGGCACCCGGAGATAACTTGGTCACTCCAGTGATTGGCTGTCTCGGACAGGATGCGGAGTAGACTAACAGTGTTATCAGTAATAGCACCCGTCTCAAGCTCCGTGGCATCGCTCCCCGCAATCGGCAGTCGTGATATTGCAGCCATGATCTGCCTATAAGAGGCACGGATGGCACAAGGAAAGATCGGGGCTTCAACATTGACCTCGCTCATGTAAAATCGTTCTTGGAGGCTCATCACCCCTTCTTCACCATGACCCCTGAATACCCCATTCCTTGGGAGGCCCGCGCCGCGAAGAAGCGGGAAGACACTCTCGCAAAGATTCCGGCAGAATGGCGACTAAGTCCTGCCGACCTCGAGCTTGCGGCCAAGCAGCGCGATCTTACGGGTCCTTTTATCGAACGCTTTCTGGAGCCTGAGGTTATCGATATCGTCAGAACGGACAGTGTCCCTCTTGTTAACGACATTAGGGCTGGCAAGCGCTCGGCGGTAGAGGTCACAAAGGCATTTTGCAAGACGGCTGCTGTTGCTCACCAGATTGTTTGTATACCTCTTGTCCTTGCTTGCTAGTTGACGGGACACCAGCTGACAGAAACAAAAGAACAACTGTCTCCTCGAAATCTTCTTCGACATCGCCATCAAGAGGGCAGAGGAACTCGATGAGTATCTCCGAGTAAACGGCAAACCCGTCGGCCCACTTCATGGCTTGCCCATCAGCTTGAAGGACCAGTTCCACGTTAAAGGCGTCGACACCACCATGGGCTACGTCGGCTGGATAGGAGGCAACATGGGCGTCACCGACCCTGCGCAGACGCATCAAGTCGAAAGCCAAATCACCAAAGAGCTGCTAGCTTGCGGCGCGGTGCTTTTCTGCAAAACCAGCGTCCCACAAACTCTCATCATCGGCGACACATATAACAACATCATCGGCCGCACTCTCAACCCTCACAACCACAACCTCTCCTGCGGTGGATCATCAGGAGGCGAAGCGGCGCTTATGGCCCTGCGCGGGAGCACACTCGGCGTTGGTACCGACATTGGCGGATCGGTTAGGATCCCGGCCGCTTTCTGCGGTATCTTTTCCCTGAAGCCGACTCCCGAGCGCCTGTCGTATCGGGATGCTGCGAACACGAATCCGGGGCAGAATACTTACCGCTCTACACTTGGGTTCATAAGCACTTCGCTTGATGGCTGCGAGCTTGCTCTAAAGTCGGTGTTGTCCACAAGGCCGTGGCTGCAGGACCCGGCTGTTGTGCCTATTCCTTACCGACAGGATGTTTTGGATGATGTGTTGTCTCGTGCGGACGTGAGTGGCAGGGCGAAGGCAGACCGGCCACTGAAGCTTGGTATCCTGTGGAGAGACGGCAGTGTCGAGCCTCACCCGCCTATTCGCAGGGGAATGACGATTGTCGCTGAGGCAGTGAAGAAGGCTGGACACAAGCTCGTCGACTGGAACCCGCCCTCTCACGCAACTGCTCAAAAGATCCACGTAAGTTCTCCGCATGCAATATCCTTCTCCCGCCCCAGTCACCGTCCCTGACACATATCAGTACTCCTTTCTCCTAGCCGACGGCGCCCGCGACGTCCACGACCACCTCCTTCTCTCCGGGGAACCCCTGATCGCCGACCTCCAAGCGTACTTGAACCTGAAAGACCCCATCCCACTACTCGAGTACCAAGACTTGACCGTCCAAGGACTTGCTTGCGAGCTGGCCTATTCGGATTACTGGAACTCCATGTCGGGAGATGACGGACAAGAGGTCGACGCTATCATCATGCCTGTCGCGCCCCACGCCGCCGTGATCCCGGGGAGGTTTTACCACCTTGGGTACACGGAGGTTGTTAACTTGCTGAATTATAGCGCGGCGGTGATTCCGGTTACGAAGGCTGATAGGGGGGTTGATGGAGTTGATGAGACGTATGAGCCGGTGAATGAGGTTGATAGGGCGAATTGGGAGTCTTGTGAGTTTCGCTGCAGGATTTGTTGTGCGACTGGAGCTAACGACGCGTTTTTAGATGACCCGGAGATCTACCATGGTGCGCCGGTGGGGGTGCAGATTGTTGCGAGAAAGTTTGAGGAGGAGAAGGTATTGGGTATTGCGAAGTTGGTGCATGCTGCGCTATTGAATGCCCAGTCCGCTTGAGATTGCTGAGGAGGTGATGAACCGCCGTCTTGGTCATCGGGGCCGGCGGCATCGATATTCGTGGTCTGGCGGTAGAGACCGCGAAGGAGGGCCAATGGGCTGGCATCGATTCATGAGGTATGCTAATCGCTTTGAATAATTGATATATTGCTTCCACGCAATGGAAAGAACATATTTCGGTGTATTATCTTTGTCGTATTGATGATAGTTGGAGAGACTCGACCTGGGAAATGGATGTGTTGTTGACTGTTGGGTGGGTGTCGTGCGAAAGGAGGGGCATCCCTGAAATACAGTGCTCACCGGGAAAAGCTTGATAGTGCGAGACCTCGGTAGAGACGTCTAGGCGTCGTGTAACGGGGCAAATCTATCTTGGAATACGGAGAAAACGTTATTCAAGGGAATATATGTCATTCAAGAGCTGCCTGGGATGTTCATACCCTGGTTCAGCGTATATCAATGTATTTTTGTGGTCCTTCGATCGTTCACGAAAACCTCATCCAAGAACCACTCTAACAGACGAGCAGCGGACGGTACGGGAGGACGCGAGCGGGTGCACGGGCCACCACGCCGACAGATACTACCAATTGTTTGGTTCCTTCCTTTTCGTTTCTTCCACATCACAACCAAATCACATCATCTTTCTTGTACATACTTTTCGCTGTTCAGAAGGCTTCTGGTGCAGTTCCGCAACCCTTTCCTTTTGAGCCCCTCGCGATACAATTATTTCACCATTTAACTCATTTCAACTGACGCTGAAGCGAACGCGCGACGCCGATTGCGGACGGGAGAGCGCAGGCGACGGCAACGGCGACGGCGGGATGGACGGATGGGTACGGCCGGATGAGCCAGCCCGAAAAAATACCGGCAATGATGATATCGAACTGGCCCAGGTCCTCGCAGTTCAAGATGGTGTCCCAGATGCCATCGCGAACATAGCAACTTTCACTGCGCCATCGCCGCATCCCAACGCCGACCACAACACTACCACTGGCCTTGATCACGACGCTCACGATGATCTCGCCGACAACCCCCCTTCAACAACCCCAGCTCCAACCCCCATCCCCATCCCAATAGGAATCTCCCGCTCCCTAACCCTCCGCCTCTACACCTCCCACTTCCTCTCCACCTGGAACTCCCGCCTTTTCGAAGCCGGCGTCGTCTACTTCCTCGCCACCATCTTCCCCGACAACCTCCTGCCCGTCTCCATCTACGCCCTCTCACGCAACCTTGCCTCCATCCTCTTCGCCGTTCCGGTAGGCCACTGGATCGACACCGCTCACCGGCTGACCGTCGTCCGCGCCTCCATCGTGGGGCAACGCCTCGCTGTTGCTGCCTCGTGCGCCCTGTTTTGGGCGTTGTTGGAGTTGCGGCTGGGATGGAGGGCGTCGAAGCTGGTTGATGGATTGTTTGGAGCCAGTGTTCTGTTGGCGTGCGTGGAGAAGCTGGCGGCGGGGGTGAATCTTATTGCTGTGGAGAGGGATTGGGTGGTGGTTATTACACAGGGGAATGAGGAGGCGAGGAGGAAGATGAATGCGCGTATGCGGAGGATTGATTTGTTTTGCAAGTTGCTGGGGCCGTTGACTGTTGCGCTGATTGCGGCGGCGTCGGTGAAGGCGGCTGTGTACGCGACGCTGGGGATGAATCTGGCGTCGGTGTTGGTGGAATATCTTTGCATCGAGACGGTGTTTCGAAGGGTCCCGGGGCTTGGCCGTCCTGCTCCTTCGGATGAATCAGTCGGTCAGTCATTGGAGCCGCTCTCGGTGGTCGATTCCAATGCTGGCAGCAGCACCCATTTCCAGCTTCGCAAGTGGCTCCGGGGCATATCATGGCGCAAGCTGCTCATGATTCCCTCTTTGCGTCTCTACTTTGGCCATCCAGCCGTCATCCCGTCCCTTTCCCTCTCGCTGCTGTACCTCACCGTACTCTCCTTCTCAGGCCAGATGCTGACCTACCTGCTCGCCTCCAACCTTAACCTATGGCAAGTGGGCATCATCCGCGGCATCTCGACAATCTTCGAGCTCAGCGCCACCTGGATCGCACCGCGTCTGATGAAGCGCATCGGCGTCCTCCGCACGGGCTTGTGGTCCATTACCTGGCAGATGACCTGGCTAGCCGGCGGCGTCTCTTGCTTCTTTTACTACTACGGGAAGGGCTATGAGGCAACTAGCCTTATGTCCGCTGTTGGCCTCGTTGTTGCCGTGGCTTTCAGTCGTGTCGGTCTTTGGGGTTTTGACCTCTCGGTGCAAAACATTGTGCAAGATGTAAGACCCGTCGATTTCACTTCCCTCCAATCCCGTCTGCGCGAGCTGCTACTAACCAGTGTTTCCCCGGATACAGGAAGTGGAAGACGATCGCAGAGGCATCTTCTCCTCGGTGGAAGCCTCGTTCCAGAACGTGTTCGACATGTTGGCGTGGGCCCTTACTATCATCTGGCCGAACCCGAATTCGTTCCAGTGGCCGATTGTCATCAGCGTCGCGGCAGTCTACGCGGCTGGCGGACTCTTCGCACACTTTTTGCGCCGCCGCAGAGGTCATCTTCTGCATCCACCGGCATGTGTCAAAACCCAACGTCGAGGGAACAACTCAAACTCGTTTGGTGTGGGTTGGAATCGCCGATCAAGACGCAGTACCAGCGACTCCATTATCCTATGATGAACCCCTGGTTGGTTGAGCTGAACCCCTGGTTGGTTGAGCTGTTGTTTATTTCTCTTAGAATCGAGTTTCTGTCACAGGGTAGAAGACCGCAAGGCTGCGACTGCAACGTCAAAGTAGTGTCTACTCGCTCAAGGTCACACAACTTGGAAGTACACTTTTGACCCCGCTTTCTAGACCAATTGTTGCCAACCTTCTGATCTGCCGACTGTCATATATATGCAGGATGGTTGAAGCCTTGTGATCCAACAGTTACAGAGTCGCCGCATTTCCGTTATGGTCGAAGCCTTAGTCTGTGATGGTTGAAGCCTTACGGTTCAATATGGAAGCGGGCTTGTGAAATACGTCCTCGGCCTCGATGATCTCAATGACTGATCCGAAGTCCCAATGTGTATAAATCCTCTAATGTCTCTTCCATGACTCCCTGTAGTCTTCATCCTCATCTTCTGTATCAGGTCCAACTTACTACTCCCTTCCGCACTTCCATTTCTCTCATTCTGAACCAACTCAGTCCAACAACAACAATCTATCAGCTCCGCATCCGCAAAACCACAATGCCAAACTCAGCATACTGCAACGTCGGCGGCTGCGAGAACGACAAGGTTTCCTCTGGTAACAAACAGCACCAATACTGTTCTACTCGTAAGTTGTATCTCTCTTCTCCTGTCATCTATCAGTACGCACAACAAGCAGAGCAAGCTCTAATAGAAAGATGGATGGACAGACAAATGCGCCGATTCTTCGTGCGGCCAGCGTAACAAGGCGGGTTCGATCTACTGCGCTACACGTGCGTTTGTCCAAATACTTGATCCTTTCCGCGTTGATGTTGAGCGTAGCTGACTCAAAGTATTTGTAGACAAGGACAATAAGTAGTGGCTACTGGATAAGTAGCAATGGTCCGATGATTGGAGATGTTACCTGAAGGCATGAATGATCTACCGGAAGCAATATATATAATTCACCATCTTCATCATCTTGATCCAATTGCTGATCTAACTATGTAACCCAATAGGCATTGCTGTTATCTGACAAGATTTAATCTGATGCCTCACAATTTGGCCTGAGCTTCAATTCATGCAGCTTGCGAGCCAAGTCTTGAGCATATCCACACATGGTCATGGTGGGATTCCAACTACCCGCAGTTGGGAAAAGGGCAGATCCAGTGACGTGAACATTCTCAATCCCGTGAGGACGATAAAGCTCATCCACGGAACCACCAATTTCCTTGGGTCCCATAAAACAAGTGCTTGATTCGTGAACGACACCAGGGATTCGAATGGTGTCGACTGCTGGTTTCGTCTTGATCCAGCCATGAGTTGTCTCATCCCACCATTCGATGCTCGACTCGTGCTCATCGCCGCCCGCCATTTCTTTGATGGTATCGTAGGTTGCCGTGTCCATCACGTCCCAGCAGGCATAATCCTCGTCGGTTAAGGTGTATTGCAGGGTGACGTTGCAAGTCGGGTCGGTGCCTTTGTTGAGAGTGACATGATTCTTGGGGTTCTTCTCGCTGAACTCGCCAAGAGCCGAGCAGACTAAAACAGTGCTAGGTTAGCTTCTAATCCTCTCTTGCAAAGGGGCGGCTTCATCATACCAAACACAACGTAGTCCTCAGAACCGGTAAGTTGATCAAGCGTCGCCGCAGCAGCATAGTCTGGACACTCGCGAGCCGCGTCCTCTGCATCGTCTTTCGGGTTGGGGCTATTCAGCGCCGTTACCGAGACGTGATACTGTAGGCCGCTCTTGGGATCCCTGCCAGCCACGTATGCAGCAGCCATCTTGAGCGTGTCTTCCTTCTTCCAGCCCTTGATGTTTTTCACGGGGCATCTTGCTGAGATGTGTGTCACGAAGTGGCCGGTAAGCCTCTTACCGACGGTGTCACGGCAGCTCTCGAAAGAGTTCAGCAACATGGTGGCGTTGGGAATGGCTCCAGCGCAGAGGATGATCCTGGTCTTGTTGCCAGTCCACGACAAAGTGCCCTTGCTGGTTTCGATAACACGGACAAAATCATCGTCGTCGCCTTTAGCCATGCTTGTCGCCGCACAGTCAACCATGATTTCCAAAGGCGCTCCCTGGTCAGTTTTGGCCAGGTGCCTCTGTCGTTCCAAGATGCCGAGAAGAGGCCCGGGGACAGAAAACTTGTTGAATCGCAGACGAGAAGTTGGGCTGCGTCGTCCGACAGCAAGCGGGGCCGACTCAGCATAGTCGGCAGTAGGAATCTTGCGAACCGAGCGTTTGAGAATGCGATCAATGGCAGTCTGCAGGCTTCCAAAGACGCCATCGTCGATCTGAGCTGCCGGTGTGACATTCAAGAGTTCCTTGGCCTCTTTCCAGAATTGCTCGTGTGAAGCAGTCTCTTTCATGGACTCGGGAAAGTCGCGCATGAGGTCTAGACTCGGCCTCGGGCTCCAGGCGGACCAGAATGTCGATCGGCCACCGAAAAATGGGCAAGACCCGTGGCAGAACTTGAGCTCCTTTGTCTCAAAGGTCTTGCGCGACAGGGTCCAGGGGAATGTCTCAGAAGGCCCGCCCAGAACCATTTTGAAAGGAATTGGCAGGTTCTGGAAGTGGGAAGGAAGCCAAAAGCCTGTAACAAATTAAAGCATGAGACGACGGCACTTACGATATAACGGTATAAGGGGAACCAATAGGAAAGTACTTACCTCCACGCTCCAAGCAAAGAATCTTGGCACACGGGTCGAGATCGAGTGCCTTCTGAATGAATGCGAGAGCAGTAAAGCCCGAACCGATAACGATGTAATCAAAGTCTCCATGGGCCAGGATATTCCCCCAGGTCTGGTCACTAAGTGGTAGAAATCAAGGTCAGAACTGGAATAAAATATTGCACAAATCCAAGTATCATTATTGCTTCATACCTCGCGAAGTAGTCAAGGGCCATGACCGACGTGGGAGTAGGTGCCTGCACGCCAGGCACAGGGTACCCGTAGGTGTTGGCTAGCTGAGGCTGGCGATCATTGTGGTTTTTTCCAACGCGGCAGTGAAAGCTAGGGATCGTTTTCCCTGGGATGGTCAGATAGTCTGGGAGGCTTTCGGTGTTCATGATGGAAGCAGGGATCACACGTGGCCGTATATTGTAGAAGTGAAGCAAAAGGTTTGGTTCGGGTTTATATCATCTGTTTATTTGTCGTTCGTTGTCAACTGGTCTGGAGCGTCCTATTTATGTTTTCATGGCATGTAGCACCTTTGTGAGCAGAAAGGAAAGGTAGACCACATGCATCTTGGAACGGCATAAGGAGGTACACAGGAACGTTGCCGACATTCTCTTTCTCCCTAGTTTGCAATAGAGACGGGAATGTATTGACAGGTGGGCTACTGTTTTCAGCATGGTTTTGACATTCGTGGCGAGCTCAAACTGAAGACCTCGTTAGTTTGCATTAGAGACCGGACTGTACTATTGAAAGCTGGCACGCGTGATGAGGAATGGCTTGTGCAAAAAGTCCCACTGGCACAATTGTTGGTATGCATAAGCGATTTCTTATCACGCATGGCTGGCTACTGTTTTCGGTATCGCCGAGATATTCGTGGGGCTGGGTTTTCTCCGAGATACCCTCATTGGCCTGGGCGTCACTAACATTGACGAGCGGACACTCGTCAAAACTGGCAGAGTGAGATGATGAACTGAGAAGATGGGAGGCATGTTTGAGGTAGAATGAGCCTAATGAACTGTCATTCAAATTGTCTGTGGTTTCCGCAAATACAGATGTTGAATCTGTAATGTCTTTCGGTAGAGATGTTAGGGACAAGGTGATGCGTCTGGCGCCTGTAACGGAAAGCGCGGCTGAAAGATCTAATGTTGTATTTTAGATACCGAAATGCATGATTGATAGCTGCTGGCCACTGTTTTCAGTAAGGCCGAGATATTCGTGGCGGGCTGAAAGACGTGATGAGAAGGTTGAGCGAGTTGCAGGTCCCAATTAAAGTTCTTACCCCGTACATCCAGTCTTGGCAGGCGCACTAACTAGTGAATCTAGCGGCGGGTGGGCAACGCTTATCCGAGCCGATTAGAGCGACTGTGTGCTCGCATAGCGCGACTACCTAGGTAGGCCCTGCCCAGACTTCCACTCAACCAATTAAATCAATGTAAGCACATATTCGTCGCATATCACTTTGGTAAGATTTTGGTAGGCAGCAACATCGTCACCATTTGCACTAACAACACACACGAAAGTCAGCAATTATCGCCGTCGCCGTCGCCGCCACCATCGCCAAAGTAAGTCATGGTGTTGAGGGGTATTGCAGCGCTTACTAACCGTGTTGCAGATGCCTGAAATTATCGACCTTACCTTCTCCCAGCCAGAGGAGGCGGCGCCCGCCCGCACCCCCAGCCCTGCCCCCTCAATTGAATGGGTCAAGACCATCGACTGAGCCGCTCGATATTAACGACTTCGATTTCGACATCAATGAGCTCATCAAAACTGAGCCCACCGAGCCCGCCGGTATCCCCGCGGATGAGTCCGACCTTCTCGCCATCGCGGAGATGGAGTCAACGGCCGCCCCCCCACCGGCACAACACGCAGACCACGGTGTCGACCCGCATTAGATCGGGAGGGGGTGGCTGGACTACCATATGTGATATTGTCTGCTGAAGTATAGACCACGTTCTCGACCGACGCCAACGAACCGTGGCGACCTGAGGGCCTCGATCCCTTGGTGGCTTGGGCATCGACTTCGACTGATGCCTCGACCTGCCTCGACCTGCCTGAACTTCTGGATTTGGTGTCGGACCCCTGTTTCAGCTTGCCACTGAGCATCAGCTCGCACAAGTCTACCGCTTCTAACAGTTTTGGACTCGGCCCGCAGCAGCTAACGGCGGCTAGCGAGCCATTAGCTCTCATATTGGAGCTCTGGGCAGAGGTGATGGACCCTTTGTGGAAATATCACAACAGCAGAACAGCTGAGCAGGATAGAGGTTGCGATTGGGCGAGTCACCAACATGAAGCGAGTATATTGATCTTGGATATAGAGTCAGTGTGTCCGTCCTCAAGCTCCTATCCCAGACAGCATGAGAATACCAAAAACCCAAAAGCAGCGGTACAACAAACAAAACAAACAAACAAACGCCATAAACCGGTTTGCAACGTTAAGCAGACATGGCCTGGCACGCCCAACTTGCGCTGGTGCTGGCTCTGGTCTGCCTAGCGACCGCCGACTGGTGCTCCGGCAAGTCAGACGCCTGCTCCTCTAACCCGATCCCGCTACGGCAATTCAACGCGATCAACTTCCACGCCGATACGTGCAACCTCAAGTGGAATCGCGGCTGCACCAACCTGGACAAGCACGGGGCGCTACAGCAGAAGCCGCCGCCGTACTCACTATGCAATTCGGGGCACCAGCCGGCCGGGCTGGTGCCCGTCGACGCCTACACGCTGGCGCTGCAGAACAACAACTTCGCACCGGGCTCGGCCAAATGGACGCTGCACGGTCTGTGGCCTGGGTCGGCCGACGGCACTGGCGCCAAGAACCAGCCCTACGGCTGCCTGCACGGCGAGGAGTTCGACGAGACAATCCTCACGACCTTTGGCGGCCTGCTCAACTACTTCTGGCCGACAAACGCAAAGTTCAACAACACGATGCAATGCTTCATCCTGTCCGAGTGGATGAAGCACGGCACCTGCGCAGTAATCCCCGGCGCTGACGGCACCGCGTTCCGGCTGCCGCAGGAGGACTATTTCCGCACCGCGTTTGTAATCGCCAACGAGTTCAACGAAAACCCGGCGCTGCGCGACCAGCTGCTGGGAAAAGTGAAGCTGGACGACGTAGAGCCGCTCATTAGCACCCGCTGCGTGCAGTGCGCGTATCTGGCAACGGAGGGCTGGACAGGCACCGACGTGGCGAGCGTGCCGCGCATGTCGGGCGACTGCATTGACCAGTGCTTTGAGTGCGGTGACTACTGGGACACATGCCCGCCGGCCCAGCTGGAAAGCACCGTGATGCTGAACTCGAGCAACGCGCCGCGGAAGAGCAGCAGTAACAGCAATGGAACTGCAAGCTTCCCGCTGCTGGAATTTGCCATGCCGGCCCTTATGAGCAGCGAAAACACCTCCCCCTGGGAGGGCACCTGGCGCTCGTTTGGCGCCGAGCAGGGCGGGTCTGGCAAGTTCGAGTTCGCGCAGACCTTCACTGACAACGTCCTGACCGTTACCACCGACAGCCCATACCCCCAGACGTGCACCTACGAGCGGCGCGGCCCCAAGGAGCTGGTCCTGCGATGTGGCGGCGACCATCTGGAGGACTGTCTGGTGCAGCGGTTGCCGGATATTGGCGGGCTCGAGGCGGCCTTTCTAGCATGCAACCACACCGGGGAGCCGGCGCCGGCGAGCTTCTACGCCGCCATGGACACAAAAGGGTGCGGGAACTTTCTCATGTTCCGCTGTAAGGCGTCGGCGGCGGGCTGTTCCTTTTCTCCGGATGCTATCTCGGCGTCTAAGCCCAAGACTGAGCCCGAGTCCGAGTCCAACTCCAAGCCCAGCCTTGTGAGCCACTTCCAGCCTGGCATTGCCGGAGCACCCCCCGCGCTGCTGGGCTCGTGGCGCTCACTGCAGGTATCTAGCGACTATGAAAAGGGCCTTGCACAATGGAACTTTACTGCCGACGGCCAGGCATCGCTGTGGTGGCCAAACTACCCCAGCCGCGCCGTGCAGCGCTACTCAGTCTCGCACTCGGATGAGGACCCCAGCCTGGTGCTCCTTGCCAGCGCCAGCGGCACTATCACCACCTGTCGCTTCCAGTTCCAGTACCAGCCGGTGTACTCGTACGCCGTGCTCGACTGCGGAGCGGCAGTAGACAACGAGGAAAATGCGCAAAATACGAAATGGGCCATAGGCCGGTGCAACCCGTGCAGCGCCCACTGTCGCTACTCGTGCGGCCGCGAGAACGACTTCTGCGGCGCCGGCTCGTGCGACCCGGCCGAGTCGGCGGAAGCAGCATCCGTCGACGCCCTGCCCTCGCTGTCTGACAATACGCGCGCAACACTTAAAGACCGCCATGACTGGTGCACGCCCGAAGACTCCGGCTGCTGGCCCACCAAGACGGCCATCCGCAAGCTGGAACAGGCGCTGGACCCCACAGTGCCCCGGCTCGGCGTCCGGTGGCACAGCTACCCGGACCCGCAGCCGGCGCCGGTACCAATGGGCTCCATTGATGACCAGTCCTTCTACGGCCTCGGTAACGCGCCCCAGGGCCTCAGGGCGCTATACTACTACGAGGACATCGCCGAGATGCAGCGCCCATGTTTCAACCCGGCCGACGCCAACCACCCTGCCGTGTACAACACCGCGTCCGACATGTGCAAGGCGGCGGTGCACCAAAACGAGTACCGCAACTGGAACCCCTTCATCGTTGTCTTCCCGCTCAACGAGCGCCATGTGATCGCCGCCCTCAACTTTGCCGCGCGGCACCGCCTGTGTATCGCCACTGCCGGCACCGGCCACGAGTACAACAGCCGCAACTCGTGCCCGACTGGCGGTATCCTCATCCGCACAATCCTGCTCAAGGACAAGACCTTTATGCCTACCTGGCGCGAGGATTCGGCCCTGGCCCCTGCTGGCGCATTCCGCTTTGGCGCCGGCTCCACCTTCGCCGAGATGCACGCCTTCTCGAAAGACTACTCCCGCGTTATTGCATCGGGCTGGTGCTCCACCGTCGGCATGGTCGGCTTCCATCTCGGCGGCGGCCACGGGCCCTTTGCGCCGTCCATGGGCCTCGGCGTCGATAACGTGCTTGAGATTGAAGTTCTGCAGGTCGGCCGCAACATCTACGGCCAGTCCGTCGTCCACAAGAAGATCGCCAGCCGCAGCCGCAATCCGCAGCTCTTCTGGGCCATGCGCGGCGGCGGCGGCAGCGTTTGGGGCGTCGTTCTCTCCATGACAATCCGCGCCCACGCCGTGCCCGACGGAGGCCTCAGCCGCGTCTACATGTACCAGAACGGCACCTTTTGCCCGGACTCGAGCAAGTTTGGCTACCAGTGGCTGCGCGGCATGTGGACTCGCTTCACCGCGTGGCAGCTGAGCCTCAACCAAAAGGTCAGCACGCAGCCCGGCTTCTTTATCAACACCACCCAGTACAAAGAGACGGGCAACCTCTGTTCAGTCACTTGGGAGTTCAAATTTGAGTACATCTACGCCGGCGGTCAGGCAGAGCGGGACTACATTCGGTTCCGCGACGGCCTCAAAGACGTACTGCAGAATGAGACCGTGCAGGAGGACAATTACAAGTCAGCCTATGATTACCTCCTCTCCATGCCCGCCAACAAGTTTACACTCGTCCCCGTGAACCCGCTGCCGGCGCAGCACCCGCCCTCGGACAACGCAACCGGCTCTCAGAACTCGGTCTTTGTCTCGCGGCAGGCCTTGGAGACAAAGTTCACCTCGACCATGATGGACGTGCTGGACATCTGCGTCAAGTCCCTGAAGAATCCCGACAAGACGTCGCCGGATGCATCGGAATATCGCTGCGGCTTCCACTACCTCTACACGTCGCTGACGGGCAATCTGGGGAGCACGCAGCCTGGCGACACGGCCATCTCGCCGGGCTTCCGCTCGGCGCTCATGCTGTGGAATGCGCGCACCTTGACGACGCAGCAGTCACTGGACACGGTGTACAAGCTTGGGCCGAACAGCTACTTCTCCGAGAGCTCGTATGTGATGCATAACTGGACGGCGAGGTACTGGGGCGAGAAGGCGTACGAGCAGTTGCTGGGCGTGAAGAAGGCGCACGACCCGGGGAATCATTTCTGGTGCCATCACTGTGTTGGGGATAATCCGGATGATGCGTTTGGGGAGCCGCTGGGTGCTGCGGCTCAGGCTGAGGACCTTGGGGAGCAGCCGGATGCTGCGGCTCAGGCTGAGTTTGTCAAGCAAGAGGAGTTGTAGAGCAGCAGCTGCGTGTTTGGCTGCGTGTGCTGGCCTAATATAACCCCTGGCCTTTGCAAAATTAAGTATTCTGTAAAAGACTTAGCTATGCCTCTAGTAGAAGGAATTAAATACAAGTTTCATGATTGGAGAGGTTGGATATTACGCGGTCGTGGTCTGAATGTGGCTTGGCTTGTTTCTTTGGATCAGGGTGATGCTGATGTATCTTTGTATGTTGTGATGCTCTTCAGTTTCTAACACTGATTCCTTGTGGTTTCTGATCACGCCATCTCCATACTACTTTTTCGGGGTCTCTGGTGAACTTGTATTCTGAAAAGACTCCTGTTACCGACTTCTCACCGGTGCCGGAAATATTGCTGCGGAAGATTATAAAAAGATCAAGAAGACCAAGCAAAATGGAAGCAAAAAGATGTAAGGGAAAAAAAAACTGAACTGAAAAAAAAACATACAACACCAGGGATTCGCTGGTCGTCACCGACCCAACTACTAGTCTGGCCCTCAGTGGCTTATCTATGGGAGAGCGGACGGGATCCCGAGTTTTCCAGTGGGTATGGTCGTATGTGCTTAATTTGGGCGAGAAAGTGGATTATATACCAAGTTGCGTGGTGGGGACACCCGTTATCGAGATGGATCGGAAAAACAAAAGAAGCAGTAACACAAAAAGGGATGGGCATACGAATGAAGACGATACGATTCACGACCATGATTTCAAGGATATTTCGTAAGGAATAATAAATCCATGGAAATACTCTTCGTATCAACGTGAAACGCCAGTTCATACTCATGTAAAGGAGAAAGTACCGATACATAGATCCAAACCCTCACTTGAAACTATACTTCCGGTAGGCATCTGTAAGTTTCCGCGTTTCTTCCAAGACTTTCCCCGGTGCAGCATTTGAGTGACAAGGTTAGTGATCGTAGACATGATTGGTTCGATGAGGCTGCTCGGCGTCTATGCCGTAGAAATGCCGGCATAACCAAGGATTTCCATTCCATATAAGGCGAGCTGCAGAATCGGCGGGGAAATCTGCCTCTTCTCCATGCAACTAAGGTTGTAGGGTGGGATTGACGACTTCTCCGAGAGGATATGTAGTGCCAATATTGTATACCGAACAGAATGGACCTGATATCGCAGTCGATCCCGATGAGACAGGGCCTTGAAAGCCACTCGACTGAGGACTGACCTCGCCAGCAAGTCAATTCTCATGGTAGAGTAGAGCCTCCCAAGCTCACGAAAACTCAATCATTCCGAGGCGGAGTAACAAGAGAGAATGGGAGCACCAATCCGTCACAGCATCTTCAAACCCACCTCGCTTACTACCTTCACGTACTGGGCAGAATCCAAAAGCACGTATTGCTCCACCCACTCGAAGCTAGTATGCTTCAAGGGTTGTAGCTTTTAGGTAACTGGCATGTTCGAACCCGGGGATCGTGCCATACACAAGGATAACTGCACAATCCGGTACATATTTGCAACGTCAATGCAGTGGAATACAACGACGAACTGTCTCTGGCCGTATTGCCAAGGTATGGATGAGGCCAGCCAGGCCAGAAACATTTCCCCGACGTTGCAAAGTGACAAGCGCGCTTGCGTTTAGACGGCAGATCACAGCCGTTATGCCCGAGCAGGCGGTAGTGGCAACAGCTGCCAAGTAGGTACTAGCGGAGAGGGTCTAGTACATGAACAGGGCCGACTGCCACTCGGGCCGAAGTTCCATGCTACGGAAGCTTCTCTCCTTTACGAGAACCATGGTTCTAGACTTCCCCACATGCTTCACTGAAAGCAAGGGTTAGTATAGGGCCATGCGAGGTAAACTCGGCGATACAACCATGTGGGTTGCAAAGAACGGACGGACAAGGACAAGGAAGCGAGGAGGAGCGGGTTGACCCGCCGAAGAAAGAGCCGCTCACCGAGTGGTGCTCGGTGTGCGCGGATAATCCAAAACGGGCGCGAGATACGGCTCGCCTATGTAACCGATGGCGGGGAAGGGGGTGGAGGAAACGTGTTGTGTAGGAGATTTGACATTGGTGTTTCTCCTGTCCCTAGTTTCAAGGCTTGGCGGTAGCGGTGCACGTTGCAGCCTCGTATCCTCCTCAGTGTGTCATGACATATCAACCGCATTTTGACTCCCAGTTTCTGGACGCAGCTCGACGAATTTGGTCGTTTCGTGATAATAGAATGCAATGGTAGCAATGGTTGGTGATCGGAGACCTTGGCAATGGAAAGCCAAGATAGCCAGCTTGTTTTGGTCGATATAGCCTCGTCTCGGACCCTGGACGGCACAATATCACGTCGGTAATAAAGGACCACTGATATAGATTGAGCCTCAATAGCCATCCCATCTTGTTTCGAGTGTTACTAACAGACGACTGTGCCTTGACGTCACTGCCGATAAGAAAAGGGGAAGCAGGGTGAAAGGAAGCATCTAAAGAGGAACGATAAGGGGGAAGCAAGGGGTGCAGGCAGGTTAATATAGGGGTCGGCCACTTGTGCCTTGTCTGGCCGTTCACACTGGTGAGATTTAGCCGTACACCCGGGCGATCAGGGACGTAGTGGACAGCAGATAGCCTCTTGGAAGCTGTCTGGGTACCTCTAGATCGGGGCACGTTATCGTAGGAACAATCCCTCAATGTCTGTGCCAGGACGCGGCATCACCCGTCCAGAGCCTATTCGTTGATCGGATGATGACCGGATCGAAGACAGGATTTAGGATTTTGGGAGGATCGGATGTGAGATTGCCTCTGCACCGATGACAGCGATAAGCCACGATAATGCTGTAAGACAAGGTCTTCTCGCTTTTCCACCCATCTCGCAGAAGCCCTATTGTAGAGGTTGACGTATAATTGCTTTTGACACCGCTTATCGTGGAGTGAAGACTGATCCAGCTGTAAACACTGCATATCGCGGCATTATTCGAGAGATGACCTGTCCACGTTGGCACAGAGCCACTCGCTGCCCAACTGATTGACTGTCGGTAGCTCAACTTCGAATACTTGCGCGCTGTAGACCAGAAAGAACACATACTTCTATCCTCCCAGTCTGTGACCCAGGAATCGATCGATAGCAAAGCAGTGACCATGGGTGGCGTGCAGGACATTCTGGACAGGCCTGTTTCGGCACTGGAGGCGCATTGATGATACTCTCCCTAAGCGAGCAAGGTGTTTGTTGCGTAGAGTGGATCATGGAAAGATAGCCGAAGAGTAAGCGAGGCCCCCAACTCAGGCACCCGTGGATTGCTTGATTGCTCGTATGGTTTGAGGGGTCTGTTGGTCGTTCAGTGCCGTTGGTAGCGCGTAGAAGTTCCTGAAAGTGGCGTTTCCCCATAGTAAATGCAAGCCTCTTCATATCGATCCCTTTTCCGGGGCTTTCAACCAAGATGAATTGGCGGCGTGTTGGTGAGGGCGGATGAGGGTGGCTGATCACTCCCTCTATATGGAAACGTCGAGACCAGTCGACAGCCAGGGTCCATGGGCGCCGCAAGACCACATCGGGGAAGCAGGAACAACCCGTCCGGTGACGCAGGAAGCAGGAGATACAAGTGCGGTGGTGGCTGACGGTGCTTCTCAAGCCTAATCGACTGTATTATTTGGCTGACGACGTTATATTTAGGTTATCTTTGGTCGTTGAGCAATTTGGGCGCGAGTTCCAGCGACGCGTGGCTGATGCCTTGTCCGAGTTCGTTCCGGTAACTGTTGGATTTTGTGTTAGCAAGGGAGGAATGTTATTGTAGAGAGCTTTAGATTCAGGACTAGAGGTACCTCTACGTCTTTCCGCCTTGTTGTGGCATTGGTAGAGTACCTACTGACCGAACTGCTTGAGATGGGAATTGGAATGGAAGCCAAGAAACGCAAAGACAACGTGAAAGGGTTGCAACCGTGACACCCAAGCAAGAAAGGGCAACGGAAGAATTTCCAAGGAAGAGATACCTTCCTGTCTTGTAGACGGTCCGTCGGTTGATCTCGAACTGAACCAACAAAGCTGGAGATGATGTGGTGGAAAGACGGGTGCGCATCCGTGGTCCAACGTCCGTTCGCTCCAGTCCAGTCCAACCCACTGTTAAGATTCGCCTCAATGTCCCTTGCTTCGACATTTGACAATTCATTTTGCGGCGCAGACTGCTTCTTCCATGGTGGTGCTTTGACAGCATTTTGGCCCCAAGGGCAAGAGGCGTCGTGTGTAAAAAGAGGAGAGAAGTCACGACTCGGGTAAGCTCCTGAGGTGGTTGATTGTGGGGTTACACCTTCCCCAGTCTAGAATTTGCGCTAAACTCAGATACCCCGTGGGGCGTGGGGGTTGGTCTCTTGTCTCCGCAGTGGGGCATCGCTGTCACAACAGGCAGGACGGGAACAATCTCATCATCGATGGAAGGGACACTTTCAATCAGTCTCGCTGTATCGTAACAATAAAACCAGCTCCAGTCAGAAATCATCATCCCGAAATAACTTTTAATTTCAAGCCACTGTGCCGGTATCAGGAACAGCATGTCCTCCATCCCCGCCAAGAATTGCCCCTTAGCTCTGAATATTACGGGCTACCATGGTTGAGCATCCAGAGCGTTAATGTTCTACTTCTCTGTTGAGCAAGAAAATGTTCTCATGTTTCGTGAGTCGACATCGGCCCTTCCTCGTGACAAACAGATAACCAAGCAAGCTTCTCCACAGAGCTACGTTTCACGCTTTGCCCTGATTGACCTTTGTCAAACCCCGTTGACGCCCGAATACGGGACGGATCTTTCTGTAACTCTGAAACAGGAATCTTTCAAACCTTCTCTCGTCACTTCGTGATCGACCTCATCTGGCCAGATGCTCTGTGGACCCTGGGGAGATCGATTGCATCACCGGCGTCACTGCCACTGCACCCATCGTATTTCAGTCCATTCCTTGGCAGACACTCGTCGATTCCATTCGTTACATTCGCTGTTTCTCCTGATGACTATTCAAATCTCGTTACCCAACCATTACCCAAACAACACTTTTTCGGGCTGCCTCAGTTACAGTCCAAAAACCAACCGACGAGTTGCGGTGAGCACCACACAGAGAGAATCGCATGTCCCCTTTTCGAGATCTGCTGATGCGACTTTGTTGTGCGATGCGGCGCATGCCGAGAGCTTGTCTAATACAGAGAGGGGATGATGCACAAACATGACATAAGATTGGCCTTCAGACCCCTGCCTGTTTTGGACGTTGAATGCCCTCCTTTACACTTTTCCTTGTGAATGTTCCTCATCACAGAACAGAATCACCCAACACCGACCTCCTTCCTGTCTCCAATATGATATCACCAAGACAGCTGCTCAACGCTGGCCAACCAACGTAGCCAGCGATTTCTCTTCGACTGCCCTCAATTTACGCTTTGCGCAGCGGCGTTGTCCAGGTCCCATCTCATTGCTTATCACCCATTCTACCCCAGGCTGTGCCCCGGACTTTCATCCCTCTTCTCACCCCGCAATCTCAAGAGCCAAGACCAGATAAACACTCGGATTGGACATCCCGATCGCTGATCAAATAAGGGGTAGGCAGTCAGGGCAGTTTCAGTGGATGAGTGGCTAAGAAAAGAGAACAGTCCAGCCCAGCCACGCAAGAGAAACGAAATGTCAACGAAAGCTGACGTGATACACGATTACCCATTATCCATTGTTCCTTTGTCCACAGTGTGTTACTAACCTGTGAGTAACCTCACAATGACCTCCGGTTTGCTCCGGTCCTTTTTGCATAGCCGCCTAGGAGACATTGTCACTGCGAGATAAAGCCAGTGAGCTTAAAAAGAGTCACTCCGGAATCGGCCTGAGTGCCTGTTTCGAAAATGAGAACACCATTTCCTAGCAAGTGTTGAAGGCAGATGGTGGTGTCCCCATTCGGAACCCCCGTATTACTGCATACTCGACATTGTCACCACTTTCGACCTTGGAGGTTGTCATGCCAAGGGGGGCCCAAGGACAACCAAGGACTACGAACCATAGACGGGAACCACAGCTTTACGTACTGCCGCGAAAGCTGCGCCTCGCCCTCCCACTCCCTGGGCCACATCTCACAAATCCCCACGGGGATAACCGATCAAAGCAAGGCACGAATTTCCTTGGTTTTTCGGTCTGCCGTGGTCATTGGCGTCGTTTCCGGCCTCCTCGTCGTCGTCAGCTCCAAGAGGCGCGGAGGTTTCGGTGCGCAGTGCTTGCGTTCGGTGTGTGATTTTAGAAAAAAAATCCTGTAAAATCCTACTTACCAAGTTAAGTTAGTCCCTTCAGTTCCTTCTTTCTTCCTTCCACAGTTTCACTGTAACGGCATTACCTCAAAAGAAAACCGAAAAAAATTGGGGTAACCCAGGGCAAGAAAAAAACGAGAAATGTAATCCTCGCTAAACTAACCTGCTCAAACAGCAAGACTAAGCGAAGCCAAGCTCACTTTACGCAGTTCTCAACTCACCAAACCGAAACTGTCAAAGTGTCGGAGGGGCAAACCGCCGAGCTACACTCGGAGTTCGTTGATGAGGTGCCTAGCGCACATTCCATCGAAGAAAGCATCGATTGCGCAATATGTATGTATGTATGTATGTATTAGCAAACCTTAAACTCTTCTCGGGTACACCTTCCCACCCTAGGCAATCCCAAGGATTTCCAAGATTGAACTATCGATAAAAACCCGCGCGCAGCTAAAGACGGTCGGGTCACCTGGGTTACTCGGGTCACTCGGGTGTCCGTCCTTACATACTTGGGTCGGTCACTCGTATGTACGTACATGAATGTATGGGGTGCATCTGGTCGGAACCATCCTCCGGCTGATCACTCAGTCACTGATCGCACAGACACACACTCGAGATGGATGAGCCAGCGGCTACCGAAACACCATGCCTGATGATGTTAACGACAACCTAAAACGGAGGATCGGAAAATCAAGAAAAGGATGATGATGTGCCGCCAACGTTATCTGCCTCCCTCTCTATACTGTACGGACCTGCCAGAGTACCTCTACTGCACCACACCGGCCTTCCAAGCCAAAAAGTCAAATCTAGGTACGACACTCATTCGCAAGACTGTACTTAGCGTGGGGGGAAATCAGTCATTGGTTCCCATGGTTCCTCATCAATGCCGGGCTGTTGGGTGTCAGATGGAATATTGAATGCCACTAGTGGTGTGCGGGATGGTGGTGGTGTTGATCAGCAACAAAAAAGTTGGGGTAGGAAGTACGGGGTAAAACTCAAAAGGTAAAAAAAGTAACGTTTCGAATGGGATGGATGATCGACTTGACTTCCACCCCTCCTTAACAGGAGATAGGAGACGGAGGGGAGGGGATGGGAGGTAAAGGGAAAGGCTGAATTCGTTGCTCCCCGTCAGCTCGCCCCGAACTTTTTCGTAACCCCGGACTGGATTGTGTCACACGGTTGATGAATTGAGACACAGTTCGGGAGACACACTCGCGTTGCGCACACAGACTGATTTGCAATGGCATGACAGTTCACTTTACCTTGTACCAGTAGAGTAGGAGGAAAGATTACTGTGTCGATAATCATCAATCAGTAGTGATATGCTACACACCGCTTCGAAAGCGAAAGGGGGGATTTATCAAAACAAGATCAAACATCATCACCCATGCGAGCAAGTGGAAAAAGGACTGTTGTTCGAGTAAACGCGGGTGCAATACCCCGAAGTAAGCTAGTGTATTGCTTGTTTGCTTTGATCACCCTGTTGTTTACCAGACGCACTAAAGATTACACTCCGACTCCACGTTCATGTCCCCAAATCTTGAACCGCTTGATGACAAAATGAAGAAGAGAGGTGTCTCTCGTTTTGAATTCCTGCCTGCCTGTCTGCCATGACCAGAGGAGAGATGGGAGATGTGTATGTGATGAAGCCAAATCTATCCCGTCGCAATAAAAAAACACGCCGATGAATATGATGAAACACAGATGTAGAAAGGAAATATTTCCTAAGCCCAAAAGCAGATGTATGCCTCCCCAGTTCTATAATGTTCCCAGTAGTCCATAACCAATTAAAAAAAGATTTCGCTGTGCCAGCTGTCCGGTTTCCAATGCCATTCGCCCGCTAGCAAGAGCCCAACCAAATGATCCATCCCTTTTTTGGCCGACAATTATTAGACGAGTGTATCAAGCAAAAAAATGATCAAAAGCTCTCTATGCAAGCCATACTCCACCGCCAGCTCTTAGCCAAGAACCAGTGGCAACCCAAAATGTGATGAGAGGAATCGACCCGTTGAACGCCAAACTTTGTATCCTTCTATATCGTCCCGCTAGTTCCCGCTAGTTGTTATCATTCGTCGTTATCGAACAAGTTCCAAAAGCCATGGTTGTTCGCTGATGTTGCTTTACAACCTGTCCATCATCTCCGCTCCAGAGAGGCTGGTAGAAGAAGAGCTCCTGATACTTGGGTTAAACCCATCGGCTGGTCCAAGCAAATCCTGGACAGCTACTTTCGGCACAGGAAGTTTCCTTTGAGTGCCATCAGGTCGGCTGATGATGTCGGTCAAGGACATGCCACTGCTCCTGGGCGCAGCGGGAGGAGTCTGGGTAAGCGAGAACTGCCCATCAAGTTGGGGCTCGAGAGGAGCCAGCGCAGGCGTCGTGTGCTGCTGGCCCAGGGAGAGATTCCTGAAAGGGGGCAGCTCAAGGCCAGGATGAGGGCGCAGACGAGGCGAGTGAGCAGGAGTAGCGAGTGGCGTGTGATCGGGAGTGGGCGATAGCGAGTCGTGAGAGAATGTTGGGGAAGAAGGTGCTGTCGAGTTGGGCGAGTTGGGCCTCGACCTCTTGGCATGCCTGTAGGACTGGCCATAGTGATCGTCGTGATCCTCGTTTGAGTGCGACCTGGACATGTGATAAGCCTGGAGCCCAGGGAGCTGATTCCTGGTAGCCGCGGCGGCATGCAGAGTGTTTCCGTAGAACTGGAATCGTGGCTGAAAGTGATGACCGGCGCCGTCCCGCTCAACTTGTCCGGCGGCCCTCGCGAGGAGCGAGATATCAGGGCCACTTTGGCTGCCGGCGGAGCTACGGGAATGGCTATAGGGGTTGAGACCCGAGGGAGCAAAGTTGTAAGGGCTGTAAGAGTGGTGAGGGGGTGACACGTTGGGAGAGGACATGGCAGTAGGGGGAGCAGAGCGGATAGCCTTGGGGCCGGGAGGAGGCATCATGTCGGGCTGCAACCCGTGGCTGTGAACAAGGGGATGCTGCTGCTGCTGCTGCTGGCCCTTGTTTCCCCTCCGCGAGTTAGGATTGCTGTGTATCCTCGAGTGCCGAGTCAGCTCGTCCGAGCGCGAGAACTTCTTGCTACACCCCGGGAACTGGCACGCGTGCGGCTTCTCTCCTGTGTGTGTGCGAATGTGTCTTGTCTGATGCTCCAGGCGGTGGAAAGCCTTGTCGCACAGGGGACACTTGTAAGGCCGTGGGAGCTCGTTGGCGGCCTCAGTGGGTTGGGCACCAGGCAGGGGCCCGTTGGGGCGCAACAAACCGACTGTCGCCATGTCTGCTTCGGGCTGTGGTTGTTGTTGTGGTTGTGCGGCTTGTTGTCTTGGGGAGCCGCTGTGATCTCTCTTCTCGGCCGTTGATTCCGATGGGTTCAGCAGATTGGAAAAATCTACTGCTGACTGTACGCGTTGCATGTGATCCGCCTCCTCTTGGGACCTAGTTGTCCCAATTAACGTCCTGGAGATGTGGTGTTTGTGATGTTCCGATCGAGCTATTGCGCTCGCTTGCGTGCAGCTGCAGGAGTATAGGTGAGGGAAAAGTTCGCCAAATGTTCTTGACAGAAATCCCTCTTTTTCCTCCTCGCTCTTTTTTCGATGGTTTGTTGTTTGCTGCGCCGAAGACTCCGAAATCCCGAAGTAAGAATTTTGACGATGATTGTGTGTTGTCAAGGGATCGCAGATCGGAGCAGGTGTTTGTTGGTGTTGGTTCGTATGTCGTGTTGTGTTGTCTTCCTTATAAGGTCAAGTGCCGTCTGTGGTGCGGGCGCGGGTTGAATGCGATGTGGGTGATGATTGTTGGGGAACGTTGAGTGGTATGGGGAAGTAGTGACGAAAAACGGCGGGAAGAGATTATTTGGGGGAGCCGCACTGGTTTAAATGGGGGATGGGCGGTCTGACAGCCGGACTGACATGGGGCAACAGGCGGGCATGTGTGGACAGTGGGACGGCCAGTGGACAGGACAGGCCAGTGAGGGTGTGGAGTGGGCGGGTGGGCGTAGCGACGACTCAGCGAGGCAGGAACACCTGGAGGACGGGCACAGATTCGCGGGCAGAAACAGGCCAGAGGAATGCCAGGGGGAAGAAGGGGAACCTGGAAGGTGCAGTGGAGGGGGATCTGAGCTGTTGTAATCGTACCCGTACGAGGTAATATTTCACAAACACGAAAGATTGTAAATACGTAGAGGTAACTGACAACCCTCACCACCAACACTGCTCGCTGCTAACCGCTTTGGGCAATGCACAACCCAATGCGAACCTCATGGCACTTTAAACAGAAGTTCAGCACATCCAGATCACGCTTCTTCGACATGCGTTCCTACGTCGAGTCTGCTTGGAGAATGCAATGGAGAAGGCTTGAACAGTACATATGCCATCGTACGTGCACCGTACAATACGATACGCAGCACTGAGTGCCACGAGTAACTTTATGTAGGTAGGTACCTTGTTACCTTACTCGCCCATCCTGTAGCCTGCCCCTCCAGACCTCCACGGGGCGCTGTTGCAAATTTGGCCGGTGTGCCAGGAAGGCGCGGCAGGGTAGCGCTGGGGTACGTGGGTTGACGTTGTGGGTTCAGACTTCGTTGCTGGAAAATTACACGATATTACGCCTAGACAAGTACCGACTGTACAGGTACACCTGGCAAGCCGTCTGCGTCTTTGGAGGGCGTGCAGCCGAGCTCGCAGCCAGACATTCTTCCACACGCCGCCGCTGTCAATCACTTTTCCTCTTTCTGTATCATGCTCTGCCTGCCTCTCACAGTCGGTCGGAAAGGGGGCTTGTATGGCATGGTCGGCTGATAAACAGATCCGGGGGGGCCGCGGGGGAATCTCTGGATGGGTATGGAGAAAATGGTGGGGTGAAGTGGAAATCCGAGCAGGAAACAGACACTGACCCCATGATAAGAAAATGGCAAAGGGAGTTTGCGAAATAGTTTTGGAGTTTGGTGCTCCATCTTGGCGCCAATCCTGGTGTAAGAGGTTGCGCCGCTTCTATTTGGCCCTTTTGTCCATAGATCAACGCAAGCAAGACACGCTGGCTGGCTGGGCATGGCTTGGAACCTCTTGACTCTGCCTGAAACTGGAAGCTCGAGACAGACTGAATGGCTACGTGAAGGGCTTCTAACGTTGCATGAAAAGGGTCAAAAGGCCGGCATACGTCGAGGCTTCTCTCCTGGGGCAAAGCCGACATCATGCCAAAAGACATTTTGTGTAAGCTGCCTGGAGGGGACGTTACGAATCAGGCCGATCAGAGAGGGCCTGGGGGCGGTGAGGACGGTGGCTGAGCTTTCACATTGCCGTGAGATGAGATTCATTATCGAACGGAAGTTGGGCGTCGTCAGTCCCAGCTAGCTGTCAATATTCAGCTTCTCGTCTCTTTTTGCTTGTGCTTCCACTTCAAAGAAAACTCGTTTGGTCTCACTCGTCGGGTTGGGCGACCAGAATTGTCAAAAATTAAAAGTCGACACATCACAATCCCGACCTGCTCGTCACTCCCCGCCAGCATGTTGAGGGGAGCACAACAGGATGCGGGCCAAGACAGCTGTATGGGAGACAGACACTTGAGGGCTTCCTTTTCCGGCCACGACGAGAAAGCCTCTTCTTCTCGAGAGAACCATACACGTGTTGGTCGACGAGGTGGACGACCTTGTGCTTTTGTGTCTGGGCTCCCTTGTCTTGCAAGACCGTCAGATACAGAGACAATCGCGTCATGAGGACCACTGTTCTCGCCAGTTTCTGGCCGTCTCCCCCTCATCCGCCGTAGGCACGGCAGATCTCAAGGGCCCCGGCCCAGTCTAATCACGTCAAACCCACCTGGCACATAAAGCTGAGTTTAAAGTTTGGCGCTTTATCCAATACGAGGAAGGAGTTGAGGCTTTTTGCATGTGGGGGCTGGTTCGGTCATGATGGATCTGCTTGTGAGCTCCTCGGAAGGGAGACGGCCTAGCATGGTGCCAGACTCATCTCGTTCAATTCCCCATGTTTTGAGGGGTGGAGGACGCTCCACAAAACGACCGACCTGACGGAAATGTGAAATCATGCTTCGGCAGAGACCCTCGCCCAGACAGGCAAAAGAGAGCAGACAGGGAAAGACGTGGGACGTGGCCCCAGACAGGCGCGCCCCGAGGGGTGGCGCCAAAAGAGATAAGACTTCCATGTCCCAAGTCCCAAAGCGTAAAGCGTGGAGGGCCCCAGATTGTGGGGAGGCCAGCCGCTTTCGTTAGCCGCAGCCTGGGGTTGCTCATCAAGGTACACTTGGAAGTTGGACTGGACTCTGTCTCCTTGTTGGTTTGCTCCGAGACATCCCGACGTCCTCAGAGTCAGACGGTCTGCTGGACGGTGAGTGTCTGCCCTGTTTTGCTTGTTTCTACACTTTTTGGCTCGGAGATATGCCGTGGGAGGTGAACGTTGCAGTGAAGAATCCCCTTTGTCTCTCTATCGCCCAAACGGTCATTCCCTGTGATGTGCTACCAGGTACGATGAGGGGAAAGGCTGGAGAAGAATGCCCAGACGGGCCAGAGCCTTATCTCAGCCGAATACCTGGGGTAAGTTTCCCAAATTCCTACAAGTCTAATGATAAGCGCGCCACTTCACTTCCCGGATTGTCCAAAATGAGGTGAAGGAGCGAGATTGGCCTCGTCTACCTCGGTGAGACTCTGGCGAGCATCAGGCCGGGGTCAAGAGGCTAAGTCGAGACAGGTTGTTGTTCCAAAACGCTATTGTCTTGTCGACGGCGAGGTGCTTCACAGGGTCGGCCGGGGTTTGCCTCAGGTGGTCGTCGGAGGTCGGGGGAACGGACAGCACGGGGCCCTCGCCTACGATCAAGTGCTACGGTGCCGACTCTTGGGATTGTTGCTCGGCCAAAGTCCCCCGTTTCTTCCACCTCTTCGGATGATGGCGCCATTCCACGCCTTGTCACTGTAACAAAGCGACGACGTGGGGGTTTCGGTCACACACTCTCGACATGTTCAAGCGTTATCATTTCATTTGCACGCCATCCATCACTGACTACCACCCACCACAATATCCGACAGCCGACATCACCAACGACTCACCAACGACCCGGATCGGAACCAGTTCCTGTCTGTTTCTTGGAAAACCCGTTCACGGGTTCATAGGTTGTGTCTCAGTCTATGTGCTGTTGACGCAATGACACGAGCAACAACTGAATTGTCAACGTTTTAAAGTGTTGTATCCACAAGTCCCCACGGGGTTCGGCACATGGAAATCTTTACTCCGTCATCGAGATAACGCTAGCCTGAATAGGAAGCTTTTCTTGTAGGCCTAGATCGACACATGCAGTGTCAAAACTCTAAAGTCATATGGGTCGTGGTAGTCGTGATAATTATGTTGGGCGTGGACAGCATTAAGATTGAATTGAAATCTCATGTAATGCAAGGCCCAGAACATGAGGCTTGACTTGTTGTGTTGTGGCGGGCTTGACGATGGGGCTCCGTTGAGTCCGTTCGAGTCGCAAGTACGGGGTCTCTGAATCCCCGTACTCCAGGTTCTGGGGAAGCGGGATGCTCGGCATCTGAATCATGGGGAGAGCCAAAGCTCATCTCACCGAACATTTGAAGATATCAGAACCTGTCGCATTCTCCTCACCGTGTTGGACAGCCGTCTTTCCCGGTAGGCTGTTTGCGATGAGTTTTTCTTTCCGTCGGTACCGTATCGGTCTGACACGGCAAGGGTAACCGTCCCGGTCAAAGGTGAGCGACAGGAACGACTGCTTTCCCCGGAATGGTCACGGTGAATTTGCGGAGAGGCATTTTCCGTCCACAGCTGAAAAGGTGAAAGGATGATACCGCTAGCGCGAGTCATTGGCCTGTTTGACCGACTCCGGGCAGACCGAGTCTGGGGTTGAAGGTATGGGGCGGTATCGTGAAAGGTTTGCCAAGAGCCTCCACAGAAAGGCCGAATAAATACCTGGAGTTTCCCCGAAGCTCCGCGGCAGCGGCGAAAGAAACAAGAAAAAAAAAAAAACGGACGACGGACGCAGGGAGAGAAAAGTGCAAGGAAGGAGCGACTCGGGTAGAAGGCAGACCGGAAAGCTTTTTCGAGAAGAAAAAACCTTTTTCTTCATTTTGGATTTTCATGTCATGAGTCTCCTCCGCAATTGCCACATTTTGGCAAAGAGAATTGTGGTTCGCGATGGTTCGCTTCGCCGGGATAGCAGCTGTTGTCGTAGGGCTTCAGAAGGAAGCGACGACACGGTCGGTCGTGCGATAACGCATTTACCCGACGGATCTGCAGTTGCTGTTTCCTAGACCGTTCGCCATTCAAACTCTACCGTGTTACCGTGTAGGCTGTTTGTAGAAGAGGAAGGAAGCCCTGAAAGAGAGCGCTGGGGCCACCTGTTACAGGCGGTCGTAATGCCCCCAATGACATTCCGGGGTTTAGCCGTGTATACGTGTATGGCGCAATACGGTGGCCCGCGCTTCTCATGGGTTACGTTGCGGTACCAAATGGTAATACACCTGCACGTATTAATGTATTGTATTGTACGTACAGCCACGGAGATGAAATCTTACAAGGTCGGTACACGTGTCTGGAGCATTGGCTGTTCAAAGTCCATCATTCTCCAGTTATCGTATCCACCGTTCCGGACACATCTCCACGACAAGCTTTTTAGCTTCAGTCGTGCATTCCTGCTGCTCCCTTTGTCGTCCCCCAATTTGTTGATATCAAAGGCAGAAAGCGCCGAGTCGCACCGAGCAAAGCTTGGCCAACCATCGTGAGTTTGAGCACTTTGACACATTTCCAAATTGTCTAGAATAGATCTGGGTCAATTGTTTGCCCGCGAGGCATCGTGCCCCGTGCACGCAACAGGTACAGTAATTACCCCTGCTCGTGCATGTACCTGAAAGTGCATAAAGCCCTCTAAATGCTTAAGATCTGGCCGCCGCAATTATTTAGTATAGGAAAGTGCATAAATGCATAAATGCATACCCTTTAGCCTGCCATCTTGGTGTGATATGCACTTTCTGGTACATTTTTCTAGGGGACTTTCAGCGCTCGACCGCTATAATAACCCACTAAAATGCTCCAAAATTTCCCCGTCAGTGCGCTTGAAGGTCTTGGCATTTGCCTGCTCGTGCATATGTGCCTCTAAATGCATACAAACCTCCAGCCTGGATTACATGCATTATCAGGGGTAATTACTGTACGTTCCGTTCAGGAGTCATTCAGGCGAAGCCAAGGTAAGGTGATCATCTTGGACCCAGCGAACGGAGACGCAGGAGATTGCGACGATGATCCGGGGAAATAACTGAGGAGCAAGAGCTGACCCTTATGATCTTATCACACCCTTTGGTGCTGCGTGGTAGCTGATGATGGGCAGATTTCAAAACATTGACGAGCGAGCGGGGAGTTGGGGAAAAATAGATGATGCCCCTCCGATCACATGAAAGGCTCTCACATCTCAATTGAGAACTTGTGATGATGCTGGATTGGGGGTCGGTGTGCTGAAATTTGGGGGATGTGCCCCCTAGGCCAGAAAAGGAAGAGTGATGGAATTCCGTCCCTTTTCTCCGAACGGTAATCGCCGCCGGTGATGTCGGTGATGTCAACCCCCGGCTTCTCATCCCTGGGCAAATTTCCACATTTCTTTGCGCCAAGGAAACATCACCAACCGTCACATTCACTACCTTCGCGCTTTCAACTCCTCTGAACAAACCCGAGGCTTCATCCCGTTGGAGCAATGCCGTGCTCGTAGATGATCCGACACGTGGAAGCGCATCTACAAGAAGCGGCAGCAATTCATCAAGAACGCCTTTGAACGTCGTTCTCATAGCGGATGGGAAGTGAACCGAACGCAAGACAAAGGGCCCCCACGCTTGAACCACACAAGTCGCAACTGCAGCTGCTTCGCGGCACCCTACAGTATGTATTTGGGTTACACAGGAGTCGCAGATCCGGGGCCCGGGTGCCCTTTCCGACAAGCGTCACTGTCCAGGACCTGTCAGGGACATCCAAAGGGAGAAGGCTCCGAAGATGCAGAAGGATCGTGAGCTCATCAGTGAGTGCAACAAGCCATTGAGCATTCATTTTTGTGAGATGTTATAGAAACAATCTTGGGGCCTTGACTCTCGCCGTTCGTCTACAGTATTTTCTTACGATGGTTGGTTTGTTCGCTACTCATCTTGGCTAGACGTGTCGTCAGATAAGTGAGAGAGAAGATCACATAACAGGAGTCATATGATGGACTTGATATGGCACTCGGACATCTTCCGCGTAACGAATGATGTTGCTCGTGCTCATGGTATTTGTGATATCATTCGCTGACGAAGACTCCGGATCGCGGCGGCTCATCATACCGGAAGCGCCGAAGAGCAAAAGACGAACATATTGCTCGACTTCCAACCTTCACTGATAGAAACAGTAACAACAGCACTCGAAGAAACATCACTCAAAGGAACAGAACAGTGCTCGATGGCGTTCAATAGTCTATACTAGAGCCTCGTTCGGGTAAGGCTTGGCGTAGGTTTTGGTCCAAACTAACGGCTGACCAAAAGACACTTCAACGACTCATGAACCTAGGGGACAATTATTCACCATGTCACATGCCCCTTTCTTCATCAACACCAAAATTCCATGTGGAGATCTCTCCTCTTTCTTCAACATTGTCCCTGTCAGGGGCCAGGAGATCAGACTGCGAGGTACTGTAGGGTCTAGACAAGGAGCCTCATCTTCTCAGCCTTTCGCACAGTCCTCCCTCCCCTTTTCCCCTCGAGGTCCCTCGGGATTCGGCCTGACCACCCGGGCGGTACTGAGTCGTACTCCATAATACCTACGCAGCTCTGTACACTACCAGACAGTTGCATGTTGTCACGCAGTTACAAGACGCTAAAAACTGACAGATAGCCAGGAAAGTTGGAAGGGTGAGGCCAGGGAAAAAAAAATACAAACCGTAACAGACAAGACAGGGTTCAAGTGTTCACCGTCCGTTACCGTTCCTCCGTACCCAGGAACCTTGTGTCTCCGGGGAAGATCGAACGGGCGAACGGCTTCCCCGGACCCCACGGGGAGAGAAATACGCCGGCTATGCCTCTACGAGCATAGTTTACTTCACTTTACTTCTCCTTAATTTCCCCATTAGGGATAATGCTGATCTCAACCCCACACCCTGAGCAAGGGATGAGCCTCACCCCCACCAGGGTTGATTTGGGAGGGTTAGGAGGTGAGATACCGGGTCAATCCGGGGAATGGGGAAACATCATCCGCCGTCGTCGTCGTCGTCGTCGTTTTCAAGACAGTACACGGGAGCAACTTGCCCTTGCTTCGCTTCGTGAGAAGCGAGAAGCTCATTCTTTGGGCTTACCACAAAGGGGGGCAAAAGGGGCTCGCTAGAATGTTCTCTCCTTGGTTCTTTTCTTCTTCTCCAAGGTAAGGGGGCTTAGGCGAGTTTGGGTTGGCATGGACGATTTTCGAAGTCTGGGCCAGATAATTGGTAATCATCAAACGAGACAAGAAAAAGCACGTAAAATGATGACCGGATTGGCATAACGAAGCACAAGCTGTGCAGCCAGACGGGAAGAGCCCGGAAAATGAGCGACATGGTCGGACATGTGGGTGGGATGCCGAGTTCAAGATTTCAGGGCCACGGGAAATCAGGGTTATGGCGTCAATTCATTATCCCGTGGTGTTCAACATGGAAATTCAAGCAAATCGAGATCTTCCAAAGACCAAGACGTGACTTGCATGTCTTGGGACTTGGCTCCTCGTAAGCTCGTGTTCTGGGCTGTCTGGTCTCGGTGCTCACATGCGGATGAAATCATCCAGCCTGTGAATCACTTCCCACCAAGGAAGTGTCGATGTCGAGCATCTCTAGCAGCTTTGACAACGTGCTGGGCTACCGCGTTAAACCATCTGGGCCGTCTCTTTAATTATCGTGGACTATCGTGATGGGCGATGGGCTTCGTTAGATCTACCGATGCGTCGAGGTGAAAGGACGTCATACTTGCGACTAATCGTGGGATTATCAGCTGAAAGATGGTTGTGATTGTTCTGGTTCGACGACCAACGGACCGAAAAGATAACTAGAAAATTTCCATCACAGCCGGTTGTATGGAACGGTGTTTTCGTAACAGTACGTATTAGATCGATTAGATAATCAATTCCCATCTCACAGTCTGCCATGCTATCAGAGAGCCGGACCTGCCTGGAGAATGCCTGCACATGCACCTGACGTAGCTGGCTGCCCGTGAATGCGTCTTTGTCACTTTCCCATCCGTCATCCCAATCCAGCACGCTGAACCTCCATTACCGTAACGGTACGTACCGTTCCTTTCAGCCTTTCCCCGCGGGATGTGCACCGGCTCTCCAAACAATCCTGGACTTGGCATCTCCAACGTCGCGACAATTCCCTAACAACTGACGTCGACCAAGCCAGCAAGACCGAGGTGACCAGCCAGCTACGTACCCTGCGAAATCGCGACCCTCCCCGCGCTCCGGCCGGAACGCCGACGATCATCGAGTCCCTCCCCCGGATCTACACTAGGTGCCCTTTAGCCGCCTTTTACGGCGTACACTACAGTAGCAGCCGACGCCGAGCCCTGACAGTGACCGCAACCCCGGAGAACAACGGGGGTCCCTTATTCTCCGCTTCCTATTTCCGAGGTAGACGGTGCCGTCACTACCTCCGGACTGGACTGTCCCGCCGCCGCCCGGTCCAGAGCTCTTCGAACAAGATGGACTACCACGAAAGACATGGCCATGATGTCGCCAGCTTCGATGATCTCCCTTCAACACGTGAGATGCCCTGATATCCGTCCACGTGAATCCCCAAACGCTGACGTATCCCGTGAAGATCGCATGCCTACCGTTTCCGCTGCCGATGCCTTGGATGACCTGAACGATGGAGACAACTCGCCTTTCATCCCTACCAGCTTAGATGCCCTCGATGCCGCTCTGAAACCTAGTCTGGACATCGATATAGTCACTGGGGGAGTACAGAAGGGTCAAGTTACTGAGATTTGGGGGCCTCCCGGCGTCGGAAAGACTGCCTTCGGGTGAGTTGACCGTTCGCATCGAAGGAAAGCAAGCAGCTTACCGTTCTAACTGATACTATGCAGCATACAACTCGTAGCCAACTGCCTGAGTGAGGGCAAAGGTGTCGTTTGGGTAGGTAGGTCCGTTTATGCAGTTCTTGTACAGCTAACCTACGGGCTTACTAACCATTCGCCTTGACTTCCCAATGCAGATGGATTTCACCGAGTCTCGATTGAGCGCCTGCGCTCTGTCCTCGGCTCCAAAGTAAAGAAGGACAAGGAAGAGGAACAGGAAGATGCGACAGTCGATGAGCGCCTCGATGCCCTCACGCACTACACATGCCCCAGCCTACCTCACTTGATTGCTCTTCTATGTCGACCAACGCCGAGCTGCATACCGCAAAACACATCGCTTATAGTGGTCGATTCGTTATCAGCGCTGGTAAACCACGCCTTCCCAAGGACACCAGAACAAAAGAAGGTGGTGGATAGTAAGGGGAACAAAGGTACGTTCTTTCCACCAGCAAAGCATGGCAATAGTCTGACAGTCTCAAAGTTCCATCTCTTTCCGCTCGGAGGTTGCAAGTACTGCAGTACATCATCGGCGCACTTCAGAAACTTGCCGCCACGAGAGACATAGCTATCGTTGTTCTCACACAATGCGCAACAAAGATGATGCAGGCAGAACGGGGAGCAACGCTTGTACCGGCTATAAACGCCAGCGTATGGGAACAGGGAATCTCTACCAGACTTGTGCTGTACCGCAATTTAGCGTTCAGTGACGCAAAAGTGCAGGGCTTGCGTCTCGTTGGGGTGCAAAAACTCAACGGGAAGGCGAGCGAAGCACCTGTTGACACTATCTGCGCCTTTGATATCGAAGAGGTAGACCTAGACTCCTCCCAGTTCCAGATTTGCTCAGTTACTAACGTGTCATATATCAGAGCGGCTTGGTCACAGTCGAATGCGACTTCAGCCAACCGCTACCAAACCACTTGTCTACACCGAGCACGAAGCGAAAGTTGGGTGACACCATTTTGGAGATAGCCGATAGCGACGATGAGGATTACGGTTGGCAGGAAGAGGACGACGAAGCCGTGCCGCCTCCGCCCTCGCAGTGGCAGGGAAGCGAGGACATCCTTCTTGTTCCAGAACCTGAAAGCGAGCAAGAGGATGAGGAGCAAGAAGAAGAAGAGGAGGAGGAAGAGGGATATCACAAACCCGACGATGCAGGTGATGAAGATGCAGACGACGCCTTCAACACCACGGCGGACGAATCGCAGCTCGCCAGTAAGGTTTTTGGTCGTGATCGGGAGATTCAGGATTCCCAAGCCGACTGGTGAGTCCTGATCACAGCTGAGCCGCACAATCAAACATTCACCCACCGAACGGAGACAATACTGCCGGTCACACTCGGTATCACTGGTATCGTAACATGCACCCCTGAATGAACGCTACGCTGGTCTTACTGTTCCCCAGTTTCGATGGCATCTCTTCATCTCCAGCTGTCTCCAGATTCTCTAGAGCGCTCCACCTCCACTCGGCCCCGCGCCGAGCTCGCGCCCCCATTCTCTGCATTCACCCCGCCGATGCTGGAGCAACAGCAGGCTTCCCCTGACATGACCGTCAAGCAAGGCTCATGCGATGGAGAAAGGTATGGAGAAAATCCCGGGTGACAGTCTGAGAGAAACTCCGTGTCAGGAACCTTGATGGCCGCCTTGTGACTCTGTGTCCTCCATCCCAAATTTTCTCTGTGTTTCCCCGTATCAATTGGGGGTTGCTGGTGTTGCGGCCCCCACGGGGCAACGGGAGGGACCAGGTTTGCGGCGAAATCTCGATATGATGCGCCGACACCATCTCACTTTTTGCAATCAAGGATCGCACGCATGACATCAAAAACCAAATTTTTTTCTTCCTCGGGCGGTCAAGGTTCGCTTACTGGGATGATCAATCGATTAAACCGGACGAATAACCAATTGATGTGTGTGGTGTCTCCCTCGGCCTTATGCCGGATCTCGGCATTATTTACCGATGGCACATTGAGGAGGCTCCGCAAATTCTCCGCTGAAAATAGAAAAAAAAATAACCTAGGCATGCCGGGGCCCGGGGGTCCTTGGCGTTCAATGCCACTCTCTTTCCCACTGGGGATTGGCAATTCGAAAGGAGCTGGGGCGGGCGTAGTCGGAACGGGGGTCTGGGGAGATACGTCGGGCTTTCTATTAGAATTATTTCTCTTGAGGTTTTGCGGGGCGGGCTGATTGTAGGCGTGTAGGATGTGTGTGGGATGAGGGGTGATTCGGGTTGAGCGAGATAATGCCAGGCTTGTTTGTTACTAGGGCCTGTTACTTGCCAAGGGACTAGGAGGAGGCAAAAACCCTAGAGGAAAGAAAAAAAAGGAAGAGTTCGTTGGACCCACTATTTATAATAATGATACAGGATGGTAGTTACGATACGTATTACTGATACTATACGCCAAAGTTTCAGGCACAATCGTACAGACGCTCCAATCAGACGATACGACGCGGCACGGGAGTGGTGGCTATATAATACGATGTATTGGCGATGCCGAAATACAGATTTGTGCGTAGTGTACGATCCGGAAGATTCCGTTTGCCGTCGCCAAACACCAAGACGAGCACTTTACAAGGAACCAAAGACATTTGCACAACGGACACGTATTTACGTGATGCCGTAGTGAAAATCACCATGGCCAATTGCCAATTGCCCCTAGATATACCTCAAATTTCACTGCTACGGGTGAAGGTCCGTCTAAAACAGCGCGAGAGCGCGAAACAGCGAGGCCACACCAGGCCGGATCGGGTCCGAAAAGTAATTTCAAACCAGCTGGATCACCAAGTCTGATAGGCCCGACTATTCCCATCTGTCTACTACTGTAGCCAGTGCTTTGCTGGACAAGCAACTTGTTCAGGGGCAATGCAACAACTGAATGCAACTGCGCCAACGACTACACTGCCAAGCAACTGGCGCTAGGCAAACTGCTGCTGCTACTGCTGCGGCTGCGGCTGTTGGTGCTTGGTGGTGGTGGTGGTACTGCTGCTGCTGCATCGACAACAACTCAATTGCGACGGTTGTAACAAAGGGATCGCTTTTCTGTTCCGTGTTATTTTCGTTCTTTCTTTCTTACCTTACGGAGTTGAGGGTCTTGTACTGTACACTGCACGGCATTTCTGTTGACCGGAACCAGATCTCTCAAACATCATTCATGATGCTTCCGCACACGGCACGCTCGACAAGCAATCACCACCGGAATTGCACCGGTATGGCCAAGTTCCGAATGCAGGTGTCGCTGCGCTGCCGAGGAGACCATTGCGGTCACAGGTGAAAGAGCTTCTCCTCTCCGGAAGGTTCGCTACCTTACCACGGCCGTCCGCGGAAAGACGGACGTCCAGTCGGCCTCATATTCGGCTTCGTTCAAAGCGGTGCGCAACAAATCTCAAAAAGTCCATGACGATGAAGCAATGTGGAAACAGGGAAACTTCAACCTCGCCAAAGACAAGCGAGAAGTTGCAGTGTTGTGTTGTGTTGTGCTGTCGCATCTCGACCTCCTCCTCACTGCTTGCCTTCCATTGCACTTGCAGAGTCAAGGTTGCAGGGCCGATCCGATCTGTATGTCGCTCGATGCGGCGGCTCTGCCGCCTGTTTAACAGCCGTCTGATATATGAGGTGACATGATATGTACCTACACCAGCATCGCTGGACGGATGCTATGTATGTACATACATACGTACGCCGTACAGGCGTCTGGAGTACTTGCTCCTGGACCCAATGGTCGAGAACGAACGTGGGCATCTGGTTCGCAGCAGCCAGATAGATACGGAACCCCAACTCATCGAATCGAATCACCTCAGAAGTTAATCAGCTCTTGTCCGGCCCGTATATGTACCGTTCCGTTGAACTCCATCTCCATTCTCAGTTACCCGACGGGGATGATAGCATCAACCACGGAACCGAACGGTGAGAAGCGGTGACACAGCGGCGCGGCTCGGCGGCTTAGCGGCTCAACCGTGACGGACGAACTTGAGCCTATGCTGTGGTACGTCCTGGACAATCTCGATTTCACCAAGGTAGCCAGGTAGCTAAATACATGGTCGCTACGAGCGAGAGAGTACGAGAGCGTCAGGGGTCGGCCGACGTGGACGTAGAAGGTCTGAAAAGTATAGCCTTGGATTGTACTCAACTGGCCGGGAGTGGAAGGAGGGTGTGAAGAGTAAGAACCTTGAAAAAAGCTTGTGTGAGATGAGTTTTGACTGTTGGTGCCCAAGGGCGTACATACTTCAGGATGTAGGTAGGTTGGTGTTCATCGTGGCTTCTTAGCCACTGCCGCCTACACATAGCGCTCACTCCCATCACTGTCATCACATACCTGACATATTAACTTCATACAAAGTTCAAACCACAGTCATAGTCTAGATCACAGTGCGTACCATCTTCCTTCTTCAAACCCCAAATTGTATGTCCGGATCCAGCCAACACTAAACAGTCTTTCACTGGACTCCCTCTTCCGATCTCTCGGGTAGTCTCTTCACATGGGGTGTTTGCGACAAATTGGCCATCACATGTTTTTTTCAAGTCAAACCTCGTGGCCCGTATCAAATCCCCGGACAGCACTCCGTACGAGTTGTCCCGGTATCTTTCTACAACCCCTGCACTTTACCCCAAATTACCCCCAGCTTCTGGACTCTCCGGAGTCTGGAGTCTGGAGTCCCCAGATAGGTCCACTGCACACCCGACATCGACTTGAGCCTCGAGCCGCGGCCCGGGGACGGGGACTATAAGACCGGGACTAGTGGTACTAGCACCGGGATTGGGACTAGGACTGCCATTGGGACTGGGACTGGGACTGGGGGACGAGGAGGAGAGGCAGGTCGGGACCGGGCAATTTGTTATTAACCGTAGCCGCGTTTGTTATATCCTCAGATCTCCAACTTCAGTTCTAACAAGGGACTCGGTACCTGCCTAAATCGTGCTTTTTCAACCTTTCACCGGTGGGGTAGCCGAGCTTCACTTTCATCTCCCAAAACACCCTGAGGCTTGAGGAAGGAAGGGAGTAACGACCGAGGGACGCGGACGGATGATACAATTTGATACGATGCGGCGATAAACACTCGTTGGAGCACCTGTCCTGTTCTCAGAGGTAAAGAAAATGATCGATACGTGCCCATGGACCATGGTACCTTCCCTTTCAGCAAAGACAGATTGTTGTGCAAATATGAAGTTGCAGGCCGGCCATGCAGGGACGCTTCCCCGTGGGGTTGTACATACTGGAGTTGTCTCGGTTGTTCGATGCAGGCGGCCATTTGTGGTTAATGGTCTAAAAGGCTTGTTGTTGTTCGTTGATGGCACGGGTACAGTAATGTCCCCTGTTAATGCTAACCCCCCCTTTTGCTAAAACCCCCCCTTTTGCTAAAGAATCTGGCTGCCCGCATTCCCTCTGGTGGCTAGGACTGCTAATTGCTATTTGCAACCGTGACGGCCCGGATTTGTATTAAGGGGGGTGTTGATAGTCGAATCCGGGTATTTGACAGTTGCTGACGGCCTGTAAAATTTAGGGTTAGGGTCTTGGAATCTTCTAGATTCTAGGCTAGCCAGTATTCAAATACCTTGATTTACCCTCTTTTACCTACATTTCGTTTGCCTACCTCTTTATACCTCTTTTGCCTACCTTTAAAGGCATCTTCCTCGCTACCCTCTTTTACCTTCTAGGCTTTTTTTACCTACCTTGTTTATAAGAGACCTATCCCCTATATATTTTTGTTAGTAATCCTATTCCTAATTAAATAACCTTATAGCGCTATACTTAAGATTAAGTACCCCTCTTTAATATAGGATTAGCAGTTGTAATTCTAGGAATAGGCTGACCGTTAGGAATCCCGCCTATCCCTCGCCTATATTTTACAATGGATTTAAACGAAATAGGGTTACGATATTCCCCTCTATTTTATTTTTCGATATTTCGATAAGAAGAAGAACCCTATTAATTTTATTCGAATCGAGGAACGTAGTTTATAATTCTAAATAATACGTATGAGGGTTGGGCAATGGCTAGTCCTTAAGACCCTCCTATACCGTTAGTAGGTTGGTTTAGAAACGCAGGGTATAAGTACCTTTATTAAGCTTTTATAGTAAAAAGTACGCGAGATTTGGCTAAAGTACCCCGAAGTTTGCAATAACGAATTAGTTAATTAAGAAGTATACCCTCCTTTTGGGAAGAAATAGTATTAATTCTTTAGGAAGCGGTATTATATTTACGAGTACGCTTTCTACGGTAAAATAATTGAAGCGCTTAAAGACGATAACGATATACGTTAAACAATAGAGGAGATTAAAATTTTTGTTGCTACTATTCCTAAAGGTAATTGATGCGGAAGGTTCTGGTATTTCCCGTAGAAGACCTTATATTCTGGTATTCTAGTAGGAAGCGTAATGTAGAAGGAAGGGAGCAGGCCAGCTGGAGAGGGCCTTACAGTCTAATTAAGTAGGTGACTACAAGGCTTCTAGAAGGTACTGCCTTTCTTCTAGTGAATAGTAGCCTTGGTAAAGGCGGTTACAAAGGTTATAAGAACCTTTGTAGCCTTAATAAGGCCGGCAAGGCCGGCAAAGGCCGGTAAGGCCGGCGGAGCCGGCCCGGTGCTTGCCGGAAGGTTCTAGAAGGTAGGCCTTCCAGGGTAGGCGGGCATGCTATCTATCTATCTATTATACATTCTTATATTAAGTCCCAGTTTACAAAAAGAGCTTTACTATCCTCAATAATCTATTATTCCTTATATCAATCCTCTATATATTCAAATCCATTGTCTATAACTCTGTCCAATTATCCGTTCTTTTATGTATTAATCCTTCATATATCCTAATCTATTGTCTATAATTCTACCTAATCTATATCCAACTAACTTTCCTCCGTAACTAAGTTAGCCAAATCTCTAAATCTATAGCGAATACGAGCGTTACGACCTCCCCGGCGGGTGCTAAAAGCCCTTCCGGGACGGTTAATACTTCAATTTCCCCGATGAATATTTAGAGTTAATTCTTCGGGGCGGCTACCCTATCGGTCCCAATATTCCTCTACTAGGTCTTTAGAATACCGTAATTAGTATTCGGTCTTTTATTCGTTATATTCGTTACTTTAGCCTTTCTATTTAATTAGGTATTTTAATTTATATAGTCCTTCTAAACGGTAATATAGGATTATTTCGATTTTATATTTATTTCCTTCTTTAAAGCTGGAATTTTGAAAATCCTTTATTAGGCCGGGTAGTAGAGTTTATTATTCGAAGGGGTCGTTATCCTTAGGTATTGGTAAAAGGTAAGTATAGGAAATAACCGGGTGGATTTTTATTATGTTAAGCAAGTTTAATTTATAAATAAATCGACCGATGCGTTCTAATACTTTAAATAATTTAAATCGTTATTAAAATAATTTGTATAAGGGGCGGTTAAAAAGATAATATTTATAATATAATTATAAAAATACTATATTATTTACTTCGAATTCGATATTTCGATAGTATTTATTATAGCGGGCCTTAGTTCGTACGGTAGCGAAATTTATAATTAATTATATATTTTAGCGAAGGTATTCTTTAAGGACGGTATTATTTTTTAATTAAGTTCCGACGAAAGTATTTAGGGGTTTACGAAATTTAAAATCGAAGAGTTATTTATAAAGGGATAATTTAGTAGCGTTCGAATATATATTATTGAGGTTCTATTATAGTGGTAGGACGATATTAATCTAGGGGGACTCCGGGTATTTAAAATAATAGAATCGGAAGGCGATTTCGATACGTTAATTCTTTTATTCGGATCCGCCGTTACTTTATAAGTAATATACAGTAATTATTATTAAATAGGTGCCTTATATCTTTTATATTCCTTTTTAAAAATCCAATATAAATTTATAGTCGCGGTTAGAGATAATATCGGTCGGGATTCCCTAATTGGAAATAATTAGGTATTTTATAAATACTATTCCTTAGTCTTCGGTTATATAGGTAGTATAATTAGGAATTAGCAGAGTTCTTTTAGAGTTAGGGTATATTACTATTATTATAGTATCGAAATAATTATATTAATCGGATAGTTACTATAGAGTACCAATAGCCTTAACCTTTAACAATCCAATTATAAAATCGATAGCGATAATATTTATAGGCGGTACTTCGGTTTTAATAGGTTAATAATTGCCTATAGTCTAGGCTCTATTTATTTAATTTAATTAATAAATTAGGTAGTACTATACGTACTTCTTTATTAAATAGGTTTTATTATTAATAATTATACTTTGAAGGTCGTATAGTATTTTGTCTCTTCCGAAGTGGTATTTATTATTATAAACCGTTATTAAAATATTTTAAATATATAGGTAAAGGATATATAAATATTATTCCTTTTTTCTAATATTATAGATTAATCCGTCGGCGGTAATAAGGAAGGGGTATCCGGGACAGTAAATAGTTCCGTTATCTTCAATAGGCTTAGTATTTAATAAGTCCTTTAGTATTCTATTGAATTTGACGTCGTTAACGTACCCTTTTATAATTTTCTCCTTTATTTTTAGGTTTATTTAGGGTTTTATAATAGAGAATTATACGGTATTTAGTACAGCGTCTCCTTCGGGGTTACCGTTATTGCCGACGTAGTATAGCTAATTGAGTGTATTAGGTACGAAGTTAAATTTGCCTAGGATATAGTATATTTTTAAATCGTATTAAGAAAGGTATATAAAAGTATTAATTAATCGTTTATTCGCCTTATCCGTTAAAATGGTTTAGAGGGTAATTTATTCGACAATACTTTTAGTAGCGGAATAATTAATTAATATAATTACGGGGAGGGTAGACGAGTAGATATAAATTCGAAACTTCTTAATTACTTAAACGAAATAGGCGATTTCGAATTTAAATAGGCCGTAGCGTAATTCCGCTATAATTAAATAACGGCTTAAGAATATTATCGGTAAAATAATATTAGCCGGGATAATAGTTCTAAGGATTTAGGTATAGCCTTCTCTTAGGTAAAAGATTAGTATTCTAAACCCTCTTTCTAAGGACCTATTTAATTATATAAATAATTAGAGCGAAATATTAAAATAATAAAGAATATTTCCCTCGCCGTCTTCTCTATAAATAGCTTTTTAAATTGCTTTAAAAGATTTAAATTCCTACTCCGTTAGTTAATAGGTAGTCCTATTATAGTAAGCGACTCTTTTATTTAAATTGCCCGTTTCTAAAGTACCGGTCTTTCGTCCTTTTACTAGTAGTAATACTTTATACTTTTATATTAGCTCGATTAATTAGGCGTAATATAGGATTAAATGTCGAAGAAAACCGCTATTACCGATATATTATTTTAATGTATTTAGTTAGTCGGGGAAATCTAAGTTCGTTATTACTTCGATTCTTTATTTAATAATTAAGAGACTTAGGGCGTTGACGTAGAATCTTAGGAGTTCAACGCTAAGGAAACTAATAAAAGACTTCTTTAGGGAAATAACAATATTTTTATTATTAAATAAAGCGAAAATAATATTTAAATAGCGTAAGTACTCTTCCGTTATATTTAAGGCGATAACAATATCGTTTATAAAGGCGTAGTAATAATTAGAGTAAGGGCCGAATAGTCGATCTATAAACTATTATATATATATAAGGGAGTTATAATAACTTATTAGAACGACTTTAGGGGTTTCGAAGCCTTTATAAATTATTATAGTTAGTTTATTCCGATAAGGGGGCTAAACGCTAAATTAATAGAAAAAGGAAATTATATTAATTATAATAATAAATTTCTTCCCCTTTATTCGTAAAATAATTACCTCTTAGCGGGGTAGCAGATAATTATTTAAGACCGATACCTTATTTAGCGATTTTAGGTCTACAATTAGGCAGCCCTTAAGCTTATCTTTAATTGTACGTTAAACGACGAAGACGGGATAGGAGAAGGGTATAGTTTTATTATAATCGTTGAACTTTCCGTACTACCGAAATTTATCGAAGACTTCATTAACAACTTATTGGTCTTTACGATTTAAAGGGTAGAGACGAGTACTAGTTTTCTAATTTTACTAGCCTTCAATTAGGGGGATTTTTATTATTTCTACCTCTAAAATATTAATAGTACTATTTTCTTCCTAAAAGGAGGGGTATCTATCGACGATTTTTATAAACCTCCTTACTAAATCTTTATTAATAGCGTAAATATAAATGCCGTTGCCGGTTACGATTTCTAGTTTATTAGTAATACAGCGGATCCCTAATAGTAAATGCTTTTCGGGAATTTTAAGCCGGTCGTCCAAATCCGGATTATCTTAGCTAAAATCGCCGTTATTATATACGTTTAGTTGGCTATTATTTTACTCCTAGTATTTTTAGTCCTCCTTATAGTCTTCGGTTCCGTCGGCGTTATCTAAATCCGCCCAATCGATTACTATATACGCTATATCGTCGACTTCTTTAATTATTCTAATTCGAATTCGTTTTAGGATAATTAAAACCGTATTAGGGTTATCGTTTTTTACTAATATAATTTGAAGGGTCTTATTAGTAATAACGGCGTTGAGGGCGTTGGGGTATTTAATTCGAAAGGAAAAGCTCCGTCTGGACGGGAGGGGTTTATAATTTATAAGTATATATATTTATTAACTAGATTTAATAACTATCTTACGGGACGTCGTTATTTTCCAATAATATAAATTAAACCTTTTATTAATAATAAATTTTATTAAAAAATTATTAAATTAGCCGAAAGTAATCTTAGAACGACTATAATTAATAATACCGCCTTTAGAATTTATAAAATCGTTTACTAATAAGGCGTTAGCTTCTAAATTATTAACGACCTAAGCGGACTTTTTAATCTTTATTAACGTTAGGTATTTAGTATTATTAATACCAATTAAATAAATCTAGAATATAATCTACTCCTAAATTATTAATAAGCCGCCGATACTTCGAATTTCCCTTACTATTTTAATAATTATAGAGTATTTAAATCTTTCGAAAAGATTTTTTAAAATTATAGAATAGTTAATTCCGGGGTCGATATATATTTCGACGCAGGGTTCGTTAAAGCGTATTTTAATTTTAATACGAAGATACGTATATATTAATAGCAATCTATACTCTACGTTTTTTTTATCGATCTTTAGGGCCTCCTTAATAATATATATAGTAATTATAGGAATTAGGAGAATATTATTAATATTATAAATTTAGAAGCGAACGCAGGGTTTATTACTAGCCTCCTTTTTAGCTTTATATTATCGAAAGTAAGTAAATAATTTATTCTTTAAATTGAATTAAGTATTATAGTAATTATACCTCGTTCGAAGGTTTTTATTTATTTTTCTAACTTCGGTTTTAGCGGCGGTAGAGTACCGATATTTCCGGACGTAGGCCCTAATTATAATATAAGAGTCGAAGTATTTAAAATATTTACTATATATAAATTTAGTATTAAAAATAAAATAGTTTAAATTTATAATCGAGGAACTAGGAGAATTATCGCTTATAAAGTAGATTTTATTACAAGTCTTACTATAATCTTTCTAATTCCGGCGGTTATTTTTAGAGTAATCCCGGGAATAGTCGTAGTCGCGGTCGCGGTCGCGGTTATCGTTCTTAGTACAATTATTATCTTTAGGGCGGTTATCGGTATAGGAGAAGGAATTAGAACGGTTATTGTTCCGGGAAAAAGAATTAAAACGGCCCTATTTTCTATAGGGTTATTTATTTTTATTATCTTTAAAATCCTTAGAATTTTTCGAACTAGAGCCGTATAATTTATTTATTAAGTAAGGGTACTAATTTAGAATAGTGGCGTATAATAAGGTACGTAATTTATTAAATATTTATATATAATTATAAAGGTCGCCTCTCTTAAGGGGCGGGGTAAGAAAGTGTTGGATATTTACATTAAAGTTAAATTAAATTTAAACTATAGCCCCGTACTAATTATCGCCGTCCTTATTTAAAATACTTATAGTTTTAGTATAGTGAAGCTTTATTTAAACGAATTTAATAAAGGTATTATTATTCTTAGCGATATTTTTTAAACGAAGGGTAGTGTTAGTAAATTTACGTATAGTTATAATAGAGTTTAGAGCGAAGCATTTAATTAGGGCGTTTATAAAGTTGCCTAATTTTATTAATTGTAGATTACAATATATATCGGGGGTAATTTCATTAGTCTATTAGCGTACGGTAATATTATAAAATAGGGTTTAGAATATATTTAAAATTTATCGTTCGGCTACTTTATTAGAAATAGGGTCTTTTATAAAGGATTTAATACGATTAATAAAGACGAATATATTGGTATAAATTATATTTTTACCGTCCGAGATTATACTAAAGTTTTTAGGGTCTTTATAATAAAGATAGAAGACGCCGATATTTTTTCTACGAAGGCGGTTATTTTTGGAAGATAAAGGGTTATTAAAATTGTTACTTTTAGGGGGTGTAATTTAGGTTTGAGTAGTCCTCTAAACGTTTGAAAGCCGTCCGGTGAATTCGGCGAAGTTAGGTTTTCTACAGAAGGTATTTATAGTTCGGATAAAGAGAGCCTTTATATTATCAAATAGGTTAGTAGGGTTAAGGGTAATAATATCGTCCGCTATATTATTAGTAGGAATATTATTATTTGTATTATAGTTATTAAATATAAATTTAATTTTATTAATAAGTCTGCCGGATATTTAAAGTCTATTAAAAGGAGGCTTTACTAATCTTTTTAATTATAAGGTTCTCTTTTGTCTTCTTCCCGCTTATTCTAAATTTTCTTTTATAATTCTTAGTAATCCCTCTACTATATATTCTAATTCGTTTACTTTTCGCCTTAATTCCCTATTTATTTTAACGCAATTATTTTATATTACTATATTATTATTAACAATAAATTATAATAATAATAAATGTCCGTTTACTTTATCTATTTATTTATTTAGCGTATTTACTTATATTGTAGCGTTATCGTTAGCCTTCTTATAGGTAATCGAAATACTAGTTAACCGTTAGTTAAAGTTAAATTTAAGAGAATTTATTATATTATAATTAATTAAATAGTCTTTTAATTATTTGTTCAATTTAATCTATTCCTTATTATTAATTTATTAAATTTCTTATTATAAACGTTCAATATAATTTCTAATATAAAGTATAGATAGTTTATTATTTCTATAGTTAATAGGCTATTCCCTTAGTTATAATAGTTCTTCCTTTAGTAAACTTATTATTTTTAATTCCCTTCCCTAGGTCCTTTCGTTTTAATCTTTTAATTTATCTTCCTATTCGGTATCCTATAGTACTCCGCTTTTTGCTTATAACTTCGAGAAGGCTTATATTTTGGGTCGTCGTTTTAACTTCTATTTCGGTAGCGGTTTAAAGGGTAATCCTTCTCTTTCTAATTCGCCATTTAATAGTAAGGGTATTATAAGCTTATTAGAGGGTCTATTAAGAGGTTATTTATAACGCTATAGGGGAAGTTATTTAGGAAGTAACGGTTGCCTATTAGGAGGTTACCTTTTAAATTAGCCGTCGGGAAGGTATTTAGGAAATTTATAATTATTAAGAGGGTACTTAAGAAATCCGTTATCTAGTAAGTTAATTATTTTAGTAATACGATTTAATAAAGTTTATATTTTAATATATTAAATTTGATTATAAGGGAACGGGGGACCGTTATTTTACTACGTTTTAAAAGCGAGGGAAACCTTTAGCGTCAGAAATAATCCGGATTTAAATAGTAAAAGTACGCTACTATTCTTCTAGTAAATTAATTTTCATTAGGGCGAGGAAAGGTATAAATAATTGTACGAGAGGGATGGTATTAGAATCGAACGAACTTTCCAAAAATATCGTTCTAAATAACGAAGTAATAAGGGTTTTTAAATAAAGCTTCTTTCCGCTTTTGGCCTATTACAACTTAATTAAATAGTATTTAAAGTAATTAAAAAATAAAAACCTCTTCGTTCTACGTTTAGCTTACTACAACTTAATTAAACGGTATTTAATAAAGGGTTTAATTTATATTCTACATTTAGTTTACTACAATTTAACCAAACGGTATTAAAAAGTCGGTAATACTTTCGTTCTATAAATAACTTACTATAATTTAGCTAAATAATATTAGAGGGGTATTGGGTGTACGTATACGCGGCGGTGAAGATATTAATCAATTATAACGTAGGTAGCTAGTCAATCGTAACGTCTGAAAAATTATAGGCGGTTAATTTAACTATAAAGTTGCAATTACTATTTAATGTGGAAGGTTCTAGTATTTTCCGTAGAAGACTTTATATTCTGGTATTTTAGTAGGAAGCGTAATGTAGAAGGAAGGGAGTAAGCTAGTTGGAGAGGGCCTTATAATCTAGTTAAGTAGGTAACTATAAGGCTTCCAGAAGGCACTGCCTTTCTTCTAGTGAATGGTGGCCTTGGCAAAGGCAGTCACAAAGGTTATAAGAACCTTTATAGCCTTGACAAGGCCGGCAAGGCCGGCAAAGGCCGGCAAGGCCGGCGGAGCCGGCCCGGTGCCTGCCGGAAGGTTCTAGAAGGTGGGCCTTCCAGGGCAGGCGGGCATGCCATCTATCTATCTATCGTACATTCCTATATCAGTAATCGATATAATATAGATAAGACGGGGTTATATTGGCGGCGTACTACCTTTTATTAGTTCGCTTTTGAATTACGATTAGGCGTTAAGAAAGATAAATTATATATATCGCTTACCTTTATAATTAATAATATTAGTAACGAGTTTTTCGATATTTAGGTAATTAGGAGGTTTAAAGAACTTTATATTTTACGCGGGTTTAATTTTACTAGTATATAAATCGTCTAGCGAAGTAACGATAAAGTATAAATAATTGGTAAAATTATAGAAGAATAGCTCCAGTGTTTTTATACGTATATCGCCCGTAAAAAGCCTAAATAATAAATACTTTTATTATTTAATAATTTCTTTATTTACGAGTTTAATATTAAATTAGCGTTGCCCCCTTTTAATATTATTATTAAATTCCTACTAGCTAACGTTACATTATTATATTAACCGATAGATTAAGGTATAATTAATACTTTTAAGATTTATTACTATTATTACTTCTTATATTAAATATATAATTAATTTATTAATACTTTTACTATTAAAGATTATATCTTTAAGATAAATTTGAGGATTATTCTCAAGTGGACCTTATAGATTTGGTTTTTAGAGGTTAAGTCTAATATTATTTATAATTGCTGGATTAAATTTATTGTTGTTAGTAACGGTTTAGAGATAATTAGAGTTATTGAGTAGCTGCCGTTAGATGTGAATACCTTCTTTGAATAAATTAATAATTATATCCCCGTGCGAGAGCGGATAAGTTTCTTTAATTTTTTTAATTTTGAAGATGAGAACGAAGTATTTGTAGAGTTAAAAATAGTAGACGAGGTATTTGAGTTTGTTATTGTAGATTGGTAAGTAGAGAATGGTAAGAATAAGATTGTAGAGGAGGAGGAGGATGATTGCAACTTCTAGCTTCCAGTTACGATTTTAAGTAAAGAGGTGGTGTAGTATATTGCTGATATATTAGATTGGGCTCTCGAAAAGGATTGCTTCAAGTTTGAGGAGGTGCAATAGCTAAGAAGGTTGAAACAACGAGTAGAGGGCTGGAGATCTAATAGAAAAACTCAAATGACGATCGAGGGGATATTATAATGTAAAAAAGGGTAAAAATGTATGGGATTTTGATAGTTTTGACATGGGGTCACCCTTTAATGCAAATCCCCCCCTTTTGCTAAAGATTCTGGCTGCCTGCATTATTTGTATTAACAGGGGACATTACTGTAGGGCAGACGGCCTAACCGAACGAACGAAGGACTGAACCGATGTTGCCATCAGTAGCATGTGCGTTGAGTTGCGTGGTTCATGGTCTTGGAAGGTGTCGTTGATTCACACGTGTTTGCGCAGCTGATGGACGCAGGGGTTGGTTGGTTGGTTGGTGTTTGGGAGGTGCTTGGCTGGTGTTCGTTGGTGGTGGTTGGTGGTCGAGATCGATGATGGTTGATGTGTCGACACATGCGATGGAAAAAGTCCGAAACAAAAGACGTTAAATACGATTACATTACAGGACGAAAACAGAAGGTAGGTATCTTTGCTTGTCTCCCAAAGACCTATGAAAGACTGTGTTTCTCCCGGTGTAGACTCCAAAATTTGAGAATAACCGTTTTAACCGGAACAACCAGGTCGACAAAATCGGCAAATATCGCCTGTCAAAAAGGTAAAAATGGTTATTTTATCCTTGACAAAAGACACCAATCCACAGTTTTACTTGCGCTATGCCCTAAAAGTGGGGCTCCCTGGCTTGTATCTGTCAATCTTCGGATCAACGACACCATCAAACTTGACGACTTTCAAAGTTCTGACACTTCAGATTCGGACCGTGCCTTCACACACTCCTTTCACATACAAGAGACCTTGAACACACCCTCACTCTTCAAGGAGCATCTGCCCCTGACTGAAGCTCGTCGGCCCGTTCCATTTCCGCCGGCCCCTTTCCGCGCTTCCCCTCACCAAACCAAACCTCAAACCATACCTCGAACGATACTCATGTCGAGGGCCCCACATGGTCACATCCCCGCGACTCCGAACGTCGCAACGGTCTTGAGCCGCAAACAAACATCGGATGATGGAGTGTGGGGGATGGGACCATGCTAGACATGGGGAGAATCTGTGTGTTTCTAGCGCAGACGGTCTGGACTCTGGACTTTGGTTCTTGCTGCTGCGGATGGCTTGTTGGTAAAGCTGGAAATAAGTGTTTTGAACTCCCACCGTGTTCCTTATCTTTGACGATTTGGACCTAGTAGCTATTGGGTAGTTCTCAAAGGTGTCTTGTTAAGACCTAAACAAAATGTTACAGAGGCAGATGAGGGCGTCGAGGTTCTTCCCCAACTGCTGTGTACCCCGCGGCGATATTCTTGAAAGGATACAGTGAGAATATAATGCATTTTCGGTCTACCACCAAGCACATACGACCATACCCACTGGAAAACTCGGGATCCCGTCCGCTCTCCCATAGATAAGCCAGTGAGGGCCAGACTAGTAGTTGGGTCGGTGACGACCAGCGAATCCCTGGTGTTGTATGTCTTGTATGTCTTTTTGGGAATTTTGTTTCTTTTTTCCTCCTTCCTAGTTTCCGATCTCAGCCATATTTTGATTCTGTCACTCGGCCGTATTGCTCTTCGCCTTCTTTTTTTTTTGCGTTAATAACAGGGGCGATAAACATTCGTAGATATAGGAGTCTTCACCTGATGACCAGCATGTTTGCAGTGTTCATATTTGACGAGTGAAAAGAACATGTCCTGTTTCTGTCTTTATCCGTGTTGCTACTTCCTTATTTCATCATCCCCAAACTTCATCAATTTCAAGTGACTTCCTCCTTACCAGCAATTCTGATCCTCCAATCAGGCAAAAAGCAGTCACACTTTGCTCCGTACCCAAACATCCACAAGCCTTCCACTCATGATTCCCAAGTGGGCAAGGCCGTCACCCAACCCACAACCTACCTAGCTACTGTGTAGTATCACAATGAGAAGGCCTGTTACTCAAGCACTGACGCAAACAAGTCCCTCCAACCTGGGTATCGCTCGTCATGCCCGAGACCCACTCCCCGTTCTGGTCCCTCGCGACACACGCATCCATCACCTTGTTCGCGCCGTACGCCAGCGCCGGGAAGCGCGCGTTGTTCGATGTCTTTGCCTCAGCTGATGCAGTACTGCACGCCGGCGACAGTGTAGCAGGTCGACCGCGGGCTGTTGGGGATCCCTTGGTCGGGCAGGTTGTCAATCAGCGTCCTGCAGACCGAGACGGAGGATCGGTGGATGTTGCTGCATAAGGGGAGGGCGTCGCCGCATTTGCGCTTAGCGAGAGGATTGTTGGACGGGGTATCGAGATCGACTGCCCGGGAGCGTTTGGTGAAGGTTGGGTTCCGTCGCCGTACCTGTTGGTATAGGGCATGTATTAGTGAAGTTCATCTCGTAGGGGGTTGGGCACGTAGGCTGATCCAAGGCTTGACGGCGGTGAGATAACGGTAGATTCAAGTTGGTACGACTTACCAGGTGAGAATACCGTCGGCGAACTCGGTCTGCTGGATTATGACGAGGCCTTCCTCGGGAGCTGGGACGTAGAGCGGCGAAGCCGAGACGATGACGGCAAGGAAGGCACCGAAGGTGAGATACTGCTTGGAGAGCACGTTGACGGTGGTTCCGTGAACAAGTGTTCTCTTCTTTCGTTAGCTTTCACCTCCAATTCTCGGAGCTGCGACTCCCGTTGAGAGGGCTTGGTGGAACGTACCGGTTTGAGGAGGTTGGGAAGATGAAGGCGAGTGATGGTCTTGGTGAGGATTGTTCCTGTTGCTGCTGAGATGTTCTGGAGATAGAGCGAGGACATCGCCAGCCTTTTATACCCAACTCTCCAACCTCGTTCAGGAGCTCCATGCTTTCGATTCGGCTTGTTGGCTTCATGATGCAGACATTCCCATCTTGTAGGTGGCAATGTCTAGATCACCAATGCCCAACTCATACTACTACGCTTCCCACTTCCGCTCCAAGCCTCTCAACCGTTAACATCGTCGACATGGTCCAGTTCATTTGCGCTGTGCCACTGTTGATAGTTTCTAGTCGCCAATTGCAGTAAGTCCAGATTGCCAAAGGCACGACCGTCGTATGCACGAAGTCGTGGGAAGCTCAACTCAGGGCAGACAAGCTTTGAGGCTTAGTGTCGAGTTGCGTTGGGGAATCTGCGGAATTCCGGACTACGACTTCATGTCCACTCTGCCGCTGAGCCGCATTCAGACCCAAAGCGTCAAAGTCCTTCAAAGGATAGCTAACAGATCAACCCCCATGCCATGTAGAAGGGCTTTTGGGGGCCAAAGTCCTCCTTGATATCAATCATTGTGATTATCACGGCCATAGCAGTGCTCCTAGTCAGGCGTTACGTTACTCTCGGTTTTCTAGCGCCAACGACCCGTTGTAGGATAGCAATAGTGTAAACCAGCAAGTGCACGGAGGTCCAATGAGTACTATTGTAAGAGTGCTCTAGACCACTTGGCTTGAACCGCTTAATGAGGCTGTAAGGCTAAATGTCAAAATGGCATGTACAAGGGAAAGGCCGGAAGTTAGTGGAAGGACAGTGCAGATGGCCGAAAATGCAGGGGACCAGACCGCACATGAGAGACACGTCCTGGATGTAGGTGAGAAATGAAGAAATTTTCGTTGAGGAGGGAATAGACAGTCTCTTTGTCGTCAACTTTGCTGTTTCAGTAAGAAGACCTCACCATGGGAACAAAAGCAAACGTAGCTTTTGCCAACGTCAAATCCCACAATACGTTAAGACGAAGGATAAAAATCAATTCGGACGATTCTTCCACACACATATCACAGGAAAATGATAAGTAGTCACTCCAGGAGTATGGATCTCACCGCGCACCGACAAGAAAAAAAAAGGAAGTAAACACCACCAAAAAGAAAATCTCGAATCATCTCATCACCGATTTTGGACGAGCTGGGAATCGAACCCAGGACCTTTCGCATACAGGTGAGTATGCTAAGCGAACGCTCTACCAACTGAGCCACACGCCCGGAAAGTGGAGATGAAGATGATCGAGAAGTGGACGAGCTGGGAATCGAACCCAGGACCTTTCGCATGCTCGGAAACATGCTAAGCGAACGCTCTACCAACTGAGCCACACGCCCTTGATCTTGTTGTTGAATAATCGTCCCGGATGTCGGCTTTTCAATCACAGCGTTTGGGTCGTCATCTGTCCAGCGGAGGTGGTGATGTTGAAGCCCGAACGGCGATGCGGGTAAGGTCGATGTGCAGCACCCAGGCCGGCATTCTGGGTGAGCTGGCTGCCGCAGTAGCAGATCTCGGTGAAGGTCGAAAGGGAAAGTGAATCAAAACAGATAATCGGTCGCGATAAGTTCACGGAATGATGAAGTTGAGCGTGCCGTGTCCTGATGCAGTTCGCGCGGTGATGGCGTAGATGGTCGATGACGCACCACTCGGCGAAACGAGAAAGGGGTAAAGTGTGAAAAATGGATTGTTGACCCGACTCATGTTGAGATGCGTTACTACTGTGAAGTTCTTTGAGATATTGGTGGAAGAGACGTCCGTCTGTGGTAGTCTTGGGGTTGAGAGACCAAGTCCCCTTACCGGGCAACTGTCGCCCGATTGAGGGGTGCCTGTCACCTCACAAAGCGACGAGTGTTCTGCGATATCGACGAGTCAGCCTGAATCCTCAAAAAGAGCTGATGTTTCCTAGTTTGTGATGAAGAGGGCCCTGAGATCCCCAAAGAATAAGCAGAATAGATCGGAGTCGGTGTTGGTGGAGGGAGTGTAGGTGGGAGAACCGGAGAAAGGAGCACTGCGGGGCGGAACACTGTTGCCTGTGCTGCGTCATTGCACAAGTGTGGGCTTGTTTGGCCAGCATGCCCGAGTAATTTGCGGGATTGAAGGACGAAAGTGAAGAGGAAATAATGAGAGAAGGGTCATGCGTGTATCAGCCACAGAACCTGAGCAGCAAACAAACGGAATGAAGAAGTGGAAGAAAGAGAGGTGAAGAAGGCCAGGTGAAGTCGGGGTGAATGGGCGATACAGCCGGCGGGTGAAGTGACGGAATCGGTCGAGGTTCGAAGGGTGTCGCCCAATTGGAAGCGGTTGGCAGGACGTTGTGGTCTGTGCACTACGAGATCATGAGGGAAGGGAGCACGGAAAGCACTGACCATACTCTGGGTGGGGCCAAAACACGAGACACGATTGGCCAATGTGGCCTACACACTTTAAACCCTTCACTTCTGCGGGAGCTCAAGGTTCTTAGGCCCGCGCTCTTACATTCACTGCAGTGAGTTGATGCACCGAATTTCGATTTTCGACTTCTTAAACCCCGTTCAACCCTCTCCCCTACTTCCATCAACCAATTTCATCAACCATCATTACAACACGAACTCGGGACACCAAGCATCAACACGCAGATGCCCCGGGCTCATTCAAACCCAATCCACGCACCCTACCCTTCTATCATTTGAGAAGGACCTCGCCCTTGCTTAGGCCTGGTCTCGATCTTTCACCGTCCGACTTGCGGACACTTCCCGTCCCTGAGTTAAATCAAGACCTATAACTCCCTCTCTTCAGGGGAATTTGACAGACATGAGTGCCTCGCCTACCGCCTGTCAAGATCTTGCTAGATCTGTTCTTGGTAGGTCTTTCCCCACCTTCAAGCTCACTGCTTCGCTTTGCATCGGTCGCCATGTTAGGTCTTTGTCTCATATTTGGTCAATTACCAAAGGCTGTTCTTCGTTGTTCAGCTCCGAATTCTGACTTCTATGTCTAGAGAATATCTCAGGAATGAATGGCGCCCTCAATGGTACATCCGACAATGTGAACGGCGTCGACAACGACGCGAAAATCAACGAGACACACGATGGCCACAATGATAAGGCCACTACAGAAGCCGACAACGAGGCAGCTAGCACCGTCAAAGCTGTGAAACAAGAAGCATCCCGTTCGCCAGTCGAATCCGTCGACGAGCCTCCATTTTCATGGCTGTAAGTCGACTCGAAGCAGACCCAATACGAAGCGGACACTAACACTTATCTTGGCTCTAGCCAATCACACGCTCTTTTCGTTATCATCATGGTCGGCCCCGATGGCATGCCTTTCGGTATCCAAAAGGACTTTCTCTGTGCCAAGTCATCCTACTACAGGCGCTATTTTAGAGAAAAGGCGGCAAACAACGAGTCGGTCGAGGACGTAGTCGAGCTCCGCGATACCTCGGTCGATGTCTTCGGTTACATCCAGCACTATCTTTACAAAGGCCAGGTTTACCCTGACACACCCCCCGATTACGAGGTCCTCATCGGCGTTTGGAAGCTCGGTCACAGCTTGGGCATCGACGGCCTCTGCGATGCCACGATCGATGCCATGATCGAATACCGCCGACTCACAAACTCGATCCCCGCCACCGCTCTTCTTGTTCAGGTGTGGAACGAAACCCCCGAGGGATCATCCATTCGGAAGCTCTTGCTTTCCTGGGCGGCCGAATACATGCGGGCCTCTGAGGATCGTGCAGAGTTCGCCAAGGCGCTGCCCCAAGAAGTTCTGAGTGAGCTGGTGGTGGCTATGAGCTCGCTGGATGCGACTCCGGCCCCGGCAGCAACCCCCACCCCGCCCGTCTCCCAGGAAGTCGTTAACTCTGCCCATCAAGGCTGGCACGATGCCGTCGCCAATAGTGATGGCGAGCAGGCGCGTCCTGCTAAGAAGGCCAGGTACTCCGACGCTGGCCACACCAACGGTGCTAAAGCCACGCCTACTGGCCGCAAGGGACCCGGTCGGCCCAGCACCACTGGTCCAAAGACCGGCTACAAGCGGAAGTACAATGTGGCTAACGGGGAGGTTGAGCTTACCACCTCGAAGAAGCTGGCGTTCTGCGACGACCTTCTTACCAGAATGCTCAGCGGCCCAGGTAATTACCTCTCCCATGTCATTTCCACCTTCTTAGCAGCATAGAGCATATTTACTGACACTATTTCACCCACAGGCTTCTGGACCCGCCTTGTTGGCCCCTTTCGCGATCCCGTTAACCCCGAATCCGACGGTGTGCCTGACTACTTCGACAAGGTGGCCAAGCCCATGGACCTGCAAACAATGAGGGCCAAGATGGACCGCAACGAGTACGTCGACGAGCACCAATTCCTCGCCGACATGAACCAGATTTTCAACAACTGCTACACCTACTGGGCCAAGAAGAGCCCCATGTATCAGGCCTGCGAGAGGCTCCAGAAAACATTCGAGGACAAGTACTCGCAGATGTCCAAGTGGATTGCCAAGATGGAGGGCCAAGAGGGATCTAACTAGTCTCTGCGAAGTTGTCCAAATGGGCTCCACCAAGGCCCAAACGGCCAAACTTGTCATGGTTGCGGAGGAAGCTGTTGAGAAAAAGCCGACAGGAATCTGTCGGATCAATGGCGCGTATATGGGTACGACTGCCATCGTTTCCTCGGTCGGATCGATCCCGATCTAACCAAGATTTTGCCCACGGTAGCGACAAGAAACAAAGTCGAGAAAACCGTTTGGCTGGGCGTAATGGTTACTCATCAAAGAGGGGGAAAGGGCGAAAGGAAAAACGTGCTGTTCACGAAGCGAAAAGGAAACGGTGATTGGTTTTCTGGTGTAGCATTATTGGTGTTTCCTTGGTCATCATTAACCCGCGGCGTTTGGGTTTGTTTATGAAGGGCGGCGCTCAGGTCATTTTTTGTCCGGCAGCATGCCAGAGTGGCGGGAAAGGAAGGATTATTGTATTCGAATATCACTATTACACTGGTCTTGGGACCAGTGGCTGGACTTGTCAAATGAAGACTTGGAAGGCGATGGGAAGTAAGGGCAAATTTAGGGTTATACAGGAAGCTCTCTGATTTCTGGAAGAGAGCAAGGCAGCACAAGTAGCTAGTCTAGTACAAGCGACTGCGGTCTCATTATCCGTAGCAGCGATGAGGACGTATAATGGACAGTCCTCCTATTTACAACTTTGTTCTCATATTCCCCTTTGCATTGATCGTGATATGCTGAATCCCCATAACCCATAATTGCAGCATCCTTAAGACAGCAAACGTCCTCAGTCAAAGCAACAAACCTAATCGGCAGACCTACAAACAAACTCCATCGTAGTTCACCCTTGCAAGAATGACCCCGATCCTTATACAGTATTCATACAAGCGAACGGAAGCTTCTCAGTTCCACTTGACACCCAAGAACTTGAACTCCTTGTTCCCTCCCTTCTTAGCAGCCGCCACTTCTGTCTCCTTATTCTCCAAGTAAATCCTCTGATGCCCCCTCACATCCACGTAAAAAGTCTGATACTCGTGCTCCCAGTGTCCCGGTTGCTTGGTCAGATGCAATCCGACGACGCCGGAGCCTCTCGGTCCTTCGACCTGTTTTTTCTCTCAGTTAGCCTCATCATCACCACATTCCAAGAAAAAGAAAAAGGAAAGAACAGAAAACATACATGAAAATGCATCTTCAAATGCTCCACGCCCCTGCTGTCCTTCTCGACCGTTGCCGCGATCGGCCGCGCTCGGCGCCACTTGTTGTACGTCTCTTCGCCGTGAGCAGCGATCTTCTTTGGGTCGCCGGGCGAAAGAAGGGCGACGATGCGAGGGTCGGCACGGATCCGGTCGACGGCCCGGTTGTAGTAGGCGGTTTTGGACTCTGGGGAGAACACGTCGGTGAAGAGGAGGTAGGCTATTCCTCCCTGTGATGAAGTTAGTACAAGAACTGAAGTGAGTGTTGAAAGATACATGGGGAGGAAAAGCGTACGGTCAGGACAACACCCAAAATCACCAAGCCGAAGTTGAACGTTTGCTGGACGGCGCGCCCGGCCTTTTCACCGGCTGAGAGCTGAGTCCAAGGGACGTGGCCGTCATCGCTGAAAGGCGTCACGGATCTCCTCTTTGAGGTTTCCTGAGTAGTCGCATACTGCCGGCGCGATGAGGCGAGAATGGCGCTAGCTGTCGGAGCTCTCGAAGCTGTAATGGTTGCTTGACGGACCGCAGCGGGGCTCAGAAGCCTGACGCCGGCCGAAGTAGTGAGCATTCTCATCATGGAGGCTTCAAGACAACACCCATATTTCGACGGCAATGTTTCAGCCGTGCAATTGTTATGAGAGCTTCAATGAGAGGTCCGAAGCTTGTGATGAGCTGCGGTTGGATGAAGCTTTAGCTCCCCGTGCTGTTGCCCCGTTGCCGGCACGGCATCTTTCCCGGCAGAGGTCCGTCCGGCGAGGGGTGGAGTCCGTGTTGCGCTAAGGCTGGAAGAGGATTAGGCTGTGCCAAGGCGCCAAGATGCCACATGGAAGGGCGAGCAAGCGTCTGGGCGCGAACACAAGGAAATGTGGCCCCTGCCCTGAAGCGTTCAGTGGACTGACACCAGCCAAAGAAGCCCCAATGGACGTTCCAATTGCCAGGCAGCCCGGCTCTCTCCGCTGGGGCTCCCGTCTCCTGAATGAACTGCGGGCGAATGACAACACTCGAATAATTGACAACTTGTAACAAGCCGGAAACCTACAACGCCGCCCTGTTCAACTTCTGCCCCCTTTTTCACTTTTTTTCCCTGACGGCAGCACGTTTCGACCCTGACAACGTAACCGAGCAAAGGGGTCAACAACAACGACAGTCGAGAACTAGTGACACATCACAACCCTGCCAAGGACAGACATACTCCGAACGATCACCGGACTCCCGACAAGATGAGCGGTCTCGCGACAAAGCAGCAGTCGCTCAAGCTTTTTGAGAAGCTCAAGGCGAAGCCAGCCAACAAGGTATGCGCCCACGCGAGCAACGATCCCAGACATCCAGAAAGCTAACCTCTCCTCGCCGCCAACAGATCTGCTTCGACTGCGGCCAAAAGAACCCAACATGGACCTCGGTCCCCTTTGGCATCTACCTCTGCCTCGACTGCTCGGCCAACCACCGCAACCTCGGCGTCCACATTTCCTTTGTGCGGTCTACTAACCTCGACCGTATGTGTTCTCTCGATCTCTACCCCACGACGCGACTCTCGCCCGCTAACCGAAATCTTGTTCGTCTACAGAATGGCAATGGGACCAGCTACGGATCATGAAGGTGGGAGGCAATGAGTCGGCAACCAAGTTCTTCCAGCAAAACGGTGGTTCCGCCGCCTTGAACAGCAAGGACCCCAAGACCAAGTACCAATCCGCCGCCGCGACCAAGTACAAGGAGGAGCTCAAGAAGAGGGCTGCTAGGGACGCCCGCGAGTATGCAATACCCTGCCCCTCAGTTACACAACCCGTTTTATTACACGTTACATGACCCGGAATGCTGACGCGCTATCTGCCCCGAACCCAGGTACCCCGAAGAAGTAGTTATCACCGACGGCGACGATGCCACAGCCAGCAACACCCCGGCCGGCGAGCCCGACGACGACTTCTTTTCCTCGTGGGACAAGCCCTCCATCAAGAAGCCCACGCCGCCCATCTCGCGCACCTCTACGCCCCCCGTCATCGGCCGCACCGCCTCCCCACTTCTCGGCAATGGCAAGGACATCCAGCGCACTGCCTCGCCCCTCTCCAAGACCGATTCCGATGCGCCCACTCCCGCCCCCGCCGCCAGCCGCATCACCACCTCCGCGGCCCTAAGGAAAACAACCCCCGGCAGCAGCGCCACCGGCGGCCCGCGCAAGGTCGGCGGCGGCATCCTGGGCGCTAAGAAGCCCGCGGCCAAGCTGGGCGTCAAGAAGATCTCGGCGGACCTGATCGATTTCGACGAAGCGGAGAAGAAGGCCAAGGAGGAGGCGGATCGCATCGAGAAGCTGGGTTACGATCCCGAGGCGGAGGAGGAGAAGACGGCGAAGAAGGCCGAGACCAAGACCAGCAATATTATCACCCCTGCTGCGGCGCCGGTTAGCTCCTCCAGCTCGAGGTCGGCGGCGCAGGAGAAGTCGGCTGCTGAGGTGGAAAGGCTGGGTATGGGTGTCAGGAAGCTCGGTTTTGGTATGGTGGGCAAGCCCGGTGGTGCTGGTGCTGCGGGCGCGGGCGGAGCGGCGGCGGTGAAGAAGAATGCGGGTGGGTTTGGAAGTGTTGGGCCTATTAAGGCTAGTGATGGTATGTTGTTTTCTTCTCTTTCGTCTTCCACTTTGTACATGCTGCTAACATAATGGAACAGCCGACGAAGAACAATACGCCCGCAACAAGTTCGCCAACCAAAAGGCCATCTCCTCCGACGAGTTTTTCAACAAGGGCAACTTCGACCCCTCCGTCAAGGCCGAGACCAAATCTCGTCTGCAAGGCTTCGAAGGCGCTCAGGCCATCTCTTCCAACGCCTACTTCGGCCGTCCCGAGGAGGACGCGTCCGTCGAAGACTACGGCGACCTCGAGTCTGCTGCCAAGGACTTCATTCGCAAGTTTGGCATTACCGCTAGCGACGATTTGGAGAACCTGACGCAGATGGTGGGTGAGGGTGCTGGGAGGTTGCAGGGTGCTATTAGGGCTTATCTTGGGAGCTGAGCGGTGGAAGACTGAGGAAAATGAGGTACGTGACGGGCTCAGGGAGTTATGAGAGAGAAGATGTGATGAGCGGGTAAGCTTTACGGTGGATATTTAGTGACAGGTAAAAATCAGTATTTGTAGTGTAATGGTGAATGAATGTTTAGAGTACTATCTATCAGCAACTTGGCTAGGTGTTGCTGTTTTCTGGCATTGAGAGGGTAACGGGGGACATGATGGGTCATCAAACCCGGGCTTGGGATCCCAGCAAGTGACCCAACGACTATCTCGAACAACAGGAAAGAGATTTTGTTCTTCTCTTGGAGTGTTTTTTCCATTCTTTCCCGGTTGCATTTGGAGGTGGGTGTTCGTGATGTGGATGGGAGTTGGGACCAATTCGCTGGCGACTGACTCGCGCACTAAAACCACCGATATAAGGCCCACTTCCAGCACAATCCTTCAACAACAACAGCTGGTCCGATGGTGTAGTTGGTTATCACGTCAGTCTAACACACTGAAGGTCCTGAGATCGAGCCTCAGTCGGATCATGAAGCAATTCTTTTTTGCGACCTTTTTTCTTCCTGTTTCTCACTTCAATCATCTTGTGCTTTTTTTCCTTTTCTTCTGCCGCGCAGTGGTCCGTCACTCGCATTTTTTTGGTCCTTCTTGTGCATTACTCAATCCTCGTCTAAGTTCTTGCAAATGAAGGCCTCCTCTCGCTAGTCTGAACTGTCTTTGGATTGATTGATTCAGTTGCGAAAGGCCGATTGTTGTTTCCATGGAAATGTTGGAGATGTCCATCGGGAAGGCACGATGGGAGATGAGGGGGTCATGGGATGAGGGCAACCGGTCGGCGATGCATTGGTTGTATTCATTCAAGCGTGATTTATCTCTTACCCCTCAATAAAGGGGCTGAAAGGCTTCCAGCACATGTTCCTAGTGGCGGAGCAAAGTTCGTGGAGATGAGCTGTGCAAATCGATCATTGGCTCAGCAATGTTCGCCCAACCTGCCCTTCTCCCTCCCATGTCGGTGAGCCCAGCCGCCATCAAAGTCATGCCTTTTCCTCATATCTAATTTCATTTCTATTCACGCAGTTGAGGGCCGCAAGTAAACCCCATCCACAGCACAAAACCTAGTTTCCACTCTAAAATGCCGGCAACTCCCTTATACAGGGCTCGTTCTCTGCCCTCAGACCTCAACGACGCCGCGGGACTACTGAGAAATCGACTTCCAGGGAAAAGACCACTCGACGACACCCGGACCCGACCTGCCCCGGACCCCGTGACCGCCCGACTCCCCGCGCTCCGCCTATCCGCGAATCCCCTCCGGCCTCCTCCTCCTTCTCCCTTGGAGGTGCGACTAAACAGCTTCCGCATGCGACTTAGCCACTTCCGCATGCGCATCAAACAGCGCCATCAAGGAGACCATCAGGCTCCGACGCCGGCATACATACCCTTGGATCATGATTTCGCTTTCATAATCGAATGCGTGGATCCCGCAGAAGACGACTACCTCAGAAGAGGCTTCACCAGCAGACGCTGCAGAGGCCGTATGTGTATAATTTTTGAGCTCAACTCGTCGCGGATCTCTGCGCTCTCTGAACTACTAGGCCATGAGACTCATGATGTCAGAACGCCTTTTAAAGCTATGGCTGAGCAACTTCGAACAAAGGGATCCAAGGAAGCGGATCGCCAATGGAGTGCTGTTTATCAACCACTCGTACACAAGGACTCTATACGCTTGCTTCGCCTAGAACCCTGCACCAACGTTGATGATCCTATAAGGTGCACGATATTCAACAGTCGACTCAAAGCTGATACACCATATATAGCACTGTCCTACGAATGGGGGTCTGAAGATAAAGCACACGACCCTACCATACTAATCAATGACGCCCACCATCTGCGCATTCGCAAAAACCTGTACGAGGCTCTGAAAGAAATTCGAGCCTCTGCCGAGTTTTCCAGCAAACCCCTCTGGATCGACGCGATATGTATCAATCAGCAGAAGGCACAGGGAGAAAAACCGCATCAAGTGCGGTTAATGGGCAAGATTTTTGGCCAGGCTGCGCTGGTCATCGCATGGCTGGGAGCCGCGCGAAATGACAGCGACATGGCCATTGATGCGCTTAAAGCATGTGGCCAGTATGGTTGTGTACCATCGCCAAAGCATCGCTGCTTCATTACTAGCGTCTTACAACCTCCTGAACCCGACCGGCCTTTGGAGGACCACCCTCCCTGGACGACAATGAAGGCAATCGTTGCACTATGCAACCGGCCCTACTGGCGAAGAGTATGGATCATGCAAGAAATACATCTGTCCCGGTCTTTGGTAGTGAGATGTGGGTCACAATCTATTACGGGTACGGAACTTGAGCAAGCTTTCGATGCGCTCAGGAGTTTCGAGTGCATTCCTTACATGAGGTACAAGCAAAATTCCCTGAAACGATACTATCGTGATCTCACGGAATTTCTCTGCATCATGGCGGCCAGCGTTCCATTGCGACACCTCCGAGCGCGCAACCATATACACAGAAGCATCGGCCAGTTGCTTCAAATTTGCGTGGACGCGAACTTTCGATCTACAGAACGCCGGGATTATGTGTTCGCGTTGCTCGGTATCTCGAATGATGTGGCAGTAGGGGATATTGAAGTTGACTATGATAAGCCACTATGGCTGTGGCGGGAAGAGGTACTGCCGGTTATCAAAGGCAGTTACTGTTCAATCAATGAAGAGAACAGGAAGTCATGGGATTCTTTTTCTCAGGAATTTGACCTTCTGTTAGGTTATTCGTCTAATTATCCTCCAATCATGCATGAGGATGAAGGCCTAAGTACTGCCGCCTGGCTTCTCCGGCAAGCGCGCGCATTACCTAGAAGCCTAAACGTGGGCAAAATTCCAGACAAGTGGAAGTTCAGGAAGTATTTGGTTCAACTAGGGAGTTCGGATTACAAAGCATTGAGATATGAAGTATATCACAGTAGAGAACGATACCCAGGGGGGTTTATCATATGGAATGAGGGGTGGAAAGACACAGAAGAAGACACAGAAAATGAATTTTTCACTGCAGCATGGTTGAATGCCATCTTGGAAGACTTGAAGATCTCGAGAAAAAGAAAGCGTGATAGGGAAATCCTTGGATCTCCATCTTTTGCACATTTTATAGCTAAGGTTACAAATAACAGCCCAACTTAGCTGGGCTGCCATAGAGGCTACCATACCCAGTCGGGTCGTGGCGTTCGGGCTACCCTGTAGCCTGTGTGCTCACCTTCTGTGTATAGCATATCCTTCGCGTGCAGACGGCTGGCTGGGACAGCCTCCTCCTTTCTCTTATATTATCTTTTTTCCTTGTCTTCTATACTACGTTTTGCCCATTGCATCGTGGTATATGGAAGCACCTGTCATGCGTTGACAACCATAAAGAACCTCCCGTATCAAAGCGCCTTCAAAGGTGAATGGAGGGCTGAAAGTCCTGTAAACAGGCAGATAGCACGCGGTCGGTGTTAGAATGAACCTTTAAACAGAAATAGCTCCTGCAAGGCGGCCGAACAGCAGGCTACCAACTCACCCCAGCTCATTACCAAGATCCGGAGCTGACGGCGGTGCTGCGATGCTTACGCCCTGGGTCGAGTTGTGGAAGTGAGTGGGTGTACTTAAGGGAAGTCGTTCCAAGAGCGGCGGGTTGGGTAGTAGCAGCAGCAGTCGAATGGGCTGGTCTTGGTGCTTCTTGCTGGTATTTTGGTAGATGGACAACCGGGATCCTTTTTGACATGCTTAGGATTGACATGGACCGGAAGGTGGCATCGGCAGACGCAGTTTCTAGTAGGTGGCTTGATGGTATTGACGTTCAAATTGGAAGATGATGGGGCTGTTCTTATGTTCCATGCGGGGACAGTCCCGATCCAATGTTAACATCCGTTTTGTGTAATACCGAGCGCCCCAAGCTGAGCTGATTAGGAGTCCCATCATCGTTCAAGATGATACTTGCGGAACACGGACACTCAATGGCGAGTGTCCATACCTTAAGAGCTACGATATAAACGAATTATGGAGACACACCAGAAAGAGATCAGATCGAATAAGGAAGTTCAATAACAGTAAGAGACAACCGGGAAACAGAAGGACGCAATGTCAAGTAAAAAAAAGGAAGAAGACAGCATACAGCACCAGAGACTCGCTACCTAGTGGCCACCGGCCTAACCCCCTAATCAGGCACTTGGTAGTCGAGGCGTCGGAGAACGGACGGGACCCCAGGTTTCCCAACACGAGTTATCACCGTATGCATCAATTTTTGGACTTCTATTCGACCTCTAATTATGACTCTGGTTTGACTGGATCTCCTGGAGATGGTGCTGGAGTGACGGACTACGGCCTGGGTCGTTACATGGAAGTGTGTGAGGTCACTCGGAAAAATACCTACGAAAGAGAGAAGCGTGGAGGTCTGAGCAATACATCTCATGGTCTCAGCAGTTCCCGCCCGCACACCCGATCGAGTCAACCCCTTGCAGATGGCGGTGCAACTCGGCAAAATGCGCCTCATTCTTGAACACCGTCTCCTCCACCCTCTCTAGCGCCTGGGGATACTCTGCCTGGAGCAGTTCCCTCGACTGCTCGCGTGCCTTGGCCACGGCCTCGGGGGCAAACTTGTCCTGCATGAGCTTTGCAAAGATGGCGTTGAATTGGGCGCTTATTTCTTGTGGAAGAGCATCCTGAATCCCGGTCAGCGTACTGATTGTTGCGGTACCACAGGTTCATCACGGGAAAAGAAGAAAGGGGCATTCCTTACCTGCAAATAGCTGCCGAAATCCAGGCTCGGCACCCACCACTTCTGTTCGAGCTTGAGATTGGCCGAGGGGTCTTGCTTTTGAAGCTCCTCCGCCCGCGCGGTCATTGCGGCTAGCTGCTCCTCGCGCGAAGGCAGCTTTTGCTCAGAATTCGCGGCGCAGCTGGAGGGCACGTCCGCCGCGCCGCTGGTTGTCGGGGCACTCATGTTGTTAAGGCGGGGCCAGCAGATGGCTAGGGGAATCCGTCTTTGGCGAGCGCAGGAGGAACTACGGATGGGATGACGTTGCTAGAATAAAGGATGGCAAGGAACTGGCGAGAAACAAAAGGGGACGACACGAGACCAAGCGGGGAGGGTGCTGAGCACTCTATATGCTAAGAGTCACCCCTCTGGTTGCATGTGGCAGTGTGGCACAGGGCGGGTGAGCATTCTGCCTATTGGCCAGAAGTTCGTTTGCAATTATAAGCCAGAGCATTGCAAGAAACGATCACATACGACCATAGATGGTAGAAAACTCGGGATCCCGTCCGCTCTCCCATAGATAAGCTACCAATCGCCTGACTAGTAGTTGGGTCGGTGACGACCAGCGAATCCCAGGTGTTGTATGTTTTTTTTCTCCAAGCACCAAATTTTGGTATATCATTTCCTTTTTGCTCATGATGAGGTACCTGTGCTTCATTTTTGCGCGACGCGGTGGCTTTTGGGAGTTAAATCCATCAGTATTGTTGGTTTTGGGAAGTCTCGATGCGGTTTGGCTGCGGTTGGTCGTTCAGGTCGATTCTGAGGTTGATCCCAAAGTCCGGACCGGACACCCGCACCCGCGCGCGAACACAACACAACACAAATGTTACAATCACTGGAAGATAGGTCGACAATAAGAATGATTTTTAGCGGCTTCACAAGTTTCCATTGTCTCCAACTATGTCCATTATACCAAAGGAGTGTATCTGCAAACAACAAGGGTATCAATCTCCTCTCCTCTCCTTCCTTCATCTTCATGCCAAGTATGTACCTTTATGTAAATGAGTGTCGTGAATTCGTAAAGTCTCACATCCATCCTTGAATCGTTCCCTCCCTTCCCTTTTTGTCCTTCAATCATTAACCCCCCCGCAGCTTAAAGCTGCACATTCCCGCCGCGGCCGCGGCCGCATCCGCATCCACTCGTACATACATCCGCGCAATGAAGTACAAGCATATACATGTCCCACCTCCCATCGTCCATCTCCGAAGGAGTTTGTTGATATGTAACACCGGGGAGTGAAGAAGCGAAGTACTTCTAGAACAAGCACCCCGGGAACACAAACACATATATCAACCACATATCCTCCCCTTTTCAGCAGATTAAACACTAGAACGTGCCTCGCCCGTTCATCACGCTTCCACATCCAAACCCAATCCACCCATCTCATCCATGAGGATCCAAAGGGGGAAAGTATTAAAAGGCTCAAACAGGGAATTAAAGCGGGAGAACTTCCCTGTCCGTTAATCAAAACATTTACAAGAAAAGGATGGCTGCCAAGATGGTAGCCAACAAAGCCGCTACCGATGGCGACTGAGCGACACTGCCCGCTGCAGTAACGGGGGCGGAGATGCTTGACGATGGGGCGGTCGAGGTGATGAAGCCTGTGCTGGTAGCGCTAATAGTGCCGTTACCGGGTGCGGTGATCGATGGCCCGATGCTTGAAACCGAGGGCAGCGACGACGCCGATGGGGAAGACGACGAAACCGACACAGGTCTGGTGGAAGTGGCGGTGGCCGACGATACCCCGATTGCAGACGACTTGGTGGTAGACGACGACGATGACTCAACTGAGCTGGATGATACAGCTGAGGACGACGATTCAGCCGATGAAGGTGATGCAGCCGAGGATGACGATACGGTCGAGGTCGACGATTCAGCCGATGAAGATGACGCGGTCGAGACTGTCGAGGAAGTCTCAGAGACAGCCGTGCTCGACGCTGAAGACGAGGGGGTTAGGACTTCCGAAGAAGACGAAACAACCGGCGCGGCAGAAGATGAGACAACCACCGGCTCAGAGGAAGAAACCGGCGGCTGAGAGGGAGCTTGAGTCGACGAAACGACCGCGGGCTCAGAGGAAATTACCACCGCCGTGGAAGAAGAAGGGGGTGGCGGGGCAGCAGAGGAAGAAACCGGCGGCTGAGAGGGAGCTTGAGTCGACGAAACGACCGCGGGCTCAGAGGAAACTACCACCGCCGTGGAAGAAGAAGGGGGTGGCGGGGCAGCAGAGGAAGAGGAAGTGATCACCGGCTCTGACGAGGGAACAATAACTGGGGGTAGAGAAGAAGGCAAGGCCGGCTCAGAAGACGAACTTGGCTCACTTGACGATGGTTGAGCAGAAGAGCTCGAGGACGGAGGAGGGACGTCGGAGGTAGTCGTGGTGGAAGGCTCCGGGGCTGGCGGAAGAGTCGAGGTTGAGATGGGTACGGGCTCAGTGCTCGAGTTAGGTGCCTGCTGCGAAGTTGTGGAGATCGTGGGAGTGGTAGACTCGACCGGCTGTGGGGGTACGCTGGTTGGGGCAGGTGAAGGGGTCTGTTCCTTGCAATAATCTATAAACTGAGCAAACTCAGGTTCGAGATACTCCTTAGTGACCTTCTTGACTTGTTCTGGAGTAGGATACCCTTGAATGCATTGATTGCATCCATCATAGGCCTCTTTGAAGGGTGACAGAGCGTCGCACAGAGCCGGCGTTTTACCGACTTTCTGGGCTTCGAGGAAGGCATTGTTGCAATAGTAATAGCAATCGGCAGGGGGCTCGAGTCCGGCGCGCTTTACAGAGCGGTGCAGACTGCGCTTATATACGTATCCAGCTGCTGATGAAGTGGTTGAAGTTGTGGTGGTGGTTGACGTGGGCTGTGGCGGAAACCATGTTAAATCGGTTTGAACACCCCAGTTACCCGTGACAATGGTTGATGTGACACCGCCAACCTCAACAATCACAAGCTCCTCCTCAAAGATATCGTAGCTCAAACCAAAAGCGTTAGGGTTCAGGTTGTAATAACCTTCAGTTGGCGGGTAATATCCGGTCTCGTTTGCCGGCCATTCCACCTTCGGGTACCATGGAGCGGGCTGACACCAAGCAGGATTGCAGGCGTAGTCAACGGATGGTGCATCAGCCCACAGGTTGCAACCGTCCGGCTTGGGCTCATTGCAAACAAAACCAGGGTTGCAGCCCCAGGTACGATCAGACTTCGGATCATACGCCTTCCGAAGAGCGGGCGCAACAGTGCCCGTGGGGAAGCAGGTTGTGATCGTTTTCGAGACGGTCGTGGCGATGGTAATCGTTGAGGGTGGCTTGGTAATTGTCTGTGTAATGGTTTGAGGGGGTACCGATAAGGTCGTCGTGCTCGTTACCGTAGAAGCGGGCAGCGTGGTAGTGACAGTGGTTCCATCAAGGGTTAAGGTGGTGGTGGTGGGGGGTACAACTGATGTAAAGGTGGTCACCACTGTTGTTCCTGGGAGCGTCAGAGTAGAGATTGTATGCTCCGTCTGAGTGATAGTATGATCCAAGGTCTGCGTAACGATCGTTGGAGGGAGTGTAATGGTGATAGGAGTGCCAGATACGGTTGTTATGATGGGCGGCGGAACGACAGTCGCGGTGGTAGTGAAAACCTCGGTTGCGGTCGTGCGATCAGTGACAGTCTGAACGGACGTGAAAGAGCTGACAACAACAGATGTGACTACGGCCGTCTCGGTTGTGTAGAAAGTAGTGCTATCGGTAACGGTCACCGGATAAGAAGTCACCGTGGTGAAGGTTGTGGTTTCCGTCGTAGCACTGACAACTGTGCTAAGCACAACATCGGTGGTGGTTACAACGTCCGTTGTCGTGGTCGGGACCAACGTGGTGTAAATGTCCGTGATTGTGTTGTAGTCGGTCGTCCATATCGTCTTGGTGCCGGTCACGGTAACCGGGTAGGAGCTGATTTCCGTGGTGGTCGTAGTACAAATCACCTCAACATAGTCAGTCGTTGTCTTTTCGATGGTCTGGATCAAATGTTAGTTAACAAGAATCCTTTGTATTTTACAATCAGAGGAGCAAGGGCTTACATTGATGCTTGTGTAGGTTGTTTCAATGGTGGACCAGAGAGTTGTGCTATCAACCACAGTATACGGGACAGATATCGCCGTAGTGTAAACGACCGTCTCAGTTTCCACCTCTGTCGTCGGGATGTAAACGGTTGTTGGGACTGTTGTCGGGACTGCGACTTCGACCGTTGTCTCGACAGTTGATGTCTCAGTGGTTGTCTTCCATGTAGTCGTCGTGCTGACAACACAATACGAAGAGTGATCCTCCCCATTACAAATGGTAACTGTTGTAGTGACTGGGTAGCTCTGCAAGGCCATTAGTCACATAAATCTGATGGATTCACGATCATGCGTGAGCTTACTGTTGTATAGACTGTGGTTGCGGTAATAGTCTCGTAGTCGGTAGCGGTCTCCGTGTATCCAGAGGTCACGATGGCCGTGTCAGTAAGCGTTTTGGTGTCGAGGACGGTGGTTGTGAGCTGAACACATTAATCAGCATGCTAACTAGACAAGAAAGAAACAGGTAAAATCGGCCGTACATATTCGGTTTCTTCGACGGTTGAGGTGTGAATGACTGTCTCTACCACCGTTGCCGTTACGACTCCAGTGTGGATGACTGTCTCCTTTGCCGTAACCGTTGCCGTGTACTGCAATCCAAGTTAGCGATGAACGTAGTTGCCAGGATCTACGGGAGACCAAGAAGACTGGTGGTCCTGTGGTACAGCAGGTAGAGTTTCTCCGCGGTTTCAGGGTAACCCGTAACTTCATACAGAAGCTGGTAGAGTACACTTGAAGGTATCTGGTGCCATTTGCATCTCGCTGCGGCGGTCATGACTTACCGATTCTGTACATGTAACTGTCACTGTAGAGGCGGGCTTAGGCTGGCTGGTCTGCTGTTAGACTGATAACTCCTCCCACTCGAACAAGGAAGATCAACATACTAAACAGTGGTTGTGCTCCTATCAAGTGTTAGTCATGGACCGAGCAGCATGGTAATGGATCCTTCACTTACACAATTGGCTCGACGCACTTGCGGCAGTCGTGCGAATATTTCTTGCAAAACCCCTTATCGGTATCATGGCCATAGTCCCCGTCACTGTTGTGATAAGCGGTAAAGCTCTCTTCAGGCGCAAGAGACTCGACGGGAGCAGCGCTTGAGACCTCCGTGGTGTTGGACCTGGGGTAAAGCGGCCTTTCGGCGGCGGAGACGAGCTGGGTTAGGGCCAACGCTCCGAGCGTGCCCAAAACCCTCGTAACAAGCATTGTGCCTGAAAGAGACCGTCAAGTCAAGCTGGGTAAGTTTAGCAGGCCAACGAGTGAGGTCGGGTCTCCGGAAGGGAAAACGAGTGTGAAGCTGTCGCAACGAGTGAAGCTTGCGCCGGAAGACTTGACGTAAAAACACGAACGACGGAGATGGGGTGCGGCAGCGGCACTGGCCGATGATATAAGGCTGGTGGGAACTAACAGGCCCTGGCAGGTTGGGGGACCAGGCAACCTTTTGGGTAAGCCCAAAAGAGGTGAACCAATGGCGTAAAAGGGCACTATTCGGCAAGCATCACCCTCGTCTGCAGAGCAATCCTATCCTATCCCCTCCCATGTCTTTGGTGTGATGTGGTGCGGTGTGGCTCCAACGGTGCGGACAGGAGGGAAAGCTAGGCCGGCTTACTTTGGTTTCCTGGATGTTTATTTTTACCCCGTTGGATTATGGTCCTCCGCTTGGAAGACTCGACCGAGCACCAAGGGGCTGACAGATAAATGTCGAAAAAGAGAAAAAATTGACAAAAAGAGATGCCAGGCTCCCAAGGGACAGAGGGCAACACACGTGCATGGCACCAAGAGCAATACGCTGCAGGCCCTGTTGGTGGACGAGTGGAAGGACGGACAAAAGTGAGAGTGAAAGTCTCGAGAGCTCCGAGTTTGGTGCTCCCCTGCTCCACTGTGTTCCCCTGCTTCCCTACGGCGTACTCGCGGGGATGCATGGCCACATCCCACAGGCACAACCACCCATTGAACATCATTGCCCGTGAGGCGGGAATCCAATAGCAAATAGGCCTGGACTAGCCCGACCGGCCCTATCCAATGTAACCGTGCTCGGCATCAAGGGACTAGGCTTTTGCCGAGCTAGACCTTGGACAGATATGTAGGTAGGAAGGAGATTTCAAGGAAGAACACGACGCATTCTGACGAAAGCCTGCTCTGGCGATCACTGATCTGGCCCAGTGTAAGATCTCGCAAGAGCCCCAATTGATGAATTTGACAACACAGCAGAGAGAAGCAGGTGAGAGATCCAATGATTGTTGCCTTCACCATGATCGTGCTTGGTTACATCCAAGGTGGGCTAGCTGATCTGACTGTGAGCATTGGGCTTGTTTGTCAGCGTAAAGGTGAGTGGAAGGCTGGTAAAAAGGGAGGCACAAGCCACGAGCTTTGGCGATGATGACAGAGGCAGAAGGGACAAGAAAGAAACCGATAAAAGGTTGGAGCTTGTGTGACTGTGCAAAGACGGCAGGCTGGGGCACTGAGGATGCGCTCGGAGGGCTGAGTGAGCTGCCCGACCAGGATGTCCGAGTCCGGGGCAACGATTTTCGAGCCAAGCAAACCCAACGTTGCTAGGAGCGCCAGGGACGGGTGGAAGGCCCGCCGAGGGGAGCAGTTGACCAGGGGGGGTGCTAACGACAAAAGGCAAGGCGAATCCCTCAACGAGACAAGAAGCAGGAACGCGCAATTTGCAGCTACACAACTAGTTCCGGCAACGGCAGGTGGTTTTGAGTTGAGTTCACCCGATGCTCCATGGGGTATTTACCGTAGTGCACAGGTGTCTCCGGGCCGGTAGCACGGTGCTCTGTTCTGAATCAGGACGGGTGATGTCTCTGGGGGAGAACCACATCAGTGAGTACGAAGGCGAGAACGTAGAAGACTGCAACCACACCAAGAGCCAAAGGCCGCAATGGTGGCCGAAACCCCTCTTTTTCTCTCTTTTTTTTTTTTCCCTGGGGACCCGTATTGCTGACTGCTGTGAGGCCATCTGGCGACGTTGACTGGCTCTTGGTTGAACAGGCTGGCCACCAGAACACGTCCGCACTGCAGACAGGTCCCAACCACGGCGTCCGGCTTGAGCCACACTGCATAGCGGGAGGGTGAGATGGTGGGCTGGTTCAAGCAGGTCGTCCGGGAAAAGGTGCCAGTGAGTGCCATTATAAGGTGATAATATCGGACGGGATGATATTGTCCTTATTGCAACTGCCTCGTACAGGAAAACCAGAGCCTCATCCAGGACTCGCGGGGATACGATCACAGTGGTCCGGGGAGCGAATATCCTGGAGATAATCCTGTAGGGCGTGCGATTGGAAAGTTGGTTCCCATGGTCATCATCATCCGGGGCACTCCATATAGGTATGGACTGTCTGCAGAGTCTTGCCTGGAGAGTCCAGACCCGGCACTGATGGTATTGAAGGGCGCCACAAGCGCACAGGCTGAAGGATGAATGGTAGAAGGCTGCTGTTATGATATGTAAGTAACTGCTGAAAGTTCACTGTTGACTGATCATCGAGATATCGGACCATCAACTCATGAGGTGCTGAAAATGCCTGTTAGACACGTGCTGAAAAGTAGGTCCGTTGCTGAAGTCTGTACAGTAAATGCCAGGTACCAGAAAACCGTGGTGAGGTTCGGGATTCAGTGCCAGGGCCCCAGCTCGCCAGGTACCTTCCGAGCCAGTGCGACAAGTGGCCGGGCCGGCAACGAAGGGGAGAAGAGAAGAGAATGCAAAGGGACTGGACACGGCGCGATCTTTGTTAGCACCGTAACCCCAAGCAGCATGCGGGAAATTACCTGACATGAGAAGATGCCGTCGGGATGACCACAAGGTGTAGAAAGCGAACAAGAGATCTCTTTAAGCGGTTTTTGAGCCATTTTTTTCCCGACAGGGGTGTGCAGCCAGTCGGATCTTCTACCTGACCAAAATCCACTATTTCGTAATATTTAATTACTTAGCGAGTACTACCAAAATCAAATAATATATTAAAATCGTCGTTTTTTCAGGGGAATAAAGCCAAATCTTATGAAAATAGTATAGAATTGAAGCTATTCAAAAATCCTCGTCCGAGATCTCATCGTTTTCGAAGTAAATATTCTAATCCACGTGATCTTTCCAACATTATTTATTCTTCCTACAAATAGGGATTTTACACTTCCTATACCTATATATCGTACGCACGCGGGGCAACTCCTTATAATTGGGAATAATATTATTATCACGGGCAAAGGGTAGATGGTAGATGTAAATATACGTAATTATACGAAGGAGAAAGGGAGAGAGTATAGACGAATGCCCAGAAGATTGGCCTTATAAGGGCGGCTAGCGGTAGACCCGATGTAGGTCCTAGCGGGCCGCTATAACCAATTAATTAGTAGCGCGATAGTAGTTTCAGAAGCTATTGCGCGCTAGCATAAGGTACGTAAGCGAATACGTATAATATAGGCTAGCCCTATAATACTTCCCCCGATTAAAAGAAGCTATATAGCTAATTAATATTATATAAAATAATAGAAATCCTTATTAAACGAATAGTCCGTCCTCGAAATATTTCTATAGCCGCCGCTATTATTAATTACGGTGACCTCTGTCGCGGGATTAGAGCTTCCCGCTCCGTCCCCGATCCTTTATATCCTTTGTATTCTCTAACCGGGGCTTCCGTCCTTACGGCCGGCCTTCCCTTTTTAAATAACCGCTTCTATTTCTTCTCCGCTACTATTTAATTTAAGGGGTATAGGTCCTTTAAGTATATTTTATAGAACTTCTATATTTTATTGGGGGCTATAATTATATTAGCGCGTAGTTACTATAATGGTGGGTAAGGGGGTGCCTAAATAATATAGTATTCTTAATAGCCCTTTTCGTTCTTCCGGTATTTATTAAGCTTTTCGAAATTATATTCGACCGAATCTTCCTTATCGTTAATCCTCCTTATAACCCGACTATAATTTATACGAATATTTTATTCCTTTACGGCCGTTTGCCCCGGAATACCGACCTCGTTTTATAGTTTTACTTTACTAACGTAGAAGGTTGGATTATATTTTATATTAATTAGGAGTTTAAGCGTAACTTTATAATTATTTATTTTAAGGATTTCGAAGGGACCTTCAAATATAAATATAAATTTAGCGTATAAGCGACCGGTTTCGAAATTCTCCGTATTAAATAGGACTTTATTTCCTATTTTATACTTCGGAGTATCCGATTAATAAATATTAGCGTTATCCTTATATTATTATTAAATTTATTTTATTTAATTTATAATGTAATTTAGGATTTCCTTAAAGTAGTTAGCGATTTTGTTAATTTTAAAGTATTTTATTTATTATTATATAAATATATTTGGAAAATAAGGTTTAGCTAGTTTAATACTTATTCGAAGGTAGAAACTATAGTTAGCGAAGAAGGGGGAGACGCTAATTATCTTAGAAATTAGGTTATTGCTAACGAATTCTATAATAAATAACTAATTTATTTAATTATTTTACGCCTAATTAATATAAAAATATAAATACTTTTCTATTTCTATATTAATATACTTAATCTAGCCGTTAGTAATTAGGTAAAACGCGGAGGAGGGCTTGAAAGCGATTTTTAAACGGGACGATAAAGTTCTTTAGAATTGAGAAACGAATTAAGAATTACGGTTAAAAACGATGGAATCCGGAAGTCTATAAATATTATAGACCTTTTCAATAAAGCGGTCCGCTAATTCTTCGGCCGTAAGGCTAATAGTAAGGATAAAGTACTATGTTTTAATTAAGCGGTCGATAACGACGGCGACGTATTTAAATTCTTATTTATAATAAACGTAGGGTATTAGTAGGGTAACGTAGTCTACCGAAATATCCTTCTATAGCGCGAATAGTATTATTAGAAGCTTTAAAAAATTATAAGGGGTATAGTACGACGGTTTAAACTTCGTATATATTAAATAGGCCTTATAATACGCTTTAATAGTAATATATATCCTTAGTTAGAAGAAAAATTGCGAAAGTAGCGAATAAATCTTTTTATAATTTAGGTATTTAATTAAAGGCGAATCGTAAATATAGTGAAGGAACTATAATTAAAATTCGGTGTCTACGGAATTAACGAGAATAGTACTATAATAGTACGCTTATCTTTAAATTACTTTATATTTAGCGAAAGATACTTTCTTTATTTAATTTTTAATTTCTTTAAATTATATTTTATAGTTAAGGTCTAATAAGTAAGCTATAACGTCTTATAAGAAAGTTAATTTCTTATAATTCTCTATAATTAAATTATTAGTAGATTTTTCGTTTATAACCTCTAATTTATAAATATATTTAGTACCGACGTTAAACTTAACCCCCTTTCTATCCTCTAAAACGAAGGCTCTATTAATAAAAATATTATAATTAAATAAGACTTTATTCTTAATTAATAAGTATTCGTTAATTACGTCTTTAAATAAATCTTCTAGCTTCCGGTTTAAAGTATCGGAGCGTATTTATAGCGAACCCGGCCGATATTTAATTATAGAATTAAACCGAGAGAAGAATTAAGATTACCGTATATAATAAAGTATAAACTATTTATTAATAATAAAAGTCTTTAAATTTTTATAATTTGTAAGGACTTCGAAAGATTTTTATATTCCTTCTAATTTAGGGCGCTACTTTTTTAGGGTTTTAATAATCGTTAGTAATTCCTTATTATAAATATTATAATTATATTCAGCCGAAGAATATCGTTAATTAAAGTATATAATAGGGCGAAAAATACCCTCTTCGTCGTATTATAATAAGGTGCCGCCGTAAACCTAATTAGAAGTATTTATTTCGATAACGGTCTATTTAAACTAATCGTAAATATAAAGTATAGGGCCGCTATTAAAGGCCTTCTTAAGGGTTTTAAAAGATTTTTAATATTATTCGGTCTAATACTAATCTACGACCGTTTTTTTAATTAATTCATATAGCGGGCCAATAATAATCGAAAAGTATTTAATAAAGTAATAGTAGAAGTTAGCGAAATTTAAAAAGCGTTATAACGCCCTTTTAGAATTTAGAACTTCCTAAATTATAATTATAAAGACTTTTTCGGAGTTTATTTCGAAACCTCCCGGGGTAATAATAAAATTTAAGTACTTCGTACGTACGATATAGAATTCGTACTTATTAATATCGATTTAAAGTTTTATTTTAATTATCTATTGTAGGACTTCTTTAATGTACTTCTCGTATTCCTCTTTATTATCCGAATAAATTAGGATATTATCGAAGTATATAATCGTATAGATATTAAATATATTATATAGTACGTTATTAATATAATTTTAGAAGGTCTTTAGGGTGCTTTATAAATTGAAAGGGTATATAATAGATTTATAGAATTTAAAGCAAATAATAAACGTAATAAATTATTCGTATCCCTCCTTTACGCGAATCTTATTAAAGGCGGTAATAACGTTAAATTTAGTAAAAATCTTAACCTTATAGATAATATTAAGGGTTTCCTTAATTAGTAGTAACGGGTATCGAATCTTTATTATTATATTATTAATACTATGGTAATTTACGTAAATATAGACCCTACTACTTAATTTCTTAATTAGTAAAATAGGCGAGGCGGCTATAGATTGTAACGGGCGGATAAAGTTCTTCCTTAAATTATTATCGATTTACTTTTTAATTATAATAGTTTTAATGGGTAATATACGTTGTAATTGAACGTTAGGGGGCGTTTTACCCGGTTTAAATTCGATTTTATAATTATAGGAGCGGTATAGAGGGACTTTATTTATTAAAGAGGGGAGGAAGGCTATTACTTTATCGATATAATAGCGGCTTTCTAATTTCTTTAAAATTTCGAAAATTTCGTCCTTAATTTTTATAGGGCAATCCGCTTTATTAAGAAACTTTTTTACATCCTCCTTAGAGATTTTAATTAAATATATTTATCGGATCGTTTCTTTGTAGAGTAGTACGTTTTTATCGAAGTTTCTAATAAAGTAGATGGCTTTAGCGAGAATTATAGCTTTGTGAAAATCCTTTAATAAATAAATATTAGCTATTTCGTTAATAAAATCGTAAAGAAGGGGGGGAAGACTTTCTTTATATTATTAACCGTCGCTATTTATAATATAATTAACTATTTCCTTAATTAGGTCTATATCCTAAATCGCCGCCGCGGCTACCAATTTTTTAATTTAAATATAATTCGTAACGTATAATTATAATTACTAGGCTTTATAAATATAATTAAATATAATTATATTAAATTCTCTAATATTATTAGGGTTAAAATTATAATTAGAATTATAGTAATAGCGGACGTAAGGGCGCTTCGTACCTATAGAAATACGACGGCCGGTAAGGCGGATATAAGGTTCGTAGAGTGTAGGGCTTTTAATTTTAATAAAGAGAGCGGCTATATTAGTAATACCGATCTTCGATTCGGCTTTCCTAGCTACTAATACCTTAATTAGGGTAGGGATAATTCGGTAGCCGGTTTTGGGGTCGACTTTAAGGGTCTCTATAATTAGAAACAATTCTACAACCGAAGGTTTTGGAGCAAACTTAGTAACGGCGGGCTTTAGAACGGACTTAATAACGGCGGGCTCTAAGGCGGGCGCTAATTGGGGGGTAGCCTTCTTTCGAATAGAGGCTATAGAAATTTTATTAATAAGAGCCCTAAAGGCCGCGGTTTATTCTTTAAAAAAATTTAAAAGTAAATAGCGGTTGTAATAGACGGGGTTATTAAAGTATACCCCGTATTATTTGTAATTAATTTCGGGCTTATAATATTATATTTACAGGAAATTTAGAATAATTAGGTAATTCTTAGAAATATTATAAATTAAAAAGGTAATAATTTTATTATAATAACCGATATAGAACTTGGTTATTACCCCCTTAGAAATAATACTTTTAATTATTCCGTTAGCGAAAACTAATTTCTTTAGCCTAAGGAAATAAAAACGAAGGAGGTTATATTTAATAATAAATAAGCGATTAATAAAGGCGAAAGTAGAATAACCGGTATTAATAAGCGAAATATAATAATTTTTATATAATCCGGTTATAATATAAGAAGATAAGAGTATTAAATTTGGGGAAGTAGAATTATTTAAAAATTATATTTTAACCTCTTCTAAAACCTTTAATTCTAATAAGGAGTTTAAAATTCGTCTCTATAATAAAAATAACGATTGGAGAGGCCTTTATACGCGATTAAGTATAAAAGCTATTTATTTTCCGAATTATTATAATATTTATTATTAGTAATAGGCTCTATAAGAATAATTATAATAGTAGCGGCGGCGGGCGTAGCGTCCGTAGTACGGACTTCTTCCTAATTACTATAGTTACGACGATTCTTACCTTTTCCTTTACTTTTATTTTTTTTACTTTAAATATACTAGGGGCTTAGAGTATTATAATTAATAGAAGTAGTATATTTATAAATAATATAGCTAAACTTAGTATAATAGTAGTATAAATTATTACGAGAGCGCTAATTAAAAATATTTTTATAAATAAAAACGGCGAGGTCGATAGTATCGAAATTTATTTTATTACTACCTTAATTAATAGGGAGGTTATTAGTAACGTGGGAGCTAGCGCTACTACCGGGGGTAAGAGTATTACTACTACCGCTATAATTAAAAGGGGTAATAGCGCCTAAAATACGAACGTTTATTTTATAACGGTAATTAATATCTTCGAAATTATTAGTAACGGTACAATAAATTGTAAATTACTTTTTAAAATTATTAGCCTCGGGGAGATTATAATAGGCGAATATATTATAGAGCCGTTTATTAATTTTATTATATAAATAATAGATTTTTATAGCGTTAGAAAGGCCGTATAGGTTTATAAAGTTAGTAAGTTCGAATTTGAATTTAACGAAGGATATATTCTTTATAAAGAACTCCTCTAAACGACGGCCGGCGTCTAATTTTAAATTAATATTCTAGAAGCGGGTAATAAGATATTTTATAAATTCGGTACTAATCTTCTAACGCTAAGTATCCTTATCGCTACTAATTTAAATAATATTAAAGTCGTTTTAAATATTAGAGAAGATCTCTAGGCCTAATAATATAATTGTATAGATAATTTTAACGTCCTTATTAATATAAAGTAAGGGGTTGTATTTTTATTAGGATTAGATATAGAAGTGTTAAGCCTTAAAAATTTCGTATTTATAAGCGGTATTAATAATTTTTTTATTAATAAAAATAAGCGGGTTCTTTACTATTTATTTAAAGGACGATATTTTATCCTTATTTACTATAATAAAATTATTATAAAGAATTTGAACGTTAGTACTATAAATTTTAAGGGCGTTATAATTTACGAAAAAGTCGTTATATTACTTCTAAAGGTTAACGTAGGCGGTTAAAAGGTTAATGAAGTCGAAATTCTTTTAATCGAAATTATTTTAGGCTTCGTTAATTACTATACGAATAATTTTTAATTCTTCCTTAACGCATTCGAAGTCGTTAGCAATATTATTATAGTAAATAAATTAAGTATAATAAAAGCGACCGAGCGGGGCAATAATCGAACGAAAGGCGGGATTATTAATAAGGATAGTAATAGAGGCGAAATAATTATAAGGGACGGCTTTCTTCTTTTCGTTATCTTTAATACCGGTAATAAAGTCGCTAATAACCGGGGACGGGAGGAATTTATAAAATACGGAGAAATAGACAATTATATTATAAATATTAACGAATTTATTAAACGCTTTATTAACGTTTTTTAAATTAAAAAACGTAATTAGGGGAACGCTAGGGAATTCGTTAAAAAAATCGCCGCCGGTATTATTAGTGGGCGAGAAGATAAGGGGGCTACTATTTTCGTTATAAAATATAAAAGCGAAGGGAGTGATTATATAAAGGCGAAATTTTTATCCTTTAAATAAAAAGTATTTACCTTTATTTATTAAATAAAGGGGAGCGGGACCGGTTAAGGATTATTATAATTTACGATTATCGAAGCTTAGGGGTATTAGATTTAGCGATTCGATTAATGAAGTAATTTTTATACGCGCGCGATTGATAAATTAATTATAAAAGAGGTTTACGCTATGAATATAATAGTTAAAAAGTATAATTAATTATTACGGGCAAAGGGTAGATAATAAATGTAAATATACGTAATTATACGAAGGAGAAAGGGAGAGAGTATAGACGAGTACTTAGAAGATTAGCTTTATAAGGGCGGTTAGCGGTAGACCCGATGTAGGTCCTGGCGGGCCGCTATAGCTAGTTAATTAGCAGCGCGATAGCAGTCTTAGAAATTGCTGCGCGCTAGTATAAGGCACGTGAGCGAATACGTGCAACATAGGCTAGCCCTGTGACAATTATTCCCCGTCTAAAAGCTCCTCGCTTTATATACCGTAGTAGAGGTATATATTCTATACTATATCGGTTTACTAACTTTCGCCTAATAATATTCCCTATTATCTTTTCGAATAGAATATTTGGTATCCTAATCCTTTATTTTGTAAAAACGCCAATTTGTAGCCTTAGCGTTAAAAGTATACTAAATCTCGTTAATTAATTGCGTACGGAAGTCTCAATATTGAATGTTAAGCGTAATTTTAAAGAAGACCCTATAATTCTTAATCCGCTAGATTAGGAATATATTAATAACGATAATTTTAAGATAGAAATTATAAAATAATACTATTTATAGGCCCTTTCGATAGCAATATTTATATATATTATTAGCGTATAATTAATTACCGATATTAACACTATTTATATATATATTATATACTTAAATAATTTCGGGAACTTTAATTATTATAATGCTTAGTTCGCTAAAAATATCCCTTATTGTACCCTTTTTAATCGGGCGCCGTCGTTTAATTTCCTTAATTCTTATATTAATATTATAGGGATCGAACTACGTAAATAAGAAGTTTATAATCTAGCGGTCTTTAACCGACTAAAATACTACGCCGTCGTTAACTTTCTAATAAATATATTTATATAGGATCTTCTCTTTCTTATCATTTATATTTTTAAAGCCGGTAAATTCCTTAAATATATAATTTTTGCAGATTGTACCGGTAATAGTAATATTATAAATTCGAAGGTAGTAAATAAACGGGGCGGTAACGAAGAGGTTATTATAAAAGACGTAATAAATCGATAATAGAGAGGGAGGAGGGAACGTAATAACGAAGTAAAGTACGAAAATTTACGTAGATTTAAATTAAGCTTATATATATTAAATAAATATTAGAAAATATTATTAACTAATAATTTTATATAGGGTTAATATAAGACTTATATAACGATTAAAATCGATAACCCCCTTTACGTTATTATAAAATAATTAACGATAAAAGTAGCCGCCTAAGGCTACAATCTATATTTTAATACTAATATCGGTAGGTTTACTAGGGATGGTTATTATAATAATATTCCTACCCGTATAATATACAACCTTCTCGTTATTAGCAATATTTTAAAGGGGTTTACGAAGTTTATATATAAGCTTTATAATATATTTATTAAAGGTATATATTCTCTCCCAAAGGGTCTAATGCGGAAGTCTGGGAGCAATCCTGTAGAAGACCATATATTCTAGTATTCTAGGTAGGAAAGCGATACAGAAGGAAAGAAGCAAGCCATCTAGAGGGAGCCGTACGGTCTTAAGTAAGTAACCGCAAGGCTTCCAGAAGGCATTGTCTTTCTTCTCAGTGAATAGTGGCCTTAGTAAAGGCTATTATAAAGGTTGTAAGAACCTTTGTAGCCTAGCAAGGCCGGCAAGGCCGGAAAGGCCGGCAAGGCCGGAAAGGCCGGCCCGGTGCCTGCCGAAAGGTTCCAGAAGGTAGGCCTTCCAGGGTAGGTACAAAGGTTGCTATAAATCTATCTATCTATTGTATATATCCTATATTAAGTCCCGGCTTACGAAAAGAACTATTACTATCCTTAATAATTATCCATCTATCATTCTATATATTAATCCTCGGTATTGCCTATTCCCTATAATTCTATCCAATCTATATTTAACTATATTTCTTTATTAACTTCTATTTTAGTCCCTACGTTAGTTAAATCTCTTTAGCGAATATAAGCGCTATAACCTCCCCTTACTTTAAGGCGGCTATTGCTATAATTTTCTTAATGAATGCTTGGAGTTAACTCTTTAGGACGGCCTCCCTATTTCTTCCAATATTCCTCTACTAATTCTTTAGACTTCCTCAATTGCTATTCTATTATTTATTAATTGTATTTATTACCCTAACCCTTCTATTTAATTAAGTATTAGAATCGATATTTATTAATTAATTTATATTTTAGTACGGCCTTTACTTCGTAATTCTCCCCTTTTTCCTCGTTTAAATCCTACGAATTTTTAATAAATTTTAGGGGTAGGGTGTATTTTTTAAAGGGATCCTCCTCGCTAAGTACTAATAATAAATAGGCGTAAAATATTACGGGGTGGATTTTTATAGTATTAAGGAGGTTTAGGTAGTAAGTTAATTTACCGATGCGTTTTAGGACTTTAAATAGGCCGGTACGTTATTAAGACAATTTATAAGGTAGTCTACTAAGTAGGTAATATCCGTAGTAGAATTAGAGGAATACGCGGTCGCTAAATTGGAATTCGATATCCTTATAATACTCGTCGTATTTTATTTTGGCTCTTACTAAAGCGAAATCTATAGCCAATTGGGCGTCCTTTCGAATATATTCCTTAAAGGCTAAATTATCCTTGTATTAGATATTAATTAAAGTGTTTAAGGGTCTTCGAAATTTAAAATTATAAATTTATTCGTAGGGCGTAGATTTAATAGTTTTTAAATACGAATTATTAAGGTTCTATTATAGAAGTAAGATAATTTCGATTTAAGGGGATTAACTTTCGAAGTAATGGAAGCGAATAGCGATTTCTACGGACTAATTTTTTCGTTCGGCGAAGCCGTTACCCTATAAATAGTATATAATAGTTATTAAAAGTTTAGTACCCTAAGCCTACTATATTCCTTTCTATAAGGTTAATATAAATTTACAATCCCAATTTAATATAATACCGGTAAGTATTCCCTAATTAGCAAGAATTAATTATCGTATTAAAGCTTATCCTTACTCGTCGGCTATATACTTAATATATCCCCGAATTAATAAGGACCTTTTTGAGTTTAGATATGTAGTCGTTATTATAGCGTTAAAGGTAATATATTTATCGCTTAGTAATTGCTATAGGGTTCCGGCTAATAGTACTTCGGGAAGGCCGATAATAAAATCGATAGTAATAATATATATAGGGAGGGTGCTTTTTGTAATTTGTAAAGGCTAGTAGTTATTAATAGGCGGTATTCTACTTATTTAATTTAATTAGTAAGTAGGGTAATATTCTATATATTTTTTTACTAGGCTGGTCTTATTATTAATAATTAACCCTTTTAAATCGTATAATATTCTATTTTTTCCGAAGTAATACTTTTCGTTATAAATGGCGGCTAATATTTCCTATACGTATACCCCGGGGATATATAGACTCCGAGTTTTTCTATTATTTTTTGAGTAGTAAATTAATTTATCCTCGGCGATTATAAACGGGTATTTAATACGGTAAATAACGTTATTTTCTAGGGTAATAGTGGATAGGTCTTTAAAAACTCTAAAAAATTTTCTATTATTAATATATACTATTATAATCTTCTTCTTTAAATCCTTATCCATCTATAGCTCGGCTATTGTAAATTAAATAGTATTGAGTACTGCCTCGCCCTTAGGATTACCGTTATTACCGACGTATTAAAGTTAATTTAGGGCGTCCGGTACGAAATTTAACCGTTTTAGTAGGTAGTATACTTTTAGGTTATATTAGGATAGGTATACCGAGGTATTAATTAATCTTTTATTAATATAGTCGGTAGAAGAAGTTTTTAAGGTCGTTTATTCGACTATTTTTTTAGTTACGGAATAGTTAATAAGAACGATTATAGGGAGCTTTATTAAGTAGATTTAAGTATGTAGCCTTTTTATTGCTTAGATTAAATAGGCTATTTCTAATTCCGAAGGTCTATAGTTAATTTCTGCCTTAATTAGATATTTACTTAAGAATATTATTGGTAGGATTTCGGCTAAAGGGATATTCTTACTAGGAATCTATATAAAACCTTTCCTCAAATAGAATAATATTACGCCGTACCTTCTTTCGTAAGAACCGTCCAATTATAAGTATAATTACTCGTCCTCGTCGAAATAATATAGAATTGTATTATCTTCGTTATTATCTCTATCTTTACTATAAATAGCTTTTTATACGGCTTTGAAAGAGATATATTCTTACTCCGTTAATTCCTAAATTATTTTATTACAAAAGGCGGTTCTTTTTCTTAGGTTTCCGGTTTAAATTATTCTAGATTCGCGGCCTTTAATTAACAAGGTGATTTTTCGTTCTTATAATAGTTTAATTAATTAGGCGTAGTAGGGGATTAAGTACTTTAGGAAGCCGCTATTACTAATATATATCTCTAGGGCCTTTAATTGGTTAGGGAAATTTAAATTCCTTATAGTTTTAATCCTCTCCTTCATTATCGATAATCCGAAAGTATTTACCTAAAATCTTAATAATTCTACGCTTAAATAGCCGATAAAGGATTTTTTCGGGGAAATAGAAATGTTCTTACTAACGAATAGGCCGAAGATGGTATTTAAATATTTTAAGTATTCTTCGGCGGTATTGGAGGCGATTATAATATTATTAATAAAGGTATAATAGAAAGCCGAATAAGGGGCGAGCAATTAATTTATAAAGCGCTATACGTATACGGGCGAATTATAATATCCTATTAAGGTTACGTTAGGTATTTCTAAGCCCCTATACGTAATTAAAATTAATCTATCTCTATAAGGGGGCTAAATACCGAATTGGTAAAAGAAGGATATTGCGTCGATTACTATAATAAACCTCTTCCCTTTTATTCTAATAATAATCGCTTCCTACCTAGGAAGGGGGTAGTTATCTAATATTAATACTTTGTTTAAGGATTTTAAATCGACTATAGGCCGTCCCTTGGCCTTATTTTTCGTTATTTTCTAAATAACGAAGATTGGGTGTAAGAAAAGTATAGCATTAAAATAGTCTAATAATTTACTTTGCCTTTTTAATTTCTCGAATACTTCGTCGACGATTTATTAATTTTTCTTATTTAATAGGTAGACGCGGATATTCGTCTTCTAATTCTACTAGCCTTCTACTAGCGGAATCTTTATTATATTTTTTTTAATAATATTAATAATACCTCCTTTTTCCTAAAAGGTTAGATACTTTTCGACGATAGCCTTTATTTTAACGGCCAATTGTAAGTCCTTAGCGAAGATATATATACCGTTAATTACAATTTCTAACGCGTTGCTTATCTTCTTAATGCTTAAGAGTAAGTACTTTTCCGGAATTTTAGGCTTATTATTACCTTTAGTATCTTCGTTATTTTGGGTAACCTTATCTTTATTATCTAAGTCGCTACTAACTACGTTTGCCTTAATATATTCCTAATCCGAAATAGTATATACTTTGTTCGTATATTCTTTAATAATACCGATTCTAGTCTTTTTAAGGATTATTAATAGTATATTAGTATTATAATTCTTTATAAGTATAATTTGGAGGGTTTTATTAGTTATTACGGTATCGATAGTATTAGGGTACTTTGTTTAGAATTCGAAGCATTTCCCTAAGGGTAACGGTTTATAAATTATTAAGACGTATATTTATTAATTTAACCGTATTGTAATTTCCCTAATAGTAGTAACCTTCCAGTAATATAGGTTAAACCTCTTATTAATAGAAAAGTCTACCCGAAAATTGTTAAGTTTAATGAATATTACCTTAGATTAAGAATAATCGATAATATTTCTACGGGAATCTATAAAATTGTTCGCTAAGAGGGCGTTAGGTTCCAAAGAATTTATTACCTAAACTAATTTTTTAATCTTTATTAGGGTAGGGTAGAAATTTTCGTTTTTACCAACCAAGTATAGCTAAAAAGTAACCTATTCTTTAATAATTAATATACCGCCGACGCCTTTAATTTTCCTCGGATTTTTAAGCGTAATAGTATATTTTAACTAATTCAAAAGGTCCCTAAATATTATTGAACGTCCAATTCCTAGGTCGATATATACTTCTACGGGCTCGGCTTCGGGGGCGGTCTTAATATTAATTCGTAAATAAATATAATTTAATAAAGGGCCTTATTCTATATTTTATTCATCGACTTCGGGTACCTCCTTAATATTATATCCTATTAGGTAAACTACCCAATTAATTATTAGAATTAGCGGAATATAGGTAATAATCTAAGGGCGGAGTAAGTCCAAATCCTTCTCCGGGTAAATTTTTAAATAAATAAAGAATTTATTGCATAATTCGAACTCTTTACCGTAGTAGCCGTATTTACTTTTAGTATCCTCGTTAATCCTTCGGGCCTCGGCCCTAATTGCGACTAACCGACGGCATTTCCGTATATAGGCTCTTTTACTATTTTCAAAATTATATTATCTTAAGTACCTCTAGCAAGTTCGGTTACTATTATAGACAAAATAGTTAAATTTTAGTTCGGATAGGGAATCTAAAACATTTTCGGCAAAATAGACCTTATTGTATTTAAAATTTATTTTAAAGTCCTTACGCTAATCCTATAGCTAACTAGTATAATTATCGTTATAATCCCACAGTCGGTTATCGTTACGGTCCTTAGAACAATTATTATAACGGTCCTTAGAACGGTTATTATAGCGGTCCTTAGAGCGATTATTATAATTATCTTTAAAATAGTTATTATAACGGTCTTTAAAATAGTTATTATAATAATCCTTAGAGCGGTTATTATACTTATCCCTAGTCCTTCAATTACTATAATAATTGCCTCGAAAGTCCAATCTTCTATCGTCTTTAGAACTAGAGCCGACGGCTTTATTTATTAAGTAAGGGTACCGATTTATAGTAGTAATATAGAGGAGGGCGCGCAACTTATTAATAATTTATATATATTCGGCCAAAGGACCTTACTTAGGAAGGGCTTTCAAATATTATTAAATATTAATATCTATATTCGATTAAATTTAAACTATTACTCTATACTAATTATCGCCGTCTTTATTCAAAATTCCTATAGCCCTAATTTAACAAAGCTTTTTCTAAACGAAATCGGAAAAAATATTCTAATTCTTAATAATATTCCTTAAATAAAGGGTAAACTCTATAAATTTACGTATAATCGTAATAGAGTCTAGCTAAAAATATTTAAATAAAGCGTTAATTAAATCGGTAAAATTAACGATATATAAAGTATTTCGTTTAAAGGGGGTAATTTTATTAGTCTACTACAATACGGCGGGGTTGGCTAGAAGGGTCTAGAAGATAGATATAATCTATCTTTTAGCGGTCTTACCCGAAATAGGGTCTTCCGTAAAAGACTTTAGACGGTCTATAAAATAGAAGATATTAATATAGATCGTATTCTTTCTATCGATAATTATACTAATATTATTTAGGTCTTTAAAGTAAGGGTTAAATTAGCCGATATCTTTACAACGAAACTTATTATCCTTAGACAAAGGGTTACCGGTATCGCCGTTACTAGCGGGGTCAATATTACCGTTATTACTAGTATTATTAGGATTGGCAGCAGCTTAGGCTACTTATTAAACGGTTGCGATTTTAGGGGTAAGGTCGGTATACGCGGGGTCGGTTTATAAAGTTACTATAATACGTACGAATAACGCGTTCAAGTCGGGGGTAGTATCGTTAAATATATTATTATTATTATTATTATTTATATTGTAGTTACTTCTCTTATTTTAACTAATATTATTAAATACTTAAAATCGACTAATTAAGGTTCTTATTAATCCTTTTAATTAAGAGTCGTTTGGAATATTCATTCGGTCTATTAGCTCTATTAGCTTTACTTCCAAATTCTTAATAATTTATTTTAAAGCGGTTAATTTAGGAAGGATATCCTTATTTTTGTCCGTTAAGCCTTTCATTTTATTTATTATTCTCAAATTAATTTAATTAATTACTTTGTCAAAACCTTCCACTCTTTTTACTAGGTTATTTATAGTATCTTCTATATTACTATAAAAGTCGGTCAATTATTTACCGAATTTATTATGCTCTATTATATAATTACTTAGTTTATTATCGTAAAATTGTATATAATTATTAAAGGTAACGGAAAATTTACTATTATAGAATCGTATATAATTATTAAGGGTATCGGAAAGTTTTACTAAATCCGTCTTCATTACTATTAATTCCCAATCTTTTACTTCCGTCGGTAGCTACCAATATACTATATCCCATTACAAATACTCAATATATTTTCTAATATATATAATTGTTAGCTCATTATTCCCGAAATTTCCTAGCTATTCTCCTAATTCCGGTAGATCCTTAAAGTCCAAAATCTTAGATTCCTATCCTTCCGTCGGTATCCTGCTAGCGCGAATCTCCGGCTCCGGCGGTAGCGGGGGTTTAGGGGGTAGGTTCAAAGATCGTAATACGGATCTAATATTATATATATAACGCCTTCCTATTTTAGGGAGGAGATCCTAATTATTTGTAACGGGTATAAGTATATCGATAGGGTCGATTTACGGGCTCCCGTCGTTTAATTAGGGAGGCGGTCGGGTTCCATCGTCGGGCGGAGGGGGCGGTCGGGTCCTATCGTCGGGCGGATAAGGCGGCTTACCGAAATTGTTTATATTTTTATTAACTATTTTAGAAGGTTCTAAAAGATAAATTGTTCGGTTGTACTTTTAACGGATATAGGCGTAAAGGAGAGGGGATACCGCAATCCTACTACGTTTCGGATACGGGGGAAACCTTTAGCGTTATTTATAATTTATAGTTTATTACGACTTAACTATATTTCGTTTACGGATTTAGGTAGTAATATTGCGCTATTATTTCTACTCCCGAAGGAATTTTTCGTTAGGGTAGGAATAGGTAAAAAAGGTTTTTTAAAGGAGGGGGTAAAAGATATTCGTTAACGACGGCCTACTACGATTCAGCTATTATCTTAGAATATTTTTCTTCTACGAAAGGGTACGAAGGGTACACGATAATTAAATAGCTCGTAAAAACTAAATGTCCGTCGCAATACCTAATTCTAAGGGTAATTAAAATAACTATTGTTTGGCCTACTACGATTTAGCCAAACGGTAATCAAATAATTGAACGTATAATGCGCGGGGTTGAAAATTTTATTAGTAAAGTTGTTCGCTAACGCGGGGTTAATAATAATATTTACGATAGCGGTCAATTCAATCGTTTAATTATAGCTACTATTTAATGCGGAAGTCTGGGAGTAATCCTATAGAAAACTATATATTCTAGTATTCTAGGTAGGAAAGCGATGCAAAAGGAAAGAAGCAGGCTATTTGGAGGGAGCCGTGCGGTCTTAAGTAAGTAACCGTAAGGCTTCCAGAAGGTACTGTCTTTCTTCTTAATGAATAGTAGCCTTGGCAAAGGCTGTCACAAAGGTTGTAAGAACCTTTGTGGCCTGGCAAGGCCGGTAAGGCCGGAAAGGCCGGCAAGGCCGGAAAGGCCGGCCCGGTGCCTGCCGAAAGGTTCTGGAAGGTAGGCCTTCCAGGGCAGGCACAAAGGTTACTATAGATCTATCTATCTATCGTACATATCCTATATTAGGGTCGTTAGACTATTATAACCGTTAAAATCCTAATAGTAAAAGCGGTGCATTAATATTTCGAACCTATAAAAAGGCATTTACTTTGTAATAAGGTACGAAGGATAACCGGGCTTCTCCCTCTAATATAATTTTAAATTCGGTTTAATATAGAGGTTAATATAAAGGATAATCGCTATTATAATATATAGTTCGTCGGCGTAGTAAGGAACCTAACGTTTATTACGGGAATAAGAATTTCGATTACCGTTATATAGTATAATACGCTATTAATTGGTCTATATCATTTAATTTTCAATAATATTATAGGGAAAGAATTTGAAGAAGAGCTAAAATATTATAGAAGGGTTATAATAAATTTAAAAAGTAAAGTAATTACTTTATAGCGGTTCGAATACTAGTAAAGGATTATTACCCGTCGTATTAGGCGCGCGTTATTATAGGTATAAAGGCTCGTACAGTATATTATTTCCCTAATTTATATATTAAATTAAAGGAATTTTAACCGTTTAAAGGAGGGGATTTTTACCGTTAAACATAAATTCGAATTCGTTTACAAGGCTAGGGAATCGAAGGGCGAAGCTATTAATAGGGACCTCCCCAACGTAATAAGGAGCAACGGTATAATTAGGGGGTTAATACTCTTTTTAAACGTCCCTAAAATTAATAACCCTATCCTTCTCCTTTACTTTAATCGGCCAGGAATCCGGGTTATCTATAGTTAAAATAGTAACGTACGCGGGGATAATATAGGTTAAATAAAAAAATATTGAATATTCGGGATTTAATTGATTTTATATAGTGAAATCTGTGCTTCTCCGGGCAAATAATGTTTGTATAGGAGGGTTGTATAGGGTAGCCTTGGCGTACTACGAAAGTATTTATAGGCCGGGAAAAAAATGGCTCAAAAACCGCTTAAAGAGATAAGTCGAACCAAGGGAGAGCAAAGAGGCGGTGGTGGCACAGCTTGTGAGTGGTGAGTGGTGAGTGATGATTGATGACGGCGGCCGGCGGAGGATGGAGCTGAGGAGAGGAACAGTTGAGGCTTGTCGGGTCGCAGGGCCTCACAGTGAGCAAGATGACCCACGAAAGGCAGAAACTCGACGGATTTGTGACCGAGTTGTTGCGAGAAAAAAAATGAGAGGGCAGTGGTGACAATGAAGCGGGAAGCAGACCGGGGACGGAAAGAACAGCTACCCCTGCACGTTGACTGCACGTAGGTTGTCTTCTCACCGAACATGGCGTTGTCTGATTGGTCCAATTTGATGTAGATAACCCCGCTTTCCCCTCCCCGGCCTAGCCTTAAGAATCGACAAGGATCTGTGGGTGAGCGCGAAGAAGCACCAAAGGAACGACGCCCGATCTGGCAATAGCTTCGAACGCGGCTTCCAACCCTCCCAACCACACCATGATAAGATGAGGAGAATGTTTGGCCGGCGACGATGGAATTGAGGCTCCAATTTCCGCCACTACACACAAAGGAAGTCTTCGCTTTGGTGGACCTCATGATGGGAAAAGGCGGGACGAAGGGAGAAAAGGCTGCGAGCCTGCGCGATGTGGCTGCCTCGCTACCTTCAAGACTCTTCACAATCTCTCCGTCCGGACCCGCGTCAGCTTACTTACGCCGAGAGAGTACGGCGATGCCTTCCTTCACAATCGCAAGATAACATCAGCAAGTGCAAGCAGGTACCGATCACCACGGGATCACTCTTTCCATACAACCACAGTCCACTTTGCGGTCAATTGTGGTGAGCGGTAGATGCCTGTTATGGGAAGGTGCCGTCGTATTTGCTGCGCACTCCTGCAGATGGAAATTGGCAGCAACGAACTCCCACCACAAAGGTCCCTTCCTCCCGTATTCACACTTTCCCGGTCTCGTCTTTCGGAGCGATGCATCAACAAAGTGCAACCTCCATCATCATGAAATCTCGATGGCGGCTAATCATGATTCCACTCGTTTCGGCACTCTTTCCCACCCACACGGCTATCTTGATCGGCAACGATGTGATGCCAGGTCCAGTCCAATACCCCAAACACCATGAGACGATGGATGGTGATGGCGACAGAGAGGCGATGCACCCTATGCAGAGATGCTGTCAATAGCTCACTTTGTTCTCGCGCGTCTGTCCAACCGATGGAAGCAAACCTTGCGGCCACTCCCGCCATCCTGTCTTCAGGGTTCTGGAATCCGGATCGCCTCGACCGTATTGCCGGGCTCACCGGGCCACTGTGTTTGTTTGGTGAGTACATTCTAGGGATTGCCTCCCTCCCGGTGGTATCACCTATTCCGTCCGGTCCACGGCAGAACTCGACGTTGCGCCAATAAGCCAAGTGGGATTACGGTCACTTGTCATGGCCACCAACGCTTGTTATGCATCTGATGTTGGACAGATCGTCATTCTTGCCCCCATTCTACTGGGGCAGTATGCAATGGACAAGACAAAGAGAAACTCAAACAGTTCCAACAAAAAAAGACATGTTGCCATGTTCTCGTCTCCGTTGGCTGCTTCAATTCTCAAAGATCCGACGGACAACGAACAGAAACCAGTTCGTCCACCCTCCATGGCAATGAGAATGCTTGGCGGTGCCTTAGCGGATCCTCTGTCTTCGCTAGGGTCCCCTCTAGTTGCTCCTAGGGCTATCATGGTGCCCGATGGGTGTTGCTTATTCCGCTTACAGAACTTGGCAAAGCAGTCCGTTTTGTGGATGCGTTTCCGTTCTTGCAGCGTTGATATTGCTCGAGATACTTGCGGTTCGACTGGAACTGAGCTTGTTCTGAGGTACCTGGACTTGGCGATATAAGGTGGAAGAAAGCGCCAAGACTGTAAGCGGAATAATCGACACCGCCCGATGCTGATGCCTACGGTACCATTGCTACCTATTACCTGCATCGCAAAAGGCGGCCACGTCGGTGATAATATCCATCATGGTCCCAGATATACCCATTGACTTCGCAGTGCGCAGTCCGGGTATGCAGACCTGATCCACCCCAGCAACCCTACACTCTGGTCAATCGCCGGTGACAAGGCTGAGGCCATCCTTAAAATGGTCTTAAAAGAACACGGGAACCGCCCACCCTCCCTTTTCCTGGTGAGAATAAGCACGGGTGGCTTGATGGTTGGGGTGGGACCATCTGTTGGAACCTTGACTTATACACCCAGACTTTGCCTGGGCCTGTCTTACAGACCTTCCAAGACTAGCATTCGCTCCTCGGCCCCCTACCAATAAGAGGCTCCTCAGTGCACAAGGCGTACCAGGGTCCTAGATTTCGTGCAGAACTCAGCACCACCCAACCTTTACCTCGCCACAACTCTTCTCGAGGTCGCTGACTGGTAGGTTGCAAGGAGCATCAGGAGCGAGCAGTGGGCAATATCGGCCGTTACTTACCTTGTGCCTCTGCAAAGATCGATATCTCTTCAGTTGTCGACAAGGCCGTACACACTTCGACGTGCTCCCACACGGGTACAGTCACTTCTCGCTCTAGCCTCCCTCACGAGACGTCTGTGGCAGAGATCCTTCCTTCTGGATCAGACATATCCATCATTTGGTGGCCTATCTCAACCCACTCCAAACTCGTGGCTGTTCATCAGTTTTGCCACAGCTTTCGAGCACCACACAATTGGTCGCTGTTGTGCGGGGCTTGGGATTTGGGTTCAGGTAAGCTCTCATCCTGTCTTGTGTATGGTGGTGTCAGATATTGGGTCTGTCACGACCGCTTTCCCCAGCGTACGGTTTCCTTTCGCACTTTTTCCTTTGTAAAGCTACGTGGTGGCCATGGGCTGTTTTCCATTGCGCTAATCCTCCTAATAGAACACTCCTACATCCGCCTGCAATATTCTGCCGACTTGTTGGGCTATCACGCATATGGCTTCTTGGTAACGTTCATCAACAGCCTCATCGCACTCTGGTGCCTCCCAAACCAGCGCGCCGCCTTGCAACTTCACCCACATATTTCGTATCAACGTTGTGTCAAGGCTGAAAATTGGACATTGGCGTCAAATCAACATGGGTCTAAAAGCTCTGGCCACACTGGCCCTTTCCCCTTACCTGGTCTTTGTCCAAGCTCAGACGTTCTGGAAGCCGAACCAAGTCAACACTACGCTATGCTACTGGGAACAACCAAGAGGTTGGTATTCGTGATGCTCGCCGGTGAAATACTTGGCTAATCAGAATCTAGCCGCTGTCATCCGAGACACCATCTACGTAGATGGTGGGAGGGCGTGGTGGATCCCAGGGTACGCTGACGGTTCTCTCGGTCCTGTAGGAAACGATGGTAAGTTGGTCACTGAAGGATTGTGAACAACGGGATCTTGCTAATAGGTGCCAGACAATGACTATGGTCGCATTTTTACCCTTAACCTAAGCACTGCATTCGAAACAAAAGACAATGTTACCGCAAAATTCAATATTATGACCAAAGCACCGCCCGGCAGTGTGGTCAACAACAACGATCCCAACTACTACGACGGAGCTTTGTTGGCAAATGACGCTCAATGGTTTGCCTATGGTGGTCTTACCCGCAAGACAGCTGCCTTCAACACGGAGCCCGCTAAGGATCTAGTGTCGGGCTACAGGCAGTATCAGTACGGGCCAGAAAAGGCGGTTTTCAACCCAGGGCTTTTCAAAAGCAGCCTGGATACCGACAACACGGACGTCACTCGCTACGTCGCATTTGGTGGTGCAGCGAGTGCGCCTTCAGAAAACCTGGCCTGGTATTTTTCCGGAATGCAGGCGCCAACAAAAGGGCCTGTTTACGAAGTGACAGCCAATCGCACGACATCACCCTCTGTCATAGCAAACTCCTTAATTACACTGGATATGAAGGAGCAGCAGAAAGAAAAGTGGAAGAACAGTACTCTTCCCTCCGAAATAGCTGGCCGGGCAAATCCAGAGCTTGTCTGGGTTCCCGTTGGTGCCAAGGGGATCCTCGTTGTTCTCGGAGGCGTCATTTTCCCGAACTTTGTCGAGACCCGCCCGGTTTCGCCTAACGAGACAGAAAGTGTCAGTATTTCGCCCTAGCAACATAAGTTTCTCCGGTACTGACAATCGACCAGAAAAGAAAGAGCCCTGAGTTTATGTCTACGATCGATGTGTATGATGTTGCGAATGAACGGTGGTATCGCCAGCCGACAACAGGTGACAATCCTGGACAGCTTACTCGCGGTTGTGCCGTGGTGGCACCTGCCCCGGATCAATCAAGCTTCAACATCTATTATTATGGCGGCTTCCAGGGTCTGAAGAATGGCGATCCTTTCAACGACGATGTTTGGGTGCTCTCCATGCCCTCCTTTACTTGGACGAAGATCACGTCCAGCACGTCCAGCGGTCGGGCTGGACACAAGTGCTTTATGCCTTATCCCGATCAGATGTTGGTTCTTGGAGGTTACACAAATACGCCGAGCAGCGGACCCCCGACTTGTATCCCTGAATTTGTTCGGGTTTTCAACCTGACGACCGGAACCTGGCTGTCAGGATATGATCCTGCAAAGAACAAACCCTATGGGGTTCCTGAGGCCGTTCAAAAAAGGATCGGTGGTTCTGCTACGGGCGGTGCAACGGCACGCGCACCGAGCGACGGCTGGGCTGCAGCAGACCTTGGGAAAGTCTTTGACACCAAGTATACGACCAAAATCGCGACATGGTACCCGTATGCGTCTGAAGCACCAGCAAACAACACCAATCCGACGTCTCCTGGGAGTGGTGATACCGATGAGAAAAAATCAGGGGGTGTACCATCCTGGCTCCCTCCCGTGCTTGGTGTCGTGCTAGGGCTGATGCTCCTGACTATAATCGCTGTCTTGGTTCTCCTCTGGAGGCGCCGCAGGTTATTGAGGGCTGGCACTAGTGTAGCCGAAACTGAAGATACCAATGGCTACCGAATTATGTCATGGATGCGCGGCCAGCAACACGCCACCGAAAAGGCCACTACCGTCACGACCTCGGATGAATACAGCAGTATCCCTCACAGCCCCAGTCCTATGCAAGATATGGAAAGCACAGGATCACCCATGCCGCCGCCTTCAATTGCCGAAGCTATGGACACACAGATCACGCCGCCGCCGGCTCCAGTCGAGTTGATGGGTAAGATTAAGCCACCATGATCATGAAATACACCTACTAACTCTTGTTCACACAGATACCTCGCCTCGCGCCGAACTCCACGACACTGGTTTGAGTCACATTGATGTCCTGAACCGCCATTCGAGTGTGGGTCGAGTCAACACAGCCGGAAATGGCTCCCTCAACAACCGATCGTATTACACGGGAGGAACACACCAGATGGACCACGCGAGCAACTTCACCCGCTCATCCACGGGCGTTGCCTCTTCTCTGCCACCGCACATGCAGGGTGTCGATGGTGCCCCAACCAACTTCCGTCCCGACTCGGAGCTGATGGGCAGCGTTCCATCCGGGGCTGCGTCCGCTAACAGAGACATGCCCTCGCCCATGGTCTCGCCAACCACAACCACAGCAACCCGCGGCTTTGCCCTCTCGGACGTCTCTAATGTCAGCGAGCGTGATAAGGCACACCTCCGACAGATCAGCGACGGAACCGTGAGCTCCATGACCTCGGGACAAACGTACAACAACAACAACAACGGACAGCACCCGTCCAACGTCAACAGCAACCACCGCTTCAGCAACGGCCCTTCCCCCGCCTCCGTCCCGGAGGAACATGTCATCAACCAGCAGGGCGGGCAACAGGCGCCCGACCACATTCCTATCCCCCAGTCTGCAACGTCCGCTATGGGCGGTACGCTGCCACTGGGCTCGCCGCAGCCGGTCTCACCGCCTACGGCAGGGTTAGCGGAGGGAAGCGACGATTACTTGAGCGTTAGGCCACAGCCACCGCCAACGGCGGGCCTTGGCCCGGGAGCCGCTGGAGGTGCTGGGGCGACGAGTAGTCCGAGACGGAGCATGTTTACGGAGAGTAGGGAGGATATGAATGGGACTGGTCCGGGAGGTGATGCGAGGTAAATGACGGGGAGTGTATCGGGAAAGGAGGGGTGGGAAGGCTCGTTGGAAATGGGAAATTAACGGGTTAGATGTGATACGATTGATGGGACAGGCCATTGGGTTTGTGCTGGGTGTCGTCTTTCTTACTTTTGTCTGGTGTCTGATGGGTTCCAGTTGTTGGTTTCCGGTCTAGTCATGTTCGATGTCCAGGTCAACAATGGGATTCGGGGCTCGGGACTGAGCTGATACATACCTTGTGACTAATGAACCTCGCTATGAATTGTTTTGAAACATCGATGCCATGGATTCCATGAGTATACTTTTGTGAATACATTCGTGTTGTTTTCATCATTTTGACAACGAAAGGAGAATCTCGTTGGGAGATATTACGAGTTGTTCACATCTTATCTTCGAGGCAACTGGAAGAAGAGATACCGGGCAAATGATCCCGAAACAGCCTCTTTCCAAGTTCCAGCCTGCTCCATTTCCGTCCGTGGAGATGCTCACACTTTTCAGTTCTTCCTTGCCGCCATCATCCATGGGCATTCAAATGAATAAGCCAGTGCAAAAGACTGAGAACGTGACCCGACGATTTATCAAGATGTGAGTTTCTTTTAACACCCTTTCGAGACAGAGGTAACGTGAACGAAAACGACGGTACTTGACTATCATTTTCGATATACTTCTTCTTCTCTTCTTCATGCCTTCTCTTCTTTTCCACCTTTTTTTTCCTTTTTCCTTTTTTTTCCTTTTTCCTTTTTTTTCCTTTTTTTTCTTTCCCCAGTCAGTCATCCCGTCGTCGTGGATTGGGCAGACGACCTGGGGAGAGAACCGACGGGACGGGAATTGGTGGCGTGGTTGGCCATTGGGACCTGAAAGCCGCTGGAACCCCGCTAGAAAAGCCCACTAAACGGTCATCCAGGGCACTGAACTTCAAGTCCGAGCCACTAAGGTACAGAAGCCCGCCGTAACAGGTGATGCATGGCTCTACGCGCCCGGGCCTAACAGGTGTCATCTTCTCACCATTGATTTACCAACATAAAAAATGTACGGAAATAAGAATCAAGGAGATTCTAGTTGCTTCATGCATTTTCACATTGCATATGATTTTTTTACGGTCGTTAAACTATGCTTGGGTGCCGAAAATGCCGAGTGTCCCAAGTGAGTTTTGGCCCACCCCCGAAGTCTGCCTCGCGCCTGCTGCTTTTGACTCCCGGTCCGAGTGTCCAGGTCCGGTTCGCCTCGGACTATGATCAGCCCCGTCAACCACCACAAATGTGAATTTTTTTTCCGACACCATATACCATAATCCGTCACAGTCACCAATCGACTCTGGCAAGTTCAACCCAAACCAGGTCTTTTTTTTTCCGGCTCTTATATCTCCATTATGCCACGGTGTGCATGTGCAATCACGAGCTACTTTATGACCACGCCCTTCGAACAAGAACAAAAAAAGGATGCGAGACAAGCTGCAAGACGTTGAACCGCCTAGACGGGACTCGCAGCCAGATGCCGGACCCGGAGTGGCGGGAAGGACTTGCATAAGGTAGATGCACATATTTAATGTGGGAGCGTTTTTGATCATTGAGGCAATGCTATCTGCGGGTTTTGGGGAGAAAATGTCCGAAGACGGAGGTTGGTTGCTGCAGATAGTCCGTAGAGCCTATGTCCGTTTAAGTGGTTGCTTATTTCCTGTAAGGTACATACATCAAGATGCAAGTTCATTTGTATATGTTACGCTCCGCAGTGAGGCTTGGAAGAGCGGGTGTCGGGGAGAAGCGGTGTTAGCAACCGGCCGAACCGACAAGTACCTGGTTGAAATTTGATATCAAGTGTCAGCAGAAGGAGTGAAACTGGTTATTTTGATGAGTTCTCTTCGGAAATCACTGATTCGGGGGGCAACAACTTTGTTGAAGCGATCCGAGGAAAGCGGGCATGTGTGAACGACAGAATAGAAGAAAAATAATCAGGTCACGAAGAAAACAGGCTTGGGCACTACATGCTAATAAATGGTAAACTTAGCTACTTTTAGAACCTGTTTCCTTTTTTCTCCCTCGCGGCGCATGTAATCACAGCTGGGGCTGATGGGTTGTCAGACAGACGCCTGTCTCGAGATCGGTGCGATGCCGGAAGCCTGGAACGGGATATGTGGGTACTTTTACGGTATCGGTTCGGCAGTGATGCGCTTTTTCGGTTTTTGTGATTATGCAACGCCTGTTCGTAAGAGAGAGGTTGAAGTAAAAGGGTAGTCAAAAAGCCAAAAGAAGAAAACAAAAAGTGGCCGGAGCCTAGCCGGTAAGGTGTCTTCGAAACTGAATGACTTCGGTAATTCCAGACAGTGCTGTTTGTGGGATTTTTCCTGTTTCTGCCCTAACATCGACTGGTGCAGTCTTCGCTTAAAAAAGGCGTACAGGGTGGAAATTTGTTAGAGGGCCATCTAGGTCACACTTTGGCTTTCGGGGAATTCCCCTTTTGGCGACCTGCCCGACTGACTGGAAGAGGTTCCAGCACGAGCCACATCGGCTCCTGATATTGCATCGCATGTACATAGCACCCAACTGACCACCAAGGGCTGCATTTTTTAATTCCTTCAAACTTGTTGCAAAGGCAGTGTGAGTCAAAAAGGCTACATACAGCCGAGTTGCACAGATGCACGGCGTTTATTCCGATTCCTGACGCGCTGCAGATTTTCCGGGCAGAACACTTCTTATGATATCGAGCTTTCGACCATTTCGATCCTTGCGTGGTCTTCCACAACTGATAATTGGCTTTTAGCACGTATCTCGGAGTTTCCGTGAAATGGGCATCAGTAAGTGGCTTTATTGCTGATGATTATGTAGGAAACAAGAACAAGCCGGTCTAAAGGGCTAGAATCGACAGAGAAGAGCGCTGGAATGGCCAGTCTCCTGCACGCATGGTAAGGATGAGTAGAATGGTGGTGGATCGGGCCGTCAGTGTAGAACACGGCCCTCTCTGCAGCTTCTATGTACTCCTCGGTTGAGAGCTCCTTGTTTTGTCTCCGTAGACTGAGCTGTCCGCATGATTCGAAGGCATATATGCCCGCCATATGTGTATACAGAAGGCCGAGCCCCATTGCGCCACCCATCCGTTGAATTCTTTTGCTTCGGGCATGATATAAATGTAGCAGCGCCTGCATGGCACATTGCCTTATCTAATATTCTGCTATCTTACAAGTCTATCTCTCTCCGGATTCTCGCTTGTTTAAGGTATTTAATCTCCTCCTCTTCTCATGTGCTTGTTCATTCTATCTTTACCTTGTTCAACATTAAAACCAGCAAGCCCTTCCTCTGCTTTAGTTCAAAACCACCCACATCCTCTCGGCATTCATCGAAAATTACACACCCATTATCTCGCCGCTGCCAACTGCCCGACAACATTTCCAAACCTTCAATATCCCGGACATTCAAGTCGAATCTTGACTCAATTTTCTCCCAACATTGACTTAGATCCTCCATATATTCCCTCTCCTAAATCCTCTTCTCCTCGATCTATCATCATGCGTTTCTTTACCCGTCGAAAGAAAGTTGACGTCTCGGGGTCGGGTGCGAGTGGTTTTGGGGCGGGCGAGAACCTACGTCTCAAAAAGCACTTTACCATGAAAGATCTCCAACTCCGCACGGCGACCAAAGCAGCCGCTGAAGCTTTCCTTGCCGACTTCCCCAACGGCGAGTTTTACTCCATGGAGACTGACTCGGGGGGAAACAACTTGTGCGGCCTCTTTGCTATTAGAAATAGCATGTTGGCTTTTGCGAGACAGAACCCCCAGCTGCCCGTGCCCGTGCCAACAGTTTTCGGGCTTTGGAAGGCGTTGTGGGTTTATGTCGTCCCTCGTTTCAAAGAGATGCAGAAGATAATCCCGGACCTCAAAATCCCCACCAACAACTTCTCTGGGGATGAACTGAGGCTCATCTTCAAAGGGTGGGCGGAGGGTCTCGGGGACCTGATCAGCAACCACTGGGGAGAAGTGGACCTGGGCCTTGTTACCCCCGTTAAGATGGACGCCAAAAACCCGGAACTGCAGCCTCTACGCCCCCAAATAGAGGTTTCCGAGCCGACCCAGTCGGGACTCCCCATCCTCCGCCCCTATATTCTCAACAGGGGCTTGGAGCACTGGGAAGGGATGGCTCAAGTCCCGCGGAAGAGGGAGCAACAATCGTTGCCGCAGCTCGGCCACCAGCAGCCCGCAATGCGGCCATCGGTTCACCCTCTTCCTTATGGTCAAATGGCACTTCCCGGTTCCGTCATCCAGCCCCAGCAGTACCCCCAGCAGCCTCAAATCGCTACACCAAGCCTTCATGGGAATCCTCTTCGGCCATTGTTTGAATACACCCCAGTCCCCGCTCTTTCCCGCACGGAACGGCCGCAGTTTGACCCGGATTACTCGATCAACTTGAATTACGACCTCGATTCCCCCTCTGGAGAATCTTACCAGCCACTTCTTTCCCCCTTTTCCCAGCCGGAACTATACCAACCGTCACTGTCACTCACCCCGGAGCTGCAGGTGGAAAGTCTGCGCGGAGGGTGCCAACCGATGTCTCAACATGAAATGGAGCAACAGGCGTGGAGGCAACTGGAACGTATCATGGCTGGCCCCCGGGGGCAACTACAAGCACAAAGGGGCGGTCAAGCCCCCATTCCCCATGTGCAGCCGCCGATGCCCCGAGCGGCCCCGAAGCGGCGCATGCTGTCTGAGGTTGAGGAGGATAAAGACCAAGAAGAGGAGAGGCCAGCGAAGAAGAGGACCTGGAGGAAGTAGAAGTGTAAAACGATATCGCTGGAAGTCCATGCCCCGGGATCCCCTTCACTGGGCTCCTCATATACCAGCACTCCCTTCCGGGGTATTTAGGCTGCCCTGGTTTCCGTTTCTCCTCTTCCGTTACACAACTCCGGAATCACAAACCTTCTTCTGTCGTCGCCTTTCTACCTCCGTCAGATAGGGACTTGGGCGTTGCAGGGCTGAGGAAAGGGTGGATTGAGTTCATGTTGGAATCTAAATGGGATTCGGCTAGTTGGCATCTTCATCGGGTTAGTATTTTTACTGGGTTGGCATCATCAAGTTGGCATCATGGGATTTGCATCTGCCTTGGGTATTACTGGCAAAGGGATTAATGAAGACGTTATTTTGGGGGCATAGAGGCATTTTCCCCAAGGACACAGCATTGTTTAGAGGTTAGAGCTCAAGCGTTATGGTTCACGAATCACGATTTACGACTTACGATTTACGAGGTATGAGAAAATATAGAGGCACTTACCCAGATGTGCCCTACATGTATTGTAGCCGTTGAGACCAGCGCGGTCAAGCATTCTCAAGGTCACAAGGTGGTTGAATTGTTGGGAAAAGGAGGTGCGCCTAGGGTTTCTCAATTTAAAGCAGCCGATTTGTGCTTTTTGTTCTTGTGTTGGGCAATGGGTTCAGATATCCGGTCATAGGACAGAAGAATAAGGGTGAGAGTGCTCCGCCGCGTTCCTTCCTTTTCATGCTAGCCCGGTGTTCGAAAGCCTGAGGACAGCCCAGCTTCCAGCTGAGCCGAGTTCAATAGCTCCTTCCGTTTCAGACCTCTGCCGTCGACGAGTATCTTGGAAATCAGGCAGACGAGCAGTCTCTTGCGCAAGCCCTACTTTGAAACGCGTCGCGCCCCTCCTCCGGCCTGATTCTTTTTTGTTCTTCTCCTCTTGACCTCTTCTTCCCCTTCTCCTCTTCCAGCGCAGCCATCACAACTACCACAGCTGTTACCGCGGTTTTCTTTGCCTGATGATGATCTTATATACGCTGAATATCTATCTAAGTAGTCGCTTATATGGGCACGCGGTCCTTCGTCGGTCAAAGCCGGGAGGAAAAAAACCGTGTTTCCCGGGTGAAAACCTCCCGCGACTTTATCGCTGCGCGGCCGTATCAACCACGAGCTCATCTTGTTACATACTATTGATTATGACTACCCTCACCGGCATATTGTCTCTTGAAAACCTATTGTATACTCCTATAATATTACCCGCCATTCTTCCGAAGTAGTTTAGAAATAATAAAACCTCTTTCTGCGTCTTGTAAGCTTCATCTTTTCCTTCATCCCATCTCTCTTATAAAGCAAACTGCAATCAAGGTGGGTCCTTCCTTAGGGTATAAGAAGGGGGCCTCCCCCCTTCCCAAACTTCCTCCCCTTCTCTTCTTTTCCTCCTGTCGCATCCCCCTCACCTTGCCGTCACCTTGTCTCGCTCGCCGTCCTTCGTGACCGACGAAATACAGTTTCTTTTCCTGTGTTTCCCATCCATCGCGTGCAACGATAACCACTTCTTTCGTTACTATTCTCAAGTCCGTCAAGTTGAAGTAGAGGTGAGTGACCCTCTCAAGGGTACCGTGTTCTCCCCGCGCAAAGTTGAACTCTTACTGACCATCTTCCTTTCTCGCGGTAGCCCCTCTTTTCTCCGCCGTCACCAGCTGATCACTATTTCTTCATCACAAGCGCGCGAGTTCCAACCGGCGTGCTCCATATCAACTTAGTTGTGAGAACTTCGTTTGCGACTCACCATTCCATCACTTGAACAATATATATCAACCGACGCAAACACACCCCGCATTCAAATCATCAACCATGCCTTCTAAAAACCTTCAACAACAGGAAGGCAACCCGGCTGCCTCCTCCCTAGCACTAGAGCGTCAACGAGTTCACAGCGCACTGCGCCAGGTCAAGAAAATTTACCTTGACAGCAAGAGCACGGCCAAAGCCCTCTCCTTTCTCAACTCCCTCGCCCGCTTTCCCGACACCCTCCCCTGCTGCCATGGCGAAAATGGCAGTTACCGTCACACCTGGCCTCACGATCCACTGGAGGACATGAGGGAGGAAGGGGAGGAGGTCGAATACTGGATCCGCTACCTCGACTTGATCAAGCAATGGGTCATCATCACCAAGGCAGAGCTCGCAGCTCTGGACGAGAAAACGCCCGAGAAGGCCGGAAAAGCACTCCGCAAGGCCAAAGAAGCTTACCCGGCCAGTGTCGGCCAAGATCGAGACTTGTCCATATTCTTGAGCAACTTCGGCCCACTCCCTCCCCTGGTTCCCTGCTGCCCTGTCTGTTGCGATCACTGTCCTATCAGAATCCAGGAGCTGAGAAGGCAGGAGGCACAGTCGTGGACTCGTTACTATGACTCGATCTTGCGTCGGATGATGGAAACAAACCAGGCGAAGGAAGCGGCGTCGGACGAGCAGGCGCAGGAAGAGAAGCGGAAGCGGGAGCATCAGCTCGGGGAGCGTCGTCTCGGAAAGGCCAAGCGGCCGGAGATGCCTAATGTCATTGACCTTGACCCAGCGGCGCTCGACAAGAACCCTTTGCCGAACGACGAGACGCCTGAGACGCCTGACGTCAGGCTCAGCCTGGATATCTGTCGCCACTTGTTCAAGCAACTGGTCCCGCCCGATCTCGATGAGGAGGAGCACGAATTGTCGGCTGAGCCTTGCCGGCTGGCCTTCAATCAGGTCATCATGACAAACGCCGACGCGAGGCAACTTACCATGGACTGCATCGACGGGATCGAAGGTTTGCTGGAGGAGCTTCAATCCGAAGCCGGAGCCTTGAGACTGAAGGTGGCTGAGGAGGATGTGGTCGTTGAGGAGGAGGATGAGGACCGCCGTGCCGGCTACGACTGGATGAAGGACCTGATGTCAGCAGACAAGATCGAAGGCGAGGATGGAGAAATCCCTGCGGGGCTCTCCGAGTACTGGAGGTATTCCAAGGCTTACTTTCATCTTTACTTGTAAGCCAGTGGCTTACAAGGCAAACGGTTATGGCGCACAATCAGTGTTGTGTTTGTTGGCTTGTTGATAGGATGATATCAAGGATATCATCACCGCTGGCCTGAGGAAGAAAGATATGAGATGGAAGTGGTTGTTTGCCAACATAGTAGTTGCAACACTACCATTCCCCTTTTTCCTATTGTTCTTTTCTTTTCTTCTTTGCTCCTTTTTTTCTTTTCTCTTTTTCCTTTTCTTATTTTCCTTTTTCTCTTTTCGTCATGGGCATAGTCCGCCTGGTCTTGAACAAGGTTTGAAGGCCTTGCACACAACACAAAACATGTACCATAGCGTCAGAAATGCGTATAATTCTTGAAGAAAGGCATATTTTTCTTCAAGAAAGGCGTTTATTTCTTCACGGAACGTGTTTTTCTCTCCAAGAAAAGCATATTCATCCTCAGGAAATTGCGTATATTCCTCCAAGATAATGCATATGTCTTGAGGCGATGCTTCTGAGTCCCACTTGGGATGTCCCAAGATCTTTTGGGAGAAAAAAGCGAAGTTGATGATCAGTGTAATGAAACTCATGAAATGTTGAACGACATTGCTACAAGTCACAACCAGAGCGTAAACAAAATGCCACATCCCATTCAGACGTGACAGATAAAACCGCTGATATACAAAAAAATGGTATTCGTAAAGACGAAAGAAATCGCTTAACCCAGATCCCAACCAAATCCCAAAACCGCCATTACTTTTCGTCATATCCTATACACGTCCACTCTCCAGAACTTCACTACCTAACCAAGCCTAAGCAAGCCTTAAGCAAGCTCAGCAGCGGCCCCACTAATAGCCAACTTGCCCGTCTCCTTAACCTTAGTCTGGAACACCACCTTGTTACCCTCCTTCCACATCTCCGTCACCAGCGTCTGACCAGGGTTGACGGTACCCGCAAACCTAACCTTGATGTTCTTGAACTTGCCAAACTTCTCATAAACGGCCTTGCCAGCGATGCCGAACGAGCAGAGACCGTGAAGGATAGGGACCTTGAAGCCGCCCACCTTGGCAAAAGCAGGATCGACGTGGAGGGGGTTGTAATCGCCGCTGAGACGGTACAGAGCAGCCTGCTCCTCGGTGGTCTGGACCTCGACGACGGCGTCGGGGCTCCGAGCGGGGGGCTTGTTGGCGGCGGTGGAGGCGCCGCGGTCGGCGGGCTTCTTCTGGCCGCCGAAGCCGCCGCAGCCGCGGAGGAACACGGTCATCTCGTTGTAGAAGAGCTCCTCGCCGGTTTCGGCGTTGTAGGTGGTGATTCCTTGCTTGACGATGGCGGCGGAGCCCTTGTCGACGACCTCGAGGAGCTTGCCCTTGGAGACGAGACGGCCCGAGGTGGGGATGGGGTACTTGCGGACTTCGAGGTACTGCTCGCCGTGGAGGAGCATCATGGGGGAGAAGTTGGGGACGATGTCGTCGAAGGAGAAGGGCATCTCGGTGTTGAAGGGAGGGATGACGCCGAAGGTGGGGACGACCTCGAAGTCCTCGTTGCCCTCGAAGATGTACTTGATGTCGGTGCGCTTGGCGCCGATGCCGAGGTTGTAGAGGCAGACGTCACGCTCGGTGAAGGTGTACTCGGTGCCCTTACCTTCGACGCCGGTGAACTTCTTGATGGCAGCAAGGTGCTCGTTCTCGGCAGCGCCAGACTACAGGAGAAGAAGATGAGTCGTTAACAGTCATTCAGGTATTCTACACTAGGTATATATGGCTATTATACATGATGGAAAGGAAAATTACATGATATTCTTTCGTGGCAGCAGGAAGAAAGGGAATCATACCTTGCCCTCGCCGGCACGGTTCTCCATGTTCGACATGATCTTCTCGATGCTGTCGGAGGCCTTCTCGGGGTGGTCGGCGCGGGAGTCGAACGTGATGATATCGTTCCAGTGCTTGACGACCTCCTCGGGGGTAAGAGGAACATCAACGGGGAAGCCGTGGCCGCCAGTGCGCTGCCACCTGGTCTGGCCGCACCAACCGGAGCCGACCTCGTAGAGACCACCAGTGGGGTTCTTGGGGACTTTGTCGCTGCAGAGGGCAAGGACAAGGGGAGCAACGTATTCGGGCTTGAAGGCCTGGACGAGCTCCTCGGGAAGGATGGTCTTGGTCATGGCAGTACCAGCGTTGGGAGCGATGGTGTTGACGAAGATGTTGTACTTGGCACCCTCGAGGGCAATGGCGCGGGAGAAGCCAAGAATGGCGCATTTCTACACAAGTTAGCTAAAATTCAATGAACTTTTAAAGGACAGAAACTTACGGCAGCAGAGTAGTTGGCCTGGCCAAAGTTGCCGTAGATACCAGAAGTAGAAGTGGTGTTAAGAACACGGCCATACTTCTGCTTAAGGAAGTAGGGCCAAGCAGCCTTGGTGACCTTGTAGGTACCGCGGGCGTGGACGTTCATGACGGGGTCCCAGAGGCTGTCATCCATGTTGGTGAAGGCCTTGTCACGGAGGATACCGGCGTTGTTCACAACGATATCGATGCGGCCAAAGGCATCAATGGCAGCCTTGACGACGGCATCACCGTCCTCAGCGGAGAACTTGGCGCCAACGGCCTTGCCACCCATCTTCTTGATCTCGTTAACGACATCGTCAGGGTTGACAAGATCGTTGACAACGATAGAAGCACCAGCCCTGGCGAAAGCCAAGCAGTAGGCGCGGCCGATACCAGCACCGCCACCAGTGACGAGGGCAACACGACCAGTGAAGTCAACCTTCTCACCGGAGTCATTGGGGCCGAGCTTGAGGGACTCCTCGAGAAGGGCGAGGAAATCGTTGGGACCGCTGGGGTACTGGGGGTTGGAGAAGTCGGTGACCTGATCCCACTTCTTGATGATGGCGCCAGGGGTGTAGCTCTCATCGGCCTTGAGGAGAAGACCGGAGGAGCGCTCCCAGCGGAGCTTGGCGACGTGACCACCACCGACCTCGAAGATGGAGCCGGTCTCGCTGGTGTTGTTCTTGTGGACAAGGACGGCAACGAGGGGAACGACCCACTCAGGCTTCATGAGGGCAAGAAGATCAGGGGGCATAACGGTCTCGGTCATGCGGCTGGCAGCGATAGGAGCAATGACGTTGGAGATGATGTTGTACTTGATGCCCTCCTTGGCGAGGGTCTCGGTGAAGCCGACCATGGCGAGCTTGGCGGCCGAGTAATTGGCCTGGCCGAAGTTGCCGAAGAGACCGGCGGCAGAGGCGGTGTTGATGACGCGACCGAACTTTTGCTTGCGGAAATAGGGCCAGGCGGCGCGGGCGGTCTTGTAGGAGCCCTTGACGTGGACCTTGAAGATGAGGTCCCAGTCCTCATCCTTCATGTTCTTGAAGGAGATGTCGCGAAGGATACCGGCGTTGTTGATGAGGATATCGATGCGACCAAACTCCTTGATGGCGGTCTCGATGATCTTGTCGCCGTTCTCGACGCTGTCGTAGTTGGCGACGGCCTTGCCGCCAGCGGCCTTGATCTCGTTGACAACCACATCGGCAGCCTGTTGAGTACTCGTTAGCATGTGATGATGACAGTGGCGATAGCGCATTGGGTAGGGGAAATGCTTACCTTGGTAGAGTTGCCCTCGCCCTTGAAGGAAGCACCGAGATCGTTGACGACGACGGAAGCACCGCGCGAGCCGAAGAAAAGGCAGTAGGCCTTACCAAGACCACCACCGGCGCCGGTGACAACGACGACCTGGCCGTCGAACCTCAATTGCTCAGCCATTTTGAATCTGGGGTATGTGTGTAGAGGATGAAGATGCTAGAAACAAACGACAAACAAAGAAAGGGCAGATTCACACAACAGCTCTGGGTATATCTAGTATGGAGCAAAAGAGAAGAAGGGGATGGGAGGAGGAAGGGAGGATGGAATGTTTGGTGATGAAGATGCGCTGGCTGGTCCCGGCACTTAATAATCACTGGACGATGGTCACTCGACCTTGACGTCGGCAAGTGGACAGGCTGCTCTGGAGCGAGGTGCTGCCGGGCGCTGTAAGCCGAGGCAGAACGGCATGTCCACCGATGCAGCGATGCCAGCCAATGGGATGCCCCAAAATGCCCCACACTGTAGTTTTGCCGAGAGCGGGGTGTTCTCCATGCCTTGCCCCTTGTCACTTGTTCCCGTCTTCCCGGTCCCCATTCGCTTCTTCCACGTCTCAAGATCACATGCAACTTTTTCTTACAGTAATCAGGCCGGGGAAAAGTACCCTTCCGGTCTGTCGCGTTGTGTCTCACAAACTTTCATAAGATCGCCGGTCTCCCAGGAATAGAATTGGGGAAAGGTTATTGTCCTGCAAGTTCAAACCATTTTGAATTGAGCTGGACACTGGAAGTCGCCAGGTCGCCCAAGACTTCAGAGCAGCAGCGGGTAAATATGTGCCTATGGTTTTCCGGATGCCATTTTGACATGGATGCATTGCAGCTAGACGGGACGGCGTGACTTGGCTGAGGAAGTCAACCAGACTCCAAAAGTCGAGACTCAATTGCTTCCAAATGTTCTTCCATTGCCATTCTCAACACCGTTCGACTCATGCAGATGATGCTGCTGAGTAAACCCCAGACGAACGTTCAAACAATGCGGAGCAGCTCGGTTTCAGGCATGTGCCTTAGGCGAGGGATCCTGGCCTGGGCAGTCACATGAATGCATGTCGAGGAACGGCACCCAAACATTGATGTCAGGGGATCAACTCCAGACCTTCATCTTGTAGAGGAAAGACGATGATGTTCAGAAGAAGCCCGGAAAGTCTGTCTCGAAGACACTGCTTTTGACTTATTGCTATATCTTTTCATCTTCTCCAAGTGGGCCCAACTCATTCTCCAAATCTTCCCCCCAAACCGGCGCGCTATCTCCAAGCTTCAACATTCGCTCCCCAGAGCCTTGTTATCAGCCTCGTCTTTCGCGACATGCCTTTGATAGGAGCACATTGTAAGGACGGGATTAAAGTGTCGGCGCCTCTTTCATCCCCGGCTCCGGATTGAGAACCAACAGCACGGGATTGGAAACGCGGAGACGGACGCGGAGAAAGGCCCCATTTGCCGCCAACTTACCCCACGTTTACCCCACAACATTTCCAACCGCGCCAATGTCGTCATTCGCCGTTTGCCGCGAGCCTCATCGACCTTCCTTTCATCTCACGACAAAGTAAACAACCACAACCACCCCACCGTTCTAAACCCCTCGAAAACCTCAATCGCAGCAGCTGCTAGACCCTCAGCCTCCACCGCCAAAATGATGGACACAATAGACTCCCTCTCCTCCAACCCCTCCAGCACCTCCACCAGCACGGGCGCCAACCCAACCCCCCAACCTGAACTCCAATCCCGCATCATAGACGACAAATCCCCGCTCTGCATCCCCTTCATCCTCTCCAAAATCGCCGAGTACAACGCCTTGCACGCAAACGAAGCGAACCCGCGCCCTTTTATCATCGGACTGAACGGCGTCCAGGGAGTAGGCAAGACGACGCTGGTCAAAGCCCTAGCCGAGACACTGCAGGAGAGGGAAGGACTGAATACACTGGTTGTGTCTATTGATGACTTTTATCTGACGCATGAGGATCAACTGAGGTTGGCGGAGGAGAATAGCGATAATGCGTTGGTGCAGTATCGGGGGGAGCCTGGTGAGTTTTTCTTTTTCTTGATATTTGTTGTTGGTGGTGGGGCGGAAGTACCTCTACGGTTTTGCGCAGAGATGTGATGCGGTTGACCCCTTTGTCGTTTGTTTACTTTTTACCCCAACGAGAGAGATGTGGATCCATGGTTTAGCCTTTGCTGCCTTGTTAATAGCCTCGTCCTTGCCCATCTCCTCAGCCTTCTTCTGTGTCTCTTCCATTCTTCCCTCGGATTAGCTTCTCCATCCTCATCCTCCTCGTCCCTCCCCTTTAAATCTCACCTTTCCTCCTGTATCACTACCCTTCTCATCATCTCCGTCATGACCTTTGTTCCCTTCATCTCCCTCCCTCTCAGTCCCCTCTCCGGCCTCTCCCTCTTAACCTACCCCAGCGTCATTCTTAGCCTCGTCCCACCTTAACCCCTTGCTAACCCCCTCCCTCCTCCAGGAACGCACGACACCCCCCTCCTCCTCTCCTTCCTCTCCTCCCTCCTCTCCCACTCCCCCACCCACTTGCCTATCTACGACAAATCCGCCCACCACGGCCTAGGCGACCGCTGTCCCCCCTCCACCTTCCCCCCCATCAACGACCCCCACCTCTCCCTCCCCCAACACACCAACATCCGCGTCCTCCTCCTCGAAGGCTGGCTAACCGGCTTCCGCTCCCTCCCCCCCTCCACCATCTCCTCCAAATACCTCGACCTCAAATCCTACAAAACTCTCTCCCACCATAAACTCGAGCACCTCCTCTTTATAAACGACCAGCTGAAAAAGTATGAGGAGGTGTGGGACCAATTCGACGCGTTTATTCATATCGACACGCAAAACCTGGAGTGGGTGTACGACTGGCGATTGGAGCAGGAGGAGCAGTTACGCCGCGAAAAGGGGACGGGGATGAGTGGCGAGATGGTGAGGAAGTTTGTTGATGGGTATTTCCCTGCTTATGAGCTTTATGAGGAAGGGGTTAGGGAGGGGGTTTTTAGGGGGGATGAAACCAAAAAAGGGAGGCAGTTGAGGATGGTTGTTGGGAGGGATCGGGGGGTTGTGGAGCATATGGTTATTTAGACAGAAAAAGGTGGTGGTGGTTTTGATACCCGGGTGTGTGTGTGTGGCCTGAGAATATACAAAGCCCGTTCATTCATTCATTCAATCGCCTTTGCTTTGAGTTCTCTACCTACCTACCTACCTACCTACCTACCTTCGTCCCAAGTCCCAACCCATCCCAACCCAACGGGTATATAGTGCAGGTCCTTGGCACCCTTTTCCCGTGGTCCGCTGGTGTAACTGGTAATACGCCTGGTCTGTGAGAAATCCTTTACTCGGGTCATAACCTGGGAGATCAGTAAACCGCCGGTTCGAATCCGGCGCGGACCACTTTTTTTTTGTGTCGCGTTTTGCCCCCTTTTTTTTTCCTTTTTTCCTCTTTATTTTTTTGGGGTTTTCTCTCTTTTTTCGCGTTTCCAAGTGACCAAGCACAATCAATACAATTCAATACTGGTTTGTTTGTTTGTTAGTTTGGTTCTTCGATCATGGATTGTTGAACAGGGGAATTTTGGAGCTCTTCTCATTGGCGTTTGAAAGTGAGGAACTGTCTGTCCTCCGTTTAAGCGACATGGTGGAAGACAATGGCAGGTGTGAGGTTTGGTGGGTTGTGGATTGGTGTGAGCGGGAGTGGGTGTTCTTGTTGTGCTGGCACATTGTATGGGACGGGACATTGTTCAATATTTCAAGACGACTTGGAAGACTCGGCGCGCCAAAATACTGGTTTCTAGCTAGATTATGTGATATCAATATCGTAGTGTCTTGAGCAGAGAGCAAATAGATACTTTGAAGAAGAGTCCACATCGGCAATAACACGATATTAGATCAAACGAAAGCAAACATCCATGGCCAACCCAGCCTCGAACATTACACATCCTACAAAAAGGGGGTATTTATGTTCCTGTTCCTGTTCCTTCCCATCCCGCCCTCACACCTTTCCCATACCAGAACGCCGTGCCAAAATAACAGCTGCAAAGAAATACCACAGGTCTATCTCGTCAAGCCAATGACTAGACACAGTCAACCTAACCCAGCTCCTCAGCTGCAATCGACGACAGCTGGGACGACTAATCCTCCAAATCCATCTCCTTCCCCTGCATCATCGTCCTTCCCTCCTCTTTCAAATTCTCCAGCGTCCGTCCAATCTTCTCAATCTTGCCCCTAACCGCTCCCTCCCTCTCGGCGACCTCCACCTCGAAGTCCTCCACCATCTTCCTCTTCGCCCTCCTCGCGTCCTTGATCCTCTTCACCACGCTCGTAAACTGGTCCAAGAACCAATCGCCCGCGTCGTCCCACTCGTCGATCTTCATGTGCGTAAAGAACTCGGCTTGATCGGCGGGGGGTTTGGACTTGTAGTGTTGGAGTTTGTCTTCGAGAGTTGCGTCTGCTGGAGGACGGTCGTCTTGTTGGAGCTTGGTGGTGGCTTGAGCTTGTTGCTTTAGAGCTTCTTCTTGCGGGTCTTCGTCAAAGGATTGAGTGAGGAGAGTGGTGTAGGGCATCTTGTAGAGTTGGGCGTCGTCGTAGTCAAGGGTGGAAAGGCGGCGCTTTTTGGCCTGTTCTAGGATTGGTAGTGGAGAGGTGGCCGCGGGCTTCGGTGGTTGCTGTTGCTTCTGAATTTCCTTCTCCTTCGTGCGGCGGCTGGTGGTTCGCGCCAAAGCGATCGAAGCGTCCTTGAGCTGGGGAGGGAGAGGCTGCTGCTTTGGTATCTGTGACGGGTGAAGATGGCGGGAGCCGGACGCTTTGGGTGTGACGTTGCCAGGCGAGGAGACGTCGAGATCGAAGCCGCCGCTGCTGCTAGGGACAACAGCGGCTTGCGTGTTGTTGAAGTTGGGTGTGGGCAACGGTGGTGCCTCAGACTCGACAGGAGTCAGGTCGTCAAAGACGGTGCTGCGCTGATGTTGGATTTCATGCTGGCGCTTGCGTTCGCGTTCGCGTCGTTCGGCCTCCTTGCGAATCCGTTCCTTCTCCCTCTCTTGTTCGCGCAGACGCTCGTGTTCACGCTCACGACGTAGACGCTGTTCGATCCGGCTCTTTTCCAGATCTCCGCCAGTATCTGAGGACCTCGCTGGGGATTGTATGTCTGACGTGTATCCGCCCTGACCACCTCTTACTGATCCTCCTTTTCTCGGGTCGCGGTGGGGAAGTCTTGTGCGCTGGAAGGCACCAAGTTGTTTGGTGGGCGTCGAGTTGAATGCTGCGCGATCACCTTCGTATTCGTCCTCGATCTTGATGGTTGGCTCCCGCTCCTTCGTGATAGCTTCGATAGTCTTGTTTAGGGCGACAGCATCGGGATCGTTGCGGTTTCGCGGGGCCTCGATAACGGTGAGGATGCCGCCTTCGCCAATAACGAATGGTAGGTTCTCATCGTGGTCGAGTGTTGGTCGTGCAGACTTGGGTTGTTGGGTGACAGCTGGATGTTGTGCCTGGGTGTTTGAGCGAGGGAATGCAGTGTCGCTGTAGTGACGGCCCCGCACGAGTTGGGGGTGGTGTGCTCCGTTTGTCTGGCGCTCGTGGTTACTTTCTGACCTTCCATCCCTGCTTTCATGGTCGCCAAACATGGACGCAACAGTTGACTCCTCCCAGGCATTAGTCCGTTGGCCATTTTCGGGCGCCGAGGGTCTGCTTCGGTGCATTGGACGGGATGGTTGTCCCTGTGCAGGGAAGCTGACGGAGGATGTAAGGTGGTGACTGGTACTGGTACCGGGAGCAGAAGAGGTCGAAGTATTGCGACCACCTCGCGACGCGGCTGCAGCAGCTCGTTGCTCTCTGGTGGGAGGCGTGTAAACAGTCGGATTGAGGAGAGATGGCGTCACGGGTTGATTGGGCTGTCGAGGTGGCCCTGGGATGGAGGGCATGCGCGAGGGAGGCCGTGAAATCTGGGCGCCCAATTGAGAAGGTTCTCTGGTTCGCTGTGTCGTTCTCGCGGAGGAAGCGCGTCGTACCGTGTCGGCGGTTCTTTCTGTTCGGACCGCATCTCTGGCAGGTACCGACCCTGCGGGGCCCACATCGGCCGCGCTCGTCCCTTCCATCATTTTCAAGGGCCCCGACCCGGAGGCGGAAGGCGTCCCCGGTCTTCTTGCTGCCCCGTTTCGTCCGGTGTTACGTTCGGTACGGTCACGGCCGTTACGATCGGTACGAGTCGGAGTGCCGCGCCTGTTTGGTGTCCCTGGTGTCACTGGTGCTCCTGGAGTTGTCGGTGTGCCTGGATCACTGAAATTTCCGTCCTTGGTGAACATGCTCAATCCCCTCAGGGATTTCCGACTGGTAAGCGGTTTCGACGACGACATCATTCCTCTCTAACCCCGGTTCCTCGCTTTCGCAAGGCTGAGCTGAATGTCGCAAGAAGAGCTGCCGATTTACTTGACTCGTTATTACCTGCTGTATCGCGCTGCAATGTTACCACACTCGACAATACGTGGGCGGCACCATATGGCATCAACAGCAAAACAGAGCAGACAGACCTCCTCCGGCAGAGAGACGGAACAAGATGTGAGAAATCACACACACATACACACACAACCGAAAATCAAGCCGCGCGCTCGGAATTATTATCTTTTTCACAGCCAGCCATGGCTCCCCATTTGCTCCCCATAGGCCGCCCCATAGCGACCATTGGGCTCGCGCCTCTCATTCGACGATGGCGGTTGGGCTGGAAGCGAGTGGGCACAATCCGACGGCCTATGGAGACTTTTCGTGCTGCGACCTGCATCAGCGGCCATGTGCGGAGCTCAGGAGCGGAGGTGGTGTTGCGGAGGCGCCGATACCAATGACCGTGACCCGCCCGATTTATCCTCACTCATCACTAGCTCGGCGCGCTAGACTCCCATTGACATTCCCAACCACCACGCGCCGTCCGATGAGAATCTGGAAGGTGACCGCCGTGCTGCAGGGTCCATTGGTCCTGGTTTGTTCGGTCATCTCTTTGCCCCGTTGGCCAATTCTGGCTCTGATCTCTCATCGTCGATACTTGGCAAAGAAGGTGTTGCAATGACGCACGAGAAAAAGAAAGAAACGAAGCTGCCTGAGCTGTCTCGGTACCGGACTTGTCTGTCTGTCTACAGTAGGTATCTGCTTCTGAAGGTCACGGTACGATCACATATCATCTGGGGCCAACTGGAGCAAATGGTCCATCACCAATTGTTGGCTGTCGGCTTTTGGGTCATTACGATGGTGTAGTGGTGCTCGATACCACTTCAGATCTCGATAGCGTCCAATCAGACGTTGAGCGCATCTGATATTCGATCTTTGAGGACACAAGAACGCCGCTTCACCAGTGGATAACGAAAGCCTCGCCAGAGACGGTCAGGTACCGGCGGAGTCAGTTCCAGGCCCGAACCGCAAATCCACTTGATGAAGTCGGGATGTCCTGGCTGTCCGGAGCAAGGCTCATCAGCCCTAAAGGTTTCAACATCTTTGAGGGTCACTGTGGGATGACATTATGATGGCTGACGAGATATCAAGTGGTATACGAAAAACAGGCGAGGCTGGTGAAAGCCTTTGAGAAAGTTGGATGGGTGGTATGGAATCGGTCTAGGTCAACCTTCCGTCTCATATGCAAACATCGGACGGGGAGAATCGGCACGGCACGCGACCTGTCATCCGGCCGAGTTATATACAGCGCTAAAGAGAGGAGGTGTCTTCAACTTGTCTTCACAACGAGGCCATAACTTCACCATAGTCATGGGCTTCACGGGGTGAACCGTGTATCACAACCTTCACATTCTTCTCTTCTCTTCGACAACTCACTTATCACATGCTAAACAAAATATAAAAGAGCTGCAACAAGGCTCGCAAGGGCAGTCCTGTTCCGCGATCGGTGGAGGCAAGATCTCGGGTGGGTCTCCCGTGTTAGCGGCCCCGCCTTTCCCGCGAAAATCGGTACGTACCTCCGTGCACGATAAGATAAGCCCCGCCGACAAAGTCGACTGGAGTGGAGGCAAAATGGCGTTGACAAGACCGATTCTAGGAAGCCCGATTTCTAAGCAGCCATTGAAATCATTTCCATATCAACAACAAAATCGAACAACAAAACTTAAACGCACATCTTCCAAACCATCGGCGCAAAATCAACCAATAACCCATACCCCGAATACAATCTGCGCCCAATCTACAACCAAGAGAACAAACAAAATCTAGCGACAACAAACCACCACCCACCACCCACCAGCCCACCATGGCCCCCTCCCTCGAGGCGGCCTCGGAGCCCGACTCCGTCGCCTCCGTCCTCGCCAACCCCCTCGCCCAAAAACCCCAACTCGTCGCCCCCGAACCCGAACACTGTCCCGGCCCCGAATCCCAACAAGCCGGCACCGCCGACTCCTGCGCCGGGTGTCCGAACCAAGCCATCTGCGCCACCGCACCCAAAGGTCCCGACCCCGACATCCCCTTAATCACCGCGCGCCTGTCGGGTGTCAAACACAAGATCTTGATCCTCTCCGGCAAGGGCGGCGTGGGCAAATCTACCTTTACCAGCCTGCTAGCGCACGCCTTTGCGACGAATGCAGAACAAACGGTGGGCGTGATGGATACTGATATCTGCGGGCCTTCGATCCCAAAAATGTTGGGCGTGGAGGGGGAGACGATCCATGTGTCCAGCGCCGGGTGGAGTCCAGCGTGGGCAATGGATAATCTTGCTGTCATGTCAATCCAGTTCATGCTTCCCAACCGCGACGACGCGATTATCTGGCGGGGGCCCAAGAAGAACGGGTTGATCAAGCAGTTTCTGAAGGATGTCGAGTGGGGCGATTTGGATTTCTTGCTGGTTGATACGCCGCCTGGCACGTCAGATGAGCATTTGAGCGTGAACACGTACCTGAAGGAGAGCGGCATTGATGGGGCGGTGATGGTTACCACCCCGCAAGAGGTGTCCCTCTTGGATGTCAGGAAGGAGATTGATTTCTGCAGAAAGGCGGGGATCAGGGTGTTGGGATTGGTGGAAAATATGAGCGGGTTTGTGTGCCCCAAGTGCACGCATGAGAGCGAGATCTTCAAGGCGACGACGGGTGGCGGGAGGAAGCTGGCGGAGGAGATGGGGATTGCGTTTTTGGGGAGCGTGCCGCTTGATCCGAGGATTGGCATGGCGTGCGATTATGGCGAGAGCTTCTTTGATAGCTTTCCTGATAGCCCGGCGTGTGCGGCATTGAAGGGGGTAGTCAAGGGTTTAGCAAACGAGTTGGGATTGGATCCGGCGGTGGTGATGCCGGAGGGGGATGACGCTTGAGGGGGGCAAGGGTAGCATGGACATGGAGTTTGGGATTGGTTTCTGGCTTTATATGGTTGGGATATCATGGCGTTTATATAATGAGAAGATCATAGATGATCCGGCATCTAGCTGAACTTTGCCTTCCTTCACAATGGCCTCCCTGTGCTCCTTATACCTCGCTCTGGTTCCTGGCTGTACGTCGCGTGATTTCCCAGCTCTTGTACCCAATGCCCCCACTGACCATCTCCGGCTCTCCTATCATGGCGCCCTCTCGAACTGCCCTTCCCATCGCACCCTCGAACAGCTTAAGCAGCCCCAAGCTTACCCGGGATCTCCTCCAACTCCTCTGGCGACTCAATATCGATAATCTTGGTCACCTCACTCGTGTTGCGCATCAGTTCCTTGGCGCCCGCGTACAACATGCGCATCGCGTTGTTGCATGTCGAGGGCATGTAGTAGAGCATTACGTAGGGGACCGATAGTCGGCCGGAGGGCTGTTATACGCCGTTGTCAGTCGCAATTCCTCGTCTCTTCCAAGTGTCCAACGTTTCTTCGGGTAGGCCAAGTGTATGCTCGTAGTGGTATGGAGAGATGGTGGAAGGAAGCTTGAACCGTAAACGTACGAGTGTAAGAGGGTAGCTCAACAGCACGAATCTTGGGCTGTGATCGGGCAAGTCATCGCCGATTTCTTCGAGTGTCTTGTATACTACTTTGTCGTCGTCTTGCTTGATTTCTTTGGTTGTTTTATCGATTAGGTCTGTTTCCATAACATAGTACGATTGTCAGCTATTTCCGCTTGAGTGCTGGGTGCCAAGTGGGACAATGGCTCGGGGTAGTGGACAACGGGAACATACATACAGATGACGGCCTGGGGGTCGTTGGAGCGCGAGGTGCCGAGGCGGAACTTGCGCAGGTGGTCTTTGGTTTCTTGGGAGAAGGTGTAGAGTCTTGCTTCGGAGGCCTGATTTTGTCAGCATTAGCTGTGGCTCTTGAGGATCTCGAGGGGCTTTCGTTGGACAGCTTGGAAGCTGGAGATAGGAGCTGGCATGGATAGATCGGATGTTGCGATAGGTAGGAAAGCGGCGGCGCACCATTGTGAAGAGCTGTTTCTAGGTCGGTCGGATACGTAGGATTCGGACGGCAAAAAGGAGAGGTAGCGAGATAAATTGGAAGCGGGATAGGCAATGTCGCGAAGCTTAGGGATTGCCAAGGAGTTGAAGCTCGACAAGATGTCGCGTTGTTGTCGAGGGACCGAGACACCGCCCTCGCCAGGGACGCAAGCCGGCCCCGCATAGCATCACTGCCAAGTCCACAGCTCAGCAGCTATCAGCCCCATAGCGTAGGTAAGCTGTTATCGATTTCTCGCTGACAGCGGGGTTGTCCCGGCCATTGGCCGCGGAAGCTTAACAGCTTGACCCGCTAAAACGGAGCGGGGAAGGCGCTGCCTGGCCTTCCCCTGGACGGGACCGTGGACGGCGATGGGCAGGCACCAGTGCCGCAACCACGCATCGGCAAGACAAGCCGAAACCGATCCCCGTTCCCGTTTCCGTTGTGACATCGGACTTCTCTTTCTTCATCCTCTCTTCAGTTATTTCACCCTTGAACAACTGTCTGATAAGACAACCTTCATGTTCTCTCGCTTATCCCAGGTTGCTCGGCACTTGTCACGGCCAGCGATAACGTCATTTGTTACCCCGTCGACATCAGCTCCACGCCGGACTTCAACAACAGGACTATTCAACAGCATCATGGGGTCGACGGCCACAGCAGATGAGCGCAATGCGCGAACTATCCATACTGCAGCATGTCTGATTATTGGTGACGAGGTGTTGGGCGGAAAGGCAGGTTCTAGAAGTTTGTGTACGGATAACGGCTAGAGAGGAGACTAACAGATGTTTCGTTGTTGTATAGACCAGAGATGTAAGTCAAGAACTCGGAATATCTGGCTATCATAACGCCAATGCTGACTGACCATAGACCAATTCCAACTATATGGCAAAATGGTGCTTCAACTTGGGAATTGTAAGTCCCTACAACCTGTTAAGCAACACAAGAGAATCCCAGGCTCACTGTTGACGCCTCATATCAGAACCTCAAGAGGATCGAAGTCATCGCCGACGATGAAGATGAAATTATCGAGGCGGTCCGTCGGATGAGTGACCGCTACGATTTTGTTGTCACCAGGTATTACCATCACCGATCTTTGCTCGAGTGTCCAGGACGCATAATTGACCACGTCTAACAACAGCGGAGGCATCGGGCCAACCCACGACGACATTACCTACCAATCGATAGCCAAAGCCTTCGGTCTCCCTCTCAAGCTGAACGAAGAGGCCTTCGAGCTCATGAAGAAGATCTCTGTTCCGCGTAAGGGCGAGCCACCCTTCAAGTGGGACGAGCCCTCGCCCGTTCTCACGGCAAAGCTTCGTATGGTGGAGCTACCGACAGACGTCAACCGAGACCCGGCAAAGCAGTTCCTTTTTCCTTGCAAGGAACTTTGGGTGCCGGTTGCGGTGGTCAATGGGAATGTGCACATCTTGCCGGGTGTGCCTAGGTTGTGTATGTTTCCTTTTCCGATGGTTATGGGATATCGAAGCAGTGTCGAGGAAAATGATTGAAGGTGAAAGCTAACGAGTGCTACACAGTCGAGAAACTCCTCGATGGCCTCAAGCCCTACATCCAACCGCGCCTAGTCGACCCCGAAGGCAAGGGTATCGCCCGAGTTACCATCTCCACGCCACTCCCTGAGAGCGCTATCGCCGCTTACCTCACCGAGCTGGCAGCAAGAGTTGAGCCCAAGGGCGTCAAGGTTGGAAGCTACCCCAGGTGGGGAGAGAAATACAACACGGTTACTCTTGTTGGAAAGTAAGTCTTTACCTCCCTCATATTCTACCTTCCCCTTCCACCTCCGGGAATGAAGCCGATCAAGTGGTGGTTTGCCAACCTAGTAGTTGCAACACACTACCATTTTCCTTTTTTCTTTTCTTCTTTTCTTCTTTTCTTCTTTTCCTCTTTTTCTTTTTTCTTTTTTTCGTCAGAGGCCTGGTCCGCCTGGTCATGAACAAGGTCCAAAGGCCTTGCACACAAACCAAAACATGTACCATACTGTCAGAAATGCCTATAACTCTTGAAGAAAGGCATATTTTTCTTCAACAAACGCGCATATATCTTCACGGAACGTGTCTAACCATACCCGTCTACAGAGACAAAGACTTCCTTAACTCCATCGCCCCTGAAGTCTGCCACTACGTCAAAGGCCGGATCGTGACCACCGAAAGCGAGGACGACATTGACGCGGACGTAGCCACAACGGGGTCGGGGACTAAGTAGCGCAACCCTCCCGTGGCCCCCATGGCTCTCGCGGATTGTTATTCGTCAGTGCCTGAATTGCCGCCTTCTTCCCCTTGCCGCCAGCCGTCGCCGTCCCCTCTATCATTTCCCGGGGGTGGTACCTTGCCTGTGTTTGGCGATGCGCTGCCCATTGATCCATCGGCTGATGTGGCTCGTATAGCTAGTTTGGCTCTTCAGCGGATTCTCAAGAGTCCTACACCAACTTCCACTCCTATAATTCCTACTGTCATGTCTTCCGTCGAACCCACAGCTACTGCCTCCATGGAAGACGAAAAAAAGCCCTCACATCCCAAGGACACCGGTACTTTAGCTCCCAAAACCCTGGCAGTGTCTTCCGTGGCAGAGGTGGCAATACCTACTCCTGACTCTGTGCCTCTTCCTGCTCCTCTTTTCACGGACAATCTGATGCGCATGAGCTTTGACTTTATGGAACCCCCTACTAGTTTTCCGGTTCCGCCCTCGTCGAGTTGTGAGGGTTCCCATCTCGCCGACCCGCCATCCTCCGCCGACCTGACATCCGTCAAGAACCGGTCATCATCCCCTCCTGATTTTTCACCCCACCCTGGCAGTTCATCACCCCTCTCCGACATTTCAACCCCCTCTGACACGTCAGACTTGTAGTCGGGACATCCGTTTTACTGCTAATGGGGAATAAAATGGGACAAACGTCGTGGAGATTGGAGGGGAGAAGAGTGGTAGGAAATGCCTTATACGGGCATGACTTGGGTCCCTAAACTTTGACAGCACGCAAAGAGCAATTTGTTTTTCTCACGAGAAAAAGGAAAAAGCGAACTAGAGGATCATTAACTGAGAGCGATGTATTGATTAACAACAGAAACAGAGGGATAGACCGCCGAAATATAGACTTTGTTCCAACATTACCTTACGGGTGTTCAATGTATGTACCTCAACGATGCGATTTTGCATTTCAAGAGAAATCTAGTACAATTCACCGTCACCTTACCGTCAAGGGATTGACAAGAGATGATCGTGTTGTGATCAAGCTGGTGAAGAGCCATCAAGCATGCATGCCCTAGACGTCCTGAACCATTATTGCTCGACGTGTATCAAGACATACCTGCGAGAGCTTTTCCAATGCCTCTAGACCTACCAAGTACCAAGGCGAATGAATGGCATCAAATTCTCCGCGTTCTACCTACCAACTTCAGATGTTCACGAGCCGACGAGGAACTGCAGGAAAAAAGAGAGCCATCCGGAACAATCGATAACTTGATGGTGGCCAAGGGAAACGGAAGGAATAGAAGAGAGATTGGAAGCACGAGCGAGCCTGACGTTCGGCGATGGATGGTAAAAGTTCGTGCTAGTAACGGCTTGACGTTCCTATAGCGGAGCGCATGCAGTGCCTGGACGGATAGTGGTGAATTGATGTCGTGCTCGTTGTCCTAGATTGGATGTACCTGCGGTGGACGAGCTACCTTACCTATAGTTGACAGGGCCGGTGAGTACGATCATTTCTTTGTTGACTTAGCAGGCATTGTCGGATTCCGTCTAAGAAGGCTCCAGCCTTGTTGGCCGTATGCAAGGCTGATAGGAGTCACTGACTGATAAGTTGGAGGAGCGGCTGTGGGCCATCAACGGTTCATGTACGTTTACATCATATCCTACGAACACGCATATCACGACATCAGGGTACCCAAGACGTTTCAATCAGAGATGAGTGAGGTATTCGACGGACAGACAACTAACAACCACCAAGAACCAACCACTTTACCATGCATTCTTTTGGACATGGGATACATAAAGATAACGGGAGGAGACACGATCGGAGCAGGTACTAAGGAGGGAAACGGAAAAGGCAGAGAAAAAAAAGGTTTAGTAAGAATGAATTACAAATAAACGGTTTTCTTTCGAGAGTTTGCAAAACCAGTATCGATCTGAATCCCCACCATGACATGACATCCATAGCAAGTAGAGTTCTCTCGCGGGTAAAGGACTCCCAAAAAGTGTGTGTAAGTGAAAAAAAGGTAGTAAAAGAAGTACTTGACCCCAAAATCCGTGGATCGTGAAACACGGACAGAAAAAGTGCCAACAAAAACCCCAGGCAGACCAGACCAGACAGGACCAGAACTATACCAAACAAAAACCAACCAACCCCTTCGCCGAACCAATCAGACCAAAACCAGCCTTCCTTCTTCCCTCGGCGACCTCTTCCAGACGCTGATAGAGAAACCGACCACGCCTCACGAACGCCAAGGGGCGGAATGTAGCAGCGGCGGTGTAATATTAGACCCAGCGGCCGTTTGGTAACTGAGAGCAACTTTTTCAAGTCGCTCAGCTCATCCGAACAAGTGCCACTGCAACAAATGCCCACAAAATGCAAAGGATGTGTGTGCCCGGTCCCGGTTCCTAACCCCCTTCTCGCCTGAAATGCCTCCAAACGCTGATATTCCTTCCGCTAGTCCCGTTGTCCTGAGCCCGACTGGTCCCCGTACGTGAGCTGAGGCATGGGCGTGGCCGTCCGATGTGGCTTTTGTGTTTTGGTTGTTTGCACATCCATGTCGTCTATAAAGTCCGGATTTTGTGTGTGCGTGTGTGTGTGATCGTCCATCTCTTCATTGCAAACGTGTCCCAATTATTTTAACTCCCCGCTTGCTCTTCCCCTATTGGTTTCGATCATTCACATCATTATGCACTTGGAGCAGCAACCTGCTTGGACGTCGTCGTCGCCGACGTCCATCTGCTTAACCGCCCCGTTGTTGTTGGCGAATGAGGGACCGCCGACCTTCTCGCCGAGCTTCTTGTCCTCCTTCCTGATTTCGCGGACGAGATCGTAGAAAGCGTTCTCGACGTTGTGTTGTGTCTTGGCGGAAGTCTCGATGTACTTGGTACCGAATTCGGCGGCGAGAGCTTGTCCCTCTGTTGCAAAATGATGTCAGCGTACTGTCCGTACCCTCCCAAGGATGAGGAAGTGAAAACCTACCCTGCTCTGAAACAACGCGCTCTCCCCTCAAATCGTACTTGTTTCCGACAATGATCATGGGGAACGAGTCCCTGTCTTTGACCCTAAGAATCTGTTGCTGGTAGATCCTGATTTCCTCAAAGCTTTCCCTCGAGTTGATGGCGAAAACGAGCAGGAAGCCTTCACCGGTGCGCATGTATTGCTCGCGCATGGCCGAGTACTCTTCTTGGCCGGCAGTATCTAGAATGTCGAGAAGGGCGACCTCATTGTCGATGGTGCATTGCTTGCGGTACGAATCTGTTGAGCTCAAAGTTAGTTCAGGGTTCGCGGAAACTACGGCCAAGAAAGGGGTCACAGAGTTGGATCGTAGATTTCGAGGGTCTCTGTTGGTATTCAGTGGAACGCACCCTCAATTGTAGGATCATATTCGTCAAGGAAATGACCTTGGATTAGCTGGATGGTGAGGCACGATTTACCGACGCCACCACCGCCGACAACCACCAGCTTGTATTCTCTTGTGAACTGCGAAAAGGAGAAGAGAGCAATGTTAGCCAAATGCCGCAGGCGATTGAACCCAAGAGCGCGCTTCAAACGAGGAGTCCGAAATGAAGGACGGCTGCAGAGAGACTTACCTTGTTGGCCATTTTGGCTATTGATTAAAGAAGATGTAAAAAGTAAAAGGTTGGAAAAAGTCGAGATGTCGACACGAGGGGCAAGATGGAATGACCTCCTCAAATGATCAAGTGATTCAGGTCGCTCGGCAACGGTGCAGAGAACGTCACTGGGTGATGGATAAGGCCCTCAGGGGGGATCCTGGATGCGAAGGCGGGTAGAATTATTAAAGGTCGAGGGATGGGATGGCGGTGATTGTTGAGAAGGAGGAAGCGAGAAGTTCCTTGGAAAGCGTGTTGTCGGGGGAAACGCGCAGTCTTGACGACGGAGATGAAGCGAGCGAGCGGAAGTGGAAGTTGAGGTGAGTGCCCTTGGAGCCAGTGTTGTACGGTAAGTGGTGGGAGGTGAGGTGGTAGGGTGGTGGTTGCGGTGAATTGAGCGACGGGCGCGCAGAGTGCAGTGCAGCAGAGTGCAGCAGCGGTTGTGGAGATAGGCAAGCAGGAACGACGAGGAAACGAGCCACTGATCAGTGCTGTCCAGGGATTCTGTTTTAGAAAAGGGAGGCTACAAGCTAGCGGTACCTGCTAGGTAGGGGCGCTAGTACCAGATTTGTAGAGGTTGCTTGTAGGGAGAAAGTGGAAGTCGGTGACACTGTACGCTTTCTGAAAAGTAAAGGAGGGTCGGGTATCAATCGAGAAAATTCTGACGCCGGAGGGAAAAGGACGAAAAACCACAAACGGTGCTTTTAGGAAAAAAGAAAAGGGTCGAGGTTGGAGAGTCGCGAAGAAGGAAAGAATGGAAATGGCGTGAGCTACGGAATATTGCCTGCTCAAAGAAGTGGGTTTGCTCGCCGCGAAATGGGGAGCTGCAGCCAAAAGACCTCTTGGCTCTTGAGTCTCTTCTCACACTGTCTTTGGACGACAAGTCGCAAGGGAAAATGGCTTCAAGGGGGTAGCCAAGACCCGTCGATGCACGGGCGCACAAGCCGTGGTGGGCAGAGTGGACATCCCCCGAAAAGGAGATCGTCGCTCGTGGTCCGTGCTCGTTCTTGGGGCAGGCAGGACTGTGGCCTGATTGATTGGCCGAGAAACAAAGCGTGAACACTTTTGACCAATTGGGATTACGGCTTCTCTTCTCGCAGCGCCAAACCGGGAGAGTACTTGTAGTTCATCATCCACACTGTATATCACAGAAGTCACAACGGGGCCGGGGACTTGATCGGCTCGCCTTGTTCCACCTTCTCTATCATTTTGACAGCTCTGGAGGACGAAGGGAATCACGGGCAAATCTCTGTCGAATAGATGGCATCGTGATACAACTTCTGCTTCACTCTTGTGTGATGACTTTGCGCGACGAACATCGGTATTTTAGCATCCGACCAATGCCTGGTGCGAACCTCGACGATAGCAGGGCACGTAATATCCTTGGGCGCCGACACCATCTCTCCGTCTAGACATTTCCGTCTTAGTCGTCCCACGAGCCCCAGTTCTCGATGGACCATTGCAAATTGCCCCTACGACGCTGCAGTCATGCACTCGCCAGTAACCGACCGCTTCAAACAGCTTTCATCCACGTCCCTGGGACCGTCTTGTCTCACTCTCGCTATCTCAATTCCTCCTTTCCTTTTCCTTGCCCCGTGTTTCCAAGATATGACATACAAGGCAACAGCAGCATACCGTAACCAGCGCGGCGGTTCAGCCTTGAGCCTTGGCCTCCCAGCCCAAGGGATCTGGACCTGCGTTTGGAAGATCACCAACCTCAGATCAACCAGAACATGATGCGCATATGCAAAGACGGCACAACCCCCACTGTGTCTTCTCACCTCAGCCAACGACCATATACCGACTATAAGAAGGGGCACAGCCGGACATTTTTAACCCATCGATAGTATCTTGTAAGTGATACTGTTCACGGTACTCTCGACGGCGGCACAGCATGCAAGTCAGCTTCTAGGCACGGCACGTCCCTACCACGAACCACGACCTTTATCCACATGGCTCGAGAGCCTCACCACCAACTTATATGTTGCCATGTCGGAAAGCCAACAAGACATGAAATCTCTATTGGTACTGACGACTTCCTGCCTGGCGGGCACCAGTGGATGAATAAGCTAGGGGATTTGCAGACTAACCACAGCCATCTTATACCTCTACGCCACCACAATATCCAAATGCTCGCACAATAGTGACCTCGGAAAGAAACCGGATTGGGGTTGTACTTGTATGCTGGTTCCCCGTACTGTGTTTTCTGCTCTCGAAGCAAGATGCATCTCGTCCATGGAAGAACAACCTCAAGTCCCTTCTGTAGCACGCTGCACTATCGCCATAGTCTCAGCCAAGAGCTATGACCACCCACGTGCCACCATAGCCAAGAAATGGCGCTCTGTTCGCTCACTCCACCAACGAATCCACTTTTAATAACCGGCCTTCTCCCGCTGGAAGTCCTGGGCGAGAATGACATCGCGATCACCAGAGAGATTTTCTCTGAAACAGAAACACCTTTTCCCTCAGTCTCCCCGCCGTTCTGGTCCACCGCCCTTCGGAACACCTGAAGCGAAGTGTCACAAGACAAAACGTCTTTTGCAGCCCAAAAGGCTTCGATGGCTTCCAACTGCGCAACTCTAACCGGAGTCCAGCCCTTCTACGGACGTAGCACCACCAGCTTCTTAACACTGCCTCCACCACACCACACGGAAACCCCCACAACACGTTGCTGCATTGCAGCTGCGTTAGCGGTGCATGGCGGGGCTCTCATCAGTGGTTTTATGCAGCGGATGATGATGCGTCGGTGCATCTCGTTCGTCCGTGGTGTCCGAGCGTGTGGTAAGAACAGGTTCGTGATTGCTGTTCGCCGAGTTGTGGTCGATGATTCCGTCAGAATGGTTCTTGCTGTGAAAGAAGCTCACGAGTAGAGGGCATTACTATTCGAAGAAAAATACACAAAGCAAACGCCAAGAAATGCGGCCGAAATCTCACCATCGCCGCCGTCGGAAGACGACGAACACACAAAAATTAAGTACCCCACAAAACACCATCATCACCATCCCCCGGGCCTCGGGCTCTCCTGAGAAGAGAAGAAGCGGCTGAACGGAATTGGACCCCACAAGGTTCAAGACGCGGGAACGGTTCGTCATTCCCACACCGTGGGGACAGGACCGCCCAGTTCACGGTTCGGCAACGGGCAACCATGGATGGACCCCTTCCCTTTGTTGTGACCATTCTTCTTTTCCATGCCTTCCATGCTTCCCTCCTCCATGGCGCCCCCCTGCGACTCCCTGAGCATCAAGTCTGTCGAAGCTTTCCAGTTTTCGCATTCTGCTGCAAGCCTTCAAGGAAAACTTTCCATCCCGCAACGCCCAACTAACAGGGTGGTGAAACACAATCTTTAATTCCGCAAGCTTTCCCTTTCCACTTCTGCTTCCACCACACACGTTTTCGTCAAAAGTCAAACAGCCCATGCTTCACACGCTTCCCACATGCGTCCGTCTCGCTCGTTCCCGGGTGATGGTGCCACGAGTTACTTTCCCTGGGGGAGCGCCTTTCCGTCCGTCATCTTATTTGACGACCGTAAGGTATCTCCGAATCTGACATCAACCCAGCAACAAACCCAGCCCAAATCAACGGGAACTGCGAAGACCACGCAGACGGATCACAGAGCAAGGGGGAATGAAGAAATTCTAGCGAGATTCTAGAAAGATATGAAATGCCGCCAGGGGCGCCCAAAAACCCAAAGGCTGCAGGTAATTTAAATTAGCCACATGCAGGGTTTAATTGGCCGTTTTCCCAGTTCACGGCGTCTTCCGGGAAATGGGAAGTGATGGACCCCGAACCTCCAAAATCCCTCGAAGATCTTCCCAAGATCTCCCAAGCAGACCTCAGCTGAAGAAAGAACCACAAACAAGGCAGTTAGGTTGAGGGAGGCAAAAAAAACTGGGAGCAAGGCGAGATGGGGTTCCGTAAATCGGGGGGGTCTTATCAGCCGCGCATAGCGCGGGCGCATGCGGCGTTCTTTCACGACAAGACAGTTGGTCGGAACAAAGAACTGAAATACATTTTCGACCGGGACATATAAGATGCCAAGAAAAGTGGATATCCTCAGCTCATTACGGGAAGCAAGAGGTATAGGAAGGTGAAGCGCATGGATACCGTGCTTTCCGGGCTGTGTATCGGCGAATGGCTTGAAGACTAGCCGGGGCCCGGGAGGGGAGGTTACATTTCTCCCCGAACGGAAGCTCCATCGGACGGGCTTCACATAATTCTAATACCGGTCGGTGGTACCGTTTGTATGCCTAGGCAGATATCTACCCTTTTCCGCGCATTATCTCGTCGTAGTCAAGGCCTGGGAATGAGAACAGAAGAAACCAGCGACTGGGAAACGTATCGGCTGAGACGTCTCAAGGAAGATGCATTCCTTGGAGATTCGATTTTCCTCAGGGAAGAGCCTCGAAAACAAACCTCTACGCACGCACAGTATGATATCTTTGCCCAGGCCAAAAACGACTCCGAGCGACCCAGCAAGCATTCAGTTGCACAGCAATATACCTAACATCCGGAACACTTCCCCAAATGAAGACGGTGCGGACTGGAATCCGGTGCAAGGCAGCAAGGAGGCTCCATCGAGACAGAAGCATCCGCTCCGCTTGTTGATAGACGCAGGCACGTGTAGAAACAATAGGCAAACAAGCTCATATGAGAATAAAAGGATGATTCCATGGTCAACCATGTTATGAGGGTTCAACAGGTTCGAGTAGAAGAAGGGATATATCCTGGAGGGAGAAATAAGCAATGACATCCTATCCTTGTCTTTGTGCGCGAGCAATAACAGAATGTGTATTACTCTCGCTATGTATCTGTGATCGGCGCAGAATGTTTTGGTTGACCATACAAAGTCCTCTCAACCACAGCATTCGAAGTCTCGCCGATACCACCCTCCCCGGCATCAACACAGAGACGAATAATGGAAGCATCAAAGAAGGATCAAGGAAGGGTCAAGGAACAGCCAGAGAAGGAATCAAGGAAGCGTGGTAAGATTAAGCTACCGACGACTTGGGATCTCCAAGCAAGGGATCCTTGCTCAAGATCTCAGCCGCTCTTTCCGTTGTCTCGACTTTATGAATTACTCCTTTCCTTCTGCTTTGCACTGTGAGTTCAACGGCTGTTGCAATGGAAGTGTTCATCGACGATCCGGAGCACTGGAAAGACGGCGGAACGGAAAGGGAGACAGATTGATCCACTGATCAGCTCCGTTCAGGTCCGATCCGTGTAGCAGCGTTCCCGGGGAGTTCCGGTTATGGTACTGAGTTGGTTGTTGCCCGTTGTCAGATAGGCAACTCGTTGAATTGATACCAAATACCCGATCCCATGCGCTTCCCTGACGGCCAACCGCTGAGCAGCTTTTCCGTTCACAGCAGCAGCCCTGCGTTCCTCTAGAGTACAGATTCGGGCAGACGAACTGACAAGTTCGAGTGCCGTAACGGCAGTTGCAACTGTCGGCCATGACTTGGCGGCTCGCGTCGGCATACGGAAGGAAGGTGCATCCCAGCATCACTCCGCTCCCGTCACCTGTCAACTTGACTTGGACTTCATGTTGGTCGTGACCAGACTGGCACGGCATGAGCGTTCGTCTGTATGGGAACAACCGAAGATACACTACCTGACAGCAGACTTCTGCCGAGCGAACGGCCCGGGAGGCGGTCCACTGTGTTGTCATTTAGCCGCCGTTCTGACTACCTCTGATCTCACCAGCGTGTGTAAATAGCGTCGCATCATCCTCTTCCATGCTCAAGATGTTGCGGCACAACTCCATCAGTGACAGCTTTGAACGTGAAAATACCAAAGTGACTTCAAGTGGGCCAGGGAATCATGATGTTGTGACGGCTACAGTTCCTTCCTTTTAAGGCCCGAAAGGAAAGTAGTAGGGTTGAAAGAGGGAAGGCATGATCGAGTTTCAGCAATCCGTCCATCACCAACTGAGAGTCCTACGGGCAAATGTAGATCAATGGCACCATGCGATCCAGCAACGCATCACCATGATCCAAGCATATATCACCGTCGGTTCTCTCCGTCAGGTTTGGATGTCAAAGACATCCGTAAGCATTATCTATGATCACCTATTTTGTGCCGTATTCACTGAAATTTATCTGGTGCTAGGTATAAGAGTGAACCGATATATCTTTGAACATTACCACCACGCACGACCACGAGCACCCACGTAACAATTTCAAACCATTGGTAATTATTTCTCATGATCCTTTGGTCCCTTCTTGAAACTTGGTATATCGGTTTCCCCCTTCTTATTTACTTATCGGCATCGTTTTTTTCCCCTCAAACCTATGTGCTGGGGGTATCTTCGCGGACTGGTTGCAATCGCAGGGCCCTCTTTCTTCATTGTACAACAAACACGGCCTATCGGCGTGCTTTTGAATTACAAGAAATTATAGAAGCTTGGGATTTGGTCGATTATTCGTCCATAGTGGGAATTTGGACAAAAGCACAACTAAACGTGGAAGTATCATCGAGTGTCTTGTATGGAGGCTTTGGGAGATTTTTTTGGGTGCGCCTAAAACCTGCTCGCACCCGCCCCCTACCCCCACGATTTCCTACAAGTACCCTATTTCCAAAAAAGAAAAAAGGCCCCGAAGTCAAGCCCATCGCCAGCACAATTACGACCGGGAGCATGCCGACAGCTAAACCAAACAGTGGTTTAAACAAACCCAACCCCCACGAGCTCCAATACAGGTAACCAACCACCGAGACGGGAAACTAGGCCCCCGCTCCTCCCGCGACCTCTGCGACACGGGCTCACCACTCATTGTCGGCAGCTCAACCAAGGCCGTGGTGGCAACAAGCGCAGTCCTTCACCCAAACTCATGGCACACACCTTTCAGAAAGAACTAATTCAGTAAATACTTCGGGCTATACCTACCCTCCTCTCTCGAACCTCCATTTCCCTTCGAGTGGCTAGTAGCCACTGTGAGTGCCAGGCTGTGATGGAGTGCCTTCTTGTGGTTGGAGGTTTTTACGGGCACCCGCAAAATATTTTGGTCTGGGAAGACCCACAACGCGAGAGGAATTCGGTCGAGTTTAAGATCAGCGACTTCGGCAACAGCAAATATCATTCGCTTCCACCACCGGGTAACGGCTCCGGGCTCAACTCTTATCCACTGTTGTCCCAATCTTTCGCCCAGACCAATTTGATGTATTACCATACGCTCTAGATAAATGGAGCAGGCTCAAATTTAACCCAACAACAAGAAAACTCCAATCAGATTCCGCAATGGTTCAAAGAAGCGATGTCTTTGCCCCAGGCGCCATCTTTCTTGAGATCCTCATCTGCCTGCTAGGGCTGCGCGTAACGCAGTTCTGTCAACCAAACGGGCCGGAAAAACTGGGGCCGGCGGATGATGCGGTAGAGAAGTCGAGGCCAGCCGACAAGGACATCTACGTGAGGCCAGATGACGAAGGAATGGGATGGGAGGGAGGGCTGCGAAGGATTACTACTGATGGGAGTTGAAGGAGCCTGGCTGGGGAGGCTGATCTTTGTTGGTATCAGCGCCGACCGGCATGGGCACCTTTTCCTCCTGTTCTTGGGCCTTCTTTTGCCTTTCTGTTTCTCCTTCTTCCTCGATTTGGAGGGCATGATTGCTGATTTCCAAGCGTGGTGTCTGCGCTATTGGTGGGTGATTCGATTTTGTAGGCAAAGCATCAAAAGAAATTTCGAAGTGAACGTGGGAGGATGTGTTCCCGGTCCTTCCGCATGCCTTCCTGCCAAGCAAGATGGCTGCATAAGGGAAGCTTGTAGGACATTGACGAGCTGCTCCATTGGCCATTTAATAGACTTGCGTGGGCGGTGTTCGCATCTGCATAGGCGGAAAGTCCGTAGGTGAGGGCGGTTTCCATGATCAGCATCAGTGCACGAGTTGGTAGCACCGATGTGAGGTCTTGTGGGCATGGCGTCGATAACAAAATCTTCTTGTTCGATAGTTGGTAGCCGTTTTCACGGCTGAATGAGATGGCGCATCTGATACATTTATTCTGCTTTTTTCACATCAGAACACGGGCTGCCCTCTACCCTTGATGTCAACCAGAGAAGCGTTTCTTGACATTCGCATATGCAGAACTGACATTGACAGACAGACTGTAGAAATCTCCATCTGCACATCCGCGACGCGACGAGAGGGTCACCACGACGACACAGGTGAATAAAACGAGACAAAACACATCCACTTCCGAGTTTAACCTGATTCACATTCTTCTTCGGTCAATTTCCCTTGCTCTACTCCGCTTTCCTTACCTCTACGCACGGCGCTGGTCGACCAGGCCATACAACCTTGTATACCTCTATCTCTCAACGTAAACTAGACGAGCAAGACGAAAACATGGCGGAGAGAATCGTCGATGCCGTCGAAGAGGCCGACAGGTATACGAAGGAACCGCGCCTCCGTCTTCGAATAACGGAGGCCCGGCTTGCGGAACAGACTCCTGGCTATCAAAGATTTGACCAACAAACTGGAAACAGACAGAACTAAGTTGCACGCCTTGGCCAACCCCAAAGATGGCCTCTGCTCACTGTACGCCATTAAGCAGGATGCCTGCTTCTATTTACCAATTTTCCGAGACAACACCACTGCAATGGCACAAAGGAAGGTGAATTGAAACAAGAACTTGCGGATCAAGGGGAGGGGAATTTGTCGTCCAACCACAAGAGTACGGCAAAGAAACTGGTTCGACCAAGCCAAGTTAAGTTTCGACTGTTGACTCTTTTGCGTTCGGCCCAACCAAGACAACCTCGGTACAGGCAGTGGTGTCGGTGCTGGTGCTGAAGGTGTAGCGCGAGCGGTGGGAGGTTCCTCACTTGGACCGAGTTTTGTCTTCATGTAGTTGAAAGCACTCCACAGTCTCCAAAGCAGGCTCGTGGTGATGAAGAACAAGCTAACAACGAAAAAGCCTACAAGAACTTTCCTCAACTCGCGCGCGCCGGTTGTTGGATCCGGCCATTGCTGTCTGGGCTTTAAGGTCTCCTAGGGTAAGGTCGCTCAGATCTTTCCATATACTGAGGTAGGCGATTAGGGCTTCCCGAATATGTGAAAGTAAAAAGTATAGTTGGTAGCGGCCATACTTTTTTTGAAACCTCCAAGTACTAACCAACCGCAGGAAAACAAGGACAAGGGAAACCGAATATTGTTGAACGCCCCTTGGATGGACGGAACACTCAACACAAGGGGCTGATTGATCGTCTGTCGGCAGCTCTCAGACTGCTCGTCCGTGTCGTCAGGATCAGGCAGAGCCATATTGTTGATCACCTCCTGCTCAATCTCTGGGTCAAGGAAGGGCGGAACCTGGTGAGATTTTGGGCGTGCGCCAAGTGTAGCCCTACAAGAAAGGCAACGCTCTAGTCTATGTAATTAGCTCTGTCGACCTTGGAAGATGATGTTTTGGGCGGTAACATAGGCGGCTAGCCTCTTCAGGGGTGGTAGAGCTTGGATTATCAAACTCACCAATTCAAAGCCGGGATCGTGCTGTTTCCAAACGCTAGCTGCTTGCAAGACGAAACCCTCAGGCGTGAATTCTAATTGATCCACCTCTTCTTGTCGGGATTCTTCAAACACTACCTCGAGTATTTCCAAACTTTCTAACCTCATCAACCACTTCCATCAATAGTCTTGTTCATCGTGAGTAAACGACCAATGGTTGTCGTTGACAACAATACATACATGGCGAATGTACTTGGTGACCAAAGGCGATGTTCCGATGATTCTCGCTACTTCGGAGCTGATGGTGTTCGGGAAGATGAGGTTGCTAGGCTGAATTACCGCCACGTGGTGTTGAAGGATGGCTTGGTTGAAGCGGAAGTATTCGTCGTGCACGACGTCCCTCATAGCACGGCGAACAGCGCCCAACGTACCAATTGTCGAAAGTTATTTTTTGACTTTTCTGCTCACTTGAAGCTGTTTCGCTTCTTCGCTTAACGGTTGCTCTTCTTCATCTGGTCCGGCCCATACGAAGCGGTAGATGCTGTACTGTACCTCTACCGGCAGATGAAGGAGTGAGCGTTGGGAAGACATCGTTCGTCGTATTTGATCGAGGTTGCCGGTGGTGATGACGGGGACTTTCCGCTTCAGAGACGAGTCGGCAATTTGAGTGCTGGTTGAAAGGTTGAGTCGGCCTGGGGCTGGCGACGGCAAAGGAGAAGATAACTTGTGTTCTTCCAAATGTGTGGCCGCGCCAGACTTCCGGGCAGCAGACCGCTGCATGATGGACTCCCAAACTAGCTCTTCAGCGTCCTCGCACAGCACGCAGCCATGTTCGGATCCGCTGGCAGGGAGCCCTCTCGTCTTTTTGAATGTGTCTATGCACTTTGTGTGTACAAAGTGTCTTCCAATACCACACTGCTTTTGGTCGGTGAAGCTCCCCATTGGCTTGAAGCAGATTGCGCAGAAAGGATCTGGGTATCCGCCGGAGTTAAAGTGATTATAAAGGTGGCTCAGACGGAAAATCTCGCCAAGCTCGGATGGAAGAAAGGATGACTGCCAGCGCAGCGGCTCTGGGCAGTTCAGAAGGCAACGGAGGACATCTGGTACAGTACTGGTTAGTATCGTTCAAAAGCAAGATGTGAGTGGTAGAAGAGAAGAGGACCGACATATCCTGTGAGGACAAGTGTAATCCCTTGTTGTGGGTGTCTTCCTAAACCCTCTTCCCCCGCAGCTGCGGTTGATTTCCTCTCCGACATCGACGGTGATTTTCTCTTTACCGCCCGGCGTCAGTATGAAGTTCTTTGCCTAGATCCTAGCTTCCACATTGCTGTAGTCTTTGATCTGGATTAGGTGAAGGGTAGGGGCTTTAGTTTCCGCCAAAGCCGAGCGGTAGACTGAATCGCTGCTGTCAGAGCGCTAACTGCTGAAGCGAGAGGCTTTCCCGGGCGGGTTGTGGGTGTACCGGTATGTTTTGAGGAGTGATTCCAGCTCCTTCCGATGGCCAGTGGTAAAAGGCACTTCGCGCTTGATCCACTGGGGTTTGAGAACTTCAACGGTCTGCTTGGACCATGCGGTGTCGTCTGGGAGGTAGTTGTCGAGAATGCGCTCGGCGGGCATGGTTGTGGATTGGTGATCGAAGACCGTCGGTGAAAGGAGATGCTATATGTAGAGAAGCGGTTGTTCTCGGTGCCCAAAGATGGATGTTAATCTAACTTCAGCGACCGGACATACGAGGAGATGGTCCGTTGGTGACAGAGAGACAAAGACCTTGTCAAGAGAAGTCAGCGTTCAGTCCAGCACTACAGGGCCGCCGACGAGCAAATACTGATACGCGGGGACTTTCCGAGACTCAAAATGTACTTACTCACACGTAGAGGCACAGCAGACTGGTATACCAACTGGTTTCTGACTCAGGTCCTTCGCTTGTTGCTTTCTGTTGTTGGCGCCGTTGATGCTCGATTTGCAACTGCAATCAAATGGAAATTCCGTGGGCCTGACCTTGTTCGGTGACTCCAGATAGATTGTGACTGTGAGTTGCGCGCTGAAATCGCAACAGATCCAGTGGGAAAATCAGTGTATGTTCGTGGTAGTAGTGTAGTCGTGTTTCTGTTCGTGGTCGTGGATGAGGTGGTGACAAGCTGTTGGAGGTGGGAAGTCGACGACAGAAAGGGACTTGATTTTGTAGTAGAGGTAGCAGACGAAGAGGAGAAACGGAAACCAGGGCTGCCTGTAAATATTCGACTGGAGTGCAGGTGAAGAGCTGGAGAATCAAGGCCAGTGAATGGGTGTCAAGGGACGCCTGGCCAACAAAAGCTCGAGACGGCGGAGGGAAGTAGTACTTTAAGAGGAGGACCAAGCGAGGTAAAAATCAAAAGGGGCTCGTGTGCCAAAGTTTCATTCACTTGCGAGTTCCTCCAGGTGATACAGTGAAGAGTGATTCGGAATGGAACCAACGACACCAAGAGTCTAACGAGGAAGGCGCGGCTTCGAATAGTGCCTACGGACTTCAACACGGAAGGAGCCTACGGTAGCGGACCACCTCACATCCTGGCTTTTTGCCTGCCGATGGCGAATGCCCGAAGTCCAATCCAGCCGCCATCGCCGTCATAGCCCACCCAGGTGCCATGGTCTCATTTTGCCTTTTTCAGCTCTTTCCGAGCCAAAATTACTGACCGTGACAGATGTTGAGCAAGAAGGGCCAATACTAATATCAGCCACTCGTCCCCAACACCATAGATAGAGGGAGGAAGTCTTGATCACACTCCCCTTTGTTTTCCTGTGTGATTTTTGTATGAAACTTCTTCTTCTCATGAAGATGCTGGCGTATGAACAACTATGTCAACATTGTTGCTGGGCACTTCGCGGGTAGCAAAACGAGATCATGAACTAATAAACAATACATCAAGTTTGCGTATACATCCTTCAGCTATACATGAATGGCAACGCATAACTCCTCTTTCCGTCACTCTCTTCTGGTGGTCAATCCCATTTTCCATTTCGTAGGCGCGCCATCCTCACACGAGGTCCTCAGGCCCATAACGACGGTGCCACTGACACTACGTAGCGCCACTCAATGCCATCGTTTAAACCTCCATTCTCATCTCCTGGTAGCTTGGACGCAATGACTCAAACAGCAAGAGTACTCCAACAGTTTCCTCCAGCAACTTCTTCAACCTCCTCGACGAGCCACTCCCACCCTCCTCTCAAATCGTACAGTAATCGAAGTTCGAACACAGCTCACCCCAGGACTCATATGCTCAGCCTCCTACACCCCTCTCTCCGTCTCCAAGAACTTGGTCATCTTCTTCGTTACCTTGCTCTTCTTCTTCTCCAGCCTCGCCAGCTCCTGCTCGACATACTTCTTGGTCTGTCTCACCTTATTGGCGTCTTCTTCAAGGCGGGACATTTGCTTGATGAGTCTTGCCTTGCGTCTTTCTCGCTTTCCTGCTGTGGAATTGTTGGTTTCGGTCTGCTGCGCGGTCGTGTTGATGTCGGCCGTGTTGGGAATAGTGGTGGGACTGACTTGGTCCGCGGAAGTGATGGCTTGGTCAGCGGCGGCGCTGACGGTCCTCTTCTTGGAGCTCGTCTTCAATTTCTTCTTCTCCTTCTTTGTGGGGGAAGAAGCGGTATCTGTGGCGGGGATCGATACAGAAGTGAAGGTAGAGCCAGCGGGAGGGATAGGCAACGAAATAAAAGGGCCGGGATCAGGACTAACGGGGGGTGCGCGAGGAGCGTAATAAGGAGAATATGATGGAATACGAGCAACTTCAGCACCTGAAAAGGAGACGGCTGAAGCATCAAGACCAGAAGCTGAGGGAGCAGTAGCAGAAGCGGGAGAGAGAGAGGGATCAGCAGTCGTGATAGCACGCAACGGGCTACCGCGACCAACTGCCCGTGAACTTCCAAATCGTCCTTGCGCACTCGCCGGGACGATAGGAGCCGGCACTGGATTCTCAACGCGGCGAGCCGGTTGACTACCGCCCACAGGAAGTGGTTGTGGCTGCGCGAAGCCAGGAATAACCGGCAAGGGAATCGGTGTCGTACTGACTTTTGGAGTCCACTCACGGGCCGGAGTAAGCGCTTGCCTACGAGGCGACGATCCCGTATATGCGTCAGGACGCGCCCGAGTGGCCTCCTTGGCGGCTCTGGAGGGAAGCTGTCTCCGACGCGGAGGGCAGGGGGACTCGGGCTCTTGTTTGATAGCCACTGAGCCAGCGGGAGAGGAACTTGAGGATGTGATAGAGGGAGAGTGATGGGAGATTTGACTTCTCTCAGCAAAGAACTCAATGGACCTGTTAGCCGAGTCTCCATTAAAAAGGTCGTTGCCGTCTCCGTCGTCTTCAATATCCAAATCATCGTCATCACTCGATGACTGCGCCATGTGTTTATCCGAGCCTTCTTCTTCGGACTGCGGAGGATGACTGCTGAGGACGTTATTACCAGAGGAACTCGGAGGAGTCGGAGGTGGTAGTTGGACTTCCTTCCAAGCAGCAACACTAGCTTCTTCAGTTCCCATCCAGAACAATCCACTGGAGTGCAAAATGCACTCAACCAACCCTGCGTTAGACTGACAATCGCGGTGTACAAACAGCCCGCAACAATGTGACATGGTAAGATCCGCGCCCTGAATGTCGCGGAAGCAGAAAACGCACTGCCGGTTGGGGTAGCAGGCTCTTTCGTTAACGGCGTAGTGAAGGGCGGTGCTGTAACGGAAGATTGCCTGTACTTCCTTGAACAACAGAGCTTGTTGCCATCTGAGGGGCTCCGGGCAACCCAGTACGTAGCGAAGAACATACACAATGTGGCCACAGGTGTAGTCTTTGCGGCTTACTTCCTCTCGCTGAAGATCTCAATAGTCAGCAAAATGGATCTCAATTCAGCAACAAGAAGTAAAACTTACCCTGAACTGACAGCTACACCTGGAAACCCTGCCAATGATGGTATAGAATTTCCTGTCCGAGGAAGGGTCCCATAAAGTAAATCTCTTCTCGATCGAGGTATCGTTGCTGTTGTCTTCAACCTCGGTGATCAAGTATCTGCGGTTCTCAGCGTGGTTGAGTGCACCGGCATAGAACTGGTTATCGCAGTAGCGCCAGGGAAAGATCCGTCGTTCGTCAGCGGGATGAAGTTGGGAATATCTGTCGAGGCGGTTGAGAACATCCATCACGTGGCCAGTAGGGTCAAGACCCCGCTTCACGCATTGGGCTCGGAGGGCTTCGACAGGGTCACGGTAACATATCCAGGGTGCATCGTTGGGTAGATACTCCATCAGATCTTCTTTCGAACGAATCTCCATGGCTTATACCGGAGGTGAGAGGTGAGCCGTGGGCGTGTCTTGGGACTTGGGAGGTGGCGTGTCGGATAGTATCACGACAGGATGACTTCAGCTGACTTTGATTGCAAGTAGAGAAGAGACACCAAGCAAGAAAGGCGGCGATGGTGGTCAGGCGAAAAGCAAGCGACTGTTGAGCTTCGTGGGATGTTTGGAGGAGAATAAAGACAGGCCAGTGTCCGTCGGGTCAAACAATTTAAGCTCTGGACTATGGTGGGGGGAGACGAGTCAGCCGCCAGAGGTCAAGTGAATGGAAAGTGAAGAGATGCTGAGCACGAGCCCACCAACGAAAACTTAACCGCGTCGTATCAAAATTTCATGTATGATGCTGCAATATTTCAGACGAAGTCGGTCGCGCGCCTACAAGTAGCTTCATGCAAGGTACCTCTAGTGACATGCGCCCTTGGTTGATCTCCGTTCCTGCCTGCCGTGCCTAGAGGTAGGCCTGCGCCAGCCACTCGCTCCGGAAACCGGCCAACTTTGGTGTTTCAAACTCACTGTATTGATTCCTCACGCTAGACTTATCAGCAGGTCACTACGAAGACGTTGAGTGCGATGTAGGCAAATGTAAGTAACTTGGAATGTTGAAGAATTGTTTTGAAGCAAAATAGCGTGCTGATACACTAATATCAGAACGAAAAAGAGTTCGTATGACCGCCTCCCCTTCACACACTCCTTAATCATTCTTTTTCCCTTTCTTTAACCATCAATCTCCTTGCGGCATCTTCCTATCTTCTCGATCTTTCTCACATTTGCTCGGCCCTCAACTGAAAAGAATACCCATATCACACATTACAATTGTTCGACAATGAGACAAGCGAATCCCAGGAAATGTGTTGAAGAAGCAAACGAGGAAGACAAAAAGAAAAGAAAAGAAAAAGAACACAAACAATGCCTAGACCACGAGAAAGTGTGAGCTAAGCTGCCTGAAGCAAAGTTAAACCCCGTCAGATGCTTGAAGAACTAGTCTTCCTTTTCACAGAAATCATCATGTTTCGGAGAAGGTCGCTTGACCACCAATCCCGAATTCGCGATGCCACTAGACATCGATTTTCCAGTCACTTAATCCTGATGCCACTGGACATCTTCTCCCAAGCCTTCAAAAACTTGATCTCTCAGCAAGTCATTCTTGGCCGTTGACACCTCGACCGAGCCTGATGCTGAGTGTCATCTCGCGGTGTCCGTCACTGGTGACATTGGCGGTAGCGATACCAGTAGCGGTGGAGGCTTGGTCGGCGCTATCTTCGTGCTTGTCGACGCCATCCACGGCCTGCTGATCGTCGTCATCGTCCTCAGAATCGGAGCCATCTTCCATTTCAAGCTCGTTACCCTCAAGCCAAAAGTCTGTGTCGCAAACGTCCTCCATCTCAACATCCTCGGCGCCTTCCATCGCCTCTGCAATAGCTTTCTCCATCTTAGCCCTATATTTAGCCTCATCAGGACCAGCCGCTGCCCCGCTGACAATGCCCAGGTATGTCCTCCAAGCCGATTTCTCATGATGAAGCGAACACTTTTTATCCCTTGTCACCGGGCTCCAACTAGACCGACTAAGCCTTCTTACCAGGGTGCGACACGATTCGTGAACAGGCAGCCCGCAGGAACTACAAGGTCTCGTTGTATGTCCCAAACGGATGAGGCGGAAACAAATCATGCAGATATGGGTCGGCCAAATATCATGGTAGGGGAGGTCGTGCAGGTAGACCTTGGGCTCCCGCGGCCGACTAGCGCGAGGGAGATGAAGGCCGTGGCAGTCGATCAGCTCAAAGACGGTGCTGTACCGGAAGATCTTGACTAGCTCGTCGAAGAGAAACGCGGCTTGGAAGCGCAGGGGATTCGGGCAGCCGAGAATGTACTTCAGGACGTAGATGATGTGCGGACAGGTCCAGTTGCTGTAGCCGGCATCTGTCTTTGTGTTCTGCATTTGGTCCAAACATTAGCATCAGTCGCAAAGGTCCGTAAAACGGCAGGAAGATCGAATCGCTCGCCCACAAACCTTGAAAGCGCAGTTGCAAGTCGGATTCCTACCGATAGTAACATTGGCGTAATCCGTGAAGTATTTACCGCTCCCACCAACAAGATTGAAATGGCTCTCGATCCTACCCACGCAACTGCGGTCGAGTATTCTCAGCACGCGAAAGGTTTTCGCATGAGCCTCGGTCTCTGCTCTGATGTAGGCAATGTCCTTGGCAACGCGCCAGGGGAAATGGGCACGGTCTTCGCGCTTGTGGCGCTGGTGATAGTCCTCGAGCCGGAAGCGCAACTCGTTGGCATCACCCACTGGGGAGAGAGTCCGTCGAAGGCATTGTTCTCGGAGGACTACAAGGGGGTAGGCGCTCCAGGGCGCGTCGTCGGCGATGTAAGAACAGAGGGGACTGTCGGTCGTGGTGTCCATGTTGCTTTGTGGAAGGTTGGTTGTCTTGGGGGGAAAAAAGGAGGGGTACTAGACTGGGACGATGGCAGGACAAGAGAGAGGTGAGCTTGTGGTGACCGAGCCGGTAGGAGAACGACGAGGGATGGTGGTGTGGAGGAACAAACGAAGCTTTTTGCAGGGCACACTAGATAGTTGCAATGGATTTCTTTTGTGGGAACAACACAAAGAGCAGCGCGAATGAGGTTGTTGGGTTGTTGGGTTGGAACTTGAATGAAGGTGCAGGAAGTTGCAGGAAAGAGTTGCAGGAAGAAAGTCTGCGGGGAACGGAAGTTTATACGCGGGGGTCGACGCGTCAGGTCGTTACCGTATTGCATGTATCAGATTGAAATTAACACCGGATCGTAACCATTTGGCCTTCCTCCATGGGCGTCCATCTGGTTTATCCAATGATCGACTTTCTCTCTGAAAGCCCGAAAGTCCAGGTTCGTGGATCCAAGTGAGTGGTCAAGGTCGACAAGGCAGATCACTGCCTGTTATTTCACATCTCCAAAGGCTGAGTGAGACTTGTCGCCTGACACTCGGCTGTTGACACGGCATGGGCCCAAGGTATCACGACCAGATGGTGAAAGCATAGTGAAGAGACCTTAATTAAAGAATGCGAGAAACGTGTTTGGAAAAGGAATACTACCTATACATATGCGCTCTTGGTCCCTTCGTTCCGATGCGGCACTTGCCACCATCGTTTCAACCTCTCCCTGGCCTAATCTTCCAGTCATACACGATCTGGTATCAGCATCAAGCCTTGTCTCCTCGAACCATGCGCTGTGTTGAGTCAAAGTATACCTTCAACAGATACTTCTTTTGCCTCCTTCGTCGACATGATAAACCCGCTTCCGTCCCTCCCACCCAAGCAACACTCAAGCGTCATACCCCGTATGTCTTATCCAAAGCCTTATAGTCTTCCAATTCCTCCACTCCAAGCCAACAGCCCGCTTTCTTACCGTCCCATTTTCCCTTGTCAGCTTCTTCAGCTCGTCAATGCGCGATTTCGCATGGTGACTGAATCCCGCTCAATCCCATGAGTTCCCTTTTCTATGACGTGGTTTCCAAAGCAGCTTCGGGGTTTCCATCCGTCTCCCATTCCCGTCTTTTGTCCATCATGTGTGTCTTCTCGACTTATCCTCGTAGTAAAGCATTTGTACCAGCTTGATATCATGAAGAGGATTGTTTCCGTCCTCCTCGTACAACAAGTTTTGGCTTGGAATGGGAGACTCCCGCTCAGGACAAGCCCATTCATCCCCGTCTTCACAGAGAACGCAGCGCCGGGGCCGGCTAGGCTTTCTGATGTTGTCGTAAGTGTCGAGACACCCGCTATGAGCCATATGACCGCATTTCGAGCATGGCACTAGTGCAGTTTCGTTGTAATAGAGATGGATCATCCGGAAGCAGATGACGCACACTGGTGAAGGGGTGACGTTCACTTGGGGTATTCTCTCGGGGACTCTGTTGGGAAAATAGTAGAAGTAGGGGTTGGCGGCAAAGATGTATTCCAATTCCACCGACAGAAACGCGTTTTGCTAAAGTAGCGGCTCCGGGCAGCGAAGAATGTAGCGGAGAACGTAGGCGATATGATGGCAACCTTTTTTCCCATTGAATTCGATAATCTGGCGACGTTGGAAAAGCTATTAGTTTCGGCTCCAGGTAGTAATTCAAGGGCGGGAGTACTAACCTTGGCTGGGCAGCTGCACGTGAGGTCCTTGGAAATGACAACGGTGAAGGTACCCAAATTTCTGGTGTAGAGGGTGAATTGCTTCTCAAGCCACCACGAGCCCACATCGCTTGTGTCCTTGACGTGGATTAACTGACAGTTGGCAATGGTCGCATTGGCGAGTACCCAGAGTTCATCAGGAACAACTCGCCAAACTGCACCTCGAGCTTCATTGTCGTGTCTGTGTGCTTGTTGGTATTCCTCCAGACGTTGCTGGAGTTCTGACATGTCCCCCTCGTCCAAAAGTGCACGCCTCAAACACTGGGTCCTGAGAGATTGGACGTTGGTAATATGTCGCCACGGTGTGTCGTGGGGACAATAAACAATGGTTGTGGTAGGATCCATAATGGGATTAAGGAGTGGAAAGTGTCGGGTGTTTCGTGGGTTCGGAGACTGAATTCTTGCTTGGAGTATGGCTGATAAGTGTTTGATGTTTGATATGAGTCTGATTTGGAAGATATCGACGAGTACATTCATTGAGTGAAGGAAGAAAAAGCCGGAACAGATAGAATTTGCATTCGGGCACGTACTTTGGTTTTAAGCACCCAGAAAGGAACAAAGCAAAGATTCTGCATGAAGGGCGAAGGCAAGGACGATGCTAACCGCAGAGGCAGCAACGCGGCCGTTGGTTGTAGTCCTGAGAAAACTGACGGAGCAAAGGAGGCGTGGGGGGTGACGAGGGAGGGCGACTGGACATTTCGACGGAGCCATCTGAATGTTGACAATACTGTGGGAAGGAGCAAGTTTGAGTTAAGCAAGCAACCCACCGCCGGGGTGCTCTTGGAGAGGAAGTGAAATCTACAAGCAAAGCGGTTTTTCTTTCATTGTCCCCTTCATTGTGTAAGGCACTTTCCGGCATAGGTATCTCTATGACGGATCTTCAGCTCCCCGTGCATTCCGATGCCTCACCCATGGAGATACTCAACATCTCTCCATATATCCCACCATGACTTGAGTGATGCGTGTACACTGCAAACCGACAATTAACCTCAACAATGTGTACATTGCCATCTCCCATGTTCTTCCATACATCTCTCACGATCAGCGAGGTCATAGCACCATCACTCGCTCCGGCCTCTTCTTCCCATAAGAGCATCAAGCGCTCAAGCCTTTACAAAATCCGTACTCGCAGAATTGTAAACTAGTTATCATACCGTCTTCAACAAGCAAATAATGGCTACCTTCACGTCTCAAAGGATCCCGCCGCCTCGCGTAGTAGTCCACACTCAGTCCCATTACTCAGACATCATCACTCCCTTCTCTCCCTCCTCCCAAGCCTTTAGCCCTCTTCTCAAGCTTCTTGCTTTTTTTCATGAGCCTCGAGCTCCCGCTTACTCTCCTTGCTGAGCCTTTTGAGCTCCTTCATATGCTTCTTGTTGAGTTGCTTATACCTGCGCTTCCAGTTCGGCCGCTTTCGCATCTCAGCTGATCCCTTTGCCAGACGGCCGCGATCTCGAACTAGTTTGGCTGAGTCACTGTCGCTGATACTAGCGTTCGTGGTGGTCGAAGCGGGATCTTCGACGGAAGCAGTACCGGAAGCCGGAGCTAGAGCGACATCGGGAGTTGCAGCAGAAGCTGGAGCTGTAGCGGTACCAGGGGCCGGATCAGCGCTGATAGAAGGAGGATTGTTGGCTTGTTGGCCTGAGCGTTCGCCGCATGGCGAGCCAAAGCCTTCGATGCTAGCAGCGTCGCTTGCCGTACGCTCATTTTGCTGCTGAGCGGTATTTCCACCTGGTCCCGGTAGCATCTGAAGGGCAGCTTGGGTGCCAGGGACAACCAGAGGATACTGGACTTGTCCAGGCTCACAGTATTTGTCGATACCCCATTCAGTCTCGTCGTTGCACCTCAAGCATTCAGGTTGCGCTTTCTTGGCCAATCCTCCCAATCTCCTTGCAACACCCGCGCAATCGGTGTGCATCGCTCTTCCGCAAGTGAAGCAGCAGGTCCGCTGTCCTTCTGTGGGTGCAACAGCCTTGAAACACAGAGCACAGAGAGGATCCTGACCTTTCCAATCGGTAAGAAGCAGGGTGCTAACGGCGTAGCTATGGCGGTAGATGTCCTCGAGCTCGGTGGAGAGAAAGGACCGTTGCCAACGGAGAGGCTCAGGGCAGTTGAGAACATAGCGGAGGACATCTGTAGAGCTGTGTCAGCATTTCTGTGAAGGATAGCCCAACCTTGTCTTGGGAAAAAGGCATTGTGTCGTACTAACAGACTATGTGGACGCAGATAGGCTTCGATCCCGTACAGGTACACCAAGGTACACGGCCAAACTCAACCAGGACAATTCTCAATCTATGCCCTCCTCCGTGGGTCACCAGGAACTGCTTGGTAATAGGACTCCCGTCTTGACCACTCTTGTCTTTGACATGCACAATTCGGAACTTCGTGCAATCCGCCGCCGCCAAAGCGCCGAAATAATTGGCTTCACTTGGGGAGGGGCGGGGGTCGAACGGTTGATCTTGCGAGGGGCAGGAAGCCTTCCTTTTTTCGGCGCCGGAGGACTGTTGATAGTGATCCAATCGCTCTATCATCTCCGACTGGGAAAAAAGATTGCGCGCTGCACACCGTTCCTTTAAAGTTGACAACGGGAGATCTGCCCCAGGAGCATCATCAGGTCGCCAATCTGCCGGCAGGGTGCGCTCCATGGTCATTTTCTGAGGGCGGGGTGAATCCAGAAAGAGTGAGCGGGATTGCTGAATGGAGGAAGGAACGATAAAAGAAATCGAGCAACCCTTGGGATACAGGAAGAAGAGATCGCCGTGGTATCAGGAAGGTCGTGGCGGAATATGGGAAGTTGGTTCGTGTCGCGGGGTAGAAGAGAAAATTTGAATCCCACGAAAGAATTTGTGCGCGGGAGAGGAAGATGGTGTTAGAGAAAGAAAATCAGCAAGAGCACCCGGACCCAGACGTGAGCCGCGTCAACGCGTCACACCTTTGAACACAGGGACACTGGACTTGCTCCAAGGAAAGAGCTCCGAGACCGGGCCCGGTTCCCCGGGTTCCGGGGTGACGTCTTGAAGCGTGCCTTTTGGTCTGCTATATGCTGACACTTACACACGCCACACAATCCTCCTCCAGACCTGTTCATCCCATCAAAATTTCGTTGCTTCATGTAGTCGATATTTCCGATACTGTTGCAACTTACGCCTGCCTGGTACATGCGTTCAAGACAAACGGGAGGAAATGGAAAACGGGATGAAATGGAAAACGAGAACCTTGCCAAACACCTGTCCCACGGAGATTCAAATACCTAGGCACATACAGCACACCATCAACATATAGGTACCCAGTAGGTACTTTCAAAATATTCCTGTCTTCCATTCTCGTGCTTTGAATCTCCATGGTCATGGGCGCTATTGCTCCATCTGCGCATTACCACCCACCAACAGGTCTCCTTGCATTTCTTCTTACAGTCATATTAGATAGACAGCCCCAAGCACACGATACTTCTTCATCTCCTCGTCACATAACTGAACAAATTGTCTTCTACTCCTTTACTAGACAACATTTCTTGCAAGACATGCTCCACCTTCTCGCCAGTAGTACCATCATCACCCTCCTCGGCCTCCTGTTCTGCCGAGTCCATCACCTGATTCTTGAGGTTCTTGTTCTTCTTATTAAGCCTCTTTATCGAACCCATAAGGTATGAGAAAAGTTAAGTGTCTTCCGTACCTTTTTGAAGCATGATAGTGTACTCAAACAACAACAGGACTTTCTCTCACGCAGCAGCCGCCTCCGCAACATCCGGGCCCGCCAAAGCTTTCAACACATCCTTCTCCAAGCTCTCAATCTTTTTCTCGAGCCGCTTTACCTCCTGCTTGCTCTTTCTCTTGGTCCTCTTCAGCTCCCGTCTATGCTTCTTATCGATCTTCGTGATCTTCTTCAGCTCCCGCCTATGCTTTTTCTCCATCTTTGCGAAGTTCTTCAGCTCCCGCCTATGCTTCTTCTCCATCCTCTTTGCCTCGCGCTCCGATTTCTTCCGAATCTGAACAGACTTCTTTGCCAAACGACTGCACTCCTGAACCAGCTCCAATGCTTTGGTGTGGTCAATACTGGTGTGCGTAGCCGAGGGATAATGTGTGAGATCCGGTGTAGAATGGCTAGAGAGGATAGGTGTAGAGACACTTGTAGGATTATTGGCAGGAGTGCTGGTAACGTGCTGAGAACCAGTTGTAGCAGTAGATGCAATAGTAGAAGTAGTTGTAATACCGCCTTGGGGGGCTTGGGAGACAACGTTTGCAACTGAGGCGTCGTGAGTAGGAATGGAGGCGGCGCCGGCTTGGTTGTGCTGAAGAGTAGCGGTTATAGCTGTGGAGGAAGGAGTCGCGGCGGCTGAAGAGAATGCGCGAGGAGAAGTATGATCACCAGCGGGAATGCTCGCGGCGTTAGTGGCAATGGTGCCTTCTGATGGCTCACTTCCGCCGGGATTCACAACAGGCAGAGCATGACCCAAGGCGGGAGAGGGGTTCGGGAGAGAAGCTTGTTGCCGCTCTTTCTCCTGTTGCTGCTCGCGTTCTCTCTGCGTTTCCTGCCAAATAAGCGCCGGATTACCGGGAAGTGGGATAGATTCATTGCTCTGAATGGATGTGCTCGGTGCCACGCCTTTCCTGATGAGCTCAAGTGCTTTGATTTTGCTTTTCCGGTCCAGCCGTCGAAGGCGGCCAGCGAAGTAGGGCACTAGCTGGTTGGCGGTGGATTCCAGAGCAGAGGAAGTGCTGGATGCGGACGACGGTGAGGACAAAATAGAGGGAAAGCGCCGGTTCGTACTCTGAGTGTTGCTGGGTTGTTCGTCCTCGGAGTCTTCGTCGCTTGATGAGCTCGAGCTTTCGAAGTCATCGTCCTCTGGCTCTTTGCGCTGGATCAACTCTCGGGTAGCATCTGCCGCTGATCCAATTTGTGCCGGTACAGCAGGTGCGGTGCTAGGAGCAGCAGGTAACACCCGATCATTCCAACAGAACTTCTCGATGTCCCATTCGATATCTTCGTAGCAAATCCAGCACGTGCCCTTTCTCACGGGCTTTCTCACCCGTCCGGCGTTCAATCTGCATATGGGATGCATTCCTCTTGTGCACTCCTCGCAATGGTCCAACCCTTTTGAACTTTTGTCGATATCTCGAAAACAAAAGATGCAGAAGTCGTTGTGAGTCTCTGAGTTTTTTGGACCGAAGGCGCGGCTAGCGTGGCTATGCTGGTAGATCGTTCGAAGTTCGGAGGGCAGCAAAGCTCTCTGCCAGCGATAAGGCTCCGGACAGTTAAGAACAAACCGCAGGACATCTGTAAAAAGTTGGTTAGGGGCTGTTTAACAAAAAAGGTTGTTGAAGGGGACAAATATAGGTGGAACGAACAGATTGTGTGGAGACAAGAACCATCCATCTAGAAAAGGTTAGTGATGTCTCGAGCCACAGCTTTGTTTGTCATGAAGAATTTTGGAGGCACTTACTGGGCAATCACATTTGATAGCAATATCAATGGAAACCGTAATGGGCTTCTGCCTCTCCCAGCCGTTGTTATTCCTCTTCCGGTCGTCAGAGAGTTGAAAATCTCTTCTCAAGTTGCCCCCTTTGCGGCCAGGCTTGTCCACAACCCGTACAACTTGTAACTTCGCGTTTTCCGCCTCCAACGCGGCTACCTCATACAATGAGCGGTAGACAGGCTCAGTCAGCCAAGGGTGACGACGTTTGACGTCGGGCGTGTTCGGGTTAGCTAGCCTATAAGCTAAGAGACGTTGCACGAGGTCCTTTTTCAGTCCTGTAACGGAAAGGTTGCGAATAGCACATTGCTCCGTCACCACTGCGACGGGGAGCGTCCTCCAGGGCGCGTCGTTGGGTAACAGCCCATCAAGCGGATGGTTCATGGTTGTTGTTTTTTTCGCGATCGAAGCGTCTACTCCGGGCACGTTAATAAAACTCTGGGCGCGGTGGCGCCCTCGGAGATACGTGGAAGTAGTTAATGACGTGGGAAAGTTGAAGTGTTAGTGGGATGGAAATTTGATGTATTGGTGCCGTGGTTGCAAGAGGAAGAAAGACTGCCCGCCTTATGAGGTGGGGAGTACTCGAGGAAAATTTGGCTGCTGATGTCATGACCATTCACTCACCTCGGGGTCCCCCTCAAAATCAGCCCGAAGGTCCGGTCCCGGATTATCTTTGGGACGGTTCATCTGAGTCGCGGTCCGAAGCAGGCGCTCGTCTTCTGTCTTGGATTGCCGGGAGACAGGTACCTGGGGGCAGGCCGCGTAATCATGGGTCGTCTCAGATTTTTATTGATGTACTCAGAGATGGGCATTAGTTTCCGAGCAACGTAGAAGTACTATCGTTGATCTGCCATGTACTGACAGCTACACACAACACATTACCATACAACCAAATTCCTCAAACGGGTCCATGACTCCAAACTCGTTTCTTTGATACCCCGATATAGTAACAGCTTTGAAAAAAAACGACGCCGGCGTCATCGCCGCGGTAAAAAGATATCAACAGATATAGAACGAGAAACTCTTATCAACCCTCGCTCCCCCGGCTTCGAAACATGGGGCACAAAAATTACACAGTTTGGCATTACACCGACAGATCAAACCATATTTCATCGCTATTCTCGTCCTCCGCGTGTCCATGATAAAAGGCTTCTCGAATGCTCCAGTCATGGGCACTGTCTTCTTCACGAACAAAAGGCATCTCCTCATCCAACAATACTCTCCGCGTCGGGTCTCGCCAACCCTTTCACCTCGTTCTCAAGCTTCTTCATCTTCCTCTTGATGCTCTTAAGTTCCCGCTTGCTCCTAAGCCTGAGCTTCTTATCCTCTTTCTTGCGTTTCTTCCTGATGTCTTGGATCTCTTGTCCTGCTTTCTTCCGGATGCGATCGAACTCCTTCGCTAGTCGCTTGAAGTCTCGGGCTAACTTGATTGGTCCTCTGTTCTCACTATCGGCGTTTGAACCTGATGGCATAGGTGTGTGAGGAGGAGCAGGCTCACGATTGGGAGCAGGATCAGCACCATCGGCAGCACCATCGGTAGCAGTATTCGTGATATCTTGAGCCTCAGAAACTGCAGAAACTTCCCCAGCAGCAGCAGATCCATCACTAGCTTCAACAGCCCGAGAGAAAACACCATCAAGCGCGGCGTTAGGAGAAGAGATCGACAAGGATACCGCTTGAATATGCTCAGAACTGGCGTCTATAGTCGGAGCGGAAACCTTTTGGACGGTTGAATGGGCATTAGAAAGAAACACAGAGGGCTCTGGAAGACTGTTCTCAGTCCCTTGAGGAGTAGGCAGGATATGAGTCGTTGTCGAAGTGCGTCCAGACGGGGGTGTTTGTCGTAGTTCGCTGTTGCGTTGTTCGTCATCAGCGGCTTTGTTGGCTGAAGAGATCATGCTGTCCTCGTTCCTCTCCAGCGATTAATATAAAACAAAACAAAATATTTTTTTGACCGCTTTGTTTTGTTTTGTATAAAAATCGACGTTTTGTTTTATATTCCAAGCTGTTTTGTTTTGTTTTGTATGTTTTACAAAAACACGTAATTACACACTTCTATAGGCCGTATCGACACTATTACACAATAGAAACGCAGAGTTAAATACACTGAACAAGACAGGCAACAAAAAACACCAGGAAGTCGGTGATCCCCAGCCGAGTCTTATGCGAGTCAATGAGGCAGGACGGCCAGTGCGCCAAACCCCCTGCAACACCAGAAAAATCCTAGCAACCGCTGTAAAACGTCACCAACGGGCCGTCGGGAGCAGACTTTTCACAGCTCGTTTGAATGGCTTCAACACCAGGTCCCTGCCATGCGATGGACCGGTTTGAACGGGTAAAATCTACCCCTTCTAATGTTCAGAGCCATGGATCGAAAATTTTGGGTGTTTTGGCAAAACCGAGCCGACCCGTTTTGCCTACATTCACACCCCTTTTGTTTTGTTTTGTTTTGTTTTCTTTTATTTTGTTTTGTGTATTTTGTTTTATATTAATCGCTGTTCCTCTCTGCATGCTTGGAGGGGTGCTGGACAGCATTCCCTGCCGATCCTGTTACCGCCGGAGTGACTACTGCAGCACCAGTAACAGTGGGTTGAAACTGTTCCAGGTTGCGGTATTTGTCAAGGCCCCATTCCGCCTCATCCTCGCATCTCCAGCACCTCCTAACCGGCAGGTTTCCCGCAGTCGCCTGGGCAGTAAGCATACAATGGGTGTGCACTACTCTTAGGCCGTGTTCGGATCCGCGGTAGCCCAGTAGTATTTGCAGGTATTCGGGTCGCAGTAAGCGCAGTAAGCATACTGCCTTACTGCCTTCGTCTCGCGTTCGGTTCAAAAACCTTATTTTCATGCAAGTCCCTGCAACCACCTGCACTTTCTCCAAATCCTCGAAGTGACCAATCAGAGGGCCAGAATCCTTACTGCGATGCTTGCTGCCATACCGCTCGAAAAGGTGATATTAACGCAGTAAGAAGCCCTCTTACTCGAAATTCTTCAGCGTACCACAGTGCTAAACCCCCTATAAATATAGGTGGTCGCCGGTGTAAAAGATAATGGATGAGGCTATTCCCAATTGAAATCTACTATCTGAGCTCCACAGTGCGATGTACAGTATATATAATTATATATACTATACTATACCTCAACCGAATATAACGTAGTAAGACGACTGGTATGGGGGTCTTGGCATGCCTTACTGCTGCCTTAATGTTGCAGGTGTGCAGCTGCAATCCTGCAACATTAAGGTAGCCTTCCCCCTACTGGGCTACCGCGGATCCGAACTGGGCCTTAGGCACGTCACACAATGGCGAGCTCCAATTCCGTTTGGGACAGACGCTTTGAAGCATAGAGCGCATATAGGATCCTGGTTCCTCCAGTCGGTACAGAGCAGAGTGTAGACGGCACGGCTGTTGCGATACATGGTCTCGAGTTCGGAAGACAGGAAAGCAAACTGCCAACGGAAGGGCTCGGGGCAACTGAGAACATAGCGCAAGACATCTGTGAGCTTGCGTTAGTCATTGCTAAAAAAACCACTTCAGTCTTAATGACCAGCTGTGGCTCGTGAAGATAACCAACATTGGATGTGAACACAGGTGGATGTTGAGAACTAGAAATAAGCGGTTGACAATCCATTAGCTGATGCTCTGAAGCGGAGGGTGATTTTCGCAAAGGCTCGGAGTGAAGAAAGGTCAACTTACCCGGTATTGCCGGCATGAGCAATCAATGTCTCTTGTAAATGAAACCGTGTGACATGCAGCTTCGGCTGTGAGGATGGTGAAGTGCTTGTCTAAGTAGCCTCCCTCGCGACCCGTCTTGTCCATCACCTGTATAACCTGAAAGATTGCATTCTCCGCGGCCTCCGAAGACTTTGCATAGTCGTCGGCGTAGGGAGGCACATGTCTCCAACGGCTGCGTCGCTTCTCGGACATGTCGTTTTCCTCGTAGTGTTGGAGACGCTTCACAAGCTCCCGCTTGTTATCTCTTTAAGCGTGAAACGAGCCATTTTTTTCCCGACAGGGGTGTGCAGCCAATCGGGTCTTCTACCAGAGCAAAATCCACTATTTCATAACATCCAGTTACTTAGCAAGTACCACCAAAATCAAATGACACATTAAAATCGTCGTTTTTTTAGGGGAATGAAGCCAAATCTCATGAAAACAGTACAGAATTGAAGCTATTTACAAATCTTCGTCCGAAATATCCTCTTCGAAGTAAATATTCTAATCTACGTAATCTTTCTAACACTCCTTATTCTTCCTATAAATAAGGATCTTATACTTCCTATACCCATATATCGTACGTATACGGGGCAGCTCCTTATAATTGGGAATAGTAGTATTCCCCTTCTGGAAGCTCCTTACCCTTTGAACCTTAGTAGAGGAATATATATTATACTGTATTAATTTATTAGCCCTCGCCCAATAGTACTCCTTATTATCCTTTTGAATAGGATATTTAGCATCCTAATCTTTTATTTTATAAAAACGCTAGAGTATAGCCTTAGTGCTAAAAGTATATTAAAGTTCGTTAATTAATTACGTACGGAAGTTTCGGTATTGAATATTAGGGGTAATTTTAAAGAAGACCCTATAATTCTTAATCCGCTAGATTAAGAATATATTGGTAATAATGAAATGGGCCGGTTTCATTACTACAATACAAAAACCAATTATATACTACAATAAAACTTGTTGCAGATGACTGATTAGAGCAGTGCTAATAATTATTGTAAACCTAAGTAGTCGAGATGGTCGACGCCGATATTGGATAGGAAGGTTAAGACTATCCTAGATAATCGAGAAAATGAACGGTAGGATTAAAGTTTATAATTTAAATAATTAATAAGTAAATAAAGGTATTCTCTTCTTTGAAGAGAAATAAAAGATTAAAATATATAGTTCGAATAAAATGAATAATTAAACGTCTTATAAAGATATCGTTAATAGAATTCAATTCAAAAGAGGTTTTAACGAAGTATATTGAATTATTCTTTTAAAATTATATTAATAAGCTAATTCGGGAATAGTTACAATCTTTTTTATTAATTACCCTCCTTCTTAAAAAGAAAATTAATATTTTACCTCCTTTTCTTTTCTATTTCTATCTTTCCTTTTTATTTTTATTTATTAGAACGGCTATCTTATTAGGTTTATTATAGTAGGCAAATAATTATTCGTTTAATTAATTTATATAATTATTCGCTCTTTAATCCCCTTTATAATCCTTAATTATATTTAGTTTAATTAGACCCTTCCAATTTTGTAAGTGTATCCTTAATTTAAATATATTATAGAAAAAATTGAAAAATTTATTGTAAAAAGAATAAAGTATATTACTTTAAATTAAATCTTCCCTTTAAATTTATAAAGATCTTCTAAATAAATTCACAATAATTTAATATATATAATTAATTCCCAGCATTTCTATTATTATTATTATTATTATTCTTCGGCTTCCTCTATTTTAATTTTAAAATCCTTTTTATAATTCTTTATAAAATTCTCTATTCGTTTAATTTTTTAAACTATTCTTTTTAAATTATACTATCTAATAAATAATTAATTATTCTTAAACGCGAATGTATATTCGGGTTAAATTATTCTTCGTAATCTATAAATTAGGTTAGAAGATTCTCCGGATTATAATTCTATAATCTTTTTAAATTATTTTCTATCCGTCGAATAAAATAAATTAATAAATTTATTCGGAAAATATAATTATCGAATTAAATTTATCTTTCAATAGGATTAGGATTCTTAATAGGAATTTACTATATAGAATAGAATTAGTCTAATCCGTTACCTAATAACGAATTTTGCCGTATTTAAGTAAATATAAGCGTTTACCTCCTTTAATCGTTTCTCTATTAATTAATAAAATTATTTATCCTTCGAATTATTAGAGTCGTAAATATATAATTATTAATTTTAGGATGTATAAGCGTATTTAAATTTATAGGAGATCTATATTTAATACTCCTTAATTTACTAATACTTTTAGGGATTTTTAGGAAACCCCGAATATTTAGAATACGTGTGAAAGCGTGATTCTACAAGTAATACGACAACAAGACTAGAAGCCACAAATCAAAGTAATATTAAGTATAAAGAAGGAAAAGGAAGGTAGACAAACGAAGGTATTGTAGATCTAAATATATAAGACAGATCTGCTAATCGTCGCCGCCTTCCCAATCTATAAGGTTTATCGATAAAAATATAAACCTTCTATCCGATATACTATAGTGCCCTATGCCCGGCACCCTTGTACCTAGTAGCTAATATTTTAACGACCTATCTAACTATACTATAACATTACCCCCCTCCCAATTGAAAGGTTTAGCCCTAGAGCCGAAAGAAAAAGAATTGAGATAAAAGACAATCGTCTTTATATAAAAGAATATATAAACCTATTGCAACGGTTGGTCCAATTTAATATATTACGATAAAAGTGTCGGAAATATAAAAATTCTATACTAAGTATCGCGATTATATATTTAATTTAGTTATTGTACGAATGTATAAAAATATAAAAAAAACTTCCCCCTAATTAGATTTAAACCGACCGTTTCCCCGGTAGAGGATAGATGCCTTCGAACTTTGGTACGTCGTTATACAATTTTGTAAGCTATTACACTACGCTATTATATTACGTAATTAAAACTACGGACAATAATAATATTATTATATACTTCCCTTTATTAACCTACTATTAATATTAATTTACTACCAGTATATTACGTTACTTCTACACATTCGCTCTCTTTTTTTATTTATTTCTTACGTACCCGCTTTATCTTCGACTTCGTTATTATTTTTTTTAATCGGTTATCTTCCGTATATTTCTTTATAATTTTCCCGTTTTATAATACTTTTAATTAGACTCCTAACTACTTTAATAGTCCTAATTTATTTGGGTTCTCTTTATAGAAAGCTTCCAATTTTTCCCCCGTATTTTAGAAATATTTTGCAAAATACTATTTAAAGTTTAAATCCTATCCTTTCTATATAACTTAATATTCTAACGTTTTATTCGCTAATTTACAAGTTAGGATCTTTTCTACTTCTTATTCTTTAACCTTTCTTCTATCGCTATCTTTAATTATAATACCCGCTAGGTTCTCGTTAGCTTACCCTAGTAAGGGGTTACCAAGGTCTTTCCATAATCGATCTATATAATATACCCTATTACCCTGCTACCCTTTTAGTAAATTTAGTTTATACAATATCCCCTTTATCTTTACGATTTTATAAGGGATTTTTATTAGTAGGAAGTCTAATTTATCGCTAGGCCTATCCGTCGCTTAACCCTTCTTAATAATAAAAATTTTATTTCTAACGTAAAAGTCGGGGATCCTTCTATATTTATTCGCTTATTTAATTTAATATTCTTATACCTTAACTATCACCGCTCTTACTTATTTATAATACTATTTTAGAAATTATAGTAATTTTTATACTTTTAATCGTTATAGGCCCGGCTTTATATCGATATTCCTTTAATCCTAATCGAAGGGTAAATTTATCGGGAAGCCGAATAGGACCTTATATAAATTTAATTTATTAAGATTATCGTATAATAACGTAACTTAAATTATATCCAATATTAGAATTACCGCTAATTAATTATTTTAATTATAATTTATAAAGGAATATAAATATTAATCGATATATTAATTTATAATTTCTATTTAGCCGGCCGTTTATAAGTAGCCCGACGAATTTAATTTCTATTTAATCTTTAGAATATTAAATAATTCCTTTATAAATTCCAATACGAATTATAGGCCTCAGTCGCTTATAACGTCTTTAAGTAAACTATATACGCGGTACGGGCCTTTATAATATAATATTACGGTATCTTTAATTATTATTATATTAAAATAAAAATTATATTAAGATACTTTAAATATCCTATCTATTATAACTATAAAATTATTATATCCGTATTATTTTTCCTTTAGTATTACCTTAAAATTAATTATAATAGATTATTAGGTCCTATTGTCCGCTTCTACCGGTTGGAGGTATAATAATCTAAGGGTTTTATCCTATAGGATCTTAGAGGACCTATAAATCTAGCAGTTATTAATATATATATTTATATCCCTAACTATATTTAGCCACTAATAATACTTGGCTAGTATCTTCTTAATTTTATTACAACTAGGGTATATTATTATTAATATTTCGTAATAAACCTTGATAATTCTAATCCTTAAATTATCTTTATCTAATACTACTAATTTACCGTTATATAATAGTAGGTCGTTTTTTATTATTAAATATTTATCCCCATTTTCCGCCTTAATTTTATAAATTAATAAGGATTCTTCCTATCGGTTAGCCTTTAGTAATATATTTATAAAAAGGATTAGCTCCTCCGATTCTTCCTTCGTTACTTCTAATTCTTTAAAGGTTGCCTTTAATTCTTCGAAGGTTATTACTCTAATTTCGAAAATAGTATTCAATTTTATTTACAGTATTTCGATTTTATTTTTTATATAGACGAAGTATCCTCTTAACGGCTTTAATAATCGAAAAGTCCTCTAATCGTCCCTCTTTTAAAGGATCGTTTTTAAGGTTTTTAATTTCTTTAATAAAGTATCGGCCGCAGCATTCTCCTTCCTAGGGCGGTAAATTATTTTAAAATTATATTTTAATAGCAATTCCGCTTATACCGCCTACTTAGAATTAAATAGTCTTTTCATTATAAAATATTTTAATACTTAATAGTCTATAATAACCTCGAACGTTATAAACGTACCTTTAAATTCCGGTCGCTATATTTTAATTACTTTAATTATTATTAATAATTTTTTATTATATATTAAATAATTGAATTTTATAAGTACTATAATTTTTAAATAAAAGGCGATTGGGTATTAATAACCGTCTTTTAATTTTTACAATAGGACCCCTACATATACCCTATTTAATAAATCTATTTCGATATATATTTCCCTTCTAAATTAATAGTATATAAGGACGGGTATATTTAATAATACGGTTTTCAAACTATCGAAAGAAATTTAATAATCTTTATTCTATTCGAAGGCCTTATCCTTCTTAATTAAACTATTTAGGGGCCTTACCAGCCGCCTAAAATCTTTTATAAATTTTCAGTAAAAATTATAGAATTTTAAGAAGGTTTAAACCCCCTTTAAATTAATAGGATAGGGTTAATCCTTTATAACTACAATTTTTTTTAAATCGATTACGATACCTTTAATACTAACGATAAATCTTAAAAATTTTGTCTTAATTATATAAAATTCGTATTTATAAATATCCATTTATAATTTTACTATTCAAAGGCGTTATAATACCTTCTTAATATAAATTTTATACTCTTATAGCGTATTAGAGAAAATTAAAATATCGTCGATATATATATTATAAAAATCTTAATACCCTATTAGTTTATTATTAATAAACCATTAGAAAGACGAAGGCCTTCCATATAACCCGAAGGGTAGGATTTTATATCAATAAACCCCGAAATTTATTCTAAAAATTATTAAATCCTTTTATCCCGCTATTATTTTAATTCGGTAAAACGCTTGGCGAATATCGATTTTAGTAAATATTTTCGCTTAATTAATTCGGATTAAGGTTTTATTAATGAGGGGGAGAGGGTATTAGTCTTTTTAAGAAATTGCGTTTAATTTTTAGTAATTAGCGTAGAATTTTAAGCTTTTTCCTACTTTTAAAATAAATAGGATAGGTATAGCCTAGGGCGTAGAATTAACTTCAATAAATCCTTTCTATAGGTTTTTTATAATATATTTTTTATACTCCTTTAATTTTAATAATATTATATAGTATAGAGGGTTAATATTTAATTCCTTTGGCTAGTAGCCTTTTTATAATACGATATTATAGTCTACTTTGGGCTAGTAATCCGGTAGGGTATCCGAGTCTACTTTATTGAAAATTTTTAATTCCTTTAGATTATAATAGTTACTTAAGACCTTTTCTAATACCGTTTATTATAATTCTTCCTCGTCCCTTTCTAGGGCCCTTATACGTAATAATTTAATTATATTATCGATCTTATATAGATTCATTATTTTTAACTTCGTTCTTCTTTCTTTAATATAATAATTAAAGATAGTCCCGTTAATTATAATTAAATTTATAAAGCGACGCTTTATTTATCCCTACTCTTTCTTAAGCCGATATAAGCCTTTTTCGTTTTATAAGGGGTATAATTCGGCTACCGACGTAATTTAACGCTTTTTAGGGTTAATTAATTATTCTTCCTCTTTTTCTTTATATAGCTCCCTCTCTATATAGTTGAAAGCTCTCTTTATATTATTTATAAATAATAACCGTTTAGGAGTCCTTTAATAGAAGTCGATCGGTCTCTAGTCCGGTTTTTCCTTTCCTACTTTATCCTCCGATACCTTCGTAGCGACCTCCGATATTTCGGTAGTAACCTCCAATATTTCGGCCGTATTCCCTATCTTTTCGGAAGCTACTTTTTTATATAATTCTAATTTTTAAATCCTTATTAAAGTTTATTATAATTTTTTCCTAGCTTTAGCCCTTCGTCCTACTTCGTAGTATAGGTCTTTTTAGGCTATTAATTCTTCCTTTTCTTATATATCTTCTTAGAAATTCGGGTCTTTAATTAACAATCTTATATTACTAACTTCGATATTTAAGGCTAGGGTAATTACTAACTTTAATTTAAATAAGAATATTCCTTTTTTATAATTGGGTAGGACGTCGTTTTAAGCTAGCTATATCCTTCTTAAGATTATATCCTTACTAAAATTCGGTAGTACTATTATTTATTACTTCTTAAAGATAATATTATCGATACGGAGGTATTTTCTTATAATTTAATTAATTTTATCGGATTTAACTTTCTTATACGACGTTATTAGTCCCGGTTCGAAATTTTCATAGAAATTAAAATTAAGGAATTTCTTTAATTTATTAATAAATAATCAGTTTATAATAATATATATATTTACTCTTATATTTATTAACATTCGTCGAATTAAAATAGATAATTTATTATTAATTATAGTATAGTTGATTAAGAATTACTTTCTTCTACTTAGATAATTCTTTAAATTAAAGTTTAGATAGAATTTACTATATTAATTATTTATTTAGTTATTAACGTTATTAATTCTAATAGATATTTCCCCTAGGGTAGAGACTTTTCCCGGGGTTTTTAGTTTTCCGAATCCGAATTTAAATCCGAATTATTCTTTACTTCTTCTATATCCTCCGTTTCTATATCCCGGTCTTCCGATATTCTAACTTAGGCCTCCGATTTCTCGGAGGTCGAAGGTCCTTAAATTAGGTTTGCAATTATATTAAATTCGGTTTCTAATATAGCGACCTTAATTTTTTTTAGATATATTAGGGATTAGTAGCCGATTTAACGATAGTAGAAATAATAATTCTTAATATTTAATTTCCTTATTTTATTTAAAGTGGAGCGCTGGTATTTTGGAGTTGTCGGGCCCTTAAGGGTTTTAAAAATAGGTTTATCTCTATTATTAGAATTATAACCCTTCTTATCCCTTAATTTCTATTCTTCCCGTTTAATATTAGGGTTTAGGGATTGTAATAAGAGATAATAGTCCTCGAAAGTCTTATTTTCTTTTAAATACGTAGTTTCGGTAGGTATTACTAACTTTAATAGTACTTTCCTTCTTATATTATATTTTTATAAATATTGAGGGATTTAGTATTAGTTAGCCAATTTAACGAAGGCGGTCTTAAAGTTTTAGAACTTTTCTAACGTGTTATAAGCATTGCTGCCCTGTTCCTATATATAAATATATGCTACATTAGTACAGCCAGCTGGGTGCAACTATCTGGCTACAGCACATCCAGCAATCTGGGCACAAACTACTATTATATAATATAGCGGCTCTAGGTAGGTCTAGGCCCACCACCCCATACCCTATATAATTCTCGTACGCACATAGGATTCTCTTCCTATTCCTTGTATAATAATCAAAATCTTATTTTAATACTTATTCGCGCCCTATAATACTTTAACATAGTCTTTCCTTGGGCGGAGCCTAAATTGCCCAACGAAGACAGTGAAGCGCTTAAGAATTTATATTTTTAAAAATATTTTAAATTTCTTTATTCTTTTTAAAAAGGAAATTTAAATAAATAAAAATTTTTTTTTAAATATTTTATATTATTCTTTAATTTTAATTTTCCCCTACTTTATTTCCCTCGTTTTCTTTTATTTTTATACTTTTTTTAATAATTATTTAAATAGGTTTTATTTTATTTATTTCATTTATTTAAATTTAAAAAAAAATATATATATTTTTTGGGATTTTTTTTAATTTTTTACGGTTTTTTTTTTAATTTTTTTTTGGGGTTTTTTTTAATTTTTTTTCTTTTTTTTAAATTTCGTATTTCTTTTTTTTCTTTTTTTTTTCTTTTTTCTTTCTTTTTTTATTTCTTTTTTTTTTAATTTTTTTTTCTTTTTTTTTTTCTTTTTTCTTTTTTTTT